>CM059420.1:13868850-15237600 GCA_030378225.1 Knoxia roxburghii | reverse complement strand
ACTGCGGCGGCGGCATTTTGGTTATTTCAGCCAAAAGAACCTGTTAGGGTTTGCCCCGCCAGCCGGCTCCCCGTCGCTTTTCCCGGTGACGAATTCCGATCGTCTTCCCTGGCGAATAACAATCTCTCCGGCGTCATCAATGAATGGCGATTCTCACATTCATCTCCTCCGTCATGTTCCCAGTGATTAATTCTCCTGAAGATCGAAGAACGCATCATCTATCTTTGAAGATTTCAATCGGTTCTCGTCCAACGAGAATTCTGACAACTCATGCTTTTTCCGATTGAACAATCGGAGAACCCCATCCTCCATCAAAATTGTTAAAACCATTGTAAACTGAAGTAATGAAGATCAGAATCATCCTGATTTCATTACCCAATCCTCAAAACCCATTTTCCAAATTATTTTTTCGAGCAAAATTTAGAACCCGAAAAATATTTTCCCGGAGATGGGTTTCGAAAACCCAGAAAAAAATTCGAAATCAAACAAACCCTTTTATTTTTGAAACCCAAATCACATGAAAACGATTTCCAGGAGAACAGAGGACAAAATCCACAATGAATATTGAACCAAAACCATGAAAATCGGGCATATCGAGCGCTCGCGATTTTCAGGTGAGAATCCGGCCAGTAGGCAAATTTTCTGGCCGGTCGACGTCAACCCAGTTCGGCAGATCTTCAACCACTTTTCCAGAAAAAAATTATTTTAATCAGAAATTTTTTTTATTTACTTGCTTTCGAAAAACATGAAATTTTCACTATTTATACAATTAGTTTCAAACAACTGAATTGTTTCATTAATTTTAATATTCACACTAAAACGATCCTAGCTCTGATAACACTGTTGGGATCGATTAGGCCTAGTTTTCAAAAAACTCGCAAAGGAAAAGCCTAATTGATTGTTTAGTGTTAATTAAAACTATGTTTAAAGCTTCTAAAGCTTACCCTCCTAACGTAATCGATTGACGCGCCTGGATCCTGATTGATGTTCGTCCGGGATTAATCACCATCAAAACATTTCCCCAGGAAATACTCTCTACTCTCAAGCACCGGAGCTCTAATAGAATTGGTGCTAGCCTGTCCACCGAGAGAGAAAAATTTTGGAAATTTTCTTCAAGTTTCGGTAAACTGTTTTTTTCTAAAAATGACCGGAGTATCTGACCTAATATCCTCGGGATATATAAGAGTCAGATACTCAGTCAGTTAAAACAAAAAATAATATTAATATTAATTTAATTAAAAACAATATTATTTTTACTGACATGGGTTTTTACCAAAACCATGGATCAACCCATTGACCCATGGATCAGGCTGATGGGTCAAGAACCTCAGTTGCAATTAGGTCCCTTAATTTGTCAGCTTATCCCAATTGTTCATAGGTACTTAATTAACTCTTAATTAATACCACTGAACTTCTCAATAATATTTAATTAAATACTATTTGTCTAAGTATAACAATTAAACTTAGTGCAAGCAATTCTGTATCATCGAAATCTCTTATGGGCAATCCTGTAGGCCCATTCAAAATTGGAAATAGATAACTCAATCTCATTGATTAATCCATAAGTCATTAGTGGTCTCTAGTAAGACATAATGACTACCCAATTCAGAATAGAGGGTCGAATGGTGATTCAACACAACCTATATGAGCAAACTGCGTACGATCATCTACATTGATATCTCGTTTAGCATAAGGCACGAAACCATCATCCTTATATAGCTAAACATTTACTTGACCTCTTAGTGACACTGATTCTATTCGAGCAAATGATAACACTTACCATTTCTCGAGCATGGCCATGCACTTCTCAATTCACTATCATGTGGCCAAGATATCATCTCCCACTTAAGACAGACTTGTAGTCCCATCACTTCACCAACATATCTTAGCGTGACTCATAGTGTACCCAATCATACCCGTAATTGGCAACCTGTTACGGGCCTGTTAGGCGTATGTCAAAGCACACTACAATTTCACCTAAGACTATGCAGTGATTTCTGGTCTAAGGATCCTCGTACGAGTACTACTCAAAAGAATCACTCATTATCTAATCAGTCCATGGAGTGTCTCTTTTGGCATATCGATTTCATGAAATTAAATATGCACAAGAATATTACTATCATGAAATTAACTCATCTGATTATAATATCAATCAAAATGATAAATATCTATATAGCCCTTAAAAGGGCACATACACCAACATGCACAGCAGTTTCTTTATCGATCGAATATCTCTTTGTCACTTCATTCCCTTTAAGCTTTGCTTGTTGTCTCATTTTTCTTGCTTATTGCATCTCACGATTGCATTGAATAATCTGTGAGCGAGAAAGAGGTGTTCGTATGATTTTCTTTTTGTTAAAGGTGAAGTGATACCTATTGGTGAAGCCATTGTGCATCTTCTGATGCTTGAATTCCCAAGGTATTCCAAGTATTATATGAGCAGCATCCATCGGTACAACATCACCAAAAATTGTGTCTTTGTACCTAACTACAATAAAGGAAACTTGGCATTGCTTATTCATATTGGCTTCGCATTCATTATTGAGCCACTGCAACTTGTATGGTTTAGGGTGAGTACTAGTAGGTAACTTCAAATTCTCAACAAGATAGTTAGAAACCAGGTTATTCCAACTACCACTATCAATAATGATTAGACAAATAGCCTTACCCACTTTTCCTTTGGTGTGGAAAATCCTTTGCTCAACATGGTTTTCAATCTTAGCACTTGTGTTGAGAGACTTCACAATACTAGTTTCTTGTGATGGTAGGGATATTTCGGCCATAGTCCTTAAGACAAGACAAGGACCTTCTTCACATTCATTTTTCTCATCACCATCATCACTCTTAATTTCATCATCTTGGCCGATTTTCTCAGGTTCAATTTCGGCCTCTTCATTTTCTTCTTCCTTCTCCACAATTATTCTATCTTCTAGTGCTATCATAGTTCTCAAATTAGGACATTGAGATTGCATATAACCTTTTCCTAGACACTTAAAACAAGTAATCTCCTTGGTAGGAGGTTTGTTAGTCACATTTGCACTAGGAACTTTAAAAACACTTGAATGATTAGAAAAAGGTTTAGATTGTACCTTGCTCTCATTTAAGGACTTAAATTTATCTTGAGCACTAGGTACATTTCGGATAGTACTTCTCGAACCTTAGTTGGTTGTGGTGTAACATCGACTTCCTTTATTTTTTATTCTAGATTTCATTGTCAAGTAGTGATGAAGCTTGACTATGCTTGCAATCTTGGGATTCAAGCCACTTATGAATCTTGACATGGTGGTTTCTTCTTCCTATTGTAGGCCACTCTTTATCTTGATATTCTCAAATTCTCTTGCATAATCTCTGACACTCTTTGTTCCTTCAACAAACTTGTTAAGAATGTTGAGAATTGATCTTGTGTAGCTTGGAGGTATGTATCTCTTATGCATGATCTTCTTCATATTATTCCAATGAGTGATTGGTAGCTCTCCATTTTTCCTTCTTTGTGGAGTAAAATAATCTCACCAATTGAGGGTGAAAACTAACAACACAACCTAAGGGGGGGGGGTGAATTAGGTTATTTAAAAGATTTACTTAAAAATGAGCAAATCTTAAAATAATTTCTTTGTAAAAGAAACAATGACTATCTATGTGTGTGAAACAAATAACAAATAAGTTTAAATTAAAATAAGATGAAAACAAGAATAATAAGATTAGTCAATAATATAAAAGTATACAAGGAAATAAGAAATTGTTAGTTCACAATATATAATAATCAAATTAAAATAAAGTTCAAGTATGTAACTTGAAATGGACAAGTCTTGAAATTGAATAATTTAAAATAAAGCTCAAGTATTGACTTGATTAAGGTCAAGTCTTTCACTCGAAATGGACAAGTCTTGAAATTGACTAATTTAAAATAAAGCTCAAGTATTGACTTGATTAAGGCCAAGTCTTTGACTTGGTAAGGACAAGTCTAGACTTGATTAAGGACAAGTCTAAGATAAAGTAAATACTTAACTAAAGAAAGCTAGACTTGAAATAAGGACAAGTCTTAAATAAAATCTTAAGATTAAAGATGTAATACTTGAATTGAGCAACTCTAATGGTGATGTTTAATGATACAAGAAATGTAGAAGAGAGAGTATGAATGCAAAATGTAATGCAATGAAAGAGACAAGATTTTTAAAGTGGTTCACACTTGTAACCCCCTTACAAGCTCTACATCCGCTCCTAAACTTTTAAAGTTGATGCCCTTGCTATTTCTTTTAAAAAAAAAAAAAAAAAATTTCCTGAAGATGGAATTCAAACCTTTACAAATATCCCAATAACAACTTAGTAACTATACTAAGAGGTTCTTCACTACTCACCCTCTAAATTGTTCTTGACTTGCAACCTCTTGCTTTCAAGAACAATAAAACCTTTTTGCGTGTGAAGTGTTTATGGCTTACAAGTGACAAGGTTCTAGTCCAAGATTGACACTTTGAAAAATAACTAGAACACTTTGAAAAAATAACTAGAACTTGAAAGTAAAATTTGAAAATGAGCACTTGAAAACTTGAGAGAATTTTTACAATAATAAGAATGGCTTTATATCTTATGTGTCTTGAATGTCTTCACACATGGTCTCTATTTATAGGCAAAATTGGACTCCAATTCAAAAACTTGAATTTTGGCTCCAAAGATGATTTGACATAGTCTGAACTTCCTTCAACTTTTTCGACTTCTTTCACCTACTTTTCACTTTTGTATCAGAAATTAATGTTGTATATCTCTTAGCTTTCCAAGTACGTCAAAATTTGTTGATTTGGACTTTTATAGCTCAAGTTACATCTAATTTACTGAACTATGGTATTGCAGTGACATAGTTTTGTTTTTGCCTATTTTCGCCAAACTTTCATTTGAATTTCACATTGACTATTAGACACCATTTTTTAGATAATTGAAAACGGTTTTTAAAACATCAAAAATCTTAATTTTTGGATGAGTGAAACGAAATTTATGCTTATTTGAAGATGAATGTATCAATCTGAAAATTTTGCACTTTCTACAAAAAAGAATTTTAGATAATTTAAGAAATTGTTAGTTTCACATAGTTGTTTTGTTATTATTAAAACAAGATTGAAACACTTAAGTCTAACAATATCCCCCTTTTTAATGATGACAAAACAAATATGATATTTTAAAATGAAAACTACAAGTAACTACTGAACTCTACCTTACTTTGACAATAAAATTTTAAAACTAGTTTTCCTTCTCCCCCTTTTTGTCATCAATAAAAAGTTAGACACGAAAACAAAAAAATTGTAAAATCAAAGTTTTATTTATTTATTATTATTATCATTATTTTTACATGTGTAATAGGATCATAAGTCAATAATTTGACTTTGGAATTCATCACTTCCCATACACATGTTTGCATGCACAGGTAATCAAATAAGGTCATGCACAAATAAGTTCACATACACATGCATTATAAAGAATTAAAATCACAAATATTCAACTTGCTTCTCAAAATTTCAAATTGTTCTTTAGGTAAGGCTTTAGTGAAAATATCGGCTAATTGGTCTTTTGTATTAACATAATTCGAGTGAACTTCTCTATTTTGAACAAGCTCTCTAATGAAATGATGTTTAATATCTATATGCTTTGTCCTAGAGTGTTGAATAGGATTTTTAGTCAAATTTATAGCACTAGTATTATCACAAAAAATGGGAACATTTTCAAAACTGAGACCAAAATCAATTAAAATGTGTTTTATCCACACAATTTGAGCATAACAATTTCCCGCCGCCATGTATTCCGCTTCCGCGGTTGAGAGTGAAATAGAAGGTTGTTTCTTACTAAATCAAGATACTAGACATTTCCCAAGTAGTTGACATGTGCCACTAGTACTCTTTCTTTCTACTTGACATCTCCCATAATCTGCATCCGTATAACCAATTAAGTCAAAATCATTTGTTCTAGGAAACCAAAGGCCAAAATCTAAAGTTCATTTTAAATATCTAAGTACTCTTTTCAAGGCCACAAAATGACTTTCTTTCGGATTAACTTGAAATCTAGCACATAAACACACAGAATGCATGATATCGGGTCTACTAGCGGTTAAGTATAAAAGACTACCTATCATGCCTCTAAACCTTTTTTCTTCAACATTTTGTCCACTTTCATCTTTTCCTAACTTAGTAGATGTGCACATAGGGTACCTATAGGTTTACATTCATCCATACCAAATCGTTTAAGTAGTTCTCTAGTATATTTTTCTTGACAAATAAAAGTACCTTCATGCATTTGTTTAATTTGAAGTCCTAAAAAGAAATTAAGTTCACCCATCATGCTCATTTCAAATTCTTTTTGCATAATTTAAGCAAATTCATCACAAAAATCATTAAATCTTTCATTTAAAAATTCTTACCATTATCACTCCTTAGTTTTACAATTTTCAAATTAAGTTCATTTTGAACTTTCTTAGCTAATTTTTGAATTTCATTGAAAGCATCACTTTTGTTTGCAAGAAATAACACCCAAGTAAATCTTGAAAAATCATCAATTAAAACATAGACATATCTTATACCGCCCATACTAATTTGTTGAGTAGGACCAAACAAGTCCATGTGAATAAGTTCAAGAGGTTTAGAAGTTGAAACACAATTTTTAGTTATAAAAGATTATTAAATATGTTTTTAATATTGGCATGCATCACATATTCTATCTTTCACATATTTTGTTTTAGGCAACCATTTTACCAATTTTTTTTTATGAAAGTTCATTCAAATAATCTGTACTAATATGAGCAAGTCTTCTATGCCACAACCATGTATTATCAACTAATACATTAAAGCAATGATCACTTTGATCCATCAAATCTCCAATATTTAACAAATAAATATTTTTATTTCTACTACCGGTACAAATAATATTATCATTAGCAGAATCAACAATATAACATGCATTTTTTCTAAAATTCACTCCCAAATTTTTATCACAAATTTGACTTATGCTAATCAAATTGAATTTCAAATTATCAATCAAGAGCACAATTTCAATTATATCACTATGTTTAGAAGAAATGTTACTTATACCAATAATTTTGCCTTTTATATCATCACCAAAAGTCACATTTCCCTTCACACAAGTTTTGATTCCCTTTAGTTGATGATTATCTCCGGTCATGTGCCTTGAGCATCCACTATCCAAGTACCATTTCGTTTCTTTCAAACTTTTTCTTTCCTACAAAAGATAAATAAACTCATTGGTCCCCAACTTTTAATTGGGTCCTTGTAGGTTAGGGGATTTTTTAATTCTCCATCCTTTTATGCCGTTTTGTACATCAATTCTAGAAAAACATCTAGGAGAGACATGGCCAAAAACTCCACAATAGTTACAAGTTAAATGAAAGTTAGAAGAACTAGGGATTTTGTAATTAGCATATTTCATATAATAATTATTTTTTGCTCTTTCATGCATTCTAGATGAATTATAAGGTCTAAATGAATGAGGATTCTTTTGTTGCATCAATGGAAAATGAGGTGAGCCATAAAATCCATTAGATGAAGTAGAAACATTTGAAACATATTTTTCATTATATTTTCAAGCAAGAAATTTTGGTGCTTTGCTAGTGGATATTTGAATGTGAATATCCTAATCCACTTTTATCATCAAAAACTTTTTGTTTAACCAATAATTTTTCTAAATTAGCTCTCCATTGGGTAAATTTGGCAAGACTATTACTTAAATCTTCAATTCTACACTTATGTTCTTTATGTTCTAATTTCACCTTTTCATTAAAAGATAATTTTTCTTCAATCAAATTTTTGTTATCATTCTTAAGTTCAATAATTTCATTATCTTTAATTTTTAAATTTTCAACATGCAAAATATTTTCCTTTTGTAGAGCAACTACTTTTGATTTAAAACATGCATTCCTCTTCTTGGCCTTTTCTAAGTGAGATGCAAGACTTTCTACATATTTTACAAACATTTTATCATCAAGATCAAGTAGAGAACATGCTTCGATTTCATTTTCATCATCACTTAAAAGAGTAAAATTCGTTACCTCAAGATGAGCCATAAAAGCAATTTGAGCTTATTCTTCTCCATTGGAATCTTCATCATCGGAGTTGGTTTGATCCCAATTTTTGGCAACAAGTATTTTACCTTTTTTTTGTTCAAGAGCTCCTTCTTCTATTTTGGACAATCTACAAGAAAATGACCCAGTTGTTGATAACCATAGCACTTAGGTGGTTCACCCATAGACTTTCTCCTAAAGTTTCCATTCTTGAAGATTTTCCTAAAGTGCCTAGTGAGCAAATTCAATTATTCTTCTCCTATTTCATTATCACTATCATCATCTAATTCACATTCATTTTTTTAGCCTTAAGTGCAATTGGTTTAGAATTTTTAACATTCTCATCTCCTTTATTTCTCATATCATGAACTTTTAACATAGACATTAATGCATCCAAAGATAGAGTGTTAAGGTCTTTAGATGTTTTTGTGGCTATTGCTTTAGTTTCATAATCTTTCTTTAATCCACTTAATATTTTTCTATTAATTTCACTTTGCGGATACAATTTACCTAAATCTTCCAAGTCTTTAATTAGACTATTAAACCTAAGAGACATGTCATCAAGAGACTCATTACTAGTCATTTTAAAGGACTCATATTGTGACACTAAAATTGATTTCCTTTCTTCTTTTATGCTTATAGACCCTTCATGAAATTCTTGTAATTTTACCCATATCTCATGCGCATCTTTAGCACCCTTAACTCTAGATGATTATTGTAAGTCTAGTGCATTATACATGATATAAAGAGCCTTTGTATTTAAACTTAAATTTTTTTTATGAATTTCATCTAACTCATTTCTTGTTTTAGGCCTAGATGCACCTAAATTATCACTAGCCATGGGGATAAATGGACCTTCATCTACAATTAACCATAAATCAAAATCCATTTTAAAAAAAGTTTCCATTCTTTTCTTCCATTCACAAAAATTGACACATTTAAATAGAAGAGGCCTAGTGGTCGAATTTCCTTCACAAAAAGCGCTTCCATGATTTGCCATTAGATGGATCTTTTAACTCTAGGAGGTCCTAGGAGAGGGGGGGGGGTTGAATTAGGTTGTTTAAAAAATTTACTTGAAAATGAGCAAATCTTAAAATAATTTCTTTTTTAAATAAACAATGACTATCTATGTGTATGAAGCAAATAACAAATAAGTCTAAATTAAAATAAGATGAAAACAAGAATAATAAGATTAGTCAACAATATAAAAGTATACAAGGAAATAAGAAATTGTTAGTTCACAATATATAATAATCAAATTAAAATAAAGGTCAAGTATGTGACTTGAAATGGACAAGTCTTGAAATTGAATAATTTAAAATAAAGCTCAAGTATTGATTTGATTAAGCACAAGTCTTTGACTTGAAATGGACAAGTCTTGAAATTGAATAATTTAAAAGAAAGCTCAAGTATTGACTTGATTAAGGCCAAGTCCTTGATTTGATAAGGACAAGTCTAAGATAAAGTAAATACTTAACTAAAGAAAGCTAGACTTGAAATAAGGACAATTCTTAAATAAAATCTTAAGATTAAAGATGTAATACTTGAATTGAGAAACTCTAATGGTGATGTTTTATGATGCAAGAAATGTAGGAGAGAGAGTATGAATGCAAAATGAAATGCAATGAAAGAGACAAGATTTTTAAAGTGGTTCAAGCTTGTTACCCCTTACAAGCTCTACATCCATTCCCCAACTTTTAAAGTTGAGGCCCTTCCTATTTCTTTTTCAAAAAAAAAAAAAAATCCTTAATGTATAATTCAAAGCTTTACAAATCTTCCAAGAACAACTTAGTAACTCTACTAAGAGGTTCTTCACTACTCACCCTCTAAATTGTTCTTGCCTTGCAACCTCTGGCTTTCAAGAACAATAAAACCTTTATGTGTGTGAAGTGTTTGTGGCTTACAAGTGACAAGGTTCTAGTCTAAGATTGACACTTCGAAAAATAACTAGAACACTTTGAAAAGTAACTATAACTTGAAAGTAAAATTTGAAAATGAGCACTTGAAAACTTTAGAGAATTTTGAAAATAATAAGAATGTCTTGATAGCTTATGTGTCTTGAATGTCTTCACCCGTGGTCTCTATTTATAGGCAAATTTGGACTCCAATTCAAAAACTTGAATTTTGGCTCCAAAGATAATTTGACATAGTCTGAACTTCCTTTAACTTTTTTGACTTCTTGAAGCTACTTTTGACTGTTGTGTCAGAAATCAATGTTGTAGATATTTCTCTTAGCTTTCCAAGGACGTCAAAATCAGTTGATTTGGACTTTTATAGCTCAAGTTACATCTAATTTACTAAACTGTGGCATTGTAGTGATATAGTTTTGTTTTTGTCTATTTTCACCAAAATTCCATTTGAATTTCACATTGAAAATTCGACACCATTTTTTAGATAATTGAAAAAGGTTTTCAAAACATCCAAAATCTTAATTTTTGGCTGAGTGAAATGAAATTTTTCCTTATTTGAAGATGAATGTATCAATATGAAAATTTTGCACTTTCTACAAAAAATAATTTTAGACAATTTAAGAAATTGTTAGTTTCGCATATTATTTTGTTATTGTTAAAACAAGATTGAAACACTTAAGTCTAACAAAGGGCATAATATGTCAACTCTGAAGAGGCTATCTTGACCCAATCTTCTTCGGGGTAATTGCTCACAACTAGAAGAGAATCCATCCGTTTTTCCCACAATATGTATGCCTCGAGGTCAACTTTGCAATTGAATTGTGGAAATGTATCCTTAGGCCTATATGATTGACTATTCCTTGGTAGCTCTTCTTGAAACTCTTCATCATGCATTCTTCTTTCATTCCTGGGTTCATGATATTCTTCCTCAAACTCTTCCTCATAGAGTTCATTGTTTCTCATTCTTTAAGGTTGAAAATTTTGACCTCTCACTCTTGGGTACTCTCATCTTCCACGGCCTCTTCTATACATTGTTGGCTCATCCCATCTTTCATCCCAAAATTCTTCTTTTGTTGGTGAATCAAGGATGCCTTTATCTTTGGATGTATAAGGCTTAGAATGTGGATTTTCTCTTGGGGTAGAAAGCTTGTCAACTTTCATGGTCAAATCTCTTTTGATCTCCTCAAATATTTTTGTGTGTTCTTTCAGCAAAGATTGGAAGTATTCTTGATCACTGTTGGATGGTGATGCTTCTCCTTGAGGTGAAGACATGTTTACTTCAAAAGTACTCACAAGTCGGTAGAAGTAAAGACTTCTTCTTATGAACCAACATTACTAACAAAATGATACCAAATGATAAACTACTAATGAAATTCGAAAATCAAACCAAAAATTTCAAAACAAAACTCAAAAGTACCAAATGATGCAAATAAATTACAAGAATTTAAAAGATACCAAATGATGCAATAACAATCAAAACAAAGTTCAATATTTTGAAAAATTCAAAACAAACAAAAACAAAGTTCAAGAATAAAAAATCACACAAAAATAAAAAAACAAATAAAATTAAAAAAACAATATAAGTGGGGTGTGTGAAATTGATCCAATTTTAAGTCACAAAACTTAAGAAATTTAAGCCTTGAGATTAACCTCTAAAGTACACTTCACTTTCCACTTTTCGTTTATCAACTTTCGAGTAGGGAGACACAAGATTAAACCCAAAAATCAAGTGAAACCTTCCCCTCGCCTTTACTCAGTCAAGTGCGGTTCCTAATGTTAAGACACCTAGAAGTATCTCACGTTTAATCTTAGAACACCTTCCTTAGTTCAAGCGTGAGTTTTGTAGACTTATACTTTCACTTTGGACACTTGAATAGCCTTGACTTTTTCTTTTGATTCTCTTTGAGAATTGGCTATGTCTTTTTCTTTTGACACCTTTTATAGACACAAGGTGTTCTTTTTCTTTCTTTTTCTTGTTGCTTTACACTTTTGCCAAGGTGACAATTTGTTTTCTTTGAATACTAGAAACTTTTTTTTTGTCAAACTTTGAGCAAAACTTTTTGACGAACTTTGCTCTTTGAGTACAACATTTTTTGTTATTTTTCCAACAAAACGGCATAAGCCAACTTAGACTCAAAACAAGAATGAAATTATGAAACAAAAAGATTTTTGACAAAAACTAAATGACTCAAGTAAGAAAGCCACACAGTGTAGAGTGTTAAAGCTAATGATTGGTTCTCAAGACTTGACCTTAATCAAATATCTCTTTTTCAATTCTTGAAGGATACCTTCTCTACGTAGAACTCACTAAATTGATTTAAGCTAATGCACTCAATGGTTAAAACTCAAAAAAAAAATTCTTAAACCTTTTTTAGTGTTAAATTATGGTGGGGATGTTTTTCCAAAAAAACTACACCAAAAATCAAACAATTTCAAGACTTAATCAATTTCTGACTCTTTTTGTGGTACTGTTTTCTTATTTTTCAAAACCTATGATGAAAAATTCTGAAAAATGCAAGTAATATAACTATAGACTCCTTATAACTCATGGTTTTATATGCTAATTTTGATAACAATAAAAAATGCATAACACATACAAAACGACCAAAAAACTGGAAACATGCAAAACTGATTTTTCTAGTATGGTAAAAATTGATGCAAAAATCTAAAAATTCAAAAAAAACTCAAACAAAACAAAAAGAGAGACCTAAAATTTAGATATGGAGTTTTTGACAAAAAAACAATCAAAAATATATTCAAGCAAAACAAAACATGCAACACATAACAAGTTAAATAGTAAAGATTTTAACATTCACTAGTCTTCCTACTTTGAGTTGAGTGTTTTTACCTTGATTGATGGATATATCCCAAAATGGTTGATATCCCAGTCTCCTCTGACTCTGAACAACAAGCAAACTTCAGATTGACTCGATGACATTTTCTTGTCAAGAATTTCAAAAAATTCTCTTCAAAGAATGGGGGTTCCGGCCTTGATGAACAGGATCACAATAACTCTCGTTGGACTATGGGCAATTGGGACCTAGTCTCCTCCGACTTAGTTTATCCAATTGAATCCTCTGACTTGTGAATGGTAGATGTGGGAGACACAAAGTTGAGAACCTTCTCTTGGATAGAGTTCTCTATCTCCTCACCTTGAACAACAAGTTGGCTATGATACCAAATGCTGCGGAATTCAGATTGCGCCGAAGACGGCGGTTTGTTTAGGAACGTGTTGTAGCAAGGTTACCTCTAAGGGATTGAAAAATAAGTGTTATGGGGAAAAATTCTAGCAAGAATTATTGTAGAATGACACCACAATAGTATCTAACTCCACTATTGAGAAAGTAGAGGTTTTTGATTAACGCATTAATCAAGGAAAAAGCTCACAAGCTTCACAAGAGAAAACTTCTCAAAAGAGTGTATTGTATTATGCAAAAAATGTGTCTTACAATGAAGCATAAGCCCCCTCTATATAGTAGTAGGGTGACCAAAAATTTTCTTGAGAAGCAAGACAATTTGCAATCAATCACTCAATCTCAAGATTATGAAAAATTTTCTAATATCTCAAGATTTTTACAATCACTCTAAAGAAAATAATGAATGATATAATCTTGATTATTCCTTCAAGACTAAACCTTATTTAACATAAATCTACTCAAAATAATTTCAATTTTTTGAAATAAAATTAGGGCAGCCGTCCCACTCCCTCCACAAGCACAACTTTCCATATTTTCATCTTCTAGATGCCTTCCAAAGCAAGTAACTTCTAGAATCTTCAAGATGGAATTGTACCATGGAATTGGCTTTGAAACTCAGCTGGACCTTGATAGTATGGACACCATTTAAGGGTAAAAATTATCCATTAAGGACTAAAAAATCCCTTAAAGAGCCCAAGACTCAAAACAATTAAAATAGCCTGAATAAACCAAATGTTGTGGCCGAATTGGGCTAGTAGGTGCAGCCACAATCCTCATGCACTTCAAGTGATGCCTTGATCTAAATAAAAACTTAAGATGATAATTTCCACGGGTTTGAGATCATCTTATAAATAACCTCTTTGCCATAATGCGCATAAACCATCAAATTAAGCTTTTCTTCAACCCTCCTCATCCTAGATCTTGACATCTATCATTGAATATCTACCAATGGATCTCTTTGGTAGGTGCTACTAAGATGAACATAAGAAGAAGGTGTAGAGTTACCTTGAGGTGAGCCTAGGTTCAAATCAATTATGTTCTTTAGTGGATAAAAATACTTTATCACATCCATAGTTGGTTTTTCACTATATGGATATATCTATTTATTGCATGAAAATTTCAATAAACAAATGTTTTTAAGGCATTTGTAAGACAGCTTGAGATGCAATTAGATATAAAAGTGAAAAATTTAAGATCTGATAGATATGATAAGTTTTATGGAAAATAATATGAATTTAGAAATGATCCTGGTCCATTTACTAAGTTCCTCGAAAGTGGTTAGGAGTATGATATTAATTCCATTACCCAAAGTTTTGTGGATGTATGAATTTAGAATTGTCGTGTATATGTTAAACAAGGTTTCTTGTATGTCAATTTTAAAATTCCTCTTGAATTATGAACTGAAAGGAAACTTAGTTTAAAACACTTGTATGTTTGGGGTTGTCTGATAGAATCACGCGTCTATAATCTACATGAAAGAAAATTAGATTCTTGAATGTTTAGTGGCTACTATATTAGTGGCATAGAGAATCCAAAAGGGTATGGAGTTTGTTATCCAAACCATGGTTCTAGAATTTTTAAAGTCGGCAATGCCAAATTTTAGAGAAATATGAAGTTAGTGGGAGTACTGAAAATCCAGTTGTGAATATTAATGAAAGGGTTAATTGGAGTGCGGAAAACACACCAAAATTAAAACTCAAGATCCGCACTAATGGTTTTCAATACCCCGTCGTGAAGTGTATTAGGTATCGATCCCACAGAGAGGAACTAAGCCATTGCAAAATTCAATTTTCTTATGATTAATGGGCAAGGGAAACATACATTAACAGGCTAACAATTCAAAAAGCATGAAAATAGCAAGATTGAGAAATAGGGTTAAGTTTGAGGAGGAGATTCAGCCACCATTTGAGTTCGGGTTGTGTTATATAACAGTTGATAGGTGCGATTATAACAAGTTCATTCTTGGCGGATCGTCTTAACCGATTCTAACAGTTCATGGGTCTTAATTTCTTTCTGAGAAGAGAAAGAATCCCTTCTGATTGTACTCGCCTAGGAAAAGGGGAATACAATTTCGGTCAAGCTATGAACATGCAAAGAAAACAACCATGTTACTAAAAGCCAATGATAAAGAAGCAACAACCACCGAATATATATATATAACCAAATGATTCAAACAAGATTACAAAACCCAGTACTGACGACCGATAATAAAACTACCATGTGATTCAGTGATGAGGAGTGGCAAAAAATCAGCTGCACAACCCCAGTGAACGGCGGTCTCCTTGGCTGGACTACGGTAAAGAGCGAAAGTGTTTCAAAAATGCCCAAATCCACCAATACTAGCTTATCCGGGACTTTCTCTCCAAGATGGAGCTTAGCACTCCATCGATCCAAGCTCACAACCCAGCAGCTGCGAAACCCTAGCTCGAAGAGTACTCAAAAACAATTATAAAGTGGCCGAGATTAAAAGTGAACAAAAGATGCCTAATGGTCTTGTCTTCTGGGTATTTGTACCCACCACAATTAGGTCAGAAATTAATTACAAAAGCTAGGCTATAATGGTAAATTAAGTAAAAGAGATTGGTCATCAGTCTTGGTTGACAGCTAGCTCTTCTTGATAAGGTTTATCAGTAGATTTCCACCCAAAATGTGCATGGATTCATCTAATACCTACAATTCCAAAGAAAAGAAGTCACTCTTCCCTAAAAGCTGTTAGTTTCTTATGCGAAAAGCTATGACAAAAGTGATGAATCCTGTGCACTCCATTACCTTACATTTAAAAATCTTGCTTGCCCTCAAGAAAATTCAATGAAACTTTAGGGAAATTCATACAGTTAATTAAAAGCATATTCTAATGGTTTTTATGATGCTGCCAAATGTTGGATTTAAAACAAGGCAAGGAATTCTCAAAAATTTGTGTTAACATAGAGCAAAATTTGTAAGTGCAGCTAAATATGAAGGAGTTCATTCTTAACCTCAGGGAGATGTTCGGACATCAGGGCATGGCAACCAAGCAGTCAGCTATGAGGAAACTCATGAATGCTAGGATGGCTGAGGGTACTTCAGTGAGGGATCACGTGCTGGACATGATCAGCTGCATCAATGAGAGTTTTAGGGAGGTGACAACGATGGGGAGACCCAAGTTGATATCATTTTCCAGAGCTTGCCTTCCAGTTTTGAGCAGTTTCGGTTGAACTATAATATGGGCAAGCTTTAATATTCACTTTCCAAGCTCATGACGGCATTGGTTTCTGTTGAAGGCCTCGTCGCTGAGAAGAAGCAATCTTTGGCTACTATTGGAACTTTAGGTTCCTCTGCTAGGCCCAAAGCCAATAAGCAAAATAAGAAGAAGGGCCAGAAGGCAGGAGCCGATCATGGACCCAAAGGTGGTGTTGCCAAGAAGCACAAATCGAAATGCAAGTGTTTCAGATGTGGCCAAGTCAGGACACCGGAAGAAAGACTGCCCAAAGCCTCGAGGTATGAGTAATTTTGCCCAAGTTACTAAGGCATGTTTTGCGGGGATTCCCACGGATACTTGGTGTGTGGATTCAGGAGCCTCTGATCATGTTTATAATTCTTTCCAGTGGTTCCAAGTTACCCAGCTGCTTAGAGAGGGTGATTCGCAGGTCTACCTTGGGGATACAACCAGAGTTTTAGTTGCTGCAGTGAGAGTAGTTTGTCTTTATTTTTCAGACTCTGTTTTACATTTGAGAGATTGTCTTTATGAACCCAGTTTTAGAAAGAACTTGCTTTCGGTTCTAAACTACTTTTGGATTGTTATAAGTGTGCTTTTTCTGATAATTCTGTTGTTATTGGAAAGAATCAGAAACTTATATGTTTCAGTGCATTGGTTGACAATTTGTTTTTAATTAATACAAACTCCCCAGTAGTGCAAAACACTGAAATTAATAACCCATCATCGAATCATAGTAAGAGAATGAAGTCTTTCCCTTTGAACCAGACTTATTATTGGCACCTGAGACTAGGTCATATCAACCTTAGTTGGATTCAGAGGTTGGTCAATAATGGGCCCTTGGGCTCATTGGAGATTGACAGTTATCCAACCTGTGAGTCCTACTTGGAGGGTAAAATGACAAATAAGCCTTTCAAGGTAATGGGGTATAGGGCAAAAAAGGTTTTAGAGTTGGTTTATTCTGTCTTGTGTGGGCCTATGTCAGTTCCGGCTAGAGGAGGTTATGAGTATTTTGTGACATTCACAGATGAGTACTCTAGATATGGATACATATACCTAATGCACCACAAGTCTGAATGTTTTGGCAAGTTCAAAGAGTTTAAGGCTGAGGTGAAGAAGCATCTGGGTAAGAGTATTAGGACCCTGCGATCTGATTGTGGTTGTGAATACCTCTCTAGTGAATTTAGTTCCTATTTGTCAGAGGAGGGTATTCAGTCCCAGTTGTCTGCACCTGGCACACCTCAGCAGAATGGTATAACAGAGAGGAGGAACATGACTCTTATGGATATGATTAGATCGATGATGAGTTATAGTGAGTTGCCTAACTTGTTTTGGGGTTATGCCTTAGATACAGAGTGTTATCTCCTTAATCTCGAACCATCTAAATCTGTGCCTACGACACCCATAGATTTTTGGATTGGGCGAAAGCCTAGTCTGAGACATCTCAGGATTTGGGGTTGTCGAGCACATGTGCTCGAGGCGAATGCAGGTAAGTTAGATGCGAGATCAAAGGTTATACGGTTTGTAGGCTCTACCAAATGAACTAGGGCATGCCTATTTTATAATCTCAGGATTAGAAGGTGGTGGTCATCACCAATGCCAGATTTATTGATGAGGATTATATTTTAGATCACAAGTCATGGAGCAAAGTAGTAATAGAAGAGCTTAGGATTAATTTGAGTATTCCAGATGCACAAGTACAGGATGATACACCACATAGTACTGCACGCACTATCACAGGTGATGAACTTACACAGGCTAAGCCTCATCATAGTGGGAGGGTTTTCAGACAGCCCGAGAGGTACACTGGCTTGGGTGAGTCTTCGGACTTCATCCCTGGTGCACATGAACCAGAATTAGTTAGCTACAATGAGACTCTCCAGAATAAAGATGCAGATTCTTGGCAGAGAGCGATAATTGCTGAGAGGGGTTCTATGGACTCAAATCAGGTCTTGGAGATGGTAGACCTTCCTGATGGGTTTTGACCTATTGGGTGCAAATGGGTCTACAAGCAAAAGAGAGGATCTGACGGGAGGGTTGAGACCTTCAAGGATAGGTTTGTGGCGAAAGGGTATACTCAGAAAGTGGGTATCGATTATGAGGAGACATTTTCTCTGTAACTATGCTTAAGTCGATCAGAATGCTCTTGGCCATAGATACTCATATAGATTATGAGGTTTGGCAGATGGACGTCAAGACAGCTTTCCTTAATGGAGGTCGTGAGAAGACCATCTTTATGTAGCAACCAAAGGGTTTCATTTTTTAGGGCCAAGAGCACAAGTTTTGCAGGCTTAAGAGGTCCATCTATGGACTTAAACAGACATCCAGATCTTGGAACATATATTTTGGTGAGGTCATCCAGTCCTATGGATTCACTCAGTGTCCAGATGAGCAGTGTGTATACCACAGGCGTGATGGTGATTTGGTGGTGTTCCTCGTAGTAGATGACATCATTCTAATTGGCAATAGTAATAAGGTGTTGTCAGACGTAAAGGCATGGTTGTCCAGGCTGTTTGATATGAAGGACTTAGGAGAGGCTAGACATATCATTGGGATCAAGATTATTCGAGATCATAGGAGACATTCACTGACACTCACTCAGACTTCGTACATAGACATGATTCTAGCCCATTTTAACATACAAAACTCCAAAAAGGGTTTGCTAACTTTGAGGCGTGGAGTTCATTTGTCAAAGGAACAGTGCCCAAGACTGTTGAGGAGATAGATGCCATGAAAGTGGTACTCTATGCATCTGTAGTCTCATGTATGCTATGTTATGTACTAGGCCTGACATTTGTTTTGTCTTTTGCATGGTTAGCAGTTATCAAAGTAACCCTGGGAGGTTCATTGGGAGGCAGTAAAATGTATTCTCAAGCACTTGCGCAGGACGAGAGATCACGTCTCTATTTAGCGAGCGCATGAGCTAGTTCCATTGGGTTACACAGATTCAGACTTTCGATGTGATATGGAAAAGAGTAAGTCTACCTCTGGGTTTGTGTTTACTCTAGGAGGTGGAGCCTTAGTATGGCAGAGTGTCAAGCAGAAATGCATAACAGACTCCATCAAGGAGGCTGAGTAATTTGCCGTATCAGAGGCAGTGAAAGAAGCTGTATGGCTCAGGAACTTCCTGGTGGACTTAGATGTGGTCCCTGAGTTGCCGAGGTCTATCACAGTCTATTGTGATAACAATGCTACAGTTGCTAACTCAAGGAAACTACGAGCACACAAGGCGAGTAAACACACAGAGCGTAACTACTACCTGATACGAGAGATCATAAAGAGGGAAGACGTGACCGTGGCCAATATAGTATCAGAAGACAACCTTGTAGATCCTTTCACAAAGCCATTAACCCCAAAGGTTTTTGAGAGACATATGGAGGGCATGGGGGTCAGATTCTTAAGAGAGCTACGTGAGTGAGCTTTAAGAGTGTTTTGTAGTTTTCATTATGACAGCAGTGTAATAAGTGGATTGGACAGTGTTTTTGCACTTCAGAGCTTATCTTTGAGTATTAGTGGGAGATTGTTAATTTTGAATACTATAAAGCTATTTGCTTGTATAAAAAACCAATACCAAATTGACATATCGTTTATGTTTCACGACCAGTTCGGGATTGAATTAACTTGTACTGATTGACGTAGTTAATTTGATCCTAGTATTCTAATCTCTTAATCCCTAGATTGGATGGGCATGAGAGTTAGATATCGTATACTTTGATTTGCCAAAGGGTGCGGTCAATTGAGGCCTAAATCTCAGTAAGTTAGGTATGCGGTGTTTAGCTTCTTGTGTGTCGTTGCTAGTCGAGGGAATCCATGTATCAGTTCGTCGGGTTGATGGTGCTCCCGAGATGAGCTCGTGAGGTTTATTATAGTAAATCTGACCAATAGACTTTACATTTGGTATAATAAGAAAGTCGAGTAGTACTAATCTCGGATACCAAGAAATCGATAAATTAATTTGTCAGTAAATTGAAGGATCGATGAGAATTAGATCTTTGATGTGGGGAGATAGAAGAATAATAAAGTGATAGTGAAGTAAATTCATTTTTAGGCGGTAGTTCCATAATCGGTCTGTTAGTGGTACGACTAATTATGCGTTTGACTAATCAACAAAGTGAATTAATTAATTCTAAATGTTTAATTAATATTTAATTGACAAAGTGGTTATGCGAAATAATCCTAATGGTTCGATTAAATTTAATGAACAAAGTGAATTAAGAAATTAATTCGAAAGGCTCGACTGGAGTTGATTAGTCTAGGGAAGACTAAGGGGTCAACGAAAGTCAAATATTAAGGCCCAACTTAAAAGTCCAGGTCTCATTTGGAGCTCCTTATAAATACCTAATAATAGACACTTAAAAGACATAAGAAACTTGGAGGCCATATAGCCTAATGAGAGAAATTCTAGGCTAGAGAGAGAACTTTGTCTTCCTTGTCAAGCTCTTTTTCAAAGTCGACTAGGAAAGCTTTCTTCTTCCAAAAAAAAACTCAGCCCATTTTTGTCCCTCGATTTTTCTCTCTTAGCGCAACCCACAGCCGCAGTGGACTTCTTGCCGCTAGCTGTTTTCCGGAGATCTTCCAGCGTGCTTGATCCAACATCCTTTAGCGTGGATCTCTTCTCTATTTGGTGATTCACAAAGGTTTCCATCCAGCTCATGGCCGGGGTTGGTCGTCCAGTCGTCGGAGTTGTCGTGGTGAACGGCGGTCGGTGGCTGTAGCGCAGGAAGCTCCGAGCTAAATCTGTTTTACAGATTTTGAGTTTTTTTGAAATGGGTTTCTTTGGATTTCTTTGATTGTGCTATTAGTCACTCCGTAGTTGATTGCGCACACGATCTCAGAGTTGATGGAGTCATCCAGAGGATTTTCAGTGGTATTCGCAATTTCCCAGCTTTGGGTTTTCTTGTTGTGGGGGACACGCTCCAAAGGTATAATCTTTAAATGTTTTCGATTTGGTTAAAGATTTAATTTTTGAGCGTCGACTAATCAAACTAGTATAAGCCTAGATCCATTTAGGGGAAATGAATTTTAGCCTCAGCCGAATTGAAAGTCTCCGATTCTGGAATGCATTGCACGAAAGTGAGATTTTCGGTTTAGCCCCGGCTAAATGTGTTTCCTTCAAACTGGTATGAGAGCGAGTTTTTTTGGTTTTATACTTGTTCGATTTATTACATGACTTTTTTTTGGCATTGTTATTTTGCATTGTCTATATATATTAACAGGTGGTTATTATTCCCGGCTATTATAGTTGTTTAATTTTCATTCATAAACCTCGGGACATATTCGGGCTCATTTTTTTTTAATGGAAATGTCTGTAATAGTAATAACCATGAGCTGAAAGCCGTGTAGGATTAGATGAACCTTGTAGTTGGATTTAATCTAATGTTGTCATCTTTAAATTCCTTGAAACACCTTTGTATATAAAAATTTATGTATTATGACGAAGACGTTATTTTGGGTAACTCATATTCGTGGGTTTTGGTTTATCCTAATTGTGGTTGATTCCTAATTACGTAGAAAACTGAGAAAACCCAGACGAATTAAGATGAATCCAAATAATGAGTGGAAGGGACATGATGGGAAGTGTCAAAAAAGCGTTAGAGGAATCGATGATAGAAAAGGCCATAACAGTCGGGAAATGTTTAATTATGTATTTCCTGTTTTATGTCCTTTTAGTTGATTGTGTGTTTTCATTTTTATGTATGAGCGAAAACAAACCGTTTTTTAAAATTACGTGCAATTAACTAAGGTAGATTATTCGCATATTAAAACTAGAAACGGTTTTATGGGTACGAATATCCATAGTTAAGATATTTCATGTTAAAACGTAAAAATCCTCAAAATTAAAAATCTAAGTGGGAGCGGGTCGGTATATATCCCCATGGCCTCCATTACGAATTCATATGTGATGTGGATTAGACCTAAGCGCTGGCCAAGGGCCTTCTTCCCCAATGATAAGTCTTCAATCCATGGATATCACTAGATTGAATTTCTAAAGAGATGACTATTGTGAGCTTAATTGAAGAAATTTGCGACACCCTCGCTAAACGAGGGGGCATTAGTATCCTAAGTATCAAACTTAGAAGTCACGTAATGGCATACACTTAGTGTACCATTTGTAGTATTCCTCCTAAGAGGTTACGCTATTTATGAGTACGGCTAAAAGCATCGACTGTTAATTTGATTGATCATAAGATCGTTGGTCAGATAATCAAATTAATGATCATAGGTTCTTCTCCAACAAATGTGGGTTGACGTAGATGTTCACCTAAAGTGACTTGCGTTAATCCCGATGTGAGAGATGTCAGTGAGAGATTATATTGTTTTTAAGGATATCAATATTTTCGAAAAAGAAGAACCTATCTCAATTACGAGCATCTTTTTTATATATCAATACTTTAACTAATAACGAGATCTACTGTGCTTTTCTACACCTCGTTTTCTAGTTCTATGATATAATGGAACACTGTCATGCTGAAACATAAACGATATGTCAACTGAGTATTAGTTTTTTATACAAGCAAATAGCTTTCTAGTATTCAAAACTAACAATCCCCACTAATAATAAAAAGCTATGGTCTGAAGTACAAAAACACTGTCTAACCCACTTATTACACTTCTGTCACAATGAAAGCTACAAAACACTCTTAAAGCTCACTCACATGGCTCCCTTACGAATCTGACTCCCATGCTCTCCACATGTCTCTCAAAGACCTTTGGGTTCAATGGCTTTGTGAAAGGATCTGCAAGGTTGTCTCCTGATGTTATCTTGGCCATGATCACATATCCCCTCTTTACGATCTCTCGTATCAAGTGGTACTTGCGCTCTATGTGTTTACTCACTTTGTAGGCTCGTGGTTCCCTTGAGTTGGTAACTGCACCATTGTTATCACAATAGACTGTGATAGAACTTGGCAACTCAGGGACCATATCTAAGTCCACCAGGAGGTTCCTGAGCCATATAGCTTCTTTCGCTGCCTCTGATGTGGTAACGTACTCAGCCTCCTTGGTAGAGGCTGCCACGCTTTTCTGCTTCATATTTCACCATACTATGTCTCCACCATCTAGAGTAAACACAAACCCAGAGGTAGACTTACTCTTGTCCATATCACCTTCAAAGTCCGAATCTGTGTAACCCAATGGAACTAGCTCCCGCGCTCTATAAACTAGGACATGATCTCTTATCCTGCGTAAGTACTTGAGAATGAATTTGACTGCCTCCCATTGAGCCTTCCCAGGATTACTCTGATATCTGCTAACCATGCCAACGACAAAGAAAATATCAGGCCTACTACATGACATAGCATACATGAGACTACCTATAACAGATGCATAGGGTACCGCCTACATAACATAGTATACCCTTTCGCCACAAGCCTAGCCTTGAAGGTCTCAACCCTCTCATCAGATATTCTCTTTCGCTTGTAGACTCATTTGCACCCAATATATCAAAACCCATAAGGAAGGTCTGCCACCTCCCAGATATGATTTGAGTCCATAGAACCCATCTCAGTAATCATCGCTCTTTGCCATGAATCCACATCTTTATCATAGGAGCCTCATTGTAGTTAACTGGGTCTGGTTTATGGACATCAAGGATAAAGTCCGAAGACTCACCCAAACCCAAGTAACTCTTGGGCTGTCTGACAACCCTCCCACAACGACGAGGCGTAGCCTGTGTTGGCGGATCATCTGTGATAGTGCGTGCAGTACTGTGTGGTGTGTCATCCTATACTTGTGCATCTGGAATACTCGAATGACTCCTAAGCTCTTCTAATACTACCTTGTTGCTTGACTTGTGATTTAAAATATAATTCTCCTCAGAAAATTTGGCATTGGTGCTGACCACCACCTTCTAATCCTAAGAACTATAAAATAAACCACCTCTCGTTCCTCTAGGGTAGTCTATAAATAGCATAACCTCTGTTCTCGTATCTAACTTACATATATCTGCCTTAAGCACATGTTCTGGGCAATCCCAAATCATGAGATGTCTCAGACTCGGCTTTCGCCCAGTCCACAACTATATTGGTGTTGTAGGCACAAACTTAGATGGTACACAGTTAAGAATAAAACTTGTTGTCTCTAAGGCATAACCCAAAAATGAGATGGGCAACTTACTCTAACTCATCATCGATCTCACCATATCTATAAGAGTCTTGTTCCTCCTCTCTACTACACCATTTTGTTGGGGTGTACCAGGTACAGACAACTGGGACTGAATACGCTCATCTGATAAATAGGACCTAAATTCCCTAGAGAAGTATTCAATACCATGATCAGATCGCGGGTCTTGATAGTCTTACTTATATGCTTCTGCACCTCATTTTTAAACTCTTTGAACTTGCCAAAGCATTCAGACTTATGGTGCATCAGGTATATATATCTATATCTAGAGTAGCCATCTGTGAAAGTCACGAAATACTCATAACCTCTTCTAGCCCGAACTAACATAAGCCCACACAAGTTAGAATGATTCAACTCTAAAACCTCTTTGGCCCTATACCCCTTTGCCTTGAAAGACCTCTTAGTCATTTACCCTCCAAGCAGGACTCACAGGTAGAAAAACTGTCAATATCCAATGAGTCTAAAGACCCATCGTTGACCAACCTCTGAATCCTACTAAGGTTGGTATGACCTAGTCTTAGGTGCCAAATATAAGCTTGATTCAAATGGGAAGACTCCTTTCTCTTACTATGATTCGATGATGGGTTATTAATTTCTATGTTTTGCACTATTAGGAAGTTTGTCTTATTCAAAAACAGATTGTCAACCAATGCACCAAAATATATAAACTTCTGGTTCTTTCTAATAAAAACAGAATTATTAGAAAAAATACACTTATAACCATCCAAAAGCAGTTTAGAAACTGAAAGTAAATTCTTCCTGAAACTGGGTACATAAAGACAAATTCTCAAATGTAAAACAGAGTCTGAAAAAATAAAGACAAACTACTCCCACTGCAGTAATAGAAACTCTGGTAGTATCCCCAAGATATACCTGCAAATCACCCTCTTTAAGCAACTGGGTCACTTGAAACCCCAGCAAAGAATTACAAACATTATCAGTGGCTCCTGAATCCACACACCAAATATCTGTGGGAATCGCCGCAAAACACATCTCAGTAACTTGGGTGAAATTACACATACCTTGAGGCTTTGGGCAGTCTTTCTTCCAATGTCCAGCTTTGCCACATCTAAAGCACTTGTCTTTCGACTTGTGCTTCTTGGCAATGCCTCCCTTGGGTCAATGATCAGCTGCTGCCTTTTTCTTTGTTTTTTGCTTCCTGATGTTGGGCCCAGCAGAGAAACCTGAAGGTCCAACAGTAGCCAAAGCTTGCTTCTTCTCAGCGAATAGGCCTTCAGCAGACACCAATGCAGTCATGAGCTTGGGAAGTGAATATGAGAGCTTGCCCATATTATAGTTCAACTAAAACTGCTCAAAACTGGGGGCAAGCTCTGGAGAATGATATCAACCCGTGTCTCCCCGTTGATGTCACCTCCCAATACCTCAATCTCATTGATACAGCTGATCATGTCCATTACGTGATCCCTCACTGAAGTGCCCTCAGCCATCCTTGCATTTATGAGTTTCCTTATAGCTGATTGCTTGGCTGTCTCGATGTCCGAACATCTCCCTGAGGTTAAGCATTATCTCATAGGCTGAGGTCATCAACTGATGTTGGTGCTGCAATACACTCGACATAGAAGCCAAGATGTAGCACCTGGTCATCTTATTAGCTTTCTTCCAACTAAACTGTGTCTCTCTCTCCTTATTAGTGGAATCATCAGTGGCCACTGGGGGGCACTCTTCAACGAGCACGTACTTGTAACCCTCAGCAGTAAGGACAATGTCTAGGTTACATTTCCAATCAATGTAATTAGGTCCAGTGAGTTTGTTCTGATTTAAAATGACAGCTAGCGGGTTGAACGACATATCAACAAACTGAAAAATAAACAGTCAAATTTCAGTATTCTTTTTCAAAAATATTGATATTCTTAAAACAATATAATCTCCCATCAACATTTCTCACACCGGGATTAATGCAGGTCACAATGGCTAAACGTCTACTCCAACCCACATTCGTTCAAGCAGAACATAAGCTCATTAATTTTACTATCTGACCAATGATCTTATGATCAATGAAATTAATATTTGATGATTTTAGCCATACACATATGCAGCGCAACCTCAATGGGAGGAATACTACAAACAGTACACTAAGTGTATGCCCTTACGTGACTTCTAAGTTTGTTACTTAGGATACTAATGCACCTCGGATGGCGAGGGTATAGCAACTTTCTCCAATTAAACTCACTACAGTCATCCTTTTAGAAATTCAATCTAATGATCTCATGATTGAAGATTCATCCGATAGGGAGAAAGGCTCTAATGCCAACGCGCAAGTATAACCACATCACATATGAATTCGTAATGGAGGCCATGGGGATATAAACCAACCCGCTCCCACTTAGATTTTTAAGTTTGAGGATTTTTTTTTGTTTTAACATGCAATATCTTAACTAAGGATATTCGTACCCATAAAATCGTTAGAGTTTTAATATGCAAAAAATCTACCTTAATTAATTGCACTTTACTTTTTAAAATGGTTTATTTTCGTCCATGCATAAAAACGAAAACATGCAATCAACGAAAAGAACATAAAATGGGAAATACATAATTAAATATTTCCCGAGTATTATGGCCTTCTCTATCGTTGATTCATTTGATGCCTTGTTGACACGTCCCGTCATGTCGCTCCCACTCGTTATTTTGATTCCTCACAATTTGTCTGGGTTTTCTTGGTTTTGTACGTAATTAGGAATCACCCAAAATTATGATAAACCAAAACCCACGAATACGAGTTACCTAAAATAACATTTTCATCATAATACATAAATTTATATATACAAATGCATTCTAAGAATTTAAAGATGACAACATTAGATTAAATCCTACTACAAGATTCATCTAATCCTACATGGCTTCCAGCTCGTGGTTATTACTATTACAGACATTTCAATTCAAAAAACAAAATGAGCCCGGACAGGTCCCTGGGTTTATGAATGAAAATTAAACTACAATAATAGTCGGGAATAATGACCACCTATTAATTTATATCGACAATGCAAAATAACAATGCCAAAACAAAGTCATGTACTAAATCGAACAAGTATAAAGCCAAAACACTCGCTCTGATACCAATTTGAAGGAAACAGAACTAGCCCAGGCTAAACCGAAAATCTCACTTTCGTGCAACGCATTCCAGAATCGAAGACTTACGATTCGGCTTAGGCTAAAATTTATTTCCCCTGAACGGATCTAGGCTTATACTAATTTGATCAATTAAAGCGACACACCAAAGTTGAATCTTTAAATTAAAGCGGAAACCTTTAAAGATTATACCTTTGATGCGTGTCCCTCGCAATTACAGAAACAGTGAAATCCACTAAAAAATCCTCTGGATGACTCCAACAACTCTGAGATCATGTGGGCAATAAACTAGGAGTGGCCAATAGAAAAATTTAAGAAAGCCAAAGAAACCCACTTCAAGAAACTCACAAATATGAAAAACAGATTTAGCTCGGGAACTGATCCTAATCTGAAAACCCACTTCAGGAATGACCTTTGCTCGTAGATCTAGACTTTGGCAAACCCGAAGGAACGAGTCAAAGGATTAGCACAAAAAGAGGATCAAAACCCAAAATAAAACTGCCCACAAAAGGACTCGCCAGAGCTTGCCGCTAAACCCGCCGGCAGATTCATGATCCGTGGCGATCGGTGGACAAAGCAGCGGCGATCGGCGGTCTATGGCGCAGCGGAAAATGGGCTTTGGTTTTTAGGATTCGGGACTTTAGACTCTCGAAAAAGAAAGATCATAAACCAACTTCAAAAAAGAAACTTCAATGAAGGAGATGAAGTTCTCTCTCTAGTCTTTTATTTCTCACTCTAAGGCTAATTTGCCAACAAGGTTGCTTAATGTCTGTGTGCCTAACATTAGCTATTTATAGGGATCTCCAAAAGAGACCTAGTGGGCTTTTGAGTTGGGCCTTAGTGCTTGAATTTCATTGACTTCTAAGTCTTCCCTAGACTAATAAACTCTAATTGAGTCTTTCGAATTAATTTCTTAATTCACTTCGTTAATTAAATGTAATCGAACCCTTAGGATTATTTCGTATAACCCACTTTGACAATTAAATTAATTAAATATTTAGAATTAATTAATTCACTTTGTCGATGAGTCAAACGCATAACTAGTCATACCACTAACGGACCAATCATGGAACTACCGCTCAAAAATGAATTTACATCGCGCTCACTTTATTATTCTTCTATCTTCCCATATCAAAGATCTAGTGCTTGTCGATTCATCAATTTACTGCCAAACTAATTCATCGTCTTCTTGGTCTTCGAGATTAGTACCACTCAACTTTCTTATTATACTGGACGTAAAGTCCACTGGCCAGATTTTTTATAATAAACCTTACGAGCTCATCTAGAGAGCACCATCAACCCGGAGAACTGGTACATGGATTCATTTGAGTAGCAATGGCACACAAGAAGCTAAACACCGCATAGCCAACTTTCTAAGATTTAGGCCTCAATTGACCGCACCTTTTGGCAAATCAAATCATAAGATATCTAACTCTCATGCCCGTCCCAATCAAGGGATTAAGAGATTAGAATACTAGAATCGAATTAACTATGTCGATCAGTATAAGTTAATTCAATCCCGAACTGGTCGTGCTCAATATGTCCCGGGCTTATCCGTATGATTTAATTAGTCTATACAAGCTAATTTTCAAATCACACGATAACTTATACCGATAGTATGTTCAGACTATCTCAGTTATGAGCATTTTTTTTTTATATATCAATACTTGAACCAATAATGAGATCTACTATAATTTTCTACACCTCGTTATCTAGTTATATGATATAATGGAACCCTGTCATACTGAAACATAAATGATATGTCAATTGAGTATTAGTTTTTGATACAAGAAAATAGATTTCTAGTATTCAAAACTAACAACAGAAACATTTTCCTTTACTGGTATGACAACTCTCCTGGCACTAATTTAGCAACCACGTAGTTTGCATAGTTACTGTACCAGGGCAGGTTGGCACTTGCTAAAATCATTAGTATGTGCTCATCAGGGAAACCTTCTTGAATTTCTTCACTGCTCTTTTCTTCCAGTGTGTCACTTTCTAACCTTACAGGTGATTTGCGACCTGATTTTCTGATCCTTTTCTATCTTGGACATCCATATCAAATTCTTATAAGAGCAACACCCATTGAATCAATCGAGGTTTAATATCTTTCTTCCTTATGAGATGTCGCACTGCAACATAATCTGTGTGTACAATTACTCTTGCTCCCAGCAGATAAGGTCAGAACTTTTCGAACCCCTATACTACCGCCAACATTTCCTTCTCATTGGTGGAGCAATTTCTCTGTGCAGTGTTCAACAGACGACTGGCATAATAGATGACATGGAAGTTTTTATCCTTTCTCTGTCCCAGCACAACCCCTACGGCCTGATCACTTGCATCGCACATCAATTCAAATGGCTTCTTCCAATCTGGGGTAGTCACAATGGGGGCAGATATCAGCCTATTCTTTAACTCCTCGAAGGCTTTCATACATTGATCATAACAAAATAAAATTGCGCTTCTTTTTCCAACAAATGACACATAGGTCGTACAATGGCAGTGAAATCCTTAATAAACCTTCGATAAAACCCTGCATAGCCCAAAAAACTGTGTAATCCCTTCACAATGCTGGGGTGGCAGTTTAGCGATTACATCAACCGTAGCTTTGTCCATTTTGATACCCTTCTGAGAAATGTGATGACCCAACACCGTGCCTTCTTTGACCATAAAATGACACTTTTCCCAATTCATCACCAATTTCGATTGTACACATCTCTGTAGGACTTTCTAGAGATTAGAATGACAGATGTCGAAGTAGTGTCCAAAGGTTGAAAATTCATCCATAAACACTGCCATTATATCCTTATTTAGGCCATTGAAAATTGCCAACATGTACCCCTGAAAGGTTGTTGGTGCATTGCAGAGGCTAAATGCCATTCTTCTAAATATGAATACGCCAGATGGGCATGTGAAAGTGGTATTCTCCTGGTCAGCAGGGTGAATTGCTATTTAGTTATATGCAGAATACCCATCTAGAAAGCAGTAATATTCATGAACCACTATCCTATCTAACACTTGATCCATGAATGGCAAAGGAAAGTGATCATTTCTCGTGGTTTGATTCAATGAGCGATAGTCTATGCACACCCTTCATGAATTAGCGACTTGGGTTGCTAAAACTGCATTCTCTTCATTCATGACTACCATCATTCCCTTTTTTTTTGGCACACATTACACTGGGCTCACCCATTCACTGTTTGAGATGATATATAATCCCTGCATCCAACCACTTAACGACTTCTTTCTTCACAACTTCTTGTATCATAGGATTGAGTCGTCTCTATTTCTCTTGCCTGGTCTTCGCTCCCAGCTCTGTATTGATTTTGTAAGTATATACAGAGGGACATATTCCTAGTATATGATCTAGAGACCATCCTATTGCTGATTTATTCTTTTTCAAGACCTTTAGCAGTCGCTCATCTCTTTCTTTCGTGAGCTGCGAAGAGATAACTACTAAAAACTATTGTTCTTCTCCTAGATATGCATACTTCAAATGGGAAGGAAGGGTTTCAATAGCGGTTCTGAGTTTAGGCTCTGGGCAATTTTTCTCTCAATATCATCGCCCACACGTGTATCTCTAACCTTTTCCTTGACATCTGATTTTGTCCAGCTTGCACGACATTTCACTAATTCTTATCTGTTGGTTTCGCCCCATTCCTTGGATAGCATTGCCTTTGAGTTTTTCTTAATGTACAAATCTACCAATGATTGTGTATCAACCTTCTCTGGCTCAGCGGATGTTACGGGTGTCATTGAATCTTGCTTCTACCTGTTACCAATTTTAGTGCTCTTTAGTTTCTCACAGCTTATTCACACTAATGTGTCTTTTGTCCAGATAGACTTTGTTACTATCGACGAAATGGGCAGGGTGTTTTGAGCTCGGTAATTCTAGCAATCATCCAATCTCTAGCTTCTTGCATATCTCTAATTCTTGTCATCAACACAACAACTTTGCCTTCGCACTTGCAAGTTTCCTTTTCTGGTTGAACGGTCTTTGTATACGCTGTTAGAAGGGGTACCGAGGTACAACGTACAGCCAAAGTATTTTTTCTTTCAAATTCTTTCCCTACAACAGGTGTTTTCCATGTGGAATTGATTATAGTCATCAACATAGCAAAGACCTTTAGTTCCACCAATGTTTCCTGTAACTCACCACAGTATGACTCCACTCCCACTTGAAGATTTTCCAACGCAAGTTTGCGCCTTCCAATTGGGTTATTAAGGCTAGGACGGGCTTGTTGAATTCCTCTCCAGTAATAATTTCATTGCATATTCTAAGGCTCATAACTGTGGACAGCATTAACCCGCGGGGTAAATCCCGAATTTTGCACAATTTTTTCTTTGAAGTTTGACCCCCCCCAAAATGCACTCTGCTCCAAAATACCTAATAATGTTGCACAATCACTAAAGAAAATTAAACCCACATAAGGACTACCGTGCTCTCTGGCAATGGCACCAAAAACAGAGTGCTGAAAACACACCAAAATAAAAACTTAAGATCCCCACTAAATGATTCCAATACCCCGTCATGAAGTGTATTAGGTGTCGATCCCACAGAGAGCAACTAAGCCATTGCAATATTCAATTTTCTTGTAATTAATAGGCAGGATAAACATACATGAACAGACTAACAATTCATAAAGAACAAAAATAGGAAGATTGGGAAATAGGGTTGAGTTTGAGGAAGAGATTCGACCACCATTTGAGTTTGAGTTGTGTTACATAACAGTGGATAGGTGAGATTATAATGGGTTCATTCCCAATGGGTTGTCTTGTTGGAGTTGAATACATAAGCTATGCTTGTATTGTACATTTTTCCAGTTAATATATCGATTTATGTTTTGGTTAAATTTAGTGTGCATTATTAGTCCACTTATATTATGTAGTTAGATGATGAGGTGTCTTGTGTGACACAGTAGATCTCATCATTGGTTAAAAGACATAATATATAAAGGAGGTTCGTAACCGAGATAGCTTTGGGCAAACTGCCGGTTTAGATTATTATGTTATTTGGATAATTGGTTTTTCTAAACTGATTGAATCATATAGATACGCCCGGGGCGTATTGAAGTTGACCATTAGGAATGATTTGTCTTGTACTGATTTAATAGACAAATTGTTCTTGGTATTCTATCTTTTAATCCCTAGACTCAAGCGGGCATAAGGATTAGACATAGTGTACTTTGATAAGCCAATGGGTGAGGTCAATTGTGGCCAATACTCACGGTAGGTTGGGTGCGCGTGTTTAGTTGCTTGGTGTGCTACTGCTTGTCGAAAAGAAACCATGTATCAGTGCGTCCGGGGTGATGGTGCTCTCGAGATAAGCTCGTAATGTTTATTATACTAAACCCAGCCAGTGGACTTATGTTCGGTATAGTAAAAAGGTCGAGTGGTACTAGTCTCAAAATTAAAGAAGTTAATTAATTAATTTATTAGTAAATTAATAAATTAACAATCACTATATCTTTGATGTGGGGAGATTATGAATATAAATTAATTAAGTTGTTCCGAAAGTAATTATGGTGTAGGATGGTAGTGCCAAAATTAATCCGTTAGTGGTACGATTAATTTTGTAATGGGTTAATTGAATAGGTAGAATTAATTAATTGATTAATTATTCCTAAGGGTTAATTGAGTAATTAACAAAGTGAAACTATTTAATTAATTAATTATTTCTTACGTTTAAATTAGAATTAGGAAATCCTAGAGATTAGGAAATCTAGTAGGATTTGGTTTATCCTATTAGATTGGTTACCTAATTGGATTTGAAACTAATTACCTAAACCTATTAGGAAGGCCAATCCTAAACCAACTTGGGGTCTCTCTTGTAAGTCTATATATAGACAAGGGATTAGCTATTCCACAATATACAATTCATAAGTTTTCAAAACAAGAAAACTTAGAGAGATAAAATCCTAGAGAGAGAAAGTTTCTCTCTTAGAATCGGATTTCTAAAGCTTAAGGAGGCTGAAATTTTCTTCAAAATTTTGGCAACAATGTGCAGCTTTCTCTCTCTTCGGGTGGTGCGTGGATTGTACGCGCCAGGTGCGGTGTGAAGGAAAACTGAACAAGCCCGGGCTAAATCGAAAACCTCACTTTCGTGCAATGCATTCCATAATTGGAATCTTTCGACCAAGCTCAGGCTCAAATTAGTTTACCCATGAACGGATCTAGGCTTATACTTATTTAATTTATTAATTGTGACACAAAAAATTAAATCTTTAATAAAAGCGGAATTTAAAGATTCTACCTTTTGTAGCGAAGTCCCTTGCCTAAAGAAAAATCCAATCTTTGATGCGATTCCAATAGAAATCCAATAGATATCTCCGTAGAAACTTCGAATATTTCGTGGGCAATAATCTATCGAAGTCTACTTGCTTAGACCACAAGGAAATCACTCAAATTGGATTCAATTTTGTTCCAAAAACTGACCGAAATTTCGCCTACTGCTGTATCGAACTACTGCCGCTGCTGCAATTTAAAAACCCTCTTCGGTCCGCCAGAATCCAGCTTGAATCCCGTCGTGATCTAGAAAAGGAAGGCTGATGGATCACCGATCAAAATGAAAGAGATCAACATCATCTTCCTCGAATCAAACACACGGGATAGCTAAGTTCCAGCGCTGAGAAAAACCGTGAAGAACGAGCAGCAGAACCGGATGAAAAACCCACGAAAAAAGGATAGCAGCAATTTGAAAGAAAACCGAGCAGATTTCTGGCGAAATGTTTAATACACCAACTGGAAAGTTCGATCTTTGGATGAATCCAATTCGAAGAGCAAGAAATCTAGTTCGTTTTTGAGAAAGAATTCTTGAAGGAAAAATTCTCTCTCTAGAACCTTCTTACTCAAGAAAGGGGCAAGACTTGTCTTGCAAGATTTCCTTAGGTTTTCTTGGGCTTCAAGTCTTCTATTTATAGGAGCTCGATTGGAGACCTAATGGGCTCTCGAGTTATGCCTTTTAATTTGACTTTCGTTGACTGCTAAGTCTTCCCGACTAATCAACTCCAATCGACCCATTTAAATTAATTTATTTAACCCACTTTGTTAATTAAATTTAATCGAACCCTTAGAATTAATTAATTCAAAATAGAATTAATTTCTAAATTCACTTTGCTGATTAAATATTAATTAAACCTTTTGGATTAATTAATTTACCTTGTCGATTAGTCAAATGCATAATCGGTCGTACCACTAACGGACCAATTATGGAACTACCGCTCGAAAATGACTTTACATCGCGCCGTTATATTTTATTCTATCTCCCCACATTAAAGATCTAGTGCTCGTCGGTTTATCAATTTACTGACAAATTAATTCACCGACTTCTTGGTTTCCAAGATTAGTACCACTCGTCCTTTTATTATACCGAACATAAAGTTCACCGGACGGGTTTAGTATAATAACCTTACGAGCTCATCTCGGGAGCACCATCAACCCGGCGAACCGGTACGTGGATTCCTCCGACTAGCAACGGCACTTAAGAAGCTAAACACCGCATACCCAACCTACCGAGGTATAGGCCTCAATCGACCGCACTCTTTGGCAAATCAAAGCATACGATATCCAACCCTCATGCCCATCCCAATCTCGGGATTAAGAGACTGAATATTAGGACCAAAATGACTACGCCGATCAGTATAAGTCAATTCTATCCAAACTGGTCGTGCTCAATATGCCCCGGGCATATCCGTGTGATTTAAACTAGTTTAGATAAACTAATTTCCAAACCACACAATAACCTATATCGATAGTATGTTCAGACTATCTCGATTACGAGCATACTTTTTATATATCAACAATTTAACCAATAACGGTATCTACTATGTCTGTCCACACCTCGTTATCTAGTTATATGATATAAAGGAACAAATTTATACTGAAACAAAGTGATATGTCAACTGTGGATATTAGTTTTTGATACAATCCATAGCTTTTCTATATTCAAAACTAACACGGTGGTGCTAGAATTTTCTGGCAGGTGGTTTGTGGTGATTAGCTGACCAAATTGCTGGTTTGATTACTGCCCACATAGCATACAAGCAAAGTCTTGAGGCATACAAGAGAATCACCTGTGTATACGCTTCAATAGTTATTCTTCCGCTTTTAATTAAGAATTTTTGTTGCGTGGTAAATCGAATAAGTGCAAACCCAGATCCTGCGTAATGTTATTTAAAAAGGGTTGGAATAGCAATTGTGCTAGCGTCTAGGCCTGGCCAGAGATTTCAATTTTGGAATCCATAGCACGAAAGTGAGTTTCTAGCTTAGTCCCGGGCAGATAATCTTTCAATTGGTATCAGAGCCAGGTTTTTGGGTTTTGTGCATGCTCAATTTATTACATTGTTTTATTTGCAGTGGTTAAGAAATCCCGACTATTATGGTTACATTTGTATGGATTTTAATTAAACTCTGAGACATGTTCGGATTTGATTTTATTATGAATGTTTATAATAGTATAACCACGTGCTTGAAGCCATGTATGATTAGATCAAATATGTAGTAGGATTTTTTCTATGTAATTTCGATTATTTAATTTTCTAGAAAGCCTCGTAGTAGGAGAAATAATTTTTTGTAATCGAAGACGTTATGGTGGGCAACTTGAATTCGTGGGTTTTGGGTTATCATTAATTCGTAGAAACCCAGGAAAACCCAGAACGAATTACAAGAAGTCTAAATAGCGTAGAAGAAGCAAATGAGGTAATGGTGACAAGGGGTAGCGCCGGCGACGACTCACCGGCGGGAGCCGCCGCCGACAACCGCCGATAGTAGCAGCACAGCTGCTGCGCTGGCGCGCAGCGTTCCTTATGCGCGCTGTGCGCGCGGCCCGTTTGGGGCACGTTTTGGCCCATTTTTTCCTCTAGTTTTGTTTTTTTTAAGTTCAAGACTCTTTCCTTCGAATAACGTGATGGGACACGAGATCAAGGTAGAAGATTGAAGCGATTAAAACCATAAAAGTTGGGAAATTTATTTTTCGTATTTATTTCCCATATTTATTGTTTTAATTTTTGTGCTATAATTTTTTTGCTGTATTTTAGATGCATGTTTTTAAAGCAAGTTGATTTTATGGTTGCATATAACTTAGGGATAGTTAATTGCATGTTAAAACTAAAAAAACCATCAATTTAGAAATCTAAGTAGGAACGGGTTGGTTTAATATCCCCACGGCCACCACTACGAGTTCATATACAATGTGGGTGGGCTTGCGGGTTAGCATTAGGGCTTTCTCTATTCGGATGAGTCCAACCCCGAGATCGCTAGTTTATGAATTTCTGAGTAAGATGGCTAGAGTAAGTTTAACAAGGAGAAATACGACACCCTCTCCATCTGAGGTGCACTATCCTGAGGTAACAAATTCAGAAGTCACGTAATGGCACACACTTAGTGTATGATCTGCAGTATTCCTCCCATCGAGGTTACACTACTTATTTGTACGGCTGAAAGCACCGACTATTAGCTACATTGATCAATAGATTGTTTGGTCCGATAGTGTTGTTAATGATCTTAGTTCTTCTCAAACAAATGTGGGTTAGCGTAAACGTCCACACTATCGCGGCTTGCGAGAATCCCAATGAATGAGATGTTGGTGGATTATAATTATTGTTTTGAGGGAAGTCAATAATTGTTAAAATTTTCTTGTTTTTGAAATTATAGGTTAGATATCTAAAACATTGTCTGTTTAATTTACGATTTTCGATATGGCATTCAACCCCTTTAGCTACTATATTGAAAAACAATAAGTTAACTGGACCTAATTATGTCGATTGGAGTTGTAACTTGGATATTGTCCTTATGGCTGAGAGCACTCCTGTGAGAGATCATGTCATTGACGTGATTAGTAACATCAACAAGGTTGAGGTAGTGGGAGGCAAAATCGTTGGTGAAACCAAAGTCGATATTGTCCTCCGGAGCTTGCCTCAAAGCTATAAGCAAATTCGGTTGAACTACAACATAAGTAAGATGTTTTGTATTTCATCCAAGCTCTGGGCAGAGTTGGTGGCAGCTAAAAGTCTTCTTCAAGAGAAGAAGCGAGCTTTAGTCACAGGCAAAGCTTCAGAATCTTCTTCTGAACCTGAGGCTAGAAAGAGGAGGAGAAAGCTCAAGGGAATAGCTCAAAAGGCGGAGATTGCGCCTAAGCTAGATATTGTATAGAATAAGTCAAAAGACAAGTGCTTCAAGTGTAATAAGACGGGACATTGGCAATCGGATTGTCCAAAGCTTATAAGTACCATAGTTTCTGCCTTAATTAATGGGACATGTTTAGTGGCGATTCCAACAGATACTTGGTGTGTGGATTCAGGTGCCACTGACCATGTTTTCTTTGCAAGGGTGCCAAGAACCCGGAGGCTTAGAGAAGGTGAATTTGATATCTACATGAGCGACAGTACACGAGTGTCAGTAAAAGCAGTGGGAGTAGTCATTTTGAATTTCGAAAATTCTAGATTAGAATTAGTTAATTTTCTTTATTTACCGAGTTTTAGAAAGAACCTTATTTCGGTTTCTAAACTCTTAAAGAACGGTTATAAATTTATTTTTTCTGATGACTCTGTATTTATTAGAAGAAATAGAAAACTTATTTGTTCTGGTTCATTGGCAGACAATTTGTTTATGGTTAATTCTAACTCCCTTGTTGTGCAAAACATAGAAACAGATAGCTCTTTATGTAACATTAATAAGAGGAAGAAACCTTCTAAAATGAATCAAACCTATCTTAGTCATCTCAGGCTAGGTCATATAACCCTTAGTAGGATTCAGAGGTTGGTCAATGATGGACCTTTAGGTTCATTACAGATTGACAGTTATTCAACCTACGAATTTTGCTTGGAGGGTAAGATGACCAAAATACCTTTTAAAGCATAAGGTTATAGAGCCAAGAAAGTACTAGAGTTGATTCATTTTGACCTTTGTGGACCAATGTCGGTCCAAGCATGAGGTGGGTTCGAGTATTTCATGACATTTACGGATGACTACTCAAGGTACAGGTACATTTACCTAATGCGTCACAAGTCTGAGTGCTTTGACAAGTTCAAAGAGATTCGGGCAGATGTGGAGAAGCATCATGGTAAGAGTATCAAGACACTACGATCAGATCATGGTGGGGAGTACCTATCCCACGAATCTCGAGAATACCTCAGTGAGGTCGAAATTCAGTCTCAATTGTCTGCACCTGGCACGCTACAGCAGAACATTGTAGCAGAAAGAAGGAGTCAAACTCTCATTGAAATGGTTAGGTCGATGATGAGCTATAGTGATTTGCTGAGTTCGTTCTGGGGATATGCCTTAGAAACAGCGGTTTAATCTTGTACCATCTAAAGCCGTGCCTTCAACCCCAGTAGAGTTGTGGAACGGGCGAAAGCCTAGTCTAAGACATCTCAGAGTTTGTGGTTGCCCAGCACATGTGCTTAAGGCATATGCGGCTAAGTTAGATGCAAGAACAGAACTGATGTTGTTTGTAGGATATCCTAGGGGAACAAAAGGTGGTCTATTTTATAGTCCTAAATATCAAAAAATGGTGGTTAGTACCACCGCCAGATTTTTGGAGAAATACTATATCCTAGATCACAAGCCCAATAGTAAGATAGTACTAAAAAAGCATAGAAGACAAACTAATACTCCTGATGCACCAGCACAAGTATATACACCACACATTGCACAAGAGGTCACAGATGATGCGCCTACACAGGTGGTGCCTCGTCGTAGTGGGAGGGTTGTAAGACAGTCGGACAGGTTCATTGGCGCGGGAGAGGCATCAGACCTAGTCCCAGGCGCGCCTGAACCTGACCCAGTAAACTACAATGAGGCTCTCCGAGATAAAGATGCAGAATCACGGTGTAAGGAAATGATATCTGAGATGGGGTCAATGGACCACAATCAAGTCTGGGAGCTTGTGGACCTGCCTGATAGGTTTAAACCCATTGGATGCAAATGGGTCTACAAACGTAAGAGAGGTCCTGACAGAAAGGTGGAAACCTTTAAAGCTAGGCTGGTGGTGAAGGGGTATACTCAGAAAGAGGGAATCGATTTTGAGAAAACCTTCTCCCCGGTAGCCATGCTTAAGTTGATCCGGATTCTCTTGGCCATAGCTGCTCATTTAGATTATGAGATATGGCAGATGGAAGTTAAGACAGCTTTTCTAAATGGAAGTCTTGAGGAAACCATCTTCATGCAGCAACCAGAGGGATTCGTTGAAAAAGGCCAAGAGCATAAGGTTTGCAGGCTTAAGAAGTCCATTAACGGACTTAAGTAGGCATCCAGATCTTGGAACATCTGGTTTGATGAGGTAATCCAGTGCTATGGATTTACTCAGTGTCTGGATGAGCAATGTGTGTACCACAGAAGTGATGGAAACTCAGTGGTGTTTCTTGTGCTTTACGTAGATAACATTCTATTGATTGGCAACAACAACAAAGTGTTATCAGACCTAAATGCATGGCTGCCAAGGAGTTTGATATGAAGAACTTAGGGGAAGCGGGACATATCATTGGGATCAAGATAATTTGAGATCATAGGAAACGTTCATTAACGCTCTCCTAAGCTTCATACATAGATACAATTTTGGCCCATTTTAACTTGCAGAACTCCAAGAAAGGTTTTCTACCTTTCAGACACAGAGTGCATATGTCTAAAGAACAGTCTCCCAAGACTGTTGAGGAGATAGAGGCCATGAAGACAGTTCCTTATGCTTCGGCACTAGGAAGTCTCATGTATGCCATGTTGTGTACGAGGCCTGATATCTGTTATATCATTGGCATGGTAAGAAAATATCAGAGTAAACCAAGGAAAGCTCATTGGGAGGCAATAAAATGCATTCTCAAGTATTTGCGCAGAATAAGAGACCAAGTGTTGGTCTATCAGGCGCCAGAGTTGGTACCCCGAGGTTACACAGATTCAGATTTCTAAGGAGACAGGGACAAGAGCAAGTCTACCTCAGGGTATGTGTTTATTCTAAGAGGTGGAGCCACAGTTTGGCGGAGTGTCAAGCAGAAATGCGTGGCTGACTCTACCATGGAGGCTGAATACGTTGCCGCATCAGAGGCAGCGAAAGAAGCAGTATGGCTCAAGAACTTCCTAGTGGACTTAGATGTGATTCCTGGTTTTCAAAAGTCTATCACGGTGTATTGTGATAACAATAGTGCAGTAGCAAACTTGAAGGAACCACGAGCCCACAAGAGGAGTAAACATATATAGCGCAAGTACCACCTGATACGAGATTTCATAAAGAGGGAAGATGTGGTTGTGGCTAAGACAGAATCAAAACATAACCTTGCAGATCCATTCACGAAGATATTGACTTCAAAAGTCTTTGAGGCTTAAGTGGATGGCATGGGGATCAGATACTTATGAGAGTCATGACAGTTTTTCTAGATATATAGCAGCAGAGTGTATAGGAGTAGAATGTAGATGTATACTTAAAGCACAACTTAAGTATTAGTGGCAGATTGTTAGAGTTGAATACATAAGCTATGCTTGTATTATACATTTTCCCAATTAATATATCGATTTATATTTTGGTTAAATTTAGTTATGCATTATTAATCCAATTATATTATATAGTTAGAAGAAGGGGTGTCTTGTGTGACACAATAGATCTCATCATTGCTTAAAAGACATAATATATAAAGAAGATTCGTAACCGAGACAGCTTTGGATAAACTGTTAGTTTAGGTTATTATGTGATTTGGATAACTGGTTTGTCTAAACTGCTTGAATCATATAGATATGCCCGGGGTGTATTGAACTTGACCATTAGGAATGATTTGTCTTGTACTGATTTAATAGACAAATCAGTCTTGGTATTCTATCTCTTAATCCCTAGACTCGAGCGGGCATGAGGATTAGACATAGTGTACTTTGATCTGCCAATGGGCGAAGTCAATTGTGGCCAATAGTCTCGGTAAGTTGGGTGCGCATGTTTAGTTGCTTGGTGTGCTGCTGCTTGTCGAAATGAAACCATGTACCAGTGCGTCCGGGGTGATGGTGCTCCCGAGATGAGCTCGTAATATTTATTATACTAAATCCGGCCGGTGGACTTATGTCTTGTATAGTAAAAAGGTCGAGTGGTACTAGCTCGGAATTAAAGAAGTTAATTAATTAATTTATCAGTAAATTAATAAATTAACGAGCACTATATCTTTGATGTGGGGAGATTATAAATATAAAAGTTATTCCAGAAGCAATTCTGGTGTAGGATGGTAGTGCCAAAATTAATCCGTTAGTGGTACGATTAATTTTGTAATCGGTTAATTGAATAGGTATAATTAATTAGTTGATTAATTATTTCTAAGGGTTAATTGAGTAATTAACAAAGTTGAATTATTTAATTAATTAATTATGTCTTAAGTTTCAATTAGAATTAGGAAATCCTATAGATTAGGAAATCTAGTAGGATTTGGTTTATCCTATCAGATTGGTTACTTAATTGGATTTGGAAACTAATTATCTAAACCCATTAGGAAAGCCAATCCTAAACCAACTTGGGGTCTCTCTTGTAACTCTATATATAGACAAGGGATTTGCTATTCCACAATATACAATTCATAAGTTTTCAAGACAAGAAAACTTAGAGAGAGAAAATCCTAGAGAGAGAAATTTTCTCTCTCTTAGAATCGAATTTTTAAAGCTTAAGGGGGCCAAAATTTTCTTCAAAATTTTGGCAACAACGTGTAGCTTTCTCTCTCTTCGGGAGGTGCGTGGATTGTATGCACCAGGTGCGGTGGTGCTGGAATTTTCTTGCAGGTGGATTGTGGTGATTAGCTGATCAAATTGCAGGTTAGATTGCTGCCCACACAGCATACAAGCAAAGTCTTGAGGCATACAAGAGAATCACCTGAGTATACGCTTCAATAGGTAATTCTTATTCCCCCGCTTTTAATTAAGAATTTTTGTTGTGTGGTAAATCGAATAAGTGCAAACCCAGATCCTGAGCAATGTTATTTCAAAAGGGTTGGAATAGGAATTGTGCTAGCATCTAGGCCTGGCCAGAGATTCCGATTTTGGAATGCATAGCACGAAAGTGAGTTTCTGGCTAGGCCCGGGCAGATAATCTTTCACGTCTTAACCTATTAAAGCAGTTCGCGGGTCTTAATTTGTCTCTGAGAAGATAATGAATCCCTTTTGATTGCACTGGCCTAGGGGAAGGGGAATACAATCTCGGTCCAGTTATAAACATGCAAGGAAAATAACCACGGTACTAAAAGCCAACGATAAGGAAGTAACAACTATCAAATATATATAAATAACCAAAGGATTCAGACAAGATTACAACATCCAGTACTGATGACCGATAGGAAAACTATAGTGTGATTTAGCGATGAGGAATGGCAAAAAATCAGCGGCACAACATCAGTGAATGGAAGTCTCCTTGGAAGGACTACAGTCAAGAGGGAAAGTGTTGCAAAAATGCCAGAATCCACCAAAACTAGCTCATCCTGGGCTTCCTCTCCAAGATGGAGCTTAGCACTCCATCGATCCAAACTCACAACCCAACAGCTGCGAAACCCTAGCTCGAAGAGTACTCAAAGAAGAATTACAAAGCGGCCGAGATGAAAAGTGAAAAAAGGATGCCTAATAGTATTGTCTTCTGGGTATTTATACGCACTACAATTAGGTCATAAATGAATTATAAAAGCTTGGCTAGAATGGTAAATTCAGTAAAAGAGATTGATATTCAGTCTTGGTTGACTGCTAGCTTTTCTTGATAAGCTTCATCAGCAGATTTCCACCCAAAATGTGTATGGATTCTTCACTTGTAATCGAATACCTACAATTCACATGCTACTGACATAAACCGTGTAATTCCCAAGAAAAGAAGTAATTCTTCCCTCAAAGCTGTTAGTTTCTTATGTGAAAAGCTATGACAAAAGTGGTGAATCCCGTGCACTCCATTAATGTCTCATTACCCATAAATGTTCTTAAATTCATGACTATTTCAAGTGTTGCTCATTTATTGTTGGATTAAAATAATCAAGAACAACATTTGAATAATGAAAAAGTACCCATGAGAACCTAACTTATCACCAAATTGAGCAAGTAAACTTGTTGGAGTAACTTTAATAAACCTATAAGGGTTAGAATGTAAGTTATTTCCAATGATTATGTAGTTTATTTAAAATTTTATATTTGATTGTGGTATTGATAAATTTTGTTTTTGTTTTCATAAACCATAGAAAGTAATAAGTCTGAAAAGTGGATTGATGCTGTGAAATGAGAGTTAAAATTAATGACTTATAACGATGTCTATGATCTTGTAGACTTGCTAGAAAGTTCTAAATGAGTTGGGTCAAATAGATCATTGAGATCATGACACAACTCGAATAGCAATGTCGAAATATGTAAAACTAGACTTGTAGTCAAATATTACACTCATAAAAGATGGCATTGATTATAAAGGAACTATTATCTTATCTCAAATAATGGTTTATTGAGATATTTGATTTTAGTGACTCAGTTTGATTTAGAGTTACATTATATGAATGTTAAAACAACATTTTGGATGAGGATATTAATAAATAAGTTCATATGGATCAACCAAAAGGTTTTTTTTATTAAGTATAAAGAAATTTTGTATAAACTAAAGAAGTCAATATATAGACTTAAAACAAACTTTCGCTCAATGATATATTAAGTTTAATAATATCATTGCTCCTTTTGGTTTTCAGGGAGCATTGTTGATTGGTATAGTTGTCGAGGATCAGTTGACTATCTTTATAATTGTGATTTTGTATATTGATGATATTTTGTTTGTTGCTAATGATTTGACTTTGTTGCATAAAACTAAAGAAATCCTTTCTAAGAATTTTTTTTTTAATGAAAAATACGAGTAAGATTTCATTTATGATTGGAATTTCAATATTCCGTAAGAAATCAGAAGGTTTAGAATGATAGTCTCATAAAATCCATATTCAGAAAATTCTTAAGAGAATGAACAAAGGATTACATGCTCACTTGTAAGTTATCTAATCAATTAAAGGGTTGGATATATAAATTCAGATTTTAATGGATGATTGATACTTGAAAGCTTATGTTTGGATATTTGTTCTTCTTAATTGAAAGAGCAATCTTATGAAAGTACCAAACAATCTATCACTACTCTATCAATTATGAAATAAAAGTTGTAGCTTGTTATGAAGCTACTATTGTTGCATTATGGCTACAAAACTATGTTTCAAGGCTTGGAGTTGTCGACACTGTATGCAAGTCGTTGAAAATTTATGATGATGTTGCAATAATTATCTTCTCAAAGAACGATAAATGTTTCTAATGTGAAAAACATATGAATTTTAAGTTCTTTATCGTTAAAGGAGATATTCATAAATAATGAGTGTTGTTTAGAACATATTATGACGAATCTCATAATTGCAGATTCTAACTATGGGTTTACAACTAGAGGCTTTTAAACACATGCTTATGAAGAGTCTTGGTTGTATTGATGATGATGATGTTCTAACACTCTTGAGCTCAATGATAAGTTGTTTCTGATTTTCTATTTCTTATTCTCTATGCTTATGCATGCATGATTGTTTGAATAAGAAATTCGTATGAATTTTCATAATAGTATGTGGACTGTATGTTGTTTATATAAAATTTATGAACCTGACATGATAAGCCCTTAGTGTTGTGGTGTGTGGAAGGGAGTATATGACTATACTATGTATGACCGCCATAACTCATATTATGTGGTTTGTTATGTTAAGGTGTTTATGATGTTACTGGTTGACAGATTTAATTTTGCTAGCCTTATGTTATTCTATTAGACAAAATTGTGGAACATCCAGCCAAGTGGGAGAATGTAAAAGTGTGGCCTGGATGTTATGGCTCATATCTTTAATAAGCCCAATTAAATTGGTTTAGCTTTCCTAATCAGGTTAATAATAGGATTAAATCTGGACCATTAAACTAGTATTCGACGGACGTACTAGATTAAAGATTGTGGGTATATAACTAGTCATCTCCCTACCCTAATCAACAACAAGTATGATATTAGTAGAATAAAGTTGCCTCTCCATCTGGCCATCTACTAGTTAAGAGAGTCAAGGTGAAGAAACTAGTTTATAAGGATTATTGGATCTTTCTACTGTGTATTTGGTGATCTTCCTATCTAATGATGAATTCCGCATTAAGATATGTTTTATGTTCTTTATCTACGTTGTTATTATTATATTCAAGATCCTTATGGGCATGAATGTATTATGTCGTTATCATTTTAAAATCTAACATGCCTAGTTAAAAACGCATCCAACGTACATTTTGCTTGTCTCCTTTTCCTTACCATTATTGTCTGAATGCTTTTGAAGTTCTTTTATCGTTGATGTATTATTTTCACTTCTTAAACTTTGTTATTCTTATAGAAACAAAATTTGGACTCTCCTAGCCACAACATGTATATAACCTTGACTAGTTCCCAAGTTTAGTAAATTGTGTGATGATATTATAAAGTATGAGGTTTTAATAATTTAGTTAATTTTCTAGTCTTAGACCATTGCATTTCTCTCGATATAGTGATCTTTTCTAATTTATTCATCCTTAATATGGATTAATAATGAAGGGAGCAGATGAAGGGATTAATATACCAATTAATGTTTCACTCTTCCACTCCCTGATGCAGTTAAAACGCAAACAGTTGCATAATTTTGCTATTTATAATTTATACCGAGTAAAAGACTCGGACTGGAAAGAGTACGTACAACAATTTATCTCTTACTCCTACTTTTATAAAATATTTTTTAAAAAAACTGTTTTCTTTTTTTAATATGTAACCACCTTGGTGATGTTTTTACCAAATCCTTGAGTTCAGCTGTAATTTCTTCAATTTAATACGTACTAGATTAAATTGGATCAAACTTTGGAACGCCCATCTTAGGAAAGGGTTTTGAGAATTGAAGAAACAGAAGCAAGATTCAAGGATTCAACTCCAGCAGCAGCATCCCGAGTTCTAGCAGCAAGTTTAAAAATGACTTGGGATATCATTACTCATTTTGCTTCCAGAAGAGATGTAGCTGAAGCTGAATCAGTTGTAATGGTTGATCCAAAATGATCTTGGTTGAAACATCAGCTAGCGTGGTAGTTACGATTTGGGTAACTTTGTAAATATGACAAGTAAGTTTTGATAGTTTTTCCAGAGTCATTTTCTTTATTCTTTGTTTTGGTAGGTGGTTGGATTACTTGTGTGAATGAGATCGTTTTTTGGTTTGGATATACCCCCACCCCTCGCCCCGTCCCGCCCCTACTGTTTTATCATTACACCACCACTCTCACTAAACAGGGCAAATTATTATATAGTTCATGGACTACCTAGCAGCATAGTCTAACTCCTAAAATTACGTAGTTTTGGTGATGTTATCAAAGAAAATTTAAATTTTTACTGTTTTTTGAGTTTTCATGCCTCACGGGTCTTAAATAATGGAATGAGTAATGCTTGCTTGTTTTTAGTGTGGTTACTTTTTTTATAATTATCGTATCTTTTGTTTTAATTTTATTTTATACTAATTTTTTTCATTTATTAATCAAGATAACTGACAACTCTGTTTTTAGTTTTTATTCAGATTTTTATGTTCTTTAGTTGGAGCAGTTCATCTTTTTTAGTTTTTTTGGAGAATATTAGTTATTCTTTGGAGAAGTAGTATTCTTTTTGCTTTGTTTTGTTTTCTTCATTTTATCATGTCTTCTCGAGATGATATTGTTTTTGTTAGAGATAAGCACGATGATGGGCTGTTCAACGATGTACAATTTTCTGGGGAGGAGTACAATGAAGACGATGGAGATTTTATCTTCATTATTTCTTTCTTAATATGTTATGCTAGTGTTATGGTGTGGGTACAATTTATTTGGATATACATTTACCATGGGTGACGTTGTGTTTTGCTGGTGGTGGCATGTTGCATTACTATGGGTGGTACTGTCTTTTCGTGTTGTTATTTTGTTTATTTTTTTTGGAGGGATGTATATTGATTTGAACGAGAAAGGGGAGCAATTTTCCAAGAAGAGGTTTTTATTCTTATTATTTTGTTCTTAATATATTATGTCAGTGTTATTGTAAGGGTCCAATTTATTTGGATATATATTTACCAGGGGTGGCTTTGTGTTTTGATAGTGGTGGCATTTTTTATTACTATTGGTGCCATTGTTTCCGTGTTTTATGTCTGTTTTATTGTTTGGATCCAATTTATTTGGATACATATTTACTAAGGGTGGCTTTGTGTTTTGATAGTGGTGACATTTTTTATTACTATTGGTGGCATTGTTTCCTTGTTTTTATTTTGTTTAATGTATTTTTTTTTTTTTTTGGTAGTTAACAGGAAGGATTTTGGAGGGATGTATATTGATTTGCATGAGGAACCATAGAATGATAGTGTTTTCGTGCACGACAATGTTGATCATAATGTTGTTGAAGGCAATGATATGATGTTAATTGGATGGGGAAATCATTTCTAAGTGAGAGTGATACGCATGTTGCATATAATGATTAAGTAAAAATTTTGGGATTTAGCATCAGAAAAGGGAGGGAACGTAAAAAGTTTAAATATGGTGTGTTGTTGAGGTGTTCTAGAATGTTTGTTGGTCAAAAAGAAGGCGAGAAGGTTTCGAGGAACTATTTGGATAAGTCTTATTCTAAACTTGACATTTGTTGTGATTGTTTGGCGCATATTGAAGTTTGCTTGGAAGATTCTGGTGTTTGGGTCATTACTAGACATGTCATGGAACACAACCATGAAATTTTACCTTGTGATAAAAAAAATTTTGTTACGTTCTCATAGGAGAGTGTCGTCGGGTTTCTTAAGTTATATGCTTGGAATGAAGAATTATGGGTTTGTGTTTCTGATACGTATAGGTTTATCAGTATACATGTTAGTTTTTGTTTGTTCTTCTTTTTTTTTTATATATAATTTATTGTGTTATATTTTTATTTGCTACGGTATTATTTTTTTATTTTATTGCACTTTTTCTTCTTGTATAGCCCACTCGTAATATATTTTTTTTTTGTTATTAATCATATTTGGTTCAAAATTTTTATTTGGAACTCTATTTATTTTAAAAAATTTATTCCACATGTTGTTGTTGTGAGTCCCACTCATAATGATTTTATTTTATTTTTTCTTTTGGTTAATCATATTATTTTCGGTATTTTTATTTTGGTACTGTATTCTTTATTTTGTAAGTTTATTCCACTTTTTGTTGTTGTATGTCCCATTCGTAATGATTTTAATTTTTTTAATTTTAATTATCTTAAATTTTATTGAATCCCATAGTTTTGTTATTGTTTTTCCACCCGTAACATGTTTTATATAATTGGATTTTTATTTTTTTTTTCAATGTGATTAGGTTGAGAGGCCATCACAAACGGGTTTCACAAAAAGAAATGCAATGAATTATTTGGCTGCTGAGAAGAGGAAGTTGATAGATGGTTCTGATTCTAATATGCTTATTCAGATTTTGAGGGGTATGGCGAAAACAGAGGTTGATTTTTATTTTGATTTCCAGTTGGATGAAAATTCCTCATTGTGTAGCATTTTTTGGCGGGATGGTCAAATGAAGGATGATTATATATTTTTTTTTTTTTGTGATTTGGTCGTACATGACACTACATATAGGACTAATAAGTACGACATGATTTGTCGTCCATTTGTGAGAATTGATAATCATTGGCGCAATATTATGTCTGGGTGTGGGTTTTTAAAGAATGAAAATACTGATTCATTTATCTAGCTATTTAATACATTTATGAAGTCAATGGATAATAAACAACTTGTTACAATTATGACAGATAATTCATTGGCTATGGCTGCAACTATTAAGTATGTTTTTGTAGGTGCTCGACATCGGTTGTGTATTTGGCACATTATGAAGAATTCCATGAATCACATTCTTCACTAACATAAGCATGGTGGGTTTGTTGATTTGTTCTATTTCTTGTTAGTACAAGTTTCTACTGAACATGAATTTGACTACTTTTGGAATAGGTGGGTCATTTATATGATTTTTTAATCAATTATATATTTTTTTAATATATGTTTATTCGATATAATTTTTGTTTTTTTGTTTTTTTTGAAGGTTGATTGTGGAGTATGAATGTGCTTCTAATAATTGGTTGCAGAATTTGTATAAGATTCGTCATAAGTGGTGTCCCGCTTTTAGCAAGAACTTTTTTTCTAGTGGAATTTTATCGTCTTGAATGAGTGAATCAACGAATCATTCTATTTCTAAGAAGTTGTCTAAAACAACAACACTTTGTGTTTTTATAATCAGTTCGTTGAAGTTATTATTGATTGGAGGAATAATGTAAGTTTTGAGGATTACCGGTGTCATGAGGGTAAAGTGAGATTGGTGGTAAATCATTCTTTGTTACTGAAACATGTTGTTGAGGTGTACACTCATGAGGTTGTTGGAGTAGAATACATAAGCTATGCTTGTATTGTACAGTTTCCTAGTTTAATATATCAATTTGTGTTTCAGTCATATTTTGTTGTGCATGTTTATGTCCATTTATATTATGTAAGTAGATGATGAGGTGTCTGGTGCGACACAGGATCTCATCATTGGTTGAAAGACATAATATATAAATGAGGTTCGTAACCGAGACAGCTTTGGACAAACTGTCGGTTTAGGTTATTATGTGATTCAGATAATTAGTTTGTCTAAACTAATTGAATCATATAGATATGCCCGGGGCATATTGAACTTGACTCTTAGGAATGATTTGTCTTATACTGATTTAATAGACAAATCGATCCTTGTATTCTATCTCTAAATCCATAGACTCGAGCGGGCATGAGGATTAGACATAGTGTACTTTGATCTGCCAAAGGATGAGGTCAATTGTGGCCAATAATCTCGGTAGGTTGGGTGCGCGTATTTAGTTACTTGGTGTGCTGCTGCTTGTCGAAAGGAAACCATGTACCGGTGCGTCCGGGGTGATGGTGCTCCCGAGATGAGCTCGAAATGTTTATTATACTAAACCCGGCCGGTGGACTTATGTCCGGTATAGTAAGAAGGTCGAGTGGTACTAGTCTCGGAATAAAAGAAGTTGATGAATTAATTTATCAGTAAATTAATGAATTAACGAGCACTATATCTTTGATGTGGGGAGATTATGAATATAATTTAATTAAGTTGTTCCGGAAGCAATTCTGGTGTAGGTTGGTAGTGCCATAATTAATCCGTTAGTGGTACGATTAATTATTTACTGGGTTATTGACAAAGGTAGATTTAATTAATTGAGAAATTAATTAATCCTTGTGTCAGTTGGTTGTGAATCATCCCAGGAACTGGTTTGGGATAAGTGAATCCCTGTGTCAGTTGGGAGTGATTCATCCCAGGAACTGGATTGGGATATGTGAATCCTTGTGACAGTTGGGAGTGTATCAGTCCAGGAATAGGATTGAAGGAAACAGAATCTGTATCAGTCCAGAAACAGGATTGAAGGAAAACAGAAACCCAGTAGGAAGACCAATCCTAAACCAACTTGGAGTCTCTCTTGTAACTCTATAAATAGACAAGGGATCAGTAATTCAGATAACACAATAACACAATTAATCCACAGGATTTCTAGAGAGAGAAAATTCTAGAGAGAGAAAACGTTTCTCTCTCCAAGTCGAATTTTCAAGAAAGTGTGCAGCTGGTTTTTGGGTTTCTAGTGGCTGAAATTTTGGCCTTGGTCTATACCAGCTGCGCGTAGCTTTCTCTCTCTGCGGGCGGTGCATTTATAGTATGTTCCAGGTGCTGCGGGGCTAGAGTTTTCTAGCAGGTGGATAGTGGTGAGTAGCTGATCAATTGACTTCTAGTTCGTTGCCCACACAACGTGAAGTCATAGTCTTGAGGCATACAAAAGAATCACCAAGTGCACGCTTCAAAGGTACTTTTCTAAGATTCCGCTTTAATAGAAATTTTTGTTGCATGGTAAATCGAGCAAGTGCAAACCCATATCCTACCAAAATCTTTCAGAGGTATATTTGAAGTTTCAAACACAGTTTGTTGAATCGTTAGCTTATTCATATGTTTTGAGGGTTAAGGATGGTGGTGTTATGCAATATGAAATTTGGTGTCCTGATCATGATTTTTTCTGACATGTGGTTTGTTATGGGTTGGAGAATAATTCTTGTCATGTATGTGTAATATGTTCACTGAAGTTGGTATTCTTTGTCACTATCTTTGTGTTCCGGGTTTGCATTTTGTTTGGGTATGTTTTTCAATTCGATATTTTGGAGGGTTTGTTTTTAATTGTTTTTTGATGTTTGTTGGGTGGGTGTTTGTTATTGTAAATGTGGGTTTATTGTTTGTTTGTTCTTTTTCTTTTTGTAGAGGATATTTGATTTGCACATACTCAAGTGTTGGGCTAAGTCAACAATTTCGCGTTTTAGGTGGTTGGAGCGACTGAATGATATATGTATGGTTACAAAAGTTCCAAATTCAGTGTGGACGAATGATACTATTTTGAAGTATTATAGTTTAATCACCTTCACCCAATTTTCATCAAAGGCACGTGTGTTGGTGGATCGGTTCTTAGTTAGTTTGGGTGAAGCTATTTGCCAAGAGGTTGGGTCTATTTATGCGGGTGTATTAGAGGAGAGGGATGATGTTGGTAGTTCTCAAATTAATGATCCAAAATATAGGAGGCTTAAAGGTGCCAAGAATGTTCGTCCGAAACGTATTTTGGAGAAAAGGTCCAATATTTCTAAAGGTAAGAGGAAGAAGTCCATGGAGGCAACTATTCATTCTAGGAATGGTGTTTCTAAGTTTTTTGGTGATGTTTTGGGAAGTGATGATGCCATATTTGTTAATCCAGTCAATCTATTGTTGTAATATTTTTCTTTTCTTAATATATATAAATTTTTAGATTTTTTTTTCTTATGTTTGTTAATTTTTATGTAATATAATACTATTCCTCCAATTTTATACTATGTTTTCTTGTGAATTTTTTTTTTTTTTGCATTTCATATTTTGTGCCACTTCTACAATTGGATTGTCCCATTGTTTTCTTTGCGTGTGCTTATTATTATTTTAAATCGATTGTAAGTGTCCATGCTCAAGCAATTGTAAATAATAAAGTTATTTGCCTTGTATCTCATGAGCTTGATTGTTGCTCGTATGCTCCTGGTAGATGTTCTTGTGTTATTGATTTTTTAACTTAGGTATCATACATGAAAATCTTTTCTAAATAGAAGTTTAGAAAGTGCAAGATTGTTTTTCTTAATTTTCGTGTAGAGAAGCATCCATATTGTTGGTGTATGTGCTTTTTTAAAGGCTATATAGACATTTTTCTTTTGATTGATGATTTATCAGATGAGTTAATTTCATGAATATAATAATATTCTTGTACATATTTGAATTCATGAAATCGATCAGCAAAAAGAAACACTCCATGGACTGATTAGATCATGAGTGATTCTTTTGAGTAGTACTCGTACGATGATCCTTAGACCAGAAATCACTACAAGGTCTTAGGTTAATTGTAGTGTGCTTTGACATACGCCTAACGGGGCCGTAACGGGTTGCCAAGTACGGGTATGATTGGGTACACTATGAGTCATGCTAAGGTATGTAAGTGAAGTTATGGGACTACAAGTCTCTCTTAAGTGAGAGATGATATCTTGGCCACTTGATAGTGAACTGAGAAGTGCATGGCCATGCCCAAGAAATGATAAGTGTTATCATTAGCTCGAATAGAATCAGTGTCACTAAAAATCAAGTAAAGATAAGTGTTATTATTCGCCGGAAAAATGTGAAGATGAAAGTTTTTCTCCTTTGGCGTTTGTTTTCTCACCTGAAACCCGGGGAAGACCGAATCTGTTATTGGCAGCTTACTTCGGTTTCATCGAACTGAGCGCCTAATTCGAGTCTTAACTCTATTGATGTCGAAAAGTAACAGCGGCGCTGCATCATCGTCTTCGGACGGTGAACTTTCAGTGATCAATTGAAGCCGGAAATGGCAACAGTCGTTGCGGGATCTTCGAACGAAAAGCTTTGTCGGTAGGAGATCCAACGATTGGTGCTGCGAACATAACCAAAGAAGACTACTGGCACTGGACGCCGGGAGTCAAGATGCCGGAACTATGGTCGGGGAAGAAATGAAGGTTGGCGGCGGGTAGCCAAAGCCCTAGGGGCTGAAATTACAATAATGCTTCCGCCACAACCTTTAAACCCTAGACTGCCATTCTATTAAATGTATTAAGAATTACAAACCAGCCCCGGCAATTTTGTTCTTTCAAAACCCTAAGCCCTGGATTTTAATTAATTACGAATTTGCCCTAAAAATTTTTAGAAATTACTTTTCATGATTTTGAATTGATAATATTTTAATTTTTAATTTTTTTAAATTTAAAATATCTAGGAAATATTTGACATTTTAAATTTAAATAATTATCTTAATTAGATTAGGATAATTAGAAATATTTTAAATTTTAAATTTAAATAATTACCTTAATTAGATTAGGATAATTAGAAATATTTTAAATTTTAAATTTAAAAGATTATCTTAATTCGATTAGGGTAATTAAATAATAATAATAAATAAAATTAATTTATTAATTTATTTGTTAATTAATTATTTATTTATTTATTCAATTTCATGATTTATTTATGATTTCGAATTTAAGTTGTTTAAATTGTGAAATGCATATATAATCATGTGTAAAATGTTCATGCATCATTTTGACCAAAAATGAATGAACAAGGGATTGATTAAAGTTGATCATGACACGATCAATTTTAATGGTGTAATAATTATACAATCCTATAAAATTATCCGGCTTAATTAAAATGGGCTTGTATGAAGCGCTTGCATTATTATATGTTTTTCATGCATGAATTGGGCTTTTAATTTTTTAAATTTGGGGTCTTCGAGCCTATTAATTTCTATGTAATACAATAGAATTAAATAGGCCCAAATTTATGTAATTCCAAAGGAGTCCAAGGTGGAGCCTAGAAACGGAAGCCCAACAATGAAGGCCCACAAGAAGACAAAGTATTTAAAAGCCTTCTAATAGACCAGAGCCCAATTCATTGCAGTTTATTCGCTTTAAATTTATTTGATATATGTTAATGTGAATGATAACGAAATGCATGTTAAGCCGCTCAAACTAAATCCCTAAAAACCTAAGTCGTAAATTGTTTCCATACTTGGGGACTCGCCAGAGCGTCGAACGTCTGATGGACTTGGAGAGCCCAAGGGCCTCATGTTTTCTTTGTGAGGCGAGTTGTCACATAATAGGTGTCCAACTTTACTCACTACCACCATGTGGAAAAACTATTTGGGTATTTAGGTGCCCAACTTTACTCACTACCACTAATTGAAAAAACTGTTTGGGTATTTATTGATGTGATGCTTCGAGAGATAGTTTGAATTAGGGAAATTGGTCATAGTTTAACCCAATAAGTTGACTAGGATTGGTTTTGCAATGATAGGACGGTGTCAAACATTTGGAATGTTCATCCTATCACCAAAAAGTTGCATGGTGATGCAATTGGAAAACGTTAAATTGCATGAGAAGTGATTTGAACGTTGCCTACCAAAAGAGCCCGATCCCTATGATACTTGCAAAAGCAAGACTGGGATTCGACTCTTTGTGGATTTTTGGCCCACAATCTAGCACCAACACAAAATTATTTGGGATTTCAATTTTGGCTATTGTGGAAAATGATTTTAAAAACTCATCCTAATATTTTGCATTTATTCTTTTGTAGAAATGGCATCATCTAGCACTAATGTTGTCTCAAAATTTACTCTAAGAAGTATTTTGGATAAAGACAAAGTTGTTGGTCCAAATTTCTTTTTCTTAGACTGGTAAAGAAATTTAAGAATTGTTCTTAAACAAAAAAAAAAACTACATGTCTTGAAGACAGTTTTACCTGAACCGCTTCAAAATGCCACAACAACTGTTCAACGAGCATGTGATAAGCTAAAAAGCGATTCTGATGATGTGACGTGTTTGCTACTTGCATCTATGATAGACGAGGTTTCAAAAGCAGTTCATGAATTCAGAAGCGTTCCAAGTTTATGATTCACCGTTTGAGATGTTCTATGAATAAACCCATAACAAAAGGTTTGTTAAGATCAAGGCATTGATCTCGTGTAAGATGGTGAAGGGTTCATCAGTAAGCATGCATTTAATTAAGATGAAAGGGTATATTGATACCCTAGAGCGATTAAATGCGACTCTTGCAAGAGAGTTAGCTATTGACATCATCTTGGCCTTACTGCTTAATGAATACAATGACTTTACGGTGAACTACAACATGCACAACATGGAGAGGAGTATTCCTGAGCATCATGGGATGCTTAAAAATACTGAGCAAACCTTTCGGAAGGCCACACTAGTAATGGTTGTAGAGAAAGGTAAATGGAACAAGAGAAAGTTTAAAGGCAAGGCCAAAGTTGGGCAAAACAAGAAAGCTCGCAGTAAGACTGCTGCCTAACCTCAAGCTCATCAACCTGCTACAAGAAAATCCCGACTGGATGATACATGTCTCTTCTGCAAACAAAAGGGTCACTGGAAGAGAGACTGTAAATAGTTTCTTAAAAGCAAGAATCCTTCTGCTTTAGGTATCTTTGTTATTGAAATAAATCTTTCTATGTCTACCTCATGAATATCAGATACCGGATGTAGGGCTCACATTTGTACTAATATGGAGGGACTCAGAAATAGAAGGATGAAAAGGAAATGTGAAGTTGATCTTCGAATGGGCAACGTGCCAATAGTTGATGCTGTTGAAGTGGGAGATTATACTTTATCTTTACCTTCTGGTATAAACATTGAACTTGAGAATTGTTATTATGTGTCTGCTTTGAGCAGAAATATTATTTCAATTTCTTGTTTAGATATTAAAGGTTTTCGTATTATTATTGGTATTAATTCAAAATCTTTATATCAGAATGATGTTTTATACCGAGTTGCAAATTTGTGCAGCGGCCTATATATCTTGGATTTGAACCAAGAAAAATCGGTCTATAACATTGAAACGAAAGCTAAATCAACTAAATCTGATTTAAGTCCAACATATCTTTGGCATTGTCGTTTAGGCCATGCAAATGAGAAAAGAGTTCAAAGACTTTATAAAGATGAAGTGTTTGGGTCATTTGATTTTGAATCATATGACACATGTCAACCTTGTTTTGCAAGGCAAAATGACAAAAAAGTCCTTTCAACAAGAAAGGAGAAAGGACTAGTGAGCTATAGGCTCTAAAACATACGGATGTATGTGGACCAATTAGCACACAAGCCAGAGGTGGATTTGAATACTTCGTGACTTTTACTGATGACTATAGTAGATATGGTTATGTCTACTTAATGGGGTATAAAATTGAAACTTTTGAAAATTTTCAAGAATTCAAGAATGAAGTAAAAAATAAGTTGGATAGAAGGATTAAGGTTATTCGCTCTGATCGAGGAGGTGAATACCTAAGTGATGAGTTCAATGGCTATCTAAAGCAGTGTGGAATTGTTTCACAGCTAACTCCACCGGGAACACCACAATGGAATGGTGTATCTGAAAGGAGGAATCAGACTCTATTAGATATGGTTCGATCAATGATGGGCTAAGTGACTCTCCCAATGTTCTTTTAGGGTTATGCTCTCCTCTCTGCTGCTTACTTACTAAACCGTATTCCATCTAAGACAGTAGATAAGACTCCATATAAGATATGGATGGGCCAAAAGCCCTATATGTCATATCTATAAGTTTAGGGTTATCAAGCTCATGTAAAGCGTTTACAAAGTAATAAGCTTGAACCTAAAACTGACAAATGCCTATTTGTGGGGTATCCTAAGGAAACCAAAGGATATCAATTCTACCTCCCAACTGAGAACAAAGCGTTTGTTGTTCGAGGAGTTACTTTCTTAGAGAAAGACATTCTGTACAAGAAAGACAGTGGGAGTAGAATAGAACTCGAAAAGGTTCGAGACCCACAAGAGAGTGTAGAATCATATACAGAAACTCAGATGAAAGTTGGCATGGAAACTCATGAAGATGAGTAACCTGAGCCAATAACACAAGAACCTAGAAAATCTGATAGATCTCATCAACAACCCGAGAGATACGGATTTCTCGTGACTGACGATCAAGATTTGATCTTGGTGGACTCTGATGAGCCCACGACCAACAGACAGATTTTAGAGAGTCCAAATTCAGATAAGTGGCTACAAGGCATGGAGTTTGAAATGTAATCCATGATGGAAAATAAAGTGTAGACTTTGATTGACCCTCCTGTTCAGGCAAAGGTTGTCGATTGCAAGTGAATTTCAAGTTAAAATCTGGCAGGATTTTGAAGGCATAACTAGTGGCTAAAGGTTTCAGACCGAATTTTGGTATTGACTATGATGAAACTTTTTCCCCTATCGTGATGCTCAAGTCCATTAGGACTATACTCACCATAGCTGTATATTATGACTATGAGAGATAGCAAGTGGATGTTAAGACGACTTTCCTGAATGAAAACCTACTCAAGGATGTTTAGATGAAACAACCCGAGGGATACATTGATCAGGAGCATCCTAATCAAGTATGCAAGCTTCAAAGGTCCATCTACGGACTAAAGCAGGCATCTCGAAGTTGGAATCTTTATTTTGACGAGGCAGTAAAAGGTTATGGCTTTATAAATAACGATGATGAGCCTTGTGTTTACAAGAAGGTTATTAGGGGCATGAATGTTTTACTTGTCCTATATGTGGATGACATCCTACTCATAGGAAATGACATCCCCATGTTGAAAGATATCAAACAATCGTTGGGGAGTTTATTTTCTGTTAAAGACTTAGGAGAAAAGGAAATGATACGAGGTATCAAGATCTATAGAAATAGGTCTAAAAGGCTTCTGGGACTAAGTCAGGAAGGGTACATAGATAAGATATTGAAGAGATTCAGTATGTCTAACTTTAAGAATGGTATGGTACCATTCAGACATGGTCTCCTCTTGAAGAAGAACCAATGTCCTTCCACTCTAAATGAGAGAGAAACAAATAGTAGAGTTCCACATGCTTCGGCAATAGGATCTATCATGTATGCCAAGTTATGTACCCGCCCGGATGTCACACATGCACTAAGCATGACTAGCAGATACCAACAAGATCCAAGAATAGCTCATTGGACTGTAGTCAAGGCAATCCTAAAGTACTTACGAATAACTAAATGATTGATGCTAGTGTATGGACGACAAGGACAGCTCGTCGTACAAGGTTACGCTGATGCTACTTTCCAAAAAGATTGAGATGACATGAAGTCACAATCGGGTTATGTGTTTAACCTGAATGGCAGTACAGTGAGTTGGAAAAACTCGAAGCAAGATACCACAGCCGACTATACAACAGAATCTGAGTACATTGCTGCATCAGACGCTGCAAAGGAAGCTGTTTGGTTGAGGAAGTTCGTGTCAGATATCAGAGTGATACCGAGTATCCAAGATCCGATAGACCTGTTCTGTGATAATAACAGGGCTATCGCACAAACAAAAGAGCCTCAGTCACACCAGAAGACCAAATACATACTCAGACGTTAGCACGTCATTCGAGAGATCATCTGAAAGATTATCTACCCGGGTTTGGTAAAAAATTCACTTTCGTGCTATATATTCCAGAATCGGAATCTTTGACCAGGTCTAGACTCTAGCACAATTGCTATTCCAATCCTTGCTTCAAATACCATTACGCAATATCTTGGTATGTGCTCATTCGATTTATCACACAACAAAATATTTTTAATTAAAGTGGAAACATAGAAAGTAGCTCTTGAAGCGTGTAACTCAGGTGATCGCTTGTATGACTCAAAACTATGCTCGAACGTTGTGTGGGCAACGAACCAACGATCAATAATCCAACACAAACTGCTTGTCAAAAATTCACCAGTGCCGCCGCCCCTAGCTCATGTGTTACACTCGCCACCTAGGAGCCCGAGATCAAGCTTCACGCTGCCGGGAGGAGAGAGAAACCAACCATTGGTTTTCTTGGAGAGATGGCAGTCGCACAAAAGCTCAAAAATCCAAAATGGAGAGAAGAAAATTAATTTCTCTCTAGGACTTTATCTCTCTACTTTTCTTGTCTTGAAAACTTATGAATTGTGTGTTATAGAATTTTTAATCCCTTGTCTATATATAGAGCTACAAGAGAGACCCCAAGTTTATTTAGGATTGGTCTTCCTATTGGGTTTAGGTAATTAATTAGTTTCCAAATCCAATTAGGTAACTAATCTAATAGGATAATCCAAATCCAATTAGATTTTCTAATCTCTAGGATTTTCTAATTCTAATTGAAACTTAAGACTTAATCAATTAATTAATTTCAATTTGTTAATTACTTAATTAACCCTTTGGAATAATTAATTAAATAATTAATTCTACTTAATTAATTAACCCATTAAAAAATTAATCATACCACTAACGGATTAATTTTGGCCCTACCATCCTACACCAAAATTCCTTCCGAAATAACTAAATTAATTTATTCTTAAACTCCCCACATCAAAGATTTAGTGCTCGTTAATTTATTAAATTATAGATAAATTAATTAATTAACTTCTTTAATTCTGAGATTAGTACCACTCAACCTTTTTACTGTACTGGACATAAGTCCACCAGCTGGGTTTAGTATAATAAACATAACGAGTTCATCTCGGGAGAACCATCACCCTAGACGCACCGTACATGGTTTCCTTTCGACAAGCAGCAGCACACCAAGTAACTAAACACGTGCACCAAATCCACAGAGACTATTAGCCACATATGACCTCACCCATTGGCAGATCAAAGTACACTATGTCTAATCCTCATGCCCGCTCAAGTCTAGGGATTAAGAGATAGAATATTATGAACGAATTGTCTATTAAATCAGTATAAGACAAACCATTCTAAATAGTCAAGTTCAATATGCCCCGGGCATATCTATATGATTCAATTAGTTTAGAAAAACCAATTATCCGAATCACATAATAACCTAAACCTACAGTGTGTCCAAAACTGTCTCGGTTACTAACCTCATTTATATATTATGTCTTTTAACCAATGATGAGATCTACTGTGTCACACCGGACACCTCATTATCTAACTACATAATATAAATGTACAATATATGCACAACATATAAACCAAAACATTAAATTGATATATTAACTGGGAAAAAGTACAATACAAGCATAGCTTATGTATTCAAATATATCATCATCGATCGAGGAGATGTGAAAGTAAGCAAAATAGGGTCAGACGACAATGTAGCAGATCCTCTCAAAAAATATCTAACATAGTCAAAGTTTGAGAGACATGTAATAGATCTTGGTTTTAAAATGTTTAGGACATAGCCCATCAATGGGCAAATGGGAGATTATTGGTGTATGTGCCCTTTTAAAGGCTATATAGATATTTGTTGTTTGATTGATGATTTATCAGATGAGTTAATTTCATGAATATATTATTCTTGTGCATATTTAAATTCATAAAATCGATATGCCAAAATAAACACTCCATGGATTTATTAGATCATGAGTGATTCTTTTGAGTAGTACTCGTACGAGGATCCTTAGACCAGAAATCACTACAAGGTCTTAGGTGCATTATAGTGTGCTTTGACATACGCCTAACGGGGTCGTAACAGGTTGCTAAGTACGGGTATGATTGGGTACAGTATGAGTCATGCTAAGGCATGTAGGTGAAGTAATGGACTACAAGTCTCTCTTAAGTGAGAGATGATATCTTGGTCACTTGATAGTGAACTGAGAAGTGCATGGCCATGCCCGCGAAATGATAAGTGTTATCATTAGCTTGAATAGAATCAGTGTCACTAAGAAATCAAGTAAATGTTTAGCTAAATAAGGATGATGGTTCCATGTCTTATGCTAATTGGGATATCAATGTAGAGTACCGTACGTAGCATACTCAGAAGGTTGTGTTGAATCACCATTCGACTCTCTGTTCTGAATTGGGAAGTCATTATGTCTTGCTAGAGACCACTAATGACTTATGGATTAATTAATTAGATTTAATTATCCATTGCCAATTTCGAATGGGCCTATAGGATCGCATATAAGAGAGTTCGATGATGCAGAATTGTCTGCACTAAGTATAATTGTTATACTTAGACAAATAGTATTTAATTAAATAGTGTAATTAAATATTATTGAGAAGTTCTGTGGTATTAATTAAGAGTTAATTAGGTACCTATGAAAAATTAGGATAGGCTGACAAATCAAGGAACCTAATTGCAATTGAGGTTCTTGACCCATCAGCCTGATCCATGGGTCAATGGGTTGATCTATGGTTTTGGTAAAGACCCTGGTCAGTGAAAGACCCAAGTTATTTTTTCAACAGTTCCCCAGTTCATTTTTTGACTAACATGGTTTTTTCGAAATTTACTGCCTTGTACTTTTGCTTTTCTACTACTTTGTATTCTTTGCCAGAGGTTGAAGGAACCAATATCCAGTATAGATGCCACACAAGAGATCCCTCGTGCTCTTTCTCTTCTGTTAACATATTCGTGGGAAAGCAAAAAACTACTACACCATTGACATATTAAAACTGCACCAATTTATATAGGTTCGGCTGCGTAGACCAGAACAAATCATTAAAATAGTGGAAATCAAATAAAAAAGAACTATTTCAAATGTCAGCTGAGCAGAAATCCACCAAAAAATAAGCCTCTTCAAAAGTGAGAAATCTAATCTATTTACTTTAGGGTGAATTATATTTACCTCCCTTGTGCTTTGATCAAACTACCAATTGTCCCCCGGGTTTTTTGACAACTACCAATACCCCCCTTGACCAAAGTCAAATGTCAAAAATACCAAAAAAAGAAAAAATTTGATGATATTTTATAAAAAATATATTATAAAATAATGTTAATTTTATCTTTCAACACAATAATAATGCTTATGTCATTATTTTTCCTCATTTTTTCTATCGTCAGGGGGACCAAGTATTATTAATTTTAATAGTCAAAGGGGGTATAGCTTATTTTAAAAACTTGAGGGGGGTATTGGTAGTTTTACCAATGTTGGAACTAGGCATGCATGTTTCCAAAATCATGCTACGGAAAAGCCTAAAAGTCTGTGAAAATCGGGTCTTACCCTTGAAGCGTAATCGGTTGCGCTCGTCGCCTGGCTCTTTTGAGAAGATTGCGTTCACCAAAAATTCAAGCGAATTGTCTCTACGTTCTTGCACTGGAGCCTATCAGAATTGGTGCTAGCCAAAAATCTTGCCTGTAAAGAGAAAAACGATTTTTCTCTGGAAGAATCTTTTTGGAAGAGAGAGACCGAGAGTTTTCTCACAACTTTTCTCTTGTTTCAAAAACATAGTCAGTTAAAAGTATATCTTCCACAGATACGTCTCTACTCTTTTATAAAAGAGTTTCGACTCATCTGTTAATAATAAATTAATAATAATTAATTATTTAATGAGTTGGGTTTAACCAACACCATGGATCAACCCCTTGACCCATGGATCAGGCTGATGGGTTAAGAACCTCAATTCACAATTAGGTCCCTTGATTTGTCAGCCCAATTCAATTCTTCCTAGGTAATTAATTAACTCTTAATTATTACCATAATACTCTTCAACAATATTTAATTAAACTATTTAAACAAATATTATCAATTTAAGTATAACTCTTATACTTAATACAGGCAATTTAATTAATTCTGAATCATCGAACTCACTTATGTGCGATCCTGTAGGCCCATTCCAAATTGACAATGAATAAATTAATCTCATTAATTAATCCATAAATCATTAGTGGTCTCTAGCAAGACATAATGACTACACAATTCAGAACGGAGGGTCGAATGGTGATTCAACACAACCTTCCGAGTATACTATGTAATGTCCTCTACACTAATATCCAGTTTAGAATAAGGCATGGAACCAATCATCCTTATATAGCTAAACGTTTTACTTGATCTCTTAGTCACTGAACTTAATCAAGCAAATGATACCCCTTATCATTTCTTGGGCACGGCCATGCACTTTTCAGTTCACTATCAAGTGGCCAAGATATCATCTCTCATTTAAGAGAGACTTGTAGTCCCATCACTTCACCTACATACCTTAGCATGACTCATAGTGTACCCAATCATACCCGTACTTGGCAACCTGTTACGGTCCCGTTAGGCATATGTCAAAGCATACTATAATTGACCTAAGACTATGCAGTGATTTCTGGTCTAGGAATCCTCGTACGAGTACTACTCAAAAGAATCACTCATGATCTAAAAGTCCATGCAGTGTTTCTTTTTGGCGGATCGATTTCATGAAATTCAATATGCACAAGAATATAATTTCATGAAATTAAATCATCAGATAAATAATCAATCAAACGACAAATTTCTTATTTGCATAAATAACCCTCAAAGTTTATTTACATAAATAGCCCTCAAAAGGGCACATACACCAACAATCTCCCACTTGCCCGTTGAAGTGCTATGTCCTAAACTGTTTAAGACTAAGCTCTATTATAAGTCTATCAAACTTTGACTGCAATAGAGCTTTTGTGAGAGGATCTGCTACATTGTCGTCTGACCCTATTTTGCACACATTCACATCTCCTCATCGATGATCTCTAGGATGAGGTGAAATCTTCTGAGTATGTGTTTGGTTTTCTGGTTTGACCGAGGCTCCTTAGCTTGTGCGATGGCCCCGTTATTATCATAGAACAAGTCTATCGGATCTTGGATACTTGGTATCACTCTGATATCAAACACGAACTTTCTCAACCAAACAGCTTCCTTTGCAGCATCCGATGCAGCAATATACTCAGATTCTGTTGTAGAGTCGGTTGTGGTATCTTGCTTCGAGCTTTTCCAACTCACTACACCGCCATTCAGGTTAAACACATAACCTGATTGTGACTTCATGTCATCTTGATCTGTTTGGAAAGCAGCATCAGCGTAACCTTGTAAGATGAGCTGTTCTTGTCCTCCATACACTAGCATCAATCCTTTAGTCCTTCGCAAGTACTTGAGGATTGCTTTGACTTCAGTCAAATGAGCCATTCTAGGATCTTGTTGGTATCTGCTAGTCATGCTCAGTGCATGTGCGACATCCGGGCGGGTACACAATATGGCATGCATGATAGATCCTATTGCCAAAGCATATGGAACTCTACTCATTGTATCCCTCTCCTCTTTTGTTGAAGGACCTTGGTTCTTCTTCAAGAGAAGGCCATGCCTGAATGGTACCATACCATTCTCAGAGTTAGACATATTGAACCTCTTCAATATTTTGTCTATGTACCCTTCTTGACTTAGTCCTAGAAGCCTCTTTGATCTATCTCTATAGATTTTGATACCCAGTATCATTTCAGCTTCTCCTAAGTCTTTCATAGAAAATACACTCCCTAACCATTGTTTGATATCTTTCAACATGGGAATGTCATTTTGTATGAGCAAGATGTCGTCCACATAGAGGACAAGAAAAATATTCTTGTTCCCACTAACCTTCTTGTAAACACAAGGCTCATCTTCATTCTTTATAAAGTCGTAACCTCTTACTGCCTCATCAAAGCGAAGATTCCAACTTTGAGATGCTTGCTTTAGTCCATAGATGGACCTCTGAAGCTTACATACTCGATTAGGATGCTTTTGATCGATGTATCCCTCTGGTTGTTTCATATAAACATCCTGGAGTAGGTTTCCATTCAGGAAAGTCATTTTAACATCCATCTGCCATATCTCATAGTCAAAATATGCTGTTATGGCAAGCATAGTCTGAATGGACTTGAGCATCACGACAGGGGAAAAGGTTTCATCATAGTCTATACCATGAGTCTGTCTGAAACCTTTAGCCACTAGTCGTGCCTTGAAGATCCCGCCAGGTTTTAACTTGAAAATCCACTTGTAATCGACAACCTTTGCCTGAACAGGAGGATCAATCAAAGTCCATACTTTATTGTCCCTCATGGATTGCATTTCAGATTCCATTGCTTGTAGCCATTTATCTGAATCTGGACTTTCTAAAACTTGTTTGTAGTTCACGGGCTCATTAGAGTCCACCAAGATCAAATCTTGATCATCAGTCATGAGAAATCCGTATGTCTCGGGTTCATGACGAGATCTACTAGACCTTCTAGGTTCTTGTGTTGTTGACTCAGGCTACTCATCTTCATGAGTTTCCATGTCAACTTCCATCTGAGTTTCTGTAGATACTTCTACATTCTCTTGTGGTTCTTGAACCTCTTCAAAATTTATTCTACTCCCACTGTCTTTCTTGTAGAGAAAATCTTTCTCTAAGAAAGTGGCTCATCGAGCAATAAACACTTTGTTCTCAGTTTGATTGTAGAATTGATATCCTTTTGTTTCCTTAGGATATCCCACAAACAGGCATTTGTCAGTTTTAGGTTCAAGCTTACTACTTTGTAAACGCTTTACATGAGCTTGACAACCCCAAACTCGTAGATAGGACATATAGGGTTTTTGACCCGTCCACATCTCATATGGAGTCTTATCTACTGCTTTAGATGGAATACGATTTAGTAAGTAGACTGCTGAAAGGAGGGCATAACCCCAAAAGGACATAGGGAGAGTTGCTTGGCCCATCATAGATCGAACCATATCTAATAAGGTCTGATTCCTCCTCTCGGATACACCATTCCATTGAAGTGTTCCTGTTGGAGTCAGTTGTGAAACAATTCCACACTGTTTTAGATAGCCATCGAACTCATCACTAAGGTATTCACCTTCCCGATCGGAGCGAATAACCTTAATCCTTCTATTTAACTAATTTTCTACTTCGTTTTTATACTCTTTGAACTTTTCAAAAGTTTCACTTTTATACCTCATGAAGTAGACATAACCATATCTACTATAGTCATCGGTAAAAGTCACAAAGTATTCAAATCCACCTCTGGCTTGTGTGCTCATTGGTCCACATACATCTGTATGTATTAGAGCCAATAGCTCACTAGTCCTCTCGCCTTTCTTACTGAAAGGACTCTTCATCATTTTGTCTTGCCATGTGTCATATGATTCGAAATCAAATGACCCAAGCACTCCATCCTTATGAAGTCTTTGAACTCGCTTCTCATTTGCATGGCCAAAATGACAATGCCACAGATATGTTGGACTTAAATCAGATTGAATTAATTTGGCTTTCTTTTCAATGTTATAAACCGGTTTCTCTTGGGTCAAATCCAAGATATATAGGCCATTGCACAAATTTGCAACTCCGTATAAAACATCTTTTTGATATAAAGACAATGAATTATTACCAATAATAAAATGAAATCTTTTAATATCCAAGCAAGAAATTGAAATAATATTCCTACTCATAGTAGGTACATAATAACAATTCTCTAAAACAATGTTTAAAACGGAAGGTAAAGACAAAGTGTAATCTCCAACTTCAACAGCTGCAACTCTTGCCCCGTTGCCCACTCGGAGATCTACTTCACCTTTCTTTGTCATCCTTCTATTTCTCAGTCCCTGCACATTAGTACGAATGTGAACCCCACATCCGGTATCTAATACCCATGAGGTGGACATAGAAAGATTAATTTCAATAACAAAGATACCTGAAGCCGAAGGATTCTGTTTCTTCTCTTCAATAAACAACTTGCAGTTTCTTCTCCAATGCCCCTTTTGATTGCAATGGAAACATACAGAGTCTTTCTGAGCATTTTTCTTAGTAGGATGAGTTTGAGATTGAGCCTTAGGAGCAGTCTTACTGCGAGGCTTCTTGTTTTCAGCAACTTTTGCCTTGCCTTTAAACTTTCTCTTGTTGCCCTTACCTTTTTCTACAACAAGTACTGGCGTTGCCTTCCGAAGGGTTTGCTCAGTATTTTTAAGCATTCCATGGAGCTCAAGAATCGTCCTCTCCATGTTATACATGTTGTAGTTCACCACAAAGTCATTGTAATCATCAGGCAGTGAAGCCAAGATGATGTCAATGGCTAACTCTCTAGCAAGAGGTGCATTTAATCTCTCTAGGGTATAAATATACCCCTTCATCTTGATCAAATGCTTGCTTACTGACGAACCCTTCGCCATCTTGCACGAGATCAATGCTTTTATTGTAACGAACCTTTTGTTACGGGCTTGTTCATGGAACATTTCCGTTAGTGACACATAAATTTGAAACGCTTCCGAATTCATGAATTGCTTCTGAAGCTCGCCTGACATAGTCGCGAGCATCAGGCATGTCACGTCATCGAAATCACTTTTCAGCTTTTCCCATGCTCGTTGAACAACAGCCGTAGCATTTACATGTGGTTCAGGTAAAGCGGCGTCTAAGATATTTAGCTTCCTTTCTTGTTTGAGAACAATTCTCAAGTTTCTTTCCCAATCTAAGAAGTTTGGACCAATAAGTTTTTCTTTGTCCAAAATACTTCTTAGAGTGAGATTAGATGTAACATTAGTGCTAGTAGATGCCATTTCTACAAAAGAAAAATGAAAAATATTAGAATGAGTTTAAAATATTTTCCACAATAGCCAAAATTGAAATCCCAAACAATTTTGTGTTGGTGCTAGATTGTGGGCCGAAAATCCACAAAGAGTCAACCCCAGTCTTGTTTTGGCAAGTATCGTATGGATTGGGCTCTTTTGGTAGGCAACGTTCAAATCACATCTCATGTAATTTAACGATTTCCAATTGCATCACTATGCAACTTTTCGGTGATAGGATGAACATTCCAAATGTTTGACACCATCCTATCATTGCAAAATCAATCCTAGTCAACTTATCGGGTCAACTAGGACCGATTTCCTAAGTCAAACCATCCCTTGAAGCCTCATATCAATAAAGACCCAAACAGTTTTTCACACTATAGTGGTAGTGAGTAAAGTTGAGCTAGCCCAAGCAGTTTTTCACACTATAGTGGTAGTGGGTAAAGTTGGGCTTTTATTACATGACAACTTGCCTCACGAAGAAAATCTGAGGCCCTTGGGCTCTCCAAGTCCGTCAGACGTTCGACGATTTGATGGGCCCCCAAGTATGGAAGCAATTTTAGACTTAGGTATTTAGGGATTTTATTTTGAACTGCTTAGCATGCATTGTCGTTTTCATTCATTCATAAAATAAAATTGCGAAAATGCGATGAATTGTGTTCTAATCTATTACAGGGTTTTTTTTAGGAAAAACATTTTCTTTTGGGCCTCCATGGTTGGGCTTCCGTTCCTGGGCTCTACCATGGACTCCTTTGGAACCTCCTTTTGGGCCTAACTATTACATAATGATTTAATAGGCACGCAGGCCCATATTTAAAATGGCTCGCAGGCCCCAAAATTTAAATAATAAATTTTAAGCCCAATTCATGCATAGAAAAACACACAAATGCATATGCTTCATACAAGCCAATTTTATTAAGCCGAATCATCTAATTAGGGATTGTGTAACTCTTACACTATTAAAATTGATCGTGTCATGATCAATTTTAATCAATCCCATGTTCATTCATTTTAATCGAATGATGCATGAACATACCAATAATGCGTGCAATTATTTAAACACTTTAAATAAATAACACATTATTTCGGAAAAATGAATAAATAAATAAAACATAATAATTAATTAACTAATCTTATTAATTAATTATTTATTTATTCATCTAATTATCTAATTTTATTAAGATAATCTTTCAAATTTTAAAATTTAAATATTTCTAATTACCCTAATCTCATTAAGATAATTATTCAAAATTCTAAATTTTAAAATTCTATAGGATAAGAATTAAATTCAAATCTAATCCTATCTTAACTATTTGATAAGATTTTATTTTATGTAAATAATTAAATCTTATCAATTAAAATCTGATAATATCTTTTAATTTATCCTAAATCATAAATTAAAATTTTATCAAATTTTAAAATTCAGAAAAATTAAGTTTTTCTGAAAATTTTAGGGCAAATCTGTAATTAACAAAATTCTCGGGCTAGGATTTTAAAGATTAAAACATCTGGGGTTGTTTTGCAAATTTTTAAAACAATTTTAAAACTTGGCATTTTCAGGATTTTGGAGTGCGGCAGGGGCAATCTGGTCATTTCAACCCAATTAGGGCACCAGCCCCCCCCGCCTCCTTTCTTCTTCCCCGATTCACTGCCGGCGTCGCGTCTCGGTTTTCTGGCGAACACTTCGCCTCTTCCGGCACTGATCGCAGCGTGGACGTCGTCTCTTCGCCCCGGTCCGACCCCGATCAAATCGAAGCCCACCTCGGCAATTCATCGATCGACAAGAAAACGTGACCCCGTGACTCCCCGGCGAAAATGATTTCCCGACGGAACAAACGAGGAAGCCAGATCTCCATCACTTCGTTTCCCCGTGGCGCGAGGAACCTTTCCCCGGCCTTAGCGAAACAACCAGCGCGAGTTTTCAACGGTTCTCAAAATCCAAATCGGAAAAAAAAATTTTCCCTTTTTCCCGGCGACATTTTTTTGTCCAAACCCAGAAAACTTCTTTCAAAAAACAACCATTCAACAAATGTTTTGAAACAAAAGAAGCCCGAAATAGTTTCCCATGAAGAAAATAACAAAACCCACAGAAAAATTCAAGCCAAAAATCCAATTTTTTTTAAGCAGTTCGCGATTTCCCGGCGAACTTCCGGTCGGCCAGAAAAACTTTCCGGCGACAATTTCCAAAAATCGGCTACATTCAAGCAGTATTTTTTTTTTCTTCAAAATGTTTTTTCAATGGAAAAATTCTTATACCCGATTTTTCAACTTTTTGTTTCAATTAAAACACTTTTAATTAAAACAAGATTAACCTAGCTCTGATACCACTGTTGGAACTAGGCATGCATGTTTCCAAAATCATGCTACGGAAAAGCCTAAAAGTCTGTGAAAATCGGGTCTTACCCTTGAAGCGTAATCGGTTGCGCTCGTTGCCTGGCTCCCTTGAGAAGATTGCGTTCACCAACAATTCACGCGAATTGTCTCTACGTTCTTGCACTGGAGCCTATCAGAATTGGTGCTAGCCAAAAATCTTGCCTGTAAAAAGAAAAACGATTTTTCTCTGGAAGAATCTTTTTGGAAGAGAGAGACCGAGAGTTTTCTCACAACTTTTCCCTTGTTTCAAAAACAGAGTCAGTTAAAAGTATATCTTCCACAGATACGTCTCTACTCTTTTATAAAAGAGTTTTGACTTATCTGTTAATAATAAATTAATAATAATTAATTATTTACTGAGTTGGGTTTAACCAACACCATGGATCAACCCATTGACCCATGGATCAGGCTGATGGGTCAAGAACCTCAATTCACAATTAGGTCCCTTGATTTGTCAGCCCAATTCAATTCTTCCTAGGTAATTAATTAACTCTTAATTAATACCATAATACTCTTCAATAATATTTAATTAAACTATTTAATCAAATATTATCAATTTAAGTATAACTCTTATACTTAATACAGGCAATTTAATTAATTCGGAATCATCAAACTCACTTATGTGCGATCCAGTAGGCCCATTCCAAATTGACAATGAATAAATAAATCTCATTAATTAATCCATAAATCATTAGTGGTCTCTAGCAAGACATAATGACTACACAATTCAGAACGGAGGGTCGAATGGTGACTCAACACAACCTTCCGAGTATACTAAGTAATGTCCTCTGCACTGATATCCAGTTGAGCATAAGGCATGGAACCTATAGTCTCGGTATGTTGGGTGCGCGTGTTTAGTTGCTTGGTGTGCTGTTGTTTGTCAAAAGGAAACCATGTACCAGTGCGTCTGGGGTGATGGTGCTCCCGAGATGAGCTCGTTGTGTTTATTGTACTAAACCCGGCCGATGGACTTATGTCCAGTATAGTAACAGGGTCGAGTGGTACTAATCTCGGATTATAAGAAGTTAATTAATTAATTTATCAGTAAATTAATAAATTAACGAGCACTATATCTTTGATGTGGAGAGATTAAAGAATAATTAATTTACTTGTTCCGGAAGCAATTATGGTGTAGGATGGTAGTGTCATAGTTAATCCGTTAGTGGTACGATTAATTATGTATTGGGTTATTGACAAAGGTAATTTAATTAATTAAGTAATTAATTAGTCCTTGTGTCAATTGGTTGTGAATCAGACCAGGAACTGGATTAAGGATAAATGAATCTTTGTGTCAGTTGGTTGTGAATCAGTCTAGGAACTGGATTGAAGGAAAACAAAAACCCAGTAGGAAGACCAATCCTAAACTAACTTGGGGTCTCTCTTGTAACTCTATATATAGACAAGGGATTAGCAATTAAAGACACACAATTCATAAGTTTTCAAGACAAGAAAACTAGATACAGAAAAGTAGAGAGAGAAATCAAATTTTCTTCTCTCAAAAACATTTTTTCTTCCCTTCGTGCGATAGCCTAGTTCCCGAAGTGTAGCACCGGTGTTTTGGATTTATTCCCTGTTAGTTGGTGGCACGTGGGATCAAAGGGGTGGTGCGTGGATAGGGGTCGTAGCGCGTCAGCTATACGCACAGGCGAGACGGTTACTGGATTTTTCTTGCAACTCAATTGTGTTGGATTGTTGATCGTTGGTTCGTTGCCCACACAACGTTCGAGCTTATCTCGAGTTATACAAGCGATCACCTGAGTATACACTTCAAAAGGTATTTGTAAACTTTCGTTTTAATTAAAAAATTTTTGTTGTGTGATAAATCGAAGAAGTGCAAACTAAGATCCTATGCAATGTTATTTCAAGCAAGGGTTGGAATAGCGATTGTGCTAGAGTCTAGACCTGGTCAAGAATTCCGATTCTGGAATGCATAGCACGAAAGTGAATTTTTGACCAGGCCCGGGAAGATAATCTTTCACAAATATACATTCAAGAATAAACAACCACTGAAAATGTTCTACTACCTACACGAAGAAGGTTCACTGACGAATCGGGCACTCAGTTCTTCGAGAGTAGACACACCTTGGCTGGACGCGTGATTGAGAGGAGAATGTCATCTATACACCCGATCTACACCGACCCTACTTTATCCAGGGTTAAATCTCCATTATGGAGCTTAGAACTCCATAGATCTGAGATCACAAGCTGTAGAACACCAAACCCTAGCTCAAACTTTTGGAGGAAGACACAAAACTAAAGCCTGATGAAAAGTAAACAAAAGATGCTTGTGGGACTTGTCACTTGGGTATTTATACCCATACAAATTAGGTTAGTAAATAGACTACAATTACAAGGATAAAATAATAATTCCAGTGGTAGAGGGCTACTCATTGGCTTAGTCAACAACTGGTCTTCTCTCCATAATATCCCCGAAATTAGAGATTTTGCACTTTAAGCTGTTCCAGTAGAATTCCAAGCCCTTTAACTAAAATTCATCACCTCGGGGTCTCCAACCTGCAATCAATCAAATACTCACCATAAGCTGAGTATACTAACAGGTGTGAAGGCAAACTCCACTCAAAACCAATGAATTATCTTAAGAAAAGTTTGCAGAAATGTGATGAGTTCAGTTCACTCCACAAGCCCATTAACATCTCGAGCCTGAGCGAAGATAGACTATTTGAGTTAATGTAGATAATGGTCCAGGCTAAAAAATAAAGGTTAAATATTGGGTTAAAGAGATACAGGCCAAGATGTGCGGGTCCATTACTCTCCCTAAGCCCATTTGAGACCCCTATCTATTCCTATAGGTTTTTGTCTTTTGTTTGTATTAGCATTTTTGAATGTTTTAAAAGTTTATTTTATTCCAAATAGAATATACTGAGTTTTCCCTTCTAGATTAGGATTATAATTTGATTGTAATTACTCTAGTTATATTCAAAATTCTGAGGAAAAAGTAGAGTCACAATAAGATTTGTTTTTCAATCTCCAAATCAATAGAATATGAGATTACTTTTTTAAAACAGGAAGAGAAGTTTTGTAAGCCTATATATAGGCCTCATTATGCACGTAATTAATTAAATGTTTTGATGAATTTTTGATAAATTAAAATTCTCTTTTGAGTGATCTTGCGAGATCGTGAGTTGTCCTTGCGAGGAAACCACACTCTTTTATTTGGATGGTAGTGTAGGTTGACTATAATACCAAGTTCTCGAGGAGAGACGAACTAACCATAAGTCATTCTCCATCTTCCTACCATCATTCACGTGAGGAAGTTAAAATAAACGCGTGCCCCAATACTTAATTGTTTCTGCCAATTAACTCTCCAGTCAAGATAACACGTAGAATAGTTAGCAAGATTAGGTAACCCATTGGCCAATCCTTTAGGAAGCTTACGCTAAGTTTCGATTCCTTAAGGAGACGCATCAGAGCCAATTGACTCAAAAATTTTCAAAAAAACCGAGGGTATGAAACCTAGGGAATCGAAACCTCATTATAGTTAAAATTAATAAAATTATTACAACTTTCATGTAATTTGGATTAAGGGCAGTGAATTACTTTATTCAAAATAAAAAATTAGAATATATATACTATGACGTAAATATCCTCCGTCTACTTCTGTGAAATCCTTTCTGTCAAGTATTCCGACCTACGGAGACACTGTGAAAAAAAATTTAAAATCTAAAATTTATATTTTTTCAAAAAATAAATTTTTTAACTTGAATCAAAAAATAAAATTTTTAGTTTGAATTAATGCTTACGGAGAAATGAAAGCATTATTTTTTTATTTCTTTACAGAGAAGATAAATGAAAGCATGTACAAGAGAAAGAAATATAAAATTATTTTTTATTAAACCCAACGATCGGAGTCAAAAAAAATATCAACAATCACAATAGAAAATTAGTCATTAAAATAAATTAAAAATATGAAATCTCAATCGTGGTAAGCTATTTCTCTGAAGGAGACATAAATTGCGCAAATTTTTAGGGAGGATATTTACGACATAATATAAATATTCTAATTTTTTATTTTGAATAAAGTAATTCACAGCCCTTAATCGAAATTACATGAAAGTTATACCCCTTTTGTTAATTTTAACTCTTCTACTCCCCTTAATCCAAAATTTCCCTTTATTTATAGTTTAAATTAATTAAAATATGTATCACATGATTATTTTCGTATCAAATTAAAAGTAACTTATATTGAGAAAGAGCTCTAAATAAATTAAAGGTTTAAATTCATTATTGGTCCCCCTTAATAGGAGTTATTTCGGTTTTGGTCCCTCTTTTATTTTGGTTACCAATACTAGTCACACTTAAAATTTTTTTGGCAATTATATAGTCATTTTTTATGAAAAAGTTTAGAAGATAAAGGATTAACTCATTTGATCGCTAGTCAAACCTAAATTTTTTCTTCGCCATGATTTGTAACATAGTTTGTTCAACCAATTTTATGATCCGGATCCTCGTGAATGTTCAACCCATTTAGGGTTTCGACCGTCATTTTGGATTGTGAGTCGATCTAAATGGGTTGAACATTTATGAGGAACTGAATCATAAAATAGATTAAAAAATTCTTGATACAATTCATGGTGAAGAAAAAATTTAGGTTTGACTAGCGATCAAATGAGTTAATCCGTTATCTTCTAAAAATTTTATTAAGAAAGGACTATATAATTGTTAAAAAAAAATTTAAATGGAACTAATATTGTTGACCAAAATAAAAGAATGACTAAAACTGAAATAACCTATTAAAAAGACAAAAATGGATTTAAGGCCAAATTAAAATGCAGACATATCTTCCAACTTGTATATACATACATGGAAACTAGAGCTTTAGGGTAATGAAAACAGTTAGAGCAGTTTTCCTCTTTTCTCCTTCTTAGTAATCGAACTTCCATCCATCTTCAACATTCTTCCAGAATGCTTCGGGGTTCTTTGATTTTTCTAGAATAGGCGGCTGCTAGCTTTACCCAGCGGAAGGCTCCAAAATTTTATTCATCATCCCGTGTGTCATTTTTTGATGGGATATGTTTGTAAACATATGCCATGAATAAGTTATATATGTTGAATTAAATGTTTAAATTTTTTTTATATATTTAAGTGTAGGAGAGAATTTTTGGGAGAATATTGCCAATGTTACACGTTTGGATTTTAAAAAAAAAAAAAATATTGGGAGGATGATTATTGAAGTGTTGAATAGTATGAAAAGGTTACCATCTTAAATGTAATAGCATGCAATAAGATGGACTTTGCTAAGGCTGCGAATGGACCAATTATTAAGTCTTGGATTAAGATGTATGTAGTATACTTGTTGAGTGAGTAAATATTGTAATAGCATTTTTCTCTACTTTTTTAATTTCTGTGTCTTGTATAGTTTAAATTTTGCTTGTCAACAAACATTAGTTTTTTTTTTTTTTAAGAACGAACAAACATGGCTTCAGTATCAAGGAATCAATTATTAACTATTTATTATTTGAGGCTGCGGAGCGTCAAGCCGTGCGGCCCTCCTTCCCCAAAATTGTATGAAAAAAAGGGGCCGGGACCAAAAGGGGACCAAAATTTAAGGTGTGGACTGAAAGAAATCGAAAAAATAGATATGTGGATTGAAAGGGTGTGTGGATTGAAAGGGGTCTCTCGGATTTGTAAAATCGGAAACACTAATTAATTAAGAGTTTCGGATTTTACAAATCCGAATCATTTGTAAAAGGTAAAAAAAAAAAGAAAAACGGAAGTATAAATTCGGATTTCAAAAATCTGAATTTATTCTTCCCGAAATACTTCTTCAAGACAAACCACCACGTCTCAGAACAACTAGCACCACGTCAAAAACAACAAGCACCACGTCTAGAAACGTCTGCATTCATGTGTGTGAATTTAAACTGATTTTTTCACAAAGACAGTTCACCACGTCCCAGACAACTAGAACTACATCAAAAAAAACTAGCACCACGTCCAGCAAAGTCTACATCCATTCATGTGAATTTGGACGTGGTGTTAGTTGTTCTGAGACGATGTGAGATGTTATTGTGAAAAATAAGTTTAAATTCACATGTCTGGATGTAGACATTTTTGGACATGGTTTTAGTTGTTTGAGATGTGGTGCTAGTTGTTCTAAGACGTGATAGACTGTCTTTGTGAAAAAAATCAGTTTAAATTCACATGCATGGATGTAGACGTTTTTGTACGTGGTGCTAGTTGTTCTGAGACGAGGTGAGATGTTTTGTGAAAAAATCAGTTTAAATTCACATATATGGATGTAGACGTTTTTGGACGTGGTGCTAGTTTTTTAAGACGAGGTGCTAGTGGTTCTGAGACGTTGTAGACTGTCTTTGTGAAAAAAATCAGTTTAAATTCACATGCATGGATGTAGACATTTTTGGACGTGGTGCTAGTTGTTCTGAGACGAGGTGAGATGTTTTGTGAAAAAATTAGGTTAAATTCACATGTCTGGATGTAGACGTTTTTTGACGTGGTTCTAGTTGTTTGAGACGTGATGCTAGTTGTTCTAAGACGTGGTAGACTGTCTTTGTGAAGAAAAAACAGTTTTAATCCACATGAATGGATGTAGACGTTTTTGGCTGTGGTGCTAGTTGTTCTGAGACGAGTTGAGATGTTGTATGGCCATTTTATTTGTTTTATCGTATTACAACACCTACTTACAAGATCATGAATATTTCTAAGAGTTATTTGGTCATTTTAATTATTTTATCTTCACAAAACTCTTAGATCAGAGATCATGAACATTTCTAAGAGTTGAATGGTCATTTTATTTGTTTTATCTCATTACAAGTCTTAGATATGAGATCATGACCATTTATAAGAATTGTATAGCCGTTTTATTTGTTTTATCTTATCAAAACCATTAGATAAGAGATTATTAACATTTTGGTCCACCTCAGACGTTTTTGGACGTGGTGTAATTTGTTTTGAGACCAGGTGAGATGTTTTGTGAAAAATCAGTTTAAATTCACATGTCTGGATGTAGACGTTTTTGGACGTGGTGGTAGTTATTTGAGACTGGTGCTAGTTGTTTGAGGCGTGGCGAATGCACAAGGTGTGAAAGTACGGTCCATAGAGCTACAAGGTGTCCCGTCTCTCATCCCAAATCAGATCGTACAAGGCTTGGTAGACTATACGACCCCGATGGAATGATATGATGTTCATATGTTTGTAATTGGTACAATTGTTTACAAGTGCTTATAGGTATAATTGATTATGTGTAGTTGCATTGGTGATTTGGTTAGGTATTGATGTAAAGGTATATGTAATTGGAAGAATTGCTTATTTGATGTTTGATGGATTAAATTTGGGAATTGGATTATGGTAATATTGTATTTGTATATTGGATAGAAGTTTTATGAATACATTATGGTTAGTATACTGGTATAAGTGTTATGGATTGGATTATTGTACTATCTATTCTTTCTTATAATTGTTCGCTTTCAATTAAATTCGAATTTAGAAGATCCGAATTTCAATTAAATTCGGATTTAGAAGATCCGAAATTAATTAAATCCGGATCTTCTAAATCTGAATCTAATTAAATTCGGATATTCTAAATCCGAATTTAATTCATTTATGATTTAGAATTTCTAAATTTTTAATTAACTTCGGATTTAGGAAATCCGAATTTAATGTATTTCGGATTTCCCTAATCCGAACATTTTATCTTGTTGGCCATTAATAAAAAAAAAAGCGCCACGGACGTGGTAAGCAGTAGGAATAGAGGTGTGCACTATTCTGGACGTGGTACTAATTTATATTCACATGCATTGATGTAGACGTTTCTGAACGTGGTTCAAGTTGCTTTTGAACATTGTGCTAGTTGTTCTGAGACGTGGTGGGTTGTCTTTGTGAAAAAAAAAAAAGCTTAAATTCACATGCAAGGATGTAGACGTTTTTTGACGTTGTGCCATTTGTTTAAGACATGGTGCTAGTTGTTCTAAGACGTGGTAGACTGTCTTTGTGAACAAAATCAGTTTAAATTCATATGTCTGAATGTAGACGTTTTTGGACTTGGAGCTAGTTGTTTTAGACGTGGCACTAGTTGTTCTGGATGTGGTGCTAGTTGTTTTTGGACGTGGTGCTAGTTGTTCTTGAAGGAAAACAGAACAAGCCCGGGCTAAATCGAAAACGTCACTTCCGTGCAATGCATTCCAGAATCGGAAGCTTTCGACCAAGCTCAGGCTCAAATTCATTTACCCACGAACGGATTTTGGCTTATACTTATTTAATTTATTAAAACGACATCTAACGCACAAAGATCACACCTTTAATTAAAAGCGGAAGGATTAAAGGTTATACCTTTGTAGCGAAGTCCAACGCAATAAGAAAAATCCAATCTTTATGCGAATTCCATAAGAAATCCAAAAGATAACTCCGAGAAAACTTCGAATATTGCGTGGGCAATAATCTATCGAAGTCTGCTACCAAAGCCCACGAGAATCCCGCCAAGAAAATCCCTCAATTAGATCAAATCTGCCCAAAAGATCAAACCTTTAACCCAAAAAACTGCTGCCCACTACTTTTCTCACCAATAAAATCGAACCCACTTCAACTCCGGTAACGATCTGGACAACCGGGATTGTGGATCACCAACCCAAGGAAGAGATCAACACAAACCCAGCTGGATCAAGTCCCCCGGAGTGAACAGTGTCCGGCGTGAACAGTAATTCTGTCGTGAACAGTATCTGTGAACAGTACCCCCCGTGAATAGTAATTCCAGCAGTGGGCAACTCCAAAAATCGATGAGCTATCTAAAAGTTTAATCTTTCAAACTTAATCTAAATCGAGAAGTGAGAATCCAAGTTCGTTTTTGAAAGAAAACTCGAAAGGGAAGAGAGTTTCTCTCTAGAACTTTCTCACTCTAAGGAAGACATAAATGTCTTGCAAGATTTTCTTAAGTTTCTTTGGCCTTAATCTTTCTATTTGTAGGAGCTCTAATGGAGACCTAATGGGCTCTCGAGTTGGGCATTTTAATTTGACTTTCGTTGACTGCTAAGTCTTTTCCGACTAATCAACTCCAATCGACCCATTCGAATTAATTTCTTAACCCACTTCGTAAATTTAATTTAATCAAACCCTTAGAATTAATTAATTCAAATAGAATTAATTTCTTAATTCACCTTTTCGATTAAATATTAATTAAACCTTTATGATTAATTAATTCACCTTGTCGATTAGTCAAATACATAATTACTCGTACCACTATCGGACTAATTATGGAACTATCGCTCGAAAATGACTTTACATCGCACCATTATATTTTCTTCTATCTCCTCACATTAAAAATCTAGCGCTCGTCGGTTTATCAATTTACTTACAAACTAATTCACCAACTTCTTGGTATCCGAGATTAGTACCACTCGACCTTTTATTATACCGGACGTAAAGTCCACCGACCAGATTTAGTATAATAGACCTTGCGAGCTTATCTCGGAAGCACCATCAACCCGGCAAACCGGTACGTGGATTCCTCCGACTAGCAACGGCACGTAAGAAGCTAAACACCGCATACCCAACCTATCAAGGTATAGGCCTCAATTGACTACACTCTTTGGCAAATCAAAGTATACGATATCCAACTCTCACGCCCGTCCTAATCTCAGGATTGAGGGATTGAATACTAGGATCGAATTGACTACGCCGATAAGTATAAGTCAATTCTATCCAAACTGGTCATGCTCAATATGCCCCGGGCATATCCGTGTGATTTAAACTAGTTTAGATAAACTAATTTCCAAACCACACGATAACCTATACCAATAGTATGTTCAGACTATCTCGGTTACGAGCATACTTTTAATATATCAATACTTTAACCAATAACGGTATCTACTGTATCTTTCCACACCCCGTTATCTAGTTCTATGATATAAAGGAACAAATTTATACCGAAACAAAATGATATGTCAACTGTGAATATTAGTTTTTGATACAAGCCATAGCTTTTCTGTATTCAAAACTAACAATCTTCCACTAATACTCAAAGCTATGCTAAGAAGTACAAAAACTGTCCAACCCGCTATTACACTGCTGTCATAGTGAAATCTCTAGAACGCCTTTATGCTCACTCACATGGCTTCCTCAAGGATCTGACTCCCATGCCCCCCATATGTCTCTTAAAGACCTTTGGGGTCAATGGCTTGGTGAAAGGATCTGCAAGGTTGTCATCTGATGCTATCTTGGCCACGATCACGTCTCCCCTCTTTACGATCTCTCGTATCAGGTGGTACTTGCGCTCTATGTGTTTACTTGCCTTATGGGCTCGTGGTTCCCTCAAGTTAGCAACTGCACCATTGTTATCACAGTAGACTGTGATAGACCTAGGCAACTCAGGAACCATATCTAAGTCCATCAGGAAGCTCCAGAGCCACACAGCCTCTTTCGCTGACTCTGAAGCGACAACGTACTCAGCCTCCATGGTGGAGTCCGCTACGCATTTCTGCTTGACACTCCTCCATACAATGGCTCCACCTCCTAGAGTAAACACAAACCCAGAGGTAGACTTACTCTTGTCCAAATCACCTTGAAAGTCCGAATCTGTGTAACCCAATGGTACAAGCTCCTGCTCTCTATAAACTAGGACATAATCTCTCCTCCAGCGCAAATACTTGAGAATGCATTTTACTGCTTCCCAGTGAACCTTCCCAGGGTTACTCTGATATATGCTAACTATGCCAACGACAAAGCAAATATCAGGCCTCGTACACAACATAGCATACATGAGGCTACCCACTGCAGAAGCATAGGGTACCACCTTCATGGCATCTATCTCCTCAGCAGTCTTAGGACACTGCTCCTTAGACAAATGCACCCCATGCCTGAAAGGTAGTGAACCCTTCTTGGAGTTCTGTATGTTAAAATGGGCCAGAATCGTGTCAATGTAGGATGCCTGAGAGAGTCAAAGAACGTCTCCTACGATCTCGAATAATCTTAATCCCAAGTACATGTCAAGCCTCTCCCAAATCCTTCATATCGAATTGCCTGGACAGCCATGCCTTTACGTCTGACAACACCTTCTTACTATTTCCAATAAGAAGGATGTCATCTACGTAAAGTACGAGGAACACCACCGTATCACCATCACGCCTGCGATAAACACACTACTCATCCGGACACTGAGTGAATCCATAGGATTGGATAACCTCATCAAAATGGATATTCCAAGATCTGGATGCTTGCTTAAGTCCATAAATGGACCTCCTAAGCCTACATACCTTGTGCTCTTGGCTCTTAACAATGAAGCCTCTGGTTGCTGCATAAAGATGGTCTCCTCAAGACTTCCATTAAGGAAAGCTGTCTTGACGTCCATCTGTCAAATCTCATAGTCCATATGAACAGCTATGGCCAAGAGAATCCGGATTGACTTAAGCATAGCTACCGGGGAAAAGGTCTCCTCATAATCGATACCCTCTTTCTGAGTATACCCCTTCGCCACAAGCCTAGTCTTAAAGGTCTCAACCCTCCCATCAGATCCTCTCTTTCGCTTGACCCATCAGGAAGGTCTACCAGCTCCCAGACTTGATTTGAGTCCATAGAACCCATCTCAGCAACTATCGCTCTCTGCCAAGAATCTGCATCTTTATCCTGGAGAGCCTTATTGTAGTTAACTGGGTCTGGTTCATAAGTGCCAGGGATAAAGTCCGAAGACTCACCCAAACCCATGTACCTCTCAGGCTGTCTAATAACCCTCCCACTACGACGAGGCGCAGCCTGTGCAAGAGCATCATCTGTGATAGTGTGTGCAGTCTCTTGTGGTGTGTCTTCCTGTACTTGTGCATCTGGAATAATGGACTGACTTCTAAGCTCTTCCAATACTACCTTACTGCTTGACTTGTGATCTAAAATATAGTCATCCTCAAGAAATCTGGCATTGGTGCTGATCAGCACCTTCTGATCCTGATGACTATAAAATAGACCACCTCTCGTTCCTTTGGGATAGCCTATAAATAGCATAGCCTTGGTTCTTGCCTCTAACTTGCCTGTATCTGCCTCGAGCACATGTGCTGGACAACCACATATTCTGAGATGTCTCAGACTAGGCTTTCGCCCATTCCATAACTCTGATGGGGTTGAAGGCACAGACTTAGATGGCACAAGGTTGAGGATAAAACATGTTGTCTCCAAGGCATAACCCCAAAACGAGATAGGCAACTCACTGTAACTCATCATCAATCTAACCATATCCATAAGAGTCCTGTTCCTCCTCTCTGCTACACCATTCTGCTGAGGTGTGCCAGGTGTAGACAACTGGGTCTGAATGCCCTCCTTTGACAAATAGGACCTAAATTCACTAGAGAGGTATTCGCCACCACGATCAGATTGCAAGGGCTTGATACTCTTACCCAGATGGTTCTCCACTTCAGCCTTGAATGCTCTGAACTTGCCAAAGCATTCAGACTTGTGGCACATCAGGTATATGTATCCATATCTAGAGTAATCATCCGTGAAAGTCACGAAATACTTATAACCACCTTTAGCCTGAACTGACATAGGCCCACAGACGTCAGAATAAATCAACTTTAAAACCTCTTTGGCCCTATACCCCTTTGCCTTGAAAGGCCTCTTGGTCATTTTACCCTCCAAGCAGGACTCACAGGTCGAATAGCTGTCAATATCCAGTAAGTTCAAAGACCCACTATTGACCAACCTTTGAATCCTACAAAGGTTGATTTGACTGAGTCTCAGGTGCCAAAGATAAGTCTGATTCGATGGGGAAGATTCTTTTCTCTTATTATGATTCGGTGATGAGTTACTAGTTTATCTGTTTTGCATTACTGGGGAGTATGTCTTAATTAAAAACAAATTGTCAACCAATGTACCGGAACATATAAGTTTCTGTCCTTTTCTAATAAAAATATATCCATCAGAAAAAACACACTTATAACCATCCAAAACAAGTTTAGAAACTGAAAGTAAGTTCTTGCGAAAACTGGGTACATAAAGACAATCTCTCAAATGTAAAGTAGAGTCAGAAAAATAAAGAAAAACAACTCCCACTGCAGCAACAGAAACTCTGGTAGTATCCCCAAGGTAGACCTGCAACTCTCCCTCTCTAAGCAGCTGGGTCACTTGGAACCCATGCAAAGAATTACAAACATGATCAGTGGCTCCTGAATCCATACACTAAGTATCTGTGGGAATCGCCGCTAAACACGTCTCAGTGACTAGGTAAAATTTACACATACCTCGAGGCTTTGGGCAGTTCTTCTTCCAATGTCATGCTTTGCCACACCTAAAACATTTGTCTTTCGGCTTGTGCTTCTTAGCAATGCCCGCCTTGAGTCCATGATCGGCTCCTGCCTTCTGGTCTCTCTTCCTCTTTTGCTTCCTGGCTTTGGGCCCAGAAGAGGAACCTGAGGGACCAACAGTAGCCAAGGCTTGCTTCTTCTCTGCGAATAAACCCTCAGCAGACACCAACGCAGTCATGAGCTCGGGAAGTGAATATGAGAGATTCCCCATATTGTAGTTCAACCGAAACTGCTCAAAATTGGGAGGCAAGCTCTGGAGGATGATATCGACCTGGTCTCCCCATCAATGTCACCTCCCAATACCTCAATCTCATTGATGCAGCTTATCATGTCTAGCACGTGATCCCTCACTGAAGTACCCTCAGTCATCCTAGCATTCATGAGTTTCCTCATAGCTGACTGCTTGGCTGCCCTACCCTGATGTTCAAACAACCCCCTGAGGTTGAGCATCATATCGTAGGCTGAGGTAAACAACTGATGATGGTGCTATAGTACACTCGACATAGAAGCAAAGATGTAGCACCGGGTCATCTCATCAGCATCTGCCACCTCGTATATGGCTCTCGCTGCTCAGGGGTGGCATCATCGCTGGGCTTAGGGGGGCACTCCTCAGTGAGCACGTACCGGTAACCCTCAGCGGTAAGGACAATGTCCAGGTTACGTTTCCAGTCAATATAGTTTGGACCCGTGAGTTTGTTTTGGTTCAAAATGACAGCTAGCGGGTTGAATGACATATCAACTAAAAATAAACAATTCAAGTTTCAGTATACTTTTTCAAAAATATTGAAAATCCTCAAAAAACCAATATAATCTTCTACCGATATCTCTCACACCAGGATTAATGCAGGTCACGATAGGTGAACGTCTACGCTAACCCACATTCGTTCAAGAAGAACCGAAGTTCATTAATTTCATTATCTGACCAACGATCTTATGATCAATGAAATTAATAGCCGATAATTTTAGCCGTACACGAAAATAGCGTAACCTCGATGGGAGGAATACTAAAAATGGTACACTAAGTGTATGCCATTACGTGACTTCTAAGTTTGTTACTTAGGATACTAATGCGTCTCGGATGGCGATGGTGTCACAACTTTCTCCAATTAAACTCACTATAGTCATCCCTTTAGAAATTCATTCTGGTGATATCTGTGGTTGAAAACTCATCCGATAGGGGGGAAGGTCTAAGCCAGCACGCAAGTTTAACCACATCACCAATGAACCCGTAATGGAGGCCATGGGGATATTTACCAACCCGCTCCCACTTAGATTTTTAAGCTTGAGGATTTTTACGTTTTAACATGCAATATCTTAACTATGGATATTTGCACCCATAAAATCATTGGAGTTTTAATATGCGAATAACCTATCTTAGTTAATTGCACATTACCTTTTAAAAACATTTTTGTTTGGTTTTCATTCATGCAAAATAAAACAAAAAACACACAATCAATGAAAAGACAAAATTACGGGAAATTAAAAGAAATAAAATTTCCCGACTATTATAGCCTTCTCTATTGTTGATTTCTTGACGCCTCGGTGACACGTCCCGTCATGTCGCTCCCACTCGTTATTTGGATTCCTCTCGATTTGCCCGAGTTTTCTCGATTTACTATGTAATTAGGAATCACCCAAAATTACGAGAAACCAAAACTCGCGAATACATAAATTCCTATATACAAAGGCGTTTTTCTAGGAATTTAAAGACGACATGATTAGATCAAATCCTACTACAAGATTTTTCTAATCCTACATGGCTTCCAGCTCGTGGTTATTACTATTACAGACATTTCCATTCAAAAACAATACGAGCCCGGACATGTCCCGGGGTTTATGAATGAAAAATAAATTTCTATCATAATAGCCAGAAAACTAATAACCACCTGTTTAACCATTTTGACAAAAATAATAATGCCAAAATAAAGCCGTGTAATAAATCAAACAAGTATAAGACCAAAACCTAGGCTCTGATACAAATTTGAAGGAAAACAGAACAAGCCCGGGCTAAATCAAAAACCTCACATTCGTGCAATGCATTCCAGAATCGGAAGCTTTCGACCAAGCTCAGGCTCAAATTCATTTACCCAGGAACGGATCTTGGCTTATACTTATTTAATTTATTAAAATGACATCTAACGCACAAAGATCACGCCTTTAATTAAAAGCGGAAGGATTAAAGGTTATACCTTTGTAGCGAAGTCCAACGCAATAAGAAAAATCCAATCTTTATGCGAATTCCACAAGAAATCCAAAAGATAACTCCGAGAAAACTTTGAATATTGCGTGGGCAATAATCTATCAAAGTCTGCTACCAAAACCCACGAGAAACCCGCCAAGAAAATCCCTCAATTAGATCAAATTTGCCCAAAAGATCAAACCTTTAACCCAACCTACCGAGGTATAGGCCTCAATTGACCGCACTCTTTGGAAAATCAAAGCATACGATATCCAACTCTCACGTTCATCCCAATCTCGGGATTGAGAGATTGAATACTAGGATCGAATTGACTACGCCGATCAGTATAAGTCAATTCTATCCAAACTGGTCATGCTCAATATGCCCCTGGCATGTCTGTGTGATTTAAACTAGTTTAGATAAACTAATTTCCAAACCACACGATAACCTATACCGATAGTATGGTCAGACTATCTCGGTTACGAGCATACTTTTAATATATCAATATTTTAACCAATAATGGTAACTACTGTGTCTTTCCACACCCCGTTATCTAGTTCTATGATATAAAGGAACAAATTTATACCGAAACAAAATGATATGTCAACTGTGGATATTAGTTTTTGATACAGGCCATAGCTTTTTTGTATTCAAAACTAACAGTTCTGAGACGTGGTGTGTTGTCTTTGTGAAAAAAATATTTTAAATTCACATGCATGGATGTAGACGTTTCTGGATGTGGTGCTAGTTGTTCTGTGACGTGGTGCGCTATTTTTGTGAAAAAAATCAGTTTAAATTCACATGCATGTATGTAGATGTTTTTGGACATGGTGCTAGTTGTTTTGAGATGAGGTGAGATGTTATTGTGAAAAAATCAGTTTGAATTCACATGTCTGGATGTAGATGTTTTTAGACGTGGTGCTAGTTGTTCTAAGACGAGGTGAGATGTTATTGTGAAAAAATCAGTTTAAATTCACATGTCTAGATGTTGACGTTTTTGGACGTGGGGCTAGTTGTTTGAGACGTTGTGCAAGTTGTTTTGGATGTGGTGCTAGTTATTTTTGGACGTGGTGCTTGTTGTTCTGAGTCGTGGTGTGTTGTCTTTGTTAAATTCACATGCATGGATGTAGACATTTCTGGATGTGGTGCTAGTTGTTTTTGGACGTGGTGCTAGTTGTTCTGTGACGTGGTGGGCTATTATTGTGTAAAAAATAAATTTAAATTCACACGCATGTATGTAGACGTTTTTGGACGTGGTGCTAGTTGTTCGGAGACCAGGTGAGATATTATTGTGAAAAAATCGGTTTAAATTCACATGCCAGGATGTAGACGTTTTTGACATAGTGCTAGTTGTTTTAGATGTGGTGCAACTTATTTTTAGACGTGGTAGACTGTCTTTGCGAAAAAAATTATTTTAAATTCACTTGCATGGATGTAGACGTTTTTGGACGTGTACTAGTTGTTCTGAGATGAGGTTAGATGTTATTATGAAAAAATCAGTTTAAATTCACACGTATGGACGTAGACATTTTTAGACGTGGTGCTAGTTGTTTGAGACGTGATGCTAGTTGTTTTGGATGTTGTGCTAGTTGTCTTTGGACAAGGTGCTAGTTGTTCTGAGTTGTGGTGTGTTGTCTTTGTGAAAAAAATAGCTTAAATTCACATACATGGATGTAGACGTTTCTGGACGTGGTGCTGGTTGTTTTTGGACGTGGTGCTAGTTGTTCTGTGACGTGGTGGGCTATTTTTGTGAAAAAATCAGTTTAAATTCACATGCATGTATGTAGATGTTTTTTGGACGTGGTGCTAGATGTTCTGAGATAAGGTGAGATGTTTTTGTGAAAAAATCAGTCCAAATTCACATGTAGACGTTTTTCGACATTGTGCTAGTTGTTTGAGACGTGGTAAACTGTCTTTGTGAAAAAAATCATTTGAAATTCACATGCATGGATGTTGACGTTTTTGGACGTGGTGTTAGTTGTTCTGAGACGAGGTGAGATGTTATTGTGAAAAAATCAGTTTAAATTCACATGTCCGGATGTAGTCATTTTTGGACGTGGGGCTAGTTGTTTGAGACATTGTGCTAGTTGTTCTGGACGTGGTGCTAGTTATTTTTGGACGTGGTGCTAGTTGTTCTGAGTCGTGGTGTGTTGTCTTTGTTAAATTCACATGCATGGATGTAGACGTTTCTGAATGTGGTGCTAGTTGTTTTTGTGAAAAAAAAATAAGTTTAAATTCACATGCATGTATGTAGACATTTTTGGACGTGGTGCTAGTTGTTCGGAGACCAGGTGAGATGTTATTGTGAAAAAATCAGTTTAAATTCACATGTGTTGGATTATGTCTAGGTGTTTAATCCAATTAAACAGCGGAATCCTAAACAATAAGAATCGGGTCTTACCCTAGAAGCGTAATCGGTTGTGCACGTCGCCTGGCTCCTCTGAGAAGATGTCATTTTTTTCTCCAAAATCCTTCCTCGAAGAATTCTCTACTCTCAAGCACGAAAGTCTTCGCAGGTTAGTGCTAGCCGATCTTGCCTACCCAGAGAATTTGGGAAAAGTGTATTTTTCTGATATGATTTTCTGATTCAAAATCAATTCACTTCCTACAATAATACCCCTATGATATTTGAAGAGATCAAATTTCCAAAATTAGTAGTGTAATTATCCAATTATAACTTAACTGATTTTGGTCATATTCCAAATCAGTATTATTACCAAATATTATTTTACTGATTCCAAATCAGTATTTAAATAATATTTACTGATTCCAAATCAGCATTAAATAACACTTTAATGATTTGGGTTATACACAAAGCCCATGGATCAGGCTGATGGGTCAAGAACTTCAATTGCAATTAAGTCCCTTGATTTATCAGTCCATCCCAATTGTTCTCAGGTAATTAATTAACTATTAATTAATACCACAGAACTTTTCAATAATATTTAATTAAACTATTTAATTAAATCTTATTTATTTAAGTATAACAATTATACTTATTGTAGGCAAGAATACTTATTCTGCATCATCGAACTTTCTTATGTACGATCCTGTAGACCCATTCCAAATTGGCAATGGATAACTCAATCTCATTGATTAATCCATAAGTCATTAGTGGTCTCTAGTAAGACATAATGACTACCCAATTCGGAATGGAGGGTCGAATGGTGATTCAACACAACCTTTCCGAGCAAACTGCGTACGATCCTCTACATCGATATCCCGTTTAGCATAAGGCATGGAACCATCATCCTTATACTGCTAAACGTTTACTTGATCTCTTAGTGACACTGAATCCATCAAGCAAATGATATCCTTATCATTCCTTGGGCATGGCCATGCACTTTTCAGTTCACTAACAAGTGGCCAAGATATCATCTCTCACTTAAAAGAGATTTGTAGTCTCATCACTTCACCTACATATCTTAGCATGAATCATAGTGTACCCAATAATACCCGTTAGGCGTATGTCAAAGCACACCACAATTCACCTAAGACCATGTAGTGATTTCTGGTCTAAGGATCCTAGTACCAGTACTACTCAAAAGAATCACTCATGATCTAATTAGTCCATGGAGTGTTTCTTTTGGTTAATCGATTTCATGAATTTAAATATGCACGAGGATATTATTATCATGAAATTAACTCATTTGATAAACAATCAATCAAGCGATAAATGTCTTATTTACAAAAATAGCCCTCATTAGGGCACATTCACCAACAATCTCCCACTTACCGGATGAAGGGCTATGTCCTAAACTGTTTAAGACCAAGCTCTATTACATGTCTATCAAACTTTGACTGTGGTAGAGCTTTTGTGAGAGGATCTGTTATATTGTCGTCTGACCCTATTTTGCACACTTTCACATCTCCTCGATCAATGATCTCTCGAATGAGGTGAAACCTTCTGAGCATGTGTTTGGTTTTTTGGTGTGACCAAGGCTCCTTAGCTTGTGTGATGGCCCCGTTATTGTCACAGAAAAGTTCTATCAGATCTTGAATACTCGGTATCACTCCGATGTCTGACACGAACTTCCTCAACCAAACAGCTTCCTTTGCAGCATCTGATACAGCAATGTACTCAGACTCTGTTGTAGAATCGGTTATTGTATCTTGCTTTGTGCTTTTCCAACTTATTGCACCGCCATTCAGACTAAACACGTAGTCTGATTGTGATTTCAAGTCATCTTGATCTGTTTCGAAAGCAGCATCAGCGTAACCTTGTACAATGAGCTGTTCTTGTCCTCCATACACTAGCATTAATCCTTTAGTTCTTCGTAAGTACTTCAGGATTGCTTTGACTGCAGTCCAATGATCCATCCATGGATCTTGTTGGTATCTGCTAGTTATGCTAAGTGCATGTGCAACATCCGAATGGGTACACAACATGGTATACATGATAGATCCTATTGCCAAAGCATATGGGACTCTACTCATTGTATCCCTCTCTTCTCTTGTTGAAGGACCTTGGTTCTTCTTCAAGAGAAGGCCATGTCTAAATGGTACGTTACCATTTTTGGAGTTAGACATATTGAATCTTTTCAATATCTTGTCTATGTACCCTTCTTGACTTAGTCCTAGAAGCCTTTTAGACCTATCTCTATAGATCTTGATACCTAGTATCGTCTCAGCTTCTCCTAAGTCTTTCATAGAAAATACACTCCCCAACCATTGTTTGATGTCTTTCCTCAAGGGAATGTCATTTCCTATGAGCAGGATGTCGTCCACATATAGGACAAGGAAAACAATCTTGCTCCCACTAACTTTCTTGTAAAAACAAGGCTTATCTTCATTCTTGATGAATCCGTAACCTTTTACTTCCTTATCAAAACGAAGATTCCAACTTCGAGATGCTTGCTTTAGTCCATAGATAGACCTCTGAAGCTTAAATACTCGATTAGGATACTTTTGATCGATATATCCCTTGGGTTGTTTCATATAAACATCCTCGAATAGGTTTCCATTTAGGAAAGCCGTCTTAACATCCATCTGCCATACCTCATAGTCAAAATATGCTGCTATGGCAAGCATTGTCCTAATGGACTTGAGCATCACGACAGGGGAGAAGGTTTCATCATAGTCTATACCATGAGTCTGTCTGAAATCTTTAGCCACTAGTCGTGCCTTGAAGATCCCGTCAGGTTTTAACTTGAAATCTACTTGCAATCGACAACCTTTGCCTGAACAGGAGGGTCAATCAAAGTCCACACTTTATTGTCCCTCATGGATTGCATTTTAGATTTCATAGCTTGTAGCCATTTATCTGAATCTGGACTTTCTAAAACCTGTTTGTAGTTCGCGGGCTCATTAGAGTCTACCAAGATCAAATCTTGATCGTCAGTCACGAGAAATCCGTATCTCTCGGGTTGGTGACTAGATCTACCAGATCTTCTAGGTTCTTGTGTTGTTGGCTCAGGTTGCTCATCTTCATGAGTTTCCATGCCAACTTCCATCAGAGTTTCTGTAGATCGTTCTACATTCTCTTGTGGTTCTTGAACTTCTCCGAGTTCTATTCTACTCCCACTGTCTTTCTTGTACAGAAATTCTTTCTCTAAGAAAGTAGCTCCTCGAGCAATGAACACTTTGTTCTCTGTCAGGTTGTAGAATTGATATCCTTTCGTTTCCTTAAGATATCCCACAAATAGGCATTTGTCAGCTTTGGGTTCAAGCTTATTACTTTGTAAACGCTTTACATGAGCTTGACAACCCCAAATTCGTAGATAGGACATATAGGGCTTCCGACCCATCTATATCTCATATGGAGTCTTATCTACTGCCTTAGATGGAATACGATTCAATAAGTAGGCAGCAGAAAGGAGAGCATAACCCCAAAAGGATGTAGGGAGAGTCGCTAGGCCCATCATTGATCGAACCATGTCTAATAAGGTTCAATTTCTCCTTTTGGATACACCATTCCATTGAGGTGTTCCCGGTGGAGTCAGCTGTGAAACAATTCCACACTGTTTTAGATAGCCATCGAACTCATCACTAAGGTATTCACCTCCCCGATCAGAGCGAATAGCCTTAATCCTTCTATCCAACTGATTCTCTACTTTGTTTTTAAACTCTTTGAACTTTTCAAAAGTTTCACTTTTATACCTCATTAAATAGACATACCCATATCTACTAAAGTCATCAGTAAAAGTCACGAAGTATTCAAATCCACCTCTGACTTGTGTGCTCATTGGTCCACATACATCCATATGTATTAGGGCCAATAGCTCACTTGTTCTTTCACCTTTCTTGTTGAAAGGATTCTTTGTCATTTTGCCTTGCAAGCAGGGTTCGCATGTATCATATGATTCAAAATCAAATGAACCAAGCACTCCATCCTTGTGAAGCTTTTGAACTCGCTTTTCATTTGCATGGCCTAATCGACAATGCCAAAGGTATATTGGACTTAAATCATTTTTAGTTGATTTAGCTTTCTTTTCTATGTTATAGACTGGTTTTTCTTGGGTCAAATCCAAGACATATAGACCGTTACACATATTTACAACTCCATATAAAATATCATTTCGATATAAAGATAACGAATTATTCTCTATAATAAATCGAAAACCTTTATTATCTAAACTCGAAACTGAAATAATATTTCTACTCAAAGCAGGTACATAATAACAATTTTCAAGTTCGATATTTAAACCAGAAGGTAAAGAGAAAGTGTAATCTCCAAGTTCAACAGTAGCAACTCTTGCCCCGTTGCCCACTCGGAGATCTACTTCACCTTTCTTTGTTATCCTTCTATTTCTGAGTCCCTGCCCATTAGTACAAATGTGAGCCCCACAACCAGTATCTAATACCCATGATGTGGACATAAAAAGATTAATTTCTATAACAAAGATACCTGAAGCTGAAGGATTGCTTTCGAGAAACTTCTTGCAGTCTCTCTTCCAATGACCCTTCTGTTTGCAGAGGAGACATGTATCATCCTTTTTGGATCTTGTCTTAGCAGTTGGAGGAGCTTGTGGTTGGGAAGCAGTCTTACTGCGAGATTTCTTATTCTGCCTAACTTTGGCCTTGCCATTAAGCTTCCTCTTCCCTTTACCTTTCTCTACAACTAACACTGGCGTTGCCTTCCAAAGGGTCTGCTCAGTGTTCTTTAACATGCCATGAAGCTCAGGAATGCTCCTTTCCATGTTATACATGTTGTAGTTCACCACAAAATCATTGTATTCATCAGACAATGATGCCAAGATGATATCAATGGCCAATTCCCTATGAAGGGGTGTATTCAATAGGAACGAACCCTTCGCCATCTTGCACGAAATTAAAGCTTTTATCGTAACGAACCTTTCGTTACGGGCTTGTTCTCAGAACATCTCCGTCAGTGACTCATAAATCCGGAACGCTTCCAAATTCATGAATTGCTTTTGAAGCTCGCCTGTCATTAATGCGAGCATCAAGCAAGTCACATCATCAGAGTCGCTTTTCAGCTTATCCCAGGCTCGTTGAATAGTTGTCGAAGCATTTTGTGGTGGTTCAGGTAAAGCGGTCTCTAAGACATTCAACTTTCTTTCTTGTTTGAGAACTATTCTCAGGTTTCTTTCCCAATCCAAGAAGTTTGGACCAACAAGTTTTTCTTTGTCCAAAATACTTCTTAGAGTGAGATTTGAAGTGACATTAGTGCTAGAAGATGCCATTTCTACAAAAGATAATTGCAAAATATTAGAATGAGTTTTGAAAAATGTTTTCCACAATAGCCAAAATTGAAATCCCAAACAATTTTGTGTTGGTGCTAGATTGTGGGCCAAAAATTCACAAAGAGTCAACCCCAGTCTTGCTTTAGCAAGTATCGTAGGGATCGGGCTCTTCTGGTAGGCAACGTTCAAATCACATTCCAAGTAATCTAACGTTTTCCAATTGCAAAACATGCAACTTTTCGGTGATAGAATGAATATTCCAAATGTTTGACACCATCCTATCTTTGCAAAATAAATCCCTAGTCAACTTATAGGGTCAAGCTAGGATTAATTTTCCCAAGTTAAACAATCCCTCAAGGCATCACATCGATAGACACCCACAAAGTTTTTCCATAACAAGTGGTAGTGATAAAGTTGAGCATCTAATACCCAAACAGTTTTTCCACTCATTAATGGTAGTGATAAAGTTTGGCACTATTATGTAACAACCCGCCGCATGAAGAAAACATGAGGCCCTTGGGCTCTCCAAGTCCATCAGACGTTCGACACTCAAGCGGGCCCTAACGTATGGAAGCAAAATCTGGGGTTTTTGGGATTTAAGTTTGATCGGCTTAACATGCATTTTCGTTTATCATTCATTTGCATAAATAAAATAATGAATTAAAGTGATGGACTGGGCTCTAGTCTATTACAGGGCCTTTTAAAATATTCATGTTTGGGCCTCCGCTCCTGGGCTCCACCATGGACTCCTCTTGGAACCTCCTTTTGGGCCTAACTATTACATTATGATTTTTATAGGCACGCAGGCCCAAATTCAAAATTGGCTCGCAAGCCTCAACTTTTAAAACTTTAAAATTAAAAGCCCAATTCATGCTTTGAAACACATAAAATGCATATGCTCATACAAGCCGGTTTTAATTTAAGCCGATTAATTTTAAGGATTGTGTAACTATTACAGAATTAAAATTCGTGTCATGATCAATTTTAATCAATCCTTCTATTCATTTTACATTTATCCAAAATGATGCATGAACAGGCTTGCATAATTATGATGCTTCAAATAAAATTTAAACAATTTAAATAAGCATCAAAATTAAAATAAGATAAAATAAATAAATAAAAATTCAAAATTTAAACAAATTAATTAATCTAATTATTTATTTATTTATTTATTTATTTATGTTTTCTAATTATTTTAATCTAATTAAAATAATTATTTTAAAATTTATCTAATTATCTAATTAAGATAAATTTTCAAATTTAAACTTATAGGATAAAATTCTAAATTAATCCTATCTTTATCTAATTTAATTAAAATCGTATTAAATAAGATTCAGAAAATTTTAAAATTTTAATTTTCTGAAACTTTTTGGGGCAGTTCTCTAATTTACCAAAATTCCCGGGCTTAGGGCTTACGGGCTTGTCTTTGGACATGGTGCTAGTTGTTCAAAGTTGTGGTGTGTTGTCTTTGTGAAAAAAATAGCTTAAATTCACCTACATGGATGTAGACATTTCTGGACGTGGTGCTGGTTATTTTTGGACGTGGTGCTAGTTGTTCTATGACGTGGTGGGCTGTTTTTGTGAAAAAATCAATTTAAATTCACATGCATGTATGTAGATGTTTTTGGACGTGGTGCTAGTTGTTCTGAGACGAGGTGAGATGTTATTGTGAAAAAATAAGTCTAAATTCACATGTAGACGTTTTTCGACGTTGTGTTAGTTGTTTGAGACGTGGTGCTACTTATTTTGAGACGTGGTAGGCTGTCTTTGTGAAAAAAATCATTTGAAATTCACATGCATGGATGTTGACGTTTTTGGATGTGGTGTTAGTTGTTCTGAGACGAGGTGAGATGTTATTGTGAAAAAATCAGTTTAAATTCACATGTCCGAATGTAGACATTTTTGGATGTGGTGCTTGTTGGTTGAGACATGGTGCTAGTTATTCTGGACATGGTGCTAGTTGTTCTGAGACGTGTTGTATTGCATTTGTGAAAAAAATAACTTAAATTCACATGCATAGATGTAGACGTTTCTGGACGTGGAGTTAGTTGTTTTTGGACGTCGTGCTAGTTGTTCTGTGACGTGGTGGGCTGTTTTTGTGAAAAAAATCAGTTTAAATTCACATGCATGTATGTAGAGGTTTTTGGACGTAATGCTAGTTGTTCTGAGACGAGGTGAGATGTTATTGTGAAAAAATCAGTTTAAATTCACATTTCTGGATGTAGACGTTTTTCGATATTGTGCTAGTTGTTTGTGTTAGTTTTGAATACAGAAAAGTTATGGCTTGTATCAAAAACTAATATCCACAGATGACATATCATTTTGTTTCAGTATTAAATTATTCCATTATATCATAGAACTAGATAACGGGGTGTGGAAATACACAGTAGATACCGTTATTGGTTAAAGCATTGATATATAAAAAGTATACTCGTAACTGAGATAGTCTGAACATACTATCGGTATAGGTTATCGTGTGGTTTGGAAATTAGTTTATCTAGACTAATTAAATCACATGGATATGCTCGGGGCATATTGAGCACGACCAGTTTTGATAGAATTGACTTATACTGATCAGCGTAGTCAATTCGGTCCTATTCAGTCTCTCAATCCCGAGATTGGGACGGGCGTGAGAGTTGGATATCGTATGCTTTGATGTGCCAAAGAGTGCGGCCAATTGAGGCCTCTACCTCGGTAGATTGGGTATGCGGTGTTTAGCTACTTACGTACCGTTGCTAGTCGGAGGAATCCACGCACCGGTTCGCCGGGTTGATGGTGCTCCCGAGATGAGTTTGTAAGGTTTATTATACTAAATCCGGCCGGTGGATTTTATGTCCGGTATAATAAGAAGGTCGAATGGTACTAATCTCGGATACAAAAAAATAGGTATATTAGTTTGTCAGTAAATTGATAAACCGACGAGCACTAGATATTTAATGTGGGGAGATAGAAGAAAATATAGTGGCGCGATGTAAAGTCATTTTTGAGAGGTAGTTCCATAGTTAGTCCGATAGTGGTAGGACTAATTATGTATTTGACTAATCGATAAAGTGAATTAATTAATCCTAAGGGTTTAATTAATATTTAATTGACAAAGTCTATTAAGAAATTAATTCTATATGAATTAATTAATCCTAAGGTTCGATCAAATTAAATTAACGAAGTGGGTTAAGAAATTAATTCAAATGGGTCGATTGGAGTTGATTAGTCTAGGAAAGACTAAGCCGTCAACGAAAGTTAAATTAAAAGGCCCAACTCAAAAGCCCACTAGGTCTCCTTATGAGCTCCCTATAAATAGAAAGCTTAAGGCCAAAGAAACTTAAGAAAATCTTGCAAGACAACTTTGTCTTCCTTGAGTGAGAAAGTTCTAGAGAGAGACTCTTCTTCCTTCTTGGGTTTCTTTCAAAAACGAACTTGGAATCTCACTTCTCGATTTAGATTATGCTTGAAAGATCAAAATTTTAGATAACCCATCGATTTTTGAGTGTGCCCTCTGCTGGATTTCATTTCTTTTCGCCGGATTCTTAACATATTTGGCAAAAATTCTGCCCAGTTTTTTTTTTTTTTTTTGGTGTTTGGCCGAATTTTAGTTCTTCACTTGGGCAGTTCGGCAGCTGTTTCTAATCACTCCGGGGTGCTTGATCCAGCTGGGTTTGTGTTGATCTCTCCCTTGGGTTGGTGATCCACAATCCCAGTTGTCCAGATCGTGACTGGAGTGATTTTATTGGCGAGAAAAGTAGTGGGCAGCAGTTTTTTGGGTTAAAGGTTTGATCTTTTGGGCAAATATAATCTTTTCGAGGGATTTTCTTTGTGGGTTTTCGTGGGCTTTGATAGCACACTTCGATAGATTATTGCCCACGCAATATTCGAAGTTTCTATCTTTCGGATTTCGGTGGTAATCGCAAGGAAAGATTTTGTTTTTCTTATTGCGTTGGACTTCGCTTCAAAGGTATAACCATTATTCCTTCCTTTTTTAATTAAAGGTTCAATCTTTATGCGTTAGATGTCGATTTAATAGATGTCGATTTAATAAATTAAATAAGTATATGCCTAGATCCGTTCATGGGAAAATGAATTTGAGCCTGAGCTTTGTCAAAAGCTTCCGATTCTGAAATGCATTGCACGAAAGAGAGATTTTCGATTTAGCCCGGGCTTGTTCTGTTTTCCTTCAAAATTGTATCAGAGCGAGTGTTTCGGCTTTATACTTGTTTGATTTATTACACGGCTTTATTTTGGCATTATTATTTTTGTCAAAATGTTTAAACAGGTGGCTATTAGTTTCCCGACTATTTTGGAAGCCGTGTAGGATTAGAAAAATTGTGTAGTAGGATTTGATCTAATCATGTCATTTTTAAATTCCTAGAAAAATGTCTTTGTATATTGGAATTTATGTATTATGACGAAGACGTTATTTTGGGTAACTTATATTCACGAGTTTTGGTTTCTCATAATTTTGGGTGATTCCTAATTACGTAGTAAACCGAAAAAACCCGGGCGAATCGAGAGGAATCCAAATAACGAGTGGAAGAGAAATGACGGGACGTGTCACCGAGGTGTCAAGAAATCAACGATAGAGAAGGCCATAATAGTCGGGAAATTTTATTTCTTTAATATCCCGTATTTATGTCTTTTCGTTGATTGTGTTTTTTTCATTTTATTTCGCACGAACGAAAACCAAACCAAAACGTTTTAATAGTAAAGTGTAATTAACTAAGGTAGATTATTCGCATATTAAAACTCCAACAGTTTTATGGGTGTGAATATCCTTTGTTAAGATATTGCATGTTAAAACGGAAAAATCCTCAAAGTTAAAAATCTAAGTTGGAGCGGGTTGGTAAATATCCCCATGGCCTCAATTACGGATTCATATGTGATGTGGGCTAGACCGACGCGCTGGCCAAGGTTCTTCTTCCCTACGGATAAGTCTTCAACCCCGAGATATCACTAGATTGAATTTCTAAAGGGACGACTATAGCAAGTTTAATTGGAGAAAGTTGAGACACCCTCGCTAACCAATGCGCATTAGTATTCTAAGTAACAAGCTTAGAAGTCACATAATGGCAAACACTTAGTGTACCGTTTGTAGTATTCCTCCTAAGAGATTACGTTGTTTATTGAGTATGGCTAAAATTATCGACTATTAATTTCATTGATCATAAGATCGTTGGTCAGATAATGGAATTAATGAACTTCGGTTCTTCTCAAACGAATGTGGGTTGGCGTAGACGTTCACCCAACGTGACCTGCGTTAATCCCAATGTGAGAGATGTCGGTAGGAGAATGTAATGTTTTGAGGATATCAATATTTTTGAAAAAGTATACTAAAACTTGACTATTTATTTTTTCAGTTGTTGATATGTCGTTCAACCCGCTAGCTGTCATTTTGAATCAGAATAAACTTATGTGTCCAAATTACATTGATTGGAAACGTAACCATGGCATTGTCCTTACCGCTGAAGGTTGCAAGTACGTGCTCACTGAGGAGTGTCCCCCTAAGCCCATCGATGATGCCACCCCTGAGCAGCGAGAGCCATATATGAGGTGGCAGAAGGCTGATGAGATGACCCAATGCTACATCTTGGCTTCTATGTTGAGTGTACTGCAGCACCAGCATCAGTTGTTTACCTCAGCCTACGATATGATGCTCAACCTCAGGGAGATGTTTGGACATCAGGGCAGGGCAGCCAAACAATCAGCTATGAGGAAAATCATGAATGCTAGGATGGCTGAGAACACTTCAGTGAGAGATCACGTGCTGGACATGATGAGCTGCATCAATGAGATTGAGGTATTGGGAGGTGACATTGATGGGGAGACCCAGGTCAATATTATCCTCCAAAACTTGCCCCCCAGTTTTGAGCAGTTTCGGTTGAACTATATTATGGGCAAGCTCTCATATTCACTTCCCGAGCTCATTACTGTATTGGTGTCTGCTGAGGGCCTATTCGCAGAGAAGAAGCAAGCCTTGGCTACTGTTGGTCCCTCAGGTTCCTCTGCTTAGCCCAAAGCCAGGAAACAAAAGAGAAAGAGAGGACAGAAAGCAGGAGCTGATCATGGACCCAAGGCAGGCATTGCCAAGAAGCATAAGTCGAAAGAAAAGTGCTTTCGATGTGACAAAGCAGGACATTGGAAGAAGGACTGCCCAAAGCCTCGAGGTATGTGTAAATTTTCCCTAGTTATTGAGACGTGTTTAGCGGCAATTCCAACATATACTTGGTGTGTGGATTTGGGAGCCACTGATCATGTTTATAATTATTTGCAGGGGTTCCAAGTGAGCTACTTAGAGAGGGAGAGTTGCAGGTCTACCTTGGGGATACTACCAGAGTTTCTGTTGTTACAGTGGGCGTTTTATGTCTTTATTTTTCAGACTCTATTTTACATTTGAGAGATTGTCTTTATGTACTCAGTTTTCGGAAGAATTTGCTTTCAGTTTCTAAACTTTTATTGGATGGTTATAAGTTTGTTTTGTCTTATAATTTTATTTTTATTAGAAAAAACCAGAGGCTTATATGTTCCGGTACATTAGTTGACAATCTGTTTTTAATTAAGACAAACTCCCAGTTGTGCAAAATACAGAAACTAGTAACTTATCACTGAATCATAATAAGAGAAAAGAGTCTTCCCCTTTGAATCAAACTTATCTTTGGCACCTGAGACTAGGTCACATCAACCTTAGTAGGATTCAAAGGTTGGTCAATAATGGGCCTCTGGGCGCATTGGATATTGACAGCTTTCCGACCTGCGAGTCCTGCTTGGAGGGTAAAATGACCAAGAGACCTTTTAAGGCAAAGGGGTATAGGGCCAAGGAGATTTTAGAGTTGATTTATTCTGACTTGTGTGGGCCTATGTCAGTTAAGGCTAGAGGTGGTTATGAGTATTTCGTGACTTTCACGGATGATTACTCTAGATATGGATAAAGATACCTGATGCGCCACAAGTCTGAATGCTTTGGCAAGTTTAAAGAGTTTAAGGCTGAGGTGGAGAACCATCTGGGTAAGAGTATCAGGGTCTTGTGATCTGATCGGGGTGGCGAATACCTCTCTAGTGAATTTAGGTCCTATTTGTCGAAGGAGGGTATTCAGACCCAATTGTCTGCACCTAGCATACCCTAGCAGAGTGGTATAGCAGAGAGAAGGAACATGACTCTTATGGATATGGTTAGATTGATGATGAGTTATAGTGAGTTGCCTACCTTGTTTTGGGGTTATGCCTTATAGACAGCGTGTTATCTCCTTAATCTCGTGCCATCTAAATCTGTGTCTACAACACCCCTAGAGTTGTGGACTGGGCGAAAGCCTAGTCTAAGACATCTCAGGATTTGGGGTTGTCCAGCACATATGCTCAAGGCAGATGCAGGTAAGTTAGATTTGAGATCAAAGGTTATGCTGTTTGTAGGCTACCCCAACGGAACAAGAGGTGGTTTATTTTATAGTCCTCAGGATCAGAAAGTGGTGGTGAGCACCAATGCCAGATTTCTTGAGGAGGACTATATTTTAGATCACAAGTCAAGCAGCAAGGTAGTATGGGAATAGCTTAGAAGTCAGTCCATTGTTCCAGATGCACAAGTACAGGAAGACACACCACAAGAGACTGCACACACTATCACAGATGATGCTCTTACACAGGCTGCGCCTCGTCGTAGTGGGAGGGTTGCTAGATAGCCCGAGAGGTACATGGACTTTGGGTGAGTCTTCGGACTTTATCCCAGGCTACAATGTGGCTCTCCAGGATAAAGATGCAGATTCTTGGCAGAGAGCGATGATTGCTGAGATGGGTTCTATAGACTCAAATCAGGTCTGGGAGTTGGTAGACCTTCTTGATGGGTTTTGACCTATTGGGTACAAATGAGCCTAAAAGTGAAATAGAGGATCTGATGGGAGGGTTGAGACCTTCAAGGTTAGGCTTGTGGTGAAGGGGTATACTCAGAAAGAGGGTATCGATTATGAGAATACCTTTTCCCCGGTAGCTATGCTTAAGTCGATCCAGATTCTCTTGGTCATAGCTGCTCATATGGACAATGAGATTTGGCAGATGGACGTCAAGACAGCTTTCCTTAATGGAAGTCTTGAGGAGACCATCTTTATGCAGCAACCAGAGTTTTTCATTATTCAGGGCCAAGAGCACAAGATATGCAGGCTTAGGAGGTCCATTTATGGACTTAAGCAAGCATCCAGATCTTGGAATATCCATTTTGATGAGGTTATCCAGTCCTATGGATTCACTCAGTGTCTGGATGAGCATTGTGTTTATCGCAGGCGTGATGATGATACGGTGGTGTTTTTCGCACTTTACGTAAATGACATCCTTTTGATTGGCAACAGTAAGAAGGTGTTGTCAGACATAAAGACATGGTTGTCCATGCAATTTAATATGAAGGATTTAGGAGAGGCTAGACATATCCTTGGGATCAAGATTATTTAAGATCGTAGGAGACGTTCTCTGACTCTCTCTCAGGCATCCTACATAGACATGATTCTGGCCCGTTTTAACATGCAGAACTCCAAGAAGGGTTCACTATCTTTCAGGCATGGGGTGCGTTTGTCTAAGGAGTAGTGTCCTAAGACTGCTGAGGAGATAGATGCCATGTAGTCGGTACTGTGGGTAGTCTCATGTATGCTATGTTATGTACAAGGCATGATATTTGCTTTGCCGTTGGCATGGTTAGCAGATATCAGAGTAACCCTGGGAAGGCTCGCTGGAAGGCAGTAAAATATATTCTCAAGTACTTGTGCAGGATGAAAGATTATGTCCTAGTTTATAGAGCGCAGGAGCTTGTACCACTGGGTTACACAGATTCGGACTTTCAAGGTGATAAGGACAAGAGTAAGTCTACCTTTGGGTTTGTATTTACTCTAGGAGGTGGAGCCATAGTATGGCGAAGTGTCAAGCAGAAATGCATGACGGACTCCACCATGGAGGCTGAGTACGTTGCCGCATCAGAGGTAGCGAAAGAAGCTGTATGGCTTCGGAGCTTCCTGGTAGACTTAGATGTAGTTCCTGAGTTGCCTAGGTCTATCACAATTTACTGTGATAACAATGGTGTAGTTGCAAACTCGAGGGAACCACGAGCCCATAAGGTGAGTAAACACATAGAGCGTACGTACCACCTGATACGAGATATCGTAAAGAGAGAAGACGTGATCGTGGCCAAGATAGCATCAGATGACAACCTTGCAGATCCTTTCACAAAGTCATTGACCCCAAAGGTCTTTGAGAGACATGTGGAGGGCATGGGAGTCAGATTCTGGAGGGAGCCATGTGAGTGAGCTTAAAGGTGTTCTGTAGATTTTATTATGACAGCAATGTAATAGCGGGTTGGACATTTTTTGTACCTCTTAGCATAGCTTTGAGTATTAGTGGGAGATTGTTAATTTTGAATACAAAAAAGCTATGGCTTGTATCAAAAACTAATATCCACAGATGACATATCATTTTGTTTCAGTATTAAATTATTCCATTATATCATAGAACTAGATAACGGGGTGTGAAAAGACACAGTAGATACTGTTATTGGTTAAAGTATTGATATATAAAAAGTATGCTAGTAACTGAGATAGTCTGAACATATTATCGGTATAGGTTATAGTGTGGTTTGGAAATTAGTTTATCACATGGATATGCCCGAGGCATATTGAGCATGACCAGTTTGGAAAGAATTGACTTATACTGATCGGCGTAGTCAATTCTGTCCTATTCAGTCTCTCAATCCCGAGATTGGGACGGGCTTGAGAGTTGGATATCGTATTCTTTGATGTGCCAAAGAGTGTGGTCAATTGAGGCCTATACCTCGGTAGGTTGGGTATACAGTGTTTAGCAACTTACGTGCCGTTGCGAATCGGAGGAATCCACGTACCGGTTCACCGGGTTGATGGTGCTCTAGAGATGAGTTCGTAAGGTTTATTATACTAAACCCGGCCGGTGGACTTTATGTCTGGTATAATAAGAAGGTCGAGTAGTACTAATATCGGATACCAAGAAATCGGTAAATTAGGTTGTCAGTAAATTGATAAACCGACGAGCACTAGATCTTTAATGTGGGGAGATAGAATAAAATATTGTGGTGCGATGTAAAGTCATTTTTGAGAGGTAGTTCCATAGTTAGTCCGATAGTGGTACGACTAATTATGTATTTGACTATTCGACAAAGTGAATTAATTAATCTTAAGGGTTTAATTAATATTTAATTGACAAAGTGAATTAAGAAATTAATTCTATTTGAATTAATTAATCTTAAGGGTTCGATTAAATTAACTTAATGAAGTGAGTTAAGAAATTAATTCAAATGGGTCGATTGGAGTTGATTAGTCTAGGAAAGACTAAGCGGTCAATTAAAGACAAATTAAAATGACCAACTCAAAAGCCCACTAAGTCTCCTTAAGAGCTCCCTATAAATAGAAAGCTTAAAGCCAAAGAAACTTAAGAAAATCTTGCAAGACAACTTTGTCTTCCTTGAGTGAGAAAGCTCTAGAGAGGGACCCTTCTTCCTTATTGGGTTTCTTTCAAAAACGAACTTGGAATCTCACTTCTCGATTTAGATTAAGCTTGAAAGATCAAACTTTTAGATAGCCCATCGATTTTTGAGTTTGCCCACTGCTGGATTTCATTTCTTTTTGCCGGATTCTTCACATTTTTGGCAAAAATTCTGCCCAGTTTTTTTTTTTTTTTTTTTTTTGGTGTTTGGCAGAATTTTAGTTCTTAACTTGGGCAGTTCGGCAGCTGTTTCTAATCACTCCGGGGTGATTGATCCAGCTGGGTTTGTGTTGATCTCTCCCTTGGGTTGGTGATCCACAATCCCGGTTGTCTAGATCGTGACCGGAGTTGAAGTGGGTTCGATTTTATTGGCGGGAAAAGTAGTGGGCAGCAGTTTTTTGGGTTAAAGGTTTGATCTTTTGGACAGATTTAATCTTTTTGAGGGATTTTCTTTGTGGGTTTTCGTGGGCTTTGATAGCACAATTCAATAGATTATTGCCCACGCAAAATTCAAAGTTTCTCGGAGTTATCTTTCAGATTTCGATGGTAATCGCAAGGAAAGATTTGGTTTTTCTTATTGTGTTGGACTTTGCTTCAAAGGTATAAGCTTTAATCCTTCGGCTTTCAATTAAAGGTTCAATCTTTATGCGTTAGATGTCAATTTAATAAATTAAATAAGTAAATGCCTCTGTTCATGGGAAAATGAATTTGAGCCTGAGCTTTGTCGAAAGCTTCCGATTCTGGAATGCATTGCACGAAAGTGAGGTTTTCGATTTAGCCCGGGCTTGTTTTGTTTTCCTTTAGTTTGAGACGTGGTGCTACTTATTTTGAGACGTGGTAGACTGTCTTTGTGAAAAAAATCATTTTAAATTCACATGCATGAATGTAGACATTTTTTGACGTGGTGTTAGTTGTTCATAGACAAGGTGAGATGTTATTGTGAAAAAATCAGTTTAAATTCACATGTCTGGATATAAACGTTTTTGGACGAGGTGCTTGTAGTTTGCGACGTGGTGCTAGTTGTTCTGATACGTGATAGACTGTCTTTGTAAATAAAATCATTTTAAATTCACATGCATGGATGTAGACGTTTTTGGACGTGGTGCTAGTTGTTTTGAGACGAGGTGAGATGTTATTCTGAAAAAATCAGTTTAAATTCACATAGCTGGATGTAGACATTTTTGGATGGTTTTTGTTGTTTGACACGTGGTGCTAGTTGTTCTTAGACGTGGTAGACTATCTTCGTGAAAAAAATAATTTTAAATTTACATGAATGGATGTAGACGTTTTTGGAAGTGGTGCTAGCTGTTCTGAGACGAGGTGAGATGTTATTGTGAAAAAATCAGTTTAAATTCACATGTCTGGATATAGACGTTTTTGGATGAGGTGCATGTTGTTTTAGACGTGGCACTACTTGTTATGAGACATGGTAGACTGTCCTCAATATTCGGATTTTTAAAATTCAAAATTTGTTAATTTAATTAATTACCATTATTAGTTTTTAATTAAAATAGATTTCCTCTTAATTCGGTTTCTTATAATCCGAGTTATCTAAAATTCGAATTTTAAGAATCCGAGAGGCCCCTATATGTCCACAATTTCAAATTTTCTTCCTTTTCCGTCCACACTGAATTTTGGGCCTCCCTTTTGGTCAAAAATTCAAAAAATATGTTTATATATTATTAAGTTATATCGTACTATTATATTAGTACAATACTATTGTACTCCTACTAGTTTTTGTATTATTTTCCAGTTTGAATGATTCTCAGCCGCAATTGTTGACTTTTTGTGCAACTCAAAGTTTACGCTCGCGTAAGTGGGTCACATTCACATGTGTTGCTTCAGTTATTATGTATTGTCTTTGACACGGGTTTTTTTTTTTTTCTTTTTTTTCAAATTTTCTCATTTTTTAATTAATCATAATAATTTTTTTTGCCTTCAATTTTTTTTCAATTTTAATTTTGAAAATAAATTTTATTTATTTATTTCCAAGAAAAATTAAATTCTTTTTATAAATTAAAAAATTTTAATTAAAATTTTAAAATTATTCAATTAATTTAGAATGTGAGATTATATCAAATTTTTTATTTCATGAATTTTTTAAAATTTTGTATATATATAAAGTAAATATTTGATTATATCAATCAAAACATGAGTTTATATCACAGTTTTATGAAATTTTATATGTATATGTATATGTATATATAAAGTAAACATTTGATTATATCATTGAAAGCACGAGTTTATATCAAGTAGAACGCAAGTTTATATCACGTAGAGCATGTGTTTATATCGATGTAACTAAGGGTTATATTATGTGCACAATGGTTTCATGAAGTTATACGTAAATATAGGTTTGATTATATTATTGAAAACACGAGTTTATATCAAGTAGAACGTAAGTTATATCACGTAGAGCATGTGTTTATATCAATATAACAAAGGGTTATATCATGTGTACAATGGTTTGATGAAGTTTTATATGTAGATAAAAAGAGTAAATATTTTATTATATTATTTAGAACATGAGTTTATATCACAGAATATATGTGTTTACATCATTGATAAAATGATGTTTTATATCTTATACTTCATTAAGTGACTACTACACGATTCTTTGAATTTTGCAACATGAAAGAGATGGATTATATCAACAAAAAGCAAGAATTTATATCAAGTAAAATATCGATTTATATAGTGTATAACACGTTTATATCATATGGAATTTTTGTTTTATGAATACTTATTTTAGTATAAGAGTTTCACTAGATTGTTATATCCTATACTTGATTGTTTATATCAACTACTATAAGAGTTTATATCAACTATTAATGTTGTATTTTATTGTCGTATACATATTAAATCTAATTATGAAAATGAAGTATAGGTGCATATTTATTTTTTTGATGAACTAAGTTTATATCAATTTTTAAAGGCCCTCTAAACTACACCATGTTGTCATTACTATTTTTCATTTATTACCTCTGAAAGTAAGTAGTCTCTACTACTTTTAGTTTTAATACACAGATTTCATTTAGTTAAATAATAAAAAAAAGAAAATGAAAGTTTATATAAAAAAACAACATTTTATATCATATCTAAAGAAGATTTATATCATGAGTTTCATATTTACCCACATTTGAACACATCCTTAGTAGGAAAGCACTCAAAAACCTCCTCCTTGGTATCATTGTTGTTGGTGTTGTTGTTGTTGTCATTAACGTTGTTGTTGGTTGTGGTGCTTTCTGCTTTTCTTTTTCTGGATCCAGAACTACTATGGGCCTCTGGATTCTTGCTCATATATTCCATTATGTGGTTTCTCAAAGCATTGTAGTTTTCACACAACACAGTCAACATTTATGTTAACTTCTTTGTTTCAGCGCTCACTCTATTCAATTCATCCACTAAAGCACCAGTCTGAAATCAAAGAAAAGGAAAAGTCCAATCCCTTTATAAACCAACTCCCAAACAACATCATCCATGACTAATTCTTGATTTTTGCAACATAAAATATAAGAAAGAATCATCCGGGCAAGAAGAAAAAAGAAGTATTTTTTTTTTTCCAAGAATCCTAACCTCTTGTTTGGGTGGCAGTTCTTGGCCCAACTCAATGAAATTGCTATGCACTTCTTATTCCTGAGAAAGAACAAAAAACCAAAAAAAAAAAAAAAAAAAAAACTCAAATTAGTATGCAAAAAACACATCAAGTCTCTGAATTGATGATGAACAAAAGGAAGGAGAAAGGAAGCTCTTTCTTTCCCTTTTTTCACACACCCACCCCGACAGGAAGATTGGCTATGTGAGGCGAAGTGATTGGCGAGGTTTTGATCCCGTAAAAAAGACCGAGGTCCGTCGATCCGAGGCGGGAGATGGGAGGCTTGAAGAGGTTCCGATCTCATTTTCTCCAATCGTTTAAGGAGATCGGATGAGTTTTGAGCTGGACGAGCGAGGGAGATCGGTCGGTGAGGGAAGGAATCCGGTGGCAGGAGAGGGAGAGAGAGAGAGAGAGAGAGAGATAGAGAGAGAGAGATGGGGGAGGAAAGAGGCAGAGTGAAAATAATTCTTTAGTGGAAAGATGAAAACATAGATTGTTTACACGCGCCTCTACTGCAACTGGTGAAAAGTTATAAAATATGGGCTGGTACGAGCCATGATACTACTATAATACTACGATATACAAATTGAGGGTAAAATCGGTCATTATTTTTTTACAAAATCTGATTTTTGGTCATTATTTTTTAAAAATGATATTTAATGTTATTAAATTTTTAATTTTTAATTTATTTTTAGTCACTCGATTAAAATAGACCCTTAAGTACTTTAACAGAGATATTTTTTTGGTAAAAATGTAAAATTCATTCCACTATTATGATCAAAACTGAAATTTCACAATAGTATTACGACAAATTTTGCAATTTACTCATATAAATATGTTTTGAAATTTTAAAATTCTCAAAATATCTTTTCATTTCTTAACATTCATTTTTTTTTAGTTTTTAATATAAAAATAAGTTAAAACATAATAAAAAAGATATATCATCAATAATTAGTAAAATTAGATATTTATAATAAATATATCATTTATTAAATTATCTTTACTACACAATATAATTGATAAGTGAATCATAATAGAAAGGATAAAATTTCTAAGTATATATTAAATACTGTATTTAAAAATAAAAAGTGTTCTACCATTATTTTATAAATAAAAATAAATAAATATTTCAATTATCTTATAATAACTATATTTATTTTAATTATTTTGGTACTATAATATATACAAAAAAATATAATAAAAAATAATAAGAAAATATTAATATTATATTAAGGAGTAAATCTTATTAAAAAAATTAAACTCCTAAAATTGTCAATTACATATCGCGAAAATATCATTTTGGTCCAAAACAAATAAAATCTACTTTTTCAGTCCATTACATTATATTTTTTAAAAATTTTGGGCCAAAACTCACTTTTGCCTATATTGACTAGGGACATTTTGGTCTTAATAAAAAATATTTTTCTTTTAATCACTAAAAATAATAAAATATTCAAAAAAAATATTCATCCTCCCATTCCCTTCTCTCTTCTCTTCTCTCTCTCCTCTCTGCCCACCGCCCCCACATCGCTCCCCCTATCCCTTTCTCCACTATTCTCCTCCTCATCCTTTTCTCCCAAAACCGTCGCAACCCTTCTTTTTCTTCAAAACCTTCCCGCCATCGGCCCAACTTTCCAACGGCATCCCTGATGAACGACTCATCCGGTCAAAAAGGATACAGGGAAAATCACTGGAACCCTTCGCGATGTAAACCCGAGGCATCCAACGCCCGATTCGAAAGAGAAACAATTAGAGAGCTAATGATGATAAAGGTGATGGGTTTGAAATAGCACTGTCAATGGTTGTTGATTATGATTATGGAGGTAGCTATGGAGATGAAGAAGAGGGACACCAGCTACAGAGGATGGTGTTGAGTGTGGGATTAGAGAATTGGAAGAAGAAGAGGTGGTGGAGTGGCGTGGCAGATCTGGATATAAACGCAAATAAAATTTTGCTTTTTAAGAGCCAAAGCCTTCAATTAACCAAGAAAATAGCCAACAGTGGTGCTTTCAGTGTCCCGTTCTTCATCTACGATCGTTGTTGTCCCTTTCTGGGTTGTCTGTATTGAAAGCCCCGCCGGGAAAAGGAAATTGTTTCTTTCTTTGGTCGGATTTTCAAAAGGGGTTTTGAAATCTTCTAACCAGAAAATGGATTGGTGGATAGATTCTGACGAATCCCAATTTAATTTGTCAAAATTGCTTGTGGTTTAGATATTTTCAAAACGGGAATCACCGGAGTTTTGTTTGTTTGGTTTTGAAATCTTCTGTGGTTTAGGTAGATGCCACAATATAGATTTCACCATTCTGGATTCCTTTTTCTATTTTGGGTTTTGATTTCCTTGCCGAAAATCTAAATCTGGGTTGTTAGAAAAACTGATTTAACAAAGGAAATGGGTTCTTGTTTGAATTGAAGCCACGAAAAGGTGATTGATTGGGTTTTGTTGTTTTTGTTTTTGTTTGGATTGGTAATTTGGTGCTGCTAATGGTTTAATTATTTCAAGTTTCCTTCGGAATTTGATGCTGTTTTGTGGGATTGGTAATTTGGTACTGCTTTGTGTTCTAGTTGTTCTGGGTAGAGATGGTGGTGGAGAGGAGGAAGAGGAGCGATCGCGAGAGATGGTGGTGAAGAAGGGATAGGAGGGATGGTGGAGAGGTTGGGCGGTGGTGGAGTTGAACAGCTGACTTCGGCAGCCAAAAGAATAAGAGAAAATGGAGGAGGAGCGGTGCGGGGGCGGTGGGCAAAGAGGAGAGAAGGGAAGGGGAGGGTAATTTTTTTTTTAATATTTTATTATTTTTTGTGATTAAAAGAAAAATATTTTTTATTAAGACCAAAATGCCCCCGGTCAAGACATGCAAAAGTGGTTTTTGGACCAAAATTTTTTAAAAACATAATGTAATGGACTGAAAAAGAAGTTTTTTTTTGTTTTTTACCAAAATGATATTTCGCTATATGTAATGAACCATTTTATGAGTTTAATCTAAAAAAAATTAATTTATTGTTACCAACTTTTTACATATTAGGGCTTAAATCCAGTTTTGGTCCCTCATAACATGGATTATTCTAGTTTTGGTCCCCCATATATTTTAGTCATCAATTTTAGTCTCACTTAAATTTTTTTTTATCAATTATGGTCATTTTTAACGGAAAAGTTTAGAAGATAACGAATTAACTCATTTGATCGCTAGTCAAACCTAATTTTTTCTTCAAAATGATTTGTACCATGATGTTTTCAATCCATTTTATGACTCGGTTCCTCATAGATGTTCAACCCATTCAGATCGATTCACAATCCAAAATGACGGCCGAAACCCTAAATGGGTTGAACATTCATGAGGATATGGCTCATAAAATGGGTTGAAATTATCACGGTACAAATCATTTTGAAGAAAAAAATAGGTTTGACTAGCAATCAAATGAGTTAATCCGTTATTTTCTAAACTTTTCTGTTAAAAAGGACCATAATTGGTAAAAAAATTAAGTGAGATTAAAATGGATGACTAAAACATATAGAGGACTAAAACTGAAATAACTCATGTTATGAGAGACTAAAAATGGATTTAATCCTATTTTATATTACCAAAATCAATAATAAAAAGTATAGTTAATATGAGATAGATTAAATATTTATTTATTTATTTATAAAATAATGGTGAAAGACTTTTATTTTTATTTTTTTACACTTTTTCCCTCAAAAAATATTTATGTTAGAGCATTTAACGGTCTACTTGGAGTGATAAAAAATAAAAAATTGAAAGTTTACTAACACTAAATATTATTTTTCAAAAATAATAATCAAAAATAAAATTTGACTAAAAATGATAAACAATTATACAATTCACTCATTAAACCCTGCACCTTAGTTTTCCAAATCACCATAGGAAAATTGATTCATTTTCCAACTATCTATTCTCCAATTCAACTAATCAATCAGACCCACATAATTTTTCATATTGTTTTTATTATTTTCTTTTGTGGGCCTCACACCTTGGTTTTCCAAATCACCATAGGAAAATTGATTCATTTTCCAACTAAACTATTCTCCAATTCGATTAATGAATCAGACCCACATAATTTTTCATATTGTTTTTATTATTTTCTTTTGTGGGCCTCACACCTTGGTTTCAATTAATAAATAAATTAATTGTAATTCTTTCAACAATTTAGCTACCACCTTCACAGGTTCACATCGTGAAATAATTACTTTTTATCTTTTGATCTTAAATATTTCATAACATCAATGATAATTATCTTTTTCGGACATAATTTATCTAACGATCAATATATTTGAAAACATGAAAAAAAAAAAAATTATTATTAGCATAAATTTAAATGAAACTCATAACAATAAAAGCACAAATAATACACTAATAATTTAGCCATCAGTTACAAATTACAATTTACCCAAAAGTTGTGCAACCAATAGTAGAGTATGTTTTTCAACATTTTCACGTCAAACTGGACAAATTTTCCATAGTCATGTATCAAAATCAAACTTTTTTGTTGTAATTATTTGATAAACTATATAGTTAAACTACTTAGTTATAGTTTAACTATATAAATAAGCACATCCAGGTCTGCATGAAACCATCGGCACTCGATTCACACATAAAATTCACTCAACTCAAGAATTTGTAGGTGAATAACTCAAGCATGGAGGAAACAGCTTTGTTCTACTCGTTTTTCTCTCTTTTTCTGGGGGCTCTAGTAGCTTGGAAATTGTTCAAATGGGGAAGCAAAATCATCCCACCAAGCCCAGCACCAGCCCTTCCTCTTATTGGCCATCTTCACCTAATCAAAATGCCTCTCCATCGATCTCTATACAAATTTTCACAAAAATGTGGTCCTGTATTTTCTCTCAGGTTTGGCTCCCGGCTGGTGGTGGTGGCATCGACTCCCGCATTGGCGGACGAATGTTTCACCAAGAATGATGTGGTGCTCGCCAACCGCCCCAAAATGATCATAGGGAAGTACATAGGATACGATTATTCTAGCGTTGTTGATGCTCCTTACGGTGATCATTGGAGAAATCTTCGTAAGCTTGCTGCTAATGAAATACTCTCGCCCACTCGGCTCAACCAGTTCCTGTCAGTTCGACAGGATGAAATAAGACGATTGCTAAACAAGTTATTGCAAGAGAATTCCGTTGAGGATTTTGCCAGAGTTAAACTGCAATCAAAGTTTCAGGAGCTTTCATTTAATGTGGTGATGAGGATGATGACTGGAAAGCGATATTTTGGAGAAGATGTAGAGAATGTGGAAGAGGCTGAGAAAGTCCGTGAACTTACCCGTAGTGTGTTTAAGCACGCTGGTTCTTCAAATCCTGCAGATTTTGTTCCTCTTTTGAGGTGGATAGGCTACAAGGGTTTTGAAAAAAGGGTGGCGAAATTAAGTAGAGATATGGATGTGTTCTTACAAGGTTTGATTGAAGAGCATCGCAGTGATCGCAGCGAGAGCAATAATAGTACTACTATGGTTGATCGTCTGCTCACATTCCAAGAATCGCATCCAGAATACTACACTGACGAACTAATCAAGTCGATTATACTGGTAAGGCCAACATTTCCTATAATATAATTTCAGTTGCAATTCTACCATAAACAAAATAAATTTCCAAATTGCAGGTCCTGCTGAACGCCGGAACAGATACATCCTCTGTAACACTTGAATGGGCAATGTCCCTTTTGCTCAACCACCCTGATGTTTTGGAGAAGGCAAGAGCAGAAATCGATGCTTATGTTGGAACAAAGCGGTTAATGGATGAACCAGATCTATCAAAACTGCCTTACCTTGACAACATCATCCAAGAAACATTTCGTATGTTCCCACCTGCACCACTCTTGGTACCACATGAGTCTTCTGATGCTTGTAAAATCGGTGGATACCATGTTCCAAGGGGTACAATGTTGATAGTGAATGCCTGGGAAATTCACAGAGACCCAAAGGTTTGGGATGATCCAACAAGCTTCAAGCCTGAAAGATTTGAAAGCTTAAAAGCAGAACCAAGTAAACTAATGCCATTCGGAATGGGAAGAAGAGCATGCCCTGGTTCAGGCTTGGCACAACGAGTGGTGGGTTTGGCCTTGGGATCCTTAATTCAATGCTTTGAGTGGAAGAGGGTTGGCCCTGAAGAGGTTGATTTGACTGAAGGAGAAGGGCTTACCATACCTAAAGTTGTGCCACTAGAGGCCAAATGCAAGGCTCGGGATTTCCTGCCCAATGTTGTTGCCTAATTAAAAACGCATCCACCACCCTATATTTTGTTTGTCCCCTCCTCCTTACCATCATTGTCCCAACGGTGTTGAACTTGATGTATTATTTCGATTAATAATAAACGGACAACAAGACGACATTAATAAACTAATTAATATTTTACTCTTTAGCTCCACAAATAATTAATTTTTTTTATATTTATAGTTTATATTATATCCTTAAAAGCCTCGTGCTGGAAAGATGATGCACAACAATTTATTTATGTTACTCCTATTTGTATACAAAAAAATTTAAAAATCTTTGTATAATAGTCAATTATTTACAGTTTTATTGTTGTGATTTTAGATTAATTTTATATTAATAACTTTTAAATGGCTCTCTAGTGGGTTTCTTTCCGGCCTCGAGAGATTTGAAACAAGGTGATTCTTTGTCCCCGTATTTTATTCATATTAGTTTCAGAGGCTTTGTCTAGGGTGCATAAGAGTCGAACCTTAGATGGTCGGATTTCTCATTTTTGCTCTCCTCCTGGTTCCTTGGTTGTTACTCATCTTGCATTTGCAGATGATGTCCTGATTTTTACACGATGGAATTGGGATCTTTGAAACCTCTTGTGGAATATAGGACCGGGCTTTGTTGTTGCCTTATTTGGGATGTAGACTCTTTATTGGCTGCACTGGATGTTATTTTCAAGGATTGTTGGTCTCCATTAACGCAAGGCTTTGGTTTCACCATCGATTTCGCCTCCCACTACTTCAACCTCGTTGATGTTACTAATCATGTCAATGACACGATCTCTTACAGGATTGCTTTCAGCTATTAGGACAATGTCCAAGTTTTGACTCCAATCAACATAATTCAGACCAGTTAATTTGTTGTCTTTCAAAATTGTAGCTAACAGATTAAATGTCATATCAAAAATTGTAATTAAATAAACAGACAATGTTTCAATAAATAAATTCAAGAATTTCAAAAATTCATGGATTATTGACATCCTTCAAAATAATAATTAAATCCACCGATATCTCATTCACCGAGATTCTTGCAAGCCACGATAGTGTGGACGTTTACGCTTGTTGGGATCGATTAGGCCTGATTAACAAAAAAAAAATTGCAGCGAAAATGCCAAATTGATTGTTTTAGTCTTTAATTAAATCCTACGTTCAAAACTTCTAAAGCTTAGCCTCGTAGCGTAATCGGTTGTCGTGTCTGGATCCTTGTTTGATGTTAGTCTAGATCCTTCTGTTTCGAGTACGTTGATCACCACCACAAGTTCTTTCGTTGAAGAAAACTCTACTCTCAAGCACCGGAGTTTCTCACAGAATTGCTGCTAGCCTATCCTTTTTCTGCGGAGGAAAAATTTTGGGAAAATATTATGTTTTGGTAAAGTGTGTTTTTTTTTCTTCAAAACAAAAAAAAAAAAAACCCACAAATATCTGACTCCATATCCCCGGGATATATAGGAGTCAGATACTAAATCAGTAATAAGTTTTTAAAAAATTAATATTAATATAATTTAATATTAATATTGCTTTTATTGATCTGGATTTTTACCAAAATCATGGATCAACCCATTGACTCATGGGTCAGGCTGATGGGTCAAAAATCTCAATACAATTAGGTCCCTTGATTTGTCAGCCTATCCCAATTATTCCGATGTACTTAATTAACTCTTAATTAATACCACAGAACTTTTCAATAATATTTAATTAAACTATTTAATTAAATATTATTTATCTAAGTATAACAATTACACTTAGTGCAGGCAAGAATATTTATTCTGTATCATCAAACTCTCTTATGTGCGATCATGTAAGCCCATTCCAAATTGGCAATGGATAATTAAATCTAATTAATTAATTCATAAGTCATTAGTGGTCTCTAGCAAGACATAATGACTTCCCAATTCAGAACGGTGATTCAACACAACCTTTCGAGCATACTATGTATGGTCCTCTACATTGGTATCCCGTTTAGTATAAAGCATCGAACCATCATCCTTATTTAGCTAAACATTTACTTGATCTCTTAGTGACACTGATTCTATTCGAGAAAATGATAACAATTATCATTTCTCAAGCATGGCCATGCATTTCTCAGTTCACTATCAAGTGGCCAAGATATCATCTCTCGCTTAAGAGAGACTTGTAGTCCCATCACTTCACCTACATTCCTTAGCGTGACTCATAGTGTACCCAATCATACCCATACTTGGCAACCTTTTATGGCCCGTTAGGCGTATGTCAAAGCACACTACAATTCACCTAAGACCATGTAGTATTTTTGGTCTATGAATCCTCGTACAAGTACTACTCAAAAGAATCACTCTTTATCTAATCAATCCATTGAGTGTTTCTTTTGGCGGATCGATTTTATGAATTCAAATATGTACAAGAATATTATATTCATGAAATTAACTCATCTGATAAATCATCAATCAAACGACAAATGTCAATATAGCCCTTATAAGGGCACATACACCAACAATCTCCCACTAGCCCATTGAAGGGCTATGTCCTAAACATTTTAAGACCAAGCTCTATTACATGTCTCTCAAAATTTGACTGTGGTAGAGCTTTTGTGAGAGGATCTGCTATATTTTCATCTGACCCTATTTTGCATACTTTCACATCTCCTCGATCGATGATCTCTCAAATGAGGTGATAACGTCTGAGTATGTGTTTGGCCTTCTGGTGTGACCGAGGAAATTTTGTTTGTACGATAACCCCATTATTATTAGAGAATAGGTCTATCGGATCTTGGATACTCGGTATCACTCTGATGTCTGACACGAACTTCCTCAACCAAACAGCTTCCTTTGCAGCATCTGGTGCAACAATGTACTCAGATTCTATTGTAGAGTTGGCTGTGGTATCTTGCTTCAAGCTTTTCCAACTTATTACATAGCCATTCAGGCTAAATACATAACCTGATTGTGACTTCATGTCATCTTGATCAGTTTGGAAAGTAACATCGGCGTAACCTTGTACGACGAGCTATTCTTGTCCTTCATACACTAGCATCAATCCTTTAGTTCTTCCTAAGTAATTTAAGATTGCCTTGACTGCAGTAGAATGAGCCATTCCTTAATCTTGTTGGTGTCTGCTAGTCATGCTTAGTGCATGTGCGATATCTGGGCGGGTACATAACATGGCATACATGATAGATCCTATTGCCAAAACATATGGAACTCTACTCATTGACCTCTCCTCTTTAGTTGAAGGACATTGGTTCTTCTTTAAAAGGAGGCCATGTCTGAATGGTACCATACCATTTTTAGAGTTAGACATACTGAATCTCTTTAATATCTTGTTTATGTACCCTTCTTGACTTAGTTCTAGAAGCCTTTTAGACCTATCTCTATAGATCTTGATACCTAGTATCTATTAGTTTTGAATACAGAAAAGCTATGGCTTGTATCAAAAACTAATATCTACAGATGACATATCATTTTGTTTCAGTATTAAATTATTCCATTATATCATAGAACTAGATAACGGGGTGTGAAAAGACACAGTAGATACCGTTATTGGTTAAAGTATTGATATATAAAAAGTATGCTCATAAGAGATAGTCTGAACATACTATCGTATAGGTTATCATGTGGTTTAGAAATTAGTTTATCTAGACTAATTAAAATCACATGGATATGCCCGAGGCATATTGAGCACGACCAGTTTGGATAGAATTGACTTGTACTGATCGGCGTAGTCAATTCGGTCCTAGTATTCAGCCTCTCAATCCTGAGATTGGGACGGGCGTGAGAGTTAGATATCGTATGCTTTGATGTGCCAAAGAGTGCGGTCAATTGAGGCCTAAACCACGGTAGGTTTGGTATGCGGTGTTTAGCTTTTTATATGTCGTTGCTAGTCAGAGGAATCCACATACCAATTCGCCGGGTTGATGGTGCTCCCGAGATTAGCTCATAAGGTTTATTGTACTAAAACTGGCCAGTGGACTTTACATCCGGTATAATAAGAAGGTCGACTGGTACTAATTTCGGATACTAAGAAGTCGGTGAATTTGTTTGTCAGTAAATTGATAAACCGACGAGCACTAGATATTTGATGTGGGGAGATAGAAGAAAATATAGTGGCGCGATGTAAAGTCATTTTTTAGTGGTAGTTCCATAGTTAGTCCGATAGTGGTACGACTAATTATGTATTTGACTAATCGACAAAGTGAATTAATTAATCCTTAAGGTTTAATTAATATTTAATTTACTAAGTGGATTAAGAAATTAATTCTATTTGAATTAATTAATCCTAAGGGTTCAATTAAATTAAATTGACGAAATGGGTTAAGAAATTAATTCGAATAGGTCGATTGGAGTTGATTAGTTTAGGAAAGACTAAGTGGTCAACGAAAGTCAAATTAAAAGACCCAACTCAAAAGCCCACTAGGTCTCTTTAAGAGCTCCCTATAAAAGAAAACTTAAGACCAAAGAAACATAATAAAAATCTTGCAATATAAGTCTTGCCTCTTAGAGTGAGAAAGTTCTAGAGACAGAACTTCTTCCCTTTGAAGTTTTCTTTCAAAAATGAACTTGGAGTCTTATTCTCCTCAATTTGGATTCAGCCCAAAAGATCACAGCTTTGGATTTCTCCTTTTTTTCTGGCCGGATTACCCACCGGAATTGCCTCACACCGACGCGGGTTTTTGGTTCAGTCCGGCAGCTTGGTTGCTTTGGATTTGGGGTGCTTGATCCGGGTTTAATCTCGTCTAGATCTCTATTGGTGATCTGAGATTGAACCCATCCAGATCGTGACCAAATTCTGGGGTAATCGGTCGGTTTCTTTCTTGGCGGCGGGCAATTTTTACGGTGGGGCGGTGACCGGACTCAAAGGTTGTTGTTTTAATCAAGTTTTGGGCAGATTGAATCCTTATTGAGGGATTTTTCTTGTGGGTTTTTTGTTGGCTTTGATAGTACACTTCGATAGAATATTTCTCACGCAATATTCAAAGTTTCTTGGAGTTATCTTTCGAATTTCGGTGGTAATCGATTGCCCGAAGTTTTAGTATTCAATTTGCTAGGGACTTTGCTACAAAGTTATAATCTTTGAACTTTCCGCTTTAATTAAAGATTGTATATTTTGTGACCCGATTTATAAATTGAATAAGTATAAGCCTAGATCCGTTCAGGGGAAAATGAATTTGAGCCTGAGCTTTGTCGAATGTTTTCGATTCTGGAATGCATTGCACGAAAGTGAGATTTCGATTTAGCCCAGGCTTGTTCTGTTTTCCTTCAAATTGGTATCAGAGCGAGTGCTTCGGCTTTAAACTTGTTTAATTTATTACACAACTTTATTTTGGCATTATTATTTTTGTCGAAATGTTTAAACAGGTGGTTATTAGTTTCCCGGCTATTATGGTAGAATTTATTTTTCATTCATAAACCCCGGGACATGTCTAGGCTCATTTTGTTTTTGAATAGAAATGTCTGTAATAGTAATAACCACGAGTTAGAAGCCATGTAGGATTAGATAAAACTTGTAGTATGATTTAATCTAATGTTGTCGTCTTTAAATTCCTAGAAAAAAAAAGCCTTTGTATATAGGAATTTATGTACTATGATGAAGACGTTATTTTGGGTAACTTATATTCGCGGGTTTTGGTTTCTCGTAATTTTGGATGATTCCTAATTATGTAGTAAACCGAGAAAACTCGGGCGAATCGAGAGGAATCCAAATAACGAGTGGGAGCGACATGACGGGACAAGTCACCGAGGCATCAAGGAATCAACGATAGAGAAGGCCATAATAGTCGAGAAATTTTATTTCTTTAATTTCCCGTATTTATGTCTTCTTGTTGATTGTGTGTTTTTGATTTATTTGCATGAACGAAAACCAATACGTTTTAAAAAATAAATTGCAATTAACTAAGGTAGATTATTCGCATATTAAACCTCCAACGGTTTTATGGGTGCGAATACCCTTTGTTAAGATATTGCATGTTAAAACGAAAAAATCCTCAAACTTAAAAATCTGAGTGGGAGCGGGTTGGTAAATATCCCCATGGCCTCCATTACGGGTTCATTGGTGATGTGGTTAAACTTGTGTGCTGGCTTAGACCTTCCTCCCTATCGGATGAGTTTTCAACCACAGATATCATCAGAATGAATTTCTAAATGGATGACTATAGTGAGTTTAATTGGAGAAAGTTGTGACACCCTCGCCATCCGAGGTGCATTAGTATCCTAAGTAACAAACTTAGAAGTCACGTAATGGCATACACTTAGTGTTCCATTTTTAGTATCCCTCTCATCGAGGTTACGCTATCTTCGTATACGTCTAAAATTATCGACTATTAATTTCATTGATCATAAGATCATTGGTCAAATAGTGAAATTAATGAACTTTGATTTTTCTCGAACGAATGTGGGTTAGCGTAGACGTTCACCCGCGTGACATGCGTTAATCCCGGTATGAGAGATGTCGGTAGAAGATTATATTATTTTTTGAGGATTTTAATATTTTTTGAAAAAGTAATACTGAAACTTGACTGTTTATTTTTCAGTTATTGATATGGAGTTCAACCTGCTAGCTGTCATATTGAATCAGAACAAACTTACGGGTCCTAATTACATTAACTGGAAACGTAACCTGGACATTTTCCTTACTGCTGAGGGTTACCAATACGTGCTCACTGAAGAGTGCCCCCTAAGCCCAGCGATGATGCCACCCCTGACCAGCGATAGCCATATACGAGATGGCAGAAAGCTGATGAGATGACCCGGTGCTACATTTTGACTTTCATGTCGAGTGTACTGCAACACCAGCATCAGTTGTTTACCTCAGCTTACGATATGATGCTCAACCTCAGGGAGATGTTTGGACATCAGGGCAGGGCAGCTAAGCAGTAGGCTATGAGGAAACTCGTGAGTGCTAAGATGGCTGAAGGCACCTCAGTGAGGGATCATGTATTGGATATGATCAGTTGCATCAATGAGATCGAGGTATTGGTAGGTGATATTGATGAGGAGACCCAGGTCGATATCACCCTCCACAGCTTGCCACCCAGTTTTGAGCAGTTTTGGTAGAACTACAATATTGGCAAGCTCTCATATTCACTTCCCGAGCTTATGACTGCATTGGTGTCATAAGAGCAAGAGAGGTCAGAGAGTAGCAGGTGATCATGGACCCAAGGAGGGCATTGCCAAAAAGCATAAGCCGAAAGGCAAATGCTTTAGATGTGGCAAAGTAGGACATTAGAAGAAGGATTTTCCAACGCCTCGAGGTATGTTCAAATTTTCCCTAGTTATTGAGACGTGTTTAGCGGCGATTCCCACGGATACTTGGTGTGTGGATTCAGGAGCCACTGATCACATTTGTAATTCTTTGCAGGGGTTCCAAGTGACCCGACTGCTTAGAGAGAGAGTTACAGGTCTACCTTGGGGATACTACCAGAGTTTCTGTTGTTGCAGTGGGAGTTTTATGTCTTTACTTTTCAGACTCAGTTTTAAATTTAAAGGATTGTCTTTATGTACCCAGTTTTCGGAAGAACTTCTTTCAGTTTTGAAACTTATTTTTGAAGGTTATAAATGTGTTTTTTCTGATAATTCTATTTTTATTAAAAAGAACCTGAAGCTTATATATTCTGGTACATTAGTTGACAATCAGTTTTTAATCAAGACATACTCCTCAGTAATGCAAAACACTGAAATGGTAATTCATCACCGAATCATAATAAGAAAAAAGAGTCTTCCCCTTTGAATCAAACTTATCTTTGGTACATTAGACTAGGTCACATTAACCATAGTAGGATTCAAGGGTTGGTCAATAATGTGCCTTTGGGCTCATTGGATATTGACAGCTATCCGACCTGTGAGTCCTACTTGGAGGGTAAGATGACCAAAAGGTCTTTCAAGGCAAAGGGGTATAGGGCAATGAGGTTTTTGAGTTGATTCATTCTGACTTGTGTGGGCCTATGTCAGTTCAGGCTAGAGGTAGTTATGAGTAATTCGTGATATTCACAGATGATTACTCTAGATATGGATACATATACCTGATGCTCCACAAGTCTGAATGCTTTGGCAAGTTTAAAGAGTTTAAGGCTGAGGTGGAGAACCATCTGGGTAAGAGTATCAAGGCCTTGCGATCTGATCGTGGTGGCGAATACCTCTCTAGTGAATTTAGGTCCTATTTGTCAGAGCAGGGTATTCAGTCATAGTTGTCTGCACCTGGCACGCCCCAACAGAATGGTGTAACAGAGAGGAGAAACAGGACACTTATAGATATGGTTAGATCGATAATGAGTTACAGTGAGTTGCCTATCTCGTTTTGGGGTTATGCCTTAGAAACAATATGTTTTATCCTCAACCTTGTGCCATCTAAGTCTGTGCCTGTTGGAGTTGAATACATAAGCTATGCTTGTATTGTACTTTTTCCCAGTAACATATCGATTTATGTTTTGGTTATATCTTGTTGTGCATGATATGTCCATTTATATTATGTAAGTGGATGATGAGGTGTCTTGTGTGACACAGTAACTCTCATCTTCGGTTGAAAGACATAATATATAAATGAGGTTCGTAATCGAGATAGCTTTGGACAAACTATCGGTTTAGGTTATTATGTGATTCGGATAATTGGTTTGTCTAAACTAATTAAATCATATAGATATGCCCGGGGCGTATTGAACTTGACCATTAAGAATGATATGTCTTGTACTGATTTAATAGACAAATCGTTTTTTGTATTCTATCTCTTAATCCCTAGACTCGAGCGTGCATGAGGATTAGACATAGTGTACATTGATCTGCCAAAGGGTGAGGTCAATTGTGGCCAATAGTCTCGGTAGGTTGGGTGCGCGTGTTTAGTTACTTGGTGTGCTGCTACTTGTCGAAAGGAAACCATGTATCGGTGCATCCGGGGTGATGGTGCTTCCGAGATGAGCTCGTAAAGTTTATTATTCTAAACCCGGCCGATGGACTTATGTCCGGTATAGTAAAAAGGTCGAGTGGTACTAGTCTCGAAATTAAAGCGGTTAATTAATTAATTTATCAGTAAATTAATATATTAACGAGCACTATATCTTTGATGTGGGGAGATTATGAATATAATTTAATTAAGTTGTTCCGGAAGCAATTCTGGTGTAGGATGGTAGTGCCTTAATTAATCCGTTAGTGGTACGATTAATTACGTATTGGGTTGTTGACAAATGTAGATTTAATTAATAAGTAATTAATTAATCCTTGTGTCAGTTGGTTGTGAATCATATCAGGAACTGGTTTTGGATAAGTGAATGCTTGTGTCAGTTGGTTGTGAATCATACCAGCAACTGGTTTGGGATAAGTGAATCCCTGTATCAGTTGGTTGTGAATCATCCCAAGAACTGGATTGGGATAAGTGAATCCCTGTGACAGTTGGATGTGTATCAATCCAGGAACAGGATTGAAGGAAAATAGAAACCCAGTAGGAAGACCAATCCTAAACCAACTTGGGGTCTCTCTTGTAACTCTATATATAGACAAGGGATTAGCTATTCAAGACACACAATTCCATAGATTCATAATTCAAGAATCTAGATAGAGAAAATCCTAGAGAGAGAAAATTTTCTCTCTCAAAGTTGGATTTTTCAAAGTTATTTGCGACAGGTTCTTCATCTCTTTGGTCGAAATTCTTGGCCAATTTTTGCCAGCTGCGCGCAGCTTTCTCTTTCTCTGGGCGGTGCGTTTACAGTACGTGCCAGGTGCAGCGGTGCTAGAATTTTCTAGTAGGTAGATTGTGGTGATTAGCTGATCAATTGATTTCTAGTTCGTTGCCCACACAACGTGAAGTCAAAGTCTTGAGGCATACAAGAGAATCACCTGAGTGCACGCTTCAAAGGTACTTTTCTAAGATTTCGCTTTTAATTAGAATTTTTGTTGTGTGGTAAATCGAATAAGTTCGAACCCAGATCCTGTGGCAATCTTTCAATTGGTATCAAAGCGAGGTTTTGGGTTCTGTGCTTGTTCGATTTATAACATGATTTTATTTGCAGGTGGTTAAGAAATCCCGACTATTATGGTTACGTTTGTATGGGTTTTAATTAAACTCCGGGACATGTCCGAATTTGATTTTATTATGAATGTTTGTAATAGTATTAGATTAAATCTATGCTGGAAGCCGTGTGGGATTAGATTAAATCTGTAGTAGGATTTTTTCTATGTAATTTTGATTATTTAATTTTCCTATAAAGCCTTGTAGTAGAAGAATTAATTTTTGTAATCGAAGGCGTTATGGTGGGCATCTTGAATTCGTGGGTTTTGGGTTATCATTGATTCGTAGAAACCCAGGAAAACCCAGAACGAATTGCAAGAAGACCAAATAGCGTGGAAAAAACAAAGGAGGGGGTGGCGGTAGGAGGCGGGGCCGGCAACCAACCGCCGGCAGCAGTGCTGCTCCCGTGAGGTGCGGCAACAGCGTGCAGTAGTTGCTGCGTGCTGCTGGGCCGCACGCACGGCTCATGAGGACGGTGCTCGCCCTTTGAAGGTGCTACGCGCGTGCGGCCTGTTCGGGCTGCAGTTTTGGCCCGTTTTTTTCCTCCACTTTTTGTTTTTGAAGTTCAAGACTCTCTCCATTGAGTGACGTGATGGGACACGAGATCAAGGCAGAAGATGGAAGTAATTAAAACCATAATAGTCGGGGAATTTATTTTTTGTATTTATTTCTCGTATTTATTGTTTTCATTTTTATGCTTTATTTTTATGTTGTATTTTAGATGCATGATTTTAAAGCATGTTAAAACCGAAAAAACTCTCAATTTGGAAATCTAAGTGGGAGCGGGTTGGTTTAATATTCCCATGGCCACCATTATGAGTTCATATGCGATGTGGGTATGCTTGCGCGTTGGCATTAGGGCCTTCCTCCATTTGGATGAGTCCAGCTCCGAGATTGCTAGATTATGAATTTCTGAGTAAGACTACTAGAGCTAGTTTAACTGGGAGAAATGCGACACCCTCTCCATCTGAGGCACACTATCCTGAGGTAACAAACTCAGAAGTCATGTAATGGCATAAACTTAGTGTACGATCTGCTGTATTCCTCCCAAGAGGTTACACTGCTTATTTGTACGGCTGAAAGCACCTACTATTAGCTACATTGATCAATAGATCGTTTGGTCAGATGGTGTAGTGAATGAACTTGGTTCTTCTCAAACGAATGTGGGTTAGCGTAAACGTCGACACTGCCTGGCTTGCGAGAATCCCGGTGGATGAGATGTTGGTGGATTATAATTATTGTTTTGAGGAAAGTCAATAATTAATAGAATTTCATATTTTTTGAAATTCCAGGTTAATAACTGAAACATTGTCTGTTTGTTAATTTTACAGTTTTATCGATATGGCATTCAACCCCTTAGCTGCTATTTTGAAAGACAATAAATTAACAGGAACTAATTATGTCGATTGGAGTCGTAACTTGGACATTGTCCTTATGGTTGAGAGCACTCCTGTGAGAGATCATGTCATTGATGTGATTAGTAACATCAACAAGGTTGAGGTAGTGGGAGGCAAAATCGTTGGTGAAACCAAAGTCGATATTGTCCTCCGGAGCTTACCTCAAAGCTATGAGCAGATTCGGTTGAACTACAACAAAAGTAAGATGTTGAGTACTTCATCCGAGCTCTTAGCAGAGTTGGTGGCGGCTAAAAGTCTTCTTCAAGAGAAGGTTCGAGCTTTAGTCACAGTCAAAGATTTAGAATCTTCTTCTGAGCCTGAGGCTGAAAAGAAGAAGAGAGAGCTCGAGGGAGTATCTAAAAAGGAACAAATTGCGCCTAAGTCAGATATTGCAAAGAAGAAGTCGAAAGACAAGTGCTTCAAGTGTAATAAGATGGGACATTGGAAATCGGATTGTCCAAAGCTTAAACGTACGATAGTTTCTGTCCTAATTACTGAGACATGTTTAGCGGCGATTCCCACAGATACTTGGTGTGTGGATTCAGGTGCCACTAACCATGTTTGTATTTCTTTGCAAGGGTTCCAATTGACCCGGAAGCTTAGAGAGGGTGAGCTGGATATCTACTTGGGCGACACTACGAGAGTGTCAGTAGAAGCAGTGGGAGTTGTCAATTTAAATTTCGAAAATTGTAGATTAGAGTTAGTTAATTGTCTTTATGTATCAAGTTTTAGAAAGAACCTTATTTCGGTTTCTAAACTCTTAAAGAATGGTTATAAGTTTGTTTTTTCTAATGAGTCTGTATTTATTAGAAGAAATGGATAACTTATTTGTTCTGGTTCATTGGTTGACAATTTATTTGTGGTTAACTCTAATTCCCCTGTTGCCTAAAACACAAAAACAGAAAGCTCTTTATCTAACATTAATAAGAGCAAGAAACCTTCTGAAATGAATCAAACCTATCTTTGGCATCTCAGGCTAGGTCATATAAACCTTAGTAGGATTCAGAGGTCGGTCAATGATGGACTTTTAGGTTCATTAGAGATTGACAGTTATGCAATCTCCGAATCTTGCTTGGAAGGTAAGATGACCAAGGGACCTTTTAAGGCAAAAGGTTATAAAGCTAAGGAAGTATTAGAGTTGATTCATTCTAACTTGTGTGGACCAATGACGGTCCAGGCACGAGATGGGTTCGAGTATTTCGTGACGTTCACGGATGACTACTCAAGGTACGGGTACATTTACCTAATGCGTCACAAGTCCGAATGTTTTGGCAAGTTCAAAAAGTTTCGGGCAGATGTAAAGAAACATCATGGTAAGAGTATCAAGACACTGTGTTCAGATCGTGGTGGGGAGTACCTGTCCTATGAATTTCCAGAATACCTCAGAGAGGTCAGAATTCAGTCTCAGTTGTCTGCACCTGGCACTCCACAACAAAACGGTGTAGCAGAAAGGAGGAATCGGACTCTCATGGAAATGGTTAGGTCTATGATGAGCTATAGTGATTTGCCAAGTTCGTTCTGGGGATATGCCTTAGAAACGGCGATGTATAGTCTGAATCTTGTACCATCTAAAACCGTGCCTTCAACCCCATTAGAGTTGTGGAATGGGCGCAAGCCTAGTCTAAGACATCTCAGAATTTGGGGTTGCCCAGCACATGTGCTTAAGGTAGATACGGCTAAGTTAGATGCGAGAACTGAATTAATGTTGTTTGTAGAATATCCTAGGGGAACAAAAGGTGGTCTGTTTTATAGTCCTAACTATCAGAAGGTGGTGGTTAGTACCAACGCTAGATTTTTGGAAGAGGACTATGTCTTAGACCACAAGCCCAGGAGTAAGATAGTACTAGAAGAGCTTAGACGACAAACTACTAATCCTGATGCACCTGCACAAGTAGATACACCACACACTGCACATGAGATCACAGATGATGCGCATACACAGGTGGTGCCTCATCGTAGTGGGAGGGTTGTGAGACAGCCCGATAGGTTCATTGGCGTGGGAGAGGCCTCAGACCTAGTCCCAGGTGCGCCTGAACCTGACCTGATTAACTACAATGAGGCTCTCCAAGATAAAGATGCAGAGTCTTGGCGTAAGGCAATGATATTTGAGATGGGGTCAATGGACCACAATTAAGTCTGGGAGCTTGTGGACCTGCCAGATGGGTTCAAGCCCATTGGATGTAAGTGGGTCTACAAACGTAAGAGAGGACCTGACGGGAAGGTGGAAACCTTTAAAGCTAGGCTGGTGGCAAAGGGGCATACTCAGAAAGAGGGAATCGATTATGAGGAAACCTTCTTCCCGGTAGCCATGCTTAAGTCGATCCGGATTCTTTTGGCCATAGCTACTCATTTAGACTATGAGATTTGGCAGATGGATGTCAAGACAGCTTTCCTAAATGGAAGCGTTGAGGAAACCATCTTTATACAGCGACCAGAGGGATTCATTGAAAAAGGCCAAGAGCATAAGGTTTGCAGGCTTAATAGGTCCATTTAAGAACTTAAGCAGACATCCAGATCTTGGAATGTCTGGTTTGATGAGGTAATCCAGTCATTCGGATTTCCTCAGTGTTCGGATGAACAATGTGTGTATCACAGACGTGATGGAAACTCAGTGGTGTTTCTTGTGCTTTACGTAGATGACATTCTATTGATTGGCAACAACAAGAAAGCGTTATTAGACGTAAAGGCATGGTTGTCCAAGCAGTTTGATATGAAGGACTTAGGGGAAGAGCTACATATCCTTGGGATCAAGATAATTCGAGATCGTAGGAAATGTTCGTTAACGCTCTCCCAAGCTTCGTACATAGATATGATTCTAGCCCGTTTTAAAATGCATAACTCCAAGAAAGGTTTTCTACCTTTCAGACATGGAGTGTATCTATCTAAGGTACAGACCCCTAAGACTGTTGAGGAGATAGAGGCCATGAAGACAGTTTCTTATACTTCGGCAGTAGGAAGTCTCATGTATGCCATGTTGTGTACGAGGCCTAATATCTGTTATGCCGTTGACATGGTAAGCAGATATCAGAGTAACCCCGGGAAAGCTCATTGAGAGGCAGTAAAATGCATTCTTAAGTATTTGCGCAGAACGAGGGACCAAGTTCTGGTCTATCAGGCACCTGAGCTAATACCCCGAGGTTACACAGATTCAGATTTCCAAGGCGACAGGGACAAGACCAAGTCTACCTCAGGGTATGTGTATACTCTGGGAGGTGGAGCCATAGTTTAGCAGAGTGTCAAGCAGTAATGCGTGGCGGACTCTACCATGGAGGCTGAGTACGTTGTCGCATCAGAGGCAAGAAAAGAAGCAGTATGGCTCAAGAACTTCCTAGTGGACTTAGATGTGATTCCTAGTTTGCAGAAGTCTATCACGTTTTTTTGTGATAACAACGGTGCAGTAGCAAACTCGAAGAAACCACGAGCCCACAAGGCAAGTAAACATATACTGCGCAAGTACCACCTGCTACGAGATATCGTAAAGAGGGAAGACGTGGTCGTGGGTAAGATAGAATCAGAAGATAACCTTGCAGATCCATTCACGAAGACATTGACTTCAAAAGTCTTTGAGGCTCACGTGGAGGGCATGAGAATCAGATACTTAGGAGAGCCATGACAGTTTTTCTAGATATATAGCAGTAGAATGTATAAGAGTTATATGTAGTTGTATACTTAAAGCACAGTTTAAGTATTAGTGGGAGATTGTTAGAGTTGAATACATAAGCTATGCTTGTATTGTACTTTTTCCAAGTAACATATCGATTTATGTTTTGGTTATATCTTGTTGTGCATGATAGGTCCATTTATATTATGTAAGTAGATGATGAGGTGTCTTGTATGACACAGTAGATCTCATCATTGATTGAAAGACATAATATATAAATGAGGTTCGTAACCGAGACAGCTTTGGACAAACTGTCGGTTTAGGTTATTATGTGATTTGGATAATTGGGTTGTCTAAACTAATTGAATCATATAGATATTCCCGGAGCGTATTGAACTTAACCATTAAGAATGATATGTTTTGTACTGATTTAATACACAAATCGTTCTTGGTATTCTATCTCTTAATCCCTAGACTGGAGCAGGCATGAGGATTAGACATAGTGTACTTTGATCTGCCAAAGGGTGAGGTCAATTGTGGCCAATGGTCTCGGTAGGTTGGGTGCGCATGTTTAGTTACTTGGTGTGCTGCTGGTTTTCGAAAGGAAACCATGTACCGGTGCCTCCGGGGTGATGGTGCTCCCGAGATGAGCTCGTAAAGTTTATTATACTAAACCCGGCTGGTGGACTTATGTCCGGCACAGTAAAAAGGTCGAGTGGTACTAGTCTTAGAATTAAAGAGGTTAGTTAATTAATTTATCATTAAATTTGATGTGGGGAGATTATGAATATAATTTAATTAAGTTGTTCCGGAAGCATTTCTGGTGTAGGATGGTAGTGTCATAATTAATCCGTTAGTGGTACGATTAATTATGTATTGGGTTGTTGAAAAAGGTAGATTTAATTAATTAAGTAATTAATTAATCCTTGTGTCAGTTGGTTGTGAATCATACCAGGAACTGGTTTGGGATAAGTGAATCCCTGTGTCAGTTGGTTGTGAATCATACCAGGAAACTGGTTTGAATTAAGTGAATCCCTCTATCAGTTGGTTGTGAATCATCCCAGGAACTGGATTGGGATAAGTGAATCCCTGTGACAGTTGGATGTGTATCAATCCAGGAACAGGATTGAAGGAAAATAGAAACCTAGTAGGAAGACCAATCCTAAACCAACTTGGGGTCTCTCTTGTAACTCTATATATAGACAAGGAATTAGCTATTCAAGACACACAATTCCATAGATTCATAATTCAAGAATCTAGAGAGATAAAATCCTAGAGAGAAAAAATTTTCTCTCTCAAAGTTGGATTTTTCAAAGTTATTTGCGGCAGGTTCTTCATCTCTTTGGTCGAAATTCTTGGCCAATTTTTGCCAGCTGCGCGCAGCTTTCTTTTTCTCCAGGCGGTGCGTTTACAGTACGTGCCAAGTACAGCGGTACTAGAATTTTCTAGTAGGTGGATTATGGTGATTAGCTAATCAATTGATTTCTAGTTCGTTGCCCACACAACGTGAAGTCAAAGTCTTAAGGCATACAAGAGAATCACCTGAGTGCACACTTCAAAGGTACTTTTCTAAGATTCCGCTTTTAATTAGAAATTTTTGTTGTGTGGTAAATCGAATAAGTGCGAACATAGATCCTGTGGCAATCTTTCACGTTTAACCCCAGTAGAGTTGTGGACTGGGCGAAAGCCTAGTCTGAGACATCTCAGGATTTGGGGTTGTCCAGCACATGTGCACGAGGCAGATGCAGGCAATTTAGAGGCAAGAACCAAGGCTATGCTATTTATAGGCTACCCCAAAGGAACAAGAGGTGGTCTATTTTATAGTCCACAGGATCAGAAGGTGGTGATTAGCACCAATGCCAAATTTATTGAGGAGGACTATGTTTCAAATCATAAGTCAAACAGCAAGGTAGTACTAGAAGAGCTTAGAAGACAATCCATTATTCTAGATGCACCAATACAGCAAGAAACACCACAAAAGACTTCACACACTATCACAGATGATGCCCTTACACAGGTTGCGCCTCATCGTAGTGGGAGGGTTGTTAGACAGCCCGAGAGGTACATGGGTTTGGGTGAATCTTTGGACTTTATCCCTGGCACTCATGAACCAGACACAGTTAGCTACAATGAGGCTCTCTAGGATAAAGATGCAGATTCTTAGAAGAGAGTGATGATTGCTGATATGGGTTCTATGGACTAAAATCAGGTCTGGGAGCTAGTAGACCTTCCTGATGGGATTTCGGCCTATTGTGTGCAAATGGGTCTACAAGCGAAAAAGAGGATCTGACGGGAGGGTTGAGACCTTCAAGGCTAAACTTGTGGTGAAGAGGTACACTCAAAAAGAGGCTATCAATTATGAGAAGACCTTTTCCCCGGTAGCTATGCTTAAGTCAATCCGGATTTCTCTTGGACATAGCTGCTCATATGGACTATGAGATTTGGCAAATAGACGTCAAGACAGCTTTCCTTAAAAGAAGTCTTAAGGAGACCATCTTTATGCAGCAACCAGAGGGTTTCATTGTTCAGGGTCAAGAGCACAAGGTATGCAGGCTTAGGAGGTCCATATGGATTAAGCAAACATCCAAATCTTGGAAAATCCGTTTTGACGAGGTTATCAAGTCCTATGGATTCACTTAGTGTCCAGATGAGCAGTGTCTTTATAGCAGTCGTGCTGGTGATACGGTGGTGTTTCTCGTACTTTACGGAGATAACATCCTTCTGATTGGCAACAGTAAGAAGGTGTTGTCAGAGATAAATGCATGGTTGTCCAGGAAATTTGATATTAAGAATTTGGGAGAGGTTGGACATATCCTTGGGATCAAGATTATTCTAAATCGTAAGAGACGTTCTCTGACACTCTCCCAGACATCCTACATAGACATGATTATGGCCCGTTTTAACATACAGAACTCCAAGAGGAGTTCACTACCTACAGGCATGGAGTGCATATATCAAATAAGCAGTGCCCCAAGACTCCTGAGGAGATATATGCCATGTAGGCGGTACCCTATGCTTCTCCAGTGGGTAGCCTCATGTATGCTATGTTATGTACGATCTTTGATTAGCAAATATCAGAGCAATCCTGGGAAGGCTCACTGGGAGATAGTAAAATGCATTCTCAAGTACTTGCGCAGGACGAGAGATTATGCCCTAGTTTATAGAGCGCAGGAGCTTGCATCATTGGGTTACACAGATTTGGATTTTCAAGGTGCTTTGGACAAGAGTAAGTCTACCTCTGGGTTTGTGTTTACTCTAGGAGGTGGAGCCATAGTATGGCGGAGTGTCAAGCAGAAATGCGTGGCGAACTTCACCATGAAGGCTGAGTACGTTGCCACATCAGAGGCAGCGAAAGAAGCTAAAGAAGCTGTATGGCTCCAGAACTTCCTGGTGGACTTAGATGTGGTTCCTCAGTTGCCTAGGTTTATTACAGTTTATTGTGATAACAAAGGTACAGTTGCTCACTCGAGGGAACCACGAGCCCACAAAGCGAGTAAACACATAGAGCGGAAGTACCACCTGATACTAGAGATCGTAAAGAGGGGAGAGGTGACCGTGGCCAAGATAGCATCAGATGACAACCTTGCAGATCCTTTCACAAAGCCATTCACCCCAAAGGTCTTTAAGAGACATGTGGAGGGCATGGGAGTCAGATTCTTGAGGAAGCCGTGTGAGTGATCTTAAAGGTGCTCTGTAGATTTCATTATGACAGCAGTGTAATAGCAGGTTTGACAGTTTTTGTACTTAGCTTTGAGTATTAGTGAGAGATTGTTAGTTTTGAATACAGAAAAACTATGGCTTGTATCAAAAACTAATACCCACAGATGACATATCATTTTGTTTTAATACTAAATTATTCCATTATATCATAGAACTAGATAACGGGGTGTAGAAAGACATAGTAGATACCGTTATTGGTTAAAGTATTGATAAGTATGCTCGTAACTGAGATAGTCTGAATATACTATTGGTATAGGTTATATTGTGGTTTGGAAATTAGTTTATCTAGAATAATTAAAATCACACGGATATGCCCGGGGCACATTGAGCACGACCAGTATGGATAGAATTGACTTGTACTGGTCGGCGTAGTCAATTCGGTCCTAGTATTCAGTCTCTTAATCCCGAGATTGGGATGGGCGTGAGAGTTAGATATCGTATGCTTTGATGTGCCAAAGAGTGCGGTCAATTGAGGCCTATACCTCGGTAGGTTGGGTATGCAGTGTTTAGCTTTTTATGTGCATTTGCTAGTCAGAGGTATCCACTTCCCGGTTCATCGGGTTGATTGTGCTCCCGAGATGAGCTCATAAGGTTTATTGTACTAAAACTTGCCAGTCAACTTTACGTCCAGTATAATAAGAAGGTCGAGTGGTCCTAATCTCGGATACCAAGAAGTCGGTGAATTAGTTTGTCAGTAAATTGATAAACCGACAAGCACTAGATCTTTGATGTGAGGAGATAGAAGAAAATATAGTGGCGCGATGTAAAGTCATTTTTGAGTGGTAGTTCCATAGTTAGTCCGATAGTGGTACGACTAATTATGTATTTGACTAATCGACAAAGTGAATTAATTAATCCTAAAGGTTTAATTAATATTTAATTGACAAAGTGGATTAACAAATTAATTCTATATGAATTAATTAATCTTAAGGGTTCGATTAAATTAAATTGACGAAGTGGGTTAAGAAATTAATTCGAATGGGTCGATTGGAGTTGATTAGTCTAGGAAAGACTAAGAGGCCAACAAAAGTAAAATTAAAAGGCCCAACTCAAAAGCCCACTAGGTCTCTTTAAGAGCTTCCTATAAATAGAAAACTTAAAGCCAAAGAAGCATAAGAAAAATTTTGCGAAACAAGTCTTACCTCTTAGAATGAGAAAGTTCTAGAGACAGAACTTCTTCCCTTTGAAGTTTTCTTTCAAAAACGAACTTGGAATCTTACTCTCATCTATTTGGATTCAGCCCAAAAGCTCAAAGCTTTGGATTTTTTTCTCGCCGGATTACCCACCGAAATTGCCTCACACCACCGCGGGTTTTTGGTTCAGTCTGGTAGCTTGGTTGCTTCGGATTTGGGGTGTTTGATCTAGGTTTAATCTCATCTAGATCTCTATTGGTGATCCGAGATTGAACCCGTCCAGATCGTGACCAAATTATGGGGTAATCGGTCTGGCTCTTTATTGGCGGTCGGCAGTTTTTACGGTGGGGCGGTGACTGGACTCAAAGGTTGTTGTTTTGATCAAGTTTTGGGCAGATTGAATCCTTATTGAAGGATTTTTCTAGTGGGTTTTTTATGGGCTTTGATAGTACACTTCGATAGATTATTGCCCACGCAATATTCGAAGGTTTTAGAGTTATCTTTCGGATTTCGGTGGTAATCGATTGCCCGAAGTTTTGGTATTCTATTTGCTAGGGACTTTGCTACAAAGGTATAATCTTTGAACTTTCCGCTTTAATTAAAGATTGTATCTTTTGTGTCCCGATTAATAAATTGAATAAGTATAAGCCTAGATTCGTTTAGGGAAAAATGAATTTGAGCCTGAGCTTTGTCGACAGTTTCCAATTATGGAATGCATTGCATGACAGTGAGATTTTCGATTTAGCCCGGGCTTGTTCTGTTTTCCTTTAGTATCATTTCGGCTTCTCCTAAGTCTTCCATAGAAAATACACTCCCCAACCATAGTTTGATATCTTTCAACATGGGGATGTCATTTCCTATAAGTAGGATGTCGTCAACATATAGGACAATAAAAATATTCCTGCTCCCACTAACCTTCTTGTAAACACAAGGCTCATCTTCGTTCTTTATGAAGTCGTAACCTTTTACTGCCTCATCAAGACGAAGATTCCAACTTTGAGATGCTGCTTTAGTCCGTAAATGGACCTCTAAAGATTGCATACTCGATTAGGATGTTCCTGATCGATGTATCCCTCGGGTTGTTTCATGTAAACATCATCGAGTAGGTTTCTATTCAGGAAAGTCATCTTAAAATCCATCTACCATATCTCATAGATATAATATGCAGCTATGACGAGCATAGTCTTAATGGACTTGAGCATCATGACGTGGGAAAAGGTTTCATCATAGTCAATACCATGAGTCTGTCTGAAACCTTTAGCCACTAGTCGTGCCTTGAAGATCCTGTCAGGCTTTAACTTGAAAATCTTGCCAGGCTTTAACTTGAAAATCCACTTTCAATCGACAACCTTTGCCTGAACAGGAGGGTCAATCAAAGTCCACACTTTATTGTCCCTCATGGATTGCATTTCAGACTCCATGGCTTGTAGCCATTTATCTTAATCTGGACTTTCTAAAACCTATCTGTAGGTCGTGGGCTCATCAGAGTCCACCAATATCAAATCTTGATCGTCAGTCACGAGAAATTCGTGTCTCTCGGGTTGTTGATGAGATCTACCAGATCTTCTAGGTTCTTGTGTTATTGCTCAGGTTGCTCATATTCATGAGTTTCTATGTCAACTTCTATCTGAGTTTCTTTAGATGGTTCTACACTCTCATGTGGGTCTCAAATCTCTTCCAGTTCTATTCTACTCCCATTGTCTTTCTTGTATAGAAAGTCTTTCTCTAAGAAAGTAGCTCCTCGAGCAACAAACACTTTGTTCTCAGTTGGGAAGTAGAATTGATATCCTTTGGTTTCCTTAGGATACCCCACAAATAGGCATTTGGCAGTTTTAGATTCAAGCTTATTACTTTGTAAACGCTTTACATGAGCTTGACAACCCCAAACTCGTAGATAGGATATATAGGGCTTTTGGCCCATCCATATCTCATATGGAGTCTTATCTACTGCCTTAGATGGAATACAGTTTAGTAAGTAGGCAGCAGAAATGGGAGCATAACCCCAAAAGGATATTGGGAGAGTCGCTTGGCCCATCATTGATCGAACCATATCTAATAGGGTCTGATTCCTCCTTTCAGATACACCATTCCATTGAGGTGTTTCCAGTGGAGTTAGCTGTGAAACAATTCCACACTACTTTAGATAGCCATCGAACTCATCACTTAGGTATTTACCTCCCCGATCGGAACGAATAGCCTTAATCCTTATATCCAACTGGTTTTCTACTTCGTTCTTGAACTCTTTGAACTTTCCAAAAGTTTCACTTTTATACCTCATTAAGTAGACAACCATATCTACTATAGTCATCAGTAAAAGTCACAAAGTATTCAAATCCACCCTGGATTGTGTGCTCATTGGTCCACATACATCTGTTAGGTTTGAATACATAAGCTATGCTTCTATTGTAGCTTTTCCCAATTAATATATCGATTTAATGTTTTGGTTTATATGTTGTGCATGTTCAGTCCATTTATATTATGTAGTTAGATGATGAGGTGTCTGGTGTGACACAGTAGATCTCATTATTGGTTAAAATACATCATATATAAATGAGGTTCGTAACTGAGACAGTTTTGGACACGCTGTCAAATTAGGTTAATATGTGATTCGGATAATTGATTTGTCTAAACTAATTAAATCATATAGATATGCCCGGGGCATCTTGAACTTGACCATTTAGAATTATTTGTCTTATACTGATTTAATAGACAATTCGTTCTTAGTATTATATCTCTTAATCCCTAGACTTGAGCGGGCATGAGGATTAGACATAGTGTACTTTGATCTACCAATGGGTGTTGGTGTATGTGCCCTAATGAGGGCTATTTATGTAAATAAGATATATGTCGTTTGTTTGATAATTTATCAAATGAGTTAATTTCATGATACTTATATTCTTGTGCATATTTAATTTCATGAAATCGATCCGCCAAAAGAAACACTCCATGGACCTTTAGATCATGAGTGATTCTTTTGAGTAGTACTGGTACGAGGATTCTTAGACCAGAAATCACTGCATGATCTTAGGTGAATTGTAGTGTGTTTTGACATACGCCTAACGGGGCCGTAATAGGTTGCCAAGTACGGGTATGATTGGGTACACTATGAGACACGCTAAGGTATGTAGGTGATGTGATGGGACTACAAATCTCTCTTAAGTGAGAGATGATATCTTGGCCACTTGATAGTGAACTGAAAAGTGCATGGCCATGCCCAAGGAATGATAAGGATATAATTTGCTTGATGGATTCAGTGTCACTAAGAGATCAAGTAAACGTTTAGCTATATAAGGATGATGGTTCCATGCCTTATGCTAAACGGGATATCAATGTAGAGGATCGTAAGCAGTTTGCTCAGAAAGGTTGTGTTGAATCACCATTCAACCCTCAATTCTGAATTGGGTAGTCATTATGTCTTGCTAGAGACCACTAATGACTTATGGATTAATCAATGAGATTGAGTTATCCGTTGCCAATTTGGAATGGGCCTACAGGATCGCACATAAAAAAGTTCGATGATGTAGAATAAGTATTCTTGCCTACAATAAGTATAATTGTTATACTTAAATAAAGAAGATTTAATTAAATGGTTTAATTAATTATTATTGATAAGTTCTGGGGTATTAATTAATAGTTAATTAATCATCTGGAAACAATTGGGGTGAGCTGATAAATCAAGGGACTTAATTGCTATTGAAGTTCTTGACCCATCAGCCTGATTCATGGGTCATGGGTTGATCCATGGGCTTGGTGTATAACCCAAATCATTAAGGTATTATTTAATGCTAATTTGGAGTCAGTAAATATTATTTAAATACTGATTTGGAATATGACTAAAATCAGTTAAGTTATAATTGGATAATTACAATACTGATTTGGGAAATTTAATCTCTACAAATATCCTAGGGATATTATTGTAGGAAGATGATGATTTTGAATTAGAAAAATCAGATCAGACAAAAATACACCATATTCCCAAATTCTCTCGGTAGGCAAGATTGGCTAGCACCAGATCTGCGAAGACTTTCGTGCTTAAGAGTAGATAATCCTTCAAGGAAGGATTTTGGTGGTGACGAACGTAACCGGAGCAGAAGGCTTGGAACAACATCAAACAAGGATCCTGGTGCGGCAACCGATTACGCTACAAGAGTAAGCTTTAGAAGCTTTAAACGTAGGATTAATTGAACACTAAATTGGAATAGGCATGAATCCGCTGCGCAAAATTTTTGTAAATCATGCCTTCGATCGCAACAGTGGTATCAGAGCTGGGCTTATAATTTTAGTGTTAAAATTAAAATTGATTTTAATTAAAAGTAATTGGATTTTTAATTAAATTTGATTTTAATAAAATTTTGGAAAAATAGGGCTTTTAGAAAGTAAAAGGAAAAAAATAATAATTTTATTTTTAATTATTTATTTTCTGGGAAAATAATAAAATATTGATGAAGATCGGCCGGACTTGGTGGGTGACGTCGGCACGCCGGAAATTGTTCCGACCAGCCGGATTCTCGCTGGAAAATCGCAAGCTCCCGATATGGCTAATTTTCATGATTTTGGTTCAAAATTCTTTGAGGGTTTTGTTCTTCGTTCTCCCGGAAATCGTTTTCGGGTGATTTGGGTTTCAAAACTAAAAGGATTTGTTAGAATCGAAACTTTTTTTTTCTGGGTTATTGAAACCGACCGTTGGAAAAACGATTTTAAAACAAAGGTTTTGGGGATGTTTTTGCTCGGAAAATTAAGTTTTAAAGACTGGGTTTTGTGATCGGGATGATTCCGGTGATTTTCCAATTTGGTTTAAAAGGTTTTGGTTGTTTTTTGGCCAGAGAAGTTCATTATTCGAATTTCGTCAGAAAATTGGGGTCACCGAGAATTTTGATGGACGAGATTTCTGTTTGGTTCTTGGAAGATCGATGATGGTTCTTTGATCATCAGGAAATCTAGATCACCGGGAGAGATTGAACGAGATGAATGGTGTTCATCGATGACACCGTGAAATTTTTCGTTTCTCGCCGGGAATCGGAAACTCATCGGGGAAGACGATCGGGAGCGGCGGCGGTGGCTGTGGCTGAAACCCTAGTGGGTGAAATTATGGAAATGCCCCCGCCGCAAGCCCAAACCCTGATCTGCCAAATTTTAAAATTTATAAAATGGCCCCAGCAGTTTTGTTTCCCTTAAACCCTAAGCCCAGAACTTTTGTTACTTACAAAATCGGCCCAAATTTTTCAGGAAATTTTTTTTTTCTGATTTTAATTTTGGTAAGATTTTAAATTTTAATTTTGAATAAAATCAAATCTTATCAAATTTTAGTTTTAAAATATTAAAATTAGATTTTAAGATTTTAAAATATCTTAAATTAATTATCTTAATAAGATTAGGATAATTAGATCATAAATAGAATAATTAATTTGATTAAGGTTATTCTTTATTTATGCTTTTAAATATGGTATGATTTATTTTAATGGTTTAAATATTTGCATACATATTTTGGTATGTTCATGCATCATTTATCATAAATGATTGAACAAGAAAAAGGAAAGATTGGTTAAAATTGATTATGACACAATCAATTTTAATTGTATAGAATATTTTGGAAATATTCAATTACACAATCTTTTAAATTAATTGGCTTAATTAAAACGGGCTTGTATGAGCATATGCATTTATGTGTTTTAAAGCATGAATTGGGCTTATTAATGTTTTAAAAGTTGGGGCCTGCGAGCCATTTGAATTTGGGACTGCGTGCCTATTAAAATGATTATGTAATAGTTAGGCCCAAGAGGAGTTTCCAAGAGGAGTCCATAGTGGAGCCCAGGAAAAGGAGCCCAACAATGAAGGGCCGAACATGAAGTCTTGTTACTTTAAGAGGCCCTGTAATGGACTAGAAGCCCAATTCATTGCTTTTATTCATTTTATTTATTTGATATGCAAATGAATGTTAAAACGAAAATGCATGTTAAGCCGATCAAACTAAAATCCCAAAAACCCGAGTTATTTTTGCTTCCATACTTGGGGGCCCGCCAGAACGTCGAACGTCTGCTGAATTGGAGAGCCCAAGGGCCTCAGGTTTTCTTCGTGCAGCGAGTAGTCACATAATAGGTACCAAACTTTATCACTACCATTAATGAGTGGAAAAACTGTTTGGGAATTAGATGCTCAACTTTATCACTACCACTTGTTATGGAAAAACTGTGTGGGTATCAATTGATGTACTGCCTTGAGGGATGGTTTAACTTGGGAAAATTAATCCTAGCTTGACCCGATAAGTTGCCTAGGGATTAATTTTGCAAAGGTAGGATGGTGTCAAACATTTGGAATGTTCATCCTATCACCGAAAAGTTGCATGGAATGCAATTGGAAAGCGTTAGATTACATGGAATGTAATTTGAACGTTGCCTACCAAAAGAGCCCGATCCCTACGATACTTGCCAAAGCAAGACTGGGGTTAACTCTTTGTGGATTTTCGGCCCACAATCTAGCACCAACACAAAATTGTTTGGGATTTCCATTTTGGCTATTGTGGAAAATGATTTTTAAAACTCATCCTAATATTTTGCATTTATTTTTTGTAGAAATGGCATCATCTAGCACTAATGTTGTTTCAGACTTCACTCTAATAAGCATATTGGATAAAGACAAATTGGTTGGACCAAACTTCTTAGACTGGGAAAGAAACTTGAGAATTGTTCTCAAGCAATAAAGGAAGCTACATGTCTTAGAGACTGTTTTACCTGAACCACCACAGAATGCCACGACTACTGTTCAGCGAGCATGGATAAGCTGAAAAGCGATTCCGATGATGTGACGTGCTTGATGCTCGTGTCTATGACAGGCGAGCTTCAAAAGCAGTTCATGAATTTGGAAGCGTTCTGAATTTATGAGTCACTGACGGAAATGTTTCATGAATAAGCACATATCTTTGTTATCGAAATAAATCTTTCTATGTCCACCTCATGGGTATTAGATACCGGGTGTGGGGCTCACATTTGTACTAATGTGCAAGGACTCAGAAATAGAAGGATGACAAGGAAAGGTGAAGTTGATCTCTGAGTGGGCAACGGGGCAAGGGTTGCTGCTGTTGAAGTTGGAGATTATACTTTATCTTTACCTTTCGGTTTAAACATCGAACTTGAGAATTGTTATTATGTACCTGCTTTGAGTAGGAATATTATTTCAATTTCTTGTTTGGATATCAAAGGATTTCGTTTTATTATTGGTAATAATTCGTTATCTTTATATCAGAATGATGTTCTATACGGAGTTGCAAATTTGTGCAACGGCCTATATGTTTTGGATTTGAGCCAAGAAATATCGGTCTATAGCATTGAAAAAATGGCTAAATCAATTAAGTTTGATATGAGTCCAACTTATCTTTGGCATTGTCGATTAGGCCATGCAAATGAAAAGCGAGTTCAAAGACTTCATAAGGATGGAGTGCTAGGGTCATTTGATTTTGAATCTTATGATACCTGTGAACCCTGCTTGCAAGGCAAAATGACAAAGAGTCCTTTCAACAAGAAAGGGGAAAGAACAAGTGGGCTATTAGATCTAATACATACAGATGTATGTGGACCAATGAGCACACAAGCCAGAGGTGGATTTGAATACTTCGTGACTTTTACTGATGACTATAGTAGATATGGGTATGTCTACTTAATGAGGTATAAAAGTGAAACTTTTGAAAGGTTCAAAGAGTTTAAAAATGAAGTAGAGAATCAGTTGGATAGAAGGATTAAGGCTATTCGCTCCGATCGGGGAGGTGAATACCTTAGTGATGAGTTCGATGGCTATCTAAAACAGTGTGGAATTGTTTCACAGCTGACTCCATCGGGAACACCACAATGGAATGGTGTATCTGAAAGGAGAAATCGGACCTTATTAGATATGGTTCGATCAATGATGGGCCAAGCGACTCTCTCTACATCCTTTTGGGGTTATGCTCTCCTTTCTGCTGTCTACTTATTGAATCGTATTCCATCCAAGGCAGTAGATAAGACTCCATATGAGATATGGATGGGTCGGAAGCCCTATATGTCCTATCTATGAATTTGGGGTTTTCAAGCTCATGTAAAGCGTTACAAAGTGGTGAAAAACGTAACCGGAGCAGAAGGCTTGGACCAACATCAAACAAGGATCTAGGTGCGGCAACCGATTATGCTACAATGGTAAGCTTTAGAAGCTTCAAACGTAGGATTAATTGAACACTAAATTGGAATAGGCATGAATCCGCTGCACAAAATTTTTGTAAATCATGCCTTCGATCCCAACAATGGGTGAGGCCATTTGTGGCCAATAGTCTCGGTGGGTTGGGTGCGCGTGTTTAGTTACTTGATGTGCTATTGTTTGCCGAAAGGAAAACATGTATCGGTGCGTCCTGGTGATGGTGCTCCCGAAATAAGCTCGTTGTGTTTATTATACTAAATTCAACTGGTGGTACTAATCTCGGCTTTAAAGAAATTAATTAATTTATCAGTAAATTAATAAATTAACGAGAACTAAATCTTTGATGTGGGGAGATTAAGAATTAATTAATTTAGTTGTTTCAGAAGCAATTCTAGTGTAGGATGGTAATGCCAAAATTAATCCGTTAGTGGTACGATTAATTTTGTAGTGGGTTGATTGAATAAGTAGAATTAATTATTTAATTAATTATTCCTAAGGGTTAATTAAGTAATTAACAAAGTGAAATTATTTAATTAATTAATTAAATCTTAAGTTTCAATTAGAATTAGGAAATCCTAGAGATTAGGAAATCTAATTGGATTTGGATTATCCTATTAGATTAGTTACCTAATTGGATTTGGAAAATAAATAATTACCTAAATCCATTAAGAAGACCAATCCTAAACCAACTTGGGGTCTCTCTTGTAGCTCTATATATAGAAAAGGGATTAGCAATTCTATATGACACAATTCATAAGTTTTCAAGACAAGAAAACTAGAGAGATCAATTCCTAGAGAGAGAATTATTTTTCTTCTCTCTAAAGTTGGATTTTAGAAGCTTTGGGCGGCTGCACATTCTCCAGAAAAATGACAGGTTTTCACCGTCTTTTGGCGGCGCGTGAGAATAGTGCGGCGGAGTGTGGGCGGTCTCTCGGGCAGCATCGGCGCGTGTACTTCAAGCACAGGGGCAGCAAGTCAGAGATCTTTTCTGGCGAGCAGATTGTGAAGGATTGTTGATCGTCGGTTCATTGCCCACATAAAGTTCGAGCCTAGTCTTGAATCATACAAGCGATCACCTAAGTAACATGCTTCAAGAGGTATTTTCTATGTTTCCGCTTTAAATTAGAAATTATTTTGTTTTGTGATAAATCGAATAAGTTCAAACCAAGATCCCGCGCAATGTTATTTCAAGCAAGGATTGTAATAGAGATTGTGCTAGAATGTATTCCTGGTCAAAGATTCCAATTATGGAATGCGTAGCACGAAAGTGAATTTTTGACCTAGTCCGGGCAGATAATCTTTCAATTGGTATCAGAGCTTGGTTTTGGGTTTTTTTCTTGTTCGATTTATTACATGGTTTTATTTGCAGATGGTTTAGAAATCCTGAGTATTATGGTTGCGTTTGTATGGTTTTTTAACTAAACCCTGGGACAAGTCCGGGTTTTGGTTTTTATGAATGCTTGTAATAGTAAAACCACGTGCTGGAAGCCGTGTAAGATTAGATCAAATCTGAAGTAGGATTTTTTCTATGTAATTTCAATTTTAATTTTCCTAGAAGCCTTGTAGTAGGAGAATTTTTTTTTTTTTTTTTTTTTGTAATCGAATGCGTTATGTTGGGAGACTTGAATTCGTGGGTTTTGTGTTATCGTTAATTCGTAGAAACCCAAGAAAACCCAGAACAAATTGAAAGAAGACCAAGTAGCGTAGAAAAAGTGAAGGAGGAATCAGAGGTGGCCAGCGGCACCACCGCCATGCAAGCACAACAACCGTTGTGCAGGCAAGCGGCAGTGGCAGCAGCACTAGCGTGCAACAGCAGCTGCGCGCTGCTGGGCTGCTCGTGCATTTGGCCCGTTTTTCCTCCAGATTTCATTTTTTTTGGATATTCAATTTTTCAAGATTCAATCCATCGAGTGGTGTGACGGGACACGAGATGAAGGCAGAAGATGGAAGCAATTAAAACCATGATAGTTGGTAAATTTATTTTTCGTATTTATTTCCCGTATTTATAGTTTAAATTTTTGTGCTTTAATTTTTGTGCTTTATTATGCATAATTTTGAAGCATGCTAGTTTTATGCTTGCACATAACTTTGGATTAGTTAATTGCATGTTAAAATCAAAAAAAAAAAACCCTTAATTTAGAAATATAATTGGGAGTGGGTTAGTTTAATATCCCCATAGCCACCATTACGGGTTCATATATGATGTGAGTGGACTTGCGAGTTGGCATTAGGGCCTTTATCCATTCGGATGAGTCTAACCACAAGATCACTAGATTATGAATTTCTAAGTAAGATGACTATAGTAAGTTTAACTAGGAGAAATGTGATACCCTCTGCATCTGAGTCACACTATCCTGAGGTAACAAGCTCAGAAGTCAAGTAATGGCACACACTTGGTGTACGATTTGTAGTATTCCTCCCATTGAGGTTACACTACTCATTTGTACGGCTGAAAGTACTGACTATTAGCTACATTGATCAATAGATTGTTTGGTTAGATAGTGTAGTTAATGAACTTGGTTCTTCTCAAACGAATGTGGGTTAGCGTAAACGTCCACACTATCGTGGCTTGCAAAAATTTTGGTGAATGAGATGTCGGTGGATTAAATTATTATTTTGAGGGAAGTCAATAATTTTTAGAATTTCTTATTATTTTTGAAATTCTAGGATTAAACACTAAAACATTGTCTTTTTATTTAATTTACAGTATTCGATATGACATTCAATCCTGTAGCTACAATTTTGAAAGACAACAAACTTACCGGTCCCAATTATGTCGATTGGAGTCTTAATTTGGACATTGTCCTGACGGCTGAGCAGTATAAGTTTGTGCTCACCGAATTCTGTCCAGATATGCCTAATGATGATTCTCCTCAAGAAGATAGGGATGCCTATGCGAGGCGGAGAAAAGTAGATGAGATAGCGTGGTGTTACATTCTGACCTCTGTGTCGATTGTTCTGCAACATCAACTTCATCCCGTGGTCTCTGCATTTAACATGATGGCTCACCTAAGAGAAATGTTCGCTCATCAAGGCAGGAGAACTAGACACGCAGCCATGAGAAAGATCATGATTACCAAAATGGCTGAGAGTTCGTCGGTGAGAGATCATGTGCTTCACATGATTAGTAACATCAATGAGATAGAGATGTTGGGAGGTGAGATTGATCCAGAGAGTCAGATCGATATCATCCTCCAGAGCTTACCCTCTAGTTTCGAGTAGTTTTGGGTTAACTATAACATGAACCAAAGAGTGTATACTCTACCCGGGCTCCTAACAGCATTGGTGTCGGCCAAAAGCATCTTCCACGATAAGAAGCAAGCTTTAGTCATAGTAAATGCTTCAAGCTCCTCTTATGTGCCTAAAGGCAAGAACAAGAAGAAGAAGAAGAATGCCAAGAAACATGCTGCCAAGCCAGACATCGCAAAGAAGAATAAGCCTAAAGGCAAATACTTCAAGTGTGGGAAAATAGGACATTGGAAATCAGATTGTCCAAAGCTTGAAGGTACGATAGTTTCTGCCTTAATAACTAAGACATGTTTAGCGGCGATTCCCACAGATACTTAGTGTGTGGATTCAGGCGCCACTGACCATGTTTGTAATTATTTGCAGGGGTTCCAAGTAACCCGGAAGCTTAGAGAAGGCAAGCTGGATATCTACTTGGGTGACACTACAAGAGTGTCAGTAGAAGCAATGGGAGTAGTCAGCCTTAATTTCAAAATTTCTAGGCTAGATTTAGTTAATTGTCTTTATGTACCGAGTTTTAGAAAGAACCTAGTTTCAGTTTCTAAACTCTTAAAGAATGGTTATAATTTTATTTTTTCTGATGATTTTGTTGTTATTAGAAAATATGGGAAACTTATTTTTTCTGGTTCATTAGCTGACAATTTGTTTATAATTAAATCAAACTCCCATGTTGTGCACAACATAGAGATAAATGACGCATCATCTAACACTAATAAGAGGAAATAACCTTCTAAAATGAATCAAACCTATCTTTGGCATCTCAGGCTAGGTCATATAAACCTTAGTAGGATTCAAAGGTTGGTTAATGATGAACCTTTAAGTTCATTAGAGATTGACAGTTATTCAACCTGCGAATCCTGCTTAGAAGGTAAAATGACTAGGAGACCTTTCAAGGCAAAAGGTTATCGATCCAAAAAAGTAATAGAGTTGATTCACTCTGTTTTATGTGGACCAATGTCGGTCCAAACACGAGGTGGGTTTGAGTATTTTGTGACGTTCTTGGATGATTACTCAAGGTACGTATATATTTACCTAATGCGCCACAAGTTTGAATGCTTTAGTAAATTCAAAGACTATCGGGCAGATGTGGAAAAACATCATGGTAAAAGTATCAAGACTCTGCGACCAGATCGTGGTTGTGAGTACTTATCCCACAAATTTCGAGAATACCTCAGTGAGGTCAGAATTCAATCTCAGTTGTCTACACCTGGCACACCATATCAGAGTGGTGTAGCAGAAAGAAGGAACTGAACTCTAATGAAAATGGTTAGGTCAATGATGAGCTATAGTGATTTGCCGAGTTCGTTCTGGAGATATGCCTTAGAAATTATAATGTACATCCTTAATCTTGTACCATCTAAAACCGTGTCTTCAACCCCAGTAGAATTGTGGAATGGGCTTAAGCCCAGTCTAAGACATATCAGAATTTGGGATTGCCCAGCACATGTGCTTAAGGTAGATACGGCTAAGTTAGATGAAAGAACGGAAGTAATGCTGTTTGTAAGATATCCTAGGAGAATGAAAGGTGGTCTATTTTTATAGTCCTAAATATCAAAAGGTGATAGTTAGCACTAACGCCAGATTTTTAGAGGAAGACTATATTCTAGAACACAAGCACAAGAGCAAGATGGTACTAGAAGAGCTTATGAAACAATCTAATAATCTTGATGTACCAGCACAAGTAGATACACCATACACTGCACAAGATATCAAAGATGATGCGCCTACACAGGTGGTTCCTCATCGTAGTGAGAGGGTTGTAAGACAGCCTGATAGGTTTATTGGCGTATGAGAGGCTTCAGACCTAGTCCCAGGCGCGCCTGAGCCTAACCCAGTGAACTATAATGAGGCTCTCCTATATAAAGATGTAGAATCTTGGAGAAAAGCAATGATATCCAAGGTAGGGTCGATGGACCACAATCAAGTCTAGGAGCTTGTGGATCTGCCTGATGGTTTCAGACCTATTGGATGTAAATGGGTCTACAAACGCAAGAGAGGGCCTGACAGAAAGGCTGAAACCTTTAAAGCTAGGCTTGTGGTGAAGGGGTATACTCAGTAGCTATGCTTAAGTCAATCCGGATTCTGTTGGCCATAGCTTCTCATTTAGATTATGAGATATGTCAGATGGATGTCAAGACAGCTTTCCTTAATGAAAGTCTTAAGGAAACTATCTTCATGCAGCAACCAGAGGGATTCGTTAAAAAAGGCCAAGAGCATAAGGTTTGCAGGCTTAAGAGGTCCATTTATGGACTTAAGTAGGCATCTAGATCTTGGAACATCCAGTTCGATGAGGTAATCTAATCCTATGGATTTACTTAGTCTCTTGATGAGCAATGCGTGTATCGCAGACGTGATGGAAACGCGGTGGTGTTTCATGTACTTTACGTGGATGACATTTTACTGATTGGCAACAATAAGAAAGTGTGATCAGAATTAAAGGCATGACTGTCCAAATAATTTGATATGAAGGACTAAGGAGAAGTGGGACATATCATTGGGATCAAGATAATTTGAGATCGTAGGAAACGTTCGTTAATGCTCTCCCAAGCTTCATACATAGATACGATTCTGGCCCATTTTAACATGCAGAACTCCAATAAAGGTTTTCTATCTTTCAGACACGGAGTGCATCTATCTAAATAAAAGTCTCCCAAGAATGTTGAGGAGATAGAGGCCATGAAGAAAGTTCGTTATGCTTCGGCAGTAGGAAGTCTCATGTATGTCATATTGTGTACTAGACCTGATATCTGTTATGTTGTTAGCGTTGTAAGCAGATATCAGAGTAACCCCAAGAAAGCTCATTGGGAGGCAGTAAAATACATTCTCAAGTATTTGCGCAGAACGAGAGACCAAGTGTTGGTTTATCAGGCGCCTGAGCTGGTACCCCGAGGTTACATAGATTCAGATTTCCAAGATGACAGGGACAAGAGCAAGTCTACCTCAGGGTATGTGTTTACTTTGGGAGGTGGAGCCATAGTTTGGCAGAGTGTCAAGCAGAAATGTGTGGCGGACTCTACCATGGAGGTTGAATACGTTGTTGCATCAGAGGCAGCGAAGACGCAGTGTGGCTCAAGAACTTCCTAGTGGAGTAGACGTGATACAGTGTACTGTGATAACAACGGTGGAGTAGCAAACTCGAAGGAACCACGAGCCCACAAGGTGAGTAAACACATACAGCGCAAGTACCACCTGATACGAGATATCGTCAATAGGGAAGATGTGGTCATGGCAAAGATAGCATCAAAGGATAACCTTGCAGATCCTTTCACGAATACATTGGCTTCAAAAGTCTTTAAGGATCACGTGGAGGGCAGAGGGATAAGATACTTTGGAGAACCATGATTGTTTTTCTAGATATATTGTAGAGTGTAAAAGATTGAATCTAGTTATATACTTAAAGCACAACTTAAGTATTAATTGGAGATTATTAGGTTTGAATACATAAGCTATGCTTGTATTGTAATTTTTCCAAGTTAATATATCGATTTAATGTTTTGGTTTATATGTTGTGTATGTTTAGTCCATTTATATTATGTAGTTAGATGATGAGGTGTCTGGTATAATGCGGTAGATCTCATCATTGGTTAAAAGACATAATATATAATGAGGTTCGTAACCGAGACAGTTTTGGACACGCTGTCGGTTTAGATTATTATGTGATTCAGATAATTGGTTTATCTAAACTAATTGAATCATATAGATATGCCCGGGGCATATTGAACTTGACCATTTAGAATGATTTTTCTTGTACTGATTTGATAGACAATTCGTTCATAGTATTATATCTCTTAATCCCTAGACTTGAGCAGGCATGAGGATTAGACATAGTGTACTTTGATCTTCCAATGGGTGAGGTCATTCATGGCCAATAGTCTCGATGGGTTGGGTGCGCGTGTTTAGTTATTTGGTGTGTTGTTGCTTGTCAAAAGGAAATCATGTACCGGTGCGTCCGGGGTGATGGTGCTCCCGAGATGAGCTCGTTACGTTTATTATACTAAACCCTACGGGTGGAATTATGTCAGGTATAGTAAAAAGGTCGAGTGGTACTAATCTCGGAATTAAAAAAGTTAATTAATTAATTTACCTATTAATTAATAAATTAACGAGCACTAAATCTTTGATGTGGGAGATTAAGAATAAATTAATTTAGTTGTTCCGGAAGCAATTCTGGTATAAGATGGAAAATTAATCTGTTAGTAGCACAATTAATTTTGTAGTGGGTTAATTGAATAAATATAATTAATTATTCCTAAGTGTTAATTAAATAATTAACAAAGTGGAATTATTTAATTAATTAATTAAGTCTTAAGTTTCAATTAGAATTAGGAAATGTAATTGGATTTGGATTATCTTATTAGATTAGTTACCTAATTGGATTTGGAAACTAATTAATTACTTAAACCCATTAGGAATACCAATCCTAAACCAACTTGGGGTCTCTCTTGTAACTCTATATATAGACAGGGGATTAGTAATTCTATAGGACACAATTCATAAGTTTTCAAGACAAGAAAACTAGAGAGATAATTATTTTTCTTCTCTCTATAGTCGGGTTTTAGAAGCTTTGGGCGGCTGCACATTCTCCAGAAAAGCGGTAGTTTTCACCATTTTTTGGTGGCGCGGGAGAATAGTGCGGCAGTGCGTGGGCGGTCTCTCGGGCAACAGTCTCTGCGCGTGTTCTTCACGCGCAGGGGCTAGAAGTCGGAGATCTTTTTTGACAAGCAGATTGTGGAGTATTGTTGATTATTGGTTCATTTATTCGTTGCCCACACAACATTCGAGCCTAATCTTGAGTCATACAAGCGATCACCTAAGTAACACGCTTCAAGAGCTATTTTTTGCGTGATAAATCAAATAAGTGCAAACCAAGATCCTGCGCAATGGTATTTCCAGCAAGGATTGGAATAGCGATTGTGCTAGAGTCTAGGCCAAGTCAAAGATTTCAATTCTGGAATGCATAGTACGAAAGTGAATTTTTGACCGGGCCCGGGCAGATAATCTTTCAACATCCATATGTATTTGAGCCAATAGCTCACTAGTCCTTCCCCTTTCTTGTTGAAAGGGCTCTTTGTCATTTTGCCTTGCAAACAACGTTCACACGTGTCATATGATTCGAAATCAAATGACCCAGGTACTGCATCTTTATGAAGTCTTTGAACTTTTTTCTCATTTGCATGGCCTAAACGACAATGCCAAAGATATGTTGGACTTAAATCCGATTTAGTTGATTTAGCTTTCTTTTCAATGTTATAGACCGGTCTTTCTTGGTTCAAATCCGAGATATGTAGGCCGCTGCACAAATTTACAACTCTGTATAAAATATCATTCCAATATGAAGATAACGAATTATTACCAATAATAATATGAAAACCTTTAATATCTAAACAAGAAATTGAAATAATATTTATGCTCAAAGCAGGCACATAATAACAATTCTCAAGTTCAATGTTTAAACCGGAAGGTAAAGATAAAGTATAATCTCCCACTTCAACAGCAGCAACTCTTGCCCCATTGCCCACTCGGAGATCAACTTCACTTTTCCTTGTCATCCTTCTATTTCTGAGTCCCTACACATTAGTACAAATGTGAGCCCCAATCCGGTATCTAATACCGATGAGGTGGACATAGAAATATTTATTTCAATAACAAAGACACCTGAAGCTGAAGGATTCTTGCTTTCAAGAAACTATTTACAGTCTCTCTTCCAGTGACCTTTTTGTTTGCAGAAGACACATGTATCATCCTTTCGAGATTTTGTCTTAGAAGGTTGAGAAGCTTGAGGTTGGACAGCAGTCGCCCAACTTTGGCCTGCCTTTAAACTTCCTCTTGTTCTCTTTACCATTTTCTACAACCATTACTGGCGTGGCATTCTGAAGGGTTTGCTCCATATTTTTAAGCATCCCATGAAGCTCAGGAATGCTCCTCTCCATGTTGTGCATGTTGTAGTTCACCACAAAGTCATTGTATTCATCAGCAGTGAGGCCAAGATGATGTCAATGGCTAACTCTCTAGCAAGAGTTGCATTTAATCGCTCTAGTGTCTCAATATACCCTTTCATATTGATTAAATGCGTGCTTACTGACGAACCCTTTGCCATCTTGCACGAGATCATTGCTTTCATAGTAACAAACCTTTCGTTATGGACTTGTTCATGGAGCATCTATGTCAGTGACTCATAAATCTGAAAGAAACAGATCTGGTCTGGGCTAAACCGAAAATCTCACTTTCGTGCCATGCATTCCAGAATCGGAGACTTTCAATCTGGCCTAGACTTTAAAATCATTTCACCTGAATGGATCTAGGCATATACGAATTCGATTTATTAAAACAACACGCTAAAAATTAAATCTTTAATTTAAATTGGAAGTCTTAAAGATTATACCTTTGAAAAGTGTCCCTAGCAATAAGAAAACCAAAGCTGAAAAATCTTGATGTTTATCGTTCGGGACCAATCACGAGAGAATCCCAAGAATGACTTCGTCTCTACCTCGAAATCGTGTGGGCGAGTATCCACAAGGTAGCTAAGACACTAAGGAAGAAATCCATAAAATACCCACTTCAAAAAACTCATCAGATCCTCAGCAGATCGTTGCCCAAAGATTGCTGCACTTATTTACCGCATGCTGCTTATTTACCGTCTGGCTGCGCAATCCACTATCAAATCCCTCGAATGACTCTGTCTCCACCCCGAAATTATGTGGGCGACTATCCACGAAGTAGCTATGACACTACAGAAGAAATCCAATAGAAACCCACTTCAAAAAACTTGTCAGATCCTCAGCAAATCGTTGCCCGAATATCAGTCATCTATTTACCGCCTGGTGTAAAAAATCCAAGAACCATCACTAAAAAAATTCTCCCATCACGATCTAGAAAACCACAGCCATGGAACACCGATCAAGACCGAGATCTACACAATGCAGGTAGAATCAAGTGACCAGGAGAATCAAAACGTCCGGCGGTGGAAATCAAGGAAAGGGCAGCACGTAAATTGTGGGACTATGATGAATAGGAAACCAGCGATCCAAAAGGCTGAGCTTTTCGAAGATCGAAGGATCCTAAGCCAACTTTGAGAAAGAACACAAGAAAGAAGAAGAAATTTTCTCTCTAGGCTACTTCTTCTCACTCTAGCCAACTTAGCCACCAAGGTTTCTTAATGTCTTCCAAATGCCTAACAATGACTATTTATACGAGCTTCAAGGGAGACCTGGTGGGCTTTTGAGTTGGGCCTTAATGTTGGACTTTTGTTGACTCTCTTAGTCTTCCCTAAACTAATCAACTACAATCGAACCTTTCGAATTAATTTCTTAACCCACTTCGTTAATTAAATTTAATTAAACCCTTAGGATCATTTCGTATAACTCACTTAGTCAATTAAATATTAATTAAACTTTTAGGATTAATTAATTCACTTTGTCGTTTGTCCAACGCATAATTAGTTGTACCACTAACGGACCAATTATGGAACTATCGCTCAAAAACGAATTTACTTCGCACTCACTTTATTATTCTTCTATCTCCCCACATCAAAGATCTAGTGCTCGTCGATTCATAAATTTACTGACAAATTAATTTATCGACTTCTTGGTATCCGAGATTAGTACCACTCGACTTTCTTATTATACCGGATATAAAGTCCACCAGCCGGGTTTAGTATAATAAACCTTACGAGCTCATCTCGGGAGCACCATCAACCTGGCGAACAAATACATTGATTCCTTAGACTAGCAACGACATAAAAAGAAATCAAACACTGCATACCCTACATACCGAGATTTAGGCCTCAATTGACAGCACCCTTTGACAAATCAAAGCATACAATATCTAACTCTCGTGCCCGCTCTAGTCTAGGGATTAAGAGATTAGAATATTAGGTTCAAATTAACTACGCCGATCAGTACATGTTAATTCAATCCCGAACAAGTCACGCTCAATATGCCCCGGGCATATCTGCATGATTTAATTAGTCTAGACAAAATAATTATCCAAATCACATAATAACCTAAACGGATAGTATGTTCAAACTATCTTAGTTACGAGCATCTGTTTATATATCATTATTTTAACGAATAACGAGATCTACTGTGCTTTTCTATACCTTGTTATCTAGATGTATGATATAAATGAACAATTTGATACTGAAACATGAACAATATGTCAACTAGGTATTAGTTTTTTATACAAGCAATAGCTTTTCAGTATTCAAAACTAACAATCTCCTACTAATACTCAAAGCTATGCTCTGAAGTATAAAAACTGGTTTAATACACTTATTCTAATGCCACACCAAAATCTAGAGAACTATCATGGTTCAGCCAAGTATCTAACTCTTATGCCCTTCACGTAGGTCTCAAAGACTTTTGCAGTCAATGCTTTCGTGAATGGATCTGCAAGGTTATCTACTGATACTATCTTCACCCACTTCTCCCCTCTTTATGATTTATTGTATTGGGTGGTACTCACGCTCTATGTTTTTACTCGATTTGTGGATTTGTGGTTCCTTCAAGTTTCCCACTGCACTATTGATATCGCAATAAACTGTGATAAACCTGGGCAACTCAGGAATCACATCTAAATCCACTAGAAAGTTCCTGAACCACACTGTTTCATTCGCTGCCTCTGACATGGCAACGTATTCAGCCTTAATGGTGAAGTCTGCCATGCATTTCTGCTTAACACTTCGCCATACAATGGTTCACTTCCCAGAGTAAACACAAACCAAGAGGTAGACATCCTTTTGTCCATATCACTTTCTCTTGCGCCTGATAGACCAAAACTTGGTTCTTCATTCTGTGCAAATACTTGAGTTTTTCCTGGGTTACTCTGATATCTGCTAACTATGCCGACGGCAAAGAAAAATATCAGCCTCGTACACAACATAGCATACATGAGACTTCCTACCGCAGATGCATAAGGACCTGTCTTCATGGCTTCTTTCTACTTAGGAGACTGCTCCTTAGATAGATGCACTTTGTATCTGAAATATAGAAAACCCGTCTTGGAATTCTGCATGTTAAAATGAGCCAGAATCTTATCTATGTAGGAAGCCTGAGAAAGTGTCTGTGACCATCTCCTACAATCTCGAATAATCTTGATCCTAAGGATATGTTCAGCCTTTTCCAAATCCTTCATATCAAACTTGCTTGAATGACCATGCCTTTACGTCTGACAATACCTTCTTACTGTTTCCAATAAGAAGAATATCATCTACGTAAAGTACAAGAACCACAACTGAGTTTCTATCACGCCTTTGGTACACACAATGCTCATCCAAACACTAGGTCTGGTTTGTGAGCATCAGGTATCAAAATATGAAGATTTTCCTAAGCCCACGTACCTCTCGGGTTGTCAGACAACCCTCCCACTACGATAAGGCAGCTCTTGTGTAATCGCATCATCTGTGAAAACTCGTGCAGTATTCTGTGATGTAACTACTTGTACTGGTGCATCAAGAATTCTAGACTGTCCCCTACACTCTTCTAGCACAATCTTGTTACTTGGTTTATGGTTTAGAATATAGTACTCTTCTAAAATATAGTGTCGGTACTAACCACCACTTTCTGATCTTTAGCACTATATGAAAAAACAACCTTCGTTCCTCTGGGATATCCTACAAACAGCATTACCTGCAATCTTGCACCTAATTTGTCCATATCTACATTATGCACATGTCTTGGATAACCCCAGATTCTGAGATGTCTAATACTGGACTTTTTCCATAACCATAACTCTACAGGGGTTGAAGGTACGGACTTAGATGGTATAAGATTTAGTTTGTAAGTCGCTGTTTCTAAGGAATATCCCAAAAACAAATTGGGCAACTCACTGTAACTCATCACAGATCTAACTATTTCCATAAGAGTTCTGTCTCTTCGTTCTGCTACATCATTCTGCTGGAATGTGCCAGGTGTAGACAACTGGGATTAAATTATCATCTCTGATAAGTAGCTCCTGAATTCACCAGATAGTTATTTGCTACCATGATCGAATCATAATGAATTGATACTTTTACAATGATAGTTCTCCACATCTATCCAAAACTCTTTGAACTTGCCAAAACATTCAGACTTGTGGCGCATCAAGTAAATGTACCCGTACCTCGAGTAATAATCTGTGAAGATCACAAAATACTCAAAACCACCTCTGGCCTGAATTATCATAGGTCCACATAAGTCAGAATGAACCAACTCCAAAATCTCTTGGACCCTTAAAGACTTATTGGTCATTTTACCCTCCAAGCAGAATTCGTAAGTTGGGTAATTGTCAATATCCAATGAGCCCAAGGACCCATCATTGACCAACTTTTGAATCCTACTAAGGTTTATATGACCTAGTCTTAGGTGCCAAAAATGAGCTTGGTTCATTTTACACGGTTCTTTCCTCTTATTATTATTTAATGATTTATCTTAGTGTTTTGCACTACTGAGGAGTTAGTTTTTATCGAGAAGAGATTGTCCACCAATGAATTGGAACATATAAGTTCCTCGTTCTTTCTAAAAACAGAATTATTAGATAAAAAGAACTTATAAACTATCTAGTAAAAGTTTAGAAACATCAAGTAAATTCTTTCTAAAACTCAGATCATAAAGACAATTCTTCAAAAAACTATTACAGCATTATTTTGAAAATAATTCTAACCGCTCCCACTACTTTCACTGACACTCTAATAGTGTCACCCAAGTAAACACCCATCTTGCCCTCTCTAAGCGTCTAGGTTACTTGGTAAACCCTACGAAGAATTACAAACATGATCATTGGTTCTTGAATCCACACACCAAGTATCTGTGGGAGTCACCACTAAACATGTTCAGTAACTAAGGCAAAATAGTTGTACTTTTGAGCTTTGGACAATCTGGCTTCCAATGTCCTGTCTTGCCATATCTGAAGCACTTTCCTTTCGACTTCTTCTTCTTGGTAACGTCTGGCTTAAACACCTGATTAGCAATCTTTAAAGTTATAAGGTAAGCCATGGAGTATTACCTCTCAAAGCCTCAATCTCATTGATGTTATTAATCATCTCAAGTTCATGTTCTCTCACAAGTGTGCCCTTAGCCATATTTAACATTAGGCATTTCTGGACATACCTCAGTGAGCACGAACTTGCATTGCTCAGCCGTGATGACGCTGTCCAAATCGCGTTTCCAGTTGATATAATTTGGACCAGTTAATTTATTATCCTTTAGTGAGACAAATATTGTATTAAACGCCATATAGAAAATTGAAAAATAAATTAACAGTCAAGTTTCAGTATTCTTTTTTGAAAATATTGATATCCTCAAAACAATATAATCTCTCACCGACATCTCTCACGCAGGTCACGTTAGGTGAACATCTACGCTAAGACACATTCATTCGAGAAGAACCTAAGTTCATCAATTTCATTATCTGACCAACGATCTTATGATCAATGAAATTAATAGTCGGTGATTTTAGCCGCACACATAAGTAGCGTGACCTCGATGGAAGGAATACTACAAACGGTACACTAAGTGTATGCAATTAGTGACTTCTAAGTTTGTTACTTAGGATACTAATGTGCCTCAGATGGTGAGGGTGTCGCAAGGTTCTCCAATTAAACTCACTATAGTCATCCCTTTAGAAATTCAATCTAGTGATCTCGTGAATTGAAGACTCATCCGATAGGGAGGAAGGCTTTAATGCCAACGCGCAAGTCTAACCACATCACATATAAATTTGTAATGGAGGCCATGGGAATATTTACCAACCCGTTCCCACTTATATTTTTAAATTTGAGGATTTTTTTTTTGTTTTAACAGGCAATATCTTAACTTTGGTAATTCGCACCTATAAAATCGTTGGTGTTTTAATATGCGAATTATCTACCTTAGTTAATTACACCTATAAAAGCAACATCCAATATCTTAACTTTGATTATTCGTACCTAATAAAACCGCTGGAGTTTTAACATGCGAATAATCTACCTTAGTTAATTACACGCAAAAAAATGGTTTGTTTTCGATCATGCATAAAACATAAACGAAAACACGCAAACAGGGATAAGGACATAAAATGGGAAATACATAATTAAACACTTCCCGACTATTATGGCCTTATTAATCGTCGCTACCTTTGAACGCCTCGTTGACACGTCCCATCCCACTCGTTATAAAGACCCTTAGAATTTATCTGGTTTTTCTCGATTTACTACGTAATTAGGAATCAACCAAAATTACGACAAACCAAAAACTATAAATTCAATTTGCCTATAACGACTCGTTATTTGGTTCCTCCTAATTTGTCCGGGTTTTCTCAATTTTTACGTAATTGAAATCACCCAAAATTACGATAAACCAAAACCCACGAATATGAGTTACCCACAATAACGTCTTTGTCATAATACATAAATTCCTATATACAAAGGCTTTCTAGGAATTTAAAGATGACAACATTAGATTAAATCCTACTACAAGATTCATCTAATCCTACACGGCTTCCAACTCGTGGTTATTACTATTATAGACATTTCCATTCAAAAATAAAAATGAGTCCGGACATGTCCCGAGGTTTATGAATGAATGTAAATACAATAATAGCCAGAAATAATAACCACCTGTTAATAGATCAACAATGCGAAAATAACAAAGCCGTGTAATAAATCAAATAAATATAAAACCAAAACACTTGCTCTGATACCAATTTGAAGGAAACAGATTTGGTTCATGTTAAACCAAAAATCTCACTTTCGTGCTATGCATTCCAAAATCGGAGACTTTCAATCTGGCCCAGACTCTAAAATCATTTCCCCTAAACGGATCTAGGCTTATACAAATTTGATTTATTAAAACGACATGCTAAAAATTAAATCATTAATTTAAAGTGAAAGTCTTTAAGATTATACCTTTGAATTGTGTCCCTGGCAATAAGAAAACCAAACCTGAAAAATCCTGCTATTTACCGCCTGGGACCAATCACGAGAGAATCCCGAGAATGACTCCGTCTCTACCACGAAATCGTGTGGGCAACTATCCACAAGGTAGTAAAACACTAAGGAAGAAATTCATAAAGACCCACTTCGAAAAACTTGTCAAATCCTCAAAAGATCGTTGCCCGAAGATTGCTGCACTTATTTACTACGTGCTGCTTATTTACCACCTGGCTGCGCAATCCACTATCAAATCCCTCAAATTGTGTGGGCGACTATCCACAGGGTAGCTAAGACACTAAATAAGAAATCCAAAAGACACCAACTTCGAAAAACTCGTCAAATCCTCAGCAGATCGTTGCCAGAAAATCAGTCGCCTATTTACTGCCTAGTGTAAAAAATCCAAGAACCACTACCAAAAGAATTCTCCCATCACGATCTAGACAACCACCGCCATGGGTCACTGATCAAGACTGAGATCTACACAACAGAGGTCAAATCAAGTGACTAGGAGAATCAAAAAGTCTGGCGGCACAAATAGAGAGACGGGGCGACGCGCAAATAGAGGGACGGGGCGATGCGTAAATCGAGGGACTACGATGAATTGGAAATTGACAATCAAAAGGGCTGAGCTTTTCGAATATCTAAGGTTCCTAAGCCGACTTCGAGAAAGAACACAAGGAAGACGAAGAAGTTCTCTCTCTGGGCTACTCCTTCTCACTCTATGCAACTTAGCCACCAAGGTTTCTTAATGTCTTCCAAATGCCTAACAATGACTATTTATAGGAGATTCAAGGGAGACCTAGTGGACTTTTGAGTTGGGCCTTAATGTTGGACTTTTTTTTACTCTCTTACTCTTCCCTAGTCCAATCAACTCCAATCGAACTTTTCGAATTAATTTCTTAACCCACTTGGTTAATTAAATTTAATCGAACCCTTAGGATTATTTCGTATAACCCACTTAGTCAATTAAATATTAATTAAACCTTTATGATTAATTAATTCACTTTGTCAATTAGTCCAATGCATAATTAGTCGTACTACTAGCGGGCCAATTATGGAACTACTGCTCATAAATGAATTTATTTCGCGCTCACTTTATTATTCTTCTATCTCCCCACATCAAAGATCTAGTGCTCATCGATTCATAAATTTACTGACAAATTAATTCATCGATTTCTTGGTAATCGAGATTAGTACCACTCGAATTTCTTATTATACCGGACATAAAGTCTACTGGCCGGGTTAAGTATAATAAACCGTACGAGCTCATCTCGGGAGCACCATCAACCCAACGAACCGGTACATAGATTCCTTATGTTAGTTTTGAATACAGAAAAGGTATGGCTTGTATTAAAAACTAATATCCACAGATGACATATCATTTTGTTTCAGTATTAAATTATTCCATTATATCATAGAACTAGATAATGGGGTGTAGAAAGACACAGTAGATACCGTTATTAGTTAAAGTATTGATATATAAAAAGTATGCTCATAACTGAGATAGTCTGAACATACTATCGGTATAGGTTATCGTGTGGTTTGGAAATTAGTTTATCTAGACTAATTAAATCACACAGATATGCCCGAGGCATATTGAGCACGACCAGTTTGGACAGAATTGACCTGTACTGATCAGCGTAGTTAATTCGGTCCTAGTATTGAGTCTCTCAATCTCAAGATTGGGACGAGCGTGAGATTTGGATGTCATATGCTTTGATTTGCCAAAGAGTGCGGTCAATTGAGGCCTATACCTCGGTAGGTTGGGTGTGCAGTGTTTAGCTTCTTACGTGCCATTGCTAGTCAGAGGAATCCATGTACCTGTTCGCCGGGTGGATGGTGCTCCCGAGATGAGCTCGTAAGGTTTATTATACTAAATCTAGCCAGTACACTTTACATCCGATATAATAAGAAAGTCGAGTGGTACTAATCTAGGATACCAAGAAGTCGGTGAATTAGTTTGTCAGTAAATTGATAAATCGACGAGCACTAGATCTTTAATGTGGGGAGATAGAAGAAAATAAAGTGGCGCGATGTAAAGTCATTTTTTAGCGGTAGTTCCATAGTTAGTCCGATAGTAGTACGACTAATTATGTATTTGACTAATCGACAAAGTGAATAAATTAATCCTAAAGGTTTAATTAATATTTAATTGACAAAGTGGATTAAGGAATTAATTCTATATAAATTAATTAATCCTAAGCTTTCGATTAAATTAAATTAACGAAGTGGGTTAAGAAATTAATTCGAATGGGTCGATTGGAGTTGATTAGTCTAGGAAAGACTAAGCGGTCAACAAAAGTCAAATTAAAAGGCCCAACTCAAAAGCTCACTTGGTCTCCATTGAAGCTCCCTATAAATAGAAAGCTTATGCCTTAAGAAACTTAAGAAAATCTTGCAAGACAACTTTGTCTTCCTTGAGTGAGAAAGTTCTAGAGAGTGACTCTTCTTCCTTTTTGAGTTTCTTGCAAAAACGTACTTGGAATCCCATTTCTCGATTTAGATTAAGCTTGAAAGATTAAACTTTTAGATAACCCATCGATTTATTGAGTTGCCCACTGCTGGTTTTGTATTTATTTTGCTCGGATTTTTCAAGATTTTGGCTGGACTGCTCGGCAGTTTCTTATCTTGTCCTGCCGGTCACTTCAATCCATTCTGGGGTGCTTGATCCGGCTAGGTTTGTGTTGATCTCTCCCTTGGGTTGGTGATCCACAATCCCGGCTGTCCAGATTGTGACCGGAATTGAAGTGGGTTCAATTTTATTGGCGAGAAAAGTAGTGGGCAGCAGTTTTTTGGGTTAAAGGTTTGATCTTTCGGGCAGATTTAATCTAATTGAGGGATTTTCTTAGTGGGTTTCTCGTGGGCTTTGGTAGCACACCCCGATAGACTATTGCCCACGTAATATTCGAGGTTTCTTGGAGTTATTCATTGGATTTCGGTGGTGATCACGAATTAAAGATTTGGTTTTTCTTATTGCGTTGGACTTCGCATCAAAGGTATAACATGTAATCCTTCCGCTTTTAATTAAAGGTTCAATCTTTGGGCGTTGATTGTTGATTTAATAAATTAAATAAGTATAAACCTAGATCCGTTCAGGGGAAAATGAATTTGAGCCTGAGATTTGTCGAAAGTTTCCGATTCTGGAATGCATTGCACGAAAGTGAGATTTTCGATTTAGCCCGGGCTTATTCTGTTTCCCTTCAAATTGGAATCAGATCAAGTGTGTTGGCTTTATACTTGTTTAATTTATTACACGGCTTTATTTTGACATTATTATTTTTGTCAAAATGTTTAAACATGTGGTTATTAGTTTCTCGGCTATTATGGTGAAATTTCATTTTCATTCATAAACCCCGGGACATGTTCGGGCTCGTATTGTTTTTGAATGGAAATGTCTGTAATAGTAATAACCACGAGCTAGAAGTCGTGTAGGATTAGATAAATCTAGTAGCAGGATTTAATCTAATTATGTCATCTTTAAATTCCTAGAAAAATGCCTTTGTATATAGGAATTTATGTATTATGGCGAAGACGTTATTTTGGGTGACTTATATTCATGGGTTTTGGTTTTTCATAATTTTGGGTGATTCCTAATTACGTAAAAAACCGAGAAAACCTGGGCGAATCGAGAGGAATCCAAATAACAAGTGGGATCAACATGACGGGACGTGTCACCTAGGCGTCAAGGAATTAACGATAGAGAAGGCCATAATAGTCGAGAAATTTTATTTCTTTAATTTCCCGTCTTTATGTCTTTTCGATGATTGTGTGTTTTCATTTTATTTTGCATGAACAAAAACCAAACCAAACCGTTTTAAAAAGTAAAGTGCAATCAACTAAGGTAGATTATTCGCATATTAAAACTCCAACGGTTTTATGGGTGCGAATATCCATAGTTAAGATATTGCATGTTAAAACGTAAAAATCCTCAAACTTAAAAATCTAAGTGGGAGCGGGTTGGTAAATATCCCCATGGCCTCCATTACGGATTCATATGTGATATAGGTTAGACCGACGCGCTGGCCAAGGGCCTTCTTCCCTACGGATAAGTCTTCAACCCCGAGATATCACTAGATTGAATTTCTAAAGGGATGACTATAGCAAGGTTAATTGGAGAAATTGCGACACCCTCGATAACCGAGACGCATTAGTATCCTAAGTAACAAGCTTCGAAGTTACGTAATGGCAAACACTTAGTGTACCATTTGTAGTATTCCTCCTAAGAGGTTATGCTGCTTATAAGCATGGCTAAAATTATCGACTATTAATTTCATTGATCATAAGATTGTTGGTCAGATAATAGAATTAATGAACTTCGGTTCTTCTCGATTGAATACGGGTTGGCGTAGACGTTCACCCAACGTGACCTGCATTAATCCCGGTGTGAGAGATGTCGGAAGGAGAATGTATTGTTTTGAGGATATCAATATTTTTCAAAACGTATACTAAAACTTGACTGTTTATTTTTTAGTTGTTGATTTGTCTTTGAACCCGCTAGCTGTCATACTGAATCAGAACAAACATACAGGTCCAAATTACATTGACTGGAAACGTAACCTGGACATTTTCCTTACTCTGAGGGTTACAAATATGTGCTCACTGAGGAGTGCCCCCCTAAGCCCAGTGATGATGCCACCCCTGAGCAGCGAGAGCTATATACCAGGTGGCAGAAGGTTGATAAGATGACCTGGTGCTACATCTTGGCTTCTATGTCGAGTGTACTGCAGCACCCGCATCAGTTGTTTACCTCAGCCTACGATATGTTGCTCAATCTCAGGGAGATGTTTGGACATCGGGGCAGGGCAGCTAAGTAGTTGGCTATGAGGAAACTCATGAATGCTAGGATGGCTAAAGGCACCTTAGTGAGGGATCATGTATTAGACATGATTAGCTGCATCAATGAGATTGAGGTATTGGAAGGTGACATTGATGGGGAGACCCAGGTCGATATCATCCTCCAGAGCTTGCCCCTTAGTTTTGAGCAGTTTTGGTTGAATTACAATATGGGCAAGCTCTCATATTCACTTCCTGAGCTCATGACTGCATTGGTGTCTGCTGCGGGCCTCTTCGCAGAGAAGAAGCAAGCCTTGGCTACTGTTGGTCCCTCTGGTTCCTCTGCTGGGCCCAAAGCCAGGAAGCATAAGAGGAAAAGAGGCCAGAGAGCAGGTGTAGCTGTTCATGGACCCAAGGCGGGCATTGCCAAGAAGCATAAGCCAAAAGGCAAGTGCTTCAGATGTGGCAAGGCGGGACATTGGAAAAAGGATTTCCAGAAGCCTCGAGATATGTGTAAATTTTCCCTAGTTACTGAGACGTGTTTAGTGGCGATTCCCACGGATACTTGGTGTGTAGATTCAGGAGCCACTGATCACGTTTGTAATTCATTGCAGGGGTTCCAAGTGACCCATCTGCTTAGAGAGTTACATGTCTACCTTGGGGATACTACCAGAGTTTCTGTTGTTGCAGTGGGAGTTTAATGTCTTTATTTTTCAGACTCTATTTTACATTTGAGAGATTGTCTATATGTACTCAATTTTCAGAAGAATTTACTTTCAGTTTCAAAACTTTTATTGAATGGTTATAAGTGTGCTTTTTCTAATAATTTTGTTTTTATTAGAAAGAACCAGAGGCTTATATGTTTCGGTACATTAGTTGATAATCTATTTTTAATTAAGACAAACTCCCCAGTTGTGCAAAACACAGAAACTAGTAACTCATCATCGAATCATAGTAAGAGAAAATAATCTTCCCCTTTGAATCAAACTTATCTTTGGCACCTTAGACTAGGTCACATTAACCTTAGTAGGATTCAAAGGTTGGTTAATGATGGGTCTTTAGACTCATTAGATATTGACAGTTTTCCTACCTGTGAGTCCTACTTAGAGGGTAAAATGACCAAGAGACCTTTCAAGGCAAAGAGGTATATGGCCAAAGAGGTTTTAGAGTTGATTCATTCTTACTTGTGTGGGCCTATGTTAGTTTAGGCTAGAGGTGGTTATGCGTATTTCGTGACATTCACAAATGATTACTCTAGATATGGATACATATACCAGATGTGCCACAAGTCTGAATGCTTTGGCAAGTTCAAAGAGTTTAAGGCTGAGGTGGAGAACCATCTGGATAAGAGTATCAAGGCCTTGCGATCTGATCACGGTGGCGAATACCTCTCTAGTGAATTTAGGTCCTATTTGTCAAAGATGGGTATTCAGTCCCAGTTATCTGCACCTGGCACACCCCTCGAGGCAGATGCAGGTAAGTTAGATTTGAGATCAAAGGCTATGCTGTTTGTAGGCTACCCCAAAGGAACGAGAGGTGGTCTATTTTATAGTCCTCAGGATCAGAAGGTGGTGATCAGCACCAATGCCAGATTTCTTAAGGAGGACTATAGTTTAGATCACAAGTCAAGCAGCAAGGTAGTATTCTAAGAGCTTAAAATTCAGTCCATTATTCCAGATGCACGAGTACAGGAAGACACACCACAAGAGACTGCACACACTATCACAGATGATGCTCTTACATAGGCTGCATCTCATCATAGTGGGAGGGTTTCCAGACAGCCTGAAAGGTACATGGGTTTGGGTGAGTCTTCAGACTTTATCCCTGGCGCTCATGAACCAGACCCAGTTAGCTACAATGAGGCTCTCCAGGATAAAGATGCAGATTTTTGGCAGAGAGCGATGATTGCTGAGATGGGTTCTATGGACTCAAATCAGGTCTGGGAGCTGGTAGACCTTCCTGAGGGGTTTCGGCCTATTGGGTGCAAATGGGTCTACAAGTGAAAGAGAGGATTAGAAGGGAGGGTTGAGACCTTCAAGGTTAGGCTTGTGGCTAAGGGGTATACTCAGAAAGAGGGTATCGATTATGTGGAGTCCTTTTCCCTGGTAGCTATGCTTAAGTCGATCCAGATTCTCTTGGATTTAGCTGCTCATATGGACTATGAGATTTGGTATATGGATGTCAAGACAGCTTTCCTTAATGGAAGTCTTAAGGAGACCATCTTTATGCAGCAACCAGAGGGTTTCATTGTTCAGGGCCAAGAGCACAAGGTATGCAGGCGTAGGAGGTCCATTTATGAACTTAAGCAAGCATCCAGATCTTGGAACATCCATTTTGACGAGGTTATCCAGTCTTATGGATTCACTCAGTGTCCGGATGAGCAGTGTGTATATCGAAAGTGTGATGGTGATACGGTGGTGTTCTTCGTACTTTACGTAGATGACATCCTTCTGATTGGCAACAGTAAGAAGGTGTTGTCAGACGTAAAGGCATGGTTGTCCAGGAAATATAATATGAAGGATTTGGGAGAGGCTGGACATATCCTTGGGATCAAGATTATTCGAGATCGTAGGAGACGTTCTCTGACTCTCTCCCTAGCATCCTACATAGACACGATTCTGGCCCATTTTAACATGCAGAACTCCAAGAAGGGTTCACTACCTTTCAGGCATGGGGTGCATTTGTCTAAGGAGTAATGTCCCAAGACTGCTGAGGAGATAGATACCATGCAGGCGGTACCTTATACTTCAGCAGTGGTAGCCTCATTTATGCTATGTGAAAGATTATCTGCACGGGCCTAGCTAGAAACTCACTTTCGTGCTATGCATTCCAGAATTGAAATCTCTGGCCAGGCCTAGACGCTAGAACAATCGCTATTCCAACCCTTTTAAAATAACATTGCGCTGGATCTGGGTTTGCACTCATTCGATTTACCACGCAATAAAAATTCTTAATTAAAGAGGAAACATAAGAATTACCTATTGAAGCGTTCACTCAGGTGATTCTCTTATATGCCTCAAGACTTTGCTTGTATGTTATGTGGGCAGCAATCTAACGAGCAATTGATCAGCTAATCACCACAAACCACCTGCTGGAATGTTGGAGTAGAATACATAAGCTATGCTTGTATTGTACAGTTTCCCAGTTTTAATATATCGATTTGTGTTTCAGTCATATTTTTTTGTGCATGTTTATGTCCACTTATATTATGTAAGTAGATGATGAGGTGTCTGGTGCGACACAGTAGATCTCATCATTGGTTGAAAGACATAATATATAAATGAGGTTCGTAACCGAGACAGCTTTGGACAAACTGTCGGTCTAGGTTATTATGTGATTCAGATAATTAGTTTGTCTAAACTAATTGAATCATATAGATATGCCCGGGGCATATTGAACTTGACTCTTAGGAATGATTTGTCTTGTACTGATTTAATAGACAAATCGATCCTTGTATTCTATCTCTAAATCCCTAGACTCGAGTGGGCATGAGGATTAGACATAGCGTACTTTGATCTGCCAAAGGGTGAGGTCAATTGTGGCCAATAATCTCGGTAGGTTGGGTGCGCGTGTTTAGTTACTTGGTGTGCTGTTGTTTATCGAAAGAAAACAATGTACCGGTGCGTCCGGGGTGATGGTGCTCCCGAGATGAGCTCGAAATGTTTATTATACTAAACCCGGCCGGTGGACTTATGTCCGGTATAGTAAGAAGGTCGAGTGGTACTAGTCTCGAAATTAAAGAAGTTGATGAATTAATTTATCAGTAAATTAATGAATTAACGAGCACTATATCTTTGATGTGGGGAGATTATGAATATAATTTAATTAAGTTGTTCCGGAAGCGATTCTGGTGTAGGTTGGTAGTGCCATAATTAATCCGTTAGTGGTACGATTAATTATGTACTTGGTTGTTGACAAAGGTAGATTTAATTAATTTAGAAATTAATTAATCCTTGTGTCAGTTGGTTGTGAATCATCCCAGGAACTGGTTTGGGATAAGTGAATCCCTGTGTCAGTTGGGAGTGATTCATCCCAGGAACTGGATTGGGATAAGTGAATCCCTGTGTCAGTTGGGAGTGATTCATCCCAGGAACTGGATTGGGATAAGTGAATCCCTGTGACAGTTGGGAGTGTATCAGTCCAGGAACAGGATTGAAGGAAACAAAATATGTATCAGTCCAGAAACAGGATTGAAGGAAAACAGAAACCCAGTAGGAAGACCAATCCTAAACCAACTTGGAGTCTCTCTTGTAACTCTATAAATAGACAAGGGATCAGTCATTCAGATAAACAATAACACAATTAATCCACAGGATTTCTAGAGAGAGAAAATTCTAGAGAGAGAAAACGTTTCTCTCTCCAAGTCGAATTTTCAAGAAAGTGTGCAGCTGGTTTTTGGGTTTCTAGTGGCTGAAATTTTGGCCTTGGTTTATACCAGCTGCGCGTAGCTTTCTCTCTCTGCGGGCGGTGCATTTATAGTATGTGCCAGGTGCTGCGGGGCTAGAGTTTTCTAGCAGGTGGATTGTGGTGAGTAGCTGATCAATTGACTTCTAGTTCGTTGCCCACACAACGTGAAGTCATAGTCTTGAGGCATACAAGAGAATCACCAGGTGCACGCTTCAAAGGAACTTTTCTAAGATTCCGCTTAAACAGAAATTTTTTGTTGCGTGGTAAATCGAGCAAGTGCAAACCCAGATCCTACCAAAATTCTTTCAATTGGTATCAGTGCCTGGTTTAGGGGGTTCTGTGCTTGTTCGATTTATTACATAGTTTTATTTGCAGGTGGTTTAGAATCCCGACTATTATGGTTACGTTTGTATGGGTTTTAATTAAACTCTGGGACTTGTCCGGATTTAATTTTATTATGAATGTTTGTAATAGTTTAACCACGTGCTGGAAGCCGTGTAGGATTAGATCAAATCTGTAGTAGGATTTTTTCTATGTAATTTCGATTATTTAATTTTCCTAGAATGCCTTGTAGTAGGAAAATTGTTTTTTTTGTAATCGAAAGCGTTATGGTGGGCGACTTGGATTCATGGGTTTTGGGTTATCATGAATTTGAAGAAACCCAGGAAAACCCAGAACGAATTGCGAGAAGACCAAATAGCGTGGGAAAAAGCGAATGAGGAGTTGGCGGGAGGAGTCGACACCGGCAACGATTGCCGGTAGCAAAATCGCCGCCGGCAGCCATAGAAAGGCAGCAGCGCGCAGCAGTCGCTGCACGCAGCAGCTGCTGCGCGCTGCTGCTGGGCGCGCAGGCCCGCGCGCGCACGGCCCGTGCATGCCGTGCGGGCGCGCGGGCGCGCACGGGGTGCCAGGCGCGCCCGCTGGGCCGCGCGCACGGCCCGTGAGGACGGTGCGCGCGGGCAGCACTGCCCTCGGCCCGTGCTACGGCCCGGGCGGCCCGTTCGGGCTGTTCGGGCTGTTTTTGGCCCGTTTTTCCTCCAGTTTTCGTTTTTTTGAAATTCAAGACTCTCTCCATCGAGTGACGTGACGGGACACGAGATCAAGGCAGAAGATGGAAGCAATTAAAACCATAATAGTCGGGGAATTTATTTTTTCGAATTTATTTCCCGTATTTATTGTTTTAATTTTTATGCTTTATTTTTATGCTGTATTTTAGATGCATGAATTAAAGCATGTCTGGTTTTATGGTTGCACATAACTTAGGTTAGTTAATTGCATGTTAAAACCGGAAAAACCCTCAAATTGGAAACTAAGTGGGAGCGGGTTGTGTTATATCCCCATGGCCACCATTACGGGTTCATATGCGATGTGGGTTGGCTTGCGCGTTGGCATTAGGGCCTTCTTCCATTCGGATGAGTCCAGCCCCGAGATCGCTAGTCTATAAGCTTCTGAGTAAGATGACTAGAGCGAGTTTAACTAGGAGAAATGCGACACCCTCTCCATCTGAGGCGCACTATCCTGAGGTAACAAACTCAGAAGTCACGTAATGGCACACACTTAGTGTATGATCTGCAGTATTCCTCCCGCGAGGTTACGCTGTTTACTTGTATGGGTGAAAGCACCGACTATTAGCTACATTGATCAAAAGATCGTTGGTCAGATAGTGTAGTTAATGAACTTGGTTCTTCTCAAACGAATGTGGGTTAGCGTAAACGTCCACACTGCGTGGCTTGCGAGAATCCCGGTGGATGAGATGTTGGTGGATTAATATTATTGTTTTGAGGGAAATCAATAATTAATTGAATTTTCATGTTTTCGAAAATTCTAGCATATATAACTGAAACACTGTTTGTTTACTTTCCAGTTTAAATCGATATGGCATTCAATCCTTTAGCTGCTATTTTGAAAAACAACAATTTAACTGGAACTAATAATGTCGATGGAAGTCGTAACTTGGACATTGTCCTTAGGGCTGAGAGCGCTCCTGTGAGAGATCGTGTCATTGACATGATTAGTAATATCAACAAGGTTGAGGTAGGAGGAGGTGAAATCGTTGGTGAAACCAAAGCCGATATTGTCCTCCAGAGCTTGCCTCAAAGCTATGAGCGGATTCGGTTGAACTACAACATAAGTAAGATGTTGTGGAGTTTATCCGAGCTCTTGGCAGAGTTGATGGCGACTCAAAGCTATGAGTGGATTCGGTTGAACTACAACATAAGTAAGATGTTGTGCAGTTCATCCGAGCTCTTGGCAGAGTTGATGGCGGCTGAAAGTCTTCTTCAAGAGAATAAGCAAGCTTTAGTCGCAGTCGAAGCTTTAGAATCTTCTTCTGAGCCTGAGGCTGGAAAGAAGAAGAGAAAGCTCGAGGGAGTAGCTAAAAAGGCACAAATTGTGCCTAAGCCAGATATTGCAAAGAAGAAATCAAACGACAAGTGCTTCAAGTGCAATAAGACGGGACATAGGAAAACGGATTGTCCAAAGCTTATAAGTACGATAAATTATGCCATAATTACTGAGACATGTTTAGCGGCGATTCCCACAGATACTTGGTGTGTGGATTCAGGTGCCACTGACCATGTTTGTAATTCTTTGCAAGGGTTCCAAGTAACCCAGAAGCTTAGAGCAGGCGAATTGGATATCTACTTGGGCGACACTACAAGAGTGTCAGTAGAAGCAGTGGGAGTAGTTAAGTTGAATTTTGAAAATTCTAGCTTGGAGTTAGTTATTTGTCTTTATGTACCGAGTTTTAGAAAGAACTTGATTTCGGTTTCTAAACTCTTGAAAAACGGGTATAAGTTTATTTTTTTTCTGATGACTGTGTTGTTATTAGAAGAAATGGAAAACTTATTTGTTCTGGTTCATTGGCGAACAATTTGTTTGTGGTTAACTCTAACTCCCCTGTAGCGCAAAACATAGAAATAGATAGCTCAGTATCCAACATTAATAAGAGGAAGAGACCTTCTGAAATGAATCAAACCTATCTTTGGCATCTAAGGCTAGGTCATATAAACCTTAGTAGGATTCAGAGGTTGGTCAATGATGGACCTTTGGGTTCATTAGATATTGACAGTTATGCAACCTGCGAATCTTGCTTGGAAGGTAAGATGACCAAGAGACCTTTTAAAGCAAAAGGCTATAGAGCAAAAGAAGTATTAGAGTTGATTCATTCTGACTTGTGTGGACCTATGACGGTCTAGGCACGAGGGGGATATGAGTATTTCGTGACGTTCACGGATGACTACTCTAGGTACGGATACATTTACCTAATGTGCCACAAGTCCGAAAGTTTTGGCAAGTTCAAAGAGTTTCGGGCAGATGTGGAGAAGCATCATGGTAAGAGTATCAAGACATTGCGTTCAGATCGTGGTGGGAGTACCTGTCCCATGAATTTCGAGATTACCTCACTGAGGTAGGAATTCAGTCTCAGTTGTCTGTGAAAGATTTTGGTAGGATCTGGGTTTGTACCTACTCGATTTACCACGCAACAAAAAATTCTAATAAAAGCGGAATCTTAAAAAAGTACCTTTGAAGCGTGCACTTGGTGATTCTCTTGTATGCCTCAAGACTATAACTTCACGTTGTGTGGGAAACGAACTAGAAGTCAATTGATCAGCTACTCACCACAATCCACCTGCTAGAAAACTCTAGCCCCGCAGCACCTGGTACGTAGTATAAACGCACCGCCCGCAGAGAGAGAAAGCTACGCGCAGCTAGTATAGACCAAGGCCAAAATTTCAGCCACTAGAAACCCAAAAACCAGCTGCACACTTTCTTGAAAATTCGACTTGGAGAGAGAAACGTTTTCTCTCTCTAGAATTTTCTCTCTCTAGAAATCCTGTGGATTAATTGTGTTATTGTTTTATCTGAATGACTGATCCCTTGTCTATTTATAGAGTTACAAGAGAGACTCCAAGTTGGTTTAGGATTGGTCTTCCTACTGGGTTTCTGTTTTCCTTCAATCCTGTTTCTGGACTGATACAGATTCTATTTCCTTCAATCCTGTTCCTGGACTGATACACTCCCAACTGCCACAGGGATTCACTTATCCCAATCCAGTTCCTGGGATGAATCACTCCCAACTGACACAGGGATTCACTTATCCCAAACCAGTTCCTGGGATGATTCACAACCAACTGACACAAGGATTAATTAATTTCTAAATTAATTAAATCTACATTTGTCAACAACCCAGTACATAATTAATCGTACCACTAACGGATTAATTATGGCACTACCAACCTACACCAGAATTGCTTCCGGAACAACTTAATTCATAATCTCCCCACATCAAAGATATAGTGCTCGTTAATTCATTAATTTACTGAAAAATTAATTCATCAACTTCTTTAATTCCGAGACTAGTACCACTCGACCTTTTTACTATACCGGACATAAGTCCACCGGCCGGGTTTAGTATAATAAACATTTCGAGCTCATCTCGGGAGCACCATCACCCCGGACGCACCGGTACATGGTTTCCTTTCGACCAGCAGTAGCACACCAAGTAACTAAACACGCGCACCCAACCCACCGAGATTATTGGCCACATTTGACCTCACCCATTGGCAGATCAAAGTACACTATGTCTAATACTCATGCCCACTCGAGTCTAGGGATTTAGTGATAGAATACAAGGATCGATTTGTCTATTAAATCAGTACAAGACAAATCATTCCTAAGAGTCAAGTTCAATATGCCCCGGGCATATCTATATGATTCAATTAGTTTAGACAAACTAATTATCTGAATCACATAATAACCTAAACCGACAGTTTGTCCAAAGCTGTCTCGGTTACGAACCTCATTTATATATTATGTCTTTCAACCAATGATGAGATCTACTGTGTCGCACCAGACACCTCATCATCTACTTACATAATATAAATGGATATAAACATGCACAACAAAATATGACTGAAACACAAATTGATATATTAAACTGGGAAACTGTACAATACAAGCATAGCTTATGTATTCTACTCCAACAATCTCCCACTAATACTTAAGCTGTGCTTTAAGTATATAACTACATACAATCCTACTCAATCTGCTGCTATCTATCTAGAAAAACTGTCAAGGCTCTCCTAAGCATCTGATCCCCATGCCCTTCACGTGAGCCTCAAAAACTTAAGAAGTCAATGTTTTCGTGAACGGATCTGCAAGGTTATCCTCTGATGCTATCTTAGCTACGACCACGTCTACCCTCTTTACGATGTCTCGTATCAGGTGGTACTTGCGCTGTATATGTTTACTCGCCTTGTGGGCTCGTGGTTCATTCGAGTTTGCAACTGCACCGTTGTTATCACAATAAACCGTGATAGACTTCTGCAAACCAGGAATCACATCTAAGTCCACTAGGAAGTTCTTGAGCCATACTGCCTCTTTCGCTGCCTCTGATGCGGCAACATACTCAGCCTCTATGGTAGAGTCCGCCACGCATTTCTGCTTGACACTCCGCCAAACTATGGCTCCACCTCCTAGAGTAAACACATACCCTGAGGTAGACTTGCTCTTGTCCCTGTCGCCTTGGAAATCTGAATCCGTGCAACCTCGGGGTACCAGCTCAGACGCTTGATAGACCAGAACTTGGTCCCTCGTTCTGCGCAAATACTTGAGAATGCATTTTACTGCCTCCCAATGAGCTTTCCCGGGGTTACTCTGATATCTGCTCACCATGCCAACGGCATAACAGATATCAGGCCTCGTACACAACATGGCATACATGAGACTTCCTACTGCCGAAGCATATGGAACTGTTTTCATGGTCTCTATCTCCTCAACAGTCTTAGGAGACTGTTCCTTAGATAGAAACACCCCATGCCTGAAAGGTAGAAAACCTTTCTTGGAGTTCTGCATGTTAAAACGGGCCAGAATCGTGTCTAGGTATGAAGCTTGGGAGAGCGTTAGTGAACGTTTCCTACGATCTCGAATAATCTTGATCCCAATGATATGTCCCGCTTCCCCTAAGTCCTTCATATCAAATTGCTTGGACAGCCATGCCTTTACGTCTGATAACACTTTCTTGTTGTTGCCAATCAATAGAATGTCATCTACGTAAAGCACAAGAAACACCACTGAGTTTCTATCACGTCTGCGATATACACATTGCTCATCCGAACACTGAGTAAATCCAAAGGACTGGATTACTTCATCAAACCGGATGTTCCAAGATCTGGATGCCTGCTTAAGTCCATAAATAGACCTCTTAAGCCTGCAAACCTTATGCTCTTGGCCTTTTTCAATGAATCCCTCTGGTTGCTGCATAAAGATGGTTTCCTCAAGACTTCCGTTTAGGAAAGCTGTCTTGACATCCATCTGCCAAATCTCATAATCCATATGAGCAGCTATGGCCAAGAGAATCCGAATCGACTTAAGCATGGCTACCGGGGAGAAGGTTTCCTCATAATCGATTCCCTCTTTCTGAGTATACCCCTTCGCCACCAGCCGAGCTTTAAAGGTTTCCACCTTCCCGTCAGGTCCTCTCTTACGTTTGTAGACCCACTTGCATCCAATGGGCTTAAACCCATTAGGCAGGTCCACAAGCTCCCAGACTTGATTGTGGTCCATTGACCCCATCTCGGATATCATTGCCTTACGCCAAGATTCTGCATCTTTATCTCGAAGCTCCTCATTGTAGTTAACTGGGTCAGGTTCAGGCATACCTGGGACTAGGTCTGAAGCCTCTCCCACGCCAACGAATCTGTCTAGCTGTCTCACAACCCTCCCACTACGACGAGGCACCGCCTGTGTAGGTGCATCATCTGTGATCTCATGTGCAGTGTGTGGTGTATCTACTTGTGCTGGTGCATCAGGATTAGTAGTTTGTCGTCTAAGCTCTTCTAGTACTATCTTACTCTTGGGCTTGTGGTCTAAGACATAGTCCTCTTCTAAAAATCTAGTGTTGGTACTTACCACCACCTTCTGATCTTTAGGACTATAGAATAGACCACCTTTCGTTCCCCTAGGATATCCTACAAACAGCATTAATTCTGTTCTTGCATCTAACTTAGCCGTATCTGCATTAAGCACATGTGCTGGGCAGCCCCAAATTCTGAGATGTCTTAGATTGGGCTTCCGTCCGTTCCACAACTCTACTGGGGTTGAAGGCACGGTTTTAGATGGTACAAGATTAAGAATATACATTTCCGTTTCCAAGGCATATCCCAAGAACGAACTTGGCAAATCACTATAGCTCATCATGGACCTAACCATTTCCATAAGAGTTCGGTTCCTCCTTTCTGCTACACCATTCTGCTGTGGCTTGCCAGGTGCAGACAACTGAGACTGAATTCCTACCTCAGTGAGGTAATCTTGAAATTCATGGGACAGGTACTCCCCACCAGGATCTGAACGCAGTGTCTTGATACTCTTACCATGATGCTTCTCCACATCTGCCCGAAACTCTTTGAACTTGCCAAAACATTCGGACTTGTGGCGCATTAGGTAAATGTACCCGTACCTAGAGTAGTCATCCGTGAATGTCACGAAATACTCATATCCCCTTTGTGCCTGGACCGTCATAGGTCCACACAAGTCAGAATGAATCAACTCTAATACTTCTTTAGCTCTATAGCCTTTTGCTTTAAAAGGTCTCTTGGTCATCTTACCTTCCAAGCAAGATTCGCAGGTTGCATAACTGTCAATATCTAATGAACCCAAAAGTCCATCATTGACCAACCTATGAATCCTACTAAGGTTTATATGACCTAGCCTTAGATGCCAAAGATAGGTTTGATTCATTTCAGAAGGTTTCTTCCTCTTATTAATGTTAGATTCTGAGCTATCTATCTCTATGTTTTGCGCAACAGGGGAGTTAGAGTTAACCACAAACAAATTGTCCGCCAATGAACCAGAACAAATAAGTTTTCCATTTCTTCTAATAACAACACAATCATCAGAAAAAATAAACTTATACCCGTTCTTCAAGAGTTTAGAAACCGAAATCAAGTTCTTTCTAAAACTCGGTACATAAAAACAAGTAACTAACTCCAAGCTAGAATTTTCGAAATTCAACTTAACTACTCCCACTGCTTCTACTGACACTCTTGTAGTGTCGCCCAAGTAGATATCCAACTCGCCTTCTCTAAGCTTCTGGGTTACTTGGAACCCTTGCAAAGAATTACAAACATGGTCAGTGGCACCTGAATCCACACACCAAGTATCTATGGGAATCACCGCTAAACATGTCTCAGTAATTAAGGCATAATTTATCGTACTTATAAGCTTTGGACAATCTGCTTTCCAATGTCCCATCTTATTGCACTTGAAGCACTTGTCTTTCGACTTCTTCTTTGCAATATCTGGCTTAGGTGCAATTTGTGCCTTTTTAGCTACTCCCTCGAGCTTTCTCTTCTTCTTTCCAGCCTCAGGCTCAGAAGAAGATTCTAAAGCTTCGACTGCGACTAAAGCTCGCTTCTTCTCTTGAAGAAGACTTTTAGCCGCCATCAACTCTGCTAAGAGCTCGGATGAACTCCACAACATCTTACTTATGTTGTAGTTCAACCGAATCCGCTCATAGCTTTGAGGCGCCATCAACTTTGCCAAGAGCTCGGATGAACTCCACAACATCTTACTTATGTTGTAGTTCAACTGAATCCACTCATAGCTTTGAGGCAAGCTCTGGAGGATAATATCGGCTTTGGTTTCACCAACGATTTTGCCTCCCACTACCTCAACCCTGTTGATGTTACTAATCGTGTCAATGACACGATCTCTCACAGGAGCGCTCTCAGCCCTAAGGACAATGTCCAAGTTATGACTTCCATCGACATTATTAGTTCCAGTTAAATTGTTGTTTTTCAAAATAGCAGCTAAAGGATTGAATGCCATATCGATTTAAACTGGAAAGTAAACAAACAGTGTTTCAGTTATATATGCTAGAATTTTCGAAAACATGAAAATTCAATTTAATTATTGATTTCCCTCAAAACAATAATATTAATCCACCAACATCTCATCCACCGGGATTCTCGCAAGCCACGCAGTGTGGACGTTTATGCTAACTCACATTCGTTTGAGAAGAACCAAGTTCATTAACTACACTATCTGACCAACGATCTTTTGATCAATGTAGCTAATAGTCGGTGCTTTCAGCCGTACAAGTAAGCAGCGTAACCTCGCGGGAGGAATACTGCAGATCATACACTAAGTGTGTGCCATTACGTGACTTCTGAGTTTGTTACCTCAGGATAGTGCGCCTCAGATGGAGAGGGTGTCGCATTTCTCCTAGTTAAACTCGCTCTAGTCATCTTACTCAGAAGCTCATAGTCTAGCGATCTCGGGGCTGGACTCATCCGAATGGAGGAAGGCCCTAATGCCAACGCGCAAGCCCACCCACATCGCATATGAACCCGTAATGGTGGCCATGGGGATATAACACAACCCGCTCCCACTTAGATTTCCAATTTGAGGGTTTTTCCGGTTTTAACATGCAATTAACTAACATAAGTTATGTGCAACCATAAAACCAGACATGCTTTAATTCATGCGTCTAAAATACAGCATAAAAATAAAGCATAAAAATTAAAACAATAAATACGGGAAATAAATTCGAAAAAACAAATTCCCCGACTATTATGGTTTTAATTGCTTCCATCTTCTGCCTTGATCTCGTGTCCCGTCACGTCACTCGATGGAGAGAGTCTTGAACTTCAAAAAATGAAAACTGAAGGAAAAACGGGCCAAAAACAGCCCGAACAGCCCGAACGGGCCGCCCGGGCCGTGCTGCCCGCGCGCGCGCACAGCCCGCAAGGGCCGTACGTGGCCAGCGCGCGAGGCCCAGCGCACGCGGACCCGCGCTAGGCCCAGTGTCCCGCGTGCCCGCGCGCCAGCACGGCCCACACAGAATGTGCGCGCGCGGGCCTGCGCAGCCCTGCGCGCCCAGCAGCAGCGCGCAGCAGCTGCATGCTGCTGCCTTTTTGGCCTGCCGGCCGGTAATTTTACTGCCGGCAAACGTTGCCGGCGTCGCCTCCTGCCGCCAACTCCTCCTTCGCTTTTTCCCACGCTATTTGGTCTTCTTGCAATTCGTTCTGGGTTTTTCTGGGTTTCTTCAAATTCATGATATCCCAAAACCCACGAATCCGAGTCGCCCACCATAACGCATTCTATTACATAAAAAACAATTTTCCTACTACAATGCATTCTAGGAAAATTAAATAATCGAAATTACATAGAAAAAATCCTACTACAGATTTGATCTAATCCTACACGGCTTCCAGCACGTGGTTAAGCTATTACAAACATTTATAATAAAATTAAATCCGGACATGTCCCGGAGTTTAATTAAAACCCATACAAACATAACCATAATAGTCGGGATTCTAAACCACCTGCAAATAAAACCATGTAATAAATTGAACAAGCAAAAAACCCCCTAAATCAGGCTCTGATACCAATTGAAAGATTTTGGTAGGATCTAGGTTTGCACTTGCTCGATTTACCAAGCAACAAAAATTTCTATTAAAGCGAAATCTTAGAAAAGTACCTTTGAAGCGTGCACCTGGTGATTCTCTTGTATGCCTCAAGACTATGACTTCACGTTGTGTGGGCAACGAACTAGAAGTCAATTGATCAGCTACTCACCACAATCCACCTGCTAGAAAACTCTAGCCCCGCAGCACCTGGCACGTACTATAAACGCACCGCCCGTAGAGAGAGAAAGCTACGCGCAGCTGGTATAATCCAAGGCCAAAATTTCAGCCACTAGAAACCCAAAAACCAGCTGCACACTTTCTTGAAAATTTGACTTGCAGAGAGAAACGTTTTCTATCTCTATAATTTTCTCTCTCTAGAAATCCTGTGGATTAATTGTGTTATTGTTGTCTTCTGAATGACTGATCCCTTGTCTATTTATAGAGTTACAAGAGAGACTCCAAGTTGGTTTAGGATTGGTCTTCCTACTGGGTTTCTGTTTTCCTTCAATCCTGTTACTGGATTGATACAGATTCTGTTTCCTTCAATCCTATTCCTGGACTGATACACTCCCAACTGTCACAGGGATTCACTTATCCCAATCCAGTTCCTGGGATGAATCACTCCCAACTGACACATGTTAGTTTTGAATACAGAAAAGCTATGGCTTGTATCAAAAACTAATATCCACAGATGACATATCATTTTGTTTCAGTATAAATTTGTTCCTTTATATCATAGAACTAGATAACGGGGTGTCGACAAACATAGTAGATACCGTTATTGGTTAAAGTATTGATATATAAAAAGTATGCTCGTAACCGAGATAGTCTGAACATACTATCGGTATAGGTTATTGTGTGGTTTGGAAATTGGTTTATCTAGACTAGTTTAAATCACACAGATATGCCCGGGGCATATTGAGCACGACCAGTTTGGATAGAATTGACTTGTACTGATCGGCGTAGTTAATTCGGTCCTAGTATTTCGTCTCTCAATCCCGAGATTGGGACGGGCGTGAGGGTTGGGTGTCGTGTGCTTTGATTTGCCAAAGAGTGAGGTCAATTGAGGCCAATACCTCGGTAAGTTGGGTATGCGGTGTTTAGCTTCTTGCGTGCCGTTGCTAGTCGGAGGAATCCACGTACCGGTTCGCCGGGTTGATGGTGCTCCCGAGATGAGCTCGTAAGGTTATTATACTAAATCTGGCCAGTGAACTTTATGTTCGGTATAATAAAAGGTCGAGTGGTACTAATCTCGGAAACCAAGAAGTCGGTGAATTAATTTGTCAGTAAATTGATAAATCGACGAGCACTAGATCTTTAATGTGGGGAGATAGAAGAAATAATAATGGGGCGATGTAAAGTCGTTTTCGAGCGGTAGTTCCATAATTGGTTCGATAGTGGTACGACCGATTATGTGTTTGACTAATCGACAAGGTAAATTAATTAATCCGAAGGGTTTAATTAATATTTAATCGACGAAGTGAATTTAGAAATTAATTCAATTTTGAATTAATTAATTCTAAGGGTTCGATTAAATTAAATTAACAAAGTGGATTAAATAAATTAATTTAAATGGGTCGATTGGAGTTGATTAGTCGGGAAGACTTAGCGGTCAACGAAAGTCAAATTTTAAGACCTAACTCGAGAGCCCATTAGGTCTCCAATCGAGCTCCTATAAATAGAAGACTTGCAGCCCAAGTTTTGTTTAATGAAAAAAAAATTCTGCAAGACAAGAAATTGTCTTCTAGAGAGAGAAAGGGGTTAGAGGAAAAATTGCATCTTTAATTTTTCTTCAAGGTCACCCGGACCTTTCTCTCTTCCAGAATTTTCTTATTCTCTCGAACTAAAATCAAAGCTTAAACGATTAAACTCCTGCCCAGATTATTCTAGCTGATTCTGCCAGTTTTTTCAAGCAAACAGCAGCCCAGTTTTTTTTGCTGCAGCAGTCCGCCAGTCAGCAGTTTTTCTCTAAGCAAGCTGCAGTCCGTCATTTTTATTTGCAGCAGTATGTTGTCTTTTAATTGGTGCCCTGAGCCGGTTTTGAGTTCATGTTGATCTTCTAATTAATTAGAGTGATCCGTGAATATAAAACTGTACAGATCGGGACCAAATATTGTAGTTCTAACGGTGGGTTTTCTTGCGGACTGGACTGGGCAGCTAGCTTGTGGCAGAAGAAATCAGCGAGGGGCTGTTTAATTATATTTTTGAGCAGATTTTGATTTCTATCGAGTGATTCTTCTAGTGGGTATTTTGTGGGCTGAGTAAGGAACTTCGATAGATTATTGCCCACGCAATATTCGAAGTCTTCTCGGAGAATCGATTGGATTTCTTGTGGAAATCGCAGCTAAGATAAGAAAAGAGGGTTTTCTTTAAGCGAGGGACTTCGCTACAAAAGGTATAATCTTTAAGTTCCGTTTTAATTAAAGATTTAATTTTTTGTGTCCCGATTAATAAATTAAATAAGTATAAGCCTAGATCCGTTCATGGGTAAACTAATTTGAGCCTGAGCTTGGTCCAAAGCTTCCGATTCTGGAATGCATAGCACGAAAGTGAGGTTTTCGATTTAGCCCGGGCTTGTTCAGTTTTCCTTCAAATTGGTATCAGAGCGTTGGTTTCGGTCTTATACTTGTTTGATTTATTACACGGCTTTATTTTGGCATTAGTATTTTTGTCGAAATGTTTAAACAGGTGGTTATTGGTTTCCCGGCTATTATGGTAGAAATTTAATTTTCATTCATAAACCCCGGGACATGTCCGGGCTCGTTTTTTTTGAATGGAAATTTCTGTAATAGTAATAACCACGAGCTGGAAGCCGTGTAGGATTAGAAAAATCTTGTAGTAGGATTTGATCTAATCATGTTGTCTTTAAATTCCTAGAAAACGCCTTTGTATATAGGAATTTTTGTACTATGACGAAGACGTTATTTTGGGTAACTTATATTCGCGGGTTTTGGTTTATTGTAATTTTGGGTGATTCCTAATTACAGAATAAACTGAGAAAACCCGGGCGAATCGAGAGGAATCCAAATAACGAGTGGGAGCGACACGACGGGAAGTGTCACCAAGGCGTCAAGGAATCAACGATAGAGAAGGCCATAATAGTCGGGAAATTTTATTTTATTTAATTTCCCGTATTTATGATTTTTTCGTTGATTGTGTGATTTTCGTTTTATTTTGCATGAACGAAATTCAAACCAAAAGTTTTTTCAAAAGGTAATGTGCAATTAACTAAAGTAGATTATTCGCATATTAAAACTCCAACGGTTTTATGGGTGCGAATATCCATAGTTAAGATATTGTATGTTAAAACGTAAAAATCCTCAAACTTAATTACATTCGCAAGTTTTGGTTTAATCGTAATTTTGGGTGATTCCTAATTACGTGGGGTTTTGGTTTATCGTAATTTTGGGTGATTCCTAATTACGTAGAAAACTGAGAAAACCCGGATTTTGGTTTTTCGTAATTTTTGGGTGATTCCTAATTACGTAGAAAACTGAAATGGAAAACCAAGAAAACTAGGGCGAATTGAAATTATTTTAAAAATCTAAGTGGGAGTGGGTTGGTTAATAGCCCCATGGCCTCCATTACGGGTTCATTGGCGATGTGGTTAAACGGCTTCCCTACGGATGAGTTTTCAATCACAGATATCGCTGGAATGAATTTCTAAAGGGATGACTATAGTGCGTTTAATTGGGAAAAGTTGCGACACCCTCGCTACCGAGGCGCATTAGTACCCTAAGTAACAAACTTAGAAGTCACGTAATGGCATACACTTAGTGTACTGTTTATAGTATCCCTCCTACTAGGTAACGCTATTTACGTGTACGGCTAAAATTATCAACTATTAATTTCATTGATCATAAGATCGTTGGTCAGATAATGAGATTAATGGACTTTGGTCCTTCTCGAACGAATGTGGGTTGGCGTAGATGTTCACCTACGTGACCTGCGTTAATCCCGGTGGGAGAGATGTCGGTAGAAGATTATATTTCTTTTCTGAGGATTTTTCAATATTTTCGAAAAGTATACTGAGACATGTTTTTTCATTATTTTCAGTTGATATGTCGTTCAACCCGCTAGCTGTCATTCTGAACCAAAACAAATTCACCGGTCCTAATTACATTGATTGGAAACGAAACCTGGACATTGTCCTAACCGCTGAGGGTTATAAGTACGTGCTCACTGAGGAGTGCCCCCCTAAGCCCAGTGAGGATGCCACACCTGAGCAGCGAGAGCCATATACGAGGTGGCAGAAAGCTGATGAGATGACCAGGTGCTACATCTTGGCTTCCATGTCGAGTGTACTGCAGCACCAGCATCGGTTGATGACCTCAGCCTACGATATGATGCTCAACCTCAGGGAGATGTTTGGTCATCAGGGCAGGGCAGCCAGGCAGCCAGCTATGAGGAAACTCATGAATGCCAAGATGGCTGAGGGCACTTCAGTGAGAGATCACGTGCTGGAGACGATTGGTTGCATCAATGAGATTGAGGTATTGGGAGGTGAGATTGATGGGGAAACCCAGGTCGATATTATCCTTCAGAGCTTGCCTCCCAGTTTTGAGCAGTTTCGATTGAACTATAATATGGGGAATCTCTCATATTCACTTTCTGAGCTCATAACTGCATTGGTGTCTGTTGTGAGCCTCTTCGCTAAGAAGAAGCAAGCCTTGGCTACTGTTGGTCCCTCAGGTTCCTCTGCTGGGCCCAAAGCCAGGAAGCAAAAGAGGAAGAGAGGCCAGAAAGCAGGAGCCAGTCATCGACCCAAGGCAGGCATTGCCAAGAAGCAGAAGCCGAGAGGAAAGTGCTTCAGATGTGGCAAAGCAGGACATTGGAAGAAGGACTGCCCAAAGCCTCGAGGTATGTGTAAATTCTCTCTAGTTACTGAGACGTGTTTAGCGGCGATTCCCACAGATACTTGGTGTGTGGATTCGAGAGCCACTGATCACGTTTGTAATTCTTTGCAGGGGTTCCAAGTGACCCGGCTGCTTAGAGAGGGAGAGTTGCAGGTCTACCTTGGGGATACTACCAGAGTTTCTGTGGCTGCAGTGGGAGTTATTAGTCTTTATTTTTCAGACTCTATTTTATATTTGAAGGATTGTCTTTATGTACCTAGTTTTCGAAAGAACTTGCTTTCGGTTTCGAAACTTGTTTTGGATGGTTATAAGTGTGTATTTTCTGATGGTTCGGTTTTTATAAGAAAATGCCAGAAACTTATATGTTCCGGTACATTGGTTGACAATCTTTTTTTAATCAAGACTTACTCCCCAGTTATGCAAAACACAGAAACTAGTAACTCATCACCGAATCATAATAAGAGAAAAGAATCTTCTCCTTTGAATCAGACTTATCTTTGGCACCTAAGACTAGGTCATATCAACCTTAGTAGGATTCAAAGGTTGGTCAAGAGTGGGTTTTTGGACCTACTAGATATTGACAGCTATTCGACCTGTGAGTCTTGCTTTGAGGGTAAAATGACCAAGAGGCCTTTTAAGGCGAAGGGGTATAGGGCCAAAGAGGTTTTAGAGCTGATTCATTCTGACGTGTGTGGGCCTATGTCAGTTCAGGCTAGAGGTGGTTATGAGTATTTCGTGACTTTCACGGATGATTACTCTAGATATGGATACATATACCTGATGCGCCACAAGTCTGAATGCTTTGGCAAGTTCAGAGAATTCAAGGCAGAGGTGGAGAACCATCTGGGTAAGAGTATCAAGTCACTGCGGTCTGATCGCGGTGGCGAATACCTCTCTAGTGAATTTAGGACCTATTTGTCAGAGGAGGGTATTCAGACCCAGTTGTCTGCACCTGGCACACCCCAGCAGAATGGTGTAGCAGAGAGGAGGAACAGGACTCTTATGGAGATGGTTAGATCGATGATGAGTTACAGTGAGTTGCCTACCTCGTTTTGGGGTTATGCCTTAGATACAGCATGTTATATCCTCAATCTTGTGCCCTCTAAGTCTGTGCCAACGACCCCATTAGAGTTGTGAGATGGGCGCAAGCCTAGTCTGAGACATCTCAGGATTTGGGGTTGTCCAGCACATGTGCTCGAGGCAGATGCAGGCAAGTTAGAGGCGAGATCTAAGGTTATGCTGTTTGTAGGCTACCCCAAAGGAACGAGAGGTGGTTTATATTATAGTCCTCAGGATCAGAAGGTGGTGGTCAGCACCAATGCCAGATTTCTTGAGGAGGACTATATTTTAGATCACAAGTTAAGCAGCAAGGTAGTATTGGAAGAGCTTAGAAGTCAGTCCACTATTCCAGATGCACACGTACAGGAAGACACACCACAGGAAACTGCACACACTATCACAGATGATGCTCTTACACAGGCTGCGCCTCATCGTAGTGGGAGGGCTGTGAGACAGCCCGAGAGGTACATGGGTTTGGGTGAGTCTTCGGACTTTATCCCTGGTGCTCATGAACCAGACCCAGTTAACTACAATGAGGCTCTCCAGGATAAAGATGCAGATTCTTGGCAGAGAGCGATGATTGCTGAGATGGGTTCTATGGACTCAAATCAAGTCTAGGAGCTGGTAGACCTTCCTGATGGGTTTAGGCCTATTGGGTGCAAATGGGTCTACAAGCGAAAGAGAGGATCTGACGGGAGGGTTGAGACCTTCAAGGCTAGGCTTGTGGCGAAAGGGTATACTCAGAAAGAAGGGATCGATTATGAGGAGACCTTTTCCCCGGTAGCTATGCTTAAGTCGATCCGGATTCTCTTGGCCATAGCTGCTCATATGGATTATGAGATATGGCAGATGGACGTCAAGACAGCTTTCCTTAATGGAAGTCTTGAGGAGACCATCTTTATGCAGCAACCAGAGGGCTTCATTGTTAAGGGCCAAGAGCACAAGGTATGCAGGCTTAGGAGGTCCATTTATGGACTTAAGAAAGCATCCAGATCTTGGAACATTCGTTTTGATGAGGTTATCCAGTCCTATGGATTCACTCAGTCTCCGGATGAGCAATGTGTTTATTGCAGGCGTGATGGTGAGATAGTGGTGTTCCTCGTACTTTATGTAGATGACATTCTTCTTATTAGCAACAGTAAGAAGGTGTTGTCAGACGTAAAGGCATGGCTGTCCAGGCAATTCGATATGAAGGATTTGGGAGAGGCTGGACATATCCTTGGGATCAAGATTATTCGAGATCGTAGGAGACGTTCTCTGACTCTCTCACAGGCATCCTACATAGACACGATTCTGGCCCGTTTTAACATGCAGAACTCCAAGAAGGGTTCACTACCTTTCAGGCATGGAGTGCATTTCTCTAAGGAGCAGTGTCCTAAGACTGCTGAGGAGATAGATGCCATGAAGGTGGTACCCTATGCTTCTGCAGTGGGTAGCCTCATGTATGCTATGTTGTGCACGAGGCCTGATATTTGCTTTGCCGTTGGCATGGTTAGCAGATATCAGAGTAACCCTGGGAAGGCTCACTGGGAGGCAGTAAAATGCATTCTCAAGTACTTGCGCAGGACAAGAGATTATGTCCTAGTTTATAGAGCGGAGGAGCTTGTACCATTGGGTTACACAGATTCGGACTTTCAAGGAGATATGGACAAGAGTAAGTCTACCTCTGGGTTTGTGTTTACTCTAGGAGGTGGAGCCATAGTATGGAAGAGTGTCAACCAGAAATGCGTGGCGGACTCTACTATGGAGGCCGAGTACGTTGCCGCTTCAGAGGCAGCGAAAGAGGCTGTATGGCTCAAGAGCTTCCTGATGGACTTAGATGTGGTTCCAGAGTTGCCTAGGTCTATCACAGTTTATTGTGATAACAATGGTGCAGTTGCTAACTCAAGGGAACCACGAGCCCATAAGGCGAGTAAACACATAGAGCGCAAGTACCACCTGATACGAGAGATCGTAAAGAGGGGAGACATGATCGTGGCCAAGATAGCTTCAGAGGACAACCTTGCAGATCCTTTCACCAAGCCATTGACCCCAAAGGTCTTTGAGAGGCATGTGGAGGGCATGGGAGTCAGATTCTTGAGAGAGCCAAGTCAGTGAGCTTAAAGGTGTTTTGGAGATTTCATTACGACAGCAGTGTAATAGCGGGTTGGACAGTTTTTGTACTTCTTAGCATAGCTTTGAGTATTAGTGGGAGATTGTTAGTTTTGAATACAGAAAAGCTATGGCTTGTATCAAAAACTAATATCCACAGATGACATATCATTTTGTTTCAATATAAATTTGTTCCTTTATATCATAGAACTAGATAATGGGGTGTCGACAAACATAGTAGATACCGTTATTGGTTAAAGTATTGATATATAAAAAGTATGCTCGTAACCGAGATAGTCTGAACATACTATCGGTATAGGTTATTGTGTGGTTTGGAAATTGGTTTATCTAGACTAGTTTAAATCACACAGATATGCCCGGGGCATATTGAGCACGACCAGTTTGGATAGAATTGACTTGTACTGATCGGCGTAGTCAATTCGGTCCTAGTATTCCGTCTCTCAATCCCGAGATTGGGACGGGCGTGAGGGTTGGGTGTCGTGTGCTTTGATTTGCCAAAGAGTGAGGTCAATTGAGGCCAATACCTCGGTAAGTTTGGTATGCGGTGTTTAGCTTCTTGCGTGCCGTTGCTAGTCGGAGGAATCCACGTACCAGTTCGCCGGGTTGATGGTGCTCCCGAGATGAGCTCGTAAGGTTATTATACTAAATCTGGCCAGTGAACTTTATGTTCGGTATAATAAAAGGTCGAGTGGTACTAATCTCGGAATCCAAGAAGTCGGTGAATTAATTTGTCAGTAAATTGATAAATCGACGAGCACTAGATCTTTAATGTGGGGAGATAGAAGAAATAATAATGGCGCGATGTAAAGTCATTTTCGAGCGGTAGTTCCATAATTGGTCCGATAGTGGTACAACCGATTATGCGTTTGACTAATCGACAAGGTAAATTAATTAATCCGAAGGGTTTAATTAATATTTAATCGACGAAGTGAATTTAGAAATTAATTCAATTTTGAATTAATTAATTCTAAGGGTTCGATTAAATTAAATTAACAAAGTGGATTAAATAAATTAATTTAAATGGGTCGATTGGAATTGATTAGTCGGGAAGACTTAGCGGTCAACGAAAGTCAAATTTTAAGACCTAACTCGAGAGCCCATTAGGTCTCCAATCGAGCTCCTATAAATAGAAGACGTGCAGCCCAAGTTTTGTTTAATGAAAAAAAAATTCTGCAAGACAAGAAATTGTCTTCTAGAGAGAGAAAGGGGTTAGAGGAAAAATTGCATCTTTAATTTTTCTTCAAGGTCACCCGGACCTTTCTCTCTTCCAGAATTTTCTTATTCTCTCGAACTAAAATCAAAGCTTAAACGATTAAACTCCTACCCAGATTATTCTAGCTGATTCTGCCAGTTTTTTCAAGCAAACAGCAGCCCAGTTTTTTTTGCTGCAGCAGTCCGCCAGTCAGCAGTTTTTCTCTAAGCAAGCTGCAGTCCGTCATTTTTATTTGCAGCAGTATGTTGTCTTTTAATTGGTGCCCTGAGCCGGTTTTGAGTTCATGTTGATCTTCTAATTAATTAGAGTGATCCGTGAATATAAAACTGTACAGATCGGGACCAAATATTGTAGTTCTAACGGTGGGTTTTCTTGCGGACTGGACTGGGCAGCTAGCTTGTGGCAGAAGAAATCAGCGAGGGGCTGTTTAATTAGATTTTTGAGCAGATTTTGATTTCTATCGAGTGATTCTTCTAGTGGGTATTTTGTGGGCTGAGTAAGGAACTTCGATAGATTATTGCCCACGCAATATTCGAAGTCTTCTCGGAGAATCGATTGGATTTCTTGTGGAAATCGCAGCTAAGAAAAGAGGGTTTTCTTTAAGCGAGGGACTTCGCTACAAAAGGTATAATCTTTAAGTTCCGCTTTAATTAAAGATTTAATTTTTTGTGTCCCGATTAATAAATTAAATAAGTATAAGCCTAGATCCGTTCATGGGTAAACTAATTTGAGCCTGAGCTTGGTCGAAAGCTTCCGATTCTGGAATGCATAGCACGAAAGTGAGGTTTTCGATTTAGCCCGGGCTTGTTCAGTTTTCCTTCAACACAGGGATTCACTTATCCCAAACCAGTTCCTGGGATAATTCACAACCAACTGACACAAGGATTAATTAATTTCTAAATTAATTAAATCTACCTTTGTCAACAACCCAGTACATAATTAATCGTACCACTAACGGATTAATTATGGCACTACCAACCTACACCAGAATTGCTTCCGGAACAACTTAATTAAATTATATTCATAATCTCCCCACATCAAAGATATAGTGCTCGTTAATTCATTAATTTACTGATAAATTAATTCATCAACTTCTTTAATTCCGAGACTAGTACCACTCGACCTTTTTACTATACCGGACATAAGTCTACCGGCCGGGTTTAGTATAATAAACATTTTGAGCTCATCTCGGGAGCACCATCACCCCGGACGCACCGGTACATGATTTCCTTTCGACAAGCAGCAGCACACCAAGTAACTAAACACGCGCACCCAACCCACCGAGACTATTGGTCATATTTGACCTCACCCATTGGCAGATCAAAGTACACTATGTCTAATCCTCATGCCCACTCGAGTCTAGGGATTTAGAGATATAATACAAGGATCGATTTGTCTATTTAAATCAGTACTAGACAAATCATTCCTAAGAGTCAAGTTCAATATGCCCCGGGCATATCTATATGATTCAATTAGTTTAGACAAACTAATTATCTGAATCACATAATAACCTAGACCGACAGTTTGTCCAAAGCTGTCTCGGATACGAACCTCATTTATATATTATGTCTTTCAACCAATGATGAGATCTACTGTGTCACACCAGACACCTCATCATCTACTTACATAATATAAATGGGCGATTAAACATGCACAACAAAATATGACTGAAACACAAATCGATATATTAAACTCGGAAACTGTACAATACAAGCATAGCTTATGTATTCTATTCCAACAGCGGTGTTTAGCTTCTTACGTGTCGTTGCTAGTCGGAGGAATTCACGTACCGATTCGCCAGGTTAATGGTGCTCCCGAGATGAGCTCGTAAGGTTTATTGTACTAAAACTGGCCAGTGGACTTTACGTCCGATATAATAAGAAGGTCGAGTGGTACTAATCTCAGATACCAAGAAGTCGGCGAATTAGTTTGTCAGTAAATTGATAAATCGATGAGCACTAGATCTTTAATGTGGGGAGATAGAAGAAAATAAAGTGGCGCGATGTAAAGTCGTTTTTGAGCGGTAGTTCCATAATTGGTCCGTTAGTGGTACGACTAATTATGCGTTTGACTAATCGATAAAGTGAATTAATTAATCCTAAAGGTTTAATTAATATTTAATTGACAAAGTGGATTAAGAAAATTAATTCTATATGAATTAATTAATCCTAAGGGTTCGATTAAATTAAATTAACAAAGTGGGTTAAGAAATTAATTCGAAAATATCGATTGGAGCTGATTAGTCTAGGGAAGACTAAGGGGTCAACGAAAGTCAAACACTAAGGCCCAACTCAAAAGCCCACTAGGTCTCCCAAGGAGCTCCCTATAAATAGCTAATGTTAGGCACATTTGAAGAATAAGAAACCTTGTAGGAAAATGCCTTAGAGTGAGAAAGACAAGCCTAGAGAGAGAATTCTTTCTTCCTTATTGAGAATTCTTTTTCGAAGTCGGTTTGCGATCTTTCTTGTTCGAAAAACTTAGCCCATGATTCCAGAAGCCCAAGACCACTGCCTGGAAGTTCAAACGCTGCTCGAGAAGTCCGTTCGCCACTCTTTTTCTGGGCAGTTAGCACCGCCTGCGTTTTTTGGATTTTTCAGCGCCTTTTTGGTGCATTTGCATAGTGAGCTTTGTTTATTTGTTGTGCTGATCCTTTGGCTCGTTCATTTTGGTTCGCCAAAGTCTAGATCTACGAGCAAATAACTTACCCACGAAGTTTTATTGAGGCGGTGTGGATTTTCAGATTAGAATCAGTTTCCCGGGCAAGATCTGTTTTTCATATCTATGAGTTTCTTGAAGTGGGTTTCTTTAGATTTCTTCGCCAGTGCCTTTAGCCACCTCGTTGACACTTGCCCATCCAAGTTTGAGGTCATTTGGAGTTATCCTTGGGATTTCGAGTGGATTTCGTAGCCAGGCAGTAAATAGGTGCCAGGCGGTAAATAGGTAGCAGGCGGTAAATAGGCAGAAGTAATCTTCGGGCAATGATCTGCTAAGGATCTGACGAGTTTTTCGAAGTGGGTCTCATATGGATCTCTTCCTTAGTGTCTTAGCTACCTTTTGGATAATCTCCCACGCGATTTTGAGGTAGAGACAGAGTTGTTATCGGGATTCTCTCGTGATTGGTCCCGGGCGGTAAAATAGCAAGATTTTCAGCTTTGGTTTTCTTATTGCTTGGGACACGCTTCAAAGGTATAATCTTTAAGACTTCCGCTTTAAATTAAAGATTTAATTTTTAGTGTGTCGTTTTAATAAATTGAACTAGTATAAGCCTAGATCCGTTCAGGGGAAAATGAATTTGAGCCTCAGCTTTGTCGAAAATTTTCGATTCTGGAATGCATTGCACGAAAGTGAGATTTTTTATTTAGCCCGGGCTTGCTCTGTTTTCCTTCAGGATCAGCCATGGAGCAGCACCTCCATCCATGGCTGCTCTACAATTTTTTTTTAAAAAAAAACTTACTGGAACAAAGGTGATTGGTAGAGAGAGGAGTTGGGATTTTCGGTTTCGGCAGAGAATAACGAAGAGGGGTGGCGATGAGAGAGAAGTGAATTGAGGTGGGGGAAGAGAAAGAACGTGCAACGAAGGAGATGGTGGTGAAGCCGCGATGAGCAGTGCGGGTGGTCAACTTCGGGGAGAGAGAAACACGAGGGGAAAGAGAGAAATGGAGGAAAGGTTTTGCTCCATGGGAAGAGGTGGTAATTTCTGTGGTGTCGCGCGATCGAGAGGTGGCCTGAACAGCCGGGGAAGGGGGTGGTCCAGCGGGTGGGTGGTGTCGCGGAGAAAGAGGGAATGAGAAGAGGGAAAAAGAAAAAGAAAAGAGAAAGAAAGAAGCAATTGGGTCGGATGGGTTTTTGGGAAAATAGGGAATTAGGTTTAGTCTTTAGGAAATTGTACTTTAGTCCTTAGTTTTCTTAGATTCTTTTAAATTTCACCCTGAAACCTCTAATTCCTTCAATTAAGCTTAATTTATCAAAAAAAATCTTCTATTTAACTAATTATTTAGCTCATATTTATTTATATTTTAGCTTATTTTATTCATTTCCGGATTTAAGTCTTATAATTTCCATGCAATAATTCATCTGCTTCCCAAGGATGTTACAATCGGCCACGAGAGAGGGGGAGAAAAGGAATAGGGTTGGGTGAAAGGGAATGTTTATATATTTTAGATATTTACACAATGAGTCCCTCAATAAGGTTCTTACCCCCTATTGCCCCTTGTTGGTTTTGTATACATTTCAATTAAGTTCGGATGAATTAATTGATTTACTCTTAATAAATTATTTTAACCCCAAATTATCCAGTTCTTAACTTAAGTAATTCCCAAATCAAAATTTCTAAAATCCCCAATTTCATAGTTTCTCTCTTTTATCTTATGAATTTTAGTTTAAAACTCAAATGATTTTTCCTAGGACCTTGTTCATAATTAAGAGCTCTATTTTTTTTGAAATTCGAAAAAAAATTCAACTGTTTAACCGACATGTTACAAAACTAGCACCCTCATCTCATTTTTTCTGGTTCCGCCACTGGGACCGTGGTATATGTTCTGAGTAATGTTTTGCAGATTCTTGTAATATTTCAGTTTTCATTTTTTTTGAAAATTGGTAATACTAATACTGTATATTTATTTTGAATTTCTTGTTGGATGCATTTTTTAGGTTCTGTATCGCTGGGGATGTGGGCTGTTTTCAACGACTTAGAATTCTTCATAGAAGTTTTTGGACACTGAACCATGGACATTAGATCAAAGAAATTCCCTCTTCCAGAAAGCAAGAACCAATTATGCACCTTATGGGATTTGCTGAAATGTTTGATTTCAGGAACGTTCGTACTAATCAAAAGCTACTTACAAATAGGAAGACCATGCAAAAATACAGATCACGTAGGAGCAATTTGTTTTCAACTGTGTATTTTTTCGGTGTTCATGTTCATACAGTTGATTGAATAGTTATCTTCACAGCCCAGATGAAGGTGACACTTCACTTTAGTCATATGACTTATATAACATGAAGAAAGTAGACGGTTTGATGAATTGATAAGAAATTGTGCCAATTAATATGGGCTATCCTCATATCAAAAATCCAAGTGACATTATTTTAACAACAGAGTATGCTGTCTGTCTTGAGTTTGGATGGGTTCAAGTATTGGAATCTGAAGTTATAGTACTTAGGCTGACACTTGCTTAAGTGTACCTATGATTAAGTCAAATGTTGCGATGATTGGAGAAAGAATATAAGCATATTTGAAATGTATAAAGTTTGTTGCTACTTTTAACAAGGTTGTAAAACTGTATTGGTCATATTTGGATTTTGGATTTTGGATTTTGGATTTGTTTGTTTGTTTTTTTGTTTCCCCTTTGTGTGCATACAGGAGGTTTTTCTCTCGGTTTACATCCCTGATAATCCCCAAGGGGCCTAATAGATCAATCCTGATATCCTGAAATCTAGTTATTATACTATGGGGATAGGAGTAAACAATTTTTGGTACACCTAGTAAAAATAAAGGAAAAAATTGAGCCAAAATTCTTGAAGGCTGGAATGTACAAAGCATGCGCCTTTTATATAGGAGAGAGGGAGTCACTTTTCCCACAAACCCTAATTTTGTTTTCTTTCTCTAGTGGCTATTTTCTCTTTTCTCTCCGCCAAACTCTATTCTCCGGCCGCTTCTTGCTGCTGATTCCGGCTATTCCGGCCGAAATTTTGAAGATCTTCACCTCCAAAATACTCTCCACCTCTTAAACTTCAAAACTCATACCTTATTCCACAATTTTCATACGTATTTAAATCAAGATAACTCCAAGAAGAGGCGGCTCGCCGCGGTGGTGACAGCGGCGGCCAAAAAGAGATGATTTTTTATGAAAGGAAAACTATGGTTTGGCCAAAAAGGTATATTTTTTATGTAAAATTGTAAATTTTTATGTAAAATCGTTTATTTTGAATATGGCCAGATCTGATGTTGGTGACAGCGGCGGCCGGCAAGGGTGGCGGAAGGGAAGAGAGGAGAGAGGCTGGCGACTGGAAAGTGGAAAAGAGAGGAAAGAAAACTAGGGTTTCGGCAAATGGGTATATTTTTTATGTAAAATCGTATGTTTTTGTTGTTTGTTTATTGGTGTAAAATGTTATTTGTTAGTGTAAACTGCTATTTATTGGTGTGCTTTGTTGCTGTAAATTTATGGTTTGTTGGTATAAACTGTTGTTTGTTGGTGTGCAATTATCTTAGTTAGTGTAAGTGTTGTTTATTGGTGTAAAATGATGTTCCTAAGTGTAAAATTCTCGTACTGGTCTCTTGGTGTAAAGTACTGTTTGTTGGTGTAAAATATTGATCGTTGGTGTAAAGTACTGTTTATTAGTGTAAAATGATGTTCTTATGTCTAAAATTCTCGTACTGATCTCTTGGTGTAAAATACTGTTTGTTGGTATAAAGTACGGATCGTTGGTGTAAAGTACTGTTTATTAGTGTAAAATGATGTTCCTATGTGTAAAATTCTCGTACTGATATCTTTGTGTAAAGTACTGATCGTTGGTGTAAAGTACTGTTCGTTGGTATAAAGTAATGTATGTTCCTACATTTTTGCAATTTTTTGAAGTGAAATACTGATATTTTGGTGTAAAGTACTGATGTTTTGGTGTAAAGTACTGATGCGTAAAGTACTGATATATTGGTGTAAAGTACTGATGTGTTGGTGTAAAATACTAATATTTTGGTGTAAAGTACTGACATGTTGGTGTAAAATACTGATATTTTGGTGTAAAGTACTGATATATTAGTGTAAAGTACTGATCTCTTAGTATAAAGTACTGATATCTTGGTGTAAAGTACTTCCGTTGGTATAAAATTGTGTTCGTTTGTGTAAAATTCTCATACTGATATGTTGGTATAAAGTACTATTATTGTTCGTTGTTAAATCATTATGCTTTCGGAAATGCTTTGTCACGACCAATAAACCATCTTCAGGCCGCATTTTAATTTCAATACAAGCCAAACAATCACAACGACTATCAATCTTTTGCAATCACCTAAACCACTTCCTTCAATGAAATGAACTATTTCCCCCATAGAAAGTATATCAAAATCAGTTAACAATAAAATTTGGTGTAAAGTACTGATATGTTGGTGTAAAGTACTGATGTGTTCGTGTAAGGTACTGATATTTTGGTGTAAAGTACAGATGTGTTGGTGTAAAGTACTGATATATTGGAGTAAAGTACTGATATGTTGGTGTAAAGTACTGATGTGTTCGTGTAAAGTATTGTTATGTTGGTGTAAGGTACTGATATGCTGGTGTAAAGTACTGATGTGTTGGTGTAAATATAATACTGATATGTTGGTGTAAAGTACTGATATTTTGGTGTAAAGTACTGATGTGTTCGTTGGTATAAATTATGTTCGTTTGTGTAAAATTCTCGTACTGATATGTTGGTGTAAAGTACTGATATTTTGGTGTAAAGTACTGATGTGTTCGTTGGTATAAATTATGTTCGTTTGTGTAAAATTCTCGTACTGATATGTTAGTGTAAAGTACTATTATTGTTCGTTGTTAAACTATTATGCTTTCGGAAATGCTTTGTCACGACCCATAAACTATTTTCAGGCCGCATTTTAATTTCAATACAAGCCAAACAATCACAACGACTATCAATCTTTTGCAATCACCTAAACAATTTCCTTCAATGAAATGAACTATTTCCCCCATAGAAAGTATATCAAAATCTATTCACAATAAAATTTTGTTGATGTAAACTCGCTATTTTAAACCAATACAACGCGACTTTACATTATTATTGATATAAACTGGGGACAGACGCATTTAATGCGTATTAAATGCTCCTGGCCCACCTCTTTTGTTTTTTTTTTTTAAATAAACCAATTTTTGCACAAATAACCCATTTTTTAAAAAACAACTGACTATGTGAATATCTCCCCATTTACTCCTAGTCTATGATATAATTTACGCCTAAAATCATGGGAATGTATTTTGTCTCATGTATTCTATTGGATTAGAAAGTCTCGCTACTGAAAACCGTTAATGTTTTAACCTTTACATTTCTACTAGGCATCTAAACTTTTTTATTGTGGCTAGTGGAGCTTGGAGATAAATCTACAGCTTTCTCAGATGCTTCAGAAATTTTGGACTTAAACAAGATTGATGACCAAATTTGTAATTCACCCAACAATCAATGTACTCAAAAGGTGTTCAATTGTAGATTGAACTACAGCAAAAATAGTAGCAGTCGACTAAAGGATATATCCCTTGATGATGGGTTTTTTTAGCCTAACAAATGTGATCAACTCATGCTTTTAGTAAAATCAAGAAAACGAATGTGAACATTGACAAATCTCATGAAGAGAATACCCGGTCGGCCATTTACATGTGTCTCTGTCCAATCTGATATGTGATTTAAAGAACTCCAAAAAAGGGATTATTAATTGCACTGTTCAACTCATTCCCTGCAGAATTCAGTACTGCCATGTCAACCTTTTCTCTTGCAAGAAACAAGAACTCACCGCCTTCAATTTTCTCGAATCCACATAGCTCCAGAAATTCAACGCCTCCTTTCAACCTTCCAACCCTTTCCTGTTCACCCAAACAATAACGTGGCAGCCAGCAGATATAACATTTTAGAAACGTACACGTAAAGCCACAGTAGAAAATAGAGATAAAAGAATGCGCAAAACTACTGTAGAATCATGTTGAAACAGTTAATAATGGCCTAATCATAAAATAGGCAAACCAATCAGAGTCTGCTTATCAAACAAACATTCTTCTATATGTATTCTTTTTTTCTTTTCACCAATTCTTTCCTTTTTCTTAGGTGAGAATCCCAGACTGTTAACAGGTCAACCTAGTTTTGAAAGTAGGACAAGTAAAAAACAGACAAAATTTTCATCAAAAAAGTGATGCTGATGATCTTTTACATAGTCTCATAGTTACCAAACAAACTACCCTATCAGCAAATAGAGTAGATTTCTTCATGAACCTTACAATTTGGAACCATCTGAAACTCAAGCCCTAACAGAGTCAAGAAGATAACTGAGCATCTTTTGATCTTGAAAGATTGGAAAGCAGAGTTAAAATTTGTATTTCAAAAGAATGAACAAAGTATTTAAAGAATGTATCAGAAGATTATCACCAAAAAGTAAATACACTACTACTGGTATGACAAACAGTTCCTACCTGAAATTTATCATTAGTGAGTCGAATTTTACGAAATTTCTCCTCGTTTGGATTGGTAGCCACATTCTTTGCGAAGGTTAGCAAAGTGTTAAAAGCAACCTTCACTTTGGCATCATCATCCTGGTAAATTGAAAGTAAACAAGTGAGTTTGCCTTGACCTCCACCAGAATGGCCATATTTGGAATCCTATAGCACTTAATGTTCTTAGCAGTTAAAGCTTACCATGTGATTTTGCTTTAGGGACCTAAGGCATTCTCTCATTTGCTCTGCTTTTGTAGCAGGTCTTACAGGCAATGACATCTACAATATAAAAAAACAAGTACAACTGCATCATATTTCACCATTTTCAAGCTAACAACAAATTGTTCAAGAAGTGGACAAACCTAACCTTCTTCTCCTCCACAACAGGCACAGAAGGTTTTACAGCTGGAATTCGATCCTCTGTAGACAAACCAAGTTTCCGTCTTCTTTCTGCCTGCCAACATGGGCTCAAGAAAAGTTTCAATTTCCAAACGTATAAAATACCTTACGTCCACTGCAACTTTTTTACCTCTATTTTTCTTCAAGGAAAATTTCCAAAATTCATGTCCTTAGATATTACCATGCATGCCTCACAATTATGACAAATCATTGACAAGCAAAGATAACGGACCAAGCTTAAACTTGATACTAAAGTGATCAGAATTTCTAAAGAATGGGAAAAGTCAACTTATTTCATGCCCTATTCAAGGAAAAATACACTTTCAGATATAGTCCAATTTTTATTGTTTCCTTCCTTCTCCTCAACAGAAAATAACAGCTGTACCAAACGTCCATCTTGTGCAGCAGATAATACTTCCAATCCCTCTCAATATTCTGCACTGTTTGTCCATAGGTTTCAGAGGACACACATAAAGGCCAGCTCCCATTCGTAGAACAGCAGGAGGGAGGATTAAAAACTTTTGGTAAATTTATATTAAATAAAATATGTACTAGACCAAATTCTTCAAGTAGTCAGGAGAAAAATATATTATATTCCTACTCCCACTTCAACCAGCCAGATAGATGGATGGATACATACACAGACCTAAAAAACAAATAGGCAGAGCTAAAGAGCCAACTGAAAGGGAATCCATTATATGGTTGCATCCACAAATTCCTCATGTTTTATGAATGCATCTTAATTATATGAAATTCAATCACATCGTATGAGCATAACAAACACACCAGTTCTTAATAATAAAAATTTAAGCAAGGTGCATTTTCAAGCTTCAACTCTGGTTCCTACAGTATTATCTTTCTCCCTACTAAACTAACAAAGACGACCTGATATGTTGGGTATTCTGACCTTCAAAATCTAAAATGCGGGGTATGTAGATTTAAAAAGTTTGAGGATAAGGGATCATAAAAAATTACATAAAACAAGCACTTATGGCATCACTAAGCTTTATAGAATCACATTTTCTATGTAGAAAACTGCAAGTTGCAGCTTTGTTCAAAGCAAAGTTTCAGGTATGAAATCATGCCTTTGCAATTTGATGAGACAATGGAATTCTAATTAAGAAAAAAAAACCATTGTGTCTCTTTTAATACAAAATTCATATTATCTAATCTGCCTTTGCAACTAAAATCTTGTTTGCACAAGATCAACAATAGTCAACAATAAGAAAAAATTGGAACCTTATCCTCTTCCAACTTTTGACGAATTTTTTCTCTGGCTCTTTTTTCTTCCTCTTTCTCTGCTTTCCGGAGTGCAATCAAACTGTAAAAGTAAGGGAAAAGAAGCCCACTTCAAAAAAAAAAAAAATTCTAAATGTATATCGGTTGGGATAAGGATGTTAGAGTTGAGGCACACCGTTTTCTTTCATTTTCTTCCTCTTTTCTCTTTGCTTCAAGAATCTCTTTGCCACTTCGTATTCTTTCCTGAGGTAAACAACAGATGTGCCACTACAATGTTCAGATTCCTGTCTAACAAGTAGTTACATAGAACGTGCAAATATAGAGGAAACCAAGATATCAGTGAGGCAACAGGACAAGGACCTTCTCTCTTTCTCTTTCTCTTTGTTTTTCTTCTTCTTCTTTTTTCTTACGGGCCCGATCCCTGCAAACATCACATATTCAATCTTTAAGGGGTACAGTCCCAATAAACCATCATGGTTTCTCAAAACTGAAAATATCCTGTTTCTGACGCAAAAAACCAGTACAAAATAGGGAAGCACTAACATATGGTATACATTTGATGCAGAGATGATACCATAGATTAAAAAATAAAAACCTACTATATGAAAGATAGTAGTTTTCCAGGCTCCTCTCTATCCCCCACTGAAATGATACTGAAGCACATCTTACTTTAAAACCCCAAACAGGCAAACTGGAAAAAAACCAAACAAAACGAAAACAGCTGGAATTAACCAACCAAACAAATGGGCAGCCAGAACTTGTTCCTCCCTGAATTTTCCATTAATTTCCTGTTTGCACAACTAAACAAATCAACCACCAACAGTCCGCTCAAGGGAGATGTGATGGTTCCAATATAATTGCTGGTTGGAGAAGGACCAACCAATGTAGAATGTGGACAACAGCATCACCAGAGACTCGAGATAACGACCAAAGTGACGCCAAAAAATGGAGAAATTAGTTCAATGTGCCTTTTCGACCCTATCTCATGAAGATTCTTTAGAAAACAAGGTGAAATTTGCAATCTTTACTTTGAAGGGGTCTCTAATTTTAATAACTCAACTTGAAATTTCTTTAATTTTGTAGCAATATCAACGTCTGTTTCCCCTTCCTTTGTTTGCTATTGATTTTGATTAGTAGAACCATCTCTTATAACCTGTTGGCTTCACACATATGCTAGTCCGAGTTGGATGTAATTAATGTTTGTAAATCTGAGAAGTCAGCATTGGTAGGTCTAGATTTTCTTCTTTTTTCCTCTACTTTGCAATTTCACTGTTTAAGATGTGTTAATCTACCATTGGCTGTACTTTTACTCACAGCTCAGTTTCAACTTCTTCCATCCTGGAATTGTAATTGTTTCTCCTGTTCAATTTGACAGAAGTAATATGCCTCAAATACTAACATTTTTGGTTCAGATATTGCACCATAGTCATTCATTCACCTGAGGCTTTAAAGCCTCGCCACGAGCATTTTTTAATATTTGAAATGACATGGGAATGACTCTTGGCTGGTGTTCTGTATTAGGGAAGCATAAAATATTCATGAACCAAAAGAAAAATTACAGCGCTAAAGTAGCATGTTTTTAATCAAGTAAATGGTACCGGTGGAGACAGGCTAGATTGCAATTTTCTTAAAGTAAGCTTTTTGTTTTTTGTTTGTTTTTCCTATCGAGTATCAACTTTACATTAAAATTATTTAACCCTTGGATATGCCATATAATTTGAAAAACTCTCCTTTTGATAGATTGTCCAGAAAAAATGAATGTTGGAAGTGAGATGACACCGGCTTCATTTTTTTTTAAAAGAAAAACCAAAAACAACAAAGTGGAAAACAATCAACCACCACAATATATTGTTGCAGGCATGTGAAGTTAATACTCTTTAGATTATTACCCTCTAGCCACTTATTTTTTGGCTAGCTGGTGATGAAAAACAGCATTTGGTGAAGGAAATTGGTAGGCAGGTAAATCTCTAAACTACAGAATTCCTCTTTGCTCTCTATTTCCTGGACCTATGTATTTGTGATTGGAAGATTCTGACCACTCCTCAGTGAACAGAAGCTATGGATGATAGTTCGGCCAGTGGGAATGTTCTATCGACTCCGTAGCATACTAGAATTATATCGAGATCATGTTGTCACCCACACACTGGCCCTGACTATTTTTTTTACTAACAGGACTCAATACAAAGAAGTTTCCCTAAATGAAGGCCTTTGAGAACTGTCTTCAATTTAGCTTGATTCTTCATATTCCTGTCACCTTATAAGTTTAAGTAAAGCTTTGAGGCATGTTAAAGGGGCAAACCAACTGAAAGAAGCAATTTTGAATCAGTTACCCTGTGTGTGCGTGTGTGTGTGAGTGAAAGAGAGAGAGAGGTGGAAGAGGGGGGGAGAGGATCAAGATGATTTTGGATCCCAAAAAAAAAAGGTTTTGGGTGACATGCGGAATGGTTGAGGAGAAAAATAAATGTTCAGAATCTGAACATGGAGAAATAAAGCAGGTTCAAATTGTATTTAAAAATTTTCAACTAGAATGATTTTAAGAATTTTAATTGACACTATGATCTTCATCTCATGATACGAAATCTTGAATGGTTTACAACTTAGGGTTTATATTTTACAGGACAAAAATTTTTTAAGTTTTGAATTGGTATCTTTTAATTTAAGTACTTTATTTTATGATCTTCATCTCATTATCTGAATTCTTGAAAAGATTTAGGGCTTAAACAGAAATTTTACTGAGTAAAAATTTACAGGCTGGATAATCAAGTGAGACAAATCAAAACAGCATTTTAGAGAATGAAAAGACTGTTAAATGTTTTATGAAAAAGCCTCTTCTTTTACCTTTTCTTTCCAAAACACTTGGCTCCCATAGAATTTATTGATTGATTAATTGAAAATTTATTATAAGTAAAAAAAACTACTTTCACAAGACCAAGAACATTAGTTAAATTAGCTACTTATCTTACTTTTTGTAGTTACTCCCTCCAGGTTTTTTATAAAATAATTTAAAATTATTCACACAAATTAAGAATCAATCATTGTTTCATTTGAAAGACAACGTTACCCTTATTTTAAAAAAAAAAAAATACAACTCTTCTCCCAAAAATATCTCTTCTATCCTATTAAAACCCAAACATTAAATAGCGGAATTTTACAATTAAAATGCAACTTATAAAAAAATAATTAATATTCTCCAAAGCATATCACATAACAAACTGTAGGGGCTATGTATCAAATATACCCTTCAATAATTAATTGAGTGATGACGAATTAGTTGGGAGCTTGTAAGAAGGTAAGGGAGGATAAATTAGGAAAAGAATAATAAATATTTCCGAGGTAATAAAAATTAGCTTATAAATAGGAACATGAAGATGAATATTTTTGGCTCATAACAAGGAACAAATGTAGTATGTATACATGAAAAAATCATAATTATTCAATTAAATTAAAGAATATTAGAACTTAAGAAGAAAGTAATACATTGACAATTTTTTAAAAAAATTAAAGGAAAACTAAAAACAATCGGTAATAACAGACAATTAGTTGATGAATAAAATAATCAAACAAAAAAAGAGAAGAGTGGAAAAAAGAACATTTAAAAATAAATCAAGAGAAAATAAAATTAAATAAAAGAAGCTTTAAACTATTGACATTAAAATTTTTTAAATAAAATAATTATTAAAGATAAAATAAGCAAAATTGTACAGAAAATGTAATGGCTTAAAAAGGGATTAGTTGATAAACGATGGACTAGGCATACCCCGTAAAATTAGTGTTGAGGGTGGATGGATATTTACCCATTTACGTTTGCCCAATTGATCCCACTAGTCTTATGGGATGGATAGATATTTTCCCATTAATTGCAGAACCATCTCGTCTAAAACCCCACCCTGCCCATTCTCGTTTGCCAGCCTAGTAATCTCCATATAAGGATACTTAAGCATAAACAAAAGGCACATATTCTTGAAAACTCCTTACTAAGTCTCACAACAATATGTTCTTTGAACTCAACAAAATTCAATAAAGGTCCAGAAAAGTTATATGAAGGAACAAGAATCAGCACAACTATCTGTCTACTTATAGACAAGGGAAAGGTCCATTCCAACCACTGGCCCTTGCAATGAGAAAGAATAGATTTTTCTCCAGGCAAATACAAGGGAACACACTAACAGAAATATATGCATAAGCCCAATTTTAACAAGAGTTCAATTAGTACCTCAGCTCTTGTTGTTTCAACTTTATCTCTTCAGCAGTAAGTTTAGGTTTTGAAGGTTCAGGTTTCTTCGAGGTAGCAGATTCCTGGTACATGTTGCAAGAAGAAACAATAAGAACAAGACAATCAACAACAAAAACTCAGTGTGGTAGTGATTAGTGTGCACAAGAAAGCTTAACAACAGTGGTAGCAAACTTCAAAACAAAAGAATACACAATTTCAGGCACCCAATCAACCATGACAGATATCTAAAAGCTTAAATCCCTCTGGCGGACCTTTAGTGACAACAAAGAATCTATTATAGATATAGAAAGCCATATAGAAGCACTTAAATATTGCCACATCAGCTTTTTCTAAAATTCAAATTTTAAAAAAAAAAATTATGGGTAGTTACAGATCAGGATGAGGAAATGTAAATTGTGGGTGTTTTTTTCTAAAAAAAAACTGCTTGGTAGTTGCAGATTATGATCATAAGATATCACATTTTACAAAAAAAATAAACATATATATATATATGCTACCACATATATTTATTTAAAATTATCTTTTATGATTTTTTTCTGTAAAAAATAATAACCCAAGCAAATAGACCGAGATAGAGCTAGATACGTTATAGTTTCATCATTATTATATGGATTCATCAACCTTCTAAAGTGTGCTAATCTCCATAGGATGGAAACTCGCACTTAAAACCATACAGTGCATACCCCATATGTATACCTGATAGCTAAGATATTTCACTGAATGCCTGTTTGTTGAAACTCGTCAGAATTGCAAATATAACGTCTATGTTGCTTTCTGGCTTAACTAATGGCTTGAGCAACAAGACAAAAGGAAAGGAAAGGACATCCTTCAAGAAGATGTGAGATACCCAATATTGAATCTGTAATACTCAAAGCCAAAGAAAATATGGACACCATCCTTAGTATATTAAGAGTGGCATTACGAATGCATTACACCAATCAAGATTGAAATTTGAAAACCCAATCTACTACCTCTCTCAAATTAAATGAATAAGAGAACTAATACATTCTCCTACAACTCTAGCTCTATAAAAGTTATAACAGGAGATCGTAACATCTTTTACTACCATCTTGTTCTCCAAATGAAAAATTTTACTAGCTGTAAATTTACTTCCCCTACAATCGAGAGTCATAAGACTGCAGTTGTAAGAAATCATACGCTATTTATGAATTTCAAAAGTCTTTATTCACCAATATGCCATCCCAAAAGGGTTGTAGAGTTCACTTCCTTTCAGTGGAAGCAGGAAATGCACTAAAACTACATCTTCCACGAGTGGATTTTCATCATTACTTAATTTTATTGTCTGTCCAAACACTTAAATTATGAAGTGGTAGTAGAGGAAATGGAGATTAGAAGAAATTACAATACTGCATTCAAACATGTTAAGGAAAAATGAGCATGTATCATTCCATAAGCCTTAATCACAAGTTGAACTACAAGGCTAAGGTCATTAAATGACCCACTTATCACTGTTAGAAACATTAGACAATTTCTAATATGGTTATCAAAGAAACTTTCACTTGGTATTGAAATTAGAAAAAATCTCTCACATGCAAGATATATAAACATGCATATGAACATCATAGTAAGTTTTATCACACTCTGTGGCAGTTGGCAATATGAATCATATCTCAGCACCATGTTCTGTTAAAGCACAGGTTTTCACTTACATTTAGATTAATCATGTCTTTTTAATAGTTTCTATCCAAGTTTCCTATTCTTTCTAGGACTTACCCTGTTCCCCTTTAATTTGGGTTTACAACTATGCATTTTTGACACGCTGCCCAATTGCATCAAAAGGTCTCATATTCACATTTCTAAATCCCCTCTATTTCTCCCATTTCTCATGCATCAAGGTTACCCTGACTTACTTCCTAAAGCATTTATTACTTATTCAATGGAGCAAGTGTGTTCACATACACCCATCTCTATACTCTCATTTCTGCGATCTGAATCTTTTATTCATGTTCCTAGTTAGATAATGTTTACATAAAACTAAAAATAAGACTTGGTACCAAAGGCATTTCTTCAATGTCTGGATCATTCTCATGCTCAACTGCCCAGTTTACAGCATCCTCAAGACTGGCATTTCCTGCATATGATTTCACATCATAATTAAGAGAAAGAAACGTCCAGAATATAACAATTTCTAACCAAACATCAAACAACTTTAAATAAACAACACAGATAATGTAAGTCAATACACCTTTTAAGAAATTTTAAGAAGTACTGTTTGGAACGAGTTAAGTTACAGAATCATCTTTCTGTTTGTACCTTAATAAAGCCATTATGTGATATAGACTGTCACAACACATCAGGCCTCCAGAAAATATGAAGCAGCCACAATGGAAGTGGAGAGCAATTGAGACAAATAATAGGAGTTGAAATACACACACGGATCATGCAGAATTTAAAAGCCAAAGGAGCAAAATACTTGAATAGGTTCACTGAGAAATACTTAAGTCACAATAGCAAAAAAGTTGATTACAGATAGTTTATGTAACGTGACCTGACAATCAAAATTACAAAGGAATGCCTTCATATCACAGTCCTCACCACTCACCAGAGTAATGTAGTGCTCGTATGGACTTTGCTTTAGAAAATCCCATAGCTTCGAGTTCTTCAAGCAACTTTTCATCAACCTCAGGAACTACCATTTCTAATAAAGGAAATATCATGAGCAAAATGTCTAGAATAGTATGGAAAGCACTTCAGTCCTATAATGCTACATCTTCTTGGTGCTCAATATAGAATCAGTAATGTACAGATGTCTTCACGTGCCTCCTGATCCGGTTATCATTGTTTTTACCAATGCATGAACATAATTAAATGGTTTGTTATTCCAATTACAAGTTCCGAACATAATTGAAAGGTTTCTAATTAGCTTTGCAACTTGAACTGTAATAACCTAATTTTTAATGGGTTGCCCAACCAAAGAATAAGCTTAAATGCAAGTGTCCCACTTTTTTATTGACGAAATTAACTAACTTAATAGGATGATCAAACAATTCAACTCGGAAAACTAAATGAAATAACCTTAATTTTTCTTCTTGGTTTTAATTTCCAAAAACTGCGGATCAACATATTAGTAGAGAAGGTAAGGTATTCATGTCCGAAATTATAATAAAGTATGGTATTCATTTCCGAAAGAATGTTAACATTTCCATTTTCCAAATAGTTGCTTTCTTTAGCAATATCAAATTAGCAACCATAATTTGCTCCAGAGAAGTAACTATTTGATAATTAACAGTAGGACGTCCAAATTCTAATTGCTAGAAAATGAATAATTTACTTGAAACTAACAAAAGATAAGCTCAATCCCACTGTAAATAATCACATAAAAATCTCAATACCTTCTTGGTTACCAATACTTGCATCACCGGCATCTTCCATTATTGCATCATCTTCCACTTTTGGGGCCTCTAAATTTATGAACCCTATATCTTCTGACGTCTTATCCACAAACTCATTGTGTCCTGTCCTCTTAGTATGCAAATCACTCTCCTTAATAGCATATCAAAATTTAACAAAGATCAGAAGAAGAAAAACATCAATGACATTTGAAGGTTCTCAGAATTTCAAACACATTGCACGTTTAGTAGGTATAGAAACATTCACATCAAAATTTTGTCTATAAATTAGGATATTCCATAACTTTCAGCCATAATCAAGAACCAAATAGCAGCAGAAGGCAATGGCAAACAACATGGAAAAGATCAAGCTTGCCAAAGAAACCCTCCTTTCTCCCGTGTGGCTTAGGCAGTGTTTAATAATATCAATAACAACAAAAATGATAGTCACTAATAGAAAAATACCGAGCAAAACATTGACCCATGAACTAAGAGCACACTACGTGAACAGCCACTTAAGCAGCATTATCAGCCTCTCCTACTGCCAACACTAAAATCTCTCTGTATAAATATCATAACAAGCCATGCTAGTATGAACAAAAGATCGAACTCCAAGCAATGTAAAGGTCCTCTTCTTTAAACTATATTGGCACTTGTAACCTACCCTCGATAATTATAGTTACTCAGATGATCTGATGATGCTTCCTGTAATTCAGATTCTTCCAAACGCCCCAAAACCCTTGGATTGATCAACCCATCCCTCTTTTCTAAAAGTCCATTAATTCAACAGCACAAAAACATACATTTAACTATCACATACATGTACATCCCTCACTTTTCAACAGCTTTCTAATCATGTTGAGGTTCATTGTACGCTAAAGCTAGTTGAGTTAAGATTAGTATCCCCAAGTACCAAAGCAATCACCTAATATAATATACAATTATACGCACTGTAATAAACCTATTCAGAGTGCCATACATTTTGAAATAGCGCTTCAACATTACTCTATAATAGTCTAAGCGATCTAAACTCAATTGCATGATTAAAATTTATACAATGACAACGAAACATTTTAACTTTTCCGGCAAGTCTGTCGAACAATCGAGCAGTGAACCATGTACCTGGTTTCAATATTATAAAACCCTCTCACTAAGTCAATATAATCACAAAATCAACCAGGTTAACAACATTTTCACATCCGAAAAAATAAAAAGAATTTCAAGAATTCATTCACCCAGTAAGGTGCAATGAGTATAAAACTGTACAGTTTGGGAACGGCAGGTTTTGCCGCAAGATGAGCAGACGAGCCGTAGGACAGGCTCTTTGGACTCCACGAAGTTGGTGTGTTTGGTGATCTCTGCGTGCTCTTCGGCTTCGGCTACTGATCTGAACAGGGTCCCGCAGGTGCCGCACTTGAGCGAAACTCCGGCCATCTCGCCGCCGTTTGATCGATCGTTTCTTTCTTTCGGTAGAATTCTTGAGTTTTGATTGAATGGATGAAAATGAAATGACCAGAATTACAAGAGGGAATTCAAGCGATCTGTGGCAGTTGGGGGAATTGGAGTTGCGGTTCGGGTTAAGAAGAGTCCAGAAGAAACTGCCGAAGTTTGGTTTATTGTTATATGGCCAAGATGATATATCCAATTCGTACATTTTACCCTAATTAACCCATTTTTTTGGCAACGTGTATACCGTCTTTTGTCATCATCATCAATTGTTATAATGTGGTTCTATACTGACAATTTCTAGTGTCCTATAGACCCCAAAATAATCACCACTCTCACGTTACACCCAAAATATGCGCATGCAAAATACACTTTTTTTTTTTTTTCAAAAATTTCGCGACGTTTCTCCTCTAAATTCAGCCAAAACCCACAAACACACTCACGGTTCATATCAATACAAACTCCACCTCTCTGGGAACGAACACGATTCCATTTTTATCAATTCACGATGATCGATTGGCTGTGTTTTGACACCATAAAACATACAAAAAGCACCGTTGTTGTAACTAATCATCGAGATATTGAATCTCGTGAAAGGATCGAATTGCTACGTTTACTGACGTAGCCCTCCACGATCCCCTTTTTCAAGTCTCTGTTCAATCCATGTCCAGCTGGTGTTTTGAAATCATCAATTATTGGTTTTGTTTCTTGTTATTTTATCATCAAAAGAGTATTCATATTAGTCGGAATGAAAGTTCATATAAGGCTAAACATTGTTTAATATCAAGCATAATTCAAGTTTATATTATGCTAAACATTGTTTCATATCTAGCAAAATAGAAGTTCATATTTAGGGGTGATTATTCAGGCGGTTACGATTCATATGGGTTATTCGGTTCGGGTTTTTGATTTTTTAGAATTCTGTCACCTACCCATCACTCGAACCGAAAGTAATAAATATCGAACCAAACCAACCGATTTACACAATCGGTTGTTCGGTTTGGGCCCCAACTAACCCGAAATTGGGTACTTTTCTCGGATCTTACTATTTATAGCACAAATTTGATAATTGTAGCACAAAAAAAGTAAAATGACAAAAATGCCCTTCATGTATTAATAAGTTATATACTTCAAAAATTCAAAAAACATCTCAAAATATAAAAAACTCCCTCAAAAAATCTTACAAAACCGTTCCAAATCTTTCAAAAAACCTTATAAAATTGTAGAAAAACATTCAAACACTGATTTTGTTCTAGTTGGGATACAGTCTACTTCAAAATTTACGCAAAAATGGTAAAATTTTGATATTTCTGTATTGTTTTTATCATGCTGCATAAAAATTTGCACATGTTTTGCGATTTTATTTGAAACAATTGCCCTTATTTTGTGAGAAATTGTATGAAAATCGCCCCTTTTTTGCAATTTTTTGTAAAATTTTCGCTAAGTGTGGGCGAAATTTTTATAAAAAATCGCCTAAGATTTGCGATTTTTGATACAAAATTCGCAATGTGGGTGCGAGATTTGTAGAACAAATCGCAAAACATTGGCGATTTTTTAGAAAATATGCCCACATTGTTGGTGATTTTTTATATAACTCTTGCACATTGTGTGCGAGATTTATTTAAAAATCACACTTTATGTGCGATTTTTTATATGAAAATCACTTATCTGCTCCAATTTTTTAAAATTATATATTTTGTGTGGTTTGTAATTGTTTATGTAATTACTTATTATTAGTTTTAATTTGATTAATGACGCAGGATCAAAATGGATTGCCCGACCTTCAGAGGGATATGAGTCACGATTTTAAGTGTCCTGCCCTTTTTTCTACTGAAGAAGAAGCATACACTTATTATTCGGATTTGGCTCTTAGATTTTGTTTCGAGCTGATTAAAGTGGGGAAGGGTAATAAGGAAAAAGGGATCACATATCGTTGCAACAGATTTAGAGATCCGATTGATCAAGGGCCTCCCCCCAACATAGGAAGAACACCAAACGGCGAGGATGTAAGTGTATGTTCAAGTTATATTGCAAGGAGGTGAGGGAAAATGGTTGGTGGGTCAAAGTAACACCAGGTGCGAAGTCAATGCACAATCACACTGCTATAGTGTATCCAGAGGGTCACAGACAGCTCAGCCGCTTGACTAATGAATCAAGACAGGTTGCTAGAACTTTGAACAATGCAAATATGAAGCCAAAAATGATTTGGAATCATCTTGCTGAGACGCATCCTGAAGATAATGTGACAGTGAGGCAGCTAAACAATCTTAAATCTGAAGACAGGAAAGCAAAGTTTGAATGTAGAAATATTCGGCAGCAATTTGTTCATTACGCCGAGCAGAAGCATTATTATATAAAAGTTTTGACAGAAGAGGGCACAGATGTGATCACACATGCATTCATAGCGCTTCCAATGTCAATTCAGTTGTTGAACGGATATTATCGGGTGATTGTGGTGGATGCAACATACAAGACCAACAAGTACAAGATGCCACTCTTTCAAATTATTAGTATGACTCCTTCCAATAAGAATTATAATATTGCATGTGCCCTGTTGAGAGATGAAAAAAAAATTAGTTATGATTGGGTGTTTGCACAGTTGAGAGAGTTGTTGGATGTTGAAAATGTTCCCGGTGCTATTGTTTCTGATCGAGAGATGAGTTTGATGGATCCTATAAGGGATCATTTTCCGGGATCACACCACCTGCTATGTTTGTGGCATGTCGACCGTGATGTTGATAATCAGTTGAAAAAGCTTGTTGGTGAGGGTGAAAGGAAAAAAGAAATAAAAAAGCTTTGGAAGGCAATTGTTAATGCGCCAACAGTTGAAGAGTATGATTTGTTACTGCAGCTTTTGAAGGATAGTTATTCTACAGTTGCGCCATCTGTTGTTGTCTATTTGGAGAGGACATGGTTGGTCCATAAAGAGATGATTTGTAGGGCGTGGACTAACAAAATTCTGCACTTTGGCAATACTAGTAGTAACAGAGTGGAGAGTACTCATGCTACACTGAAGGATTGGATGAATGCTGGCACCCATTCACTTGACACGCTATTTGGTGTTATTGACGACCATGTCAATTACCAGTTATCACAGATCAGGTAATTTTATTAATTAGTTTGATTCGCTACTTACTTTATTAATTTAAATTATGCACTTCTAACTTGATTATTTAATTTGATTCTATACTTACTTTATTAATTTATTTTATGCACTTTTTACTTTATTAATGTATTTTAGGGAAACGCTTGAGGCATGCATTTCTAAGAAAGCAACCGCTATGTTGTGTTTTCCGTATGAATTATTGAATGGTCATGTGTCGCACTATTGTTTGGAGTTGATCAGCGAACAAGTTGAAAGGATTACTAAGTTGGGCAATGACTTGTTTGAGAGATGTGGTTGTATCTGCAAGGCTACGCATGTGATTCCTTGTGCATGTGAAATTTGGAAGTTGAAGGAATCACATGACACGATCACTGTTGAAATGGTGCACGAGTTTTGGAAGAGATTGACGATTGAGACATCTGAAGTGGGTTCGAATACTATTTCTGAGGAACTTAGGTATGATTTACACTATGTATGTTAGTTTGAGATGTTATGATTTATTTACATGTATTTTCATAGTATTTTGTATATTTTATGATTTAATTTTTTTAACAGATACTTCCGCGAGGAAATCGTTCCTAAATTTGATAGCAGTCCACGAGTGGTCATGCGTGATCTGATTGTGAAGATGAACGTGTCGCTGAATCCTGACAATTCCAGTGTGTTTGAGCCAGCTGTTTTGACAACATCACGGGGTCGCCAAAGATTACATCCATCAGTGAGGCGCGAACTGAGTGCTCGCGAGAAAGTTGCACGGCGAAATAATGCATCTGGGAGATCATCCAAAAGATCTTTGCAATTTGAGGATAGTATGCGAGTTTTTGTCAATTAAGATTGACTGTTTACTTTCATTTTCTAATGGAGTAAACTTACAATAATTGTTTATTTCCATTTGCAGTTAGAGAAGATAGTGAAAGTATTCCCCTGATTCCACATTATGTCTATCCTTTCTGTACTGGCATTTCGGACGTAGAGCCAGATGACAATTGTGGTTTTCGAGCTGTTGCAAATGGTCTCTATGGCAATCAGAATGAATAGGGAACGGTTAGAACTGCGTCTATTGGAGAGATTCTTGTGCATCAGGATACGTACATATCGCTTCTCTATGCTTGTCTACCACACAATCTTCCTGAGGACACTGATCCTATTGCTTGGGAAATTGGCCGATTGAATCATTTTTCATCACCATGTGAAAGTGCTGGCTGGATGACCACCCCCATGGACTTGTTTGTTATCGCCACTTATGCAAACGCCTTGGTAATCCATCTCAGTATCGCTCATGGTTGTTGTTTCTCCATTTTACCTTTGAGGCCGTTAGGTGGTGGCCGAAGACCATCTAGGCAGATAGCCATTGCCCACATTCATGGAAATCATTACGTACGTGTTAGTTTGACTGATGATTGCCCTGTCCCTCCGTTGGCATACTTGTGGGGGTATCACTGCGATGATGTTATGGCAAAATTTGTAGCATCTGCTGAATTTGAAAGGAGGCTAGACCATTGGAACATGAATTGTGGACCATGATTTGTGACATTTCAATTTGATTTGAATATTTATTTTGTTTTTATTTTATTGTCATTTCCTTAGACTTCAAATTATCATTTCATTAGTCAAATTACCAAAAATCATAGCTAAATTAAATACAAAACAATCAAAAACTATTGGCGCAATAAAATAAAGCACAACAAAAGAGTCATAACTAAAAAATCCAATAATACCAAAAAAAAAGAGTACAATACAACCATCACCCAGCTAAATGCCATCTATCCATATCCGTCCTCAACATAGCCTTGCACTCATCCGACTGAGGATATCCACCATTTCTAATGATCTGCAGAAACTCTTCAGATATATGTGTAAATCGGCTCACCCACTACAAATTCAACACATTGAAAGTTTTAAATTAATATTTCTTATAATAATATGAAATATTATTAACTAAAACGAAATAAAAAATTACTTACATATTCTGTGTTGGTGCGAGGCGGAAGTCCACCAACATCAGCGGGGGGCCATCAATGAACAAATACGGGTGGGAATGCTCGCAGTACCATGTAATGTACTCATCTGTGGATGCGCCGGGGGAATCACAGGGCTGAAAGTCCTCAGTACGTAAACTAGAACTACGTACTGACTGCCATAAACTCTTGGCGAACTCCAAGTCGAAGTCCACACTGTAACCCCCACTATACGGTCGATACGCCTTCTTCGGACAAAAGATGGCAAATGGGATATCCTGCACGTACCCCAACTGTCTCACACACCTATCTGGCATGTAAGGCTCAACCTCATCACCACATGCAATCAATCCCCGGTACGTGGTGATCGGGGTGAGTGCGTGCGAATACTGACCGTATGGGGTCCATGTCACCTGTAATATATACAATTATGGTCAGATATTTATTAAATATTTACAATTTAACTAAAATTTTAATTATAAAATGTACAAAAATATTTTAACATGCCTCATCGGCTCTCAAATGGTTAAGTGCATCCCGGTACCTCTGCAGACGGGCACTCGCGCCCTGTCGGGGGACCAACAGTCCACAAAGCAGCTCGTGGAGTATGTGGATCATCAGACATAGGCACGGAATGCGGTCTGAATGCTGGAAAATGCTCATATATCCATGCCTGTAGCAATGTCAGACAACCCGCCATCCCGCTGCAGCTACCTCTACTAGCCTTACCTAAATGCCTATATAAGTATGCTAGTGTCGAGGTACCCCAAGCATGCTGCTGTACGGTATGTAACTGGCCCCTAATCTGCACAATATGATGTGGTCTAAACCTATTGGAACTCTTGTCCACAAATAAAGTAGAACCAATAGCTAGCCATAACCAAGCCTCCACATCATAAGGCAAGCGCAATGTACCCGTCTCTAAATGCGAGCGTCGCCTAAACACATAATCAGCGACTATCCCACCATCGGAGTGCATCTCACTCCACTCCCCATCCCGCCCAGACACCTGTAGCAAGTCTCTGCAGAGGCCCCACATAATTGACTTGGCAGTACAATCAGCGACCATACTACCATCAACTGGTATGCGTAGTATCTCCCACACATCGTGCAGGAGTATAGTCATCTCACCGACAGGGAGGTGGAACGTGTTCGTATCAGGCTGCCAACGCTCAATAAATGCACATATAAGGGGGCTATCAATGGTACTGTGCATGGTAGTAGGCAGGTGAGACAAACCGGTCGCTCAATAATGTCTACCAATCATCGGGCATCCCGACAAACCAATAAACTAATCTCTCACATACCCCTGCCCTATTGTTTCACCTCAAGGGCAACCTAGGTACTACAGCCTCGGCACCCTCCTCACCGTCCTGTCTATACCTCAATGCCACATGTCCCTTCCAACTAGGTATCACTGACCCATCAATAGGGCCACCCGCACAAGGCACAGTCACAATCCATGACGTATCGACCCTCCCACACTTATTTGTAACTAATTTCACAAAATATTTATTATAAATAAACTTATTTAACAAACATAAAAAAAATCACTAATATAATTCAAATATCAACACATAATCATATAATCAAATTACTTAAATAATAAAAATTACTAATACACTTCAAATATCAACACATAATCATATAATCAAATTACATAAATAATAATAATTACTACTACACTTCAAATATCAACACATAATCATATAATCACATTAAATAAGAGAAATAAATACATATACATTAAATTAGTCTTAAATTTAAAACTGACATCGTGTGGGCTCCTCATCATGTGCTGAGGATGAGGGAATCTCCTGCCCGCCTACGAAAGGCTGCTCCCCTCCATCGATATCCTCATCTACCAACATATGGTATGAGCTACCTCTCCCCGCTTTCTTCTTCCGCCCAACCTATAACAAATTTCATGAATACAACATTAAAACTACGAATAATAATTAAAAACATGAAAAATATTAATAATAATTAAAAATAAACTTAAAATAATATTTTTTAGAAAAATCGCACCTTATGTGCGATTTTTTTCAACAAATCGCACCTAAGGTGCGATTTTCCACACAAATATCGCACCCTCTTGGCGATTTTTTTCAAAAATATCGCACAGATTTGCGATTTTTTTGAAAAAAATCACAAAGAAGAAGTGATATTAAATATCGCCGATCACCGGCGATTGGCTAAACAATCGCTGGAGATCGGCGATCCTGGCCTATATTATCGCTAAACCTAGGCGATTTTCCTACAATTTAAATGAAATAATACTATTTTTACCTGACCGTACAAGCCTTTCCCCCTCCCGGGACCCCGTGGTGGTTGAGAGCCGCCTGCATCCATTTTGCGATTTTTTCAAAGTTTTTTGGATGGTTTGAGAGATTTTTTATGAGAAAATCTGAAATGAAGGGTGAGTTTCTATGGTTTTTCAAGCAATTATATAAACAACCCGAATGCCGAAAAATCGCACCTACATTGCGATATTTGGGTAAAAAATCACTGGTGTTTTTGCGATTTTTAATTGTGGTTTCGCCCCACTTATCCGATTTTTCGGTAAAAAATGCACCCGGTTTGCAATTTCTGCTTGTTTTATTGGATTAGTGTGACGATTTTTCTGCATTATATCACACATTGATGGCGATTTTTCCCTTATTTTTCGTAAATTGCGTGCGATTTTTTCCTCAGTTATCTCAAATTATAAGCGATTTTTCATTGCAATTTCCAATTTTCGATTTTTAAGGGCATTTTAAGTAGTTCATCAATTTTTTTGTACTATAAATAGTAAATTTGTAATACAAATAATTTTCACATTTTTCTCCTTTGTCAAAACTATTCATTTTTATAAAATTCTAATCAATTGAGCAATATTCAAGAGTAAATCCAAAAAAATATGCCCACAAACAAATATGAATCCTTCTTCTCCAAGAGGTCATGATGATGTCAAAACAGAGATGACATCCATTGTGGGGAGGATAACCTTGTCGAATATTAAAGAACAAATCACGGCTCAAAAAACATTTTTGGCCATTTGAACAAATCATAGCCAAAAAAATGCAACAACAAAATACAGGAACACAATACATCACTAGAACACCATTGGTCATTTTAAGTGCTTTTTGCATCAAAGATTGTCTGCCCAAAAACATTTTGATATTTTGGTCAGTTAATCAGATGAGCTCCACTTCAACAGACAATGGACATGGAGTCAATCTGCCCCTTTTTCTCTGAAGGGCTTAATCACCTATACTCTAAACTTTATAAAATCACAGCATAATATAACGATTCAATAAAACAAAAATTCTAAAATCGAAATGAACAAAGTGTGACAGCCAAGGAGAGAGGAAGAGGAAGATATACTCCGGAAAGTGAGAGAGTAGTGCGCGTCTCGCACAACCCAGGTTTGTAAAGGATGAATCAATCTCGTGTGTGACGGATCTGATAAAAGAAGCAACAAATTTGGGTATTTAGTGGTGCCCGATGAATGGAGAAAGGGTTCGTGGTGGTGGTGGTGGTTACCGCTACATAGAGAGGATGAGGGTGTTGTGGTGGTGGTGGTGATAGCTGTGGCGGTGGGCTGCAAATGTAGTGTTAAGGTCAACGACAATCTGAGGGAGTTGAAGAAGGTAGGCGGCTGTTGGGAAGAAAGAAGGAAAGAAAGAGAAGAAGAGAGAAGAAGAATGAGCTTGGCGGCTGTTTGGAGGAAATGAGGAAAGAAAAAGAGGAAGGGAGAAGAACAATGAAAGAAAATCTAAATATCTTATACATACATAAGGAAACTTTGGGTTTCGGGCGGGCCCCGAATTAAAATTATAAAAGTTACACCCAGCCAAAAACTGAATACTTTAAACGGGTAACCACCCGAGTTAACTTATTAACCCAATTAAACTGAACCGAATGACCCGAATTGGTTCGGTTCGGGTAGTTTAATCGGGTGTACCCGATTAATGATCACCCATATTCATATCAGACCTGTTAGTTTTGAATACAGAAAAGCTATGGCTTGTATCAAAAACTAATATCTACAGTTGACATATCATTTTGTTTTAGTATTAAATTGTTCTATTATATCATAGAACTAGATAACGGGGTGTGTAAAAGACACAGTAGACCTCGTTATTGGTTAAAGTATTGATATATAAAAAGTATGCTCGTAACTGAGATAATCTGAACATACTATCGGTATAGATTATCGTGTGATTTCGAAATTAGTTTATCTAGACTAATTAAATCATACGGATATGCCAGGGGCATATTGAGCATAGAATTGACTTGTACTGATCGGCGTAGTCAATTCGGTCATAGTATTTAGTCTCTCAATCCCGATATTGGAACGGGCGTGAGAGTTAGATATCGTATGCTTTGATTTGCCAAAGAGTGCAGTCAATTGAGGCCTATACTTCGGTAAGTTGGGTATGCGGTGTTTAGTTTCTTATGTGTCGTTGTTAGTCAGAGGAATCCATGTACCGGTTCTCCGGGTTGATGGTGCTCCCGAGATGAGCTCGTAAGGTTTATTGTACTAAAACTGGCCAGTGGACTTTAAGTCCAGTATAATAAGAAAGTCAAGTGGTACTAATCTCGGATATCAAGAAGTCGGTGAACTAATTTGTCAGTAAATTGATAAACCGACGAGCACTAGATCTTTGATGTGGGGAGATAGAAGAAAATAAAGTGGCGCGATGTAAAGTTGTTTTTTAGCGGTAGTTCCATAATTGGTCCTTTAGTGGTACGACTAATTATGCGTTTGACTAATCGATAAAGTGAATTAATTAATCCTAAAGGTTTAATTAATATTTAATTGACAAAGTGGATTAAGAAAATTAATTCTATATGAATTAATTAATCCTAAGGGTTCGATTAAATAAGGGACTTGCTATTTGTATCATGAAATTGTTATTTGTATCATAAAAAAAAAAAATTAATTATGACGAAAATGCCCTTATGAACTAAATTCTTGATAAATTGACAGATTTTATGTAAAAAAAGGGGCAAAATTACGTTTTTCCTCTCCCAAAATGCCATGAAAAAACGTTTTGGACATACAAAATTTATGCCAAATTGCGTTTTGATGGGTTGAAAACGCAAATTTATAGCGTTTTTGGCCCTCCAAAACGTCAAACTGGGAAGTTTCCACCATGGTTCGCTCGTTAAAATGCTGCGTTTTTAGTGAATCAAATCGTTAAAATGGTGCGTTTTAACCATGGTTCGCTCGTAAAAATGATGTGTTTTTTGACATGTACAGAAGTTCAAAAACGTTTACATACATTCATGTGAATTGGAGGAAAAATTTATACACAACAACTATCAAAAAAAACAAATACGAACAAATTCTTACGTTAAAAAACATTCGTTACATCATTCAGATGACGTGGAAAGAATATCTAGCACGCGAATCATCACGATATGGTAAGTTTTCGAACCGTAAAGTTATATTTTTTTTTTTGAAAATTAATGTAGGGGAAACACGCTAAAATGACGTTTAGGAAGCGTATAAACGCTGCAGTTTGACAATTTCGCCATGGTAGAAAAGTCAGTTTGTAGCGTTTTTTACAGTTATTATATAAAAAGTGTTGCGTTTTGTACGTCTGTTATGTAAAAAGTGCTGCATTTTTGACATGCATTATATAAAAAGTGTTACATTTTAGGTTGCTGGAAACTAAATCTTGGTGCGTTTTTGGCTGCTGGAAACGCATAATTGTAGCGTTTTTGGCTGAATGAAACGTAAAATTGTTGCGTTTTTGATTGCAAGAATCATAACTGTGCTGTGTTTTTGGTAGAAATAATTGTAAGAATTTTTTTTTTTGGTTTTTTTACGATAATTTTTACCATACTGCGTACATACTATTTCGTATGTAATTTTGATTGTGTTTTTTGTATAATATAATAGTAAATGTGTTTTGTTTTAATTAATGTGTGTATTCACATACAGGATGACGATGATGAGTACGAGGAGGAGGAGGTGTATGAGGATGAAGAGGAGGCGGAGAATGAAGAGGAGGAGGACGATGAAGAGGAGGATGAAGATGACAATGAGGCGGATCATGCTCAAGGAGAGGCGGTGGAACTTGAACCTGGCGCAGATTTGAGTGGATATTTCAAGATTGACAGAGAGTTTCACACTATTGGAAAGGCCTTGAAATATTGCCAGAAAATAGCTAAGAGGTTGAAGTTCCTAATTACAAAGAGGGGAGGTAATCAAGGATTTGCGACGTACTACTTTTCTTGCAAGCGATGGAGAGATCCTGCCAAAGCCCCTCTCCCAACCAGACGAAAGAATACAAGAAGGAGCGGCACTAATTGCCCCTTTAGGTTGACTTGTAAGAGAATTGATCTAGGACGTCACAAGGTTCATACAAATCCAGGAGCAGGGTCAACTCACAATCATACTGGTATTACATTATTTGCGCATAATAGTAATTAAGTTGATTGATGTGTTGTATGCATGAATTGTTATTATAACTAAATGGTATTTACAGGTATAAGGCATCCATATGGTCACAGACAGTTGAGCCATTTTACAAAAGAGTCAAAGGCTGTTGCTGAATTTATGCTTCGGTCGAATGTGAAGCCAAAGTGTGTTTGGGAAGCTATTAATAAACAGTTTCCCGATTCCCAGGTACCAATCAAATCAGTGTACAATTTGAAAGGAGAGATGAAGACCGCCGGATTGGAAGGTAGGAATATTGGGCAGTAATTTATGCATTTGGCTGAGGAGAAGCAGTATTATGTCAAGATTCTCAAGGATGCGAACACTGATGAGATCACACATGTCTTCTTTGCACATCCAACCTCAATTCAGATGTTCCACAGATGGTATTGGGTGGTGGGGATTGATTCTACCTACAAGACCAACAAGTACCAAATGCTTGTCGTCGAGATGGTAGGTATGACTCCTACAAATAAGAATTTCAATATTGCATTTGCTATTGTTAGAAATGAGTCGAACGAGTAATATGACTGGGTTATAAGGAACTTGAGATTTTTGCTGCCGGCTAGTTTGTCACATAGTGTGATTGTGATAGATAGGGAGTTGGGTTTGTTACAACCAATTAAGGATCATTTTCCCGCTTCACATCACTTGTTATGTTTGTGGCATATTGGGCGTGATGTGAATGCGTGGTTGGAAAAAAATGTTAGGAGAAGAAACAAAAACTTAGCATGTGATATTCATGACAACTGGTGGAAGAAAATTATTAAGGCTCCGACAGTAGAGGAGTTTAATCGTTTATTGCAGAATTTCAAGGTTAAGTACACTCTCATTGAGCCGTTGGCTGTTGATTATCTTGAGACTACATGACTCATTCACAAGGAGAAATTTGTTCGAGCTTGGACAAATCAATTTCTCCACTTTGGTAATACTTCCACTAACAGAGTAGAGGCTTCGCATGCTGCTATGAAAGATTGGCTTAATTCTTCCACCAATTCCCTTGACACTTTGTTCACAAAGATCGACTCTCATCTCAGCCACTTGTACCCTCACATCGGGTTAGTTTAATTATTTAATTGTTTAAGTTTTTTTCCATTATTAGTTCATATCATTCAATTTTGGTATACTACTATTTATTTCAAATGTTTTAATTAATTTTATTTTTAATTGACATTATTATAGAGGCTCTCTTGAGGCTTCCATCTCCACGACTCAAACAAGTATGCAGGGATTTCCATACTGTTATTTGAACAAGTACGTGTCACACCATTGTTTGAAGTTGGTTAGGAAAGAAGTTCGACGAAAGAATAAGTTGACAGGCGCAGTACTCGAGCAATGTGGATGTGTGCCAAAGGTGACACGTGGGATTCCTTGTGCTTGTGACATATTCAAGGCACAGTCATTGCCTGAATATCCCCAACTTCCATACGTGCATGAGTTTTGAAAGAGGTTGACCATTGTGCCATCACAGGGGGATACGAATTACATTGATGAGGACATCAGGTGCATTTTTAAATTATGAACTTTAATATTATTCAATTGATTTGACATTTCATATTTTTTAAAAATAGTTTACATTTAATATATTTGTTTGTTAAGGTATTTCAACGAGGAAGTCGTCCCTACAGTATCTACCAGTCCGTCTTTTTTGGCCCGTCTGTTGAATAGGGCGTACGTAGAGCAGATGCACCCTGACATGGCCAGTGTTGGAGAGCCAGATACCTCGGGACCCCAAAGGGGGCGACCACCAAGTAGATTACATCATTCTGTAATGTGCGAGTGGAGTTCACGAGAAAGAGTGACACGTTGCTGACGTGGCAGGTGTCGTTCAGGTTCATCCGGCTGCTCGACAGGTCGATCACACCGCATTCATACAGGTTTTGATGGTGGTTCTCCATTAAGGACAGGTAAATAAGTCCTTTTAAATTTTTGAATAAAATAAATTATGAAATTGCTGAATTTTTTAAATAAATTTTTAACGTATATATACAGTATGCAGTTATGTTTATTGAATGAAACATAATTACTTGACAGGTTCTGGTGGAGACATTCAGTGTGTGCCAGCATTTTTCCAGCCTTACTGTACATGCTGGTCTGATGTAAATGGGGCTGGCCATTGTGGTTTCCAAGTAATTTCTACTTACCTTTTTGGCCACGAGAAATATTGGAGACTAGCTCGCAGGTCATTGAGTGGGGAGATTATGAGCCACCCGGACATGTATAGGGGTGTATTCCAATCGTTGGAGTTGAGTCCCCTGATGGTGATCACGTGGATATGGTACTTAGGCGAATAAATTTTGAAGGCACAGATTGTGGTGAGCAGCATTGGATGGCTACACCTACGGATTTGTTCCCTCTTGTCACTTATGCAAATGCACTGGTAATACATTTGAGCCGTACTCGTTCAGATGGAAATTATTTTGTATTACCTTTGTATTCCTCCACTGGCGACACACAATCTGAAAGGGTTATAGCGCTTGCCCATGTAAATGGGAACCATTACGTACGTGTCGATGTGGTCGATGAGTGTCCTATCCCACCGTTGAGCTTTGTTTGGCCACATCAGCGTCATACTGAAAGTGTAGGTGATTGACCACAAAATTTGGCAGCTAGATTTAATGCTTGGAATGCACTACGTGATGGCAGGATGTATATTGTATCGAGCAATATGTTGTATTACTATTATTCTTATTGTAATATTTTGTAAATTCCAACGTGTTGTCTTTCATTATTTGTTTGCTTGGTGTCAACGCAATTTGTGTTACTCTTTAGGTACGTGGAATGTTTGATGAAATATACGTATAAAATACAACATATGTATGAAAAAGACAATAAAATAAAATATAATCATCACATAAATAATAATAATATTTGAGCATTTGTATAATGATAATAAATAATACAATACAAAATCATATCGATCGGTCGAACTCATCCTCTAGATCTGCAGTGACGGGTGCGAACTCATCGTACAGATCTGGAACACTCTCCCACACTACATCTAATAATGTATGATGTAGCTGACCAAATCGACCCATCCACTACAAATATACAAACAATATATTAGAGTCAAATAAAATGAATTGAATTTACTAAATAAAATAATTTGCAAATATACATTAATACTTACAAACTCTGAGGCGGCGCGACGTGGACGAGGGGGCTCTATAACAGCCTGGGGATCGATGGGAAGTACTCCCGGACGTGATCAGGGACGAAACCACTCCAAATAGCCATCGACTGCAGCACTTCGAGCAACAGCTCCACCGGTACGCTGTCGGCCAGCGAGGGAAATACCCATGGACGACGTGCCGAACTCCTCCCATGTAGACTCGGCATACTCAACGGCATGTCGTACCACATATGGTCTCCCTGTGTAGCCGCGGTAAGTATCCCGGCCCAGACGGATGAAGCGAGCTGGAATCCATTGGACATAACCAAGCTGGCGAACACATCGGTCTGGCATGTAAGGCTCGATGTGATCCCTGTACGCAATAAGTCCTCGGTACAGGGTCATCGGCGTCCGCAAAATGGCGTCCCGTCCGTATGGCATCCAAGTGACCTTTGAAAATTATTTAAAAATCTTAAATAATAAAATATATGAAAATATATTAAACTAAAATATAATTGTTAAAATTTCTAACTATTTACTAACCATGTCGGCTGTCATCTCGTCAAGCGTAAGTCGTATGGCGGCTAAGCGCTGCTCTGTGCCCCGGTGGCTGTCGATGGCCCACCTCAATGCACGCGCCTGTGTGCCATGCAAAGGAAGGGGCATAGGATGGGGTCTAAAATCGGGAAAGTGCTCATAGATCCATGACTGTAATAGAGTCATGCATCCAGCGAAGCTCTGCATCCCGTGACGACTCGCGCACCCTAGATGGTGGTACAGGAATGCAAGTGTCGCTGTACCCCATGCCTCCTGGCCAATCTGGTCCAGCCCCTTCCTAACCTGTACCACAGGGGCTGGCATAAACTTATTGAAACTTTTGTCTGTAAACAGACAAGTCCAAATAAGGCTCCATACTAAAACGACCACATCCGAATCATCCCTGGCCCGCTGCATACACCGCTCGATCACCCGCTGAGTAGAAAATCCGCCATTTCTATACAGATCCCCGTCTATACGCTCCTCAAGAGGAATCTCTAGCAAACCTCTCGACCATGACAGTATAGTGGACGACGGTGTAACCTCGGTGATAAGTCGACCATCGACTGGAATCCTCAAAATCTCCCACACATCGTGTAGGAGGATGGTCATCTCTCCGAAGGGGAGGTGGAACGAATTCGTATCCGGCTGCCACCTCTCCAAAAATGCATTGATGAGAGGCTCATCAATGCTCCGGTGCATAATGCGAGGCAGGTGTCCAAGTCCTGTCCCGCTCAAAATCTGCGCACCCTCCACCGTCATGGATACGATCCACCGCTTAAACATGTCATACATGCTACCTCTATTGTGGCATCTAAGGTGGTATCTAGTAGGCACCCCCTCCTGCCAATATCTAGATACCACATGCCCTAAAAAGCTAGGTATGAGGCTATCATCTATAGGGCCTCCCTCAATGGGCCCTGTAACTATCCAACTCCGATCCTGCCTCACGCGCTTCCTAGGGTGAACTATATGGACAAAAATATATATATATATATATAAATATATGTAAATTAAATGTATAAAATAAATAAACAACGTAATTAAATTAATGTAATTAAAAAAAGTACAATAAGCAACTACATATGATAGGTGTTTTTCAACGTGTTCAGAAAGTTTTTTTTTTAACATGGTGATAGGTGGTTTTTACGTCATGTTAGTTTATGCAATTTGTAATCTAAATCAACTAAAATAATTAAATAAAAAAACAAATAAGTCAAACAAATACATATACAAATTAAAATAATTACTGAACTACATAAAAAACACACAATTAAGTCAAGCAATAAACAATTCTAATTTTATTAACAATTAAATTAAATCAATTACTTATTATAAATACTAATACATATAAATTAAAATGCGTACCTGAAGCAGGATCCACCTCCTCGAACTGGCCGTCGTCCAGATTCCTATACCGGACGGTCCTCTCAGCATGTGGGTGAGAAGGGTCACCTCCGTAGGTATCCCCCTCACCCTGATCCTCCAGTGGCCGTCCACTCCCACTAGCCTCCTCCTGCCGTGACTGCTCATGCGGATGCTCATCCTCCTCCTGATGCCCAATATGCTCATCCTCACTCTCATCAGTGTCATCGAAATCAGTAGTATCGTAATACTCATCCCTTAACTGAAATGAGGAGTCAGCGCCACCTCCAACTACTCTACCGCCTCCCCGTCTACCACCTCCTCGTCCACCACCTCCCCGTCCTCCCTCAGAAATAACAATCCCACCTCCACCAAGACCCCTACCCATCCCTCTACCTCCTTCCCTTATCACAGGTACCTTCTGCCTTCTAGCAGAAGCTGTGGGATGCTGCCTATCCACTTGTGGCTTTAACTTAGCGCCACCCTAAATAAATAAATAAATAAATAAATAAATAAATCGAAGTAATTATATTGTAAAATTAAATTATGAAATTTAAATCAAATTAAATAAGTGCAAATTGTAAACCAAACTAAAGCAGCGTTTCAAGGGAATTTGTAAGTATATAAAACGCCGGCTGATGGCGTTTTGAGTATCTCAAAACGCAATCGGCTGGCGTTTTGGGGTGTCAAAACGCCATCGGATGGCGTTTTGAGTATCTCAAAATGCCGGCCGATGGCGTTTTGAGATACTCAAAACGTCGGTCGATGGCATTTTGAGTATCTCAAAATGCCAGCCGATGGCGTTTTGACACCTTAAAACGTCGTCGGCTGGCGTTTCTGGCATAGAAAAATCCACCATTCATCCGATAATTTGCACCAAATCCATACCAAATTGCATTTCTACATACCTAAAACGCACCTAAACACAGATTTCCAACAAAAATAATGCAAATAAACACTTATTCAATGCATATAAACGCCAAAAAATGCAGAAAAAATGCAAATTCATAATGATTTTTAACCTGTTTATCAGTGGACCTTTGCCCGCCCCGTGCCTTTGTGATGATTCGCCATCTCCTCCGTCCATTTCTGCATTTTTGGCTGACAAAATCTAAACAACTTGGTGTTTTGGAACTGAAATTTTTAGGAAAAAGTTGACAAAATGCTGCTGCTGAGGAGTAGAAGCTTTTTAAGTTTTTGCTGGGCAAAAACGCCCCGTTTGGGCGAGCGAACCGTGGATGAAACGCCCCATTTTGGCGTTTCATCCATCGATCAAACGCACCATTCTGGTGTTTTTTCTCCCGGAAAAACGTACATTTGTTGCATTTTCTGTAGTTAAAATCGTTCAGTTTTGACGTTTTCAATCATCAAAAATGTCATTTTACTTAATTTTTACATGTAAAAAACGTTTTTTCATGCTTTTAAGTGTGTGGTAAAAACGCATTTTTGGTGCGTTTTTGTCCCGTACTTATTATTTTCTACAAATGTTCCATCATAAGGGCATTTTGGTCTTATTATTATTATTTTTATATTTTTTTGTGATACAAATAGCAATTCCATGATACAAATAGCAATCCAGATTAGAGAAATTGATTTGTCCAAAGTGAAAGTATTCCCTGTTAGTGAAAGTATTCCCAAAGTGGAGAAATTGATTTGTCCAAGCCCGAACAAATTTCTCTTTGTGAATGAGCCATGTAGTCTCAAAATAATCAACAGCTAACGGCTCAATTAGAGAGTATATAACCTTGAACTGCTGCAATAAAAGGTTAAACTCTTCTATAGTTTGGGCCTTAATAATTTTCTTCCACCAGTTTTCATGCATATCACATGCTAAGTTTTTATTTATTCTCCCAACATTATTTTCCAACCAAGCATTGACATAACGCCCAATATGACACAGACATAACAAGTGGTGTGAAGCTGGAAAATGATCCTTAATTGGTTGCAACAAACCCAGCTCCCTGTCTGTCACAATCACAATAAGTACCAAACTAGCAGACAGCAAAAACCTCAAGTTCCTCATCACCCAATCGTAGGTATCTTTTGTCTCATTTCAAACAATAGCAAATGCTAAAATTCTTATTGGTAGGAGTCATACCTACCATCTCCACGACGGGCATTTGATACTTGTTGATCTTGTACGTTGAATCAATCTCGACCACCCAATACCATCTGTGAAACATCTGAATTGATGTTGGATGTGCAAAGAAGACATGTTTGATCTGTTAGTTTTGAATACAGAAAAACTATGGCTTGTATCAAAAACTAATATCCTCAAATGACATATCATTTTGTTTCAGTATTAAATTGTTCCATTATATCATAGAACTAGATAACGGGGTGTGGAAAGACACAGTAGATACCGTTATTGGTTAAAGTATTGATATATTAAAAGTATGCTCGTAACTGAGATAGTCTGAACATAGTATCGGTATAGGTTATTGTGTGGTTTGGAAATTGGTTTATCTAGACTAAATCACATGGATATGCCCGGGGCATATTGAGCATGACCAGTTTGGATAGAATTGACTTATAATGATCGGCGTAGTCAATTCAGTCATAGTATTCAGTCTCTCAATCCCGAGATTGGGACGGGCGTGAGAGTTGGATATCGTATGCTTTGATGTGCCAAAGAGTGCGGTCAATTGAGGCCTATACCTCGGTAGGTTGGGTATGCGGTGTTTAGCTACTTACGTGCCATTGCTAGTCAGAGGAATCCACGTACCAGTTCGCCGGGTTGATGGTGCTCTCGAGATGAGCTCATAAGGTTTATTATACTAAACCCGGCTAGTGGACTTTATGTCCGATACAATGAAAATGTCGAGTGGTACTAATCTCGGATACCAAGAAGTCGGTGAATTAGTGTGTCAGTAAATTGATAAATCGACGAGCACTAGATCTTTAAAGTGGGGAGATACAAGAAAATATAGTGGCGCGATGTAAAGTCATTTTTGAGCGGTAGTTCCATAATCGGTCCGTTAGTGATACGACTAATTATGCGTTTGACTAATTGATAAAGTGGATTAATTAATCCTAAATGATTAATTAATATTTGATTGACAAAGGGGATTAAGAAAATTAATTCAATTTGAATTAATTAATCCAAAGGGTTCTATTAAATTAAATTAACGAAGTGGGTTAAAGATTTAATTCAAAAGGATCTATTGGAGTTGACTAGTGTAGGAAAGACTAAGGGGTCAATGAAAGTCAAACTAAAAGGCTCAACTCAAAAGCCCATTAGGTCTCCTTTGAAACTCACTATAAATATCCCTTGTTAGGCAATTTACAAGAAATTAGAAACCTTAGAGGCATTTGCCTAGTGAGAGAAATTTAAGTCTAGAAAGAGAAGCTCTCAACTTTCTTAGTAGCTTTTCTTTCGAAGTCGACTTTGGAGCTTTCTTCTTCGAGAATCCTAAAAGCCCATAATTTAGATAATCCTATATCACCATTTTTGGAGTAAAAAGCTACTGCCTTTGATTGGTTTTCCCGACCGCCGGGTTTTGTTCGCCGAAAATAGATCGACCGGCGTTTGGTTTATTTTTGGGGCGGCGGCTTTGCTCCTTTTGAAGTGGGTTTGTTAATTGTTGTTGTGTATATCCTCTAGATTGATCTTCTTATATTGATAGAGTCTAGATCTATGAGGAGGAACACAGTCCAGACACTTTTGGTGTGGATTTTCAAATTGGGTTAAGTTACCGTGCTAAATCTGTTTTTTCAGATTTGTGTGATTCTTGAAGTGGGTTTCTTGGGATTTCTTTGTTTTGCCTTGGGCTACTCTGTAGACACTAGCCCACACTAGTTCGAAGTCGAATTGGAGTTATTCTTTGGATTTCGAGTGGATTTCGCAACCAGGTGGTAAATAAGCACAGTAATCTTCGGGCAACGATCTGATGAGGATCTGACCAGTTTTTGGAAGTGGGTCCCATATGGATCTCTTCCTTAGTGTCTTATCTACCTTTTGGATAGTCGCCCATGCGATTTTGAGGTAGAGACGAAGTTGTTATCGGGATTCTCTGGTGATTGGTCCCAGGCGGTAAACAGTAGGAATTTCAGCTTTGGTTTTCTTGTTGCTAAGGACACGCTTCAAAGGTATAATCTTTTGAAATTTTTTCTTTAATTAAAGATTTTATCTTTTGTACTCTGATTAATAAATTAAATAAGTATAAGCCTAGATCCATTCAGGGAAAATGAATTTGAGCCTGAGTTGAGTCGAAAGTCTCCGATTCTTGAATGCATAGCACGAAAGTCAGATTTTCGATTTAGCCCGGGCTTGTTCTGTTTTCCTTCATGATTTCATCAGTGTTTGCATCCTTGAGAATCTTGACATAATAATTCTTCTCCTCAGCCAAGTGCAGAAATCACTGTCCAATATTTCTACCTTCCACCCTGTTGTCTTCATCTCTCATTTGAAATTGTATATGGATTTGATTGGTACCTGGGTATTGGGAAACTGTTTATTAACAGCGTCCCAAACACACTTTGGCTTCACATTAGCCCCAAACATAAATTCAGCAACAGCCTTTGACTTTTAGTAAAATGACTCTGTTGTTTGTGCCCATATGGATGCAATATACCTGAAAATTGAATTAAATTAATAAACATAAATGCTAAACATCAATAAACTTAATTACTATGATGCGCGAATAATGTAATATCAGTATGATTGTGCGTTGACGGTGCTCCTGGATTTGTATACACCTTGTGATGTCCCAGGTCAATTTTCTTACAAGTCAACCTGAATGGGCAATTACATCCGCTCCTTCTTGTTTTCTTCCGTTTGGTGGGGAGAGGGGCTTTCAATGGATCTCTCCATTGCTTACATGAAAAGTAATAGGTGGCAAAGCCTTGATTTCCCACTCTCTTTGTAATGAGGAACTTAAGGCGTTTAACTATTTTCTGGCAATGTTTCAAGGCATCCTTAATAATATGAAACTCTTTGTCAATATTAAAATAACCACTCAAATCTGCACCATAGGCTCTCCCTGAGCATCTTCCACCTCACCGTCCTCTTCTTCCTTCTCCTCCTCATAAACCTCCTCGTCGTCCTGCTCGTACTCATCATCATCATCTTGTATATAAATACACACATAAATTAAAATGCAACACTTTAAGGATTCTCATTGACAAAAACGCAGTCAAAATTACATATGCAACAGTATAAATGCAACACTTTAACAATTCTCATAGAAAAAAATGCAAAGCATTTTAAATTATTCATAGAGAAAATGCATTACTTTAACGATTCATAATGCAATAAACGCCCAGATTCAGTTTCTTATATGCATAAACGCAAAAGATTCACAATGTCACTACATGGAAATGTTTGGAATTTTACATTCAAGGTATATAAAACATAGCACTTTTTATATTACGCATATAAAAAATGCAGCACTTTTTACATAATAGCAGTACGAAATGCAACGAAAAAATGAGTGAGCCATGGACAAATAGCTAAAGTGTATCATTTCTACCTATTGAAAATGTCAATTTTGTGCGTTTAACAGTACGAGTTTCAAAAAAAATTTACATTACAAAGCGAAAACTTACCATTGCGTAATGATTCTCGTGCTAATTTTCTTTGGACTTCAACAAAACGATTGCTTGAACAATTTTGTAGTGAATGATTTGTTTGGATTTGATTTTTGGAGAGTTGTTTGGAATTTTTGGAATGTTTGGCCTCAAGGTCTATATTTGTAATCTTCACACTTTTTTTGTGATACAAATAGCAAATTCATTATACAAATAGCAAGTTCCATATATATATAATATATATATAGTAAATGTCAAAATTGGTCATCATACTATAGTCAGTTTCTAGTTTTGGTCATCATATTTTGAAAACTATTTTTAATTTCATCTCACTTTTCTTTTCAAAACTGGTCATTCCGTTAAGTTGGATTGTTAATCCCAACTTTTTTAGGGGTATTTCTATATTTTCATTGACTCTTTAAATTAAAAAAAGAGTGAACTCTGAATTTGGTCATCATACTTTTCTAAAATCCCGTTTTTGGTCATCTTTATATTTGATGTCAATATATTTTCATTTTTTATTAGAATTTGGTCATTCCGTCTAAATGTTCCGTTAAGTCTCTAACGGCCATAATTTTTTGAGGGTAAATACAGAAAAACACACCCTATCTTGCAGGTGGAATTTCCTTTTTTTTTAATTATATTTTTGCATCTTCACTGCCAACACCCATACTAAGGCTGGCAATTTCTGACACGACACAAAAATTGAACACGGAATTGACACAAAACGGATCGGATTTGGGTTAGAATTTTGGACTTGCAAAATTTTCAGGTCGGGTTCTTGCCGAGTCCAAGATTTTCAAGTCAACATCAGGTCAACCCGCCAGGTCAACGAATTGACCTGATGACCCAAAATATTTATAAAAAATTATTGTAGGAAAAAAATTGGTTTGGAGGTTCGGGTTGGTCGACCCCCTCCTCGGTCAACCCGTTTGGGTCAGGTTGAGTTCAGATTTGCGGGTCAACCAACGGGTTGACCTTGTAAAAATCAGGTTGGGTTTGGGTTGGGATTTTCTAACCCGTTCGGGTTCGGGTCGGGATCGGAGGGCAAAAATGTAATTTTCTCTTCCAACACGACACGCTGACACGAATTGACAGCCATAACCCACACCCTTAAGAAGAATAAAACTTTTCAGGTTCACGTGCATAATGGGGGTAAGGGTATGGGTGTTGGCGGCGGAGATGCGAAAAAATAACTAATAAAAAAAAATTCACGTGCATGATGGGGTGTGTTTTTTCATATTTACTCTAAAAAAATTATGGTCGTTAGAGATTTAACGGAACATTTAGACGAAATGACCAAAATTGAATAAAAAAATGAAAGTATGATGACCTCAAATATAAATTTTAAAGTAAGATGACCAAAAGCGGGATTTTAGAAAAGTTTGATGACCAAATCAAAAGTTTACTCTTTTTTAAATTTAATGAATCAATGAAAAGACAAAAATAGCCCTAAAAAATTTGACCATTAGTGGTTAACTGCCTAACTTGATGGAGTGACAATTTTTTTTAAAAAAAGTAAAGTATGATGACCTTAAAAGTAGTTTTCAAAGTATGATGACTAAAATCGGAAATTGAATATAGTATGATGAACAATTTTATAATTTACTCATTTATATATATATATATATATATATAGTATTTTCATCTTAAAATAATAGTTTAATTTATAAATATAACTATTATCTTGAAACCGAAATACTAATACATTTGTTTGGGACAAAAACAGTCTTGTTTTAGAAATAATTTCTGTTCCTAAAAAGTAGTTTATCCAATTAGTCTCATGATAGTTTTGTTTTAGAAAAATAACTTATTTTTATATTTTTTATATATTAATGCATATAATTTTTATTTTATAATTTAAATTAATATCACCATACATAATTACGAGTAAATATTTTGTACGAGTTACATTTTATCTAAAATAAATAAAAATATTATTATAGAATAAAAAGAATAATTTTTAAGTTGTATATTAATAACTATTAAATCACCTTTAATATTGATAAGAGGGATGTAACCCAATGTTAGTTTTGAATACAGAAAAGCTATGGCTTGTATCAAAAACTAATATCCACAGATGACATATCATTTTGTTTCAGTATAAATTTGTTCCTTTATATCATAGAACTAGATAACGGGGTGTCGACAAACACAGTAGATACCGTTATTGGTTAAAGTATTGATATATAAAAAGTATGCTCGTAATCGAGATAGTCTGAACATACTATCGGTATAGGTTATTGTGTGGTTTGGAAATTGGTTTATCTAAACTAGTTTAAATCACACAAATATGCCCAGGGCATATTGAGCACGACCAGTTTGGATAGAATTGACTTATACTGATCGGCGTAGTCAATTCGGTCCTATTATTCCGTCTCTCAATCCCGAGATTGGGACGGGCGTGAGGGTTGGATATCATGTGCTTTGATTTGCCAAAGAGTGAGGTCAATCGAGGCCAATACCTCGGTAAGTTGGGTATGCAGTGCTTAGCTTTTTACGTGTCGTTGCTAGTCGGAGGAATCCACATACCGGTTCGCCGGGTTGATGGTGCTCCCGAGATGAGCTCGTAAGGTTATTATACTAAACCCGGCCGGTGAACTTTATGTTCGGTATAATAAAAGGACGAGTGGTACTAATCTCGGAAACCAAGAAGTCGGTGAATTAATTTGTCAGTAAATTGATAAATCGACGAGCACTAGATCTTTAATGTGGGGAGATAGAATAAAATATAATGGCGCGATGTAAAGTCGTTTTCGAGCGGTAGTTCCATAATTGGTCCGTTAGTGGTACGACTGATTATGCATTTGACTAATCGACATGGTAAATTAATTAATCCGAAGGGTTTAATTAATATTTAATCGAAAAAGTGAATTTAGAAATTAATTCGATTTTGAATTAATTAATTCTAAGGGTTCGATTAAATTAAATTAACAAAGTGGATTAAATAAATTAATTTAAAAGGGTCGATTGGAGTTGATTAGTCGGGAAGACTTAGCGGTCAACGAAAGTCAAATTAAAAGGCCTAACTCGAGAGCCCATTAGGTCTCCAATCGAGCTCCTATAAATAGAAAGCTTTTGCCTTAAGAAATTAGGTGTGTGGCTTGAAAGACAAGAAATTGTCTTGCTGAGAAAGAAAGGGGTTAGAGAGAGAATCAAGCAAAGATTGAATCTTTTGAATCTCTCTCGGAGTCACCCAGGTCTTTCTTTCTCCCGAACCATTCTCCAACCAAAAGGTCCGATCTTAAGCCGCTGATTGTCTTCATTTTCGCCAGTTTTCAAGTGGGTTTCCGGCGAACTGCTGCTGTGTTTTTTTTTTTTTTTTCTGCTGATGTTTTTCCCGGCTGGACTATCGAGGTTCGGTGTGCTGAGCCGCGAACGTTGTTCGTGTACAGATCGCGACTGAAACTCCAGTCTTGGTCGGCGTTGTTCGGTTCCTTGCGCAGCAGTTGGTTGGTAGCGGCAGTCGCTGGAGATTCACGGCGGAGTTCTTATATGCAGCGGCTGGTCTGCAGTTTTCAATTGGACCGAGTTTTGGTTGAATTTTGAGAATTTTCGGGCAGCCCCTTTTGGTATTTCTCATGGGCTTTATTAGCATATCCCGTTAGATTATTGCCCACCCAATATTCGGGATTTCTACGGAGATATCGACTGGATTTCTATTGGAATCGCTATCAAAGGTGGGATATTTTCTTTAGGCAAGGGACTTCGCTACAAAAGGTAGAACCTTTAAATTTCGCTTTAATTAAAGTTCGAATCTTTTGTGTCCCGATTAATAATTTAAATAAGTATAAGCCTAGATCCGTTCATGGGTAAACTAATTTGAGCCTGAGCTTGGTCGAAAGCTTCCGATTCTGGAATGCATTGCACGAAAGTGAGGCTTTCAATTTAGCCCGGGCTTGTTCAGTTTTCCTTCACCCAATGATAAGCAAGTAACACAATAGATTTTAAGTTCGAGGTACCTTTCTATAAAAAAAAAAAAGGTCACCTTTAATATTGAATATATATATAGTAATTTTCTGTTATTATTAATTGATGTCTTCCATTTTTAGAAATTTTTCTAAAAAATCGGCAGAGGCCTCTTCAAGTAGGTCTTCGAACGATGTTCTTCTTAAAGAAGAAATAAATTTTGAAAATTTGTCTCAAGACTGGGATAATTAGAAAATATCCAAGAGACCAACTAATGACGTTTATAAAGATAAATGGAAAATGGTTTCTGATTTTTCAGTAAAAACAGTGGAACAAGCTTTTCCACTAACAAAACCTGTTGAAACAATTCAACTTTTATCTTCAAAAACTATAGAAAGCCATAGGAAAAATGGTTATAATTATTTACATTTTGGTTTAGTTCAAATAGCTGCTAAACCTCTTAATAAAGATGGCATGAATTTTGCTTTACTTCTTGGATTACGAGGTTGCAGATTTTTAGACTTTGAAGATTCTTTACTAGGAATGGTAGAAACTAGCCTATGTGAAGGTCCAATTTATTTTGATTGTTTCCTAACTTCTACGTTTCTTTGCAGGATAAAAATATTTTAGATACTTTAACTTTAAATATTAAAGTATTTAACATAAAAGCAAAAGAAGGATCAATTCATGTTACAATCTTATATAGGCTTAGATATAAAGCCTTAATCTCAGCTTTTAATACAGGTGCAAGAATGGTTTCAAAGAAAGGAGAAACCATCTTGTTTAAAACAGATATGAATAGATCTAGATTATCTATTCCACAAAGTATTAAATGGAAAGATGTTTCTTTACCGGATGATTGGCTTTTAGAAGAAGCAGCACCTCCAGATCCAGTTAGAAGTATTGTCCCAACAAAAATTACTCAATATGTTAGTGGGACTGTGAAAATAACATTTGACAGGTCACTTAGTATGAGAGATTCTCATAATGAAGAAGCCGAATCATCTAGGTCTACTTCTGTTTCACATTCTAGGAAGCTAGAACAACCCCCTAGACATCCAGTCTCGGCAGTAAACACAAGTTTGCATGATTTAGATAATTCATCTAAAGTTCCTCAGGCTAGATATAAAGTAGAACCTCAAGAAGACTCATCTGACAGTAATAGTCTTCCCAGATCTCCCACTTATTCTACTATAACATAAAACGTAGGAGAGTTAAATATGATAAAATCAGAATTTAAATTTGAAAGAGAAAAATTACAAAAACAATTTTATTCTATGAAAAATAGAATAAAAAGAGGTTGGTTCTTTGCTAATTATCAAGGCAAAGATAGGAAACAGGTTCAGGAGGAATATTATAATTTCCTTAGTAAATATAAGGTTAATGTAGTATTCTTTAAATGGTTTGATTATAAAATATCCTTTTTTAAAAGGAAAAGAAATCTGTGTGGCTAAATCTTGGCAGATCACCGAAAGAGAAAAGGTAAAGTCAGAAATACCTCCGGAGATGCCTTTTACCACAACCTATAAGGCTGTAGAAATTAAAGCAGTCCCATTCAAACAAAAATATCTCAGACATTTGTCGGAGTCAATCAATGCCAAAGATATCCATAGTATCTTTGAACAAAAAAACTATACCAATAAATACCTCCAAACCATAGGAGAATACCTAACCACAAAACCTCAATCTTTTATGTATACTCATATATCAGAGACATTTGACAAAAAGCCCTTGTTCAAACCATATGAGATTCCTCAAAAAATAGCCAACCAATTAGTATCCCGACCAATGAATGAGCTAGAAAAAAGACTAGCCAAAATTGAGGAATCTTTTGCTTCCAAACTCAAACAGAAAACTAGGGAACCAGACTCTGAATCAGGATCAGTCTCAATAAACCAAGGAATTAGAGTCCTAAGTAAGATCTCTGATAATGAATCAGAAGAATCATCCGATAGTGATCCACAGATTGTTAGGATAGGACCTTCCTCAGGAATAAGACAATTATCCACCTGGAAAAGACCAATCCCACAGAGAAGGTCCCTCGCCATCAGGAAATCCCAAACCTTGGATTAGAAATTGGCCCAAATGTTATACAAAATAGTTATAATGCCAATAACATCTATGAATGGTGTGTAGATGGGCAACTAGAATATAGCATAATGAAAATGCTACAAATCATGACCATGGTAGCCACAGCATATAGAACAACACAAGGTAGTAATGATTTAGCTACTGCTCATATTCTAACTGCAGGTTTCACAGGTCAATTAAAGGGATGGTGGGATGAACATCTCACCAAAAATGAAAGAAATAGTATTCTTTATGCAGTTAAAGTAGATGAAGAGGGAGAACCTATCATCCAAAATGGTGAAACTATTTCTGACTCTGTCACAACCTTAATATTTACGATTGCTAAAACTTTCATTGGTGATCCAGGAATTTTTAGAGACAAGTCTTCTGAATTATTAAACAATCTTAAATGTTGAGACTTAAGAGGTTTCTAGGAATACAAAAATATTTTCCTATATAGAATTTATGATATACCAGATGGTAATCAACAATATTGGAAAGAAAAATTTATAGATGGTCTTCCTAAGTCTTTAAGGAGATTAGTCAGAGATGAACTTAGGGAAGAATTCAAAGGAGTTGTTCCTTATGAGCAACTTACTTATGGACAACTTAATACTTTCATTCAGAAAGTAGCAATGAAACCATGTAGGCAAGATGAGATGATGAGAGATCTTGCCAAAAATAGAAAAATGTTAGGTTCATTTTGTTAACAATTTGGTTTACCAAGTTGTTCTAAAAAGAATAAGTATAAACCTGATTTTCAAAAATACAGGTCAGAAGCTCAACTTAAACCTTGTCATAGAAAGAAAAGGTATTCTAAATTTCAAAGAAAAATTCCCGTAGAACAAACTAATAAGCCTAGAGACTTGTCTAAGGTTGTTTGTTATAAATGTCAAAAACCTGGTCATATAGCTAGGTATTACATATTAAATAGGAAAATCCAGGCCTTGAATTTACAAGAGGAGTTCACTAACCAACTCAATCAGCTTCTCATAGGTTCAGAGGCTGATACAGATATGGAATCAAGTGATGATAATTATATCCAGCAGTATAAGCAGGATGATATTAATTCATTATCATCAGAAGAAGAAGTCTTAGAAGGTCATTCTATTAATGTTATTACTAAAGAACAAGATATCCTTTTGGAATTAATAGAAGGAATAGAAGATCCAAACCAACAAAAACTTTATTTAAATCAATTCAGACAAACATTAAGAGAAAAACCCTCCACTTCTTCCATACCTAATCCTATAAGAAGTCACCCAAGATTACTTAATACTTACAATCTTACGGAGATCCTCAATAGGTTCCCTAAGAAAACTCCTAGTCCAGCTACTATTAGTGACCTACTGAAAGAGTTGGCCTTAGCTAAAGAAGAAATTAGAGATATAAATGCTAAGCAAGACTTCATGGTTTATTAATACAAAACCTGATTGATAGTCAGAACCCAAAAACTGTCTTAGAAAATGAAGAGGAATCCTTCATTGGAGATGATATACCTCAACTGAATTCTATAACAACATTCCAAAGGCATGATGTTAGGATAAAGTTGGTAGTAAAACATTGTTTTGTCCTAGAAACAGACGCATTATGGGACACAGGAGCCGATTTTAGTTGCATCCAAGAGGGACTTATTCCTACAAATTTTTTTGAAAAAAGTAGGGAAAGACTAACTGTATCCAATAAGACAAAACTTGGAATCAAGTTCAAATTATCAGACGTTGATGTTCATTTTTCAACAACCAAAATTACGGTTTCATTTCTGCTGGTAAAAGAATTGTCCCGACCTATTATATTAGGAACATATTTTATCATCCAGTTAGTTTCTTATTTAACTACAATGGAGGGAATTCAATCACAGGAACTAGGAGAAAACATTATTCTCCCATTTTCAAAAGAACCAATTACTAGAGAAGTCAATCCTTTGACTTCAAAAATCCAACAAGTCAATTTCCTTAAGGAGGAAATAGAATTTAAGAGGATTGAATCCCAACTACAGCAACCACAAATCCAAGGAAGGATTAAACAGTTACAACAAAAAATAGAAGAACAAGTATATTCTGAGCTGCCAAATGCTTTTTGGAAAAGAAAACAACATACCGTTTTTCTTCCTTATGAAAAGGATTTTAAGGAACAAAATATTCCTACGAAAGCAAGACTCATCCAGATGAGTCAAGAATTAATGGAACATTGTAAAAAGGAAATTAATGGCCTTTTACAAAAAGGGATTATTAGCTCCAGTAAATCCCCATGGATTTGCCCGACATTCTGCGTCAATAAAAGTTCAGAAATAGAACGTGGAGTGCCTAGACTAGTTATTAATTATAAATCCTTAAATCAGGTTTTACAATGGATTAGATATCCAATTCCAAACAAAAAGGATTTATTGCAAAGATTATTTGTAGCAAAAATCTTTTCTAAATTTGACATGAAATCTGAATTTTGGCAAATACAGATTCACCCTTCTGATAGGTATAAGACGGCATTTACAGTACCATTTGGACACAACGAATGAAATGTAATGCCTTTTGGACTAAAGAATGCCCCGTTAGAATTTCAAAGGATTATGAATGATATTTTTAATCGTTATTCAAATTTTATTATTGTTTATATTGACGATGTTTTGGTTTATTCTAACAATCTTGACCAGCATTTTAAACATTTAAATATTTTCTTGCATGTGACAAAAACAAATGGATTAGTAGTCTCTCAGAGGAAAATAAGCCTCTTCCAAACTAAAATTAGATTCCTTGGACATTATATTTACCAAGGAACAATTACCCCGATTGAGAGATCGATTAATTTTGCTGATAAGTTTCCTGACCAGATTTTAGAAAAACAGCAACTACAAAGATTTTTAGGATGTTTAAATTATGTTGCTGACTTTATCCCTAATTTAGCAAATTTAGCTAAATTATTACATGAGAGATTAAGAAAGACATCACCTGCTTGGACTGATTTACATACACAGTCTGTAAGAACAATAAAGACCTTAGTTAAGTCTTTACCTTGCCTTGACATAGCTAATCCTACCTTAAAGAAAATAGTAGAGACAGATGCCTCTGATTTAGGATATGGTGGGATTCTGAAACAAGTCCAGGGAGAAAAAGAAAGAATTATTTCAATATAAAAAAGGAAATACTTGCTATTGTTCTCCGTGTCTCTAAATTTCAATCAGATTTACTAAATCAAAAATTCTTAATAAGAGTTGACTGTAAGTCAGCAAAAAATGTCTTACAAAAAGATGTGAAAAATCTAGCATCTAAACAGATTTTTGCTAGGTGGCAGGCTATATTATCTGTATTTGATTTTAATATTGAATATATTAAAGGAGAGTCTAATTCTCTTCCCGATTTTCTGACATGTGAATTTTTGCAGGGAAAATAATGCCTCCTCGAAACAGGAAAGAAGAAAGACCCCCAGATGAACTGGTGATGGCTACTGAAGCCATCAAAGCAAACAAGGAAGGAACTCCTCCCTCCAAGCAATCAACTTCTGAAGCCTCAACTTCAAAGCAGATGGTGCTGAAATCACCAAAAGATTATGCCTTGACTCCAAGGCAATTCCAAACAAAGGACAACCTTGCTGCTGTCCAACCAATTTCGCTAGTCTCCCCAAGGACGTGGGCCGACATGGCGGAAGAAGAACAGATCAAACAGGCCCAACTAGAATCAATCCAACAACGGGCTGCAAAATCGGGATTTTCTTTAGTAAAATCCCCTCAACCACATGTTGTTCCTCAACCCCAAGTGGTGACTAATAGTCCCACTACTCAAATTAAAGTGGTGAGTACTCATCCCACTCCTTCAAACAAAGTGGTGGTCACAAACCCCACTACTCAAAACAAGGTGGTGATTCCAAATCCCACCAATAAACAAATACTGGTATCAAAATTGATTCCTACTGGATCAAAAAACTCTATTTCAACTGAGTATTTAAAGTGTCAGACTTCCCAACTAGTAGTCCAAACAGAACCAGAGTTCTTTACACCAAATCCTTACCAGGTAGCACAAAAAGTCCTACCAACCCAAACAAATTTTATTCCCCACTCCATAAATAAAACCCAAAAATACTATGAATTCATATTAGTGGATTCAGGGTCTGTCATATTCAAAGCCTACTTTGATAAAAGAGAGAATACCCATTCTACGGCCCAAATTCTCTCTATCTTGACTCCATCAGATTGGAAAGCCAATTTGAATAAACCTAGAAACTTCTCCCAATCATTTTCTCCCCCTAGTTATACTTACTGGGACTACAGACAAGCCTGGTTTAATGCTTTCACTATACAAAACCAAACATACAGACATTCTTATCTTTTTTACTTTAAAAAAGGAAATCAATATAAGTTTCCAATATGGTTTATATCATGGTGGAATATTCACGGACCAAATCCACAAATTTTACCAGGATCAGTACGACCGGGTTATAAACTGTTCTATGAAAAATTTACGGCACCAAACACTGTGTCAAAATTATTACAGTTCTATTCTATATTTTCCTTGTCATGGATTTATGCTTGGAAATTCGAATTTTCTAAGCAAGAAAACATGCTACCAACCTTAGTCAGACAAGGATATTCCAAATGGTGGAAAGAGTTCAAAACAGTTGTCGTCCAACCAGAAATGATTGAAGCCTGGTTCCGGCAAAATCCAGCATACTTACCACCTGCAGATCACCAAACAACGGTTTTCTGCAACAAAAGGCGTTGCTTCCAAGTTAGCAGCAGTGTCAACTCAGGAGGATTATATCAAACACCTGGAAAATATATTAAGTCGGCTTAAAAGTGACACAAGCTCCCAGGGCAGTCGAGGAACTTCAATCAAAGAAGAAAATGAAGAAGAATATCCCCTTATTGATCTTATAAATGAAGACGATCTTCTAAATGAAGATGATTATTTTGGAATTTTCTCCCCCATTTCATAAATAAAATGGGGAATTAAAAAAAAAAAGTACTGTAGCAACTACTGTAGCTACACGGAAACTTTAAACTCCTGTAGCAACTACTGTAGCTACACGGAATTTTGTCTATCAATAGACAAAGAGAAACCAAATGGAAGGACAATTCTTGCCTACCCATTTCTCATTTCTCCTTCTCTCTCTGAACCTCCTCTCCTCTTAAAATCACTTAATATTCATCCTACTCTTCCCTCTTAAATCCTCTCTCCCCTCTACCTTCTTGAACTCTCTCTCTCTTTCTTCTTCCTCCTTCTACTCTCTCTTTACTTTTCTTTCTTCTCTTTCCTTTTCTTTTCTTCTTTCTTTTGTAATTCCTTTGTAAATTTTTATCTTTTCCATTGTATCCCTACAACATAGCTTCTCTTCCCCCTTCACCTTCTTAGATTTATTTTTTATTTTTGTACCTAAGCTTTGGAGATTATATAAGTAAGTGATGTATCCAAAGCAGTGAATTATTTTGAAATTTCGATTGTATAACTGTTATGTTTTAATTTGAATTCATAATGTATATTATTTCTGTTTATGACTTCTAACTTCTAACTTTTATTTTCCTGCACCTAACATTTACATTCCAATACTAATAACAACCTAACTTTTACTTTCTGCATCTAACATTTTAGTGGCAGTCCGTCTACGACCCACTTTCCATTATGTAATTCATTTTTCTTATTAATCCTTTAGGGACCAACCTCCTTTATATATATATATATGTATATATATATATATATATAAATAAAGATGGAGAGGCTAACTAATTAAGAGCCTAAAGAATTGAAACCGCGGAGAACCAGTTTGTAAAAGGCTGGTCATACTTGGCCTTTTTTGTTTTTGTTGCTTTAGTGTGTACAAATATTGTGTAGAAATCATTCACGATGCATTACAAGGGTAAAAAATAACTAAACCCTAAATCTGCTGAGAACAAAAATTTATACTATGCATAAATTTGCATTTTTCTCTAAAGACTGGTTGAGAAAGGTGCTTCTTTGAAAAATTGGCACCACTGTGTAAAGAATACATTTAATCATCAATATCAATATACAGAAACTAAAACATCCTGATGTGGGGGAGCCCTTCCCTCATGTGTCTATGTACTCTGGAGAAAGAAGAGTTTTCAGAAGCTCTTTCAGATTGGCCAAAACATGGCGAGGCCCTAAACTCTTCACGCCAATATAATTCAGCAGTTGCTCCAAGTCCTACAAAAGAGTACAAAATACACCCGCATTCTCAGATCTTCCATCACAGCATGCCAATTACTTTCAAATGCTTTTGATTCTACTACTGAAATCTAAATGAAAACGACGCCCCTTCATGTAGAACAAAATATGTCTAGCCTAAGGCTGGAGAATAGCACACAAGAGTTTTGCATGTGGAAGGATTAAGCCATTATCTAGTGTTACGCCCACAGAAAAACCAAGGTAAGATATTACAGGAGAGAAACCATGATTCGTAAGCTAATAGCTATCGCCTGAAAAATTATGAACAAGAGCAAAATAAAGGGCATCAACTTAGTTCCTAGTTACCATCACATTTTATAATTACATGCTCCTTTGGACAACCCAGAGCTCCAATCCTTCTCAATTTCTTCCACTTTTCACTTCCTTTCTCCTCTCTAGACTAGATAAGTCTTAGATATTGAACAGTATAGTCTTTTTCTGCCCCATTTACGTGTGCCTCAATATCTTACTGTTTGGTTTACTAACATTCCACTCAAATTTGGCCCAAAAGTTCCAGATACCCCATAAAGCAAATGAATTAATATCATCCCAAATGGGAACATGTAAATAACAGAATAGTAAAAAAAAAAAACTTCAGCAGAAAAACTAAGTAGGTTGGTAGTCAGGATTTTGAGCCAGTGATTTGGTTGCAACAAACAATCAGCCATTTTATCACTTATGAGAATGATAAAATCATCACCAAGACACAAACATTTTCATTTTGGTAAGAAAGTATTAATTTTCTCCACGAAGACATCCAAGGGGCTAAATATTTGGTTTCACCAAATCTCATGTTAAGGTATCAGTTCCAGATTCTATAAGTGAACAATACATTTGAAATGGTGGAGACTAAAAAGAAGGCAAAAGAACCATCTTGTACTTCAGTATACCCCATTATTTCATTGAGTTGCAGACATCATAGTCATACAAGTAATAAGATCCTTTACTACAAAATGAAAAGATTTGAATCAACCAAACAGAAGCAAACCTTATTGAGCAAGAATACTGCATAAGCTGCTCTTGTGGAATCTTGCCCTTCCAAAAAGAGAGGAAATTCTACTGGCTTCGAGTTTGTCAAGACTAATGAATTTGATGTTGAATCAGTTGGCAGAGGCTCAACAGAAGGTGCATGGTCACGAATATATGACCGAGAACAACCCAATCGGATAGGATAGCGTAAGGGGACATGCAAGTATGATGCAATTAGTGAGACAGCCTACAAAAAACCACGAGTAAGATAAATATATCTCGAAAATTACTGCAAAATAACTGGTGCCTAACACAAACTAGTAGCAATAACTAAATAAGAAATCCTTGAGTCTGCATATAAGCAGATAAAGTACTGGTAATCAAGCAAATATAGGAACAGAAACAACTATAACTGGAAATGGCACAAAAAAATTTTGCTAATTGATGGTGTTATAAGCTACAAGAAGCCAAACAAATTTTAATTTCTTCTCTAGAAAAGAGAAGAGCATGACCAATGGCCCTAAGGCTAGAGTTAGTGAGAAGCCATCGCAGCGGCTGGGTGTTTGAATGTCACAACCTGAGACTTGCAGCAAATTATGTAATAGGTAAGGGCTTCCCTGCCTAAAAGAGAAGAGAAAAACCCACAAACACAAAGAAAGAGAAAAAAAAAAAAAAAAGAAAACGAAAAACAGGAGAAATAACACACATGTGCCACGTATCCAAGGGCCGTTGAAGATCGTTGAACTTCCTTCTTATCAGTGAAAAAACTCATCTTTGTAAAAGGGATCACAGTGAGATGCAGACCTACAATTGTCAAGGACCCTTGATCAAGAGGTTTGGATCCTGTAGTAGCACCTGACAATTTCAAGAACAATTCCACTGTTCAATCTAACAAGTGCAAAAGGCCTCTGCTTCCAACAATATGAATAGGAAAGATAAACATACATCTCAATGACGGTGCAACAGAGAACAAGGAAAAAGAACAGAAACAGAACATTTCAATTAACAAGAGCTCAACAGGTGGACAAACTCAGGAGCACAAATGTGATAATACACATTTTAATTATTTGCTGGAGGCAAAATATAGTGGCAGAGTAAGCACATCCATTATCACATTTTGATCATTTGAATTAACCGATAAAGTACAACGAAAGTTTCACCAAGTAATATTAAACAATGGTCAGATTAGGCTTTAGAAAAAGTAGCCATTCATCTATGAAGCAAGAGATAATTGAGGTAAAAGGAAAGATTGTCATAAGAGACTTTTAGTCTTCAAGAATTTGAAATAAATACAGTATAATCAGATCATAAACAGCTATTCATCAATGAAATTTAACAAACATTGAAAACACAATCAAGTCCAAAATAAATAAATAAAGGAATCCACTGAGCCCCAATAACATGCTTTAATCATCATCTGAGTTTTAAGAGTTATAATTTACACAGAGAAGGCATTACTGTGCTTCTCAATGAAGTGTGTACAAGGAATTCTATACAGCCTGATGCAGCAACCCAGCATTACAAAAGGAATAGGAAAAAAACAAAAATCCTTCATAAACAACCTGATTTCCCAGAGTGTGAAAGAAATCAATAAACGAGCCATTACCTGATTTAATGCTGCTGCTAAATGATTCAAGTTCTTGTTCATGAGAATGCCCGACGACAAACTTTACAGGATAAAGTAAGGAAACCTGTGAAATCATATACTGTTGCCGCACTCTCAGCAATTTTTGCAAGTTTTTGAGATGAAGATAGCCTCTCTCTCCAGCAAGGGATCCATTACCATCCTACAATTGATAGCGAATCATAATCAAAATCTTCAAGCCAAAGAAGTGAGAAACTCAAATATTCCTAAGACTGCAGCAAGTAAAAGAACAGTGAGAAATAAAATGCTACAGGATGCACTTCTTTTTATTTCCGTCATTAGGCGAATAGTGGTGGTTCACAATTGATGGAATCTAATAAATAACACCATACTGAATAATGATGTGTATAACTTCAAGATAAGACACCTAGCAACATAAAAACAAAAAAGATAGGAAACATGAACGTTCAGGTATTTAAGCCTCACTAGGTAGCTGAGATATAAGGCAAGCTCAACCAGAGTACAACTTTAGCGCAAAAATAACCACGAAATGACTCTTAATTCTGATCAAGTACACCAAATATATATCTTAACAGAGAGATAGAAAGTAAGAAAAACTCCTGCTTCATCTGAAGAGTAACATAGAAAGGCATGAAATTCACTGCTTGTGTTGGGCCCCATCAATTCCTTTAAGTTCAGATGTACATCATGATGTATACTAGCTAGTATAGCATAACCAAGAAAAAAGGTAAAATAAGAAAAAGTTTCATAACAGCAGAGACTAAAGGATACTGATGAGGGGTCAAGTTTGCCTTTTCGACATGCACTCTCAAGGATTCAAGAAACATAAACTCAAAAGAAAATTTTAAGACCTGCAACAAGAAGGATGAAAGCCTTCTGGAAATGCTTTTGAAACAAGTTAATATGACAAGTTCATCCATCATATCAACCATATATCATACTAGGCTTTTCAACCGTGCCTAGTAAGCAATTAGGCTCAAAAGCAAGCATAACTCACACGCATTAAGCTTACCTGCAAGTGCTTGCTAGCCACGGAAAGAGCAGTTCCAGCAACTAAAAGGGATCTAATTTCACTACTAAGTTGTTCTTCTCGTTTTTTGACTTCCTCTTCTGTAACTTTCGAATGCATTAACACGTTTCCCATCACCAACTTTCGCAACTGCAACTTTTCACGTATCTCATCAAGCTCATTTGACCGGCTCAATGATTCAGCTTCAACCTGCCACAGATTCACACCCACTAACCAGTCAATTAAAGCCCAGAATATCGGAAATCAATTATACATTAAAAGCAAAAGATAGAGAAGAGCAAGCACAAAAACTTTAACAAGCAACCATAATAAAAACAAAGTAGTGCAAGATGAAGCTTAGTCCGCCATTCTACCAAGGATGAAAATAGACTCTGTAGGCAGCCCAGAAGAAGCTGTCTTATTGCTGCCTTCTTCTCTGGGTATTCTACATTCAACCTAGAAAATGATTTAGCAAATCACAATATTCACCACTGATACATCTAACATCATATTTGTCAGTGGAAAAATAATAATGTAGCCATATGTTGAATTTTGATGTTTTTCTTGGATATTCCCACCATTTTAATTTGAGTTAATGATTCTATATTCCCTAAGCCAGATAGGGGCATCTAAGAGTCACATACACATCCAAACTATCATAAACATGTTTTCTCATTTTCTCATCAATTGGGATTACCCTCAATTTTTCCTAATGCATTCATTATTTATTCTATTTGGTTCAGTCCATCCCACATCCATCTCAACATTCTTATTTTTGCTACCACATTTTTTGTTCATGTTCGTATTTAGTTGCCCAATACCCTTATCTATAAAGCATCACTTGTCTTATGGCTATTTCGTAATTTTCCTTTCAATTTCATTCATACTTCACCATCACAAAGTATAAAGGGGGTGCGTTTATTCATTTGTTCCAACATGCTTCCATCTCTGTCTTACATCTTTATCAATTCCCCAACTAATTCGTGCCCATCAATTTTCCACTTACCTTATTACAGCTTCTATGATACTCAAGTTGCATTTACTCATTCTCTCATCTCATCGGTGATAAATATATCAAGTGCAAATAACATTCATTTAGGAATGGCTCCCTACATATGCTTAGTAAAGCCCCCTACCACTAAAACAAAAAAGTATTGGCTCAAAGCTGATCCTTGATGCAAAACTATAGTATTCAGAAATACAATTGATATCCCTACCGACATCTTTACATGTGCTGTTGAATCTTTATATATATATTTATTTACTATAATAGCTATATAAACTACAATCACCCCTCTCTTTTCTAATAATTACCACACTATAAGAGAATGTCTTCAGAAGTCCTTTTAGTTTCCATTTCCTAACAATGATACATAAATAATACATCTTACTAGCTCATATTGAAGCACAAGCAATGAAAAAGACAATTACAATTCTCTTTGACATAATCAGCAAAATCAAGTAAAAAAACCCAGAACGTAAGCCTAAAATTATGACACTTAGGCAAAGCTATGACAAATTAAGAGGTTTATCTTCCTTCTAAACTAAAGGAAATAAATGGATGAGAATAATGGTAACAGGCGATGATAATTATTGCACACATAACAAATTACAGCACATGCAACTTAAAACAACCATAGACACTACGGTAATGCAGGAAAAGCTACAGAGAGGAACATCAAGGTCGAGTAGGTAGTATCTTAGCATAACTAGCCATTTCTTTTAATCTAATCCATAGGTTTTTATACTCTTCATGGTATAACTAGATCAAAGAAGACTCTCTTCTCCTATCTGTCAGATCCTACAAAGCTTCCATAACCATTTTCAATAATAGTCAATCTACAAAGCAACATTAACAAAATAAAAACATTTCTATAAACTAGCATACTAGGATGCAAGAAATCCGTGTATTGCACGCATCAATTAACACAATGTCCCAATCTCAATTTTCTGTATAGATTTTCAAGGTGTGAACAGATACTTTTCCATCCTAGCAAACCTCTTAGTGAAGAAGAACAACAAGAAAACAATACCTAGATGAGTCCGTTTTCTTCTTTCCCTGTTCTAAAGAGAAATCCAAGCCCTCGTCAGTACACCATAGCCCAGAGGCAATTAAAACTCCACCAAACAATAATTTTTTACGGAAAATAGCAAAAACAGAAACTATTTTTCCTTTTCGTTACTTTCGTTGTCTTTTTATGCCATCAAGTCTCACAGCACTAAAAGTCCTATTTCGAAAGTCCCAATCCGCAAAGCAACCTCTCAATCACTTAGAACATGCACATATGTTACCCTGATATTTAACTTTCTGTTCGTAATTACAAATTAACGTTCTTCATCACTTAAACCATTCGTAAAATACTCAGACAAATGATGAAAACTAACTCGAGTACATAAAGAAATGAATCCTTATCCATCCATATGATTTTGAACTACTAAAAAATTTCTTCCAAAATAAAAATTACCTGAATGAGGGACTCGAGTTTCCGCTGGAGTTCAACTTTTTTCTTCTTCGCTTCGTTCAAGGCACAGGTGAGACTGCAAAATCGCGCTAATTCATGCTCATATTCTTCCCATTCTATAACTACGGCATTTTCGTGATCATCATTCAGTCCTATTCCTTTACTATTACCTTCTTTGGCTATTGAATTCGGCATCTTCTTTTTCGAATCCATTCAAACTCGACTGTATCCGAAAATGTACTCGACTTGATCAGTTGGGGATGCTGATGATCATAGTGGGTCTCACACTTCTTCAACACCATAGCTGAGAATTTGGGAATTAGGGTTTTGAGAGCCTCATTGATATTAGGATTCGTGCACAATTAATTGAAATTTTGTATCGCTAAAACTGGAAATCTTGGATGGTGTGAAAATATTTTAAAATGGCAGGGGGCTTTGATCAGGAGGAGCAGAAGGGAAAGGGTGACCGGAGATTCTTCGTTAAATTTTCTTTTTTTTTTCCCCCCCTCTAAAATCTTGTGCTTCTTCTTTACCCTATCTGGAAAAATTATAATTTACCCCTCAAAATTTAGTAAAGCTATCAAATAGGCACTGCCATTTTCAGAAATTTACTAGTGTGTTCACACCATTACTTTAGTGCAAATTATATCATGTACCTAATGTACATGTATCTAGTAATTATTCACCACTCTCACTATAAAAGATTGAGACTCACGCTCTCTTCTTCTTATTCTTCAAACATCCAGTTTCTTCTTCTTCAAAAATCACTTATTTTTTTCTTCGCCGCATTCCATTCGAAACCGCATTCAATCAAATTTCATCCAAACACAGATTCAACGGAGATCGGTGATTATATTTTTCGACAAACAACACCAAATACAACGGAAAATTCACTTATTGTTCTTTAAAAATCACTTCTCCTATTCAAAAATCACTTCTTTTTCTTAAAAAATCACCACATCATAAAGTATGAACTGCGTTTGATGGATTTATGAAACATTATTTTCGTGATTTGATATTGGGTAATGTATTAATGATGTTATATTTGTGTTTTCTTCTTCAAATAATACTCTATTACTCTGAAATATGATATATAAATATTTTTCGTGAGATATTGAAACTTTCATATGAAATGGGTTGCTTTTGATTTCTCCTTGCTGCTTCCTCCCTGCTGTTGGACGTTGCGGCAGTTTTTTTTTGGACGTACAGGGATGTTGCGACAGTGTTATGAGACGTGGTGAAAGGTGTTATATGGAAAATTCAGTTTAAATCCACATGTCTAAATGTAGACATTGCGGCATTTGTTTTTTGGACATACGGGGATATTGCTGCAGTGTTAGGAGACGTGATAGAAGGTGTTATGTGAAAAAATCACCTTAAATTCACATGTCTGGATGTAAACGGTTTTGGACATGGTGGTAGTGTTCTGAGATGTGGTGGTCTATCTTTGTGAAAAATTCAACTTAAATTCACATGTCTGGATGTAAACGTTTTTTGACGTTGTGACAGTTGTTCTTTGGACGTACAGGGACGTTGCAGCCATCTGTAAAGGGAAATTGTTGCCATCTATGAAGTTGTATTGCAGGGATGGTTCGGGAGGGCATAACTCAGCATTCGCTTGTCTGATTTGGACGCGAGAGTAGTCGACTTGATGGGTCTCGACAAGATCTATGCATTGAAAAAGCGGACAGGCATTTGGAGATGCGTCCGACATTGGAAAACGTGTGATTTTGGATGAAAACTTTAAATGGTCATAACTTTGCGCTCAGGGGGTCCGTTTTAGACGAATTTGATATAACTTTTCGAGATCCATCCAGTCGCAAACTACCTAGGGCGGTTTGGGCCACTCGAACTCTAAAAAACACTGTATTTTAAAATATACGGAACATTTTTAATAATTTCAAGGGTTTTTCAAACTTTTGACATGTATAAAAAATATTTTTTTGCGATTTGCCTACATGAAAATCTTGTTCCTCCGGGGGTCTACTGACCTATGTATTGAGAGATGAAAAATTTAATATTGAAAATAGTGATCTTTTAAATGACATGTACAAAAAATTTTAATTAAATATCAACTAACTTTAAGTGGATTAATGACAATTGACTTTTTTGGAGAAACACAAGACAAATATGACCAAGGTTCAAGACTCGTTCCTAACATTTTTTTTTCTTTTTTTCCTACTAATAGTTACTTAAATGGTATCCATTTTTTACATTATGTTGGTGAAAAAATCAGCATAAATTCACATGCTGCTTCGATGTAGACATTTTTGGATGTTGCGGCAGTTATTTTTTGGACATACAGGGACATTGCAGTTGTGTTGAGAGACGCAGTGGAGGTGTTATGTGAAAAAATCAGCTTAAATTCACATGCTTGGATGTAGACATTTTTTGACGTTGCGGTAGTTATTTTTGGGACGTACGGGGACGTTGAAGTAGTGTTAGGAGATGTGGTGGAAGTGTTATGTGAAAAAATCAGCTTTAATTCACATGCATGGATACAGACGTTTTTGGACATTGCGATGGTTGTTTTTTGGACTTGGTGGACTCAGTGAAGACGCGGTGACCTTAGCGAGGAAAAAAAAAAAAAAAAACAAAGACGCACGCATTGACGAAACCTATTATATTTAGTAAGTGTATATCTGTCATGTAAAAATTACTATATATAGTAGCAGGTACATGTATCATAGCTACAGGGTATAATTTTTGTTACTCTAGGGTCTATTTGGTAGGCTAAATTCAGGATAAGGATCAGAATGAAACTAGTGTTTGGTTGCAATTTTTGAGAATGAGTCTATGGGTTTAACCAAACCCACACTCCCCTGGATTTCATTCTCATTCCCACATTCTTGTCTAATTTGTTTCTTGTTGCACGACATCTCTATTCACTTCATTCGTCCCTATTTTCTGAAATTCCTCCCATTCACTCCATTCCTCCATATTCTTCACCATTCCCATTTTGTTCTATGAGTTCGCTGAAATTCGTTGCCACCAATTTGACGCCACCTCCGGGTGAATTCAATCCTCCTTTTCAAATATTTTTTTGTTTCATTTTGAAAATTGTGTCGGATCTATTGTTGAAATCAGAAAATAGTATATGGTCAGATCTAATACTCGAGTAAATGTACGGCCATTTTGGTCGCCCAAACAGTCACAGTCGCGCAAACAGTCACCAAATAGGTGACCAGTTTGGCTACGCATTTGGTGACAAAGACCAATGAGTTGAATTGCGATGCGCATTTGATCGCAAAACCTATTCTTTTGTTTGTTTTATAAATATAATATTATATTTATATTATAATTATCATATATAATTATAAAATAAATTTAAGTTTATTTTTTGAAATAATAAATATAAATTTATTATATATAAATGTAATTATAATATTTATATCATTTTTGTAATACTACGTACTAAACCTATATGTTTATTTATATTATAATTATAATTATGAATTTAAAAGACTATTAATCAACCAAAAACATTTTGTCAACCATTTTGTCCTCCCGATATACATATTGAGATTATGGATAAGGTTGGTTTAGTGCTTTTAAAGGGCAAAAGCAAAACAAAAAACATTCTTGGTTTTTCTACATTCAAAGAGGAACTAAATACACTTTTTCATCATGCTTTGTTCAATGGTAGAAATGTTACGGTCCTAACCTGCAAATTCTACTGGAATCAATTCAATCGAGATACAAACTATTTTCAAAAAAATTTACCGCACTTGGATTTGTGCAAAAATTTTCCCAATTTTATTCAATATTTTACCTATTATAGATATATACTTGGAAATTTAAATTTTTAAAACAGAAAAATATGCCTCCGGCATTAGTAAGACAAGGATATACCAAATAGTGAAAAGAATTTAAAATAGATGTTGTACCACCAGAGAAAATTACAGCATGGTTCTCGTATATCCTTTCTTCTTCTTTACTTCCCCGACGGCCTTCCTGACTTTTTGGCTAAAACCGCCTCTTTCGGCATTGTAATTGTAGTGTCGATCTCCGTCTCGGCCTCTCGATTGCAGCCTTCTACGGCCAGATGAAACGACGATCATCTTGAGGAAGCAATTTCGATAGCCCTGCGATGAAGACAACCAAAGCAACCCAGAATTTGTCTGGCGAAAACGTTTTTCCCAGCGAGGAGACGAAGACAATACCCCTAATAGCAGCACCGACCGAAGACGAAGCCAATCGAGGAATGATCATCGACTAGTTGAAGCATGACTTCCTTGCGTTAAAATCAAAATGCCTAGAAAACCTTTTTCCCAGCAATGTGTTTTTCTGGCGAAGCTAAAAAAACCCATAAACCAAAAGTTTGAAAAACCATTTTAAAAACAACCGACAAAAACGATTTCTTTCCTGCGCAATGCTTCTCTGGTAAAACCATTTAACAGCAAGGGATCAAATTTTGAAACCATAAAAGAAAACTCAAAAGTTTTCAAACCCCAAGGAATGACCATAATGAATGAATTATCTGTCTGGGCCCGATAAAAATTTCACTTTCAAGCATAGCATTCCAGAATTGGGAACTTTCAATCAATCCTAAACGCTCTTGTAATATGATTCAAACCATTTTGAAATACCACACGAGTACCGGATCTTGGTTTACCTTATTCGATTTGTCACGCAACAATAAATCTTTAATTAAAGTGGAAGATAAAAATTATACCTTTGAAGTGCGTCCCTTAAGTGATTCTTTGGTATAGCTCAAGACAAGCTCGTACATTGTGTGGGCAATGATCTAATGAACCGAAATATCAGCAACAACAAAATCAACAAAGAAAAAATTGCCCAGAAAGTCCTCGTTGGAAATAGAGCTCGATGCTGCCGTCTCGGAGTTTCTGCCGCTGCCGGTTTCCGCACTTGGTGCTCACGTGCCTCCAGTTTGCTGGAGTTGACTCGCCGCCTACCACCAGAGAAAAGTCGTATGCCATTACTGGGGAAAGTCACCGCTGCCAACTGAAGAAGAAAAACCGACTTCGAGGGAGAATTCTTTCATTTCTCTCTAGGTTTTCTCTCTCTAGTTTTCTTATCTTGAAAACTTATGACTTGTGCGTTGTTGTTATTGCTGACCCCTTGTGTCTATTTATAGAATTACAAGAGATACCTTAAGTGGGCTTGAATTAGGTCTTCTTGTTGGGCTTGGGTTTTGGTAATTTCCAAATCTCAATTAGATTACCTAACTCTTAATTGAAACTGTTAGTTTTGAATACTGAAAAGTTAAACTTGTGTGAAAAACTATTTCCTATTTATGTTGATTAATTGTTTTAGTTAAATCATATTATGTTTTACATATGTTTTTCACTTATATCAAGTGACTAGATGATGAGGTGTCGGGTGTGACATAAAAGATATCATTGTTGGTTAAAGTCTTAATATATAAACCAAGCTCGTAACTGAGACAGTTTTGGTCAAACTGTCAGTTTAGGTTATTATGTGATTCTGATATTAGTTGGTCTAGACTAATTGAATCATTTAGATATGCCCGGGGCATATTGAGCATGACCGTTGAGGTTTGAATCAACTTGTACTGATTGTTAGTAGTTAAGTCGAACATTGTATTCTATCTCTTAATCCCTAGACTTGAACAAGCATGAGGATTAGACATGGTGTACTTTGATCTGCTAAAGAGTGAGGTCACTTGAGGCCAATAGACTTAGCAGGTTGGGTTCACATGTTTGATTGCTTATTGTGTTGCTGCTTATTTAAAAGGAAACCAAGTACCGGTGCGCCCGGGTTGATGGTGCTCCCGAGATGAGCTCGTAATGTTTATTGTACTAAATCTAGCCGGTGGACTTATGTCCGATATAGTAAAATGGTCGAGTGGTACTAGTTTCGGATAATAAGAAGTCGATTAATTAATTCATCAGTAAATTAATATGTTGACGAGCACTATATCTTTGATGTTGGGAGATTAAAGAATAATTAATTTAGTTGTACCGGAAGCAATTTTGGTGTAGGATGGTAGTACCATAATTAATCTGTTAGTGGTCTGATTAAATATGTATTGGGTTAATTGATAAAGTAGAATTAATTATTTAATTAATCCTAAGGGTCAATTAGTAAATTGACAAGGTGGGATTATTTAATTAATTAATTAAGTCTTAAAGTTCAATTAGAATTAGAAAATTCAAGATATTAGGAAATCTAATTGGATTTAGAATCTAATTAGATTTGGTAACTAATTAGATTTGGAAACTAATTAAAACCAAAACCCAATAGGAAGACCAATCCTAAACCAACTTGGGGTCTCTCTTGTAGCTCTATAAATAGACATAGTTGAAAGATTATCTGTCCGGGCCTAGCCAGAAACTCACTTTGTCAACAACCCAATACATAATTAATCGTACCACTAACGGATTAATTATGACACTACCATCCTACACCAGAATTGCTTACGTAATAACTTAATTAATTTATATTCATAATCTTCCCACATCAAAGATATAGTGCTCGTTAATATATTAATTTACTGCTAAATTAATTAATTAACTTCTTTAATTCCGAGACTAGTACCACTCGACCTTTTTACTATACCGGACATAAGTCCACCGGCCGGGTTTAGTATAATAAACATTACTAGCTCATCTCGGGAGCACCATCACCCCGGACACACCGGTACATGGTTTCTTGTCGACAAGCAGCAGCACACCAAGCAACTAAACACGCGCACCCAACCTACCGAGACTATTGGTCACAATTGACCTCACCCATTGGCAGATCAAAGTACACTATGTCTAATCCTCATGCCCGCTCGAGTCTAGGGATTAAGAGATAGAATACCAAGAACGATTTGTCTATTAAATCATTACAAGACAATTCATTCCTAATGGTCAAGTTCAATACGCCCTGGGCATATCTATATGATTCAATTAGTTTAGACAAACCAATTATCCGAATCACATAATAACCTAAACCGACAGTTTGTCCAAAGCTGTCTCGGTTACGAACCTTATTTATATATTATGCCTTTCAATTAATGATGAGATCTACTGTGTCACACAAGACACCTCATCATCTACTTACATAATATAAATGGACATATCATGCACAACAAAATATAACCAAAACATAAATCGATATATTACTGGGAAAATGTACAATACAAGCATAACTTATGTATTCAACTCCAACAATCTCCCATTAATACTTAAGTTGTGCTTTAAGTATACATCTACATACAACTTCTATACACTCTGCTACTATATATCTAGAAAAACTGTCATGGCTCTCCTAAGTATCTGATCCCCATGCCCTCCACGTGAGCCTCAAAGACATTTGAAGTCAATGCCTTCGTGAACGGATTTGCAAGGTTATCCTCTGATGCTATCTTAGCCACGACCACGTCCTTCCTCTTTACGATGTCTCGTATCAGGTGGTACTTGCGTTGTATATGTTTACTCGCCTTATGGGCTCGTGGTTCCTTCGAGTTTGCTACTGCACCGTTGTTATCACAATATACCGTGATAGACTTCTGCAAACCAGGAATCACATCTAAGTCTACTAGGAAGTTCTTGAGCCATACTGCTTCTTTCGCTGCCTCTGATGCGACAACGTATTCAGCCTTCATAGTAGAGTCCGCCACGCATTTCTGCTTGATACTCCGCCAAACTATAGCTCCACCTCCTAGAGTAAACACATACCATGAGGTAGACTTGCTCTTGTCCCTGTCGCCTTGGAAATATGAATCTGTGTATCCTCAGGGTACCGGCTCAGGCACCTGATAGACCAAAACTTGGTCCCTCGTTTTGCGCAAATACTTGAGAATGCATTTTACTGCTTCCCAATGAGCTTTCTCGGGGTTACTCTGATATCTGCTCACCATGCTAACGACATAACAGATATCAGGCCTCGTACACAACATGGCATACATGAGACTTCTTACTGCCGAAGGATAAAAAACTGTCTTCATGGCCTCTATCTTCTCAACAGTCTTAGGGGACTGTTCCTTAGACAGATGCACTCCGTGTCTGAAAGGTAGAAAACCTTTCTTGGAGTTTTACATGTTAAAATGGGCCAGAATCGTGTCTATGTACGAAGCTTGGGAGAGCGTTAACGAACGTTTCCTACGATCTCAAATTATCTTGATCCCAATGATATGTCTCGCTTCCCCTAAGTCCTTCATATCAAACTGCTTAGACAGCTATGCCTTTACGTCTAATAACACTTTCTTGTTGTTGCCAATCAATAGAATGTCATCTACGTAAAGCACAAGAAACACCACTGAGTTTCCATCATGTTTGCGGTACACACATTGCTCATTCGGACACTGAGTAAATCTGAAGGACTGGATTACCTCATCAAATCGGATGTTCCAAGATCTGGATGCCTGCTTAAGTCCATGAATGGACCTCTTAAGCTTGCAAACCTTATGCTCTTGGCCTTTTTCAACGAATCCCTCTGGTTGCTGCATAAAGATGGTTTTCTCAAGACTTCCGTTTATGAAAGTTGTCTTGACATCCATCTGCCAAATCTCATAATCTAAATGGCAGCTATGGCCAAGAGAATCTGGATCGACTTAAGCATAGCTACCGGGGAGAAGGTTTCCTCATAATTGATTCTTTCTTTTTAAGTATACCCCTTCGCCACCAGCCTAGCTTTAAAGGTTTTCACCTTTTCGTCAGGTCCTCTCTTACATTTGTAGACCCACTTGCATCCAATGGGTTTACACCTATCAGGCAGGTCCACAAGCTCCTAGACTTGATTGTGGTCCATTGACCCCATCTCGGATATCATTGCCTTACGCCAAGATTCTACATCTTTACCTCAGAGAGCCTCATTGTAGTTAACCAAGTTAGGTTCAGGTGAACCTGGGACTAGGTCTGAGGCCTCTCCCACACCAATGAACCTATCAGGCTATCTCATAACCCTCCCACTACGACGAGGGACCACCTGTGTAGGCGCATCATCTGTGATCTCATGTGCAATGTTTGGTGTATCTACTTGTACTGGTGCATCAGGATTAGTAGTTTGCCTTCTAAGCTCTTCTAGTACTATCTTACTCTTGGGCTTGTGGTCTAAGACATAGTCCTCTTCCAAAAATCTAGCGTTGGTACTAACCACCACCTTCTGATCTTTAGGACTATAAAACAGACCACCTTTCGTTCATCTAGGATATTCTACAAATAGCATTAATTCAGTTCTCACATCTAACTTAGCCGCATCTGCCTTGAGCACATGTGCTGGACAACCCCAAACTCTGAGATGTCTTAGACTGGGCTTGCGCCCGTTTCGCAACTCTACTGGAGTTGAAGGCACGGTTTTAGATGGTACAAGATTAAGAATATACACCGTTGTTTCTAAGGCATATCCCCAGAATGAACTTGGCAAATCACTATAGCTCATCATTGACCTAACCATGTCCATGAGAGTCTGATTCCTCCTTTCTGCGACACCGTTCTGCTGTGGCATGCCAGGTGCAGACAACTGAGACTGAATTCTGACCTCACTGAGGTATTCTCGAAATTCATGGGACAGGTACTCCCCACCACGATCTGAATGCAGTATCTTGATACTCTTACCATGATGTTTCTCCACATCTGCCTGAAACTCTTTGAACTTGCCAAAACATTCGGACTTATGACGCATTAGGTAAATGTACCCATACCTTGATTAGTCATCCGTGAACGTCACGAAATACTCGAACCCACCTCGTGCTTGGACCGAAATTGGTCCACACAAGTCAGAATGAATCAACTCTTGTACTTCATTGGCTCTATAACCTTTTACTTTAAAAGGTCTCTTGGTCATCTTACCCTCCAAACAAGATTCGCAGGTTGAATAACTGTCAATCTCTAATGAACCTAAAGGCCAATCATTGACTAACCTCTGAATTCTACTAAGGTTCATATGACCTAGCCTGAGATGCCAAAGATAGGTTTGATTCATTTCAGAAGGTTTCTTCCTCTCATTAATGTTAGATAAAGAGCTATCTGTTTCTATGTTTTGCACAACAGGGGAGTTAGAATTAACCACAAACAAATTATCAGCCAATGAACCAGAACAAATAAGTTTTCCAATTCTTCTAATAACAACACAGTCATCAGAAAAAATAAACTTATAACCGTTCTTTAAGAGTTTTGAAACCGAAATAAGGTTTTTTCTAAAACTCGGTACATAAAGACAATTAACTAAACTCTAAACTAGAATTCTCGAAATTCAGAGTAAATACTCCCACTGCTTCTACTGACACTCTTGTAGCGTCGCCTAAGTAGATATCCAATTCGCCTTCTCTAAGCTTCCGGGTTACTTGGAACCCTTGCAAAGAATTACAAACATGGTCAGTGGCACCTGAATCCACACACCAAGTATTTGTGGGAATCGCCGCTAAATATGTCTCAGTAATTAAGGCAAAAACTATCGTACTTATAAGCTTTGGACAATCCGATTTCCAATGTACCGTCTTATTGCACTTGAAGCACTTGTCTTTCGACTTCTTCTTTGCAACATCTGGCTTAGGCACAATCTGCGCATTTTGAGCTATTCTCTCGAGCTTTCTCTTATTCTTTCTAGCCTCAGGCTCAGAAGAAGATTCTGAAGCTTTGCCTATGACTAAAGCTCGATTCTTCTCTTGAAGAAGACTTTTAGCCACCACCAACTCTGCCAAGAGCTCGGATGAAGTACACAACATCTTACTTATGTTGTGGTTCAAACAAATCTGCTCATAGCTTTGAGGCGAGCTCCGGAGAATAATATCGACTTTGGTTTCACCAACGATTTCGCCTCCCACTACCTCATCCTTATTGATGTTACTAATCACGTCAATGACATGATCTCTCATAGGAGTGCTCTCAGTCATAAGGACAATGTCAATGTTACGACTCCAATTGACATAATTAGGTCCAGTTAACTTGTTATTTTTCAAAATAGTAGCTAAAGGGGTTGAATGCCATATCGATAAAAACTGTAAAATAAATAAACAGACAATGTTTCAGTTATTAAGTCTAGAATTTTGAAAACAAGGAAATTCTATCAATTATTGACTTCCCTTAAAAAAATAATCTTAATCCACCAACATCTCATTCACCGGGATTCTCGCAAGCCACGCTGTGTGGACGTTTATGCTAACCCACATTCGTTTGAGAAGAACCAAGTTCATTAACTACATTATCTGACCAAACGATCTATTGATCAATGTAGCTAATAGTCGATGCTTTCAGCCGTACAAATAAGCAGCATAACCTAGAGGGAGGAATATTGCAGATCGTACACTAAGTGTGTGCCATTACGTGACTTCTGAGTTTGTTACCTCAGGATAGTGCGCCTCAGATGGAAAGGGTGTCACATTTCTCCTAGTTAAACTTACTCTAGTCATCTTACTCAGAAATTCATAATCTAGCGATCTCGGGGCTGGACTCATCCGAATGGAGGGAGGCCCTAATGCCAACACGCAAGCCCACCCACATCGCATATGAACTCGTATTGGTGGCCATGGGGATATTAAACCAACCCGCTCCCACTTAGATTTCCAAATTAAGGGTTTTTCCAGTTTTAATATGCAATTAACTAGTCCTAAGTTTTGTGCAACCATAAAACCATCATGCTTTAAAATCATGCATCTAAAATACAACATAAAAATAAAGCATAAAAATTAAAACAATAAATACGAAAAATAAATTTCCTGACTATTATGGTTTTAATCGTTTCCATCTTCTGCCTTGATGTCGTGTCCCGCCACGTCACTCGATGGAGAGAGTCTTGAACTTCAAAAAATAAAAACTGGAGGAAAAAGGGCCAAAACGCAGCCCGCTTCGCGCTGCTGCCGCGCGCTAGTGCAGCCTCCTGCTGCTCCGGGCGGCAGCGGCGCTGCTCCTGGCGGTCGTCGGTGACTACCCGCTGCCGCCAATCCCTCATTCACTTTTTCCCACACTATTTGGTCTTCTTACAATTCGTTCTGGGTTTTCCTGGGTTTCTACAAATCAACGATAACCCAAAACCCATGAATTCAAGTTGCCCACCATAACGCCTTCGATTACAAAAAAAAAATAAATATCCTACTACAAGGCTTTCTAGGAAAATTAATTAATCGAAATTACATAGAAAAAATGCTAGTACAGATTTGATCTAATCCTACACAGCTTCCAGCGCGTGGTTATACTATTACAAGCATTCATAATAAAATCAAATCCGGACATGTCCCGGAGTTTAATTAAAACCCATACAAACGTAACCATAATAGTCTGGATTTCTTAACCACCTGCAAATAAAACCATGTAATAAATCGAACAAGCACAATACCCAAAACCAGGCTCTGATACCAATTGAAAGATTATCTGCCCGGGCCTAGCCAGAAACTCAATTTCGTGCCATGCATTCCAGAATCAAAATCTCTGGCCAGGACTAGACACTAGCACAATTGCTATTCCAACCCTTTTCAAATAACATTGCGCAGGATCTGGGTTTACACTTATTCGATTTACCACGCAACAAAAATTTCTAATTAAAAGCGGAACTCTAGAAAATACCTTTGAAGCGTGCACTCAGGTGATTCTCTTGTATGACTCAAGACTTTGATTTTACGTTGTATGGGCAACGATCTAGAAATCAATTTGATAAGCTAATCACTACAATCCACCTGCTAGAAAATTTCAGCACCGCTGCACCTGACACGTACTGTAAACGTACCGGCCGGAGAGAGAGAAAGCTACACACAACTGGTATAAACAGGCCTAAATTTCGGCCAAAAAATGAAGAAAACCCAGCCGTAAATTTACTCTTTTAATACGACTTTGAGAGAGAAATTCTATGATTTTATCTCTCTAGTTTTCTTGTCTTGAAAACTTATGAATTGTATATTGCGGAATAGCTAATCCCTTGTCTATATATAGAGTTACAAGAGAGACCCCAAGTTGGTTTAGGATTGGCCTTCCTACTGGGATTCTGTTTCCTTCAATCCAGTTCCTAGACTGATACACTTCCAACTGATACAGGGATCCACTTATCCCAAACCAGTTCCTGGTATGATTCACAACCAACTGATACAGGGATTTACTTATCCCAAACCAGTTCCTGGTATGATTTACAACCAACTGACACAAGGATTAATTAATTACTTAATTAATTAAATCTACCTTTGTCAACAACCCAATACATCATTAATCATTCCACTAACGGATTAATTAGGGCACTACCATCCTACACCAGAATTGCTTACGGAACAACTTAATTAATTAATATTCATAATCTCCCCACATCAAAGATATAGTGTTCTTTAATTTATTAATTTACTGATAAATTAATTAATTAACTTATTTAATTCTGAGACTAGTACCACTCGACCTTTTTACTATACCAGACATAAGTCCACCAGCCGGGTTTAGTATAATAAACATTACGAGCTCATCTCGGGAGCACCATCACCCCAGACACAATGGTACATGGTTTCCTTTCGACAAGCAACAGAACACCAAGCAACTAAACACGCTCACCCAACCTACCGAGACTATTGGCCATAATTGACCTCACCCATTGGCAAATCAAAGTACACTATGTCTAATCCTCATACCCGCTCGAGTCTAGGGATTAAGAGATAGAATACCAAGAACGATTTGTCTATTAAATGAGTACAAGACAAATTATTCCTAATGGTCAAGTTCAATACGCCCCGGGCATATTTATATGATTCAATTAGTTTAGACAAACTAATTATCTGAATCACATAATAACCTAAACCGACAGTTTGTCCAAAGCTGTCTCGGTTACGAACCTCATTTATATATTATGCCTTTCAATTAATGATGAGATCTACTGTGTCACACAAGACACCTCATCATCTACTTACATAATATAAATGGACATATCATGCACAACAAAATATAACCAAAACATAAATTGATATCTTACTGGGAAAATGTACAATACAAGCATAGCTTATGTATTCAACTCCAACAATAGCATCATAGCTAAGGTTTTGGCTCTGCTTTCTTCGATTTGTTTGAATGGTTTTTTATATACATGTGGTTTGTTTTATCCCGGCTATTATGCTTTGCATTTGTATGTTTTTTAATTAAACTCCCGGACATGTCCTGATGGTTTTTTTATGAATTCTTGTAATAGTAAAACAACACGCTGGAAGCCGTGTAGGATTAGATTAAATCTGTAGTAGGATTTTTTTCTATGTAATTATCAATTTTATTTTCCTAGAAGCCTTGTAGTAGGAAAATCTTTTATAATCGAAGACATTGTTATGAACGACTTGAATTCGTAGGTTTTGGTTTATCGTGATTACGTATAAAATCGAGAAAATTTGGACGAATTGTAAGAAGACCAAATAATGAGTGAGAGGGAGTAGAAGACCCGGAGGGACAGCACACCAGCAGGCGGCACTGGTGACATTTTGCCGACAGGCGCTGCCGACAGTGGCAGAAGCAGCAGGAGTGGCAGCGCAGCCGCAAGGCTTCTGCAGGGCCGCTGCGCTGCTTAAGCAGTGCCCAGGGCACCAGCAGCAGCTGGGCCAGCAAAAGCTGTAGGCCCAGCTGGGCGCAGCCCGCATGCATGTGCTGTGCACGCGGCCCAGATGTCATGTGCATAGCTTTGTTTTTAGTCCATTTTTCCATGGGTAGCTCCGAGATCCAAGTTTTTCAGACTCAATCCATCAAGTGATGTGACGGGACGTGAGACAAGGCAACAGATGGAAGCGGTATGCGGAATTAAAGCCATAATAGTCAAAAGATTTATTTTACATATTTATTTCCCGCTTTCTTATTATTTTTAAATGCATACTTACATGTTTTAATTAATTTTTTATTTTTGATGCATGATTAAAGTATGTGGTTTTATGGTTTCTTATAACTTAGGATTAGTTAATTGCATATTAAAACTGAAAAACCCTCATTTTGAAAATCCGGGTTTAAATTGATTAATTCCAACGGCATCCATTACGAATTCATATGTGATGTGGATAGACTTGTGCGTTGGCATTAGAGCCTTCCTCCATAACGGATGAGTCTAATCCATAATATCACTGGATTAAATTTCTAAGTAAAATAACTGTAGTAAGTTAAATTGGAGAAATGCAATACCCTCTCCAACTGAGACGCACTATCCTTGGTAACAAGTTTAGAAGTCACGTAATGGCATACACTTAGTGTGCAATTAGTAGTATTCTTCCCATAAAGGCCACTCTATTTCTATATATGGCTGAAAAGACCAACTATTAATTTTATTAATCAATAGATCGTTTGGTCAGATAGTAAAATTAATGAACTTAGATTCTTCTCAAACGAATGTGGGCTAACGTAAACATTCACACCATCGTGACTTACGTGAATCCCGGTGAATGAGGTGTTATGGATAGATTATATTGTTATTTATGAGGGTACAATATTTTTTTATTTTTTTATGATTTACTGAAACATGTCTGTTTATTTATTTTCAGTTATTCTATATGGCATTTAATCCATTGTCTATTATACTGAAAGAGAACAAGTTAACTGACACTAATTATATCGAATGGAAACACAACTTGGACATTGTCCTAACGGCTGAGCAATACAAGTTCGTGCTCACAGAACCAAGTCCTCTGCGCCTAATGATGAATTTACTAATGAACAAAGAGAGACATATCAGAGGTAGAGAAAGGCTAATAAGATGGCGTGTTGCTACATCTTGGTTTCTATGTCGAGTGTTTTGCAGCATCAGCAATAGCCAATACTTACTGCCTCAGAGATGATGTTGAATCTCAGAGAAATGTTCGGTTATCAAGATCAAGCTACTAGGCAAGTAGCTATGAGCAAGCTCTTGACTACTAAGTGAATTAAAACTGAACAAGCCCGGGCTAAATCGAAAACCTCACTTTCGTGCTATGCATTCCAGAATCGGAAGCTTTCGACCAAGCTCAGGCTCAAATTAGTTTACCCATGAACGGATATAGGCTTATACTTATTTAATTTATTAAACAGGACGTAAAAAATCGAATCTTTAATAAAAACGGAAGTTAAATATTCTACCTTTTGTAGCGAAGTCCCTCGATTAAAGAATACCAAAAAAAATTGCTGCGATTTCCACAAGAAATCCAATCGATATCTCTGAGAAGACTTCGAATATTGCGTGGGCAATAATCTATCAAAGTTTCTATTCAGCCCACAATAATCCCACCAGGAAATTTTCAAATTGAATTCAAAATAACCCAAAATTCTGCTCGGACAAAACCCTCGAAACTGCAGCTCCACCTTCTCGCTTAATCGCTGCTGCTGTACGGTCCGAACTCCACAAGCACCCAGCTCAATATCACGCTGGGATCTAGACAAGACCAGTCAGCGGATCACCCATCACATGAAGGAGATCGACGCCAGCTAGTCTCGAATCAACCGCACGTAATTTTGGAGCTGAAGAAACTAGCGGCGGCTGTACATTAAAAACCGGCAGCAGCGAAAATAATTTTTTTTACCAGCAAGAAATCTGGTGGAACTTTTAAAACCCAATAAAGGTCCGAACTTTTGGTTTGAATCCAATCTAAAGAGTAAGAAAGCTGATTTGTTCTTGAGAGAAAAAATTCTTGAAGGAAGAAATTTCTCTCTCTTAAATCTTTTTACTCAAGAAAACAAGACAAAATTGTCTTGTAAAAATTTCCTTAGGGTTTCTTGGGCATCAAGACTTCTATTTATAGGAGCTCGATTGGAGACCTAATGGGCTCTCGAGTTAGGCCTTAAAATTTGACTTTCGTTGACCGCTAAGTCTTCCCGACTAATCAACTCCAATCGACCCATTTAAATTAATTGATTTAATCCACTTTGTTAATTTAATTTAATCGAACCCTTAGAATTAATTAATTCAAAATCGAATTAATTTCTAAATTCACTTCGTCGATCAAATATTAATTAAACCCCTCGGATTAATTAATTTACCTTGTCGATTAGTCAAACGCATAATCAGTCGTACCACTATCGGACCAATTATGGAACTACCGCTCGAAAATGACTTTACATGTCGCCATTATTATTTCTTCTATCTCCCCACATTAAAGATCTAGTGCTCGTCGATTTATCAATTTACTGACAAATTAATTCACCGACTTCTTGGTTTCTGAGATTAGTACCACTCGACCTTTTATTATACCGAACATAAAGTTCACTGGCCAGGTTTAGTATAATAACCTTATGAGCTCATCTCGGGAGCACCATCAACCCGGCGAACCGGTACGTGGATTCCTCCGACCAGCAACGGCACGCAAGAAGCTAAACACCGCATACCCAACTTACCGAGGTATTGGCCTCAATTGACCTCACTCTTTGGCAAATCAAAGCACATGACACCCAACCCTCACGCCCGTCCCAATCTCGGGATTGAGAGACGGAATACTAGGACCGAATTGACTACGCCGATCAGTACAAGTCAATTCTATCCAAACTGGTCATGCTCAATATGCCCCGGGCATATCTGTGTGATTTAAACTAGTCTAGATAAACCAATTTCCAAACCACACAATAACCTATGCCGATACTATGTTCAGACTATCTCGGTTACGAGCATACTTTTTATATATCAATACTTTAACCAATAACGGTATCTACTGTGTTTGTCGACACCCCGTTATCTAGTTCTATGATATAAAGGAACAGATTTATACTGAAACAAAATGATATGTCATCTGTGGATATTAGTTTTTGATACAAGCCATAGCTTTCTGTATTCAAAACTAACAATAAGATGAAAAAGTGCACCTCTGTGAGAGATCATGTGCTTGAGATGATTAGTAACATCAATGAGATAGAGGTGTTGGGAGGTGACATCGACCATCAGAGTCAAGTTGATATCATCCTCCAGAGCTTGCCTAAGAGTTTTGAGCAGTTCAGGCTGAACTATAATATGAACCAGAGAGATTATACTCTGGCTGAACTCTTAACGTCAATGGTGTCGACTGAAGGTTTTTTTCAAAAGAAAAAGCAAGTTTTAGTCTCGGTTAGGGCTTCGAGTTCCTCTTCTGCGTCTAAGAGCAAGATCAAGAAGAAGAAGAAGGCTAAAAAGTCTAATCAGGCACAGAGACTTGCGCCAAAGCCAGACCTCACAAAGAAGAAAAATCTGAAAGGCAAGTACTTCAAATGCAGTCAGACGGGACATTGGAAGTCCGATTGTCCAAAGCTCAAAGGTATGACAATTTCAGCCTTAATTACTGAGACATGCTTAGCGGTGATTTCCACAGAAACTTAGTGTGTGGATTCAGGCGCCACTGACCATGTTTGTAATTCTTTACAAGGTTTCAAGTACCGAAAGCTTAGAATTGGCGAGCTTAAAGTCTACTTCGCCTGCACTACAAGAGTGTCAGTGAAAGCAGTGAGAGTAGTTAGTCTATTTTTTGAAAATAGTAATAGTTTGATTTTAAAGAATTGTTTTTATGTATCGAGTTTTAGAAAGAACTTGATTTCAGTTTCTAAACTTATCAAGGATGGTTATAAGTTTATTTTTCTAATGATTCTGTTGTTGTTAGGAAGAATGAAAAACTAATTGTTCTGGTTTGTTAGTAGATAATTTGTTTTTGATAAAATCAAACTCCCCTGTTACGCAAAACTCAGAGAGTGACGCATCATTGAACATAAATAAGAGGAAAGAACCATCTGAGAAGAACCAAACATATCCTTGGCACCTTAGAATAGGTCACATTAACCTTAGTAGGATTCAGAGGTTGGTCAATGATGAACCTGTAAGTTCATTAGAGATTGACAACTATTCAACCTGCGAATCATGCTTGGAAGGTAAGATGACCAAGAGACATTTTAAGGCTAAGGTGTATAGGGCCAAAAAAGTGTTAGAGCTGGTACACTCTGACTTGTGTGGACCAATGTCTACACATACGATAGGTGGGTATGAGTATTTTGTGACATTCACAAATAACTACTCAAGATATGGATACATTTTCCTAATACACCACAAATCCGAATGTTTTGGTAAGTTCAAAGAGACCGAGGAAGAAAAAATGTTTGAGAGAATGATATGGATGGCTAGACTCACAGAACAAAGTGATGCTTGTTATATAAGTGAACTTATAATGGATAGATCGACATTTGGTTTACTTTGTGAAATGCTAATAGATGCTGGTTGTTTAAAACCCACTTGAAACACAACAATTGAAGAAGTCGTTGCACAGTTTTTGTATGTCTTAGCTCATCATAAAAAAACGTAGAACAATAAGTGTATTATTTTTACGAAGTAGAGAAACTGTTAGTCGTCAATTTAGCCGAGTCATTTGGCAATATTAAAACTACATGAATTACTTTTTAAGAAACCAGAACCTATCTGTTGGGATCGATTAGGCCTATTTTTCAAAAAACTCGCAGTGAAAAAGCCTAATTGATTGTTTTAGTGTTAATTAAAACTACGTTTAAAGCTTCTAAAGCTTACCCTCACAGCTTAATCGGTTACCGCGCCTGGATCCTTGTTTGATGTTGGTCCAAACCTTCTGCTCCGGTTACGCTGATCACCACCAAAAGTTTCTTCCTTGAAAAAGCTCTCTACACTCAAGCACTATGATTCTCACAGAGAGGTGCTAGCCTTTTGCCGAGAGAGAAAAGTTTTGGAATTTCTCAAATTTTTGTAAAACAGTTTTCTAAAAACTTGTATCTCGTATCTGACTCACATATTCTAGATATATCGAGTCAGATACTGCAGTCAGTAACAAATTTAATCAACATAAAATATAAAATAAAATATAAAATATAAAATGTAAAAGTAATATTAAATCAATATTACTTTCTACTGACTTGGGTTTTACCAAACCCATGGATCAACCCATTGACCCATAGATCAGGCTGATGGGTCAAGAACCTCAATTACGATTAGGTCCCTTGATTTATTAGCCTATTCTAATTGTTCCTGGGTACTTAATTAACTCTTAATTAATACCACAGAACATCTCAATAATATCTAATTAAACTATTTAATCAAATACTATTTGTCTAAGTATAATAATTATCCTTAGTGCAGGCAACTCTATATCATCGAACCCTCTTATGTGCGATCCTGTAGGCCCATCCCAAATTGGGAATGGATAATTAAATCTAATTAATTAATCCATAAGTCATTAGTGTTCTCTAGCAAGACATAATGACTACCAAATTCTGAACGGAGGGTCGAATGGTGATTCAACACAACTTTCTGAGCATACTTCGTACGGTCCTCTACATTGATATCCCATGTAGCATAAGGCATGAAACCATCTTCCTTATTTAGCTAAACGTTTAATTGATTTCTCAGTGACACTGATTCTATTTGAGCAAATAATAACAATTATCATTTCTTGGGCATGGCCATGCACTTCTCAGTTCACTATCAAGTGGCCAAGATATCATCTCTCACTTAAGAGAGATTTGTAGTCTCATCACTTCACCTACATATCTTAGCGTGACTCATAGTGTACCCAATCATACCCGTACTTGGCAACCTATTACGGTCCCGTTAGGCGTATGTCAAAGTACACTAAAATTCACCTAAGACCATATAGTGATTTCTGGTCTAAGGATCCTCGTATGAGTACTACTCAAAAGAATCACTCATGATCTAATCAATCCATTGAGTGTTTCTTTTGGCGGATCGATTTCATGAATTCAAATATGCACAAGAATATTATATTCATGTAATTAACTCATCTGATAAATCATCAATCAAACGACAAATGTCTATATAGCCCTTCAAAGGGCACATACACCAACACTATCACAGATGAGTGCCAAGATGAAAAATGGCGATATTTCAAGGTAATTTAAATTATAATTATATAATTTATTTCATTATAATGTTGAATGTTGAATGATATGTGTATGTGTGTGTTTTTTATAATTTTTTTAGGGCTGTCTAGGTGCTTTAGATGGAACTTTAGTTAGCGTCACACCTCATAAAAAAGAAAAACCACGATATCGAACAAGAAAAGGAACTATTGCAACTAATGTCCAAGGTGCTTGTTACCTAAAAATGCAATTTATTTATGTCTTAGCTGGTTGGAAAGGGTCTGCTCATGATGGTCGTGTGCTCAGAGATGCCATCTCTAAACATCATGGTTTTAGAGTTCCCCAAGGTAATATGATGTTGTAATATCTAGCACCCTTAAATTCTGAATTTTTTGCTCTTGTGATATGTTTTGAAGGTGGTTATTATTTGGTTGATGCTGGATATTGAAATGCCAAAGGATTTCTTGCCCCATATCGGGGGCAAAGATATCATCTTAATGAATTTGGCAATTGCAGACCTGAAACGGCACAAGAATTTTTAATATGAAACATTTCTAAAGCTAGGAATTGCATTGAAAAGTGCTTTGCATTGCTAAAAGGAAGATGGAAAATTTTGGCTTCCCCTTCATTTTTCTCAATTCAAACTCAAGTCTAGATCATTATAGCATGTTGTCTTTTGCATAATTTGATTCGTCAGTACGTGAGTTTTGATCCACAAGAGGCTTTCATGCAAGAGGAAGTTAATAGTGAAGATGAGCAACTTTCTAAAGACAATGAAGATTGCGAAGAACAACATGATAAAACAATGAACATGGGAGATTATATCACTCATATAGCTCCTACTGATGAATGGGTGGCATTTAGGAATAATTTGTCAAATGATATATTCAATAATTGAAACAATATAGCCAATTATTAGGCATTATTATATTATTAACATGTGTTTTTTTTTTTTTGTCAATATTACAAGTTACTACCTAAGCATGGTGTGTTCCTTTTCTTTGGCTATTAATATCATCTGCTTTACTGTACATTGAAATGATGTTTACTTTTTGCACCAATTTTTTTCTTGTTTAATCTTCCCTTTTTTGCAATAAATTACTCTATGCCCTTTGTTGAGTCTATTCAGTTATACCACGTTGGTGTGAGATATGCTAAAATGTCATGCAAGAATCATGGTCTGCTTGAGGATGGAAGCTGTCATAAAGTATCTAATGACTTTGAATTGCATACCTATGAAACTGAAGGTTACCTTTGAATTTTACAAAATATTGATTTTCAAAGGCATAAGATGCACAGTAATGCCTTTGATTTCTTTTATACCATTCTTTGTATATGAAAAAGATGGATGACTACTTTTTGGTGGTTTTGTTTGTGTGTTGTGAGTATTGTTTCTTATTTCAATTAAAAATGACTGATAAGATTCATTAATAGTACTAACAATAGATAATCAATTAGCAATTTGCTATATATTCTTTCTCTTTTCTTGGAAAGATTTTCTCTTGCAAAATTTCTAGTGTTAAACTATGAGCCCTTCTTACTTGGTAGATGTTTTATTATCTAGATTTTGTCTTCGAGTGACATTATATTACTACTTTCCAGTTTTATTTGGAAGGTCTAAAAGATATGTTAATTTGTTCTTAAATCACGCAGTATCTCATTAAATAGTCTTTGATCATAAATATTTGTGCTTCCTCTCGGAAAGGTTCTGAGTTCTCTGTAGCCATGCTTAGGATTCCCCAAAATCAGGTAATTGTCTAATGTTTGCATATTTCTATTTAGTTGGCTGAGTTGCCCCATTTTGTTGAACTTGTTTACTTGTTGACTGCACACTTGCCTGAATGTTGCTTTTAAATCTAGGAGTTACTTCAGTTTTCCTTGTAATCTTTTGATTTTGTTGCTTTTATAGTCTTTCTTTGATGGTAATCCTTGGTTGTTTCTTTTCTGTCTGGGAATTTGTGGTTTATTACATGCTTCACACATGGAATTTTGAAACCCTGCAATCTTTTTAAAGAGGGTGATCTGGTATGGGCATTCAAACCACGTCTGAATCTTCTTGTGAACCTTTATCACCTAGTTAAGCAGAGAATATTTGAGATTCTGGACTTCCCCTGGAGCTTTGTAAATTTTATTTTATTTTTTTTCATTTTGGTTTTCCCCCATAAGTGTTTGTACATAAATATGACCATATTTTTGTATTAGCCAGTAAACCATATTAGATTGTTTTATAATATATATTATTTTAACTCAATTCTTATAACTTTTATGTTAGAATGGAAAATGATGATGAAATAACCCTTGGACGAGGCAAAGATAAGAGAGGGAAGGGAGAAGATGAAGCCACCCTGGAGAGGGAAAAATAAACTATCTTGGAGTGATAAGGAGTTCAAAGTATTGATAGAGATATTGCAAGAGTTGGCATCCAATCCACTTTGGAAAACAGATGGGGGTTTTAGAAACAATTACATGATGAGGTTCATAGGAGACTATTACAAAAGATTCCGTCATGTAAAAAGCTCATTTCACCCCATATTTAATCAATAATTAAGTGGCTAAAGATAAAGTGTCTGAAGGAAATAGAAAAAGCCCAGGCTAAATCGAAAATCTCACTTTTGTGCTATGCAGTCCAGAATCGGAGACTTTCGACTCGGCTCAGGCTCAAATTCATTTCCCCTTAACAGATCTAGGCTTGTAGTAGTTCAATTTATTAAAACGATACACTAAAAATTAAATCTTTAATTTAAATCGGAAGTCTTATAGATTATACCTTTGAAGTGTGTCCCTAGCAATAAGAAAACCAAAGTTGAAAATCTCGCTGTTTACCGCACCGGACCAATCACGAGAAAATCCCAATAACAACTCCGTCTCTAGCTTGAAATTGCATGGGCAACTATCCATAAGGTAGCTAAGACACTAAGGAAGAGATCCATATGAGACCCACTTCGAAAAACTCGTCAGATCCTCAGCAGATCGTTGCCCGAAGATTACAGTGCTTATTTACCGCCTGCTGCCTCTTTGCCGCCTGGCTGCGAAATCTACATGAAATCCCAAGGACAACTCCCAACAACCTCGAAATTGGGTGGACAAGTGTCTACGAGGTGGCTAAAGGCACTGGTGAAGAAATCCAAAGAAACCCACTTCAAGAAACTCACAGATCTGAAAAACAAATTTAGCCCGGGAAACTGATTCTAATCTGAAAACCCACACCGCCTCAATAAAACTTCGTGGGTAAGCTATTTGCTCGTAGATATAGACTTTGACGAAGCAAAAGGAACAAGTCAAAGGATCAACGCAACAAATAAACAAAGCCCACTATGAAAATGCACCAAAACGGCGCGAAAAAATCAGAAAAACGCAGGCAGCGCTAACTGCCCAGAAAAAGAGTGGCGAACGGACTTCTCGAGTGGCATTTGAACTTCCAGACGATGGTCTTGGGATTCTAGAATCATGGGCTAAGTTTCTCGAACAAGAAAGATTGCAAACCGACTTCGAAAAAGAATTCTCAATAAGAAAGAAAGAATTCTCTCTTTAGGCTTGTCTTTCTCACTCTAAGGCATTTGCCTACAAGGTTTCTAATGTCTTCAAATGTGCTAACATTAGCTATTTATTGGGAGCTCCTTGAGAGACCTAGTGGGCTTTTAAGTTGGGTCTTAGTGTTTGACTTTTGTTGACCCCTTAGTATTCCCTAAACTAATCAACTCCAATCGATCATTTCGAATTAAATTTCTTAACCCACTTTGTTAATTTAATTTAATCGAATCCTTAGGATTAATTAATTCATATAGAATTAATTTTCTTAATCCACTTTATCAATTAAATATTAATTAAACCTTTAGAATTAATTAATTCACTTTATCGATTAGTCAAACGCATAATTAGTCGTACCACTAACGAACCATTTATGGAACTACCGCTCAAAAATGACTTTACATCGCGCCACTTTATTTTCTTATATCTCCCCACATTAAAGATCTAGTGCTCGTTGGTTTATCAATTTACTGACAAACTAATTCACCGACTTTTTGGTATCCGAGATTAGTACCACTCGACTTTCTTATTATACTGAACGTAAAGTCCACTGGCAAGTTTTAGTACAATAAACCTTACGAGCTCATCTCGGGAGCACCATCAACCTGGCAAACCGGTACGTGGATTTCTCTGACTAGCAACGACACGTAAGTAGCTAAACACCGCATACCCAACCTATCGAGGTATAGGCCTCAATTGACCGCACTATTTGACACATCAAAGCATATGATATCTAACTCTCATGCCCGTCCCAATCTCGGGATTGAGAGACTGAATACTAGGACCGAATTGACTACGCCAATCAGTACAAGTCAATTCTATCCAAACTGGTCGTGTTCAATATGCCCCGGGCATATCCATGTGATTTTAATTAGTCTAGATAAACTAATTTCCAAACCACACGATAACCTATACCGATAGTATGTTCAGACTATCTCAATTAGGAGCATACTTTTTATATATCTATACTTTAACCAATAACGGTATCTACTGTGTCTTTCCACACCCTGTTATCTAGTTCTATGATATATGGAACAATTTAATACTAAAACAAAATGATATGTCATCTATGGATATTAGTTTTTGATACAAGCCATAGCTTTTATGTAGTCAAAACTAACAATCTCCCACTAATACTCAAAGCTATGCTAAGAAGTACGAAAACTGTCCAACCCGCTATTACACTGCTCTCATAATGAAATCTACAGAACACCTTTAAGATCACTCACATGGCTCCCTCAAGAATCTCACTCCCATGCCCTCCACATTTCTCTCAATGACCTTTGGGGTCAATGGCTTTGTGAAAGGATTTGCAAGGTTGTCATCTGATGCTATCTTGGCCACGGTCACGTCTCCTCTCTTTACTATCTCTCGTATCAGGTGGTACTTGCGCTCTATGTGTTTACTCACTTTGAGGGCTCGTGGTTCCCTCGAGTTAGCAACTGCACTATTGTTATCACAATAAACTGTGATAGACCTAGGCAACCCGGAACCACATCTAAGTCCACCAGGAAGTTCTGGAGCCATACAGCTTCTTTCGCTGCCTCTGATGCGGCAACCTACTCAGCCTCCATGATGAAGTCCGCCATGTATTTCTATTTGAAACTCCGCCATACTATGGCTCCACCTCCTAGAGTAAACACAAATCCAAAGGTAGACTTACTCTTGTCCATATCACCTTGAAAGTCCGAATCTGTGTAACCCAATGGTATAAGCTCCTGCGCTCTACAAACTAGAACATAATCTCTCGTCCTGCACAAGTACTTGAGAATGCATTTTACTACCTCCCAGTGAGCCTTCCCAGGGTTACTCTGATATTTGCTAACTATGCCAACGACAAAGCAAATATCAGGCCTCGTACATAACATAGCATATATGAGGCTACCCACTGCAGAAGCATATGGTACCACCTGCATGACAACTATCTCCTCAGCAGTCCTAGGACACTGTTCATTTGATAAATGCACTCCATGCCTGAAAGGTAGTGAACCCCTCTTGAAGTTCTGCACGTTAAAACGGGCCAGAATCATGTCTATGTAGGATGCCTGGGAGACAGTCAAAGAATGTCTCCTACAATCTCAAATAATCTTGATCCTAAGGATATGTCCAGCCTCTCCCAAATTCTTCATATCAAATTACCTAGAAAACCATGCCTTTAAGTCTGACAACACCTTCTTACTATTGCCAATCATAAGGATGTCATCTACGTAAAGTACGAAGAACACCACCGTATCACCATCACGCCTGTGATATACACACTGCTCATCCAGATACTGAGTGAATCCATAGGATTTGATAACCTCATCAAAATGGATATTCCAAGATTTAGATGCTTGCTTAAGTCCATAAATGGACCTCCTAAGCCTGCATACCTTGTGCTTTTGGCCCTGAACAATGAAACCCTCTGGTTGCTGCATAAAGATGGTCTCCTCAAGAATCTGCCAAATCTCATAGTCCATATGAGCAGCTTGTTGGAACTAGGCATGCATAATTTCCTAAATTATGCTACGGAATAGCCTAAATTCTAAGAGGATCGGGTCTTACCCTCGATGCGTAATCGGTTGTGCAGTCGCCTGGATCCTTTGGGAAGATTGCGTTCACCACCAAAGAACAATTCACGCGAATTGCCTCTACGTTCTTGCACTGGAGTTCTCTCAGAACTGGTGCTAGCCCCTAAATTTGCCTGTTTTAAGAGAAAACGTTTTTCTCTGGGAAGAATAGCTTTGGAAGAGTGTCTGTACGTTGAGTCTCAGAGAGTCAGTTCTGTTTTTTTTTTTAAACTTTTCAAAACGTATATTTAAAACAGAGTTTGTTAAAACCTTTTTAACAGACTCCAGATACTTCTCTGATTTGAGAAGTATCTGTTTTAATTAATAATAAATAATAATTAATAATAATTAATTAATTATTTACTGAGTTGGGTTTAACCAACACCATGGATCAACCCATTGATCCATGGATCAGGCTGATGGGTCAAGAACCTTAATTCACAATTAGGTCCCTTGATTTATCAGCTCAACTCAATTCTTCCCAGGTATTAATTAACACCATAAAACTCTTCAATAATATTTAATTAAACTATTTAATTAAATATTATCAATTTAAGTATAACTCTTATACTTAAAACAGGCAATTTAATTAATTCTGAATCATCGAACTCACTTATGTGCGATCCTGTAGGCCCATTCCAAATTGACAATGAATAAATTAATCTCATTAATTAATCCATAAATCATTAGTGGTCTCTAGCAAGACATAATGACTACACAATTCAGAACGGAGGGTCGAATGGTGATTCAACACAACCTTCCGAGTATACTACGTAATGTCCTCTACACTGATATCCAGTTTAGCATAAGGCATGGAACCAATCATCCTTATATAGCTAAACGTTTTACTTGATCTCTTAGTGACACTGAACTTAATCAAGCAAATGATAACCCTTATCATTTCTTGGGCACGGCCATGCACTTCTCAGTTCACTATCAAGCGGCCAAGATATCATCTCTCATTTAAGAGAGACTTGTAGTCCCATCACTTCACCTACATACCTTAGCGTGACTCATAGTGTACCCAATCATACCCGTACTTGGCAACCTGTTAAAGTCCCGTTAGGCATATGTCAAAGCACACTCTAATTCACCTAAGACTATGCAGTGATTTCTGGTCTAAGGATCCTTGTACGAGTACTACTCAAAAGAATCACTCATGATCTAAAAGTCCATGGAGTGTTTCTTTTTGGCGGATCGATTTCATGAAATTCAATATGCACAAGAATATAATTTCATGAAATTAACTCATCAGATAAACAATCAATCAAACGACAAATGTCTTATTTACATAAATAACCCTCAAAGTTTATTTACATAAATAGCCCTCATTAGGGCACATACACCAACAATCTCCCACTTGCCCGTTGAAGGGCTATGTCCTAAACTGTTTAAGACCAAGCTCTATTACATGTCTATCAAACTTTGACTGCGGTAGAGCTTTTGTGAGAGGATCTGCTACATTGTCGTCTGACCCTATTTTGCACACTTTCACATCTCCTCGATCAATGATCACTCGGATGAGGTGAAACCTTCTGAGTATGTGTTTGGTTTTCTGGTGTGACCGAGGCTCCTTTGCTTGTGCGATGGCCCCGTTATTGTCACAGAAAAGTTCTATCGGATCTTGGATACTTGGTATCACTCCAACGTCTGACACGAACTTTCTCAATCAAACAGCTTCCTTTGCAGCATCTGATGCAGCAATGTACTCAGACTCTGTTGTAGAATCGGCTGTTGTATCTTGCTTTGAGCTTTTCCAACTTATTGCACCGCCATTCAGACTAAACACATAGCCTGATTGTGACTTCATGTCATCTTGATCTGTTTGGAAAGTAGCATCAGCGTAACCTTGTACGATGAGCTGTTCTTGTCCTCCATACACTAGCATCAATCCTTTAGTCCTTCGCAAGTACTTCAGGATTGCTTTGACTACAGTCCAATGATCCATTCCAGGATCTTGTTGGTATCTGCTAGTCATGCTCAGTGCATGTGCGACATCCGGGCGGGTACACAACATGGCATACATGATAGATCCTATTGCCGAAGCATATGGAACTCTACTCATTGTATCCCTCTCCTCTCTTGTTGAAGGACCTTGGTTCTTCTTCAAGAGAAGGCCATGTCTGAATGGTACCATACCATTCTTAGAGTTAGACATATTGAACCTCTTCAATATTTTGTCTATGTACCCTTCTTGACTTAGTCCTAGAAGCCTCTTTGATCTATCTCTATAGATTTTGATACCCAGTATCATTTCTGCTTCTCCTAAGTCTTTCATAGAAAATACACTCCCCAACCATTGTTTGATATCTTTTAACATGGGAATGTCATTTCCTATGAGTAGGATGTCGTCCACATATAGGACAAGGAAAACTATCTTGCTCCCACTAACCTTCTTGTAAACACAAGGCTCATCTTCGTTCTTTATGCAGCTGTAACCTTTTACTGCCTCGTCAAAACGAAGATTCCAACTCCGAGATGCTTCCTTTAGTCCGTAGATGGACCTCTGAAGCTTGCATACACAATTTGGATGCTCTTGATCGATGTATCCCTCAGGTTGTTTCATATAAACATCCTTGAGTAGGTTTCCATTCAGGAAAGCCGTCTTAACATCCATCTGTCATATCTCATAGTCATAATATGCAGCTATGGCGAGCATAGTCCGAATGGACTTGAGCATCACGACAGGGGAGAAGGTTTCATCATAGTCTATACCATGAGTTTGTCTGAAACCTTTAGCCACTAGTCGTGCCTTGAAGATCCCGCCAGGTTTTAACTTGAAAATCCACTTGCAATCGACAATCTTTGCCTGAACAGGAGGATCAATCAAAGTCCAAACTTTATTGTCCCTCATGGATTGCATTTCAGATTCCATTGCTTGTAGCCATTTATCTGAATCTGGACTTTCTAAAACCTGTTTGTAGTTCACGGGCTCATTAGAGTTCACCAAGATCAAATCTTGATCGTCAGTCACGAGAAATCCGTATCTCTCTGGTTCATGACGAGATCTACTAGACCTTCTAGGTTCTTGTATTGTTGACTCAGGCTGCTCATCTTCATGAGTTCCCATGTTAACTTCCATCTCAGTTTCTGTAGATCGTTCTACATTTTCTTGCGGTTCTGGAACTTCTCCGAGTTTTATTCTGCTCCCACTATCTTTCTTGTAGAGAAAATCTTTCTCTAAGAAAGTGGCTCCTCGAGCAACAAACACTTTGTTCTCAGTTGGATTGTAGAATTGATATCCTTTAGTTTCCTTAGGATATCCCACAAACAGGCATTTGTTAGTTTTAGGTTCAAGCTTACTACTTTGTAAACGCTTTACATGAGCTTGACAACCCCAAACTCGCAGATATGACATATAGGGTTTTTAACCCGTCCACATCTCATATGGAGTCTTATCTACTGCCTTAGATGGAATACGATTTAGTAAGTAGGCAGCTGAAAGGAGGGCATAACCCCAAAAGGACATAGGGAGAGTTGTTTGGCCCATCATAGATCGAACCATATCTAATAAGGTCCGATTCCTCCTCTCGGATACACCATTCCATTGAGGTGTTCCTGGTGGAGTCAGTTGTGAAACAATTCCACACTGTTTTAGATAGCCATTGAACTCATCATTAAGGTATTCATCTCCCCGATCGGAGCGAACAGCCTTAATCCTTCTATTTAACTGATTTTCTACTTCGTTTTTAAACTCTTTGAACTTTTCAAAAGTTTCACTTTTATACCTCATTAAGTAGACATAACCATATCTATTATAGTCATCGGTAAAAGTCACAAAGTATTCAAATCCACCTCTGGCTTGTGTGCTCATTGGTCCACATACATCTGTATGTATTAGAGCCAATAGCTCACTAGTCCTCTCGCTTTTCTTGCTGAAAGGACTCTTCGTCATTTTGCCTTGCAAACAGGGTTCACATGTGTCATATGATTCGAAATCAAATGAACCAAGCACTCCATCCTTATGAAGTCTTTGAACTCTCTTCTCATTTGCATGGCCTAGACGACAGTGCCACAGATATGTTGGACTTAAATCAGATTGAATTAATTTGGCTTTCTTTTCAATGTTATATATCGGTTTCTCTTGGGTCAAATCCAAGATATATAGGCCATTGCACAAATTTGCAACTCCATATGAAACATCTTTTTGATATAAAGACAACGATTTATTACCAATAATAAAACGAAATCCTTTAATATCCAAACAAGAAATTGAAATAATATTCCTACTCATAGTAGGTACATAATAACAATTCTCTAAAACAATGTTTAAACCGGAAGGCAAAGACAAAGTGTAATCTCCAACTTCAACAGCTGCAACTCTTGCCCCGTGGCCCACTCGGAGATCTACTTCGCCTTTCTTTGTCATCCTTCTATTGCTCAGTCCCTGCACATTAGTACAAATGTGAGGCCCACATCCGGTATCTAATACCCATGAGGTGGACATAGAAAGATTAATTTCAATAACAAAGATACCTGAAGCCGAAGGATTCTGTTTCTTCTCTTCAAGAAACAGCTTGCAGTTTCTTCTCCAATGCCCCTTCTGATTGCAATGGAAACATACTGCGTCCTTCTGAGCATTTTTCTTAGCAGAAGGAGTTTGAGGCTGAGCCTTAGGAGCAGTCTTACTGCGAGGCTTCTTGTTTTCAGCAACATTTGCCTTGCCTTTAAACTTTCTCTTGTTGCCCTTACCTTTTTCCACAACAAGTACTGGCGTTGCCTTCCGAAGGGTTTGCTCAGTATTTTTAAGCATTCCATGGAGCTCAGGAATCGTCCTCTCCATGTTATGCATGTTGTAGTTTACCACAAAATCATTGTAATCATCAGGCAGTGAAGCCAAGATGATGTCAATAGCTAACTCTCTAGCAAGAGGTGCATTTAATCTCTCTAGGGTATCAATATACCCCTTCATCTTGATCAAATGCGTGCTTACTGACGAACCCTTCGCCATCTTGCACGAGATCAATGCTTTTATCGTAACGAACCTTTCGTTACGGGCTTGTTCACAGAACATTTCCGTTAGTGACACATAAATTTGGAACGCTTCCGAATTCATGAATTGTTTCTGAAGCTCGCCTGACATAGTCACGAGCATTAGACATGTCACGTCATCGGAATCACTTTTCAGCTTTTCCCATGCTCGTTGAACTGCAGCCGTAGCATTTACTGGTGGTTCAGGTAAAGCAGCGTCTAAGATATTTAGCTTCCTTTCTTGTTCGAGAACGATTCTCAAGTTTCTTTCCCAATCTAAGAAGTTTGGACCAACAAGTTTTTCTTTGTCCAAAATGCTTCTTAGAGTGAGATTAGATGTATTAGTGCTAGTAGATGCCATTTCTACAAAAGAAAATGCAAAATATTTGAATGAGTTTTAAAATATTTTCCACAATAGCCAAAATTGAAATCCCAAACAATTTTGTGTTGGTGCTAGATTGTGGGCCGAAACAGTCTTGCTTTGGCAAGTATCGTAGGGATTGGGCTCTTTTGGTAGGCAACGTTCAAATCACATCCCTATGTAATTTAACGATTTCCAATTGCATCACTATGCAACTTTTCGGTGATAGGATGAACATTCCAAATGTTTGACACCATCCTATCTTTGCAAAATTAATCCCTAGTCAACTTATCGGGTCAAGCTAGGATTAATTTTCCCAAGTTAAACCATCCCTCAAGGCATCACATCAATAGACACCCACACAGTTTTTCCATAACAAGTGGTAGTGATAAAGTTGAGCATCTAATACCCAAACAGTTTTTCCACTCATTAATGGTAGTGATAAAGTTGGGCACTATAATGCAATAACCCGCCGCACGAAGAAAACCTGAGGCCCTTGGGCTCTCCAAGTCCACCAGACGTTCAACGCTCAATCAGGCCCTCAAGTATGGAAGCAAAATCTTGAGTTTTTGGGATTTAAGTTTGATCGGCTTAACATGCATTTTCATTTTCATTCATTCACAAAACATAAAATTTCGAAAATGCGATGAATTGGGCTCTAATCTATTACAGGGCCTTTTAAAGGAAAAAGACTCTTTTTGGGCCTCCATTTTGGGCTTCCATTCCTGGGCTCCACCATGGACTTCTTTGGAACCTCCTTTTGGGCCTAACTATTACATAATAATTTAATAGGCACGCAGGCCCAATTATAAAATGGCTCGCAGGCCCAAAATTTAAATAAATTTTAAGCCCAATTCATGCATAGAAAAACACACAAATGCATATGCTTCATACAAGCCAATTTTATTAAGCCGAATCATTTAATTAGGGATTGTGTAACTCTTACACTATTAAAATTGATCGTGTCATGATCAATTTTAATCAATCCCATGTTCATTCATTTTAATCGAATGATGCATGGTCATACCAATAATGCGTGCAATTATTTAAACATTTTAAATAAATAACACATTATTTCCGGAAATGAATAAATAAATAAAATATAATAATTAATTAACTAATCTTATTAATTAATTAATTATTTATTTATTCATTTAATTATCTAAGATAATCTTCCTAATTTTAAAATTTAAATAATTCTAATTATCCTAATCTCATTAAGATAATTATTCAAAATTCTAAATTTTAAAATTCTATAGGATAAGAATTAAATCTAAATCTAATCTTATCTTATCGTGATTTAAAAATCTAATAATATCTTTTAATTTATCCTAAATTATAAATTAAAATATTATCAAATTTTAAAATTCAGAAAATTAAGGTTTTTCTGAAAATTTTGAGGCCAATCTGTAATTTACAAAACCTCTCGGGCTAGGGTTTTAAAGTTTAAAACTTCTGGGGTTGTTTTGCAATTTTTAAAACTATTTTTTAAAACCTGGCATTTCCGGGATTATGGAGTGCAGCGGGGGCAATTTGGTCATTTCACCCGATTAGGGCACCAGCCTCCCGCCGCCTCCTTTCTTCTCCGGCGAACATGCCATCGGGTTTCAGCCGGCTTCCTCGAATTCCGGCGACACTCGCCGTTCATCTCATCCGGCTCGGTTCCGACCGATCGTCGTCTCTCCGTCGCTGCAATCGTTCAGCGACCAGAACATTTCCAGCCCCGATGGAGATTGACCAGCCGCGAACCCAACGACCGCTTCGATGAAAATGAAGCAGCTCGCCGACATGGATTCCGGCGAAACGGACGACCCAATCACCTGCGAATCAAAACGGGGAAAAACACAGCAGCCCAGCAACTAGTTTAATCCTAAACAAACTCTCAAAAACCCCAAAACTGAAAAATTCTTCCCGGCGAAGCGGGTTTGTCAAACCCAGAAAAATTTTTCAAAACCCAACCATTCAATAAACGTTTTGTAATGAAACAAGCCTGAAATAGTTTCCTATGAAGGAAAGAACAAAAACGCACAAAAATTCAGGCAAAAAAAAAAAACAAGTTTTGAGCATTGTCGTTTTTCTGGCGAACTTCCGGCCGGCCGGAAAATCGCTCCGGCGACCTTACCCAGAAAACCGGCGACCATTCCCAGCAACATTTTTTTTTTCTTAAAACCGTTTTCAAGGAAAAAAAAAAACTTATACCCAAGTTTCAATTAAAACACTTTTAATTAAAACAATTAACCAGGCTTTGATACCACTGTTGGAACTAGGCATGCATAATTTCCTAAATTATGCTACGGAATAGCCTAAATTCTAAGAGGATCGGGTCCTACCCTCGACGCGTAATCGGTTGTGCAGTCGCCTGGATCCTTTGGGAAGATTGCGTTCACCACCAAAGAACAATTCACGCGAATTGCCTCTACGTTCTTGCACTGGAGTTCTCTCAGAACTGGTGCTAGCCCCTAAATTTGCCTGTTTTAAGAGAAAACATTTTTCTCTGGGAAGAATAGTTTTGGAAGAGTGTCTGTATGTTGAGTCTCAGAGAGTCAGTTCTGTTTTTTTTTTTAAAACTTTTCAAAACGTATATTTAAAACTGAGTTTGTTAAAACATTTTTAACAGACTCCAGATACTTCTCTGATTTGAGAAGTATCTGTTTTAATTAATAATAAATAATAATTAATAATAATTAATTAATTATTTACTAAGTTGGGTTTAACCAACACCATGGATCAACCCATTGATCCATGGATCAGGCTGATGGGTCAAGAACCTTAATTCACAATTAGGTCCCTTGATTTATCAGCTCAACTCAATTCTTCCCAGGTATTAATTAACACCATAAAACTCTTCAATAATATTTAATTAAACCATTTAATTAAATATTATCAATTTAAGTATAACTCTTATACTTAAAACAGGCAATTTAATTAATTCTGAATCATCGGACTCACTTATGTGCGATCCTGTAGGCCCATTCGAAATTGACAATGAATAAATTAATCTCATTAATTAATCCATAAATCATTAGTGGTCTCTAGCAAGACATAATGACTACACAATTCAGAACGGAGGGTCGAATGGTGATTCAACACAACCTTCCGAGTATACTACGTAATGTCCTCTACACTGATATCCAGTTTAGCATAAGGCATGGAACCAATCATCCTTATATAGCTAAACGTTTTACTTGATCTCTTAGTGATACTGAACTTAATCAAGCAAATGATAACCCTTATCATTTCTTGGGCACGGCCATGCACTTCTCAGTTCACTATCAAGCGGCCAAGATATCATCTCTCATTTAAGAGAGACTTGTAGTCCCATCACTTCACCTACATACCTTAGCGTGACTCATAGTGTACCCAATCATACCCGTACTTGGCAACCTGTTAAAGTCCCGTTAGGCATATGTCAAAGCACACTCTAATTCACCTAAGACTATGCAGTGATTTCTGGTCTAAGGATCCTTGTACGAGTACTACTCAAAAGAATCACTCATGATCTAAAAGTCCATGGAGTGTTTCTTTTTGGCGGATCGATTTCATGAAATTCAATATGCACAAGAATATAATTTCATGAAATTAACTCATCAGATAAACAATCAATCAAACGACAAATGTCTTATTTACATAAATAACCCTCAAAGTTTATTTACATAAATAGCCCTCATTAGGGCACATACACCAACAATCTCCCACTTGCCCGTTGAAGGGCTATGTCCTAAACTGTTTAAGACCAAGCTCTATTACATGTCTATCAAACTTTGACTGCGGTAGAGCTTTTGTGAGAGGATCAACATTGTCGTCTGACCCTATTTTGCACACTTTCACATCTCCTCGATCAATGATCACTCGGATGAGGTGAAACCTTCTGAGTATGTGTTTGGTTTTCTAGTGTGACCGAGGCTCCTTTGCTTGTGCGATGGCCCCGTTATTTTCACAGAAAAGTTCTATCGGATCTTGGATACTTAGTATCACTCCGACATCTGACACGAACTTTCTCAACCAAACAGCTTCCTTTGCCGCATCTGATGCAGCAATGTACTCAGACCCTGTTGTAGAATCGGCTGTTGTATCTTGCTTTGAGCTTTTCCAACTTATTGCACCGCCATTCAGACTAAACACGTAGCCTGATTGTGACTTCATGTTATCTTGATCTGTTTGGAAAGCAGCATCGGCGTAACCTTGTACGATGAGCTGTTCTTTGTCCTCCATACACTAGCATTAATCCTTTAGTCCTTCGCAAGTACTTCAGGATTGCTTTGACTGCAGTCCAATGATCCATTCCAGGATCTTGTTGGTATCTGCTAGTCATGCTCAGTGCATGTGCGACATCCGGGCGGGTACACAACATGGCATACATGATAGATCCTATTGTCGAAGCATATAGAACTCTACTCATTGTACAGCTATGGCCAAGAGAATCCGGATCGACTTAAGCATAGCTACCGAGGAAAAGGTATCCTGATAATCGATACCCTTTTTATAAGTATACCCCTTCGCAACAAGTCTAGCCTTGAAGGTCTCAACCCTCCCGTCAGATTCTCTCTTTCGCTTGTAGACCCATTTGCACCCAATAGGCCAAAACCCATCAGGAAGGTCTACCAACACCCAAAACTGATTTTAGTCCTTAGAACCCATCTCAGTAATCATCGCTCTCTGCTAAGAATTTGCATCTTTATCCTGGAGAGCCTCATTATAGCTAACTGGGTCTGGTTCATGAGCGCCAGGGATAAAGTCCGAAGACTCACCCAAACCCATGTACCTCTCGGGCTATCTGATAACCCTCCCACTACGACGAGGCGCAGCCTGTGTAAGTGCATCATCTGTGATAGTGCGTGCAGTCTCTTGTGGTGTGTCTTCCTGTACTCGTGCATCTAGAATAGTGGACTTACCCCTAAGCTCTTCTAATACTACATTGCTCTTTTCCTTGTGATCTAAAACATAGTTCTCCTCAAGAAACTTGGCATTGGTGCTCACCACCACCTTCTGATCCTGAGGAATATAGAACAGACCACCTTTCGTTCCTTTGGGGTAGGCTACAAAAAGCATAATCTTGCATCTCACATCTAGCTTGGTTGCATCTGCCTTAAGCACATATGCTGGACAACCCCAAATCCTAAGATGTCTCAGACTGGGCTTTCGCCCAATCCACAGCTTTACTGGGGTTGAAGGCACGTACTTAGATTGCAAGAGATTAAGGAGATAACACACTGACTCCAAGGCTAAACCCCAAAACTAAATAGGCAATTCGCTATAGCTCATCATTGATCTAACCATATCCATAAGAGTCATGCTCCTCCTCTCTGCTACACCATTCTGCTGGGGTGTGCCAGGTGCAGACAACTGGGACTGAATACCCTCCTCTGACAAATAGGACCTAAATTCACTAAAGAGGTCTTCGTCACCGCGATCAGATCGCAAGGCCTTGATACTCTTACCCAGATGGTTCTCCACCTCAGCCTTAAACTCTTTGAACTTGATAAAACATTCAGACTTGTGGTGCATCAGGTATATGTATCCATATTTAGAGTAATCATCTGTGAATAATACTCATAACCACCTCTAGCCTGAACTAACATATGCCCACACAAGTCAAAATGAATCAACTCTAAAATCTCATTGGCCTTTTACCCATTTGCCTTGAAAGACCTCTTGGTCATTTTACCCTACAAGCAAGACTCACAGGTCAGATAGCTATCAATATCCAATGAGTCCAAAGACCCATTATTGACCAACCTTTGAATCTTACTAAGGTTGATGTAACCGAGTCTCAGGTGCCAAAGATAAGTTTGATTCAAAGGGGAAGACTCTTTTCTCTTACTATGATTCGGTAATGAGTTATTAGTTTCTATGTTTTGCATTACTAGGGAGTATATCTTGATCAAAAATAGATTGTCAACTAATGTACCGGAACATATAAGCTTCTGGTTCTTTCTAATAAAAACAGAATTATCATAAAAAACACACTTATAACCATCCAAAATAAGTTTAGAAACTGAAAGTAAATTCTTTCAAAAACTGGGTACATATAAACATCTCTCAAATGTAAAACTGAGTCTGAAAATTAAAGACATAAAACTCCCACTACAGCAACAGAAACTCTGGTAGTATCGCCGAGGTAAACCTGCAACTCTCCCTCTCTAAGCAGCCGGGTCACTTGGAACCCCTGCAAAGAATTACAAGCATGATTAGTGGCTCCTGAATCCAGACACCAAGTATCTGTGGGAATCGTTGCTAAACATGTCTCAATAACTAGGGAAAATTTACACATACCTCGAGTTCTTTGGGCAATCCTTCTTCCAATGTCCTGTTTTGCCACATCTGAAGCACTTGTATTTCGGCTTATGCTTCTTGGCAATGCCCGCCTTGGGTTCATGATCAGCAACTCCTGCTTTCTGGCCTCTCTTCCTCTTTTGCCTCCGGGCTTTAGGCCTAACAGAGGAACCTGAGTGACCAACATTAGCCAAGGCTTATTTCTTCTCTGTGAAAAGGCCCTCAGCAGACACCAATGCAGTCATGAGCTCAGTAAGTGAATATAAGAGCTTGCCCATATTGTAATTTAACCGAAACTGCTCAAAACTAGGGGGCAAGCTCTGGAGAATGATATCGACCTGGGTCTCCCCATCAATATGCAACTCATCATGTCCAGTACGTGATCTCTCACTGAAGTGCCATCTGCCATCCTAGCATTCATGAGTTTCCTCATAGCTGACTGCTTGGCTGCCCTGCCTTGATGTCCAAACATCTCCCTGAGGTTGAGCATCATATCGTAGGCTGAGGTAAACAATTGATGCTGGTGCTGCAGTACACTCGACATAGAAGCCAAGATATAACACTGGGTCATCTCATAAACCTTCTGTCACCTCGTATATGGCTCTCGCTGCTCAGAGGTGGCATCATAGCTGGGCTTATGGGGGCACTCCTCAGTGAGATAGTACTTGTAACCCTCAGCGGTAAGGACAATGTGCAGGTTACATTTCCCGTCAATGTAATTTGGACTCGTAAGTTTGTTCTGATTCAGTATGACAGCTAGCAGGTTGAACGACATATCAACAACTGAAAAATAAACAATCAAGTTTCAGTATTACTTTTTCGAAAATATTGATATCCTCAAAAACAATATAATCTCCATCGACATCTCTCACACCGGGATCAACGCAGGTCACGCGGGTGAATGCCTACACCAACCCACATTTGTTCGAGAAGAACCGAAGTTCATTAATTTCACTATCTGACCAATGATCTTATGATCAATGAAATTAATAGTCAATGCTTTTAGCCGTACACATAAATAGCGTAACCTCGCGGAAGGAATACTATAAATAGTAAACTAAGTGTATGCCATTACGCGACTTCTAAGTTTAGGATACTAATGCGCCCTCAGCAGAGAGGGTGTCGCAACATTTTCCAATTAAACTCACTATAGTCATCCCTTCGGAAATTCATTCTAGTGATATCTGTGATTGAAGACTTGTCCGCATAGAGGAAGGCCATAATACCAACTCGCAAGAATAACCACATCACCAATGAACCCATAATGGAGGCCATGGGGATATTTACCAACCCGCTCCCACTTAGATTTTTAAGTTTGAGGATTTTTACGTTTTAACATGCAATATCTTAACTATGGATATTCGCACCCATAAAACCGTTGGAGTTTTAATATGCAAATAATCTACCTTAGTTAATTACATTTTACCCTTTTAAAATGTTTTGGTTTTCGTTCATTTGAAAATAAATCGAAAACACACAATCAACAAAAAGACATAAATATGGGAAATTAAAGAAATAAAATTTCCCGACTATTATGGCATTCTCTATCATTGATCCCTTGACGCCTCGGTGTCCCGTCATGTCGCTTCCATTCGTTATTTGGATTCCTCTCGATTTGCCCTGGTTTTCAAGGTTTAAAACGTAATTAGGAATCACCCAAAATTAAGAGAAACCAAAACCCACGAATATAAGTTACCCAAAATAACGTCTTCATCATAATACATAAATTCCTATATACAAGGCGTTTTTCTAGGAATTTAAAGACGATAACATTAGATTAAATCATACTACAAGATTTATACACGACTTCCAGCTCGTGGTTATTACTATTACAGACATTTCCATTCAAAAACAATTTTAGCCCGGACATGTCCCAGGGTTTATGAATGAAAAATAAATTCTACCATAATAGCCGAGAAACTAATAACCACCTGTTTAAACATTTTGACAAAAATAATAATGCCAAAATAAAGCCATGTAATAAATTAAACAAGTATAAAGCCGAAACACTCGCTCTGATACCAATTTGAAGGAAACAAAACAAGTCATGGCTAAATCGAAAATCTCACTTTCGTGCTAAGCATTCCAGAATCGGAGACTTTCGACTCGGCTCAGGCTCAAATTCATTTCTCCTGAACGGATTTAGGCTGATACTAGTTCAATTTATTAAAACGATACGCTAAACATTAAATCTTTAATTTAAAGCGGAAGTCTTAAAGATTATACCTTTGAAGCGTGTCCCTAGCAATAAGAAAACCAAAGCTAAAAATCACGTTGTTTACCGCGCGGGACCAATCAAGAGAAAATCCCGATAACAACTCCGTCTCTACCTCAAAATCGCGTGGAAACTTTTCACAAGGTATCTAAGACACTAAGGAAGAGATCCATATGAGACTCACTTCGAAAAACACGTCAAATCCTTAGGAGATCGTTTCCCGAAGATTATCGCTCTTATTTACCGCCTGCTGCCTGTTTACCGCCTGGCTGCGAAATCCACTCGAAATCCCAAGGATAACTCCCAACAACCTCGAACTTGGGTGGGAAAGTGTCTACGAGGTGGCTAAAGGCACTGGTGAAGAAATACAAATAAACCCACTTCAAGAAACTCACAGATTTAAAAAATAGATCTAGCCCGGGAAACTGATTTTAATCTGAAAACCCACGCCGCCTCAATAAAACTTTGTGGATAAGCTATTTGCTCGTAGATCTAGACTTTGACAAACCAAAAGGAATGAGACAAAGGATCAACGCAATAAATAAACAAAGCCCACTATGAAAATGCACCAAAACGGCCCTGAAAAATCAGAAAAACGCAGGCAGCACTAACTACCCGAAAAAAGCGGCGAACGGACTTCTCGAGCGGCATTTGAACTTCCAGACGGTGGTCTTGGGCTTCTAGAATCATGGGCTAAGTTTCTCGAACAAGAAAGATCGCAAACCGATTTTGAAAAAGAATTCTCAATAAGGAAGAAAGAATTCTCTCTCTAGGCTTGTCTTTCTCACTCTAAGGCATTTGCCTACAAGGTTTCTAATGTCTTCAAATGTGACTAACATTAGCTATTTATAGGGAGCTCCTTGGGAGACCTAGTGGGCTTTTGAGTTCGGCCTTAGTGTTTGACTTTCGTTGACCCCTTAGTCTTCCCTAGACTAATCAACTCCAATCGATCCTTTCGAATTAATTTCTTAACCCACTTTGTGAATTTAATTTAATCGAACCCTTAGGATTAATTAATTCATATAGAATTAATTTTCTTAATCCACTTTGTCAATTAAAAATTAATTAAACCATTAGGATTAATTAATTCACTTTATCGATAAGTGAAACGCATAATTAGTCGTGCCACTAACGGACCAATTATGAAACTACCGCTCAAAAATGACTTTACATCGCGCCACTTTATTTTCTTCTATCTCCCCACATTAAAGATCTAGTGCTAGCTGGTTTATCAATTTACTGACAAACTAATTCACCGACTTCTTGGTATCCGAGATTAGTACCACTTGACTTTCATATTATACCAGACGTAAAGTTCACTGGCCATTTTAGTACAATAAACCTTACGAGCTCATCTCGGGAGCACCATCAACCTGGCGAACCGGTACGTGGATTACTCTGACTAGCAACGGCACGTAAGTAGATAAACACTGCATACCCAACCTACCGAGGTATAAGCCTCAATTGACCGCACTCTTTGGCACATCAAAGCATACGATATCCAACTCTCACGCCCGTCCTAATCTCGGGATTGAGAGACTGAATACTAGGACCGAATTGACTACGCCGATCAGTACAAGTCGATTCTATCCAAACTGGTCGTGCTCAATATTCCCCGGGCATATCCGTGTGATTTTAATTAGTCTAGATAAACTAATTTTTAAACCACACGATAACCTACACCGATAGTATGTTCATACTATCTCAGTTACGAGCATACTTTTTTTATATATATCAATACTTTAACCAATAATGGTATCTACTGTGTCTTTCCACACCCCGTTATCTAGTTCTATGATATAATGGAACAATTTAATACTGAAAAAAAATGATATGTCATCTATGAATATTAGTTTTTGATGCAAGCCAAAGCTTTTCTATATTCAAAACTAACAGTGTCATGCTATTACTGAGATTTGTAGACAAAGTGGATGTCAATGGAATCATATTGAAAGCAAAATAGTTTGTGAAAACCAGTGGTATGATGATTGGTGCAAGGTAAACTGAATTTTTTTCATTGTTTAATTTATATATGTATATATATTTTCTCAATTTAGTGCTACTTATATTAGTTTGAATCTCATAGTTTTTTCCTTTTTTTTTTTTTTATTTTGATTGTGAACAGAAACATTCAAATGCAAAAGGTTTATGGGATTTTAATTCCCTATATTTGTGTGCATTACATGATGTTTATGGCAGGGACAGAGCAACTAGAATTATTGCTGAGACATTCACTGAAGCTGTGGAGGACTTAGAAAACACCATCATTGTGGAAAGGGAGCATTCAGCTTACACTACACTTTCTTCATCTAGTGACGATGACGATGATGATGATGCAAATGCTAACAAATTTGCAGCAAAAGTGACACCAATGACTTCACCAAGCACACAAGTTTTAGGCAAAAGAAAGAAACTCTCGCCAAGAAGAGAGTTTTTTGCAAAGAAGATAAAAAACCACAACCACAAACTCTTGAGTCTAAGTTTGATGCATCTCGGGAAAGTTTGGAGCCTTTATGGAGGTAATGGCAAATCAATATACTTCTATTAACAATGTTTTCACTTCAGAGCCTAAAACTAAACCACTTGTTTCTAATAAAATGAAAGAAGTTGTTAAAGAATTGCTTAGCATTGGTTTGACAAGTGGAGATGTATATAAGGCTTGTGAAATTTTATGCTCACAACCTGCAAAGGTTTAAATGCTGCTTAGTTTGCCTAAAGACATGCGAAGGTAGTATGTGTTTAGTTTTTCATATCCAGTTTCAGGTTAAGAATAATGCTACCCTTTAATATCTACTTTTGCTAATATTTTGTAAAGGTTTGAAATGTAATCTTTTGTGATGTAAAAAAGAAGATGATGATAACCACTTTTGTAACTATTTTATAGGTCTTATGTAAACCTAACAATTAAAGGTATGCTAATTACATGGATGTGAAGTCTTTGATTGTAAGCGATGAAGAAGGGAGTTAACTTGGATCTGGTTAAAAAAATTTGATGATTGATTTTAGATTTTACAATTAAAGGTATCTCCAATGATAAAGAATTGTATTCTTTATCATATGTTGGATCTGCTTAAAAAATGTGAGAATTGATTGCAGATTCTACAAACTGTTCAAGTTGTATACTCATATTAGGAAAATATCTGGTGCCTTTTTGGGGGTCTGCAAATTTCAATTCTAATTGAAAGTTTTGAATGCAACACTACATACATATTACTACTGAGTTTATCTAAGTTTGCATTCTTTTAATATCTACTATGGATATTTTTCTTTAGTTGTTTGTCACTAGCTACCATTTTGTAGTGATGAGGTATATAATGGTTGGAAGCATTCTCCTCGGTCAAATATGGACATTATCATGAGCTACTACATTTCAGATCAAAATTTGTGTGTTTAGGTTAATCTCCATACTCTGCTTGAATTCAATAGTAATTTATTCATAAGTCTATTCTTTGAAGGCCAAATAGGTTTGGGTTTGTAAAATTAGTTAGGAAGTTCTTGTCTTAAATACAGTTCAGTTAGTATCTTTGCAGCCTTAGCGTTCTATTTGTGTAAAAGGTGAAGCTCATAAGGTAGTGTAGTTTTACATATTAATGTGGGTAGGCATCACAACGAGCCACTTATTCTGAAATTTTAAAACCTCAAGAAATGTAAATGCTCAACAGAAAGATATTTAACAATGATCACATATATACGCAGAGGAAACCAAGTAGAAGTTGCATTAGAAGAAAAATGGATTGTGACTTATTTGTCCCCTTAAATTTGTTGTAGACTTGGAGGTGGAGACAAGTCTTTTTGTTTTGTTTTGTTTATTAAGTTAGATTCTGCCATTTATATAACATCAACATTTTGGTTCTGTATGTATCAGTTTCTAAGCTGCTAGTGTCAGTATAGTTGAAACAGCCAAACTTATGCCAGTTTTCATTTTTATATGCCTTTCTAAAGCTGATTTGGAAATTTATCCTTGAGATCTTGTCTTATAAATTGAAGAGGATGTTTTGAAGACTTTGAATTAAACAAAAGGCTGTTCGTATTTATCTCCAATGATTTTTCTGAACTTGTGAATGGATGAAAAGAACTTGGGACATGTAGCTTTTTGCTGGTAAATCTTTTAAAAACTAACTAACTACGGATGCTAATATTTCCTGGCACCATATTGAAATTTTTTATAGGAACAATTACTAGTATATTCGACGCCTCAAAAAGGTAAGTTTAATCTTAATGACATGACAGTCCAATGGAACTAAGAACAAGAGAGCTCTACTCTCAACATTCTGTTTGAACCTAAAGTTTTGCTCTCTTTTTATCTTAAGGATTAGAAGAATGGATCAATCATCGATCTAAAATAATAATTATGTTTTGTGTCAATTCAATAGTTTTAAGGAATATTATTTTGGGACGAAAAGAAAAGAGTATAGAAGGTTGTAGTAGGTTTCTTATCCAAAGCTGCACTATTTATGAATTGATATTTGAACAATGTTTATTTTCTAATAGTAGAACAGAAGCCAAAACTAGATTGGGGCTTCCGAGGGAAAATATCTAATGCACAACCTATGATCTAAAACTTGTACCTAGAATCTGTATGTACACTACTTGGAACGGGCCCTGGATTTGTTCCAGAGCAATTTCGCAACTTTGCTCATGGAGCCTGTTCATCCCATTTCTGCTTTGTGATTTTCTCATATTCAGCAATGGAATCCTCTTTATCAAGCAAGAAGCTAATTCCCTTCTGCCTGTAGAACTCTAAACAATTTTGACATCTACAAATGACTTCTCTCTAATTCTTGCGAAGAAACATTGCTTCACATTTTTCTGGTTTAAAAGTTGATTCAAACAGATTTTCACCTAGGATACATGCTTTACTTGGACCTGCACCTAAATTGCATTCCTATAGTATTGCATTGCTAGCTCTAACTTCTTCAATTAGAATACTCTTCCTAATGACACCATTCCCAGAAATGGCAACTCCCGCAGAGTTTCAGCTGTGCTATTTCCATCTTGCTGCTTCTTTGAGGACTCTAAAGGTGAAGCATCATTTTCAGCTACTTCCTTTTCTTTTGACGAATTTTATACATTTCTTACTTGGCTGTTACCCTGATCACCCGAATAAAGAGTCAAAAAGAAGCATACACTGGAACAGCCCTGACAAATTAAGTCTTCTTTTAAGGGCTCCCCTTCTTCATAAACATTGCAGAGCAACATTTAAGACAACCTTAATATCTTCCATTTCTGAAGTAAAAGGATTCATTCTGGGATCCATGATCATATGCAAATACTATCATACTAATCGAAAGGTTAATGTCATGGCCTCACTTCATTTGTGAGGATGCTAGAGATGACCTATACAACATGTTGTCGATGAGCATCAGAGCCTCTTTGAGAAGAAAGTTAAAAGTTTTTACTAAAACTTTTAGGTCATCTATTTATTTTCTGGCAAGTGCTCATTATTACATATATATTTTTATATCGAACAAGTTTCTATTTAGTGAAAAAAAAAGTATTTTTACATGCAGAGTAGAGTGGTCGCCAATCTACACCCTTTATTGTTTGTCCAAGTTACATTTTGTTCCTCTAATTTATAAAATTTTTTAATCAAGTCTTCATAATTTTAGTCTTTACAAGAAGGGTAAAAATATAATTTTAATTCATTCCCATTCCAAAAATTTTAATAACCAGGCATTAACAATGGAAATGAAACCCATTCCAGATAATGAACCAAGCAGCAACAATCACTTTCACAAATCCATTGTCATTCCAAATTACTATCATAGCCATTCACATTTCGAATACTATTTGTGAACCAAGCAACCCATAAATCTTGTACCATCTAAATTCGTGTCTTAAACTCCTGTGGAGTTGTGGTCTGGGCAAAAACCCAGGGTCAGACACCTCAGAATTTAAGGTTGTTAAGCACATGTGCTTAAGGCAGACACGGGTAAGTTAGATGCAAGAACAGAAGTAATGTTGTTTGTAGGATATCCTAGAGGAACGAAAGGTGGTTTATTCTATAGTCCTAAAGATCAGAAGGTGGCAAACAGTACTAACGCCAGATTCTTAGAATAAGACTATATTCTAGATCACAAGCCCAGTAGTAAGATCATACTAGAGGAACTTAGGGAACAATCTAAAACTTCATATGCACCAGTACAAGTAGATAAACCACAGAATACTGCACAAGATGTCACAGATGATGCGTTTACAAAAGTGGTTCCTTGTCATAGTGAGAGGTACGTGGGCTTGGGAGAGTCATCAGACTTTGTCCCAGGCACGCACGAACTGGATCTTATCAACTATAATGAGGCTCTCCGAGATAAAAATGCAGAATCTTGGCAACAAGCAATAATATATGAGATTGGGTCAATTGACTCTAATCAAGTCTGGGAGCTTGTGAACCTGCCTGATGGTTTCAAACCCATTGGATGTAAGTGGGTCTACAAATGCAAGAGAGGACCTGACGAAAAGGATGAAACCTTTAAAACTAGGCTTATGGCAAATGAGTATACTCAGACAGAAAATATTGATTATGAGGAAACCTTCTCCTCGGTAGCTATGCTTAAGTCGATCTGGATTCTCTTGGCCATAGCTACTCATTTAGATTATGAGATATGGTAGATGGATGTCAAGACAGCTTTCCTTAATGGAAGTCTTGAGCAAACCATCTTCATGCAGCAACCAGTGGGATTTATTGCAAAAGGCCAGTAGCATAAGGTTTGTAAGCTTAAGAGGTCCATCTACAGACTTAAGCAAGCATCAAGATCTTGGAATCGGAGCAAGTATCCAGATCTTGGAACATCTGGTTTGATGAGGTAATCCAGTCCTACGAATTTACTCAATGTCCGGATGAGCAATGTGTATAGCGCGGGCGTGACGGGAAAGTGTTATCAGATGACATAGATGACATTCTACTTATTGGTAACAATAAGAAAGTGTTATCAGATGTAAAGGCACGGTTGTCCAAACAGTTTGATATAAAAGACTTGGGAGAAACTAGACATATCCTTGGGATTAAGATCATTCGAGATCGTAAGAAATGTTCACTGACACTCTCTTAGGCTTCATACATAGATACTATTTTGGCTTGATTCATCATGTAAGACTCCAAGAAAGGTTTTATACATTTCAGACACGGAGTGTATCTATCTAAAGAACAATCTCCAAAGATTGCTGAGGAGATAGAGGCCATGAAGACAGTCCTTATGCTTTTGCAGTAGGAAGTCTCAGGTATACAATGTTGTGTACGAGACTTGATATTTGCTATGTGGTTGGCATGGTAGCAGATATCAGAGTAATCCCAGAAAAACTCATTAGGAAGTTGTAAAATGTATTCTAAAGTATTTACGCAGAATGAGGGACCAAGTATTTGTCTACCAGGTGCCTGAGCTTATCCATAGAGGTTACACAGATTCAGATTTTAAAGGCGATAGAGATAAGAGCAAGTCTACCTCTGGGTTTGTGTTTACTTTGGGAGGTGGAGCCTCAAGGAATTAAATCTGGTCCGGGCCAAATAAAAAATTTCACTTTCGTGCTATGCATTCAAGAATCAAAAACTTTTGATCGAGCCCAAATACTATAATTAATTCCCATGAGCGGATCTTACCTTATACCTGTTAGATCTATTAAATAACACACTAAAAATTAAATCTTTAAGTAAAAGCAGAATTAAAGATTTGACCTTTGAAGCGTGTCCCTCAAATAAATCCCAAGAATGTATTCGAGAACAATCCTAAAGTCGTGTGGGCAACTATCTATCAGATTTGCTAGGCCAAAAAAATCAGAACTCAAGAAGTCCATTGGAAAGAGGCTCAATCAAAAAATAAAACCTGCCGCCAAAAAGCTTAGCCGATAAAAAATGGAACCACCCCTACCGACCAGAAAACTGAACCACGCTGTGAATCGAAACTGCCGCCGTGAGATACTACTGCCGCACCTGAGATCTGAACCGTTGACGTGAAGCCATCGGACACGCCGAAAACCGCCGTGACTTTGCCTAAAATTCTAGGTCACCAGGAAAAACAATCCACCAGGAAAAGTATGAGCCTTTACTAGCCGGATTTCCCAAAACCCCTTTTGCCTGAGAAAAAAAATGAAATCGACTTTGAAAGAGTTTTATTGAGGAAGAAAAAAGACTTCTAAAAAACTCTCTCTAGGCTCATTCTCTCTCTAGAGGCAAATATAGCCTTTAAGTTATGATTTTTATAGGCAACTTATTCTATTTATTGGGAGCTTATAGGAAACCTTTTAGAGGGTTTAAGTTGGGCCTTACTAGTTGGACTTGTTGACTTCTAAGTCTTCACTAGACTAGTCAACTTTAATCAACCCAATGATAATTAATTAATTCGATCTACTTCATTAATTGACCTGAGGATAATTCATCGAATAATTAAATTATTTATGGAATTACCGCTTAAATCAAAATTACTTCCGAGTCCACTTTTAATTATTCTTTTATCTCTCCACGTCAAAGATATAGTGTTCGTCAATTTATTAATTTACTGATAAATTAATTAATCGACTTCTTCTTATCTGAGATTAGTACCACTCGACTTTATTACTATACCAGACATAAGTCCACCGGCCGAGTTTTGTATAATAATCCTTACGAGCTCATCTCGAGAGCACCATCACCCCGGATGCACCGGTATATGGTTTCCTTTCGACAAGTAACAACACAACAAGAAATCAAACACGTATACCCAACTTATCCCTTTAGCAAATCAAAGTACACTCTATCTAATCCTCATGCCTGTCCTAGTCTAGGGATTAAGAGAAAGAATACTAGGCTCGAATTAACTACGAAGATCTCTACAAGTAAATTAGATCCTACTTAGGTTCCACTCAGTTTGCCCCATGCACATCCGTATGATTTAATTAGTCTAGACAAACATTATTTATATATAATAACTTTAACCAATGATAAGATCTACTTTGTCATACCAAACACTTTATCATCTAGATATATGATATAAGTGGACAATTTTATAAAACTGAAACACAATCGATATGTAAATGATAAATAGTTTTTCATACAAATAAAGCTTTTAAATATTCAAAACTAACATAGCCATATTTTGGCCGAGTGTCAAGCAGAAATGTTTGGCATATTCTACCATGGAAGCTGAGTATATCACAATATCAAAGGTAGCGAAAGAAGCTGTGTGGCTCAATAACTTCCTGGGGGACTTAGACGTGATTCCTAAGTTACCGAGGTTAATCACAGTATTCTGTGATAACAATGGTGCAATAGCCAACTTAAGAGAACCATGAGCCCACAAGGCGAGTAAACACATAGAGCGCAAGTACCACCTAATACGAGAAATCGTAAAAAGAGGAGATGAGGTGGTGGGGAAGATAGCGTCAGCAGATAACCTTACAGATCCATTCAAGAAGGCATTGAATGTGAAAGTCTTTGAAGCTCACGTGGAGGGGATGAGAATTAGATGCTTGGCTAAACCATGATAGTTCTCTAGTTATTAGTATAGTAGTAGGATGTTCGAATTGTAGCTAGTTTGTTTTTCAAAATTGTCAATTTATTGTACTTAAAAACACAGCTTTAAGTATTAGTGAGAGATTGTTAGTTTTGAATACTGAAAGCTGAGATTGTATGAAAGCTATTTCCCATTTATGTCGATTAATTGTTTTAGTTAAATCATATTATGTTTTACATATGTTGTCCACTTATATTAAGTGACTAGATGATGAGGTGTCTGATGTGACACAGAAGATCTCATTGTTGGTTAAAGTCTTGATATATAAACCAGGCTCGTAACTGAGATAGTTTTGGTTAAACTGTCAGTTTAGGTTATTATGTGATTCAAAAAATAGTTAGTCTAGACTAATTGAATCATATAGATACGCCCGTGGCATATTGAGCATGACAGTTGAGGTTTGAATTAACTTGTACTGATCGTTAGTAGTTAAGTCAAACCTTGTATTCTATCTCTTAATCCTTAGACATGAACAAGCATGAGGATTAGACATAGTGTACTTTTATCTGCTAAAGAGAGGTCACTTGAGGCTAATAGACTCAGTAGGTTGGGTGCGCGTGTTTGATTGCTTAGTGTGCTGTTGCTTGTTCGAAAGGAAACCATGTACCGATGCGTCCGGGTTGATGGTGCTCCCGAGATGAGCTCGTGATGTTTATTGTACTCAACCTGGCCAGTGGACTTATGTCTGGTATAGTAAAAAGGTCGAATGGTACTAGTCTCACATAATAAGAAGTCGATTAATTAATTTATCAGTAAATTAATATGTTGACGAGCACTATATCTTTGATGTGGGAGGATTAAAGAATAATTAATTTAGTTGTACCGGAAGTAATTCTTGTGTAGGATGGTAGTGCCATAATTAATCCATTAGTGGTACGATTAATTATGTATTGAGTTAATTGATAAAGTAGAATTAATTATTTAATTAATTAATCTTAAGGTTCAGTTAGTAAATTGACAAGGTGAAATTATTTAATTAATTAATTAAGTTTTAAAGTTTAATTAGAATTAGGAAATTCAAAATATTAGAAAATCTAATTAGATTTGGAATCCCAAATGCGCATATCAAATGCGCCTGCGATGGCTGGAGTTACTGATGTGCAGAAGTGGGTGCGGGATATGTTGATCAGTCTACCGATTCAAGATGCAGAGCGTGTTGTATTGTTGCTGTCTTCCCTGTGGTATGCCCACAATAGGAAGATCTATGAAAACATTCTTCCCTGGCCTTTTGAAGTTGCATTGTCGGCGGCATCAGTGCTGCATTCATACCAGTCAGCCAAGGCCTTATTTCAGCCGCAACAACAGCTCACGGGATTTTCTTCCCTCCCAACACGCCAGACTAATATCGAGGGATTGTGTGTGTTTTTTGATGGGGCTATTTCCCAGCAACGGAAGGGAGCGGCAGCTGGGGTGTACATAGCAGATGCGACGGGGTCTTATGTCTATGGTTTTGGCCGGTTTTTCCCCGCCATTTTGGAACCAGAGGCAGCGGAAGTTATGGCATTGCGCGAAGCTCTCCTCCTTTGCAAACGTCTCAATATTGAGTCATTCTTAGTGCTAGGGGATTCTTCACAAATAATATTGGCCATGAGGAATGCAGAAGATGACTCACATATCAGTAACCCAATTCTTGAAGATTGTCGTGGTCTGATTGATGCATCATTAGGCCAAAGATTTTATTGGATCCCGAGGGCGCATAATTTGTATGCTCATGGGATTGCAAACTTTGTCAAGTTGAATGTTTCTTTTGTAAAGGACTGGCCTCTTGTGCCAGATTTCCTTACTCAATCTGTGCTGGACGATTTCCAGTCATCCTAATGAAATTTCTTTTGTTTCAAAAAAAAGATTTGGAATCTAATTAGATTTGGTAAATAATTGAATTTGAAAACTAATTAAAGTCAAAACCCAATAGGAAAACCAATCCTAAACCAAATTGGGGTCTCTCTTGTGGCTCTATAAATAGACATAGAGAGTTGGAAATAAACACACAATTTTCATAAGTTTTCAAGACAATAAAACTTGAGAGAGAAATCAAATAATTCTCTTTCGAAGTCGGTCATCTTTCTCGATTGGGGTGTTTCCTGGAGTTGTACGCAGGCAGCAACGGTGGTTGGTGAATTCAACCGAGCTCGGCAGGGCGTGGATACTCAGGTTGGCGGCGTGTGTTGTTGGTATCGGCGCGTGGAGCGCGTGGTAGAGGCGGCGGCGGCTTTAGGTTTTTTTTCAATGGTAATTTTGCGTAATTGTCGATTCGTTTGGTTCGTTGGTTCGTTGCCCACACAACGTACCAGCTGGTCTTGAGTCATAGAAGAGAATCACCTGAGTACATGCTTCAAAAGGTCAATTCTTTTCCTTCCACTTTTAATTAGAATTATTTTTGTGCGTGTTAACAAATCGAATAAGGTAGAACTAAGATCCTGTGCAATGGTGTTTCAAAAGGGTTTGAATAGTATTGCACTAGTGTCTGGGCTTGTGATTGATTTTCGATTATGGAATGCAATGCACTAGTGCCCAGGCAAATAATTCCTTCAGAAATAATAATTAATTAAGTAATTAAATAACTAAATCCACTTTGTCAATTTACTAACCCTTACGATTAATTAATTAAATTATTAATTCACTTTATCAATTAACCCAATAACATAATTAATTATTGCATCACCGCTCAAACAAGATTTTCTTCCGGAATCACTAATTTAATTATTCTTTATTTTTCCCACATCAAAGATATAATGTTCGTCAATTTATTAATTTACTAATAAATTAATTAATTGACTTATTGTAATATGAAATTAGTACCACTCGACCTTATTATTAGTATACCGGACATAAGTCCACCGGCCGGGTTTAGTATAATAATCATTACGAGCTCATCTCGAGAGCACCATCACCCCGGACGCACCAGTACAGCGTTTCCTTTCAACAAGCAATAGCGCACTAAGCAATCAAACACACGCACCTAACCCACCGAGAATATAAGTCTCAAGTGACCGCACTCATTAGCAGATTAAAATACACCATGTCTAATCCTCATGCATGTTCAAATCTAGAGATTAAAAGATATAATACTAGGATTGAATAGTCTACTAAATCAGTATAAGACAATTCAATCCAAATGGTCATACTTAATATGCTTTGGACATATCTATACGATTCAATTAGTTTAGACAAACTAATTCCCGAATTACATAATGACTCAAACCAACAGTATGTCTAAATTGCCTCAGTCACGAGCCTCATTTTTATATCATGACACCTCATCATCTAGTCATATGATATAAATGGACGACATATGTAAAACATAAAAAATTTTAACTAAAACATTCAATCGATATATATAAACCGAGAAATAGTTTTAATACAAACAAAGGTTTAGTATTCAAAACCAACAATCTCCCACTAATACTTAAACTGCACTTCAAGTATAAAACTACATTAATCTTTAGCTACACTAATAACTAGAAAATAGTCAAGGCTCAACTAAGTATCTAATTCCCATGTCCTTCACGTGAGTCTCAAAGACTTTTGCAGTCAATGTCTTCGTGAATGGATCTGCAAGGTTCTCTGCTGATGCCATCTTTGCCATGACTACGTCTCATCTCCTTACAATTTCTTGTATCAGGTGGTACTTGCACTATATGTGCTTACTCGCCTTGTGGGCTCGTGGTTCCCCTGAGTTTGCTACTGCACTATTGTTATCACAATATGCCGTGACAGACCTCGGTAACAAAGGAATCACGTGTAAATCCACTAGAAAGTTCTTAAGCCACACCACTTCTTTGGCTGCCTCTGATGCTGTAATGTACTCGGCCTCCATGGTAGAGTCTGCCATGCATTTTTGCTTGGCACTCTGACAAACAATGGCTCCACCTCCTAAAGTAAACACAAAATCGGAGGTAGACTTGTTTTTATCCCAATCTCCTTGGAAATCAGAATCTGTGTAACCCCTCAGAACTAGCTCTTGTGCCTGATAGACCAACACTTGGTCTCTCGTTCTGTGCAAATATTTGAGGATGCACTTCACAACCTCCCAATGAGCTTTTCAAGGTTTACTCTGATATCTGCTAACCATGCACATGACATAGCAAATATCAGGTCTCGTGCACAACATACATACATGAGACTTCCTACTGCCAAAGTATAAAGAACTGCTTCATGGCTTCTATCTCCTCAACAGTCTTCGGAGACTGCTCTTTAGATAGATGCAATAGAAAACCTTTCTTGGAGTTCTGCATATTGAAATAAGCCAGAATTGTATTTATGTATGAAGCCTGGGAAAACGTCAGTGAACATTTCCTATGATGTCAAATAATCTTAATCCCAAGGATATGTCCAGCTTCTCCCAAGTCCTTTATATCAAATTGCTTAGACAACCATACTTTTACGTCTGATAATACTTTTTTATTCTTGCCAATAAGTAGGATGTCATCTACTTAAAGTACAAGAAACACCACCGCATTTCCATCACGTCTGCGGTACACACATTGCTCATCTAGATAATTATCTGTTAATGAACTAGAACAAATAAACTTCTTATTATTTCTAACAAAAATAGATTTATCAGAATAAATAAACTTATAACCATCCAACATGAGTTTAGAAACTGAAATTAAGTTCTTTCTAAAATTCAAAACATAAAGACAATCTTTTAAAACTATAACAGAATTTTGAAAATTCAGCCTAACTGCTCCCACTGACACTTTCGTAGTGTCACCCAAGTAAAGCTCTAATTCATCACTTCTAAGCCTCTGGGTTACCTAAAACCCCTGCAAAGATTACAAACATGATCAGTGGTTTCTTAATCCACACACCATGCATCTGTGGGAATCACCGCTAAACATATTTCAGTAATAAAAACGGAAATAGCCATACCTTTGATATTTGGATAGTCCGACTTCCAATGCCACGTCTTTCCGCATTTAAAGCACTTGCCTTTTAGCTTCTTCTTCTTAGCGATCTCAGGCTTAGGCGCATGATTGATAGCTTTCTGGGCCTCTTCTTCTTCTTATTCTTCTTTCCAGCTTTGGGTTTAGAAGATGAACCTTGAGCCTTAACTTTGACTAAAGCTTGCTTTTTCTCTTGAAAGAGTCCTTCAGCTGACACCAAAGCAATTAAGAGCTTAGGTAGAGTATAAACTCACCGATTCATATTGTAGTTCAACCAAAACTGCTCAAAACTCTGAGGCAAGCATTTCCGAATCGATCTCACCTCTCAACACCTCAACTTCATTGATGTTACTAATCATGTCAAGCACGTGATCTCTCACTGGGGTGCCTTCAGCCATTTTGGTGTTCATTATCTTCCTCATGGCTATTTGTCTTGCCAGCCTACCATGATGATCGAACATCTCCCTTAGGTGAACCATCATGTCAAAAGTGGTGATCATTGACTGAAGCTGATATTGCAGAACATTCAAGATTGAAACAATAATGTAACACCGTGCCATCTCATCAACCTTTCTCAACCTCTGATAGGCTTCCCTATCTGCTTTAGGTGTCTTTTCATTAGGCGTAGGTGAACAAACCTCAATGAGCACGAACTTATACTGCTCAGCTGTTAGGACAATATCCAAGTTATGATTCCAATCGACAAAATTCAGACCGGTTAATTTGTTCTCTTTTAGTATAGTAGCTAACGAATTGAATGCCATATCAAAAACTGAAAATAAATAAACATGCATGTTTTAGAATAAATAAAATTAAAAAATATTGAACCCTCAAAACAATATAATCTATTTACCACATCTTATCCACCGAGATTCACACAATTCATGATAGTGTGAACGTTTACGTTAACCCACATTCGTTTAAGAAGCACTAACTAAGTTCATTAATCTTATTATCTGACCAAATGTTCTATTGATCAATAAAATTAATAGTTTGTACTTTTAGCCATACACTAGAGCAGCGTAACCTCGACTGGAGGAATACTACTAATTGTACACTAAGTGTATACCATTATGTGACTTCTAAGTTTGTTACATAGGATAGTGCACCTCAGATGGAGAGAATATCGCATTCTCCAATTTAACTTACTATAGTCATTCAACCTAGTGATCTCGTGAATTAGACTCATCCGATATGAAGGAAGACCCTAATGCCAACGCGCAAGTCTACTGACATCACTCATGAAATTGTAATGGTGGCAATGGGAATTAATTTACTAACCCGCTCCAACTTAGATTTTTAAAATAAGGGTTTTCTAATTTTAACATGCAATTAACTATCCTAAGTTATGTGCAAAATAAAACCATGCTTTAATCATGCAATATAAGAAAGTACAAATTAAAACATATAATCATGCAACTCAAAATGATAAATACGAGAAATAAATATGTAAAGTAAATTTTATGACAATTGTGGTCAAAAACTGCATCATGCTTCCATCTGTTGCCTTGTCTCATGTCCGTTACGTCAGTCTAATGGATTGAGTCTTGATATTTGAAAAATTCGAAAAAAAACCCCCAAAATATGGGTTATGCGCGCACACCTCTGACGTGGTATGCGCGTGTAACGCATGTGCTCTGCTACAACAAAAGCTGCGCGTGTAGCGCCTACTGCTGCAGTGCTGTGCTAGCACCGCCACCACTGGCACTAACTGTGGTGTCGCAGTAGAGCTTCCTGCGCCGGCGGTGTGCTGCTGGCGATGAGTCGCCGGCACCGCCATCCCCCATATTACCTTCTTGGGTTTTTTTTTTTTTTTTTTTTTGTTTTGCTTTCACTCATTATTTGGTCTCCTTGCAATTCGCTTGGGTTTTCTTAGTTTTCTACGCAATCTTTGGAATCACCCAAATTGCTAAAACCAAACCCCGCAAATTTAAGTAGTCCACAACAACGTCTTCGCTATTGCATATTTTCCTAAATACAAGGCTAAATCTATCTAGGAAAATAAAAAATAACAATTACATAGAAAAAATCCTACTACATATTTAATCTAATTCTACACTGCTTCCAACTCGTGGTTTTACTATTACACGCTTTCATATAAAAAAACCAACCTGGACATGTCCCGGGGTTTAATTAAAACATACAAACACAACCATAATAGTCGGGATTACAAAACTACCTGCAATAAAAATCATGTAACAACTTGAATAAACACCTTCGTTTTGATACCAATTGAAGGAATTATCTGCCCGAGTCTGGTAAAAAATGTCACTTTCGTGCTACACATTCCAGAATCAGGAATTCTCAACCAAACCTGAATGCTCGCGTAATATGATTTCAACCCTTTTTAAATACCACACGAGCACCGGATCTTAGTTTCACTTTATTCAATTTGTCACGCGATAGTAAATCTTTAATTGAAGCGGAAGATAAAGATTATACCTTTGAAGTGTGTCCCTTAAGTAATTCGCTTGTATGACTGTTAGACAGATCTGTACATTGTGCGGTAACGAACCAATGAACCAATTGAATCAGCAATACAAAATAAACTCGCTGGAATTTTCCAAGCTTGCGCCGCCAGAAAATCCACACCACCACCGTCCGTGTGTGTAGTACATGCGGCGCCAGATAAGAGAGAACTGCTAGTTTTGAATACTAGATAGCTATTTGCTTGTATAACAAACTAATACCCATTTGACATATCATTTTGTTTCAGTATTAAATTTGTTCTATTATATCATAGAACTAGATAACGAGGTGTAGACAAACACAATAGATCTCGTTATTGGTTAAAGTATTGATATATAAAAAGAATGCTGGTAACTGAGATAGGCTGAACATACTATCGGTATAGGTTATCATGTGATTTGGAAATTAGTTTGTCTAGACTAATTAAATCATACGGATATGCCCAGGGCATATTGAGCATGACCAGTTTGGATTGAATTAACTTGTACTGATCGGCGTAGTTAATTCGATCTTAGTATACTAATCTCTTAATCCCGAGATTGGGACGGACATAAGAGTTAGATATCATATGCTTTGATTTGCCAAAGGGTGTTGTCAATTGAGGCCTAAATCTCGGTAAGTTGGGTATGCGGTGTTTAGTTTCTTTGTGTACCGTTGCTAGTCGGAGGAATCCACGTACCGGTTCGCCGGGTTGATGGTGCTCCCGAGATGAGCTCGTAAGGTTTATTATACTATACCCGGCCGGTGAACTTTATGTTCGGTACAATAAGAAAGTCGAGTGGTACTAATCTCGGATACCAAAAAGTAGGTGAATGAATTTGTTAGTAAATCGATGCATCGACGAGCACTAGAATTTTGATGTGGAGAGATAGAAGAATAATAAAGTGAGCGTAATGTAAAGTCATTTTTGAGCGGTAGTTCCAAAATAGGTGTATTAGTGGTACGACTAATTATGCGTTTGACTAATCGACAACATGAATGAATTAATCCTGAATGTTTACTTAATATTTAATTGACTAGGTGGATTAAGAAATTAATTCTAATTGAATTAATTAATCCTAAGGCTCCGTTTGATAAAACTTAATCTGACGTCTGAAGACTGAAATCTGAAGTCTGAATTCATTAAGTTAAGCCTGTTTGATAAACTTAAAAAATATGTCTGAATCTGGAATCTGAAGTCTGAATCTGAAATCTGAATTCTAAAGCCGAAATATGAATTATAAAATAATTTATAAAATTAAATATATTTAAATTTTAAATTAAATTACACACATATTTTTTAATATTTAATATAATTTTTAAGATATGAAATTCAACTAATAAAAATATTTTTAAAACTTTTAATAAAAAATTAGAATGTCATTATTATTTTAAAACTAAAATATTAATTAAATAAATATCACATATTAATTAAAATTATAAAAAAATCCACATCATAAATATATCTTTTAGTTATTTAAATGATAAAATATATTTTTTTTTAAAAATATGTATTAAGATAAATTTATTTAAAGAAAAAAACTAAAAACAATTATAAATATTGAAAATAATAAAAAATTTACAAGCAATTTAATTCAGCAATAAGTGATTCACAAATTAATTATTTTCAAGCTAACAATTATACTTGTATTTCAGACTCACTTAATCTCTTAAGACTTTGAATTATAGTTATCAAACGCACTTAATTATTACGTACTTAATTAAAAAGTTCTTAATTCATTAAGTCATAAACAAGTTGAGTTATCAAACACTCTCAATCAAATAAGCACTTAATCAATTAAGATTAAGTGCTGAATTGGTTTATCAAACAGAGGCTAAGGGTTCGATTAAATTAAATTAACGAAGTGGATTAAGAAATTAATTCGAAAGACTCGATTGGAGTTGACTAGTCTAGGGAAGACTAAGGGGTCACCGAATGTCAAACACTAAGGCCCAACTCAAAAGCCCACTAGGTCTCATAAGGAGCTCCCTATAAATAGCTAATGTTAGGCACTTAGTAAGACATTAGAAACCTTTGTAGGCAAATGCCTTAGAGTGTGAAAGACAAGCCTAGAGAGAGAATTCTTTCTTCCTTCTTGAGAATTCTTTTTCGAAGTCGGTTTGTGATCTTTCTTTTTGAGAAACTCAACCCATGATTCTAGAAGCCCAAGATCACTGCCCGGATGTCCGAACGCCGCCTTGAGAGGTCCGATCGCCGATCCTATTTCCGGCCAAAGCTTAGCCACCGACGGTTGGTTTCTTAGGTGCTATTTTGGTAGTTTTTTGTAGTGGGTTTTGTTGCGTTGATCCTTTGGCTCATTCCTTTTGGTTTGCCAAAGTCTAGATCTACATGAAAATAGCTTACCCACTAAGTTTTATTGAGGCGGTGTGGGTTTTCAGATTATAATCAAGTTTCTGGGCTAAATCTGTTTTTCAGATCTATGAGTTTCTTGAAGTGGGTTTCTTTGGATTTCTTCTCCAGCGCCTTTAGCTACCTCATAGTTACTTGCCCACCCAAGTTCGAGGTCGTTTGGAGTTATCCTTGGGATTCTGAGTGGATTTCTCTTTCCTGGAGTTTTGGTTTTCTATATTGCTTAGGACTTTGCTTCAAAGATATGATCTTTAATCCTTCAGCTTTAATTAAAGATTTAATCTTTGAGCGTCATTTTAATAAATTGAACTAGTATAAGCCTAGATCTATTCATGGGAAATGAATTTGAGCCTGAGCCGAGTCAAAAGTCTCTGATTCTGGAATGCATAGCACAAAAGTGATATTTTTTATTTAGCCCGGGCTTGTTCTGTTTCCTTCAAGAACACCATCACTGGCCGAGCTCACGCGCCACCCCCTGGAGTCCAAATCCCGCCGCCGGTTGGACTCTGCTGCTGTGCACACTGACCGAGGACAAAAATTGAAGATTGGTTTTTTCTCTTTCTCTCTCTAGATTCAATAATTATGAAACTTGTGAATTGTGTATCTTGTATTGCTAATCCATTGTCTATTTATAGAGTTACAGGAGAGACCTTAAGTGGACTTGAGTTAGGTCTTCTTGTTGGGCTTGGGTTTTGGTAATTTCCAAATCTCAATTAGATTACCTAATTCTTGAATTTTCTATTTCTTAATTGAACTGAGAATTAGTTATTTAATAATTAAATCCACTTTATCAATTTATTAATTGACCCTTAGGATTAATTAATTAAATAATTAATTCACTATATTAATTAACCCAACAACATAATTAATCATACCATTAACAGATTAATTATGACATTACCATTCAAACCAGGATTGCTTCCAGAAGCACTAATTTAATTATTCTTTATCCTCCCCACGTTAAAGATACAGTGCTCGTCAATTTATACATTTACTGATAAATTAATTAATGGACTTCTTATAATCCGAGATTAGTACCACTCGACTTTATTACTATACCGGACATAAGTCCATCGGTCGGGTTTAGTATAATAAACATTTTGAGCTCATCTCTAGAGCACTATCACCTCGGACGCACTGGTACATAGTTTCCTTTCGACAAGTAACAATACACTAAAAAATCAAACGCGCGCACCCAACCTACCGAGAATATAAGCCTCAAGTGACCGCACTCATTGGCAGATTAAAGTACACTATGTCTAATCCTCATGTCCATTGAAGTCTAGGGATTAAGAGATAGAATACTAGGATCGAATAGTCTACTAAATCAGTATAAGTCAATTCAATTTATTTGGTCATGCTCAATATGCCCCAGGCATGTCTATATGATTCAACTAGTCTAGACAAACTAATTCCCGAATCAAATAATGACTTAAACTGACAGTGTGTCCAAACTGTCTCAGTCACAAGCCTCATTTATATAACTTAACTTTAACCAATGATGAGATCTACCGTGTCATCTCCAACATCTCATCATCTAGTCATACGATATAAATGGTCAACATATGTAAATCATAAATTGAATTTAACTAAAACATTCAATCGATATATAAATCGGGAAATAGTTTTAATACTAACAAAGCCTTCGTATTGAAAACCAACAATTGACCCCATCTCGGATATCATTTTTTTTCCAAGATTCTGCATCTTTTTCTTGGAGAGTCTCATTGTAGTTAATCGGGTCTGGTTCATGCGCTCCGTGAATTAAATCTGAAGATTCTCCTAAGCCCACATACCTCTCAGGTTGTCTCACAACCCTCCCACTACGATGAGACACTGCTACAGGCGCATCCTCTGTGATATTATGTGCAGTATCTTGTGGTGTATCTACTTGTACTGGTGCAACATGAGCCGTGGATTATCCCATAAGTTCTTCTAGTACGATCTTACTACTGGGCTTGTGATCTAGAATATAGTCCTCTTCTAAAAATCTAGCGTTAGTGCTAACTACCACCTTCTGATCTGTAGAACTATAAAATAGGCCACCTTTCGTTCCTCTAGGATATCTTACATACAACATTACTTCTGTTCTTGAATCTAACTTACCCACATCTACCTTGAGCACATGTGCTTGACAACCCCAAATTCTAAGATGTCTCAGACTGGGTTTATGCCCTGTCCACAACTCTGTAGGGTTTGAGAGCACAGATTTAGATGGTACAAGATTAAGAATATATATAGCTATTTCTAAGGCATATCCCCAAAACAAATTTGGCAATTTACTATAACTCATCATAGATCTCACCATTTCCATAAGAGTTTTGTTTCTCCATTTTGCTACGCTATTCTGTTGGGGTGTGCCAGGTTCAAATAAATGCATCAATACCTTGAGTAATCATCTGTGAATGTCACAAAATACTCAAAACCTCCTCATGCTTGTATTGACATTGGCCCACACGAGTTAGAATGAACTAGTTCTAACACTTATTTGGCCCTATACCCCTTATCCTTGAAAGGACGTTTAGTCATTTTACCTTTCAAGCGGGACTCACAAGTCGAGTAGTTGTCAAATTCTAGTGAACCTAAAGGTCCAGCAGTAACCAACCTTGGAATCCTACTAAGGTTAATGTGACCTAGTTTAAGGTGCCAAGGATATGTTTAGTTCATCTAAGAAGGTTCTTTCCTCTTATTATGGTTTAGTGATGTTTGAATTGCTGTTGCGCATTTAGTAGGAGAAGTTGGTTTTAAAATAAACAAATTATCTAGTAATGAACTAGAACAAATGAGTTTCTTATTTCTTCTAACAAATAAAGACTTACCAAAAAAAAAAAAAAAAAACTCATAACCATCCTTTAAAAGTTTAGAAACTGAAACAACTGACACTTAAAGACAATTATTTAAAACTAAGCTAGAATTTTTGAAATTCAGCTCCACATCTCCTACTGCAACAAAAGATACTTTTGTAGTGTCACCCAAGTAGACCTGCATCGCGCATTCTTTAAGCTTTTGGGTTACTTGGACCTACAAACAATTACAAACATGTTCAGTGGTGCCTGAATCCACACACCAAGTATGTGTGGGAATCACCGCTAAACATGTCTCAATAATTAAGGCAGAAATAGTCATACATTTGATCGTTGGAAAATCTGATTTCCAATGTCCCATTTTATCACATTTGAAGCACTTGCCTTTCAGCTTCTTCTTCTTTGCAATATCAGACTTAGGTGCATGATTAGCAGTCTTCCTAACCTTGTCCTTTTTCTTTCCAACTTTGGGCTTAGAAGAAGATCCCCAAGCTTTGACTGTGACTAAAGCTTGGTTTTTCTCTTGAAAAAGACCTTCAGTCAACAATAATGAAGTTAAGAGATCAGCTAGGGTATAATCCCTCTGGTTCATAGTATAATTCAGCCAAAAATACTCAAAACTTTGAGGCAAGCTTTGGACGATGATACAAGCTTGGCTTTGATGATCAATCTGTTGGTGAATGTGCCCTAATGAGGGCTATTTATGTAAATATACTTTGAGGGTATTTATGTAAATAAGATATTTGTCGTTTGATTGATTGTTTATCAAATGAGTTAATTTCATGATAGTAATATCCTTGTGCATATTTAAATTCATGAAATCGATCCGCCAAAAGAAACATTCCATGGACTAATTAGATCATGAGTGATTCTTTTGAGTAGTACTGGTACTAGGATCCTTAGACCAGAAATCACTACATGGTCTTAGGTGAATTGTAGTGTGCTTTGACATACGCCTAACGGGGCCGTAACAGGCTGCCAAGTAAGGGTATGATTGGGTACACTATGAGACACGCTAAGGTATGTAGGTGAAGTGATGGGACTACAAATCTCTCTTAAGTGAGAGATGATATCTTGGCCACTTGATAGTGAACTGAAAGTGCATGGCCATGCCCAATGAATGATAGGATATCATTTTCTTGAAGGATTGAGTGTCACTAAGAGATCAAGTAAACGCTTAGCTACATAAGGATGATGGCTCCATGCCTTATGCTAAGCTGGATATCGATGTAGAGGATCGTATGCAGTTTGCTCGGAAAGGTTGTGTTGAATCTCCATTCGACCCTCCATTCTGAATTGGGTAGTCATTATGTCTTGCTAGAGACCACTAATGATTTATGGATTAATCAATGGGTTTGAGTTATCCATTGCCAATTTGGAATGGGCCTACAGGATCGCACATAAGAAAGTTCGATGATGCAGAATAAGTATTCTTGCCTACAATAAGTATAATTGTTATACTTAAATAAATAAGATTTAATTAAATGGTTTAATTGAATATTATTGGAAAGTTCGGTGGTATTAATTAATAGTTAATTAATTACCTGGGAACAATTGGGATGGGCTGATAAATCAAGGGACTTAATTACAATTGAAGTTCTTGACCCATCAGCCTGATCCATGGGTCATGGGTTGATCCATTGGCTTAGTGTATAACCCAAATCATTAAAGTGTTATTTAAGGCTGATTTGGAATTAGTAAATATTATTTAAATACTGACTTGGAATCAGTTAAATGATATTTGGTAATAATACTGATTTGGAAATTACTAAAATCAGTTAAGTTATAATTGGATAAATTACAATACTGATTTTGGAAATTAATTCTCTACAAATATCCTAGGGATATAATTGTAGGGGAAGAGATTTTTTTGAAAGATTCTCATCAGAAAAATACACAGATTTTCCAAATTCTCCGGGTAGGCAAGATTGGCTAGCACCAACCTGCGAAGGCTTTCGTGCTTGAGAGTAGAGGATCCTTCAAGGAAGGATTTTGGAGACAACAAAACGCCATCTTCTCAGAGGAGCCAGGCGACGTGCGCAACCGATTACGCTTCAAGGGTAAGACCCGATCCTCATAGTTTAGGATTCCGCTGTTTAATTGGATTAAACACCTAGACTATTCCCAACAGTGGTATCAGAGCTAGGCTTATAATTTTAGTGTTAAAATTAAAATTGATTTTGATTAAAAGTAATTGGATTTTAATTAAAATTGATTTTAATAAAATTTTGGAAAAATCGGGATTTTAGAAAGCAAAAGAAAAAAAAAAACTGGAAAAAATAATTAAAATTTTTTCTGGAAATTATTTTGAAGCTCCGCCGGACTGGGTTGATATCGACCGGCCGGAAAAATTTTCTGACCGGCCGGATTCTCGTCGGAAATCGCGAGCGCCCGATATGGCCAGATTTCATGATTTTGGTTCAAAATTCTTTGAGGGTTTTGTTCTTCGTTCTCCCGAAAATCGTTTTCGGGTGATTTGGGTTTCAAAACTAAAATGATTTCTGAGAATCGAAATTTTTTTCCTTGGGCTTTCGAAACCGACCGCCGGAGAAACGAGTTTAAAACAAAGGTTTTTGGGGATGTTTTTGCTCTGAAAATTGAGTATTAAAGGCTGGGTTTTGTGACCGGGATGATTCCGATGATTTTCCAATTGTTTTAAAAGGGTTTTGTTGCTTGTCGGACGGAGAAGTTCGTTCTTCGAATTTCGTCGGAAAATCGGGGTCGCCGGAAATTTTGTTGGACGAGATTTCCATTTGGATCTTCGAAGATCGATGATGGTTCTTCGATCATCGGGAATTCCAGATCACCGGGAGAGATCGGACGAGATGAACGGTGTTCATCGATGACGCCGTGAAATTTTTCGTTTCTCGCCGGGAATCGCAAACTGGCCGAGGAAGACGACCGGAGGCTGGCGGCGGGCGGTTGAAGCCCTAGGGGCTGAAATTACCAAAATGCCCCCGCCGCAGCCTCAAAACCCTAAAATGCCATCAGTTTTAAAATTGTTTTAAAATTGCATAGGGACCCCAGAAGTTTTGTTCCTTTAAAACCCTAAGCCCGGGAATTTCGGTAAATTACTGAACTGCCCCCGTCTAGCCAGATTTTAAAATAGTTTTAAAATTGCAGAATGGCCCCTGGACTTTGAGCCCTCCTCAAAACCCTAGCCCAGAATTTTATTTTAATTACCAAATCGCCCCAAAAGTTTCAGAAAATTAAAATTTTGAAATTTTCTGAATTTTATTTAATAAGATTTTAATTAAATAGTCTTATTAGATAAAGATAGGATTAATTTAGAATTTTATCCGATAAGTTTAAACTTATCTTAATTAGATAATTAGATATATTTTAAAATAATTATTTTAATTAGATTAAAATAATTAGAAAAAGATAAATAAATAAATAAATAAATAATTAATTAGATTAATTAATTAGTTTAAATTTTGAATTGTTGTTTATTTATTTATTTTACTTTAATTTTGATGCTTATTTAAATTGTTTAAATTTTATTTGAAGCATCATAATTATGCAAGCATGTTCATGCATCATTTTGGATAAATGTAAAATGAACAGAAGGATTGATTAAAATTGATCATGACACGATCAATTTTAATTCTGTAATAGTTACACAATCCTTAAAATTAATCGGCTTAAATTAAAACCGGCTTGTATGAGCATATGCATTTTATGTGTTTCAAAGCTTGAATTGGGCTTTTAATTTTAACGTTTTAAAAGTTGGGGCCTGCGAGCCAATTTTGAATTGGGCCTGCGTGCCTATAAAATCATCATGTAATAGTTAGGCCAAAAAGGAGGTTCCAAGAGGAGTCCATGGTGGAGCCCAGGAGCGGAGGCCCAAACATGAAGATTTTAAAAGGCCCTGTAATAGACTAGAGCCCAGTTCATCGCTTTATTTCATTCTTTTTATTTATGCGAATGAATGAGAAACGAAAATGCATGTTAAGCCGATCAAACTTAAATCCCAAAAACCCAAGATTTTGCTTCCATACTTAAGGGCCCGTTTGAGTGTCGAACGTCTGATGGACTTGGAGAGCCCAAGGGCCTCAGGTTTTCTTCATGCGGCGGGTTGTTACATAATAGTGCCCAACTTTATCACTACCATTAATGATTGGAAAAACTGTTTGGGTATTAGATGCTCAACTTTATCACTACCACTTGTTATGGAAAAACTGTGTGGGTGTCTATTGATGTGATGCCTTGAGGGATGGTTTAACTTGGGAAAATTAATCCTAGCTTGACCCGATAAGTTGACTAGGGATTAATTTTGCAAAGATAGGATGGTGTCAAACATTTGGAATGTTCATCCTATCACCGAAAAGTTGCATGGTATGCAATTGGAAAGCGTTAAATTACATGGAATGTGATTTGAACGTTGCCTACCAGAAGAGCCTGATCCCTACGATACTTGCCAAAGCAAGACTGGGGTTGACTCTTTGTGGATTTTCGGCCCACAATCTAGCACCAACACAAAATTGTTTGGGATTTCAATTTTGGCTATTGTGGAAAAACATTTTTCAAAACTCATTCTAATATTTTGCATTTACTCTTTGTAGAAATGGCATCATCTAGCACAAATGTTATCTTAAATTCTACTCTAAGAAGTATATTGGATAAAGGTAAATTGGTTGGACCAAACTTCTTAGATTGGGAAAGAAACTTGAGAATAGTTCTCAAACAAGAAAGGAAGCTACATATCTTAGAGACCGCTTTACCTGAACCACCACAAAATGCTTCGGCAAATGTTCAACGAGCCTGGGATAAGCTGAAAAGCGACTCCGATGATGTGACGTGCTTGATGCTCGCGTCTATGACAGGCGAGCTTCAAAAGCAGTTCATGAATTTGGAAGCGTTCCGAATTTATGAGTCACTGACGGAAATGTTTCGTGAACAAGCTTCAGGTATCTTTGTTATAGAAATAAATCTTTCTATGTCCACCTCATGGGTATTAGATACTGGTTGTGGGGCTCACATTTGTACTAATGTGCAAGGACTCAGAAATAGAAGGATAACAAAGAAAGGTGAAGTAGATCTCCGAGTGGGCAACGGGGCAAGAGTTGCTGCTGTTGAAGTTGGAGATTACACTCTGCCTTTACCTTCTGGTTTAAATATCGAACTTGAAAATTGTTATTATGTACCTGCTTTGAGCAGAAATATTATTTCAGTTTCGAGTTTAGATAATAAAGGTTTTCGATTTATTATAGAGAATAATTCGTTATCTTTATATCGAAATGATATTTTATACGGAGTTGCAAATATGTGTAACGGTCTGTATGTCTTGGATTTGACCCAAGAAAAACCAGTCTATAACATAGAAAAGAAAGCTAAATCATCTAAAAATGATTTAAGTCCAACATACCTTTGGCATTGTCGATTAGGCCATGCAAATGAAAAGCGAGTTCAAAAGCTTCACAAGAATGGAGTGCTTGGTTTATTTGATTTTGAATCATATGATACCTGTGACCCTGCTTGCAAGGCAAAATGACAAAGAGTCCTTTCAATAAGAAAGGTGAAAGAACAAGTGAGCTATTGGCCCTAATACATACGGATGTATGTGGACCAATGAGCACACAAGCCAGAGGTGGATTTGAATACTTCGTAACTTTTACTGATGACTTTAGTAGATATGGGTATGTCTACTTAATGAGGTATAAAAGTGAAACTTTTGAAAAGTTCAAAGAGTTTAAAAACGAAGTAGAGAATCAGTTGGATAGAAGGATTAAGGCTATTCGCTCCGATCGAGGAGGTGAATACCTTAGTGATGAGTTCGATGGCTATCTAAAACAGTGTGGAATTGTTTCACAGCTGACTCCACCAGGAACACCTCAATGGAATGGTGTATCCGAGAGGAGAAATCGGACCTTATTAGATATGGTTCGATCAATGATGGGCCTAGCAACTCTCCCTACATCCTTTTGGGGTTATGCTCTCCTTTCTGCTGCCTACTTATTGAATCGTATTCCATCTAAGGCAGTAGATAAGACTCCATATGAGATATGGATGGGCCGGAAGCCCTATATGTCCTATCTACGAGTTTGGGGTTGTCAAGCTCATGTAAAGCGTTTACAAAGTAATAAGCTTGAACCCAAAACTGACAAATGCCTATTTGTGGGATATCCTAAGGAAACCAAAGGATATCAATTCTACAACCCAACTGAGAACAAAGTGTTCGTTGCTCGAGGAGCTACTTTCTTAGAGAAAGAATATCTGTACAAGAAAGACAGTGGGAGTAGAATAGAACTCGGAGAAGTTCAAGAACCACAAGAGAATGTAGAACGATCTACAGAAACTCAGATGGAAGTTGACATAGAAACTCATGAAGATGAGCAACCAGAGTCAACAACACAAGAACCTAGAAGATCTGGTAGATCTCGTCACCAACCCGAGAGATACGGATTTCTCGTGACTGACGATCAAGATTTGATCTTGGTGGACTCTAATGAGCCCGCGAACTACAAACAGGTTTTAGAAAGTCCGGATTCAGATAAATGGTTGGAAGCCATGGAATCTGAAATGCAATCCACGAGGGACAATAAAGTGTGGACTTTGATTGACCCTCCTGTTCAGGCAAAGGTTGTCGATTGCAAGTGGATTTTTAAGGTAAAACCTGGCGGGATCTTCAAGGCACGACTAGTGGCTAAAGGTTTCAGACAGACTCATGGTATAGACTATGATGAAACCTTCTCCCCTGTCGTGATGCTCAAGTCCATTAGGACAATGCTTGCCATAGCAGCATATTTTGACTATGAGGTATGGCAGATGGATGTTAAGACGGCTTTCCTGAATGGAAACCTACTCGAGGATGTTTATATGAAACAACCCGAGGGATACATCGATCAAAAGCATCCTAATCGAGTATGTAAGCTTCAGAGGTCTATCTATGGACTAAAGCAAGCATCTCGAAGTTGGAATCTTCGTTTTGATGAGGAAGTAAAAGGTTACGGATTCATCAAGAACGAAGATGAGCCTTGTGTTTACAAGAAAGTTAGTGGGAGCAAGATTGTTTTCCTTGTCCTATATGTGGACGACATCCTACTCATAGGAAATGACATTCCCTTGATGAAGGACATCAAACAATGGTTGGGGAGTGTATTTTCTATGAAAGACTTAGGAGAAGCTGAGACGATACTAGGTATCAAGATCTATAGGGATAGATCTAAAAGGCTTCTAGGACTAAGTCAAGAAGGGTACATATACAAGATATTGAAAAGATTCAATATGTCTAACTCCAAAAATGGTAAGGTACCATTTAGACATGGCCTTCTCTTGAAGAAGAACCAAGGTCCTTCAACAAGAGAGGAGAGGGATACAATGAGTAGAGTCCCATATGCCTCGGCAATAGGATCTATCATGTATGCCATGTTGTGTACCCGTCCGGATGTTGCACATGCACTTAGCATGACTAGTAGATACCAACAAGATCCAGGGATGGATCATTGGACTGCAGTCAAAGCAATCCTGAAGTACTTACGAAGAACTAAAGGATTAATGCTAGTGTATGGAGGACAAGAACAGCTCATTGTACAAGGTTACGCTGATGCTGCTTTCCAAACAGATCAAGATGACATGAAGTCACAATCAGGCTACGTGTTTAGTCTGAATGGCGGTGCAATAAGTTGGAAAAGCTCAAAGCAAGATACAACAGCCGATTCTACAACAGAGTCTGAGTACATTGCTGCATCAGATGCTGCAAAGGAAGCTGTTTGGCTGAGAAAGTTCGTGTCAGACATCGGAGTGGATACAATGAGTAGAGTCCCATATGCCTCGGCAATAGGATCTATCATGTATGCCATGTTGTATACCCGTCCGGATGTTGCACATGCACTTAGCATGACTAGTAGATACCAACAAGATCCAGGGATGGATCATTGGATTGCAGTCAAAGCAATCCTGAAGTACTTACGAAGAACTAAAGGATTAATGCTAGTGTATGGAGGACAAGAACAACTCATTGTACAAGGTTACGCTGATGTTGCTTTCCAAACAGATCAAGATGACATGAAGTCACAATCAGGCTACGTGTTTAGTCTGAATGGCGGTGCAATAAGTTAGAAAAGCTCAAAGCAAGATACAACAGCCGATTCTACAACAGAGTCTGAGTACATTGCTGCATCAGATGCTGCAAAGGAAGCTGTTTGGCTGAGAAAGTTCGTGTCAGACATCGGAGTGATACCGAGTATCCAAGATCTGATAAAACTTTTCTGTGACAATAACGGGGCCATCGCACAAGCTAAGGAGCCTCGGTCACACCAGAAAACCAAACACATACTCAGAAGGTTTCACCTCATCCGAGAGATCATTGATCGAGGAGATGTGAAAGTGTGCAAAATAGGGTCAGACGACAATATAGCAGATCCTCTCACAAAAGCTCTACCACAGTCAAAGTTTGATAGACATGTAATAGAGCTTGGTCTTAAACAGTTTAGGACATAGCCCTTCATCGGGCAAGTGGGAGATTGTTGGTGAATGTGCCTAATGAGGGCTATTTATGTAAATATACTTTGAGGGTATTTATGTAAATAAGATATTTGTCGTTTGATTGATTGTTTATCAAATGAGTTAATTTCATGATAGTAATATCCTTGTGCATATTTAAATTTATGAAATCGATCCGCCAAAAGAAACACTCCATGGACTAATTAGATCATGAGTGATTCTTTTGAGTAGTACTGGTACTAGGATCCTTAGACCAGAAGTCACTACATGGTCTTAGGTGAATTGTAGTGTGCTTTGACATACGCCTAACGGGGCCGTAACAGGCTGCCAAGTAAGGGTATGATTGAGTACACTATGAGACACGCTAAGGTATGTAGGTGAAGTGATGGGACTACAAATCTCTCTTAAGTGAGAGATGATATCTTGGCCACTTGATAGTGAACTGAAAGTGCATGGCCATGCCCAAGGAATGATAGGATATCATTTGCTTGAAGGATTCAGTGTCACTAAGAGATCAAGTAAACGCTTAGCTACATAAGGATGATGGCTCCATGCCTTATGCTAAGCTGGATATCGATGTAGAGGATCGTACGCAGTTTGCTCGGAAAGGTTGTGTTGAATCTCCATTCGACCCTCCATTCTGAATTGGGTAGTCATTATGTCTTGCTAGAGACCACTAATGATTTATGGATTAATCAATGGGTTTGAGTTATCCATTGCCAATTTGGAATGGGCCTACAGGATCGCACATAAGAAAGTTCGATGATGCAGAATAAGTATTATTGCCTACAATAAGTATAATTGTTATACTTAAATAAATAAGATTTAATTAAATGGTTTAATTGAATATTATTGGAAAGTTCGGTGGTATTAATTAATAGTTAATTAATTACCTGGGAACAATTGGGATGGGCTGATAAATCAAGGGACTTAATTGCAATTTAAGTTCTTGACCCATCAGCCTGATCCATGGGTCATGGGTTGATCCATGGGCTTGGTGTATAACCCAAATCATTAAAGTGTTATTTAAGGCTGATTTGGAATTAGTAAATATTATTTAAATACTGACTTGGAATCAGTTAAATGATATTTGGTAATAATACTGATTTGGAAATTACTAAAATCAGTTAAGTTATAATTGGATAAATTACAATACTGATTTTGGAAATTAATTCTCTACAAATATCCTAGGGATATAATTGTAGGGGAAGAGATTTTTTTGAAAGATTCTCATCAGAAAAATACACAGATTTCCCAAATTCTCCGGGTAGGCAAGATTGGCTAGCACCAACCTGCGAAGGCTTTCGTGCTTGAGAGTAGAGGATCCTTCAAGGAAGGATTTTGGAGACAACAAAACGCCATCTTCTCAGAGGAGCCAGGTGACGTGCGCAACCGATTACGCTTCAAGGGTAAGACCCGATCCTCATAGTTTAGGATTCCGCTTTTTAATTGGATTAAACACCTAGACTATTCCCAACACAATCTCACCTCCCAACACCTCTATCTCATTAATGTTGCTAATCATTTCAAGGACGTGATCTCTCACTGGAGTGCCATCTTTTATCTTAGCAGTCATGAGCTTACTCATAGCCACTTGCCTAACATTCTGACCTTGATGTTGAGATTCAACATCATTTCTGAGGTAGTGGTCATTGACTGATACTAATATTCAGAACATTTGACATAGAAACCAGAATGTAACACCGCGACATCTCATCAACCTATCTCCACCTCTGATAAGTTTCTCTTTGTTCATCAGTTGACTGCTCATTTGGCGTAGGAGTACACAATTCTGTGAGCATGAACTTGTATTGCTCAGCCGTCAGGACAATGTCCAAGTAACTTTTTCAATCAATATAATTTTGACCATTCAGTTTGTTCTCTTTTAATATGACAGCTAAAGGATTAAACGTCATATCAAAAAATGAAAATAAATAAATAGAAAAGTTTTAGTAAATTGAAAATAATATTTCAAAATCTCTCAAAACAATAAAATCTCTCTACAAACATATCGTTCACCAAAATTCACGCAGGTCATGATAGTGTGGACATTTACGTTAATCAACATTCGTTCGAGAAAAACCTAGTTCATTAATTTCATTATCTGATGAAACATTTTATTGACTAATAAAATTAATAGTTTGCACTTTTTGGCCATACAAATAAGTAGTGTAACCTCGATAGGAGAAATACTAGAAACAGTACACTAAGTGTATTACCATTACGTGACTTCTAAGCTTGTTACCTAGGATAGTGTGCCTTAGATGGAAAGGGAGTCGCATTCTCCAATTTAACTTACTATAGTCATCTTACTCTGAAATTCACTCTAGTGATCTTATAGATTAGACTCATCCGATAAGGAGGAAGGCCCTAATGCCAACGCGCAAGTTTACCCGCATCACTTATGAATTCGTAATGGAGGCTATGGGAATATTAACCAACCCGCTCCCACTTAGATTCTTAAATTGAGGGATTTTCAGTTTTAACATGCAATTAACTATCCTAAGTTATACGCAACCATAAAACCTCATGCTTTAATCATGCATCAAAATAAAGCATAAATTAAAATATATAACAAATAATTAAAATAATAAAAATGGGAAATAAAATGCATAATTAAAATTTTTGACTATTGTGGTCTTCATAATTGTTGCTTCAATCCATTGCCTTATTCGTGTGTCCTGTCACATCACTCTGATGGAATTGAGTCTTGAATTTTGGATCTTGGACTTACCCCGGAAAGGAAAATGGGTCACCCACATGGGCCCATGCGCGACCTAGGTACACACAGCTGGGCCGCTTGCCACGTTGGCCTTCTACGACTCTGCTGGGTTGCGCCAACGCTGGCCCAGTACGACGCTGTGGTGCCTTGGTGCTGCAATTATGTAGCCCTGCACCATAGCAGTGCGCTGCCGCAGAGCAGCGCCGCTGCTTCTCCCGACGGTCAGTGATCCGTCATTGGCACCCCCTACTGCCCCGTGCTACTCTGGGTCTTTTGCTCCGCTCCCACTCGTTACTTGGTCTCCTCTGAATTCACCTGGGTTTTCTCAATTTTCTACGCAATATTTGGAATCACCCAAATTGCAATAAACCAAATCCCACGAATTCAAGTCATCCACAACAATGTCTTCGCTATTAGATATTTTCCTATATACAAGGCTAAATATTTCTAGGAAAATAAAAATGACAATTACATAGAAAAAATCCTACTACAGATTCAATATAATCCTACACGGCATCCTGTTAGTTTTGAATACAGAAAAAGCTATGGCTTGTATAAAAAACTAATATCCACAGATGACATATCATTTTGTTTCAGTATTAAATTATTCAATTATATCATAGAACTAGATAACGGGGTGTGAAAGGACACAGTAGATGCATTTATCTGTTAAAGTATTGATATATAAAAAGTATGCTCGTAACTGAGATAGTCTGAACATACTATCGGTATAGGTTATCGTGTGGTTTGGAAATTAGTTTATCTAGACTAATTAAATCACATGGATATGCCCAGGGCATATTGAGCACGACCAGTTTGGATAGAATTGACTTGTACTGATCGGCGTAGTGAATTCGGTCCTAGTATTCAATCTCTCAATCCCGAGCTTGGGACGGGCATGAGATTGGTACTAATCTCGGATACCAAGAAGTCAGTGAATTAGTTTGTTAGTAAATTGACAACCGATGAGCACTAGATCTTTAATGTGGAGAGATAGAAGAAAATACAGTGGCGCGATATAAATTAATTTTTGAGCGGTAGTTCCATAGTTAGTCCGATAGTGGTACGACTAATTATGCATTTGACTAATCGACAAAGTGAATTAATTAATCCAAAAGGTTTAAATAATATTTAATTGACAAAGTGGATTAAGAAATTAATTCTATATAAATTAATTAATTCTAAGGATTCGATAAAATTAAATTAACGAAGTGGGTTAAGAAATTAATTCGAATGGGTCGATTGGAGTTGATTAGTCTAGGAAAGACTAAGCGGTCAACGAAAGTCAAATTAAAATGCCCAACTCAAAAGCCCACTAGGTCTCCATTGAAGCTCCTTATAAATAGATAACCCAAGGTTAAAGAAACATTAAGGAAGTCTTGCAAGACTATTCTTGCTTTCTTGAGTGAGAAGGTTCTAGAGAGAGAAATTTCTTCACCTTCAAGAATTCTTTCTCAAAAATAAACTAGATTTCTCACTTGCTTGGAGATTGGATTCAGCCCAAATGGATTAAGCATTATAGCTGCCGGATTTATTTTTCTTTTCTACCGGAAATTACTAGTTTGGCCGCCCAGTTTTGTCGCCCAATTTTGCTTCGGTTTTCTTGATAAAAATCCAATCTTGGTGCACTTGATTCGGCCTTTCTTTGTGTTGATCTCTTCTTTGGTGATCCATGATGAGGGATGTCGAGATCACGACTGAGGGAGGGTTTTTATTTTGGTATTTTGGTGATTAATGTCACCTGCGGTCGACAGTTTTTGGAGAAAAAGGGGCAGCAGCTTAATCGGATATTTTGGGCAGTTTTGAATCTGATTTTTGTGAGACTTTCTTGTGGGTTTTCATGGGCTTTGATAGTACAGCTCGATAGATTATTTCCCATGCAATATTCGAGGCATCTTTGAGTAATCCTTTGGATTTCGGTGGTGATCGCATCATAAGGATTTGGTTTTTCTTATTGCGTTGGATTTCGCTTCAAAGGTATAACCTTTAAAGTTTCCGTTTTTAATTAAAGGTGTAATCTTTGTTTATTGTTTGTTGATTTAATAAATTATATAAGTATAAGCCTAGATCTATTCAGGAGAAAATGAATTTGAGCCTGAGCTTTGTTGAAAGTTTCTGATTCTGGAATGCATTGCACGAAAGTGAGATTTTTGATTTAGCCTGGGCTTGTTATGTTTTCCTTCACTTCCAGCATGTGTTTATACTATTACAAGCATTCATATCAAAAAACCAACCCGGACATGTCCTGTGATTTAATAAAATAGAAACACATAAACCATAATAATAGGGATTTCAAACCATATGCAATAAAAACCATGTAAGAAATTCGAATAAAGAAAAGCCAAAACCTTAGCTCTGATACCAATCGAAGGAATTATCTGTCTGGGTCAGATAAAAAATTCCACTTTCGTGCTACGCATTCCAGAATCAGGAATTCTCAACCAAACCCGAATGCTCATGTAATAAGATTTAAGTCCTTTTGAAATACCACACAAGCATTGAATATTAGTTTTACTTTGTTTGAATTTATCACGCAACAATATAATGATAACTAATTAAAGCAAAACAATAGAAATCGACCTCTTAAAGCGTGTCCTTTAAGTAATCACTTGTATGACTCTTAGACAGATCCGTATGTTGTATGGGCAATGAACCAATTGAATCACCAACAAGAAAAACTCACAAAAATCTCGTCAAAAAAATCCTCGCAGGAAACCAAAGTTGCTGCCGCCATCCAGGAGCCTACCACCACCGCCGGTCTTGATCGACCACCTGCTGTCGGAATAGTTGCTGGACGCTGCTGCTCGGACCACCTGCCGCCGCCGCTTGGAGGGAAAAGACTGACTTCGAGGGAGAGCTCTTTGAGTTCTCTCTCTAAGCTTTCTCTCTCTAAGTTTCTTTTGTTCTGAAACTTATGAATTGTGTATCTTGTATTGCTAATCCATTGTCTATTTATAGAGTTACAAGGGAGACCTGAAGTGGGTTCGAGTTAGGCCTTTCTTGTTGGGTTTGGGTTTTGGTAATTTCCAAATCTCAATTAGATTTCCTAATTCTTAATTGAAACAAGAATTAATTATCTAAACCCACTTTGTCAATTTACTAATTAACCATCAAGAATAATTAATTAATTAAATAATTAATTCACTTTATTAATTAACCCAACAACATAATTAATCGTACCAATAACGGATTAATTATGGCATCATCGCTCAAACCAGAATTGCTTCCGGAACCACTAATTTAATTATTCTTTATTCTCCCCACGTTAAAGATATAGTGCTCGTTAATTTATTAATTTACTGATAAATTAAATTATTGACTTCTAATAATTCAAGATTAGTACCACTCGACCTTTTTACTATACCAGACATACATTCACCGGCCGGGTCTAGTATGATAAACATTATGAGCTCATCTTAAGAGAACCATCACCCCGGAAGCACCGATACATGATTTCCTTTCGACAAGTAACAACATACTAAGGAATCAAACATGCGCACCCAACCTACCAACAATATAGGCCTCAAGTCACCTCACTCATTGGCAAATTAAAGTACACTATGTCCAATCCTCATGCCTGTTCAATTATAGGGATTAAGAGATAGAATACTAGGATCGAATAGTCTACTAAATCAGTATAAGACAATTCAATCGATATGGTCATGCTCAATATGCCCTGGGCACATCTATATGATTCAATTAGTTTAGACAAACTAATTTCCGAATCACATAATGACTTAAACCGAGAGTATGTCCAAACTGTCTCAGTCACGAGCCTACTTTATACATCATAATCTTTGACCAAAAATAAGCTCTACTGTGTCACACCAAACACCTCATTATCTAGTCATATAACATAAGTGGACTTAATATATATAAACACTTAAATATGAAAACAATTAACTGAAACTTTCAATCGAGATATATAACGGGAAATAGTTTTCATACAAGTAAAGCTTTAGTATTCTAAACCTACAATTCATGTATATTGATATATAGGTTTCATGCAAATAGGAGTAATTCATGTTCTTATATGGAGATTTTGCTACTTATTCTCATATGTGTTGAATCTATTCATTTAATTGTGGATTTGGGTGATGTCAACTTGTTTTAGGTATTTGGGCAAGGATAATTGGGTTTCTTGTAAATAAAGTTTGGTTATTTTGATGCTTATTTGTCATGTAAGTTGTCTATTGTCCTACCTTAGTTAATATGTGTAGAGGATTGGTAATGGAGTAGGATTGATGACCCTATTTCTATTATTGTTTGCCATTGGTTTTGCCATTGTCTTTGTTCTATTAAATCAAGGAAAGGTCTTCTAGATATTACCATAGGTAAACCTCATAGGGTAATAAACATATTATATTATTATATTATTTGCACTTGGATAGCTCCCCACATTTGTATGAGATGCCGCTTACAAATAGCCCCTTGGATTTTGAAGTGGTGTGATTTTCCCGCCTTTTACCTATTACTATCTTTTTACTTTATTTTTATGTTTTTGCATATTTACTTGACTCATCTACCCCTTTGTTTTTGTTAGATACTTAGGCTAAAAAATACTAGAACCTTGGTAAGTAAGGACTCGAACCCAACACCTTTATCATTCAAGACCACAATTCATATGGGAACGAAACCTTAAGTACTATAGTTTTGATATTTTTGTTTTGTTTATTTGTAAATTTATTTTGTGTGTTCGCCCTTAACTTATACAACAACAAGAGCACGTTAGTTTCTATCAATTTCTTTTTCATTAGTTCAAAAGCCTTTGAACATTCCTCATCAAAATTGAACTTTGCTTCTTTTTATAATATATTGCAATGTGGCTTTGATACTTTCGAAAAATCCTTGATAAATCTCTTATAAAACCCTGCATGTCCTGGAAAACTCACAATGCCTTTTACATTAGTAGGAGGAGGTAATCTCACAACCACATCCACCTTAGCCTTATCCACTTCGATACCTTTATTCGAAATCAAGTGTCCAAGTACAATTCCTTCCTTAGCTATGAAATGACATTTCTCCCAATTCAAAAAATGCGATGATCAATACATCTTTGTAATACTATTTCTAAATTGTTCAAACATTTCTCAAATGAATTCCCAAAAACTGAGAAGTCATCCATAAAAATCTCCATAATGTCTTCATTTAAGTCGCTAAAGATTGACATCCTACATCTTTGGAATGTTGCTGGGGCATTACAAAGTCCAAAAGGCATCCTCCTAAAAGCATAAGTGCCCAAGGGGTATGTGAATGTGGTTTTCTCTTGGTCATTTGGGTAAATCAAAATCAGATTATACCCCGAGTACCCTTCTAAAGAGCAATAAAATTCATGTCCGGCCACTCGATCTAACATTTGATCCAAAAAAGGTAAAGGGTAATGATCTTTCCTTGTAGCTTTGTTTAACTTCCTATAGTCCATGCATACTCTCCATGAATTTGCAACTCTTGTAGCTACTAATTCACCTTTTTCGTTCTCTACTACCGTCATACCTCTTTCTTGGGTATACATTGAACTGGACTCACCCATTCGCTATCAGAAATAGGATAAATAATTCCTACATCTTTTAGTCTGATGATCTCTTTCTTTACAACTTCCTGCATTATTGGATTTAACCTTCTTTGTCGCTCAGCAGTTGGAAGAATAACGTCATCTATATTGATCTTGTGCATGCATACTGAAGGTGATATTCCCTTAATTTCTTCAATGGACCAAGCAATAGCTTATTTTTTGTTCCTCAATATCGTGACCAACTTTTCTTCTTGCTCGTATGTAAGCACTGCAGAAATCTGTTGGTGTATGCCCTTTTGAAGGCTATTTATGTAATTTAGACATTTGTCGTCTGTTTGATAATTTATCAAATGATTTAATTTCATGATAATTATATTATTGTGCATATTTAATTTTATAAAATCGATCCACCAAAAGAAACACTCTATTGACTTTTATATAATGAGTGATTATTTTGAGTAGTACTCGTACAAGAATCCTTAGACCAAAAATCACTACATAGTCTTAGGTGAATTGTAGTGTGCTTTGATATACGCCTAACGGGGCTGTAACAGGTTGCCAAGTACGGGTATGATTGGGTACACTATGAGACACGCTAAGGTATGTAGGTGAAGTGATGGAACTACAAGTCTCTTTTAAGTGAGAGATGATATCTTGGCCACTTGATAGTGAACTGAGAAGTGCATAGTCGTGCCCATGAAATGATAAGCGTTATCATTTGCTTGATTAAGTTCAGTGTCACAAAGAGATCAAGTAAATGTTTAGCTATATAAGGATGATGGCTCCATGCCTTATGCTAAACGGGATATCAATGTAGAGGATCGTACGCAGTTTGCTCGAAAAGGTTGTGTTGAATCACCCTCCATTCTGAATTGGGTAGTCATTATGTCTTGCTAGAGACAACTAATGACTTATGGATTAATCAATGAGATTGAGTTATCCATTGCCAATTTAGAATAGGCCTACAGGATCGCACATAAGAAAGTTCAATGATGCATAATAAGTATTCTTGCCTACAATAAGTATAATTGGTATACTAAAATAAATAAGATTTAATTAAATGGTTTAATTAAATATTATTGAAAAGTTATGTGGTATTAATTAAGAGTTAATTAATTATCTGAAAACAATTAAGATGGGCTGATAAATCAAGGGACCTAGTTGCAATTGAGGTTCTTGATCCATCAACCTCATCCATGGGTCATGGGTTGATCCATGGGCTTGGTGTATAACCCAAATCATTAAGGTATTATTTAATACTGATTTGGAATCTGATTAAATCAGTAATGTAATAATTGATTGATTACAATATTGATTTTGGAAATTTCAACTCTACAAATATCCTAGGGATATTATTGTAGTAGGATGATTATTCAATCAGAAAAACAGAACAAGCAAAAATATACACAAAATCCCAAACTCTTTCCTTGGGCAAAAACGGCTAGCACCGGATCTGCAAAGAACTTCAGTGCTTGAAAGTAGAGAGTCCTTCACGGAAGGATTTTGGTGGTGACAAACGTAACCGGAGCAAAAGGTTTGGACCAATATCAAACAAGGATCCAGACACGACAACCGATTACGCTACGAGAGTAAGCTTTAGAAGCTTTGAACGTAGGATTATTAAAACACTAAAATTTGGATTGGCATGAATCCGCTGCGTAAAATTTTGAAAATCATGCCTCCGATCCCAACAGTGGTATCAGAGCTAGGCTCATATTAATTTTAGTGTTAGAAATAAAATTGGATTTTATTTAAAATTGTTTTTAATAAGATTTTTGGAAAAATCATGATTTTGAAAGAAAGAAAAACAAAGAATACAATTTTTTATTATTTTCTGGGAAAAATAATAAAAAATTCATTTTCTGAAAATTGGTTGAAGTCCGCCGGAATGGTTCCGCCGGCCGAAATCCTCACTAGAAAAACGAGGGTCACCGGATCTTCATATTATTTGGCCTTAAAAGTTGTGGGTTTTGTTCCTTATTATCCCGAAAATGGTTTCAGCAAAATTGAGGTTTCAAATCAGGGTTCTAAACAGATTTTATGTGCTAGGTTTGTCTTAAAATTTTTTTCACCGGTAAAAGTTTTGAAGTTTTTGGAATTTTCTGGTCGAACAAACGGGGAACCGGAAAGGGGCTTTGGGTTTTGTTTTTCTTTTAAAAGAGGGAATCACGGAATGGTTCGGATGGTTTTCTTCTTTTCGCCAGAAAAATGCCATGTCCGTTTCGAACTCCTTTGCCGGGAATCAATCAGTTTCTTTGGGAACTGATTCGGATTCTTTGACCGGGAAGAAGAGCGATGCCGGTAAAGATGAAGGTGAGAGTCGCCGTTCTTCAATGATGCTGGGAGAAGGGTTTTTCACTGAGAAGAAAACCGGCGACATACCAGAGAAGAAAGAGAAGTCTGGGCGGCAGATGACTGAAGCCCTTAGGGGCTGAAATTACCAAATTGCCCCGCTGCTGCTTCCAAACTCTAGTCCAGCAAAAATTTTAAATTTTAAAATTATAAATTGACCTCAGTAATATTGTTTTACTTTAAACCCTAAGCCCAGAACTTCTATTAATTACAAAATCGACCCAAAATTTTTCAGAAAATTATTTTTTCTAATTTTTTAATTTTGGTAAGAGTTTAAATTTTGATTTTGGAATAAAAAAAATCAAATCTTATCAGATTTTAATTTTAAAATATCAAAATTGGATTTTAAGATTTTAAAATATCTTAAATTAATTATCTTAATAAGATTAGGATAATTAGCTAATAAATAGAATAATTAATTTGATTAATTTTATTCCTTGATTTATGCTTTCAAATATGGTATGATTTATTTAAATGGTTTAAATATTTGCATACATATTTGGTATGTTCATGCATAATTTTTCATACATGTTTGAACAAGAAAAATGAAAGATTGATTAAAATTGATTATGACACGATCAATTTTAATGGTATAGAATATTTTTGGAAATATTCAATTTCAAAATCTTTTAAATTGATTGGATTAATTAAAATGGATTTGTATGAAGCACTTGCATTTATGTGTTTTTTATGCATGAATTGGGCTTTATTTATTTTGGTTTAATTTGGGACCTGCGAGCCATTTAAATTGGGCATGTGAGCCTATTAAAATTTATTGTAATAGAATAGATTAGAAATTAGGCCCAAGAAATTCCAACAAGCCAAGACGGGGTCATGGAGTTGGAGCCCAATAATAGAGGCCCAAATACACAAAGTTTTAAAAGCATTGTAATAGACTAGAGCCCAATTCATTGCATTTTTCACTTTATATTTTATATTTTGTGAATGATGAAAAATGAAATGCATGTTAAGCCGCTCAAACTAAATCCCTAAAAACCTAAGTTGTAAATTGCTTCCATACTTGCGGGCTCGCCAGAGCATCGAAAGTCTGTGAACTTAGAGAGCCCAAGGGCCTCGGGTTTTCTTCGTGCGGCGGGTTGTCACATAATAGGTGCCCAACATTATCACTACCGTTAATGAGTGGAAAAACTGTTTGGGTATCCAGATGCTCAACTTTATCACTACCACTCATTATGGAAAAACTGTGTGGGTATCGATTGATGTGAAGCCTCAAGGGATGGTTTGACTTGGGAAAATTAATCCTAGCTTGACCCGATAAGCTAACTAGGGATTAATTTTGCAAAGATATGATGGTGTCAAGCATTTGGAATGTTCATTTTATCATCGAAAAGTTGCATGGTATGCAATTGGAAAGCGTTAGATTATATGGAATGCAATTTGAACGTTGCCTACCAAAAGAGCCCGATCCCTACGATACTTGCCAAAGTAAGACTGGGGTTAACTCTTTGTGGATTTTTGGTCCACAATCTAACACCATCACAAAATTGTTAGGGATTCAATTTTGGTTATTGCGGAAAACATTTTTTTTTCAAAAAACTCATTCTAATATTTTGCATTTATTCTTTGTAGAAATGGCATCATCTAGCACTAATATCATCTTAAACTTTACTCTAAGAAGTATTTTGGATGAGGATAAATTGGTTGGACCAAACTTCTTAGATTGGGAAATAAACTTGAGAATAGTTCTCTAGCAAGAAAGGAAGCTATATGTCTTAGAGACCGCTTTAACTGAACCACCACAAAATGCTTCGAAAACTGTTCAACGAGCTTGGGATAAGCTGAAAAGTGACTCCGATGATGTGACTTTCTTGATGCTCGTGTCTATGACGGGTGAGCTTAAAAAATAGTTCATGAATTCATAAGCCTTCCGGATTTTTGAGTCACTGACTGAGATGTTCTGTGACCAAGCCCGTAATGAAAGGTTCACTACGATAAAAGCTTTAATTTCGTGCAAGATGGTGAAGGGTTTGTCAGTTAGCACGCATTTGATCACGATGAATGGGTACATTGATACCCTAGAGCGATTGAATGCACCCCTTCCTAGGGAATTGGCCATTGATATCATCTTGGCATCATTGCCTGATGAATACAATGATTTTATGGTGAACTACAATATGCACAACATGGATAGGAGCATTCCTGAGCTACATGGGATGTTAAAGAACACTGAGCAGACCCTTCAGAAGGCAACGCCAGTGTTGTTTGTAGAGAAAGGTAAAGGGAAGAGGAAGTTTAAAGGCAAGGCCAAAGTTGGGCAAAATAAGAAAGCTCGTAGTAAGACTGTTTCACAACCACAAGCTCCTCCAACTACTAAGATAAGATCCAAAAAGGATGATACATGTCTCTTCTGCAAACAGAAGGGTCATTGGAAGAAAGACTGCAAAAAGTTTCTCGAAAGCAATCCTCCAGCTTCAGGTATCTTTGTTACAGAAATTAATCTTTTATTGTCCACCTCATGGGCATTAGATACTGGTTGTGGGGCTCACATTTGTACTAATGTGCAGGGACTCAAAAATAGAAGGATGACAAAAAATGGTGAAGTAGATATCCGAGTGGGCAACAGGGCAAGAGCAGCTACTGTTGAAGTTAGAGATTATACTTTGTCTTTACCTTCTGGTTTAAATATTGAACTTGAAAATTGTTATTATGTACCTGATTTGAGCAGAAATATTATTTCAGTTTCTGGTTTAGATAATAAAGGTTTTCGATTTATTATTGAGAATAATTCGTTATCTTTATATCAAAATAATATTTTATACAGAGTTGCATATATGTGTAACGGTCTGTATGTCTTGGATTTGACTCAAGAAAAACCAGTCTATAACATAGGAAAAAAAGCTAAATCAACTAAAATGATTTAAGTCTAACACACATTTGGCATTGTCGATTAGGCCATGCAAATGAAAAGTGAGTTCAAAAGCTTCACAAGAATGGAGTGATTTGGTCATTTGATTTTGAATCATATGATACCTGTGAACCCTGCTTGCAAAGCAAAATGATAAAGAGTCATTTTAACAAGAAAAGTGAAAGAACAAGTGAGCTATTGGCTCTAATACAAACGGATGTATCTGGACCAATGAGCATACAAGCCAGATGTGGATTTGAATACTTCGTCACTTTTATTGATGACTATAGTAGATATGGTTATGTCTACTTAATGAGTATACAAGTGAAACTTTTGAAAGGTTCAAAGAGTTTAAAAATGAAGTAGAAAATCAGTTGGATAGAAAGATTATGGTTATTTGCTCCGATCGAGAAGGTGAATACCTAAATGATGAGTTCAATGGCTATCTAAAACAGTGTGGAATTGTTTCACAGCCGACTCCACCGGGAACACCTCAATGGAATGGTGTATCTGAAAGGAGGAATCTACCCTATTGGATATGGTTCGATCAATGATGGGCAAAGTGACTCTTCCTACGTTCTTTTGGGGTTATGCTCTCATTTCTGCTGCCTACTTATTAAACCGTATTCCATCTAAGGCAGTAGATAAGACTCCAAGTGAGATATGGATGGGTTGGAAGCCCTATATGTCCTATCTATAAGTTTGGGGTTCTCAAGCTCATGTAAAACGTTTACAAAGTAATAAGCTTGAATCTAAAACTGACAAATGCCAATTTGTGGGATATCCTAAGGAAACCAAAGGATATCAGTTATACAACCCAACTGAGAACAAAGTGTTTGTTGCTCGAGGAGCTACTTTCTTAGAGAAAGAATTTCTGTACAAGAAAGACAGTGGGAGTAGAATAGAACTCCGAGAAGTTTAAGAACCACAAGAGAATGTAGAACGATCTACAGAAACTCAGATGAAAGTTGACATGGAAACTCATGCAGATGAGCAACCTGAGTCAACAACACAAGAACCTAGAAGGTCTAGTCTCATCATGAACCCGAGAGATACGAATTTCTCATGACTGGCGATTGAGATTTGATCTTGGTGGACTCTAATGAGCCCCGCGAACTATAAACAGGTTTTAGAAAGTCCAGATTCAGATAAATGGCTACAAGCCATGGAATCTGAAATGTAATCCATGAGGGACAATAAAGTGTGGACTTTGATTGATCTTGCTGTTCAGGCAAAGGTTATCGATTGTAAGTGAATTTTCAAATTAAAACCTGATAGGATCTTCAAGGCACGACTAGTGGCTAAAGGTTTCAAAAAACTCATGGTATTGACTATGATGAAACCTTCTCCCCAGTCGTGATGCTCAAGTCCATTAGGACAATGCTTGACATAGCAGCATATTTTGACTATGAGGTATAGCAAATGCATGTTAAGACGCCTTTCCTAAATATAAACCTACTCGAGGATGTTTATATAAAACAACCCGAGAGATACATCGATCAAAAGCATCCTAATAATGTATATAAGCTTCAGAGGTCCATCTATGGACTAAAGCAAGCATCTCAAAGTTGGAATCTACATTTTGATGAGGAAGTAAAAGGTTACGGATTCATCAAGAACGAAGATGAGCCTTGTGTTTACAAGAAGGTTAATGGGAGCAAGATTGTTTTCCTTGTCCTATATGTGGACGATATCCTACTCATAGGAAATGATATCCCCATGTTGAAAGAAATCAAACAATGGTTGGGGAGTGTATTTTCTATGAAAGACTTATGAGAAGCCGGGATGATACTAGGTATCAAAATCTATAGAGATAGATCTAAGAGACTTCTAGAACTAAGTCAAGAAGGGTTCATAGACAAGATATTGAAAAGATTCGATATGTCTAACTCTAAGAATGGTATGTTACCGCTCTTGAAGAAGAACCAAAGTCCTTTAATAAGAGAGGAGAGGGATATAATGAGTAGAGTCCCATATGCTTCGACTATAGGATCCATCATGTATGCCATGTTGTGTACCCGTCTAGATGTCGCACATGCATTAAGCATGACTAGCAGATACCAACAAGATCTAAGAATGGCTCATTGGACTGTAGTCAAGGTAATCCTAAAGTACTTAAGAATAACTAAAGGATTGATGCTAGTGTATGGAGGACAAGAACAACTCATCGTTCGAGGTTACACCGATGCTGCTTTCCAAACAGATCAAGATGACATGAAGTCACAGTTAGGTTATGTGTTTAGCCTGAATGGCGGTGCAGTGAGTTGGAAAAGCTCAAAGCAAGATACCACAACCGACTCTACAACAGAATCTGAGTACATTGATACATCAGATTCTGCAAAGGAAGTTGTTTGGTTGAGGAAGTTCGTATCAGGCATCAGAGTGATACCGAGCATCCAAGATCCAATAAAAATATTTTGTGATAACAACGGGGCCATCGCATAAGCTAAGGAGCCTCGGTCACACCAGAAAACCAAAAACATACTCAAAAAGTTTCACCTCATCCGAGAAATCATCGATCGAGGAGATGTGAAAGTGTGCAAAATAAGATCAGACGACAATGCAGCAGATCCTCTCACAAAAGCTCTACCACAGTCAAAGTTTGAGAGACATGTAATAGAGCTTGACCTTAAAATGTTTAGAACACAGCCCTTCAAAGAGCAAGTGGGAGATTGTTGGTGTATGCCCTTTTGAAGGCTATTTATGTAATTTAGACATTTGTCGTCTGTTTGATAATTTATCAAATGAGTTAATTTAATGATAATTATTTTCTTGTGCATATTTAATTTCATGAAATCGATCCGCCAAAAAAACACTCCATGGACTTTTAGATCATGAGTGATTCTTTTGAGCAGTACTCGTATAAGAATCCTTAGACCAGAAATCACTACATAGTCTTAAGTGAATTGTAGTATGCTTTGACATACGCCAAACGGGGCCGTAACAGGTTGGAAAGTACAGGTATGAATGGGTACACTATGAGACACGCTAAGGTATGTAGGTGAAGTGATGGAACTACAAGTCTCTCTAAAGTGAGAGATGATATCTTGGCCACTTGATAGTGAACTGAGAAGTGTATGGCCGTGCCCAATAAAATTGATTAAGTTCAGTGTCACTAAGAGATCAATTAAATGTTTAGCTATATAAGGATGATGGTTTCATGCCTTATGCCAAACGGGATATCAATGTAGAGGATCGTGTGCAGTTTGCTTGGAAAGGTTTTGTTGAATCACCATTCGACCCTCCATTCTGAATTGGGTAGTCATTATGTCTTGCTATAGAAAACTAATGACTTATGGATTAATCAATGACATTGAGTTATCCATTGCCAATTTAGAATGGGCCTACAGGATCGCACATAAGAAAGTTCGATGATGCAGAATAAGTATTCTTGCCTACAATAAGTATAATTGTTATACTTAAATAAATAAGATTTAATTAAATAGTTTAATTAAATATTATTGAAAAATTCTGTGGTATTCATTAAGAGTTAATTAATTACCTCTGAACAATTGGGATGGGCTAAATAATCAAGGGACCTAATTGTAATTCAGGTTCTTAATCCATCAGCCTGATCCATATGTCATGGGTTGATCCATGGGCTTGGTGTAAAACCCAAATCATTAAGGTATTATTTAATACTAATTTGGAATCAGTAAATATTATTTGATACTGGTTTGGAATTAGTAAAATAATATCTGGTAATAATACTGATTTGGAATCTGATTAAATCAGTAATGTACTAATTGATTGATTACAATACTGATTTTGGAAATTTCAACTCTACAAATATCCTAGGGATATTATTGTAGTATGATGATGATTTCAATCAGAAAAACAGAACAAGCAAAAATATACACAAAATCCCAAACTCTTTCCGTAGGCAAAAATGGCTAGCACCGGATCTGCAAAGAACTTCAGTGCTTGAAAGTAGAGAGTCCTTTAAGGAAGGATTTTGGTGGTGACAAACGTAACCGGAGCAGAAGGTTTGGACCAATATCAAACAAGGATCTAGACGAGGTAACTGATTACGCTACGAGGGTAAGCTTTAGAAGCTTTGAACGTAGGATTATTAAAACACTAAAATTTGAATTGGCACGAATCCGCTGTGTAAAATTTTGAAAATCATGCCTCCGATCCCAACAAAATCAACACCAGTTTGGTATCATTTTCTCCTAGAAACTTGTATTTGAGATGAAATGGTAATGGTTTTAACTCTATATCAAATGTTTGTACTATCTTACTCTTAGCTACCCTTAACCTATCGGCTATACAACTTTCCACTATTGTGTTCAATTGATCATAAATCTCTTCATCTTCTATATCCAAACATTGTATCCATTTCTCTTCTACTTGCTCTTTTGAACAATTGATTCCCTTTTGAGAATTTACACAGTAATCTATTGTATCTACAAATCTCAATTCTCCTTCATCCATCTCAACCTGTTACTTGAATTCTTTTCTTATATTCAGTGTTGATTTTGACCCTTCAACTCCACTATCACTGTCTATTTTTTCTAGAATGAGGGTATCTTCTTGTTGGGATCTATGACACGAAAAGAAAAAATGTAGCAAAAGTTTTTCTAAAATAAATTTCATGCCTATTTTGATTTAGGGTTTTTAATTCTGCATTCAAAGCATTTAAATTTCACTTTTGAAGTGTAATCGATGGCGGACATCTGGATCCTTTTTTTATGTTGTTGATCACCAATGATTATTCCTGGAAGAATCCTCTACTCTCAAGCACGAGAGTCTTCACAGATCGGGTGCTAGCCCATTAAGCCTGCAGAGAATTTATTTTGGGATTTTCTCTTTTGAAGTTCTGATCATCACTTAAGTGTATATTCTAGGATATATAACAGAAAATCAAAAAAATTCAATAAGTAATATTCCAATATTACTTTATTGATTTGGACCCATGGATCAGACTGATGGGTCAAGAGGCACCACAATTACAATTTGGTCCCTTGATTTATCAGTCTATCCCAATAGCTATTCGGTAATTAATTAACTCTTAATTAATACCACAGAACTTCTAATAATACTTAATTAAACCATTTAATTAAGAATTATTTATCTAAGCATTACAATTATCCTTAGTGCATGCATGATTACTTATTCTGTTTCATCAAACTCTCTTATATACGATCCTGTAGCCCCATTCTAATATCGACAATTGATAACTCAATCTAATTGATTAATCCATAAGTCATTAATGGTCTCTAGCAAGACATAATGACTACTCACTTTAGAATGCGAGGGTCGAATTGTGATTCAACACAACCTTTAGAGCACGCTACGTATAATTCTCTACATTGATATCTAGTTTAGTATAAGGCATGGAACTATCATCCTTATTTAGCTAAACTAGTGATGTCAAACGGGTAGAACTGGCGGGTATTGGGTGGGTATTAAATGGGACTTCAGTTTATGGGTATTACCTGCCCATGCCCATATAGTTAATGGGTTTAAATGGGAGGATTTAACGGGTAATGGGTATTTAAGGGTACTCATTCGGTACCCTGGGTATTTATATTTTTTCAAAATTTTATTTATTTTTTACTTATTTGTTTTGAACTACGACAATTTTCAAAAATCCAGTTTTATACCGGGTCGACCCATTTAGAATTAGATCGATCCATTTAATAATTTTTTATTTTTTGTATAAATTTATTATTTATATTCATTTTTTAATAGTGTCAAATAGGCAGGTTGGGTCACCCAACTAAACCCATTAATTAACGGTTTAAGATGGGTTAAATGACTTGGTGGGTTGGGCTGACCCGTGACCCAACCCACGAATCATATATCTAACCTAATGGGTTGAGCCGTGATTTAATTCTTTTTTAAAACAGGTTTCATTCATGTGTTTTGGGTCCACCCATTCGAGTTGGGTTGACCCGTTACGAGCTGGGTCGACCAGTTTAATAAATTTTGAATTTTTATTATTTTAATAAAATATTATTTTTTATGCATTTTTAGAATTACGTAAACCTTTTAACCCGGGTTGACCCGTTTTGAGCCGGGTCAGCCCGTTTCAAACTCGATCAACCCATTTTGTAAATTTTGAATTTTCATCATTTTAATGAAAAATTATTTTTTACATGCATTTTTATAATCATGTAAACCAATTTCAACCCGGCTTGACTAGTTTTGAGATGAATCACCCGTTTCGAAATGGGTCGACCCGTTTTGTAAATTTAAACTTTTCATAATTTCAGTACAAAATTATTTTTTACATGCGTTTTTATAATCACGTAAACCTATTGTAACCCGGGCTGACTAGTTTCGAGCTAGATCGACCCGTTTAGTAAATTTTGAATTTTCATCATTTCAATACAAAATTATTTTTTACATCCATTTTTAGAATTACGTAAACCTATTTCAACCTGGGTTGACCCATTTTCGAGCTGGGTCAACCCATTTCGAAATGGGTAGACCCGTTTTGTAAATTTAAACGGACCGACCCAGTTTAAAATTGGTTAACCTGGGTTGAAATAGGTTTTTGTGATTCTAAAAATAGATGTAAAAAATAATTTTGCATTGAAAGGATAAAAATTCAAAATTTACAAAACGGGTCTACCCAGTTCGAATGGGTCAATCCAGCTCTAAACTTATCGACCCAACTAAAAAATGGGTCAATCCAGGTTAAAACGGGTAAACCTGGGTTGAAATAGGTTCCATGATTATAAAAACGCACGTAAAAAATAATTTTGGATTAAAAGGATGAATTTTCAGAATTTATGAAACGGGTTAACTCGGGTTGAAATAAGTTTCAGTGATTCTTTAGAAACAAGTAAAAAATAAATTTTCATTGAAATACTGAAAATCTAAAATTTATGAAACGGGTCGACCCACTTCGAAACGGATTGACCCAGCTCAAAACGGGTCGATCTGGGTTGAAATAGGTTTTTGTCATTCTTAAAAACTATGTAGAAAATAAATTTGCATCGAAAGAGTGAAAATTCAAAAGTTATGAAACAGGTCGGTCCAGGTTGAAATATGTTTTCGTGATTCTTAAAAAAATTTCTAGCTTAGGGTTTTTTAGCAGGGTAATTTGGGGCATTTGGTGGGCGGGTTTGGAAAAAACCCGTTAGGGTACCCTATAGTTGGGCTTATGGTACCTAAAACCCGCCAATTATTTTGTAGGGAAAAATCTCGCCGAATGAAAGATTATTTCGTGCAATCCGGGTCAAACCCTTTTGAAATACCGTTGCACAAGATCTTGGTTTACCTTGTTCGATCTGTCACGCAATCAAAAACAAAACTAATAAAAGCGAAAGATTTAGAATTGACCTTTGAAGCGTGATACTCAAGAAATCTCTTGTATTCCCTCAGACTAGTCCGGATGTTGTGTGGGTAACAATCTACAAAATGTTTCTGAATTAGACCCGAAAGAAAAAAACTTCTCACTAAAAACCACAGGAGAAAACTTCCCGAATCTCGAATATAGCGCTGCCGCCAGAACCCCCATTTGCTACCACCGCCAGGAAATACTCCCACCCCGGCGGGGTTTGAAGCTGCCTCGCGTTTCGCGCTAAAACTCAGTGCTATGTATTTCTCTCTCTAGGATTTTGTGTTTTGTTTGAATTATGACAATCTCTGTGTTCTGGGGCTGATTCTTTTGTCCTATATAGAGGACTACAATAGGGACCTCAAGTGGGCTTAAGTTAGGCCTTCCTGTTAAGTTTGGGTTTTATTAAATCCAATCCACTTCCTGAACTCACTAACAAACAATTGACCCAAGGATTAATTAATTCCACTTTGTTAATTAACCAAACACATAATTAATTGTACCACTAACGGATTAATTATGGAACTACCGCTCAAATCGAATAATGCTTCTAGTTCCACTTATTTAAATATTTGTTAATCTCCCTGTGTCAAAGATATACTGCTCGTCGATTTATTAATTTACTGATAAATTAATTTAATTAATTTATTCTCATTTGAGATTAGTGCCACTTGACTTTATTACTATACCGGACATAAGTTCACTGGCCAGATTTAGTATAATAATCCTTTCGAGCTCGTCTTGAGAGCACCATCACCCGATGAATCGGTACACGATTTTATTTTGACTCGCAAAAGCACAATAAGCAACTAAACATGCGCACCCAACCTACTGAGAATATAGGTGTCAAGCGACCACACTCTTTGGCAAATTAAAGTAAACTATGCTCAATCCTCGTGCCCGTCCTTGTCTAGGGATTAAGAGACTGAATACAAGGTTCGAATTAACTATGAAGGATCAGTACAAGTTAATTCAAACCTAATCGGTCTTCCTCAATATGCACCGTGTGCATTTGTATGCTTCAATCAGTTTAGACAAACCGATTTCACAAACACACAATTACTTAACTGACAGTGTGTCTGAAACTATCTCAGTCACGAGCCTTATTTATATATTATAACTTTAATCAATAATGAGATCTATTGTATCACACCAAACACCTCATTATCTAGTTGTATGATATAAAATGACTTCATGTATAAATGTAAACACAAATAATTGAATAAAACACTTTTAATCGATATATATAGGAAATAATGTTCATATAAGCAAAACTTTTCATTATTCACACCAACAATCTCCCACTAATACTCAAAGCTTACGCTGAAAGTAAAATACTAGTTCAATATACTAATTTACTATCATACTACTATCTAGAGAACTGTCAATGCTCAGTCAACAATCTAACTCCCATGCTCTTCACATGAGACTCAAAGGCTTTTGCAATCAATGTCTTTGTGAAGAATCTGCAAGGTTTTCTATTGATGCTATATTGGCCACGACTATGTCTTCTCTTTTAATGACCTCTCGTATCAGGAGGTACATGCGCTCTATGTGTTTGCTCGCCTTGTGGGCTCGTGGTTCCCTCAAATTTGCTACTGCACCATTATTATCACAGTATACTATGATAGATCTCGGTAACCCAGGAATCACATTTAAGTCCACTAAGAAGTTCCAGAGCCACACTGCTTCCTTTGCGGCCTCTGAGGCAGCAACGTACTCTGTTTCCATGGTAGAGTCCGTCACGTATTTCTATTTGACACTCCACCCAACTATGGCTCCACCTCCCAAAGTAAACATAAAACCAAAGGTAGACTTACTATTGTCCTAATCGTATTTGAAATTTGAATCAGTGTAACCGCTAGGTACTAGCTTACTCGCCTGATATTTCAACACGTGATCTTTCATCCAGCATAGGTACTTGAGAATATGCTTTACACATTCCCAATGAGCTTTACCAGAATTACTCTGATATCTATTAACAATGTCTATGACAAAGCAAATATCAGGTCTCGTGCATAGCATTACATACATGAGACTTCCTACTGCTGAAGCATAAGGAACTGTCTTCATGGCTTCTATCTTCTCGAGTGTCTTTGGACACTTCTCCTTAGATAGATACACTCCACTTTTGAAAGGTAAGAAACCTTTCTTGGAGTTCTGCATGTTAAAACGAGTAAGAATCTTGTCTATGAACGAAGCCTGGGAAAGCGTTAGCGAATGTTTCTTAGGATCTTGAATGATTTCGATCCCAGGGATATGTCCAACATCTCTCAAGTCCTTCATATAAAATTGTTTGGATAACAACATCTTTACGTCTAATAACACTTTCTTATTATTTCCAATGAGTAGAATGTTATGTACGTAAAGTACAAGAAACACCACTACATTTCTGTCACATCTGCGATACACACATTGTTCATTCGGACACTGAGTAAATCTAAAGAACTGTATTATCTCATCAAACTAGATTTCCAAAATCTGGATGCTTGCTTAAGTCTGTAATAGACCTCTTAAGCTTGCATACCATATGCTCTTGGTCTTCAGCAATTAATCCCTCTAGTTGCTGCATGAAAACGGTTTGCTCAAAACTTCCGTTAAGAAAGCTGTCTTGACATCTATCTGCCAAATCTCATAATCCATATGAGCAGCTATGGCCATGAGAATCTGGAACGATTTAAGCATAGCTACCGGATAAAAGGTTTTCTCATAATCGATACCCTTTTTCTGAGTATACCCTTTGGCCACAAGCCTTGCTTTAAAGGATTCCACTTTCCCTTCGAGTCCTCTCTTGCATTTGTAGACCCACTTGTTAGGTTTCAATACTAAAGCTTTGCTTTTATTAAACTATTTCCCAGTTTATATATCGATTAAATATTATAGTTAGATTGTTTACATATGTCGTCCATTTATATTATGTAATTAGATGATGAGGTGTCTGGTGTGACACAGTAGATCTCATCATTGGTTAAATGACATAATATATAAATGAGGTTCGTAATCGAGATAGTTTTGGACACAACGTCAGTTTAGGTTATTATGTGATTCATAAATTGGTTTGTCTAAACTAATTGAATCATATAGATATGCCCGGGGCATATTGAACTTGACCATTTAGGATGAATTGTCTTGTACTGATATAATATACTATTCAATCGTAGTATTCTATCTCTCAATCCCTATACTTGAGCAGACATGAGGATTAGACAAAGTGTGAGGTAATTTGTGGCCAATAGTCTTGGTAAGTTGGGTGCTCATGTTTGGTTGCTTGGTGTGCAGTTGCTCCTCGAAAAGAAACCATGTAACGATGCGTCCGAGGTGATGGTGCTCCCGAGATGAGCTCTTTACGTTTATTATACTAAACCTAGCTCGTGGACTTATGTCTGGTATAGTAAAAAGGTCGAGTGGTACTAATATGGGATTGTAAGAAGTTAATTAATTAATTTATAAGTAAATTAATAAATTAATGAGCACTATATCTTTGATGTGGAGAGATGAAAGAATAATTAATTTAGTTATTCCGGAAGCAATTCTGGTGTAGGATGGTAGTGGCATAATTAATCCGTTAGTGGTACGATTAATTATATAGTGGGTTAATTGATAAAGTAGAATTAATTATTTAATTAATTATTATTAAGGCTTAATTATGTAATTAATAAAGTATAATTAATTAATTAACTAATTAAATATTAAAGTTTAATTAGAATTAGAAAATTCTCGAGATTAGGAAATCTAATTGGATTTGGAAATCTAATTAGATTAGTTACATAATTAGATTTTAAAACTAATTAATTACCTAAATCCATTAGGAGGACAATCCTAAACCAACTTGGGGTCTCTCTTATAACTCTATAAATAGACAAGAGATTAGCAATTCACAATACACAATGCATAAGTTTTTAAGATAAGAAAACTAGAGAGAAAACAAGTTTGTCCCTCGAAGTCAATTTTCTCAAGTGGCAGGTTTAATCCTCAAGAGGCGGCCGACTATACTATTTTCTGGCGGCGGCGGAGAGGCTAAGTTTGTGGCGAGCGACGGTGCTAAATTTCGGCCGTGGTAAGCTGCTGGATTTTTTCTGGCAAGATTGTTTTTTGTGCTGATTGCTGATCAATTGTTCGTTAGATCATTGCCCACACAACGTACCAACAAAGTCTGTAGTCATAGAAGAGAATCACCTATGTACACGCTTCCAGATCTAATTCTTAAACTTCCGCTTTAATTAGGAATTAATTGTTGCTTGATAAATCAAACAATTGCAAGCTAAGATCCGGCACAATGTTATTTAAAGCAATGATTAGAATAGCTATTGTGCTAGAGTCTAGGCCTGGTCAAGAATTCTTATTCTGGAATGCATAGCATGAAACTGAATTTTTGACCGGGCCCGGGTAGATAATCTTTCACCACTTGCACCCAATTGGTCAAAAACCATCAAACAAGTCTAGAAGCTCCCAGACTTGATTAGAGTCCATTGATCCCATCTCAGACAACATCAATTTTTGCCAAGAATCTATATCTTTATCTCGTAGTGACTTATTTTAGTTAACTGGGTCGAGTTCTTGTTCTCTAGGGACAAAATCAGTGGATTCTCCCAAGAACATGAACCTCTCAGGCTGTCTCACAACCCTCACACTGCGACAAGGTACTACCTGCAAAGGCACATAGTTTGTGGCAGGTTGCGCAGTATCTTGTGGTGTATCTACTTATACTGGTGGCGTGAAAGTTGTAGGTTGTCCTCTAAGTTGTTCTAGTACGATCTTACTAGTGGGCTTGTGAACTAAAATATAATCCTCTTCCAAAAATCTTGCGTTAGTGCTAACAGTCACCTTCTAATCTTTAGGACTATAAAATAAACCACCTTTCATTTCTCTGGGATATCCTACAAACAGCATTACTTTTGTTCTTGAATCTAATTTACCTGCATCTGCCTTAAGCATATATATTTAGATATATTAGTGAAGGAAAACAGAACAAGCCAGGGCTAAATCGAAAATCTCACTTTCGTGCAATGCATTCCAGAATCGGAAACTTTTGACGAAACTCAAGCTCAAATTCATTTTCCCATGAATGGATCTAGGCTAATACTTATTTCATTTATTAAATCAACAAACAACGCACAAAGAATAAACATTTAATTAAAAACGGAGAACATAAAGGTTATATCTTTGAAGCGAAGTCCAACACAATAAGAAAAACCAAATCTTTGCTTGCGATTACCACCAAAATCCAAAGGATTACTCCAAGATGCCTTGAATATTGTGTGGGAAATAATTTATCGAGGTATACTATTAAAGCCCATGAAAACCCACAAGAAAGTCTCTAAAAAATCAACTCAAAACTGCCCAAAATCTGGCTAGAACACTGCTGCCCCTTTCCGCCGTGAAAACCCGCCGCCGGCCACCTCAATAATAATTTCGATCAATGGAAAAGGCTTCTCTCAGCCGTGATCTAGATAGCTTTTTCCGTGGATCACCAAGGAAGAAATCAACACGGAAAAAATCCGAATCAAATGCGCTAAGATTGGACCTTTGCTGAAATCCCCAACTACTCGCCGGCGGCCGATTTGAAAATCTGGTCTGGTGATCATGAAAACAAGAAAAGGCAGCATCTTTTTGTTCTAATCCTTTGGTCTGAATCCAATTTTTTAAGCAAGCGAGAAATCTAGTTCATTTTTGAGAAAAAATTCTTAAAATTGAAGAAGTTCCCTCTCTATAACCTTCTCACTCAAGAAAGCAAGAATTGTCTTGCAAGACTTCCTTTTTGGCCTTAAGTTATCTATTTATAGGGAGCTCCAATGGAGACCTAGTGGGCTTTTAAGTTTGGCCTTTTAATTTGACTTTCGTTGACCGTTTAGTCTTTCCTAGACTAATCAACTCCAATCGACCCATTTGAAATTATTTCTTAACCCATTTCGTTAATTGAATTTAATCAAACCCTTAGGAGTAATTAATTTATATATAATTAATTTCTTAATCCACTTTGTTAATTAAATATTAATTAAACCTTTAGGATTAATTAATTCACTTTGTCGATTAGTCAAATACATAATTAGTCGTACCACTATCAGACTAACTATGAAACTACCGCTCAAAATTTACTTTGCATCGCGCCACTTTATTTTCTTCTATCTCTCCACATCAAAGATCTAGTGCTCATCGGTTTATCAATTTACTGATAAACTAATTCACCGACTTCTTGGTATCCGAGATTAGTACCACTCGACCTTCTTATTATACCAGACGTAAAGTCCACTGGCCAGTTTTAGTACAATAAACGTTACAAGCTCATCTCGGGAGAACCATCAACTCGGTGAACCGGTACGTGGATTCCTTCGACTAGCAACGACACATAAGAAGCTAAACACCGCATACCAAACCTACTGAGGTATAGGCCTCAATTGACCGCACTCTTTGGAAAATCAAAGCAGACGATATCCAACTCTAACACCCATCCCAATCTTGAGATTGAGAGACCAAATACTAGGACCGAATTGACTACGCCGATCAGTACAAGTCAATTCTATCCAAACTAGTCGTGCTCAATATGCCCCGGGCATATCCGTGTGATTTAATTAGTCTAGATAAACTAATTTCCAAACCACACGATAACCTATACCGACAGTATGTTCAAACTATCTCAGTTACGAGCATAGTTTTTATATATTAATAATTTAACCAATAACGGTATCTACTGTGTCTTTCCATATCCCGTTATCTAGTTCTATGATATAATGGAACAATTTAATACTGAAACAAAATGATATGTCATCTGTGAATATTAGTTTTTGATACAAGCCATAGTTTTTCTGTATTCAAAACTAACACTTAGACTGGGCTTGTGACCCGTCCACAGCTCCGTAGGGGTTGAAGGTATGGATTTAGATGGAACAAGATTAAGAATGTAAGTCGCTGTTTCTAAAGCAAAACCCCAAAATGAATTTGGCAAGTCACTATAACTCATCATTGATCTAACCATTTCCATCACACTCCTATTTCTTCTTTCTGCTACACCGTTCTGCTGGGGTGTGCCTGGTGCAGACAACTAGGATTAAATTCCATTATATAATTGTTAGTTTTGAATACTGATAAGCTTTAGTTGTATGGAAAACTATTTCCTGGTTTACATATCGATTGTGTTTACTTTTATAAATTGTTCACTTATATCATATGTCTAGATGATAAGCTGTTTGATGTGACACAATAGATCTTATTATTGCTTAAAGTTAGGATATATAAATAACGCTTGTAACTAAGATAGTTTGGACATGCTGTCGATTTAGGTTATTGTATGATTATGAGATTTGCTTGTCTAGACTAATTGAATCATAAGGAAGAGCCCAAGGCATATTGAGCAGATTCTTGAGTAGGATCGAATTAACTTGTACCGATCTTCGTAGTTAATTCGAGCCTTGTATTATTTCTCTTAATACCTAGAATAGGACGTACATGAGGATTAGATATTGTGTACTTTGATCTATCAAAGGGTGCGATCAATTGAGGCCTAGATCTCGGTAAGTTGAGTATACATGTTTGATTTCTTATTGTGCCATTTCTTATTAAAAGGAAACCATGTATCGGTGCGTCCGGGGTGATGGTGCTATCTAGATGAGCTCGTAAGGATTATTATACTAAACCTGGCCAGTAGACTTATGGCCAGTATAATAATAAGGTCGAGTGGTACTAATCTCGGATTCAAAAAAGTCAATTAATTAATTTATAGTAAATTAATAAATTCACGAGCACTATATCGTTGACGTGGAGAGATAAAAGAATAAATAAAAGTGGACCCAGAAGCAATTTCGATTTAAGCGGTAGTTCCATAATTAATCCATTAGTGGTTGACGTAACCCTAAGTTACATAAATTTTCATAGCATTTTCCACAGAAGTTCATTACATTTAGATAGAGTTTTGATCACTCTTGTGTACTTTCAAGCTTACAATGTGTTTTCTTGGAAATGCAGACTCAGGTTTGGTTTTATTATTTTTCATCACAAATGAGGTCAAAAACTGATGAAATGATGAAATTAGGCAAGCTGGTAATTGCTGGACTAAATTAGTCATCTCAGATGCGCATGTGGGCTGAAAAGACTATTGTACCCCTACTGTTTTAGTTAATTGTAGCCCTAGAATGCTATATTATTATATATTGTGAGAGGACAAATCCTCATGGTAACTTTTTTCTTCATTTTCTTTCATTTGGACCTGACTGCTCTGGTTGTAAATCGGGTAGCTAGGGTTTCACTCGAATATGGCGATTCAGCTTAGAACTATGCGGTTCTACGTAGTTCATGGCAGTTTAATCCAGATCTGGACACTCTAGGTGTAATCAGTGCATCTGCACTTGTTGGAGCTGTTTTGTAGTTATTTTCTTCATCTTGGCAAAAGACTTTTGCTATTCCAGGGTGACAAATAGTTATAAGCTAGAGTGAGCAGGCTGAATCATGTATTGTGTATGCTCATATGTGTAGTGTATCTGAATCCCTTTGATTTTTTTATATATTGATATAATGTTTTTTTAGGTTGATTTTGTTGGAGTTGAATACATAAGCTATGGTTGTATTGTACATTTTCCCAGTTAATATATCGATTAATGTTTTGGTTATATTTTGTTGTGCATTATTTGTCCATTTATATTATGTAGTTAGATGATGAGGTGTCTTGTGTGACACAGTAGATCTCATAATTGGTTAAAAGACATAATATATAAATGAGGTTCGTAACTCAGACAGCTTTGGACAAACTGTCGGTTTAAGTTATTATGTGATTCGGATAATTGGTTTGTCTAAACTAATTGAATCATATAGATATAACTGGGGCGTATTAAAATTGACCATTTAGAATGATTTGTCTTGTACTGATTTAATAGACAAATCGTTCTTAGTATTCTACCTCTTAATCCCTACACTTGAGCTGGCATGAGGATTAGACATAGTGAACTTTGATCTGCCAATGGGTGAGGTCAATTGTGGCGAATTGTCTCGGTAGGTTGGGTGCGCGTGTTTAGTTGCTTGGTGTGCTGCTGCTTGTCAAAAGGAAACCATGTACCGGTGCGTCCCGTGTCATGGTGCTCCCGAGATGAGCTCGTTATGTTTATTATACTAAACCCAGCTGGTGAACTTATGTCCGGTATAGTAAAAAGGTCGAGTGGTACTAGTCTCAGAATTAAAGAAGTTAATTAATTAATTTATCAGTAAATTAATAAGTTAATGAGCACTATATCTTTGATGTGGGAGATTAAGAATAAATTAATTAAGTTGTTCTGGAAGCAATTCTGGTGTAGGATGGTAGTGCCAAAATTAATCCGTTAGTGGTATGATTAATTATGTATTGGGTTATTGACAAAGGTATATTTAATTAATTAAGTAATTAATTAATCCTTGTGTCAGTTGGTTGTGAATCATACCAGGAACTAAATTGGGGATAAGTGAATCCCTGTATCAGTTGGTTGTGAATCATACAAGGAACTGGATTGGGATAAGTGAATCCCTGTATCAGTTGGATGTGTATTAGTCCAGGAACAGGATTGAAGGAAACAGAAACCCAGTAGGAAGGCCAATCCTAAACCAACTTCGGGTCTCTCTAGTAACTCTATATATAGACAAGGGATTAGCTATTACAAGATATACAATTCATAAGTTTTCAAGACAAGAAAACTTAGAGAGAGAAAGCATTTTTCTCCCTCTAGCATAATCTCAGGCGGCCGGTTATTGTCCTAGGCAGCGGTCAGTGGTTAATTCTGGAAGGCAGCGGTGGCAGGAGAAATCTGGCGGGGGCGGCGATTGAAATTCTAGCGGCGACGAGCTGCAGAATTTTTTCGACAGATGGATAGTGGTGATTAGCTAATCAATTGTTCGTTAGATTGTTGCGCACACAACATACGAACAAAGTCTTGAGGCATACAAGAGAATCACCTGAGTATACGCTTCAATAGGTAATTCTTATTCTTTTGCTTTTAATTAAGAATTTATTTATTGCGAGAAAAATTAAATAAGTACAAACCAAGATCCTGCGCAATGTTATTTCAAGCAAGGGTTGGAATAGCGATTCTGCTAGCGTCTGGGCCTGGCCAGAGATTCTGATTTTTGAATGCGTAACATGAAAGTGAGTTTCTGGCTAGGCCCGGGCAGATAATCTTTCAATTGTTAGCAGAGCCTGGTTTTGGGTTTTGTGCTTGTTCGATTTATTACATGGTTTTATTTGCAGGAGGTTAAGAAATCCCGACTATTATGGTTACGTTTGTATGGGTTTTGATTAAATTCTGGGACATGTCCGGATTTGATTTTATTATAAATGTTTGTAATAGTATAACCACGCGCTGGAAGCTTTGTAGGATTAGATCAAATATGTAGTAGGATTTTTTATATGTAATTTCGATTATTAAATTTTCTTATAAAGCCTTGTAGTAGGAGAATTAATTTTTTGTAATCGAATGCGTTATGGTGGGCAACTTGAATTCGTGGGTTTTGTGTTATCGTTAATTTGTAGAAACCCAGGAAAATCCAGAATGAATTGCAAGAAGACCAAATAACGTAGAATAAGCGAAATGAGGAATTGGAGGGGGCGGCACCGGCGACGACTAGCCGGCGGGTTGGTTTAATAATATCCACAACCACCATTACGAGTTCATATGCGATGTGGGTGGACTTGCGCGTTGGCATTAGGGTCTTCCTCCATTCCGATGAGTCCAACCACAAGATTGCTAGATTCTGAATTTCTGAGTAAGATGACTAGAGTAAGTTTAACTAGGAGAAATGCGACACCCTCTCTATCTGAGGCGCACTATCCTGAGGTAACAAACTCAGAAGTCACGTAATGGCACACACTTAGTGTATGATCTGCAGTATCCCTCCCATCGAGGTTACGCTACTTATTTGTACGGCTGAAAGCACTGACTATTAGCTGCATTGATCAATAGATCATTTGGTCAGATAGTGTAGTTAATAAACTAGGTTCTTCTCAAACGAATGTGGGTTAGCGTAAATGTCCAGACTATCGTGCCTTGTGAGAATCCCGGTGGATGAGATGTTGCTGGTTTAAATTATCGTTTTGAGGGAGGTCAATAATTGTTAGAATTTTCTTATTTTTGAAATTCTAGATTAAACACTGAAACATTGTCTATTTATTTAATTTACAGTTTTTCGATATGGCATTCAACCCCTTAGCTACTATATTGAAAGACAATAAGTTAACTGGGTTTAATTATGTTGATTGGAGTCATAACTTGGACATTGTCCTTATGGCTGAGAGCACAAAGCTATGAGCATATTCGGTTGAACTACAACATAAGTAAGATGTTGTGTACTTCATTCGAGCTCTTGGCAGAGTTGCTGGCGGCTAAAAGTCTTCTTCAAGATAATAAGCGAGCTTTAGTCGCAGTCAAAGCTTCAGAATCTTTTTCGAGCATGAGGCTAGAAAGAAGAAGAGAAAGCTCGAGGGAATAGCTCAAAAGGTGCAAATTGCACCTAAGCCATATATTGCAAAGAAGAAATCAAAAGACAAGTGCTTCAAGTGCAATAAGATGGGTCATTGGAAATCGGATTATTCAAAGCTTAAATGTACTATAGTTTCTGCCTTAATTACTGAGACATGTTTAGCGGCGATTCCCACAGATACTTGGTGTGTGGATTCAGGTGCCACTGACCATGTTTGTAATTCTTTGCAAGGGTTCTAAGTGACCCAGAAGCTTAGAGAAGGCGAACTGGACATCTACATGGGCGACACTACAAGAGTGTCAGTAGAAGCAGTGGGAGTTTTCAATTTAAATTTTGAAAATTGTATATTAGAGTTAGTTAATTGTCTTTATATACCGAGTTTTAGAAAGAACCTTATTTTTGTTTCTAAACTCTTAAAGAACGGTTATAAGTTTATTTTTTCTGATGATTTTGTATTTATTAGAAGAAATGGAAAACTTATTTGTTCTGGTTCATTGGCTGACAATTTGTTTGTGGTTAATTCTAACTCCCCTGTTGTGTAAAACATAGAAACAAATAGCTCTTTATCTAACATTAATAAGAGGAAGAAACCTTCTAAAATGAATCAAACCTATATTTGGCATCTCAAGCTAGGTCATATAAACCTTAGTAGAATTCAGAGTTTGGTTAATGATGAAGCTTTAGGTTCATTAGAGATTGATAGTTATTCAACCTGCGAATCTTGTTTGGAGGGTAAGATGACCAATAGACCTTTTAAAGCAAAAGGTTGTAGACCCAAAGAAGTACTAGAGTTGATTCACTCTGACTTGTGTGGACCAATTTCGATCCAAGCACGAGATGGGTTCGAGTATTTCGTGACATTCACGGATGACTACTCAAATTACCGGTACATTTACATAATGCATCACAAGTTTGAGTGCTTTGGCAAGTTCAAAGAGTTTCGGGCCGATGTGGAGAAGCATTATGGTAAGAGTATCAAGACACTGCAATCATATCGTGGTGGGGAGTACCTGTCCCACGAATTTTGAGAATACCTCAGTGAGGAAGGAATTCAGTCTCAGTTGCTTGCACTTGGTACGCCATAGCAGAACGGTGTATCAGAAAGAAGGAATCGAACTCTCATGGAAATGGTTAGGTTAATGATGATCTATAGTGATTTGTCGAGTTCGTTCTGGGGATATGCCTTAGAAACAGCGGTGTATATTCTTAATCTTGTACCATCTAAAACCGTGCCTTCATCCCCAATAGAGTTGTAGAATGGGCGAAAGCCTAGTCTAAGACATCTCAGAGTTTGGAGTTACCCAGCACATGTGCTTAAAGCAGATATGGCTAAGTTAGATGCGAGAACAGAATTAATGTTGTTTGTAGGATATCCTAGGGGAACGAAAGGTGGTCTGTTTTATAGTCCTAAAGATCAGAAGGTGGTGGTTAGTAATAATACTAGATTTTTGGATGAAGACTATATCCTAAGAGTAAAATAATACTAGAAGAGCTTAGAAGACAAACTGATAATCCTGATGCACCAGCACAAGTAGATACACCGCACACTGCACAAGAGATCACAGATGATGCTCCTACACAGGTGGTGCCTCGTCATAGTGGGGGGCTGTAAGACAGCCCGACAGGTTCATAGGCATGGGAGAGGCATCAGACCTAGTCCCAGGCGTGCCTAAACCTAACCGGTTAACTACAATGAGGTTCTTCGAGATAAAGATACAGAATATTGGCGTAAGGCAATGATATCCGATATGGGGTCAATGGACCACAATCAAGTCTTGGAGCTTGTGAACCTGCCTGATGGGTTTAAGCCCATTGGATACAAGTGGGTCTACAAACATAAGAGAAGACCTGATGGAAAGGTGGAAACCTTTAAAGCTAGGCTGGTGGCGAATGGGTACACTCAGAAAGAAGGAATCGATTATGAGGAAATCTTCTTCCCGGTAGCCATGCTTAAGTCGATCCGGATTCTCTTAGCCATAGCTGCTCATTTAGATTATGAGATATGGTATGTGGATGTCAAGACAGCTTTCCTAAATGGAAGTCTTGAGGAAACCATCTTCATGTAGCAACCAGAGGGATTCGTTGAAAAAGGCCAAGAGCATAAGGTTTGCAGGCTTAAGAAGTCCATTTACGGACTTAAGCAGGCATCCAGATCTTGAAACATCTGGTTTGATTATGTAATCTAGTCCTACGGATTTACTCAGTGTCCGGATGAACAATGTGTATACCACATACGTGATAGAAACTCAGTGGTGTTTCTTGTGCTTTACATAGATAACATTCTATTGATTGACAACAACAAGAAAGTGTTATCAGATGTAAAGGCATGGCTGTCCAAGCAGTTTGATATGAATAAATTAGGGGAAGCGGGACATATCCTTAGGATTAAGATAATTGAGATCGTAGGAAACGTTCGTTAACGCTCTCCCAAGCTTCATACATAGATACGATTCTGGCCCGTTTTAACATGCAGAACTCTAAGAAAGGTTTTCTACCTTTCAAACACGAAGTGCATCTATCTAAAGAACAGTCTCCCAAGACTGTTGAGGAGATAGAGGCCATGAAGACAGTTCCTTATGCTTCGACAGTAAGAAGTCTCATGTATGCCATGTTGTGTACGAGGCCTGATATCTGTTATGGCATTGGCATTGTAAGCAGATATCAGAGTAACCCTGGGAAAGCTCATTGGGAGGCAGTAAAATGTATTCTCAAGTATTTGCGCAAAACAAGAGACCAAGTGTTGGTCAATCAGGCATATGAGCTGGTACCCTGAGGTTACACAAATTCATATTTCAAAGGTGACAGGGACAAGAGCAAGTCTACCTCAGGGTATGTGTTTACTCTAGGAGGTGGAGCCATAGTTTGGCGGAGTGTCAAGCAGAAATGCGTGGCGGACTCTACCATGGAGGCTGAATACATTGCCGTATCAGAGGCAGTGAAAGAAGCAGTATATCTCAAGAACTTCCTAGTGGACTTAGATGTGATTCCTGACTTGCAGAAGTCTATCACGGTATATTGTGATAACAACGGTGTAGTAGCAAACTCGAAGGAACTATGAGCCTACAAGGTGAGTAAACATATACAGCGCAAGATCCACCTGATACGAGATATCGTAAAGAGGGAAGACGTGGTCGTGGCTAAGATAGCATCAGAGGATAACCTTGTAGATCCGTTCACGAAGACATTGACTTCAAAAGTTTTTGAGGCTCACGTGAAGGGCATGAAAATCAGATACTTAGGGGAGCCATGACAGTTTTTCTAGATATATAGTAGCAGAGTGTATAGGAGTTGAATGTAGATGTATACTTAAAGCACAGCTTAAGTATTAGTGCGAGATTGTTGGAGTTGAATGCATAAGCTATGCTTGTATTGTACATTTTCCAAGTTAATATATCGATTAATGTTTTGGTTATATTTTTTTGTGCATTATTTGTCCATTTATATTATATAGTTAGATGATGAGGTGTTTTGTGTGACACAGTAGATCTCATCATTGGTTAAAAGACATAATATATAAATGAGGTTCATAACAAAGACAGCTTTGGACAAACTGTTGGTTTAGGTTATTATGTGATTCAGATAATTGGTTTGTCTAAACTAATTGAATCATATACATATGCTCGGAGCTTTATGAACTTGACCATTTAGAATGATTTGTCTTGTACTGATTTAATAGACAAATCACTCTTAGTATTCTATATCTTAATCCCTAGACTCGAGCGGGCATGAGGATTAGACATAGTGTACTTTGATATGGCAATGGGTCAGGTCAATTGTGGCCAATAGTCTCGGTAGGTTGGGTGCGCGTGTTTAGTTGCTTGGTGTGCTGCTGCTTGTCGAAAGGAAACCATGTACCGGTGCATCCGGGGTGATTATGCTCCCGAGATGAGCTCGTTATATTTATTATACTAAACTCAGTTGGTGGACTTATGTCCGGTATAGTTAAAAGCTCGAGTGGTACTAGTTTCAGAATTAAATAAGTTAATTAATTAATTTATCAGTAAATTAATAAGTTAACGAGCACTATATCTTTGATGTGGGAAGATTAAGAATAAATTAATTAAGTTGTTCCGAAAGCAATTATGGTGTAGGATGGTAGTGCCATAATTAATCCGTTAGTGGTATGATTAATTATGTATTGGGTTATTGACAAAGGTAGATTTAATTAATTAAGTAATTAATTAATTCTTGTGTCAGTTGGTTGTGAATCATACCAGGAACTGGATTGGGGATAAGTGAATCCCCGTATCAGTTGGTTGTGAATCATACAAGGAACTGGATTGGGATAAGTGAATCCCAGTATCAGTTGGATGTGTATCAGTCCAGGAATAGGATTGAAGGAAACAGAAACTCAGTAGGAAGGCCAATCCGAAACCAACTTGGGGTCTCTCTTGTAACTCTATATATAGACAAGGGATTAGCTATTACAAGTTATACAATTCGTAAGTTTTCAAGACAATAAAACTTAGAGAGAGAAAGTCTAGAGAGAGAAAACGTTTTTCTCCCTCTAGCAAAATCGTAGGTGGCCGGTTATTGTCCCAGGCAGCGGTCGGTGGTTAATTCCGGAATGCAGCAGTGGAAAAAGAAATCCGGCTGTGGCGGTGGTTGAAATTTAGGCGGCGATGAGCTGCAAAATTTTTTCGACAGTTTGATTATGGTGATTAGCTTATCAATTGTTCGTTAGATTGTTGCCCACACAACATACGAACAAAGTCTTGAGGCATACAAGAGAATCACTTAGGTATACGCTTCAATAGGTAATTCTTATTCATCCACTTTTAATTAAGAATTTATTTGTTGTGTGAAAACTCGAATAAGTACAAACAAAGATCCTGCGCAATGTTATTTTAAGCAAGGGTTGGAATAGTGATTGTGCTAGCGTCTAGGTCTAGCCAGAGATTCCGATTGTGGAATGCGTAGCACGAAAGTGAGTTTCTCTAGGCCTGGGAAGATAATCTTTTAGATTTGGGCTTGTCTGACTTGTTGAATATTTTGATTGTTATATTATTGGAGATTGAATCTTGAGTAAGTTTATGATCTTGTTGGCGGATTCCTTATGTAATATGTGAGATTGGATCTTGTCAGCCGCATAAGCCTAAGGTATGAAAAGAGATAGTGAAACTAATGCATGACAAATACTAAAAGAAAGTGATAGAGATTAAACCACCGTCCCTAAATCCCATCAATATATTTTATGAATTTTGTTTGTTTGTGTTCGATCAAATCAAAGCCATTTTCATTTCAGTGCCTTACATGTTTTTAGTTTAGATTGGTACACAAGTGTTTAGTGTTCCCTGTGGATTCGATACCTTTCTCTATTACACGATGGGATTTGTGGGTCCTTTAGTGTGCTAAAAAAAGGTTTTTATTAGTGTTGTATTTAAGCACATCACTTTTTGGTGCCGTTGCCGGGGAGCACGGTAGCCCTTGTGTATGTAATCCTGCTTTTGTTTGTATAGCATGGAGACACCAAAATGGACCTGAAGTATAGAAAAGTTGGTCGACCTCTTATTTTTGGGACGTGGTTGAAGAAGGATTGAGAAATTATTATCTAACTGTGGTGCGTAAAGGATATGGAATGTGTACGGATGAGGAGTTAGGTTGAGTGGATAGAATGAAGAGGAAGTCATGATTTGACTAAGGAAGAAATGGATTTTAAGTTCAACTTCACCAGAATGGAAAATGAATTACAATTGATGCGACTGGAACCGAACCAGGGTCTTGAGAAGCTAGTCGAAAAGGAACTTGAGCTAAAAGTGAAAGAGCCAATGCATGTGGAGGTTATATTGGAAGGCGGCAATAATGCTGTGGAAATAGAAGCCTTAGATGAGGTTAAAGAGACTGGAGAAAGTTTTGAGAGGAACGTATACATGTTCATAGTTGTTTGTCAACCTAGAATGCTGGCTCAAAGGATAAGAATTGACTAGAAGAATAGAGATATGGATGACTACAAGGGGACTCATAAAAAAATTTCTGAAGAACCAAACAATTGTCACCATGAAAGAGGAGATAAAGACGGGACAATTCTAAAGGAGGTGTTCAAGCTTGGAATTCCAGCAACCATAACTTCCTGGTGTTTACAAGGGTACAGAGGTGCTATCAAGTTCTCATCCCTTCGGGCAAGACAGAAATTACCAGCAAAGAAGAGAGAATCTAAATTAAGCATATTGGTAAATAAGGTAAATAGGGTGAAACTTTTCCCCTTGAGATAAAAGAAAAATCCACGATCTTTGGATGAGGCAGAGTCTGAACCCCCTAATTATTTTCTTTGAAATTAAGTAAACAGATGAAGACCCCTGTCATGGGAATTAGGGAAACCTAAAATACGTCAGTATATGAACAAGTAACTCATTAATATTAGGTAATGTCTTTTCATTGCTCTTGTTTTTTATATATATTATGTACGATACATTAATGATGAAAGATAAGAGGTTGCGTGCATGGGTATAAAAGTCATGATGAAAGAAGTTACAAAGGCATCACAAAAAGGGTAAGGGGCGTAAGCTTCGGTGAGGAAAGAGAAAGAGCTAGCCACTTAAGGGATGAGTGGAGGAACTTGAGCAATTTAAAAGTCACATCCCATTTTATTAGCGAGAATACCCACACCTCTTGAAAAAAGTTAGGAACTCGACCGGTAAACGACATATTTTTCTCATTCAACCCTAGTCTTATTCTCTTCCTCTACACCAGAGTGACATTGTGGTGAACTGCTAGTTTTTCTTTGTTGTGAAAATAAAAAATTGAGTCAATGAAACTCTCCTTACCAGTTACGTTTCTCTAACAGCTTCTTAGTTCATTCATATAACCTCTTGTTTGCTACTAAGTAAACAACAGAAGAATTATTTTGAGAAGTAGTTTTGTCAAACAAATCTGAACTTTTCTATTGCTGATATGTTAAATAGGATTTGATCATGGCCTCGTCAAGCATGCCATTCTCTAGTGAGGATGAAATATCTGAGATGGGAGAGTTGCTGCCCACAATTGACCCACAGTTTGCTGATAGGGCTTTTATCCATCAGATTTGGATAACAGAATATTGTATTTTTAGGGAGTATCTGATTGGTAAACAGTGGGGTAAGTTTATTCCTGCAACCCAAAAGGTAAATTTGAACAGGGTTAGAGAATTCTACTCAAGTGCTAAGTATGGGGAAGAGAAAGGAATGATCACAGTCCATTTCATAAAAATACCATTCTCTTTCGATTCGATAAACTTTTTTTTTGGAACCCTGGATAACAGGGATGCACTGAACGTGTGACAGCTTAGTTGGTATCAGCCACAAAGAGAGAATTTGAGAAGGATGATGAAATCAGACGTAGCGGTGCCGACCCACTGGGGGGAGGTTTGCTATGAGGATCTCGGAGAAATGGCTAGGAGATTGTACACTTTTGTCTGCAAAAATGTGGTGCCCGTAGATAAGGAGATCCAGGGCAAAATGGAGGACAGGCAGTTCCGCATCACGGCAGCATTGTGGGAAATGAGACCAATCAACATAGGTTATATTATCATGACTTATTTATTGAAAGCTGTTCGGAGTCAAGGTTGCAGCCTTCCATACGCCAGTCTGGTTGATGCCATTTGTATGGATCATGGGGTTGAACTATGCGAAACTGATGAGATTGTGAGATTAGGGGTTCAATTTGGAAAAGATATAAGCCCTAATGAAGTGAGCGAAGCAATGCACCAGCAGCTGCAGAATCAGAGTCTGCAGATCCAGAATAAAACTATAGCACTGCAAACTATGCAGCAACACCTGGAATTGTTCTAGGGGTATCTCGAGAAGTGACTAAACCTGCATGGCAAGATCACAACTGAAGGGAAACAGAACAAGCCTGGGCTAAATCGAAAATCTCACTTTCGTGCAATGCATTCCAGAATCGGAAACTTTCGATAAAGCTTAGGCTCAAATTCATTTTCCCCTGAATGGATCTAGGCTTATACTAGTTCAATTTATTTAAAAAACACAATAAAAATTAAATCTTTAATTTAAAGCAGAAGTCTTAAAGATTATATCTTTGAAGTGTGTCCCTAGCAATAAGAAAACTAAAGCTGAAAATCCAGTTATTTACCGCCTGGGACCAAGCACGAGAGAATCCCGATAACAAAATCTGTCTCTACCTCAAAATTATTGGGTGACTATCCAAAAGGTAACTAAGACACTAAGGAAGAGATCCATACGAGACCCACTTCGAAAAACTCGTCAGATCCTCAGTAGATCGTTGCCCGAAGATTATTGCACTTATTTACCGCATGCTACCTATTTACTGCCTAGCTGCGAAATCCACTCGAAATCCCAAGGATAACTCCAAAAAACCTCAAAATTTGGTGGGCATATGTCTACGAGGTGGCTAAAGGCACTGGCAAAGAAATCCAAAGAAACCCACTTCAAGAAACTCACAGATCTGAAAAACAGATCTAGCCCGGGAAACTGATTCTAATCTGAAAACCCACACCGCATCAATAAGACTTCGTGGGTAAGCTATTTGCTCATAGATATAGACCTGGTGAACCAAAAAGAATGAGCCAAAGGATCAATGCAACAAATAAACAAAGCCCACTATGAAAATGCTCCAAAACGGCGTTAAAAAATCCAAAAAACACAGGCGGCGCTAACTGCCCGGAAAAAGAGAGACGAACGGACTTCTTTAGCGGCGTTTGAATTTCCAGGCGGTAGTCTTGGGCTTGTAGAATCATGGGCTAAGTTTCTCAAACAAGAAAGATCGCAAACCGTCTTCGAAAAAAGAATTCACAATAAGGAAGAAAGAATTCTCTCTCTAGGCTTGTCTTTCTCACTCTAAGGCATTTGCCTACAAGGTTTCTAATTTATTCAAATATGCCTAACATTAGCTATTTATAGGGAGCTCATTGGGAGACCTAGTGGGCTTTTGAGTTGGACTTCAGTGTTTGACTTTCGTTGACCCCTTAGTCCTCTCTAGACTAATCAACTCCAATCGATCCTTTCGAATTAATTTCTTAACTCACTTTGTTAATTTAATTTAATCGAACCCTTAGGATTAATTAATCTATATAGAATTAATTTTCTTAATCCACTTTGTCAATTAAATATTAATTAAATCTTTAGGATTAATTAATTCACTTTATCGATTAGTCAAATGCATAATTAGTCGTACAACTAACGGATCAATTATGGAACTACCGCTCAAAAATGACTTTACATCTCGCCAATTTATTTTATTATATCTCCCCACATTAAAGATCTAGTGCTCGTCGGTTTATCAATTTACTGACAAACTAATTCATCGACTTCTTGGTATCTGAGATTAGAACCACTTGGCCTTCTTATTATACTAGACGTAAAGTCCACTGGCCAGTTTTAGTACAATAAACCTTACGAGCTCATCTCGGGAACACCATCAACCCGGCGAACATGTACGTGGATTCCTCCGACTAGCAACGGTACGTAAGAAGCTAAACACCGCTAACCCAACCTACCGAGGTATAGGGCTCGATTGACCGCACTCTTTGGCACATCAAAACATACAATTTCTAACTCTCATGCCCGTCTCAATCTCGGGATTGAGAGAGTGAATACTAGGACAGAATTGACTACGCCGATCAGTACAAGTCAATTCTATCCAAACTGGTCATGCTCAATATGCCCCGGGCATATCCGTCTAATTTAAATTAGTCTAGATAAACTAATTTCCAGACCACACGATAACCTATACCAATAGTATGTTCAGACTATCTCAGTTACGAGCATACTTTTTAGATATCAATACTTTAACCAATAACGGTATCTACTGTGTCTTTTCACATCCCGTTATCTAGTTCTATGATATAATGGAACAATTTAATACTAAAACAAAATGATATGTCATCTATGGATATTAGTTTTTCATACAAGCCATAGCTTTTCTTTATTCAAAACTCACAATCTCCCACTAATACTCAAAGCTATGCTAAGAAATACAAAAACTATCCAACCCGCTATTACACTGCTATCATAATAAAATCTACATAACACCTTTAAGCTCACTCACATGGTTCCCTCAAGTATCTGACTCTCATGCCCTCCACATGTCTCTCAAAGACCTTGGGGTCAATGGCTTTGTGAAAGGATCTGCAAGGTTGTCATCTGATGATATCTTAGCCACATCATGTCTCCCCTCTTTACGATCTCTCGTATCAGGTGGTACTTGCACTCTATGTGTTTACTCGCTTTGTGGGCTCATAGTTCCCTCGAGTTAGCAACTGCACCATTGTTATCATAATAAACTATGATAGACCTAGGCAACTCTGGAACCACATGTAAGTCCACTAGGAATTTCTGGAGCCATACAGCTTCTTTCGCTGCCTCTGATGTGGCAACGTACTCAGCCTCCATAGTGGAGTCTGCCACGCATTTCTGCTTGACACTCTGCCATACTATGGCTCCACCTCCTAGAGTAAACATAAACCCAGAGGTAGACTTACTCTTGTCCAAAACACATTGAAGGTCTGAATCTGTGTAACCCAATGGTACAAGCTCTTGCGCTTTATAAACTAGGACATAATCTCTCGTCCTGCGCAAGTACTTAAGAATGCATTTTACTGCCTCCCAGTGAGCCTTCTCAGGGTTACTCTGATATCTGCTAACCATGCCAATGGCAAAGTAAATATCAGGCCTCGTACATAACATAGCATACATGAGGCTACCCACTGCAGAAGCATAGGGTACCGCCTGTATGACATATATCTCCTCAGCAGTCTTGGGACACTGCTACTTTGATAGATGCACTCCATGCCTGAAAGGTAGTGAACCCCTCCTGGAGTTTTGCATGTTAAAATGGGCCAGAATCGTATCTATGTAGGATCTTGGGATCGGAGGCATGATTTTCAAAATTTTACGCAGCGGATTCATGCGAATTCAAATTTTACCGTTTTAATAATCCTACGTTCAAAACTTCTAAAGCTTACCCTCGTAGCGTAATCGATTGCCACGTCTGGATCCTTGTTTGATGTTGGTCCAAACCTTCTGCTCCAGTTACGTTTGTCACCACCAAAATCCTTCCTTGAAGGACTCTCTACTATGAAGCACTGAAGTTCTTTGCAGATCCGGTGCTAGTTGTTTTTGCCTACGGAAAGAGTTTGGGATTTTGTGTATATTTTTGCTTGTTCTGTTTTTCTGATTGAAAAATCATAATCCTACTACAATAATATCCCTAGGATATTTGTAGAGTGAAAATTTCCAAAATCAGTATTGTAATCAATCAATTATTACATTACTAATTTAATGAGATTCCAAATCAGTATTATTACCAAATATTATTTTACTGATTCCAAATCAGTATCAAATAATATTTATTGATTCCAAATAAGTATTAAATAATACCTTAATGATTTGGGTTATACACCAAGCCCATGGATCAATCCATGACCCATCGATCTGGCTAATGGATCAAGAATCTCAATTGCAATTAGGTCCCTTAATTTATCAGCTCATCCCAATTGTTCCCAGGTAATTAATTAACTCTTAATTAATACCAGAGAACTTTTTCAATAATATTTAATTAAACCATCTAATTAAATCTTATTTATTTAAGTATAACAATTATACATATTGTAGGCAAGAATACTTATTCTGCATCATCGAACTTTCTTATGTGCGATCCTGTAGACCCATTCTAAATTGGCAATGGATAACTCAATTTCATTGATTAATCCATAAGTCATTACTGGTCTCTAGCACGACATAATGACTACCCAATTCAGAATGGAGGGTCGAATGGTGATTCAACACAACCTTTCCTAGCAAACTGCGTACGACCCTCTACGTTGATATCCCGTTTAGCATAAGGCATGGAACCATCACCCTTATATAGCTAAACGTTTACTTGATCTCTTAGTGACACTAATTCTATTCGAGCAAATGATATCACTTAGCATTTCTCGGGCACGACCATGCACTTCTCAGTTCACTATCAAGTGGCCAAGATATCATCTCTCACTTAACAGAGACTTGTAGTCCTATCACTTCACCTACATACCTTAGAGTGTCTCACAGTGTACCCAATCATGCCCATACTTGGAAACCTATTACAGCCCCATTAGGCGTATGTCAAAGCACACTACAATTCACCTAAGACTATGTAGTGATTTCTGGTCTAAGGATCGTCGTACGAGTACTACTCAAAAGAATCACTCATGATCTAAAAGTCGACGGAGTGTTTCTTTTAGCAGATCGATTCCATGAAATTAAATATGCACAAGAATATTATATTCATGAAATTAACTCATTAGATAAATCATCAATCAAATGACAAATGTCTATATAGCCCTTCAAAATGGCACATGCATTAACTATCTCCCACTTGCCCGTTGAAGGGCTATATCCTAAATATTTTAAGACCAAAATCTATTACATATCTCTCAAACATTGACTGTGGTAGAGCTTTTGTGAGAGGATATGCTACATTGTCTTTTGATCCTATTTTGCACACTTTCACATCTCCTCGATCGATGATCTCTCGGATGAGGTGAAACCTTCTGAGTATGCATTTTGTTTTCTGCTGTGACCGAGGCTCCTTAGCTTGTGTGATGGCCCCGTTGTTATCACAAAATAGTTCTATCGGATCTTGGATACTCGAAATCACTCTGATGTCTGATACAAACTTTCTCAACCAAACATCTTCCTTTGCAGCATCTGATGCAGCAATGTACTCGAATTCTATTGTAGAGTCGGCTGTGGTATCTTGCTTCGAGCTTTTCCAACTCACTGCACTGCCATTCAGGCTAAACACATAACCTGACAGTGACTTCATATCATCTTAATCTATTATGAAATCAGTATCGGCGTAACCTTGAATGACGAGCTATTTTTATTCTCCATACACTAGCATCAATCCTTTAGTTCTTCTTAAGTACTTTAGGATTGCCTTGACTGCAGTCCAATGAGCCATTCCTGGATCTTATTGGTATCTGATAGTCATGCTTATTGCAAGTGCGACATCCGGATGGGTATACAACATGACATACATATTAGATCCTATAGTCGAAGCATATGGGACTCTACTCATTATTTTCCTCTCATCTCTTGTTGAAGGACCTTGGTTCTTCTTCAAGAGAAGGCCATGTCTGAACGGTACCATACCATTCTTAGAGTTAGACATATTGAACCTCTTCAATATCTTGTCTATATATCCTTATTGACTTAGTCCTAGAAGCATGTTAGACCTATCTCTGTAGATCTTGATACCTAGTATAATTTCGGCTTCTCCTAAGTCTTTCATAGAAAATACACTCCCCAACCATTGTTTGATGTCTTTCATCATGGGAATTGTTAGTTTTGAATACAGAAAAGCTATGGCTTGTATCAAAAACTAATATCCACAGATGACATATCATTTTGTTTCAGTATAAATTTGTTCCTTTATATCATAGAACTAGATAACGGGGTGTGAACAGACACAGTAGATACCGTTATTGGTTCAAGTATAGATATATAAAAAGTATACTCGTAACCGAGATAGTCTGAACATACTATCGGTATAGGTTATTGTGTGGTTTGGAAATTGGTTTATCTAAACTAGTTTAAATCACACAGATATGCCCGGGGCATATTGAGCACGACCAGTTTGGATAGAATTGACTTATACTGATCGGCGTAGTCAATTCGGTCCTAGTATTCCGTCTTTCAATCCTGGGCTTGGGACGGGCGTGAGGGTTGGATATCGTGTGCTTTGATTTGCCAAAGAGTGAGGTCAATTGAGGCCAATACCTCGGTAAGTTGTGTATGCGGTGTTTAGCTTCTTCTGTGCCGTTGCTAGTCGGAGGAATCCACGTACCGGTTTGCCGGGTTGATGGTGCTCTCGAGATGAGCTCGTAAGGTTATTATACTAAACCCGGCCGGTGAACTTTATGTTCGGTATAATAAAAGGACGAGTGGTACTAATCTCGGAAACCAAGAAGTCGGTGAATTAATTTGTCAGTAAATTGATAAATCGACGAGCACTAGATCTTTAATGTGGGGAGATAGAATAAAATATAATGGCGCGATGTAAAGTCGTTTTCGAGCGGTAGTTCCATAATTGGTCCGATAGTCGTACGACCGATTATGCGTTTGACTAATCGACAAGGTAAATTAATTAATCCAAAAGGTTTAATTAATATTTAATCGACAAAGTGAATTTAGAAATTAATTCGATTCTGAATTAATTAATTCTAAGGGTTCGATTAAATTAAATTAATAAAGTGGATTAAATAAATTAATTTAAATGGGTCGATTGGAGTTGATTAGTCGGGAAGACTTAGCGGTCAACGAAAGTCAAAATTTAAGACCTAACTCGAGAGCCCATTAGGTCTCCAATCGAGCTCCTATAAATAGAATAACTTGAGACCAAAGAAAGCTAAGGAAATCTTGCAAGACAATTTCTTGCCCCTTTCTTGAGTAAGAAGGTTCTAGAGAGAGAACTTTTTCTTCAAGAATTCTTTCTCAAAAACGAACTAGATTTCTTGCTCTTTGAATTGGATTCATCCCAAAAGTTCAAACCTTTAATTCGGTTTTTCAAAATCTCCACCAGATTTCTTGCTGGGTTATTGTTCTTCTCGCTGCTGCCGGTTTTCAAGTACAGCCCGCCGCTGGTTTCTTCAGCTCCAAGCTACGCACGGTTGATTCGAGACTAGCTAGCGTTGATCTCCTTCATATGATGGGTGATCCGTAGGCTGGTCTTGTCTAGATCCCTGCGTGATTTCGAGCTGGGTGCTGGTGGATTTCGGGCAGTACAGCAGCGGTCATAAAGAAAAAAGGTGGAGCAGCAGTTTTTTTTTAAGGGTTTGTTCGAGCAGTTTTTTTTTGGGGTTTATGAATTCAGTTTGAACAGATTTCCTAGTGGGTTTTCGTGGGCTAAGCAAGTAAGCTTCGATAGATTATTTCCCATGCAATATTCGAAGTGTTCTTGGAGAATCGATTGGATTTCTTGTGGAAATCGCAACAAAGAATTGGTTTTTCTTTAAGCAAGGGACTTCGCTTCAAAATGTATAATCTTTAAATTCCGCTTTAATTAAAGATCGAATCTTTTGTGTCCCGATTAATAAATTAAATAAGTATAAGCCTAGATCCGTTCATGGGTAAACTAATTTGAGCCTGAGCTTGGTCGAAAGCTTCCGATTCTGGAATGCATTGCACGAAAGTGAGGTTTTCGATTTAGCCGGGCTTGTTCAGTTTTCCTTCAAATTGATATCAGAGCGTTGGTTTCGGTCTTATACTTGTTTGATTTATTACACGGCTTTATTTTGGCATTATTATTTTTGTCGAAATGCATAAACAGGTAGTTATTGATTTCCCGACTATTATGGTAGAAATTTAATTTTCATTCATAAACCCCGGGACATATCCGGGCTCGTTTTATTTTTTAATGGAAATTTCTGTAATAGTAATAACCACGAGCTGGAAGCCGTGTAGGATTAGAAAAATCTTGTAGTAGGTTTTGATCTAATCATGTCGTCTTTAAATTCCTAGAAAAACGCCTTTGTATATAGGAATTTATGTACTATGACGAAGACGTTATTTTGGGTAACTTATATTCGCGGGTTTTGGTTTATCGTAATTTTGGGTGATTTCTAATTACGTAGTAAACCGAGAAAACCCGGGCGAATCGAGAGGAATCCAAATAACGAGTGGGAGCGACACGACGGGAAGTGTCACCGAGGCGTCAAAGAATCAACTATTGAGAAGGCCATAATAGTCGGGAAATTTTATTTGTTTAATTTCCCGTATTTATGTCTTTTCGTTGATTGTGTAATTTTCGTTTTATTTTGCATGAACGAAAACCAAACCAAAATGTTTTAAAAGGTAATATGCAATTAACTAAGGTAGATTATTCGCATATTAAAACTCCAACGGTTTTATGGGTGCGAATATCCATAGTTAAGATATTGCATGTTAAAACGTAAAAATCCTCAAACTTAATTAAATTTGTGGGTTTTGGTTTATTGTAATTTTGGGTGATTCCTAATTACGTAGAAAACCGAGAAAACCCGGGCGAATCGAAATTAATTAAAAATCTAAGTGGGAGCGGGTTGGTTAATAGCCCCATGACCTCCATTACAGGTTCATTGGTGATGTGGTTAAACTTGCGTGCTGGTTTAGACCTTCCTCCCTATCTGATGAGTTTTCAATCACAGATATCACCGGAATGAATTTCTAAAGGGATGACTATAGTGAGTTTAATTGGAGAAAGTTGCGACACCCTCGTCATCCGAGGCGCATTAGTATCCTAAGTAATAAACTTGGAAGTCACATAATGGCATACACTTAGTGTACTGTTTATAGTATCCCTCCCATCGAGATTACGCTATCTACGTGTACGGCTAAAATTATCAACTATTAATTTCATTGATCATAAGATCGTTGGTCAGATAATGAAATTAATGAACTTCGGTTCTTCTCAAACGAATGTGGGTTGGCGTAGACGTTCACCCATCGTAACCTGCGTTAATCCCGATGTGAGAGATGTCAGTAGAAGATTATATTTCTTTTCTGAGGATTTTTCAATATTTTCGAAAAAGTATACTGAAACTTGTTTGTTTATTTTCAGTTGATAGGTCGTTTAACCCGCTAGCTGTCATTCTGAACCAAAACAAACTCACCGGTCTAAATTACATTGATTAGAAACGTAACCTGGACATTGTCCTTACCGCTGAGGGTTATAAGTATGTGCTTACTGAGGAGTGTCCCCCTAAGCCCAGCGATGATGCCACCCCTGAGCAGCGAGAGCCATATACGAGGTGGCAGAAGGCTGATGAGATGACCAGGTGCTACATATTGGCTTCCATGTCTAGTGTACTGCAGCACCAGCATCAGCAGATGACCTCAGCCTATGATATGATGCTCAACCTCAGGGAGATGTTTGGACATCAGGGCGGGGCAGCCAAGCAGTCAGGTATGAGGAAACTCATGAATGCTAAGATGGCTGAGGGCACTTCAGTGAGAGATCACGTACTGGACATGATTGGTTGCATCAATGAGATTGAGGTATTGGGAGGTAAGATTGATGGGGGTCGATCCTTCAGAGCTTGCCTCCCAGTTTTGAGCAGTTTCGATTGAACTAAAATATGGGGAATCTCTCATATTCACTTTCTGAGCTCATGACTGCATTGGTGTCTGCTGAAAGCCTCTTCGCAGAGAAGAAGCAAGCCTTGGCTACTGTTGGTCCCTCAGGTTCCTCTGCTGGGCCCAAAGCCAGGAAGCAAAAGAGGAAGAGAGGCCAGAAAGCAGGAGTCAGTCATGGACCCAAGGCGGGCATTGCCAAGAAGCAGAAGCCGAGAGGTAAATACTTCAGATGTGGCAAAGCGGGACATTGGAAGAAGGACTACCCAAAGTCTCGAGGTACGTGTAAATTTTCCCTAGTCACTGAGACGTGTTTAGCGGTGATTCCCACAGATACTTGGTGTGTGGATTCAGGAGCCACTGATCATGTTTGTAATTCTTTGCAGGGGTTCCAAGTGAGCCGGCTGCTTAGAGAGGGAGAGTTGCAGGTCTACCTTGGGGATACTACCAGAGTTTCTGTGGCTGCAGTGGGAGTTATTAGTCTTTATTTTTCAGACTCTATTTTACATTTGAAGGATTGTCTTTATGTACCTAGTTTTCGAAAGAACTTGCTTTCGGTTTCGAGACTTGTTTTGGATGGTTATAAGTGTGTATTTTCTGATGGTTCAGTTTTTATTAGAAAATGCCAGAAACTTATATGTTCCGGTACATTGGTTGACAATTTGTTTTTAATTAAGACTTACTCCCCAGTTATGCAAAACACAGAAACTAGTAACTCATCACCGAATCATAATAAGAGAAAAGAGTTTTCCCCTTTGAATCAGACTTATCTTTGGCACCTGAGACTAGGTCATATCAACCTTAGTAGGATTCAAAGGTTGGTCAAGAGTGGGTCTTTGGACTTACTAGATATTGACAGCTATTTGACCTGTGAGTCCTGCTTGGAGGGTAAAATGACCAAGAGGCCTTTTAAGGCGAAGGGGTATAGGGCCAAGGAGGTTTTAGAGCTGATTCATTCTGACGTGTGTGGGCCTATGTCAGTTCAGGCTAGAGATGGTTATGAGCATTTCGTAACTTTCACGGATGATTACTCTAGATATGGATACATATACCTGATGCTCCACAAGTCTGAATGCTTTGGCAAGTTCAGAGAATTCAAGGCAGAGGTTGAGAACCATCTGGGTAAGAATATCAAGTCACTGCGGTTTGATTGCGGTGACAAATACCTCTCTAGTGAATTTAGGACCTATTTGTCAGAGGAGGGTATTCAGACCCAGTTGTCTGCACCAGGCACACCCCAGCAGAGTGGTGTAGCAGAGAGGAGGAACAGGACTCTTATGGAGATGGTTAGATCGATGATGAGTTACAGTGAGTTGCCTACCTCGTTTTGGGAGTATGCCTTGGATACAGCATGTTTTATCCTCAGCCTTGTGCCATCTAAGTCTATGCCTACGACCCCAGTAGAGTTGTGGAGTGGGCGAAAGCCTAGTCTGAGACATCTCAGGATTTTGGGTTGTCCAACACATATGCTCGAGGCAGATGCAGGCAAGTCAGAGGCGAGATCCAAGGTTATGCTGTTTATAGGCTACCCCAAAGGAATGAGAGGTGGTTTATTTTATAGTCCTCAGGATCAGAAGGTGGTGGTCAGCACTAATGCCAGATTTCTTGAGGAGGACTATATTTTAGATCACAAGTCAAGCAGCAAGGTAGTATTGGAAGAGCTTAGAAGTCAGTCTACTATTCCATACGCACACGTACAGGAAGACACACCACAAGAGACTGCACACACTATCACAGATGATGCTCTTGCACAGGCTACGCCTCATCATAGTGAGAGGGTTGTGAGACAGCCCGAGAGGTATATGGGTTTGGGTGAGTCTTCGAACTTTATCCCTGGCGCTCATGAACCATACCCAGTTAACTACAATGAGGCTCTCCAGGATAAAGATGCAGATTCTTGGCAGAGAGCGATGATTGCTGAGATGGTTTTAATGGACTCAAATCAAGTCTGGGAGCTGGTAGACCTTCCTGATGGGTTTAGGTCTATTGGGTGCAAATGGGTTAACAAGCGAAAGAGAGGATCTGACGGGAGGGTTGAGACCTTAAAGGCTAGGCTTGTGGCAAAGGGGTATACTCAGAAAGAAGGGATCGATTATGAGGAGACCTTTTCCCCAGTAGCTATGCTTAAGTTGATCCGGATTCTCTTGGCCATAGCTGCTCATATGGACTATGAGATTTGGCAGATGGACGTCAAGACAGCTTTCCTTAATGGAATTCTTGAGGAGACCATCTTTATGCAGCAACCAGAGGGCTTCATTGTTAAAGGCTAATAGCACAAGGTATGCAGGCTTAGAAGGTCCATTTATGGACTTAAGCAAACATCCAGATCTTGGAACATTCGTTTTGATGAGGTTATCCAGTCCTATGGATTCACTTAGTCTCCGAATGAGCAGTGTGTTTATCGCAGGCGTGATGGTGATATGGTGGTGTTCCTCGTACTTTATGTAGATGACATTCTTCTTATTGGCAACAGTAAGAAGGTGTTGTCAGACGTAAAGGCATGGCTGTCCAGGCAGTTTGATATGAAGGATTTGGAAGAGGCTGGACATATCCTTGGGATCAAGATTATTCGAGATCGTAGAAGACGTTCTCTAACTCTCTCTCAGGCATCCTACATAGACACGATTCTGGCCCGTTTTAACATGCAGAACTCCAAGAAGGGTTCACTACCTTTCAGGCATGGAGTGCATTTGTCTAAGGAGCAGTGTCCTAAGACTGCTGAGGAGATAGATGCCATGAAGGCGGTACCCTTTGCTTCTGCAGTGGGTAGCCTCATGTATGCTATGTTGTGCACGAGGCCTGATATTTGCTTTGCCGTTGGCATGGTTAGCAGATATCAGAGTAACCCTGGGAAGGCTCACTGGGAGGCAGTAAAATGCATTCTCAAGTACTTGCGTAGGACGAGAGATTATGTCCTAGTTTCTAGAGCGCAAGAGCTTGTACCATTGGGTTACACAGATTCGGACTTTCAAGGAGATTTGGACAAGAGTAGGTCTACCTCTGGGTTTGTGTTTACTCTAGGAAGTGGAGCCATAGTATGGAAGAGTGTCAAGTAGAAATACGTGGCGAACTCTACCATGGAGGCCGAGTACGTTGCCGCTTCAAAGGCATTGAAAGAGGCTGTATGGCTCAAAAGCTTCCTGATGGACTTGGATGTGGTTCCTGAGTTGCCTAGGTCTATCACAATTTATTGTGATAACAATGGTGCAGTTGCTAACTCGAGGGAACCACGAGCCCATAAGGCGAGTAAACACATAGAGCGCAAGTACCACCTGATACGAGAGATCGTAAAGAGGGGAGACGTGATCGTGGCCAAGATAGCTTCAGATGACAACCTTGCAGATCCTTTCACCAAGCCATTGACCCCAAAGGTCTTTGTGAGACATGTGGAGGGCATGGGAGTCAGATTCTTGAGAGAGCCATGTGAGTGAGCTTAAAGGTGTTCTGGAGATTTCATTATGACAGCAGTGTAATAGCGGGTTGGATAGTTTTTGTACTTCTTAGCATAGCTTTGAGTATTAGTGGGAGATTGTTAGTTTTGAATATAGAAAAGCTATGGCTTGTATAAAAAACTAATATCCACAGATGACATATCATTTTGTTTCAGTATAAATTTGTTCCTTTATACCATAGAACTAGATAACGGGCTGTGGACAGACACAGTAGATACCGTTATTGGTTAAAGTATTGATATATAAAAAGTATGCTCGGAACCGAGATAGTCTGAACATACTATCGGTATAGGTTATTGTGTGGTTTGGAAATTGATTTATCTAAACTAGTTTAAATCACACAGATATGCCCGGGGCATATTGAGCACGACCAGTTTGGATAGAATTGACTTATACTGATCGGCGTAGTCAATTCGGTCCTAGTATTCTGTATTTCAATCCCGAGATTGGGACGGATGTGAGGGTTGGATATCGTGTGCTTTGATTTGCCAAAGAGTGAGGTCAATTGAGGCCAATACCTCGGTAAGTTGGGTATACGGTGTTTAGCTTCTTCCGTGCCGTTGCTAGTCGGAGGAATCCACGTACCGGTTCGCCGGGTTGATGGTGCTCCCGAGATGAGCTCGTAAGGTTATTATACTAAAACCAGCCGGTGAACTTTATGTTCGGTATAATAAAAGGACGAGTGGTACTAATCTCGGAAACCAAAGAGTCGGTGAATTAATTTGTAAGTAAATTGATAAATCGACGAGCACTAGATCTTTAATGTGGGGAGATAGAATAAAATATAATGGCCCGATGTAAAGTCGTTTTCGAGCGGTAGTACCATAATTGGTCCGATAGTTGTACGACTGATTATGCGTTTGACTAATCGACAAGGTAAATTAATTAATCCAAAAGATTTAATTAATATTTAATTGACAAAGTGAATTTAGAAATTAATTCGATTCTGAATTAATTAATTCTAAGGGTTCGATTAAATTAAATTAATAAAGTGGATTAAATAAATTAATTTAAATGGGTCGATTGGAGTTGATTAGTCGGGAAGACTTAGCGGTCAACGAAAGTCAAGTTTTAAGACCTAACTCGAGAGCCCATTAGGTCTCCAATCGAGCTCCTATAAATAGAATAACTTGAGACCAAAGAAAGCTAAGGAAATCTCGCAAGACAATTTCTTGCCCCTTTCTTGAGTAAGAAGGTTCTAGACAGAGAATTTTTTCTTCAAGAATTCTTTCTCAAAAACGAACTAGATTTCTTGCTCTTTGAATTGGATTCATCCCAAAAGTTTGAACCTTTAATTCGGTTTTTCAAAATCTCCACCAGATTTCTTGTTGGGTTATTGTTCTTCTCGCTGCTGCCGGTTTTCAAGTACAGCCCGCCGCTAGTTTCTTCAGCTCCAAGCTACAGGCGGTTGATTCGAGACTAGCTAGCGTTGATCTCTTTCATATGATGGGTGATCCACAGGCTGGTCTTGTCTAGATCCCCGCGTGATTTCGAGCTGGGTGCTGGTGGAGTTCGGGCAGTACAGCAGCAGTCATATAGCAAGAAGGTGGAGCAGTAGTTTTTTTTTAAGGGTTTGTTTGAGCAGTTTTTTATGGGGTTTATGAATTCAGTTTGAACAGATTTCCTGGTGGGTTTTCGTGGGCTAAGCAAGTAAGCTTCGATAGATTATTGCCCACGCAATATTCGAAGTGTTCTTGGAGAATCGATTGGATTTCTTGTGGAAATCGCAACAAAGAATTGGTTTTTCTTTAAGCAAGGGACTTCGCTTCAAAAGGTATAATCTTTAAATTCCGCTTTAATTAAAGATCGAATCTTTTGTGTCCCGATTAATAAATTAAATAAGTATAAGCGTAGATCCGTTCATGGGTAAACTAATTTGAGCCTGAGCTTGGTCGAAAGCTTCCGATTCTGGAATGCATTGCACGAAAGTGAGGTTTTCGATTTAGCCCGGGCTTGTTCAGTTTTCCTTCAGGAATGTCATTTCTTATGAGTAGGATGTCATCGACATATAGGATGAGAAAAACATTCTTTCTCCCACTAGCCTTATTGTAAACACAAGGCTCATCTTCGTTCTTTATGTAGCTGTAACTTTTTACTGCCTCGTCAAAATGAAGATTCTAACATTGAGATGCTTGCTTTACTCTGTAGATGGACCTCTAAAGCTTGCATACACGATTTGGATGCTCTTGATCAATGTATCCCTCTGGTTGTTTCATGTAAACATTCTCGAGTAGGTTTCCATTCAGGAAAGTCGTCTTAACATCCATCTGCCGTATCTCATAGTCATAATATGCAGCTATGGTGAGCATAGTCCGAATGGATTTGAGCATCACGACAGGGGAGAAGGTTTCGTCATAGTCAATACCATGAGTCTGTCTAAAATCTTTAGCCACTAGTCATGCCTTGAAGATCCCGCTAGGTTTTAATTTGAAAATCCACTTGAAATCGACAACCTTTGCCTGAACATGAGGATCAATCAAAGTCCACACTTTATTGTCCCTCATGGATTCCATTTCAGATTCCATGTCTTGTAGCCATTTGTATGAATTTGGACTTTCTAAAACCTGTTTGTAGTTCGCGGGCACATTAGAGTCCACCAAGATCAAATCTTGATCACCAGTCACGAGAAATCTTTATCTCTTGGGTTCATTACGAGATCTACTAGACCTTCTAGGTTATTGTGTTGTTGACTCAGGTTGCTCATCTTCATGAGTTTCCATGCCAACTTCCATATGAGTTTCTGTAGATGGTTCTACACTCTCTTGTGGGACTCGAACCTCTTCGAGTTCTATTTTACTCCCACTGTCTTTCTTGTACAGAAAGTCTTTCTCTAAGAAAGTAGCTCCTCGAGCAACGAACAATTTGTTCTCAGTTGGGAGGTAAAATTGATATCCTTTGGTTTCCTTAGGATATCTCACAAACATGCATTTGTCAGCTTTGGGTTTAAGCTTATTACTTTGTAAACGATATACATGAGCTTGACAACCCCAAACTCGCAGATAGGACATATAAGGTTTTTGGCCGATCCATATCTCATATGGAGTCTTATGTACTGGCTTAGATGGAATACGATTCAATAAGTAGACAGCATAAATGAGAGCATAACCCTAAAAGGATGTAGGGAGAGTTGCTTGGCCCATCGTTGATCAAACCATATCCAATAAGGTCCGATTTCTCCTTTCGGATACACCATTCCATTGAGGTGTTCCCGGTAGAGTCAGCTGTGAAACAATTCCACACTGTTTTAGATATCCACCAAACTAATCACTAAAGTATTCACCTTCCCGATCGGAGCAAATAGCCTTAATCCTTCTATCCAACTGATTCTCTACTTCATTCTTCAACTCTTTGAACCTTTCAAAAGTTTCACTTTTATGCGTCATTAAGTAGACATAGCCATGTCTACTATAGTCATCGATAAAAGTAATGAAGTATACGAATCCACCTCTGGCTTGTGTACTCATTGGTCCACATACATCCGTGGGTATTAGGGCCAATAACTCACTTGTTCTTTTGCCTTTCTTGTTGAAATGACTCTTTGTCATTTTTCTTTGCAAACAGGGTTTACACGTGTCATATGATTCGAAATCAAATGACCCTAGCACTCCATTCTTGTGAAGTATTTGAACTCGTTTCTCATTTACATGGCCTAAACGACAGTCCCAACGATAAGTTGGACTCATATCAAATTTAATTTATTTAGCCTTCTTTTCAATGTTATAGACCGATCGTTCTTGACTAAAATCTAAGACATATAGGTCGTTGCACAAATTTGCAACTCCGTATAACACATCATTCCGATATAAAGATAATGAATTATTACCAATAATAAAACGAAATCCTTTAATATCCAAACAAGAAATTAAAATAATATTCCTGCTTAAAGCAGTTACATAATAACAATTCTCAAGTTCAATTTTAAACCGGAAGGTAAAGATAAAGTGTAATCTCCCACTTCAACAGCAACAACCCTTGCCCCATTGCGCACTCGGAGATCAACTTCACCTTTCCTTGTCATCCTTCTATTTCTGAGTCCCTGGACATTAGTACAAATATGAGCCCTACAACCAGTATCTAATACCCATGAGGTGGACATATAAAGATTAATTTCTATAACAAAGATACCTGAAGCTGAAGGATTGCTTTCCCAATGACCCTTCTGTTTGCAGAAGAGACATGTATCGTTCTTTTTGGATCTTGTCTTAGCAGTTGGAGGAGCTTGTGGTTGGGAAGCAGTCTTATTGCGAGCTTTTTTGTTCTTCCCAACTTTGGTCTTGCCTTTAAACTTCCTCTTCCCTTTACCTTTCTCTACAACCAACACTGGTGTTGCCTTCCGAAGGGTCTGCTCAGTGTTCTTTAACATGCCATGGAGCTCAGGAATACTCCTATCCATGTTGTGCATACTGTATTTCACCACAAAATCATTGTATTTATCAGGCAATGATGCCAATATGATATCAATGGAAATTCCCTAGGAAGGGGTGCATTCAATCGCTCTAGGGTATCAATGTACCCTTTCATCTTGATCAAATGCCTGCTAACTGACGAACCCTTCGCCATCTTGCATGAAATTAAAGCTTTTATCATAACGAACCTTTTGTTATGGGCTTGTTCACGGAACATCTCTGTCAGTGACTAAAAAATCAGAAAGGATTCCGAATTCATTAAATGCTTTTGAAGCTCACCCATCATAGACGTGAGCATCGACCAAGTCACATCATCGGAGTCGTTTTTCAGCTTATCTCAGGCTCGTTGAACAGTTGTCGAAGCATTTTGTTGTGGTTCAGGTAAAGCGGTCTCTAAGACATGCAGTTTCATTTCTTGCTTGAGAACAATTCTCAAGTTTCTTTTCCAGTCTAAGAACTTTGGTCCTACCAATTTATCTTTATCCAATACAATTCTTAGAGTAATGTTTGAGACACCATTAGTGCTAGATGATGCCATTTCTACAATGAATAAATGCAAAACATTATGATGAGTTTTAAAATCATTTTCCACAATAGCCAAAATTGAAATCCCAAACAATTTTGTGTTGGTACTAGATTGTGGGTCAAAAATCCACAAAGAGTTAACCCCAGTCTTGCATTAGCAAGTATCATAGGGATCGGGCTCTTTTGGTAGGCAACGTTCAAATTACATTCCAGGTAATCTAACGCTCTCCAATTGCTTACCATGAAACTTTTAGGTGATAGGATGAACATTCCAAATGCTTGAAACCATCCTATCTTTGCAAAATTAATCCCTAGTCAACTTATCCGGTCAAGCTAGGATTAATTTTCCCAAGTCAAACCATCCCTCGAGGCATCACATCAATCGATACACACAAATTTTCCATAACTAGTGGTAGTGATAAAGTTGAGCATCTGGATACCCAAACAATTTTTCCACTCATTAACGGTAGTGATAAAGTTGGGCACCTATTATGTGACAACCCGTCGCAAGAAAAAAACCTGAGGCCCTTAGGCTCTCCAAGTTGTTGGTGTATGTGCCCTTTTTAAGGGATATATAGATATTTGTCATTTTGATTGATGTTATAATCAGATGAGTTAATTTCATGATAGTAATATTCTTGTGCATATTTATTTTCATGAAATTGATCCGCCAAAAGAGACACTCCATGGACTTTTAGATCATGAGTGATTCTTTTGAGTTGTACTCGTACGAGGATCCTTAGACCAGAAATCATTGCATGGTCTTAGGTGAATTGTAGTGTGCTTTGACATACACCTAACGAGGCCGTAACAGGTTACCAAGTACGGGTATGATTGGGTACACTATAAGACACGCTAAGGTATGTAGGTGAAATGATGGGACTACAAGTCTCGGTTAAGTGAGAGATGATATCTTGGCCACTTGATAGTGAACTGAGAAGTGCATGGCCATGCCCAAGAAATGACAAGCATTATCATTTTCTTGATGAATTCAGTGTCACTAAGAGATCAAGTAAACGTTTAGCTATATAAGGATGATGGTTCCATGCCTTATGCTAAACGGGATATCAATGTAGAGGATCGTACGTAGTTTGTTGGAAAGGTTGTGTTGAATCACCATTCGACCCTCTATTCTGAATTGGGTAGTCATTATGTCTTGCTAGAGACCACTAATGACATATGGATTAATCAATGAGATTGAGTTATCCATTGCCAATTTAGAATGGGCCTACAGGATTGCGCATAAGAAAGTTCGATGATGCAGATTAAGTATTCTTGCCTACAATAAGTATAATTGTTATATTTAAATAAATAAGATTTAATTAAAGGTTTTAATTAAATATTATTAAAAAGTTCTGTGGTATTAATTAAGAGTTAATTAATTACCTGATAACAATTGGGATGGGCTGATAAATCAAGGGACTTAATTGCTATTGAAGTTCTTGACCCATCAGCCTAATCCATGGGTCATGGGTTGATCAATGGGCTTGGTGTATAACCCAAATAATTAAGGTATTATTTAATACTATTTGGAACTAGTAAAATAATATTTGGTAACAATACTAATTTGGAATATGATTAAATCAGTTAAGTAATAATTGATTGATTACAATACTGATTTTTGGAAATTTCAACTCTAAAAATATCCTAGGGATATTATTGTAGAAGGATGATGATTTTCAATTAGAAAATCAGAACAAGCAAAATATACACAAAATCCCAAACTTTCTCCGTAGGCAAAAATTGCTAGCACCGGATCTACAAAGAACTTCAGTGCTTGAAAGTAGAGGCCTTCAAGGAAGGATTTTGGTGGTGACAAACGTAACCAGAGCAGAAGGTTTGGAATAACATCAAACAAGGATCCAGACGCGGCAAACGATTACGCTACGAGGGTAAGTTTTAGAAGCTTTTAACGTAGGATTAATTAAACACTAAAACTGGAATTGGCATGAATCCGCTGCATTAAATTTTGAAAATCATGCATCCGATCCCAACAGTGGTATCAGAGCTAGGCTCAAATTAATTTTAGTGTTAGAATTAAAATTGATTTTGATTAAAAGGTTTGAATATTAATTAAAATCGATTTTAATTGAATATGGAAAATCATTCCAAAAGGAAAAAGGCCTGAAAATTTGTTGAAAATGGGCAAAATAGAAAATTGCTTTATTTTGGGTTTTAATCCGATGAACGGAATAGTTCCGAGGAGAGCACTCATTGTGGGTCTTTCAAAATTTTGGTCATATGTTGCCTAAAAAATTGATTTTGAAATTGGTGTTTTTTTTTTGGTCGGGATTTGAAACTGAATTCTAGGTTCTCGGTTCCCTCGCCGAAAATCGGGGTTTCGAAAAATTGGGTTTGTCAAAACGGGTTTCTAAAAATTTTTAGCCAGAAATTGGATTTTGGTTTGTTTTAAACTGGGCTGGAGTTACTGGGTTTTTTGTTTGGTCAGAAATACTATTTGTGTTGTTTCAAAACTAATCGGAAAGCTTGTTTTTGGTTATTGTTGCTTCGCCGGGAAAACGAAGCTCATCGGAAAAAAATTCCAGGCACTTTGTTTCCCCTCGTCAATGATCTTGGGAAGTCGAAAGAGCCGAAATGTTTTTAGATTGATCTCAATCGACAGAAGATCTCGATCGAGGGAACCCTCACGCAGTTTCTCTCTTTGATTAGTCGTAATCCCAGGCGTTAGACGCCGACGTCGTTATCTCCTTGATAGGCGATTCCCATCAGTTGTTGGAGGAGAGTGATGGGGATACGATTTGATCGGAGAAGATGATCGAAAAAAGCCAATAAGTGCCTGAAGAGAGGACCGGCGTTTGATGCCACCGAGTCGAGGAAGCCAACAGAAATTTTGAGGCTGGTTGCGGCTAGGGGCAAAAACGCTAAACGTGTGAATTTTCCCCCGCCGCGGTCTCTAATTACCAAAATAGAATACTGAGTTTTAAAATGGTTTTGAAATTGCAGAATGACCCCTGGACTTTGAGTCCTCCTCAAAACCCTAGCCCAAAATTTTATTTAAATTACCAAACTGCCCCATACTTTAAAGAAAAATTGTTTTTTGATTTTGGTAAGATTTTAAAATTTTAATTTTGAAATGAAATCAAATATTATTAGATTTTAGTTTTAAAATGTTAAAATTGGATTTTAAGATTTTGAAATTATCTTAAATCAATTATCTTAATAAGATTAGGATAATTAGATAATAAATAGAATAATTAATTTGATTCCTTTATTTATGCTTTTAAATATGGTATGATTTATTTAAATAGTTTAAATATTTGCATACATATTTGGTGTGTTCATGCATTATTTTTCATAAATGATTGAACAAGAAAAAAGAAAGATTGATTAAAATTGATTATGACACGATCAATTTTAATGGTATATTATAGTTTGGAAATATTCAATTACACAATCTTTTAAATTGATTGACTTAATTAAAATGGGCTTGTATGAAGCACTTGCATTTTATGTGTTTTTCATGCATGAATTGGGTTTTATTTATTTTGTTTTAATTTGGGCCCTGCGAGCCAATTAAATTGGGCCTGCGAGCCTATTAAAATTTATTATAATAGAATAGATTTGAAATTAGGCTCAAGAAATTCCAACAAGCCAAGACGGAGTCATGGAGTTGGAGCCCAATAATTGAGGCCCAAATGAAGACAAAGTTTTAAAAGCCTTGTAATATACTAGAACCCAATTCATTGCATTTTTTGCTTTATATTTTATATTTTTTGAATGATGAAAAACGAAATGCATGTTAAGCCGCTCAAACTAAATCCCTAAAAACCTAAGTTATAAATTGCTTCCATACTTGGGGGCTCGCCAGAGCGTCGAACGTCTGTGGACTTGGAGAGCCCAAGGGCCTCAGGTTTTTTTCATGCAACGGGTTGTCACATAATAGGTGCCCAACTTTACTCACTACCACTATGTGGAAAAACTGTTTGGGTATTTATTGATGCCTCGAGGGATGGTTTGACTTGGGAAAATTAATCCTAGCTTAACCCGATTAGTTGACTAGGGATTAATTTTGCAAAGATAGGATGGTGTCAAACCTTTGAAATGTTTATCCTATCACCGAAAAGTTGCATGGTATGCAATTGGAAAGCGTTGGATTACATGGAATGTAATTTGAACGTTGTCTAACAAAAGAGCCCGATCCCTACGATACTTGCTAAAGCAAGACTGGGGCTAACTCTTTGTGGATTTTTGGCCCACAATCTAGCACCAACACAAAATTGTTTGGGATTTCAATTTTGGCTATTGTGGAAAACAATTTTTTTAAAAAACTCATTCTAATATTATGCATTTATTCTTTGTAGAAATGGCATCATCTAGCACTAATGTCATCTCAAACTTTACTATAAGAAGTATATTGGATAAGGATAAATTAGTCGGACCAAACTTCTCAGATTGGGAAAGAAACTTGAGAATAATTCTTAAGCAAGAAAGGAAGCTACATGTCTTAGAGACCACTTTACCTGAACCATCACAAAATGCTTCGGCAACTGTTGAACGAGCCTGGGATAAGCTAAAAAGCGACTTCGATGATGTGACTTGCTTCATGCTCGCATCTATGACGAGTGAGCTTCAAAAGCAGTTCATCAATTCGGAAGCTTTCTGGATTTTTGAGTCACTGACGGAGATGCTCGGTGAACAAGCCAGTAATGAAAGGTTCGTTATGATAAAAACTTTAATTTCGTGCAAGATGGCGAAGGGTTCGTCAGTTAGCACGCATTTGATCAAGATGAAAGGGTACATTGATACCCTAGAGCGATTGAATGAACCCCTTCCTAGGGAATTGGCCATTGATATCATCTTGGCATCATTGCCTGATGAATACAATGATTTTGTGGTGAACTACAATATGCACAACATGGATAGGATCATTCTTGAGCTCCATGGCATGTTAAAGAACACTGAGCAGACCCTTTAGAAGGTAACGGCAGTGCTGGTTGTAGAGAAAGGTAAAGGGAAGAGGAAGTTTAAAGGCAAGGCCAAAGTTGGGCCAAACAAGAAAGCTCACAGTAAGACTGCTTCCCAACCACAAGCTCCTCCTGCTAAGACAATATCCAAAAAGGATGATACATGTCTTTTCTGCAAACAGAAGGGTTATTGGAAGAGAAACTGCAAAAAGTTTCTCAAAAGTAATCCTTCACCTTCAGGTATCTTTGTTCTAGAAATTAGTCTTTCTATGTCCACCTCATGGGTATTAGATACTGGTTGTAGGGCTCACATTTGTACCAATGTACGGGGACTCAGAAATAGAAGGATGACAAAGAAAGGTGAAGTAGATCTCTGAGTGGGCAACGGGGCAAGAGTTGCTGTTGTTGAAGTTGGAGATTATAATTTGTCTTTACCTTCTGGTTTAAATATCGAACTTGACAACTGTTATTATGTACCTACTTTGAGCAGAAATATCATTTCAGTTTTTGGTTTAGATAATAAAGGTTTTTGATTTATTATTGAGAATAATTCGTTATCTTTATATAGAAATGATATTTTATATGGAGTTGCAAATATGTGTAACGGTCTGTATGTCTTGGATTTGACCCAAGAAAAACCAGTCTGTAACATAGAAAAGAAAGCTAAATCAACTAAAAATGATTTAAGTTCAACATACCTTTGCCATTGTCGATTAGGTCATGCAAATGAAAAGCGAGTTCAAAAGCTTCACAAGGATGGAGTCCTTGGGTCATTTGATTTTGAATCATATGATACCTATGAACCCTATTTGCAAGGGAAAATGACAAAGAGTCCTTTCAATAATAAAGGGGAAATGACAAGTGAGCTATTGGCTCTAATATATACGGATGTATGTGGACCAATGAGCACACAAGCCAGAGGTGGATTTGAATACTTCGTGACTTTTACTGATGACTATGGTAGATATGGTTATGTCTACTTAATGAGGTATAAAAGTGAAACTTTTGAAAGGTTCAAAGAGTTTAAAAATGAAGTAGAAAATCAGTTGGATAGAAGGATTAAGGTTATTTGCTACGATCGAGGAGGTGAATACGTAAGTGATGAGTTCAATAGCTATCTAAAACAGTGTGGAATTGTTTCACAGCTGACTCCATCGGGAAAACCGCAATGGAATGGTGTATCTGAAAGGAGGAATTGTACCCTATTAGATATGGTTCGATCAATGATGGGGCAAGCGACTCTCCCTATGTCCTTTTGGGGTTATGCTCTCATTTCTGCTGCCTATTTATTAAACCGTATTCCATATAAGGCAGTAGATAAGACTCCATATGAAATATGGATGGGTCGGAAGCCCTATATATCCTATCTACGAGTTTGGGGTTGTCAAGCTCATGTAAAACGTTTACAAATTAATAAGCTTAAACCTAAAACTGGCAAATCCCTATTTGTGGGATATCCTAAGGAAAACAAAGGATATCAATTCTACAACCCAACTGAGAACAAAGTGTTCGTTGCTCGAGGAGCTACTTTCTTATAGAAAGACTTTATGTACAAGAAAGACCGTGAGAGTATAATAGAGCTTGGAGAAGTTCGAGACCCACAAGAGAGTGTAGAACCATATACAGAAACTCAGATGGAAGTTGGCATGGAAACTCATGAAAATGAGCAACCTGAGACAACAACACAAGAAGATCTGGTAGATCTCGTCACCAAACTGAGAGATACAGATTTCTCATGACTGACGATCAAGATTTGATCTTGGTGGACTCTGATGAGCCCACGACCTATAGACAGGTTTTAGAAAGTCCAGATTTAGATAAATGGCTACAAGTCATGGAATCTGAAATGCAATCCATGAGGGACAATAAGGTGTGAACTTTGATTGACCCTCCAGTTCAGGCAAAGGTTGTCGATTGCAAGTCAATTTTCAAGTTAAAACCTGGCGGGATCTTCAAGGCACGACTAGTGGCTAAAGATTTTAGACAGACTCATGGTATAGACTATGATGAAACCTTCTCCCATGTCATGATGCTCAAGTCCATTCGGACTATGCTCGCTATAGTTGCTGCATATTATGACTATGAGATATGGCAGATGGATGTTAAGACGGATTTCCTAAATGGAAACCTACTCGAGGATGTTTACATGAAACAACCCGAGGGATACATCGATCAAGAGCATCCAAATCATGTATGCAAGCTTCAAAGGTCCATCTACGGACTAAAGCAAGCATTTTGAAGTTGGAATCTTTGTTAAAGAACGAATATGAGCCTTGTGTTTATAAGAAGGTTAGTAGGAGCAAGAATGTTTTTCTTTTCCTATATGTGGACGACATCCTACTCATAGGAAATGACATTTCCATGATGAAAGACATCAAACAATGGTTGGGGAGTGTATTTTCTATGAAAAACTTAGGAGAAGCCGAAATAATACTAGGTATCAAGATCTACAGAGATAGGTCCAAAAGGCTTCTAGGACTAAGTCAAGAAGGGTATATAGACAAGATATTGAAGAGGTTTAATATGTCTAATTCTAAGAATGGTATGGTACTATTCAGACATGGCCTTCTTTTAAAGAAGAACCAATGTCCTTCTACTAAAAAGGAGAGGGATGCGATGAGTAGAGTCCCATATACTTCGGCAATAGGATCTATTATGCATGCCATGTTATGTACCCGTCCGGATGTCTCACATGCACTAAGCATGACAAGCAGATATCAACAAGATTCAGGTATGGATCATTGGATTGCAGTCAAGGCAATCCTGAAGTACTTGCGAAGGACTAAAGGATTAATGCTAGTGTACATATGACAAGAACAGCTCGTCGTACAAGGTTACACCGATGCCGCTTTCCAGACTGATCAAGACGACATGAAGTCACAATCAAGCTACGTTTTTAGCCTGAATGGTGGTGCGGTGAGTTGGAAAAGCTCGAAGCAAGATACCACATCCGACTCTACAACAGAATTTGAGTATATTGCTGCTGCAAAGGAAGCTGTTTGGTTGAGAAAGTTTGTGTCAGACATCGGAGTGATACCAAGTATTCAAGATCTGATAGACCTCTTCTGTGATAATAACGGGCCCATCGCACAAGCAAAGGAGATCAAAGGGATGTTAAACTATGCAAAATAGGGTCAGATGATAATATAGCAGATCCTCTCATAAAAGCTCTACCACAGTCAAAGTTTGAGAGACATGTAATAGAGCTCGGTATTAAAATGTTTAGGACATAGCCCTTCAACAGGAAATTGGGAGATTGTTGGTGTAAGTGCCCTTTTTAAGGGCTATATAGATATTTGTCATTTTCATTGATATTATAATCAGATGAGTTAATTTCATGATAGTAATATTCTTGTGCATATTTAATTTCATGAAATCGATCCGCCAAAAGACACACTCCATAGACTTTTAGATCATGAGTGTTTCTTTTGAGTAGTACTCGTACGAGGATCCATATACTAGAAATCACTGCATGGTCTTAGGTGAATTATAGTGTGCTTTGACATATGCCTAATGGGGCCAAAATAGGTTGCCAAGTACGGGTATGATTGGGTACACTATGAGACACGCTAAGGTATGTAGGTGAAGTGATGGGACTATAAGTCTCTCTAAAGTGAGAGATGATATCTTGGCCACTTGATAGTGAACTGAGAAGTGCATGGTCATGCCCAAGAAATGACAAGCGTTATCATTTGCTTGATGAGTTCAGTGTCACTAAGAGATCAAGTAAACGTTTAGCTATATAAGGATGATGGTTCCATGCCTTATGCTAAACGGGATATCAATGTAGAGGATCGTACGTAGTTTGCTCAGAAAGGTTGTCTTGAATTACCATTCGACCCTTCATTCTGAATTGGGTAGTCATTATGCCTTGCTAGAGACCACTAATGACTTATGGAATAATCAATGCGATTGAGTTATCCATTGCCAATTCAGAATGGGCCTACAGGATTGCACATAAGAAAGTTCGATGATGCAGAATAAGTATTCTTGCCTACAATAAGTATAATTGTTATACTTAAATAAATAAGATTTAATTAAATGGTTTAATTAAATATTATTGAAATGTTCCGTGGTATTAATTTAGAGTTAATTAATTACCTGAGAACAATTGGGATGGGCTGATAAATCAAGGGACTTAATTGCAATTGAAGTTCTTGACCCATCAGCCTGATCCATGGATTATGGGTTGATCCATTGGCTTGGTGTATAACCCAAATCATTAAGGCATTATTTAATACTCATTTGGAATCAGTAAAATAATATTTGGTAATAATATTGATTTGGAATATGATTAAATCAGTTAAGTAATAATTGATTGATTACAATACTGATTTTTGGAAATTTCAACTCCACAAATATCCTAGGGATATTATTGTAGAAGGATGATGATTTTCAATTAGAAAATCAGAACAAGCAAAATATACACAAAATCCCAAACTCTCTCCGTAGGCAAAAACGGCTAGCACCGGATCTGCAAAGAACTTCAGTGCTCGAAAGTAGAGAGTCCTTCGAGGAAGGATTTTGGTGGTGACAAATGTAACCGGGGCAGAAGTTTTTGACTAATATCAAACAAGGAACCAGGCGCGGCAACCGATCACGCTGGTAAGCTTTAGAAGCTTTGAACGTACGATTAATTCAACACTAAAACTGGAATTGGCATGAATCCGCTACGTAAAATTTTGAAAATCATGCCTCCGATCCCAACACAAGTCCACAGACGTTCGACGCTCTGGCGAGCCCCCATGTATGGAAGCAATTTACAACTTAGGTTTTTAGGGATTTATTTTGAGCGGCTTAACATGCATTTCGTTTTTCATCATTCACAAAAAATTAAAATATAAAGCGAAAAATGCAATGAATTGGGCTCTAGTCTATTACAAGGCTTTTAAAACTTTGTCTTCATTTGGGCCTCCAATATTGGGCTCCAACTCCATGACTCCATCTTGGCTTTTTGGAATTTCTTGGGCCTAATTTCTAATCTATTCTATTACAATAAATTTTAATAGGCTCGCTGGCCCAATTTAAATGGCTCGCAGGCCCTAAATTAAAACAAAATAAGCAAAGCCCAATTCATGCATGAAAAACACATAAAATGCAAGTGCTTCGTACAAGCCCATTTCAATTAAGCCAATCAATTTAAAAGATTGTGTAATTGAATATTTCCAAAATATTATATTCAATTAAAATTGATTGTGTCATAGTCAATTTTAACCAATCTTTCCTTTTTTCTTGTTCAATCATGTATGATAAATGATGCATGAACATACCAAATATGTATGCAAATATTTAAACCATTTAAATAAATCATACCATATTTGAAAGAATAAATAAAGAATAAAATTAATCACATTAATTAATTATTCTATTTATGAGCTAATTATCCAAATCATATTAAGATAACTAATTTAAGATATTTTAAAATCTTAAAATCCAATTTTAATATTTTAAAAATAAATCTTATAAGATTTGATTTTATTCCAAAGTAAAAATTTTAAAATCTTTCAAATATCAGAAACCAATTTTTCTTTAAATTATGGGGCAGTTTGGTAATTTAAATAAAATTCTGGGCTAGGGTTTTGAGAAGGACTCAAAGTCCAGGGGTCATTCTGCAATTTTAAAACCATTTTAAAACTCAGCATTCCATTTTGGTAATTAGAGACTGTGGTGGGGAAAATCGATAAATTCAACAGTTTAGCATTTCTGTTGGCTTCCTCTACTCGGCGGCGTCAAACGCCGGTCGTCTTTTCCAGCACTTATTAGCTTCTTCCGGTCATCTTCTCCGATCAAATCGTATCCCCATCACTCTCCTCCAACAACTGATGTGAATCACCCATCGAGGAGACAACGACGTCGGCGTCCAACGCCTGGGATTCCGACTAATCAAAGAGAGAAATCGTGCGAGGGTTCTTCCGATCGAGATCTTTCATCGATTGAGATCAATCTAAAAACTTTTTGGCTGTTTCGACTTCCTGAGATCATTGACAAGGGGAAACAAAGTGCCTGGAATTATTTTCCAATGAGCTTCGTTTTCCTAGCGAAGCAACAGTAACCAAAAACAAGCTTTCCGATTAGTTTCGAAACAACACAAATAGTATTTCCGGCCAAACGAAAAACCCAGTAACTCCAGCCCAGTTTAAAACAAACCAAAATCCAATTTCTGGCTAAAAATTTTTACAAACCCCGTTTTGACAAACCCAATTTTTGAAACCCTAATTTCCAGCGAGGGAACCGAGAACCCAGAATTCAGTTTCAAATCCCGACCAAAAATAAAAAAAGAACAAAACACCAATTTCAAAATCATTTTTTCATGCAACATATGACCAAAAATTCGAAAGACCCACAATGAGTCCTCTCTTTCGCTTGTAGACCCATTTACATCCAATAGGCCGAAACCCATCAGGAAGGTCTACCAGCTCCCAGACTTGATTTGAGTCCATAGAACCCATCTCAGCAATTATCGCTCTCTGCCAAGAATCTGTATCTTTATCCTGGAGAGCCTCATTGTAGCTAACTGGGTCTGGTTCATGAGCACCGAGGATAAAGTCTGAAGACTCACCCAAACCCATGTACCTCTCAGGCTGTCTGACAACCCTCCCACTACGACGAGGCGCAGCCTGTGTAAGAGCATCATATGTGATAGTGTACACAGTCCCTTCTGGTGTATCTTCCTGTACTGGTGCATCTAGAATAATGGATTGTCTTATAAGCTCTTCTAATACTACCTTGATGCTTGACTTGTGATCTAAAATATAGTCCTCCTCAAGAAATATGGCATTGGTGCTCACCACTACCTTCTGATCCTGAGAACTATAAAATAAACCACCCCTCTTTCCTTTGGGGTAGCCTACAAACAACATAGCCTTTGATCTCAAATCTAACTTACCTGCATCTGCCTCAAGCACATGTGCTGGACAACCCCAAATCCTTAGATGTCTCAGACTAGGCTTTCGCCCAGTCCACAACTCTAGGGGTGTCATAGGCACAGATTTAGATGGCACGAGATTATGGAGATAACACGCTGTCTCTAAGGCATAACCACAAAATGAGGTAGGCAACTCACTATAACTCATCATCGATCTAACCATATCCATAAGAGTCGTGTTCCTTCTCTCTGCTACACCATTATGCTGAGGTGTGCCAGGTGCAGACAACTGAGACTGAATACCGACCTCTGACAAATAGGACCTAAAATTCACTAGAGAGGTATTCGCCACCGCGATCAGATCGCAAGGCCTTGATACTCTTACCCAAATGGTTCTCCACCTCATCCTTAAACTCTTTGAACTTGCCAAATCATTCAGACTTGTGGCGCATCAGGTATATGTATCCATATCTAGAGTAATCATCCGTGAATGTCACGAAATACTCATAACCAATGCTAGCCTAAACTAACACAGGCCCACACAAGTCAGAATGAATCAACTCTAAAACCTCCTTGGCCCTATACTCCTTTGCCTTAAAAGGCCTCTTGGTCATCTTACCTTCTAAGCAGGACTCACAAGTTGGATAGTTGTCAATCTCTAATGAGCTCAAAATCCCATTATTAACAACCTTTGAATCATACTAAGGTTGATGTGACCAAGTCTTAGGTGCCAAAGATAAGTTTGATTCAAAGGGGAAGACTCTTTTCTCTTATTATAATTCAGTGATGAGTTAATAGTTTTAGTAGTTTGCATTGCTGGGGAGTATGTCTTGATTAAAAACAGATTTTCAACTAATGTATCGAAACATATAAACTTCTGGTTATTTATAATAAAAACAGAATTATCAGAAAAAACACACTTATAACCATCCAAAATATGTCTCGAAACTGAAAGCAAGTTCTTCCAAAAACTGGGTACATAAGACAATCCTTTAAATTTAAAAAGAGTATGAAAAATAAAGACATAAAACTCTCACTGCAACAACCGAAACTCTGGTAGTATTGCCGAGGTAAACCTGCAACTCCCTCTCTCTAAGTAGCTGGGTTATTTGGAACCCCTAAAAGGAATTACAAACGTGATCAGTGGCTCCTGAATCCACACCAAGTATCCGTGGGAATCGCCGCTAAACACATCTCAATAACTAGTGAAAATTTACACATACCTCGAGGCTTCTGGCAATCCTTCTTCCAATGTCCCACCTTGCCACATCTGAAACACTTGTCTTTCGGCTTATGCTTCTTGGCAATGCCCGCCTTGGGTCCATGATCAGCAGCTCCTGCTTTCTGGTCTCTCCTCTTCTTTTGCTTCCTGGATTTGGGCCAAACAGATGAACCTGAGAGACCAACAGTAGCCAAGGCTTGCTTATTCTCTGCGAAGAGGCCCTCAGCAGACACCAATACAGTCATGAGCTCGAGAAGTGAATATGAGAGCTTGCCCATATTGTAGTTCAACCGAAACTGCTCAAAACTGGGGGGCAAGCTCTGGAGAATGATATCGACCTGGGTCTCCCCATTAATATCACTTCCCAATACCTCGATCTCATTGATGCAGCTCATCATGTCCAGCACGCGATCCCTCACTGAAATGCCCTCAGCCATCCTAGCATTCATGAGTTTCCTTATAGCTGACTGCTTGGCTGCCCTACCCTGAGGTTGAGCATCATATCGTAGGTTGAGGTAAACAACTGTTGCTGGTGCTGCAGTACACTCAACATAGAAGCCAAGATGTAGTAATGGGTCATCTCATCAGCCTTCTGTCACCTCGTATATGGCTCTCACTGCTTATGGGTGGCATCATAGCTGGGCTTAGGGGGGCACTCCTCAGTGAGCACGTACTTGTATGCCTCAACGGTAATGACAATATCCAGGTTACGTTTCCAGGTAATGTAATTTGGACCCGTAAGTTTGTTCTGATTAAATATGACAGCTAGCGGGTTGAACGACATATCGACAACTGAAAAAGAAATAGTCAAGTTTCAGTATACTTTTTTGAAAATATTGATATCCTCAAAACAATACATTCTCCTACTGACATCTCTCACACCGGGATTAACGCAGGTCACGTTGGGTGAACGTCTACGCCAACTCACATTCGTTCGAGAACAACTGAAATTCATTAATTTCATTATCTGACCAACGATTTTATGATCAATAAAATTGATAGTCGATAATTTTAGCCGTACACAATAAGCAGCGTAACCTCTTAGGAGGAATACTACAGACGGTGCACTAAGTGTTTGCCATTACATGACTTCTAAGCTTGTTACTTCGGATACTAATGCGCCTTGGTTAGTGAGGGTGTCTCAACTTTCTCCAATTAACCTCGCTATAGTCATCCCTTTAGAAATTCAATCTAGTGATATCTCGGGGTTGAAGACTTATCCGTAGGGAAAAAGGCCCTTGACCAGCGCATCGGTCTAACCCACATCACATATGAATCCGTAATGGAGGCCATGGGGATATTTACCAACTCACTCCCACTTAGATTTTTAAGTTTGAGGATTTTTCTGTTTTAACATGCAATATCTTAACAAAGGATATTCGCACCCATAAAACCGTTGGAGTTTTAATATGTGAATAATCTACCTTAGTTAATTGCACTTTACTTTTTAAAACATTTTGGTATTCGTTCATGCAAATAAATCGAAAACACACAATCAACGAAAAGGCATAAATACGGGAAATTAAAGAAATAAAATTTCCTGACTATTATGGCCTTCTCTATTGTTGATTCCTTGACACCTCGGTGACACGTCCCGTCATGTCACTCCCACTTGTTATTTGGATTCCTCTCGATTCGCCTGGGTTTTCTCGGTTATCTACATAATTAGGAATCACCCAAAATTATGAGAAACCAAAACCCACGAATATAAGTTACCCAAAATAACGTCTTCGTCATAATACATAAATTCCTATATACAAGGCATTTTTTCCTGGAATTTAAAGACGACAACATTAGATTAAATCCTACTACAAGATTTATCTAATCCTACATAGCTTCCAGCTCGTGGTTATTACTATTACATACATTTCTATTCAAAAACAATACGAGCCTGGACATGTCTCGGGGTTTATGAATGAAAAATAAAATTCTACCATAATAGCCGGGAAACTAATAACCACCTGTTTAAACATTTGGACAAAAATAATAATGCCAAAATAAAGCCATGTAATAAATTAAACAAGTATAAAGCCAAAACACTCACTCTGATACCAATTTGAAGGAAAACAGAACAAGTCCGGGCTAAATTGAAAATCTCACTTTCGTGCAATGCATTCCAGAATCGGAAACTTTCGACAAAGCTCAGGCTCAAATCCAATTTCCCCTGAACGGATCTAGGCTTATACTAGTTCAATTTATTTAAATGATATGCTAAAAATTACATATTTAATTTAAAGCGAAAGTCTTAAAGATTATACTTTGAAGCGTGTCCCTAGCAATAAGAAAATCAAAGCTGAAAATCTTGCTGTTTACCACCCGGGACCAATCACGAGAGAATCCTGATAACAACTCTGTCTGTACCTCAAAATCACTGGGCGACTATCCACAAGGTAGCTAAGACACTAAAGAAGAGATCCATATGAGACCCACTTTGAAAAACTCGTCACATCCTCAGCAGATCGTTGCCCGAAGATTACTGTACTTATTTACCGCCTGGGTGCAAAATCCACTCGAAATCCCAAGGATAACTCCAAACAGCCTCGAACTTGGTGGGCAAGTGTCTACGAGGTGGCTAAAGGCACTGGCGAAGAAATCCAAAGAAACCCACTTCAAGACAATCACAGATCTGAAAAACAGACATAGCCCGGGAAACTGATTATAATTTGAAAACCCACACCGCCTCAATAAAACTTCGTGGGTAAGTTATTTTCTCGTAGATCTAGACTTTGGTGAACCAAAAAGAATGAGCCAAAGGATCAATGCAACAAATAAATAAAGCCCACTATGAAAATGCACCAAAACGGTACTGAAAATTCCAAAAAACGCAGCCGGCGCTAACTGCCCGGGAAAAGAGCGGCGAACAGACTTCTCGAGCGGCGTTTGAACTTCCAGGCGGTGATCTTGGGCTTCTAGAATCATGCGCCAAGTTTCTCGAACAAGAAAGATCGCAAACCGACTTCGAAAAAGAATTCTCAATATGGAAGAAAGAATTCTCTCTCTAGGCATGTCTTTCTCACTCTAAGGCATTTGCCTACAAAGTTTCTAATGTCTTCAAATGTGGCTAACATTAGCTATTAATAGGGAGCTCATTGGGAGACCTAGTGGGCTTTTGAGTTGGGCCTTAGTGTTTGACTTTCGTAGGCCCCTTAGTCTTCCCTAGACTAATCAACTCGAATCGATCCTTTCAAATTAATTTCTTAACCCACTTTGTTAATTTAATTTAATCAAACCCGTAGGATTAATTAATTCATATAGAATTAATTTTCTTAATTAGTCAAATGCATAATTAGTCGTACCACTAACAGACCAATTATGGAACTACCGCTCTAAAATGACTTTACATCGCACTACTTTATTTTCTTTTATCTCCCCACATTAAAGATCTAGTGCTCGTCGGTTTATTAATTTACTGACAAACTAATTCACCGACTTCTTGGTATCCGAGATTAGTACCACTCGACCTTCTTATTATACCTGACGTAAAGTCCACTGGCCAGTTTTAGTACAATAAACCTTATGAGCTTATCTCGGGAGCACCATCAACCCGGCGAACCGGTACGTGGATTCCTCTGACTAGCAACGACACGTAAGAAGCTAAACACCGCATACCCAACCTACCGAGGTATAGGCCTCAATTGACCACACTCTTTGGCACATCAAAGCATATGATATCTAACTCTCACGCTCGTCCCAATCTATGGATTGAGAGACTGAATACTAGAACCGAATTGACTACGCCGATCAGTACAAGTCAATTCTATCCAAACTGGTCATGCTCAATATGCCCCGGGCATATCCGTGTGATTTAAATTAGTCTAGATAAACTAATTTCCAAACCACACGATAACCTATACCAATAGTATGTTCAGACTATCTCAGTTACGGGCATGCTTTTTATGTATCAATACTTTAACCAATAATGGTATATACTGTGTCTTTCCACACCCCATTATCTAGTTCTATGATATAATGGAACAATTTAATACTAAAAAAAATGATATGTCATCTGTGGATATTAGTTTTTGATACAAGCCATAGCTTTTCTGTATTCAAAACTAACAATAACTGCTCAAGTTCTCAGCCAGCTTACGCATGACCCCACACAATCTCAGCCTTGATCACTGTCTTCAAACTTGCATTTTCTGAAGAATTTCAATCTTTGTTTTAAACTTTTTTCTTTTGTTTTTGGGATTTCACGATCATGGATACTCATACTTAGTTTTTAGATGTCAGCTTATTTAACTTTTAAGTTTTCCCCAATGTCAAGTGGGGTATTTAAGTTTTATTTTTAATATCTATAAATGATGCGCTATTATTATGCAACTTCTTGTGAATATTATCTGCTGGAACATATTAATTGTAGAATATCCTAAGGGGAAAGAAATTTTGGAAAATATGCTCGTTCATTGATAATCCATATTTGACACTTTGCTTGGAAGTGGTAGTGTGTCTAGGATCTTATATAATCTGATAAGATCAGGAACTGGACTTGTGCATCCAGGTAGGTTCTTATGAACCATTGTCTTTGGAATTTTCTTAGCCAATCCAATGCTTGAAATTCTGGAGACTCCAGTGATATTTTCATCTAAACGACTTGCACATTCTGAACATATATTTTTTTTAGCAAGTAGTGTATATTTTCTACCATGGATCTCCTTAGATGGACTGATGATACTTGTGAAAAAAATTGATGAAGTATTTGCTGGTTTGAAGTATTAAGCATACCCAAATATAATTGAGCATTTGAGCCTATAGTAAGTATTATTTTGCTTGCTTTTTCCTTTAATTGCGTGAATGACTTGTGTTGGATTGAGAATCCAGAATTTGAGATGGTACGCATGTTACTTGTTGATTTTGGGCATAAGATGTTGAAATGATATAGGCAATAGAAACGCTTTCTCTTTATTTGGCCAGCTCAAATAGATATAACCTTTAGGATTGCCCCTTTGAGCTATCAGCCTCATTGTTGCTAACCTACACCATTAGCCATCCTACATTTTGCTCTGAATATTGTCACTGATGTTTTAACCCCCAATGTACTTAATTATGATTCTAGTAGACTGAACTTTAGTAAAATGGATTCATAATGATTTAAGGCAGTAAACAACAAAAAAAATAAAAAATAACGAAGGGAAGAAGTGATGGAACTTTAAGCCCTAAGTATTCAGTTGTCTAAAAAAAAAAAAAACCTGCCTTCCGCAGAAGTGAGGGATGTTTAAGCCCCGTACCCTTAGTTAGTAGTATAATCTAAAGTAAAGAATGAATATAAACTAGAATCAGGTTAAGTACCAAGGATTCTAGCTCAAGTTTTCCAGTGTTGACCTTCTCTTTGACCTTCAACCCTAACCTTTAGCCAAAGACGTATGGATTAACACCTTGTATCCAGGATTAGTGTGGAGGTGTGTTTCTTTCTCAAGACTATGGCTGCATTAATTTAGCACAAGTATGAGAGCTCACTTAAAAACATACAGAACTCACGGAAGCTCCCTTGGGCTCACTAATGAGAATACTTGAATCAGGAAATGTTTCAACCAAGTGGTTCACTTGTATCTAAACTCTAATGTGCTGACTGAACCATTGTATGTATATGTGCTGCTTGCTTTATTTTGACTCTGATGTTGAGGAACTTTAAAACACTGGAGTCAGAATTACGATTGGCTATGTTAAATTTCCTTTGGTTCTTAATGACCTTGCTTGAGGAAAAGCAAGATTTTAGTGTGGGGGGAGTGATGTAACCCTAAGTTACATAAATTTTCATAGCATCTTCCACAAAGTTCATTACATTTAGATAGAGTTTTGATCACTTTTGTGTACTTTTCAAGCTTATAATGGGCTTTGTTTGAAATGCAGGCTCAAGTTTGGTTTTATCATTTTTCCATCACAAATGAGGTCACAAAGTGCTGAAATGATGAATTTGGCAAGCTGGTCAGTGCTGGAAAAAATTAGTCATCTCAGATGGGCATGTGTGCTAAAAAGACTATTGTACCCCTGCTGTTTTAGTTAATTACAAGCCTATAATGCTGTATTATTATATATTGTGAGTGGACAAATCCTGAAGGTAACTTTTTGCTTCGTTTTCTTTCATTTGGAGCCGACAACTCTGGGTGTAAATCAGGTAGCTGGGGTTTCACTTGAAGATGAGGATTTAGTTTAGAAGCATGTTGTTCTAAGCAATTCATGGTGGTTGTGCAATCTGAGTCAAACCCTTTTGAAATACCATTGCACGGGATTTTGGTTTACCTTGTTCGATATGTCATGCAATCAAAAACAAAACTAATAAAAATGGAAGATTTAGAATTGACCTTTGAGGCGTGATACTCAAGAAATCTCTTGTATTCCCTTAGACTAGTCCAGACGTTGTGTGGACAACGATCTATCGAATGTTTCTGAATCAGACCCGACAGAAAAAATTTCTCACGAAAAACCAACAGAGAAAACTACCCAGATCTAGGATCTCGTGCTGCCGCTAGAACCTCCGTTCTCCTCCGCCGCCGGCGAAAAATGCTCCCGCCCCCGTCTTGTTTCGAAACTGCCTCCGGTTTCACACTGAACCTAAGGCTATGTATTTCTCTCTCAAAGATTTTGTGTTATGTCTGAATTATGACAATCTCTGCCTTCTGGGGCTGACTCCTGTGTCTTATATAGAGGGCTTTAAGAGAGACTTCAAGTGGGCTTAAGGTTGGTCTTCCTGATGGGTTTAGATTCTATTAACTCCAATCCACGTCTTAAACTGATTGATAACCAATTGACCAAATGATTAATTAAATCCACTTTGTCAATTAATGGCGTGCTCTTATTTTTGTATATGTTTTAGGTGAACACTTCAAAACAAATTTATAAATAAACAAAATAAAAATACTAAAACTATAGTACTTAAGGTTTCGTTTCCATACGATAGTTGTCTTTCTTGATAAAAGTGTTGGGTTTGAGTCCTTACATACTAATGTTTTTGTAGTTTTTCGCATAAGAATATAAGAAAAAAAATGGGTAGATGAGTAATTTCAAGTTCAGATAAAAATGATGAAAATGAAATAAAAAGATAACAAGTTAATAAAAGGCAGGAAAATCACACCACAACTAGATCAAGGGAGCTATTGTAAATGGGAATGAAGCAACTCACTATTCAAATGGATAATGCCTCTCTTTAACTTCCTATAAGAACCAAAATAGCCAATAATATACTAGGATCATCAATCCAACTTACTATAAATCTTCTACACCAAATACACAAGGAAAATTGGAGACATGAAGTTCTCATCACAAATAGCAATAGAATCAACTAAACTTGCAACACAAGAAATCTCAATTGACTACACCAAATGCTCAACTAAGTTTATATCTACAATTACTCCCTTAAATGGAGTAGATTCAACATATATTCCACTAACAAGACAAAATCCACATGAAAAGATAATGAATTAATTCAATTGCAATAAACCCATTAAACAATATTCATGAATAACCAAAGATACGATCAAACCCAACAAGGAAATGATAATTGCATAATGAGAAGATTTGATTCACAAGAGAAGGTGAAGTCTTTCTCAACATATGAAAGAAGAAATCCACAAATCTCTTGAATTCCACCTATAAAATGCATTTATTTACATTGAATCCTTGGATTTGGTGTACATCACATGGAAATCCACTACCCCCTAGAAGGGTAGATTTCCCTAGAATCTACTTGGAACATAGTTGTTCTAAGAGAATTCATAGTGAGTGTGTGTGTAAAAAAGGTGAGAAAGTGTGTGTTTCTTCCTCATTAAGCTACTCTCTCTAAACTCTCAAATACCTACTAAGGTGTAATAATGTATGTCTTTACAAGGGGCCTTGACCATTAAGAAAGTTTCCAGAGGGCTAAAATTGGAATTACGTAAGTAAAATCACGCCAAAGGTAATTTTTTATTTTCATCAGCGATTTCTGGGCGACGACCAGGCGGTGGTGCTGTGATGACACTGAGTTCGACGGCTATCAGGCGCCAGTACCTAGCGAACGTCAATCTCAGACATCTTCTTCTTTTTGCACTCTTTAGAAAATCTTATCTTTAAGCTCCAATTCCGCATGTTTTCTTCCTTTTTTTAGCAAAAGTCTTTAAGTTTATTAAAAAATCTCCAACATGCCTCCTTACTACAAAATCATGCCAATCCAACTATAATGCATTGAAAGCTCATAAAAGGTGTCATAATCTTTGAAATTTAACAAAAAGTAAGCTAAACGTGAATGATTTTGGGTCATAAAAAGGTATATTTTGGAGTCACGTAATTTAACCCAACACATAATTAATCGTACCACTAATGGATTAATTATGGAACTGCCCCTCAAACCGAATAATGCTTCCGGTTTATCTTAATTAAATATTCGTTAATCTCCCTGTGTCAAAGATATAATGCTCATCGATTTATTAATTTACTGATAATTTAATTTAATCAACTTACTCTCATTCGAGATTAGTACCACTTGACCTTATACTATACCAGACATAAGTCTACTGGCCAGATTTAGTATAATAATCCTTCCAAGCTCGTGTTGAGAGCACCATTACCCCGACGCATTGGTACACGGTTTCCTTTCGACTCAAAATAGTACACCAAACAACTAAACACGCTCACCTAACCTACCGAGTATATAGGCCTCAAGCGACCGCACTCTTTGGCAGATTAAAGTACACTATGCTCAATCCTTGTGCCCGTCCTTGTCTAGGGATTAAGAGAATGAATTGAAGGATCGAATTAACTATGAAGGATCAGTAGAAGTTAATTCAATCCTAATCGGTCATGCTTAATACGCACCATGCGTATTTGCATGATTAAATCCTTTTAGGCTAACCAATTTTAGAAACACACAATGACTTAAACCGACAGTGTGTTTAAAACTGTCTCAGTCCTGAGCCTTATTTATATATCATAACATTAATCAATAATGAGATTTACTGTGTCACACCAAAAACCTCATTATCTAGTCATATGATATAAAGGGACTTCATGTATAAATGTAAACACAAATAATTAACTAAAACACTTTCAATCTATATATCTGGGAAATAATGTTCATACAAGCAAAGCCTTTCAATATTCACACCAACACCCAAACCCAATAGTATATTGGTCGGGTTTTACCCGCTCAATAGTATATTGGGTTTGGGCGGGTAATGGGCTAGCGAGATTTTTTGCCAGGCCTAAGCTAAATGTTTACTTGATCTCTTAGTGACACTGAATTTCATCAAACAAATGATAACACTTATAATTTATTGGGTACGACCATGCACTTCTCAGTTCACTATCAAGTGGCAAGATATCATCTCTCACTTAAGAGAGACTTGTAGTCCCACCACTTCGCTTACATACCTTAGCGTGATTCATAGCATACCCAGTCATACCCATACTTGGCAACATGTTATGGCCTCGCTAGGCGTATGTCAAAGCACACTACTCATCACCTAAAACCATGTAGTGATTTTTGGAATAAGGATTCTAGTACGAGTACAACTCAACATAATCACTCATGATCTAAGTAGTCCATGGAGTGTTTCTTCTGGCAGATCGATTCAATGATATGTTTCCAAACGTATTCATTTATGTCTTTAGTTGATGTCACTGCATCATGGCTAGTGAAACTTTACCAACACTAAAGCACGTACTAGTCTTATCATATTGACGTTCCTACGTCAATAACTGACTAGGGATAGTTTTGTACTTAGAACATTTTTTGGCTTAAGGGGATTTACAACCAATACACTTTCAAGGTTCATTTATAAGCCAATGTTCTAGTACATGAATCATTTCATCATTTATATATGCACAAGAATATTAAACTGATGAAATTAACTCATTTGATATTATATCCATCAGACGACAAATGTTTATACATAACCCTCATAAGGGCACATACACCAACACTTCTTGTATCTCATTTATGCATTTCTTGTCCTCACTTAGAAACCAAAAAGCACTGGAGCAGTCTCTTTAAATTCTTCTAACAATCTTACACATCTCACCTCCATACCCTTCAACAATTCACTTAAAGAACCACTCAACATTTCTTCCTTGAAACTACTATTTCAATCTTGTTCTGCCATATAATTACAAGAATTATATGTATCATAAAAACAATTATTCACACGCCACTTCTCCATTGGGGTAGGAATAACAAACTGTTAGGATCAAAGGCATGATTTTCAAAAGTTCTACGCAGCGAATTCATGCCAATTCTAATTTTAGTGTTTTTTAATCCTACATTCAAAACAAGTAAACCATACCCTTGAAGGGTAATTGGTAGCCACGTCTGGATCCTAGATTGATGTTAGTCCAGATCCTTCTTTCCGATTGCATTTGTCATCAACAAAAATCCTTTCTTGAAGGATTCTCTACTTTCAACCACGAAAGCTAATGAGTTCCAAGGAAGTAATGCTAAAGATATCAAAGATGATGATGGAGAAGGCATGGCCGAACCACCCTCAACTCCAAATAATTCTGCACATATCATTCCACCAAATCCACATGAAGGGATGATGGGCCCAATGACTCGTTTGAGAAAGAAAAGGATGCAAGAAGCCTTGAACATTTTGATTCTTGAAGTCTATTCAAAAGAGGATCCAAAGGCTACCTCAATTCATGCCAAATATTACAACATTTTGCAAGTCTTAGATCTTGATCGAAATGGTGTGGGGAGTACTTTTTTATGAAGATTCCAGAAGTGAACATTTCCTCCGACAGGCCCATGTCGCCTGAGGAAGGTTGGGCATAATAGAGATTTTCCTCCGACATGCCCATGTCACCTGAGGAAGGTTGGGCAGAATAGAACTTTTCCTTCGACATGCCCATGTCGCCTGAAAAAGGTTGAAAATCACATTTATGAACTAAATTTATGGACGAATTTCAACAACATTTGGGTGATATTTTCAAGTGTTTTTTTTTTTGCATTTTTTAGTATTTATAATATTATAATTAAGTGCAAGAGTCTTCTAGGTCAAAGAGCTTTTTTAGGTCAAAGAGCTTTTCTTGGTTAAAGAGAATTGTTAATGCTAGTATTGACTAGAAGATTTAGAATTGCTATTTAATCCTTTTGTAATTTTTCAACCTTGGTCCCTCTTAAAACTCTATAAATAGGGGCCTTGGTTAACTATTGGAATTCAAGATTTGATGGTATAAACTTTAAGGAATTTTTGCTTTCTTTGCTAGTTTATTAGTGAGCTAGTTTTAGTCTTGCAAGTATGCTTGCAAAACTTATTTGGCTTATCAACTAAAACTCTTCCTTTTAGTTGTGGAACCTTCTACTCTTCTTTTCTTATTCATTTCATAATCCAAAGGTGTTAGGTTTATCCTAGTGTTGTTGGGTTTGAAAATTAGAGGGGTGCGAATAGTAATTTTAAAACTACCATTTTATGATTCAAAAATGATAGGTTTCATCCTATTGTTGTTGGGTCTATTTTGGTTTGGGTTGTTTTTGCTTGGAAGATTTCAAGACATCTTTCAATATAGTGTGATTCAAAGGTGTTGAGTTTATTAATACTCAATATTGTTGAATCCACTTGAGCTAGTTGTTTTTCTCAAAAGATCAATCGAGGCCAATTCTACAATTCATCTGAATTCGCACCTTAGATTCACATCAAAAGCACTTTGCAAATTCGGTACTAGCTGTTTTCTCGTACAGAGAATTTATCAGGATTGTGTATAATTTGCTTGTTCTGATTTTTCTCTAATTGAAACCTCTCTTTTCTAGAATAATATCCCTAGGATAATTATAGAGACTAACTTTCCAAAATCAGTATTGTAATCAATCAATTATTACATTACTTATTTAATAAGATTCCAAATCAGTATTATTACAAAATATTATTTTATTAATTCCAAATCAGTATTAAATAATATTTACTGATTCTAAATTAGTATTAAATAATACTTTAATGATTTGGGATATACACCAAGCCCATGGATCAACCTATGACCCATGGATCAGGCCGATGAGTCAAGAATCTCAATTGCAATTAAGTTCCTTGATTTATCAGCCCATCCCAATTATTCTCAGGTAATTAATTAACTCTTAATTAATACCACAAAACTTTTCAATAATATTTAATTAAACCATTTAATTAAAGCTTATTTATTTAAGTATAACAATTATACTTATTGTAGGCAAGAATACTTATTTTCATCATCGAACTTTCTTATGTGCAATCCTGTTGGCCCATTCTAAATTGGTAATGGATAACTCAATCTCATTGATTAATCCATAAGTCATTAGTGGTCTCTATCAAGACATAATGACTGCCCAATTTGTTAGTTTTGAATGCAGAAAAGCTATTACTTGTATGAAAAACTAATATTCACAGTTGACATATCGTCTATATTTCAGTATGATAGTGTTCCAATATATCATAGAACTAGATAATGAGGTGTGAAAAGACACAGTAGATCTTGTTATTGGTTAAAGTATCGATATATAAAAAAAATGCTCGTAACTGAGATAGTCTGAACATACTATCGGTAGAGGTTATCGTATGATTTGGAAATTAGTTTGTCTAGACTAATTAAATTATACGGGTGTGCCCAGGGCATATTGAGCACGACCATTTTGGGTAGAATTAACTTGTACTGGTCGACGTAGTTAATTTGGTCCTAGTATTCTAATCTGTTAATCCCGAGATTGGGACAGGCATGAGAGTTAGATATCGTATGCTTTGTTATGCCAAAGGGTGCGGTCAATTGAGGCTTAAATCTCGGTAAGTTGGGTATGCGGTGTTTTGAAGGAAAACTGAACAAGCCCGGGCTAAATTGAAAACCTCACTTTCGTGCATTGCATTCCAGAATCGGAAGCTTTCGACCAAGCTCAGGCTCAAATTAATTTACCCATGAACGGATCTAGGCTTATACTTATTTAATTTATTAATCGGGACACAAAAGATTTGATCTTTAATTAAAGCGGAATGTTTAAAGATAATACCTTTTGAAGTGAAGTCCCTTGCCTAAAGAAAAATCCAATCTTTGTTGCGATTCCAATAGAAATCCACTAGATATCTCCAAGAACACTTCGAATATTGCGTGGGCAATAATCTATCGAAGCTTACTTGCTTAGCCCACGAAAACCCACAAAGAAATCTTTCAAATTGGATTCTAAAAACCCAAAATTATGACCGAACAAAACCCTGAAAATATTCCACCTTCTGCTCGAAAAAACCGACTGCTGCAGCGCCTGGAATCTGCCGATGATCAGTCCAACGTCTACCCGGGATCTAGACAAGAAGGAGCTACGAATCACCCATCAAATGAAAGAGATCAACGCAGCCTTCTCGAATCAACCGCACGAGACATGCGACTGAAGCAAACCAGCGCCGGGCTGAAGAACATAAATCGCGGCAGCAATTTTTCGATGAAAAACCTAGCAGAAATCTGGTGGAATTTTTTGAAAAATAACTTGAAGGTTCGGTCTTTTGGTTGAATCCAATTCGAGAAGCAAGAAATCTAGTTCGTTTTTGAGTGAAAACTTCAAGAAGAAGAAGTTCTCTCTCTAGAACATTCTTACTCTAAAATGGGCAAGACTTGTCTTGCAAGATTTCTTAGCTTTCTTTGGTCTCAAGTTATTCTATTTATAGGAGCTCTCGTGGAGACCTAATGGGCTCTCGAGTTAGGCCTTTTAATTTGACTTTCATTGACCGCTAAGTCTTCCCGACTAATCAACTTCAATCGACCCATTTAAATTAATTTATTTAATCCACTTTGTTAATTTAATTTAATCGAACCCTTTGAATTTATTAATTCAAATAGAATTAATTTCTAAATTCACTTTGTAGATTAAATATTAATTAAACCTTTTGGATTAATTAATTTACCTTGTCGATTAGTCAAATGCATAATCGGTCATACCACTAACGGACTAATTATGGAACTACCGCTCGAAAACGACTTTACATCGCGCCATTATATTTTATTCTATCTCCCCACATTAAAGATCTAACGCTCGTCAGTTTATCAATTTACTGACAAATTAATTCACCGACTTTTTGGTTTCCGAGATTAGTACCACTCGTCCTTTTATTATACCAAACATAAAGTTCACCGGCAGGGTTTAGTATAATAACTTTACGAGCTCATCTCGGGAGCACCATCAACCCGGCGAACCGGTACGTGGATTCCTCCGACTAGCAACGGCACGTAAGAAGCTAAACACCGCATACCCAACCTACCGAGGTATAGGCCTCAATCGACCGCACTCTTTGGCAAATCAATGCACACGATATCTAACCCTCACGCCCGTCCCAATCTCGGGATTGAGAGACGGAATACTAGGACCGAATTGACTACCCCGATCAGTATAAGTCAATTCTATCCAAACTGGTCGTGGTCAATATACCCCGGGTATATCCGTGTGATTTAAACTAGTTTAGATAAACTAATTTCCAAACCACACAATAACCTATACCGATAGTACGTTCAGACTATCTCGGTTACAAGCATACTTTTTATATATCAATACTTTAACCAATAACGGTATCTACTGTGTCTGTCCACACCCCGTTATCTAGTTCTAGGATATAAAGGAACAAATTTATACCGAAACAAAATGATATGTGAACTGCGGATATTAGTTTTTGATACAAGCCATAGCTTTTCTGTATTCAAAACTAACAATCTCCCACTAATACTCAAAGCTATGCTAAGAAGTACAAAAACTTTCCAACCCGCTATTACACTGCTGTCATAATAAAATCTCCAGAACTCCTTTAAGCTCACTCACATGGCTCTCTCAAGAATCTGACTCCCATGCCCTCCACATGTCTCTCAAAGACCTTTGGGGTCAATGGCTTGGTGAAAGGATATGCAAGGTTGTCATCTGAAGCTATCTTGGCCACGATCACGTCTCCCCTCTTTACAATCTCTCGTGTTAGGTGGTACTTGCGCTCTATATGTTTACTCACCTTATGGGCTCGTGGTTCCCTTGAGTTAGCAACTGCACCATTGTTATCACAATAAACTGTGATAGATCTAGGCAACTCAGGAACCACATCTAAGTCCATCAGGAATCTCATGAGCCATACTGCCTCTTTCGCTGCCTCTGAAGCGGCAACGCACTCGGCCTCCATGGTAGAGTCCGCCACGCATTTCTGCTTGACACTCCTCCATACTATGGCTTTACCTCCTAGAGTAAACACAAACCCAGAGGTAGACTTACTCTTGTCCAAATCACATTGAAAGTCCGAATCTGTGTAACCCAATGGTACAAGCTTCTGCACTCCATAAACTAGGACATAATCTCTCGTCCTATGCAAGTACATGAGAATACATTTTACTGCCTCCTAGTGAGCCTTCCCAGGGTTACTCTGATATCTGCTAACCATGCCAACGGCAAAGCAAATATCAGGCCTCGTACACAACATAGCATATATGAGGCTACCCACTGCAGAAGCATAGGGTATCGCCTTCATGGCACCTATCTCCTCAGCAGTCTTAGGACACTACTCCTTAGATAAATGCACTCCATGCCTGAAAGGTAGTGACCCTTCTTGGAGTTCTGCATGTTAAAACGGGCCAGAAACGTGTCTATGTAGGATGCCTGAGAGAGAGTCAGAGAACGTATCCTACGATCTTGAATAATCTTAATCCCAAGTATATGTCCAGCCTCTCCCAAATCCTTCATATCGAATTGCCTGGACAACCATGCCTTTACGTCTGACAACACCTTCTTACTGTTGCCAATAAGAAGGATGTCATCTACGTAAAGTACGAGGAACACCACCATATCACCATCACGCCTGCGATAAACACACTGCTCATCCAGACACTGAGTGAATCCATAGGACTGGATAACCTCATCAAAACGGATGTTCCAAGATCCGGATGCTTGCTTAAGTCCATAAATGGACCTTCTAAGCCTGCATACCTTGTGCTCTTGGCCCTTAACAATGAAGCCCTTTGGTTGCTGCATAAAGATGGTCTGCTCAAGACTTCCATTAAGGAAAGCTGTCTTGACGTCCATCTGCCATATCTCATAATCCATATGAGCAGATATGGCCAAGAGAATTCGGATTGACTTAAGCATAGCTACCGGGGAAAAGGGCTCCTCATAATCGATCCCTTCTTTCTAAGTATACCCCTTCGCCACAAGCCTAGCCTTGAAGGTCTCAACCCTCCCGTCAGATCCTCTCTTTCGCTTGTAGACCCATCTGCACCCAATCGGCCTAAACCCATCAAAAAGGTCTACCAACTCCCATACTTGATTTGAGTCCATAGAACCCATCTCATCAATCATCGCTCTCTACCAAGAATCTGCATTTTTATCCTGAAGAGCTTCATTGTAGTTAACTGGGTCTGGTTCATGAGCGCCAGGGATAAAGTCCAAAGACTCACCCAAACCCATGTACCTCTCGGGCTGTCTCACAACCCTCCCACTACGACGAGACGCAGCCTGTGCAAGAGCATCATCTGTGATAGTGTGTGCAGTCTCTTGTGGTGTGTCTTCCTTTACTTGTGCATCTGGAATAATAGACTGACTTCTAAGCTCTTCCAATACTACCTTGATGCTTGAATTGTGATATAAAATATAGTTCTCCTCAAGAAATCTGGCATTGGTGCTGATCACCACCTTCTGATCCTGAGGACAATAAAATAAACCACCTCTCATTCCTCTAGGGTAGCCTATAAACAGCATAGCCTTGGATCTTGCATCTAACTTGCCTGCATCTGCCTCGAGCACATGTGCTGGACAACCCCATATTCTGAGATGTCTCAGACTAGGCTTTCGCCTATTCCACAACTCTGATGGGGTCGAAGGCACAGACTTAGATGGCACAAGGTTGAGGATAAAACATGTTGTATCCATGGCATAACCCCAAAATGAGATAGGAAACTCACTGTAACTCATCATCGATCTAACCATCTCCATAAGAGTCCTGTTCCTCCTCTCTGCTACACCATTCTGCTGGGGTATGCCAGGTGCAGACAACTGGGTCTGGATACCCTCCTCTGACAAATAGGATCTAAATTCACTAGAGAGGTATTTGTCACCACGATCAGATCGCAGGGCCTTGATACTCTTACCCAGATGGTTCTCCACCTCTGCCTTGAATTCTCTGAACTGGCCAAAGCATTCAGACTTGTGGTGCATCAGGTATATGTATCCATATCTAGAGTAATCATCCGTGAACGTCACGAAATACTCATAACCACCTCCAGCCTGAACTGACATAGGCCCACACACGTCAGAATGAATCAGCTCTAAAACCTCCTTGGCCCTATACCCCTTTGCCTTAAAAGGCCTCTTGGTCATTTTACCCTCCAAGCAGGACTCACAGGTCGAATAGCTGTCAATATCTAGTAAGTCTAAAGACCCACTCTTGACCAACCTTTGAATCCTACTAAGGTTGATATGACCTAGTCTCAGGTGCCAAAGAAAAGTCTGATTCAAAGGGGAAGATTCTTTTCTCTTATTATGATTCGATGATGAGCTATTAGTTTCTGTGTTTTGTATTACTGGGGAGTATGTCTTAATTAAAAACAAATTGTCAACCAATGTACCAGAACGTATAAGTTTCTGGCCTTTTCTAATAAATATAGATCTATCAGAAAAACACACTTATAACCATCCAAAACAAGTTTAGAAACTGAAAGCAAGTTTTTACGAAAACTGGGTACATAAAGACAATCTCTCAACAATAAAGAAGAGTCTGAAAAATAAAGACAAATAACTCCCACTGCAGCAACAGAAACTCTGGTAGTATCCCCAAGGTAGACCTGCAACTCTCCCTCTCTAAGCAGTCGGGTCAGTTGGAACCCCTGCAAAGAATTACAAACATGATTAGTGGCTCCTGAATCCACACACCAAGTATCTGTGGGAATCGCCGCTAAACATGTCTCAGTGACTAGGGAAAATTTACACGTACCTCGAGGCTTTGGGCAGTCCTTCTTCCAATGTCCCACTTCGCCACATCTAAAGCAGTTGCCTTTCGGCTTCTGCTTCTTGGCAATGCCTGCCTTGGGTCCATGATTGGCTCCTGTTTTCTTGCCTCTCTTCCTCTTCTGCTTCCTGGCTTTGGGCTCGGCAGAGGAACCTGAGGGACCAATAGTAGCCAAGGCTTGCTTCTTCTCTGCGAATAGGCTCTCAGTAGACACCAATGCAGTCATGAGTTCAGAAAGTGAATATGAGATTGCCCATATTATAGTTCAATCAAAACTGCTCAAAACTGGGAGGCAAGCTCTGGAGAATGATATCGACCTGGGTATCCTCATCAATGTCACCTCCCAATACCTCGATCTCATTGATGCAACCAATCATGTCCAGTACATGATCTCTCACTGAAGTGCCCTCAGCCATCTTAGCATTTATGAGTTTCCTCATAGCTGACTGCTTGGCTGCCCTGCCCTGATGTCCAAACATCTCCCTGAGGTTGAGCATCATATCGTAGGTTGAGGTCATCTGCTGATGCTGGTGCTGCAATACACTTGACATAGAAGCCAAGATGCAGCACCTGGTTATCTCATCAGCCTTCTGTCACCTCGTATATGGCTCTCGCTGCTCAGGGGTTGCATCATCGCTGGGCTTAGGGGGGCACTCCTCAGTAAGCACGTACTTGTAACCCTCAGCGGTAAGGACCATGTCTAGGTTAAATTTCCAATCAATATAGTTTGGACCGGTGAGTTTGTTTTTGTTCAGAATGACAGCTAATGGGTTGAACGACATATCAACTGAAAATAAACAATTCAAGTTTCAGTATACTTTTTCAAAAATATTGAAAATCCACTAAAAACCAATATAATCTTCTACCGACATCTCTCACACCGGGATTAACGCATGTCACGATAGGTGAACGTCTACGCTAACCCACATTCGTTCGAGAAGAACCAAAGTTCATTAATTTCATTATCTGACCAACGATCTTAGGATCAATGAAATTAATAGTCGATAATTTTAGCCGCACCAGTAAATAGCGTAACCTCGATGGGAGGGATACTAAAAATGGTACACTAAGTGTATGCCATTACGTGACTTCTAAGTTTGTTACTTAGGATACTAATGCACCTCGGATGGCGAGGGTGTCGCAACTTTCTCCAATTAAACTCACTATAGTCATCCCTTTAGAAATTCATTCCGGTGATATATGTGGTTGAAAACTCATCCGATAGGGAAGAGGGTCTAAGCCAACACACAAGTTTAACCACATCACCAATGAACCCGTAATGGAGGCCATGGGGATATTTACCAACCCGTTCCCACTTAGATTTTTAAGTTTGAGGATTTTTACGTTTTAACATGCAATGTCTTAACTATGGATATTCGCACCCATAAAATTGTTGGAGTTTTAATATAAGAATAATCTACCTTAGTTAATTGCACATTACCTTTTAAAAACATTTTGGTTTGGTTTTCGTTCATGCAAAATAAAACAAAAATCACATAATCAACGAAAAGACATAAATATGGGAAATTAAAATGAAATAAAATTTCCTGACTATTATGGCCTTATCTATCGTTGATTCCTTGATGCCTCGGTGACACGTCCCGTCATGTCGCTCCCACTCGTTATTTGGATTCCTCTCGATTCGCCCGGGTTTTCTCTATTTACTACGTAATTAGGAATCACCCAAAATTACGATAAACCAAAACCCGAATATAAGTTACCCAAAATAACGTCCTCGTCATAGTACATAAATTCCTATATACAAAGGCGTTTTCTAGGAATTTAAAGACGACATGATTAGATCAAATCCTACTACAACAATTTTCTAATCCTACCCGGCTTCCAGCTCGTAGTTATTACTATTACAGAAATTTCCATTCAAAAATAAAACAAGCCCGGACATGTCCCGGGGTATATGAATGAAAATTAAATTTCTACCATAATAGCCGGGAAATCAATAACCACCTGTTTAAGTATTTCGACAAAAAATAATAATGCCAAAATAAAGTCGTGTAATAAATCAAACAAGTATAAGACCAAAACCAACACTCTGATACCAATTTGAAGGAAAACTGAACAAGCCCGGGCAAAATCGAAAACCTCACTTTCGTGCAATGCATTCCATAATCGGAAGCTTTCGACCAAGCTCAGGCTCAAATTAGTTTACCCATGAACGGATATAGGCTTATACTTATTTAATTAAAGCGGAATGTTTAAAGATATTATCTTTTGAAGCGATGTCCCTTGCCTAAAGAAAAATCCAATCTTTGTTGCGATTCCAATAGAAATCCACTAGATATCTCCAAGAACACTTCGACTATTGCGTGGGCAATAATCTATCGAAGCTTACTTGCTTAGCCCACGAAAACCCACAAAGAAATCTTTCAAATTGGATTCTAATAACCCAAAATTCTTACCGAACAAAACCCTGAAAATATTCCACCTTCTGCTCGAAAAAACTGACTGTTGCAGCGCCTGGAATCTGCCAATGATCAGTCCAACATCTCGCCGGGATCTAGACAAGAAAGAGCTGCGGATCACCCATCAAATGAAAGAGATCAACGCAGCTTTCTCGAATCAACCGCACGAGACTTGCGACTGAAGCAAACCAGCGCCGGGCTGAAGAACATAAATCGCGGCAGCAGTTTTTTGAAGAAAAACCCAGCAGAAATCTGGTGGAATTTTTTTAAAAATAACTTGAAGGTTTGGTCTTTTGGTTGAATCCAATTCGAGAAGCAAGAAATCTAGTTCGTTTTTGAGTGAAAACTTCAAAAAGAAGAAGTTCTCTCTCTAGAACTTTCTTACTCTAAAATGGGCAAGACTTGCCCTGCAAGATTTCTTAGCTTTCTTTGGTCTCAAGTTATTCTATTTATAGGAGCTCTCGTGGAGACCTAATGGGCTCTCCAGTTAGGCCTTTTAATTTGACTTTCGTTGACCGCTAAGTCTTCCCGACTAATCAACTCCAATCGACCCATTTAAATTTATTTATTTAATCCACTTTGTTAATTTAATTTAATCCAACCCTTAGAATTAATTAATTCAAATAGAATTAATTTCTAAATTCACTTTGTCGATTAAATATTAATTAAACCTTTTGGATTAATTAATTTACCTTGTTGATTAGTCAAATGCATAATCGGTCGTACCACTAATGGACCAATTATGGAACTACCGCTCAAAAACGACTTTACATCTCGCCATTATATTTTATTCTATCTCCCCACATTAAAGATCTAGCGCTCGTTGGTTTATCAATTTACTGACAAATTAATTCACCGACTTCTTGGTTTCCGAGATTAGTACCACTCGTCCTTTTATTATACCGAACATAAAGTTCACCGGCCGGGTTTAGTATAATAACCTTACGAGCTCATCTCGGGAGCACCATCATCCCGGCGAACCGGTACGTGGATTCCTCCGACTAGTAACGGCACGTAAGAAGCTAAACACCACATACCGAACCTACTGAGGTATAGGCCTCAATTGACCGCACTCTTTGGCAAATCAAAGCACACGATATCCAACCCTCACGCCCTTCCCAATCTCGGGATTGAGAGACGGAATACTAGGAGCGAATTGACTACCCCGATCAGTATAAGTCAATTCTATCCAAACTGGTCGTGCTCATTATGCCCTGGGCATATCCGTGTGATTTAAACTAGTTTAGATAAACTAATTTCCAAACCACACAATAACCTATACCGATAGTATGTTCAGACTATCTCGGTTACGAGCATACTTTTTATATATCAATACTTTAACCAATAACGGTATCTACTGTGTCTATCCACACCCCGTTATCTAGTTCTATGATATAAAGGAACAATTTATACCGAAACAAGATGATATGTCAACTGTGGATATTAGTTTTTGATACAAGCCATAGCTTTTCTGCATTCAAAACTAACATGTTTAGTTTCTTGTGTGTTGTTGCTAGTCGGAGGAATCCACGTACCGGTTTGATGGGTTGATGGTGCTCCTGAGATGAGCTCGTAAGTTTTATTATACTAAACCCAATCAGTGAACTTTATGTCTTGTATAATAAGAAAGTCGAGTGGTACTAATCTCGGATACCAAGAAGTCGGTGAATTAATTTTTCAGTAAATTGATGAACCGATGAGCACTAGATCTTTGATGTGGGGAGATAGAAGAATAATAAAGTGAGCGCGATGTAAAGTCATTTTTGAGTGGTAGTTCCATAATTGGTCCGTTAGTGGTACGACCAATTATGCGTTTGACTAATTGACAAAGTGAATTAATTAATCCTAAAGGTTTAATTAATATTTAATTGACTAACTGTATTAAGAAATTAATTCTAATTGAATTAATTAATCCTAAGGGTCGATTAAATTAAATTAACGAAGTGGATTAAGAAATTAATTCGAAAGGCTGGATTGGAGTTGACTAGTCTAGGAAAGACTAAGGGGTCAACGAAAGTCAAACACTAAGGCCCAACTCAAAAGCCCACTAGGTCTCCAAGGATCTCCTTATAAATAGTTATTGTTAGGCACATTTGAAGACATTAGAAACCTTGTAGGCAAATGCCTTAGAGTGAGAAAGACAAGCCTAGAGAGAGAATTTCTTCTCCTTCCTTGAGAGTTCTTTCTCGAAGTCGGTTTGCGATCTTTCTTGTTTGAGAAATCAACACATGATTTTAGAAGCCCAAGAACACCGCCCAAAAGTTCAAACATCGCCCGAGAAGTCCGATCGCTGCCCCTTTTCAGGCCAGTTAGCGCCGCCGATGTTTTTTGGATTTTTTAATGCCATTTTGGTGCATTTTCATTGTGGGCTTTGTGATTTTGTTGGGTTGATCCTTTGGCTTGTTCCTTTTGGTTTGCCAAAGTCTAGATCTACGAGCAAATAGCTTACCCACTAAGTTTTATTGAGGCGGTGTGAGTTTTCAGATTAGAATCAATTTGCCGGGCTAGACCAATTTTTCATATCTATGAGTTTCTTGAAGTGGGTTTCTTTGGATTTCTTCACCTGTGCCTTTACCCACCTCCTAGTTAATTTCCCACCCATGTTTGAGGTTTGTTGGAGTTATCATTGGGACTCTGTGTGGAATTTGCGCTAAAGACTTGGTTTGCGCAGCAGGCGGTAAGTAAGAGGCTGATTTTCGGGCAACGATATGCTGAGGATCTGACGAGTTTTTCGAAGTGAGTCTTTTTGGGATTTCTTCCTTAATGGCTTAGCTACCCTGTGGATAATCGCCCACATGATTGCAGGGTGGATAAGGAGTCATTATCTGGATTTTCTCGTGATTGGTGCCGAGCGGTAAATAGCAGGATTTTCCAACTTTGGTTTTCTTATTGATAGGGACACGCTTCAAAGGTATAATCTTTAAGACTTCCACTTTAAATTAAATATTTAATATTTAGCGTGTCGATTTAGTGAATCGAATTAGTATAAACCTAGATCCGTTCAGGGGAAATGAATTTGAGCCTGAGCCGAGTTGAAAGTCTCCGATTCTAGAATGCATTGCATGAAAGTGAGATTTTTTATTTTGTCCGAGCTTGTTCTATTTCCTTCAAATTGGTATCAGAGCGAGTGTTTTGGCTTTATACTTGTTTTATTTATTACACGGTTGTTTTTGGCTTTGTTATTTTTGCATTTTCATTACATTCAACAGGTGGGTTATTAATTCTCGGCTATTATGGTAGATTTATTTTCATTCATAAACCCCGAGACATGTCCGGGCTCATTTTGTTTTTGAATGGAAATGTCTATAATAGTAATAACCACGTGATGGAATCCATGAAGGATTAGATAAATCTTGTAGGAGGATTTTATCTAATGTTGTCATTTTTAAATTCCTAGAAAATGCCTTTGTCTATAAGAATTTATGTAGTATGACGAAAACGTTATTTTGGGTAACTTATATTCGTGGGTTTTGGTTTCTCATAATTTTGGGTGTTTCCTAATTACGTAGAAAATCAAGAAAACCCGGACGAATTAGGAGGAACCAAATAACGAGTCGTTACAGGCAAAGTGAATTTATGATTTTTGATTTTGTCGTAATTTTGGGTGATTCATAATTACGTAGTAATTCGAGAAAAACAGGATAAATTCTAAGGGACCTTATAACGAGTAGAAATGACATGACGGGACGTGTCAACAAGGCATCAAAGGAATCAACGATAGAGAAGGCCATAATAGTCGGGAAATGTTTATTTTGTATTTCCCGTATTTATGTCTTTTCGTTGATTATGTGTTTTCGTTATCTTTTGCATAAGCGAAAAAAAACCCTTTTTTTAAATGCGTGCAATTAACTGAAGTATATTATTCGCATATTAAAACTCCAACGATTTTAATAGATGCGAATAACCTAAGTTAAGATATTACATGTTGGTTTTATAAGTGCAATTAACTAAGGTAGATTATTCGCATATTAAAACTCCAACGGTTTTATGGGTGCGAATATGCATAGTTAAAATATTGCATGTTAAAACGTAAAATCCTTAAACTTAAAAATCTAAGTGGGAGCGGGCTGGTAAATATCCCCATGGCCTCTATTACGAATTCATATGTGATGTTGGTTAGACCGACGCGCTGGCCAATGGCCTTCTTCCCTATGGATAAGTCTTCAACCCCGAGAAATCACTAGATTGAATTTCTAAAGGGATGACTATAGCGAGCTTAATTGGAGAAAGTTGCGACACCCTCGCTAAATGAGGCGCATTAGTATCCTAAGTAACAAGCATAGAAGTCACGTAATGACAAACACTTAGTGTACCGTTTGTAGTATTCCTCCTAAGAGGTTATGCTACTTATGTGCGCGGCTAAAATTATCGACTATTAATTTATTTGATCATAAGATCGTTGGTCAGATAATGGGTTGGCGTAGACATTCACCTAACGTGACCTGCATTAATCCCGGTGTGAGAGATGTCGGTAGGAGATTATATTATTTGTTTTGAGGATTTCAATCTTTTCGAAAAAGAATACTGAAAATTGACTGTTTATTTTCCAGTTTTTCGATATGCTGTTTAATACAATATTTGTCACACTAAAGGAGAACAAATTAACTAGTCCAAATTATATCAACAGGAAATGCGATTTGGACATTGTCTTCACGGCAAAGCAATGCAAGTTCATGCTCACTGATGTATGCCCAGAAATGCCAAATGACTAATAGGGCTAAGGGCACACTTGTGAGGGACCACGTACTTGGGAAGATTAGTAATATCAATGAGATTGAGGTTTTAGGAGGTGGTACTCCAGGATTTGCCTCATAACTTTGAAGATTCCAAATCAGATGCTTAAGCTAGACATTGCCAAAAAGAATAAGCCGGGAGGCAAGTTCTTCAAATATAGCAAGACAGGACATTGGAAGCCAGATTGTCCAAAGCTCAAAAGTACGACCATTTTGCCTTAGTTACTGAGACATGGTAGTAGTGATTCCCACAGATATTTGGTGTGTGGATTCAGGAACCACTGATCATGTTTGTAATTCTTTGCAGGGTTTATCAAGTAACCCTGATGCTTAGAGAGGCCGAGATGGAAGTTTACTTTGGTGACACTGTTAGAGTGTTAGTAAAAGTAGTGGGAGTGGCTAGATTTATTTTCTAAATAATGCTATAATAGTTTTTTGAAGAATTGTCTTTATGATCACAGTTTTAGAAAGAATTTACTTATTGATTCTAAACTCTTATTGGATAGTTATAGGTTTGTTATATCTGATAATTTTGTTATTGGAAAGAAGGAGAAACTTATATATTCTGATTCATTGGTGGACAATCTCTTCTTGATAAAAACTAACTCCCCAGTAGTGTAATGACACTGAGATAAATAACACATCATTGAATCATAATAAGAGGGAAGAACCGTGTAAAATGAACCAAGCTCATTTTTGAAACATAAGACTAGGTCATATAAACCTTATTAGAATTCAAATGTTAGTCAATGATAGGCCCTAACGCTCATTAGATATTGATAGTTACTCAACCTACGAATTCTGCTTAGAGGGTAGAATGACCAAGAAGTTTTTAAAGGTCAAAAAGGTTTTTAATAGTTCGTTAATTCTGATTTATGTGGACCTATGATAATTCAGACCAGAGGTAGTTTTTGAGAATTTTGTGATCTTCACCTATTACTACTTGAGGTACGGATACATTTACTTGATGCGCTACAAGTCTGAATGTTATGGCAAGTTCAAAGAGTTTCGGAAAAATGTGGAGAACCATCATTGTAAAAATATCAAGTCATTATGATTCGATCATGATGGCGAATAACTATCGGGCAAATTTAGGAGCTACTTATCATAGATGAGGATTTAATCCCAGTTGGCTGCACTTGGCATATTTCAGCAGAATGGTTAAACAGGACTCTTGTGGAAATGGTTAGATCTATGACGAGTTACAGTGAGTTGCTTCATTCTTTTTGGGGATATGCCTTAGAGACAGAGGTTATAATCTAAATCTTGTACCATCTAAGTTCGTGCCTTCAACCCCAGTAGAGTTATGGTCATGGCAAAAGCCCTGTTTTATACATATCAGAATCTGGGGTTGTCTAGCACATGTGCTTAAGATAGATACGGACAAGTTAGATGAAAGATTGGAGGTAATGTTGTTTGTAGGATATCCCAGAGGAACGAAGGTTGGTTTATTCTATAGTGCTAAAGTTCAGAAGGTGGTGGTTAATACCAACACTAGATTTTAGAAGACGACTATATTCTAAACCATAAACCAAGTAACAAGATTGTGCTAGAAGAGCTTAAGGGACAGTCTAGAATTTCCTGATGCACCAGTACAAGTAGATACATCACAGAATGCTACATGAGTTATCACAGATGATGCGATTACACAGGCGGTGCTTTATCATAGTGGGACAGACAACTCGAGAGGTACGTGGGCTTGGAAAAATCTTTGGATTTTGATCCCTGGCACACACCAACCAGACTCAGTGTCCGAATGAGCATTGTGTATATCGCAGGCGTGATAGAAACTCAGTGGTGTTTCTTGTACTTTATATAGATCATATTCTTCCCATTGTTAACAGTAGGAAGGTATTTTCAGATGTAAAGGCATAGTCATTTAAGCAAGTTTGATATGAAGGATTCGGGAAAGGGTGGACATAACCTTGGGATCATGATTATTCAAGATCGTAGGAGATGTTCACAGACACTTTCTCAGGATTCCTACATAGACATGAATCTGGCTCGTTTTAACATGCAGAACTGCAAGAGAAGTTTCCAACTTTTTAAAAACGAAGTGCATCTATCTAAGGAGCAGTCACCTAAGTGGATATAAGCCATGAAGACAGTTCCTTATGCATCTGCAGTAGGAAGTCTCATGTATGCGTGTTGTGTACGAAGCTGATGTTTGCTTTGTCGTTGGCATAGGTAGCAGATATCATTGTAACACAGTAAAAGCTTAAGTATTTGCGCAGAATGAAGAACCAAGTTTTGGTATATTTGGTTCAAGACCTAGGGGTTACACAGATTAGGGCTTCCAAAGTGATTTTAAGAAAAAAGAATGTCTACCTCTTGGTTTGTGTTTACTCTGGGAGTGGAGCCACAGTATGGTGGAGTGTCAAGCAGAAATGCATGGCAGACTCCACCATTGAGGCTGAATTCAAAGGCAGCGAAGGAAGCAGTGTGGTTCAGGAACTTCCTAGTGGATTTAGATGTGACTCCTGAGTTGCCCAGTTCTATCACAGTCTACTGCGATAACAATATTGCAGTGGGAAACTTGAAGGAACCACAAATCCACAAGGCAAGTAAACACATAGAGCGCAAGTACCACCCAATACGAGAAATCATAAAGAGGGGAGACGTGGGTGAAGATAGTATCAGTAGACAACCTTGCAGATCTATTCAGAAAGCATTGAATGCAAAAGTCTTTGAGAACTACGTGAAGGGCTTGGGAGTTATATACTTGGCTGAACCTTGATAGTTCTCTCGCTTTTGGTGTGACATAGGAATAAGTGTATTAAACAAGTTTTTATACTTCAGAGCATAGCTTCGAGTATTAGTGGGAGATTGTTAGTTTTGAATACAGAAAAGCTATTGCTTGTATGAAAAACTAATATCCATAGTTGACATACCGTCTATGTTTCAGTATGAAAGTATTCAATTATATCATAGAACTACATAACAAGGTATGGAAAGACACAGTAGATCTCGTTATTGGTTAAAGTATCGATATATAAAAAGAATGCTTGAGATAGTCTTAACATACTATCGGTATAAGTTACCGTATAATTTGGAAATTAGATTTTCAAGACTAATTAAATTATACGAGTGTGCCCGGGGCATATTGAGCATGACCAGTTTGGATAGAATTAATTTGTACTAATCGGTATAGTTAATTCAATCATAGTATTCTAATCTATCAATCTCGAGATTGGGACGGGCATGAGAGTTAGATATCGTATGCTTTGATTTGCCAAAGGGTGCGGTCAATTGAGGTCTAAATCTCGATAAGTTGGGTATGCGGTGTTTAGCCTCTTGTGTGTCGTTGCTAGTCGGAGGAAACCACGTACCGGTTCGCCGGGTTGATGAGATGAGCTCGTAAGGTTTATTATACTAAACCCAGCCGGTGGATTTTATGTCTGGCATAATAACAAAGTCGAGTGGTACTAATCTCGAATACCAAGAAGTCGGTGAATTAATTTGTCAGTAAATTGATGAACCAACTAGCACTAGATCATTGATGCGGGGAGATAGAATAATAATAAAGTAAGCGCGATTCAAAGTCGTTTTTGAGCTGTAGTTCCATAATTGGTCCGTTAGTGGTATGATCAATTATGCGTTTGACTAATCGACAAAGTGAAATAATTAATCCTAAAGGTTTAATTAATATTTAATTGACTAATTGAATTAATTAACCTAGGGATTCGATTAAATTAAATTAACGAAGTGGGTTAAGAAACTAATTCGACAGTCTCGATTGGAGTTGACTAGTACAGGAAAGACTAAGGGGTCAACAAAAGTCAAACACTAAGGCCCAACTCAAAAGCCCATTAGGTCTCCCAAAGAGCTACCTATAAATAGCTATTGTTAGGCACATTTGAAGACGTTAGAGACCTTGTAGGCAAATGCCTTAGAGTGAGAAAGACAAGCCTAGAGAGAGAATTTCTTCTCCTTTCTTCGGAGTTCTTACCCGAAGTCGGTTTGCAATTTTTCCTGTTCGAGAAACTCAACCCATGATTCTAGAAGCCGAATACCACCTCCCGGAAGTTCAAACGTCACTTGAGAAGTCCGATCGCTGCCCCTTTTCCGGCCAGTTAGCGCCGCCGACGTTTTTTGGATTTTTTGGCGCCGTTTTGGTGCATTTTCATTGTGGGCTTTGTGATTTTGTTGCGTTGATCCTTTGGCTTGTTTTTTTTGGTTCGCCAAAGTCTAGATCTACAAGAAAATAGCTTACCCACTAAGTTTTATTGAGGCGGTGTGGGTTTTCAGATTATAATCAAGTTCCCGAGCTAGATCTGTTTTTCAGATCTGCGAGTTTCTTGAAGTGGGTTTCTTTGGATTTTTTCTCCAATGCCTTTAGCCACCTCCTAGTTACTTGCCCACCCAAGTTCGAGGTTGTTTGAAGTTATCCTTGGGATTCTATGTGGAATTTGCGCTAAAGATTTCGTTTTCATAGCAGGCGGTGAATAAGAGGCTAATTTTCGGGCAACGATCTGCTGAGGATCTGACGAGTTTTTCGAAGTGGGTCTTTTTGGGATTTCTTTCTTAGTGGCTTAGCTACCCTTTGGATAATCACCCACATGATTTTGGGGTGGAAACGGAGTCATTATCGGGATTTTCTCGTGATTGGTCCCTTGCAATAAATAGCAGGATTTTCCAACTTTGGTTTTCTTATTGCTAAGGACACGCTTCAAAGGTATAATCTTTAAGACTTCTGCTTTAAATTAAATATTTAATTTTTAGCGTGTCAATTTAATAAATCGAATTAGTATAAACCTAGATCCGTTCAGGGGAAATGAATTTGAGCCTGAGCTGAGTTGAAAGTCTCTGATTCTGGAATGCATTGCATGAAAGTGAGATTTTCGATTTAGCCCGGGTTTGTTCTATTTCCTTCACAATTCAAAATAGAGGGTCGAATGTTGATTCAACACAACCTTTCCGAGCAAACTGCGTACGATCCTCTACATTGATATCCCGTTTAACATAAGGCGTGGAACCATCAATTTTATAGAGCTAAACGTTTACTTGATCTCTTAATGACACTAAATTCATCAAGCAAATGATAACACTTATCATTCCATGGGCACGGTCATACACTTCTCAGTTCACTATCTAGTGGCAAAGATATCATCTCTCACTTAAGAGAGACTTGTAGTCCCATCACTTCACCCACACACCTGTTACGGCCAATCATACCCGTACTTGGCAACTTGTTAAGGCCCCGTTAGGCGTATGTTCAAGCACACTACAATTCACTTAAGACCATGTAGTGATTTATGGTCTAAGGATCCTCGTACAAGTACTACTCAAAAGAATCACTCATGATCTAATCAATCCATAGAGTATTTATTTTGGAGGATCAATTTCATGAAATTAAATATGCACAAGAATATTACTATCATAAAATTAACTCATCTGATTATAACATCAATCAAAACGACAAATATCTATATATAGCCTTTAACAGGGCACATACACCAACAATCTCCTACTTGCCCATTGAAGGGCTATGTCATAAACATTTTAAGCCCAAGCTCTTTTACATGTCTCTCAAACTTTGATTGTTGTAGAGCTTTTGTAAGAGGATCTGCTATATTGTCGTCTGACCATATTTTGCATACTTTAACAGCTCATCAATCGACGATCTCTCAAATGAGGTGATAACGTCTGAATATTTGTTTGGTCTTTTGGTGTTACCGAGGCTCCTTTGCTTGTGTGATGGCCCCATCTGAATGGTACCATACCATTCTTAGAGTTTGACATATTGAATCTTTACAATATCTTTTCTATGTACCATTCTTGACTTAGTCCTAGAAGCCTTTTAGATCTATCTCTATAGATCTTGATACCTAGTATCATTTCGGCTTCTCCTAAGTCTTTCATAGAAAATACACTCCCCAACCATAATTTGATGTCTTTCGTCATGGGAATGTCATTTCCTATGAGTAGGATGTCGTCCACATATAGGAAAAGAAAAACGTTCTTGCTCCCACTAACCTTCTTGTAAACACAAAGCTCATCTTCGTTTTTTATGAAGTCATAACCTTTTACTGCCTCATCAAAACGAAGATTCCAACTTCGAGATGCTTGTTTTAGTCCATAGATAGACCTCTGAAGCTTGCATAATTGATTAGGATACTCTTGACCAATGTATCCCTCGGGTTGTTTCATGATAACATCCTCGAGTAGGTTTCCATTCAGGAAAGCCATCTTAACATCCATCTGCCATATCTCACAGTCATAATATGCAGCTATGGCGAGCATAGTCCGAATGGACATAAGCATCATGACAGGGGATAAGGTTTCATCATATTCAATACCGTGAGTCTGTCTGAAACCTTTAGCCACTAGTCATGCCTTGATGATCCCGCTAGGTTTTATCTTGAAAATTCACTTACAATCGACAACATTTACCTGAACAGGAGGGTTAATCAAAGTCCACACTTTATTGTCACTCATGGATTGCATTTTAGATTCCATAGCTTTAGTTATTTATCTGAATCTGGAATTTATAAAACCTGTCTGTAGGTCATGGGCTCATCAAAATCCACCAAAATCAAATCTTGATCATCAGTCACGAGAAATCCGTATCTCTCGGGTTGGTGACGAGATCTACCAGATCTTCTAGGTTCTTATGCTGTTGGCTCAGGTTGCTCATCTTCATGAGTTTCCATGCCAACTTCTATCTGAGTTTTTGTAGATCGTTCTACACTCTCTTGTGGGTCTCGAACCACATTGAGTTCTATTTTACTCTCACTGTCTTTCTTGTACAGAAAGTCTTTCTCTAAAAAAGTAGCTCCTCGAGCAACAAACACTTTGTTCTTAGTTAGGAGGTAAAATTGATATCCTTTGGTTTTCTTAGGATACCCTACAAATAGGCATTTTTCAGTTTTGGGTTCAAGCTTATTACTTTGTAAACGCTTTACGTGAGCTTGACAACCCAAAACTTGTAGATAAGACATATAGGGTTTTTGGCCCATCCATATCTCATATGGAGTCTTATCCACTGCCTTAGATGGAATACGGTTCAGTAAGTAGGCAGCAGAAAAGAGAGCATAACCCCAAAAGGATGTAAAGAGAGTCATTTGGCCCATCATTAATCAAACCATATCTAATATGGTCTGATTCCTGCTTTCGGATACACCATTCCATTGAGGCATTCCCGGTGGAGTCAGCTGTGAAACATCTCTACACTGTTTTAGATAGCCATCGAACTCATCACTAAGGTATTCACCACCCCGATCAGAGCGAATATCCTTAATCCTTCTATCCAACCGATTCTCTACTTCATTCTTAAACTCTTTGACCTTTTTAAAAGTTTCACTTTTATGCCTCATTAACTAGACATAGCCATATCTACTATAGTCATCGATAAAAGTAAAGAAGTATATGAATCCATCTCAGGCTTGTGTGCTCATTGGTCCACATACATGTGTGTGTATTAGGGCCAATAGCGCACTAGTTCTTTCGACTTTCTTGTTGAAAGGGCTCTTTGTCATTTTTCCTTATAAACAGGGTTCGTACGTGTCATATGATTCGAAATCAAATGACCCTAGCACTCTATCCTTATGAAGTCTTTGAACTCTTTCTCATTTGCATGGCCTAAACGACAGTGCCAAAGGTAAGTTGGACTCATATCAAACTTAATTGATTTAGCTTTCTTTTCAATGTTATAGACATGTCTTTCTTGGTTCAAATCCAAGACATATAGGCCATTGCACAAATTTGCAACTCCGTATAAAACATCATTCCGATATAAAGATAATGAATTATTTCCAATAATAAAATGAAACCCTTTAATATCCAAACAAGAAATTGAAATAATATTTCTGCTCAAAGCAGGTACATAATAACAATTCTCAAGTTCAATGTTTAAACTATAAGGTAAAGATAAAGTGTAATCTCCCACTTCAACAGCAGCAACTTTTGCCCCGTTGCCTACTCGGATATCTACTTCACCTTTTTTTGTCATCCTTCTATTTCTGAGTCCCTGCACATTTGTACAAATGTGAGCCCCACATCCGGTATCTAATACCCATGAGGTTGACATAGAAAAATTTATTTCGATAACAAAGATACCAGAGGCTGAAGGATTCCGTTTGCTTTCAAGAAAAAATTTACAATCTCAGTTCCAGTGACCTTTTTGTTTGCATAAGAGACATGTATCATCCTAATGAGGCTGTGTCTTAGTAGATAGAAAAGCTTGAGGCTGGGCTTTGGCAACAGTCGTACTGCGAGATTTCTTGTTTTGCCCAGCTTTGGCCTTGCCTTTAAACTTCCTCATTTTACCTTTCTCTATAACCATTACTTGCATGGCTTTCCGAAGGGTTTGCTCAGTATTTGTTAGTATCCCATGAAGCTCAGGAATGCTTATTTCCATGTTATGCATGTTGTAGTTCACCACAAATTCTTTGTATTCATCAGGCAGTGAGGCCAAGATGATGTCAATGGCTAACTCTCTAGTAAGAGGTGCATTTAATTGCTCTAGGGTGTTAATATACTCTTTCATCTTGATTAAATGTGTGCTTACTGACGAACCCTTCACCATCTTACACTAGATCAACGCCTTGATTATAATGAACCTTTCGTTACGGGCTTGTTTATGAAACATTTCTGTTAGTGACTCATAAATCCAGAACACTTTTGAATTCATGAACTACTTTTGAAGCTCATCTGTCATAGACGCAAGCATCAAGCACGTCACATCGTCAGATTCACTTTTCAGTTTATCCCACGTACGCTGAACAGTAGCTGAGGCATTCTGTGGTGATTCAGGTAAAGTAGTCTCTAAGACATGTAGCTTCCTTTCTTACTTGAGAACAATTCTCAAGTTTCTTTCCCAGTGTAAGAAGTTTGGTCCAAAAAATTTGTCTTTACCCAAGATACTTCTTAGAGTGAAGTTTGAAACAACATTAGTGCTAGATGATGTCATTTATACAAAAGATTAAATGCAAAATATTGGATGAGTTTTTAAATCATTTTCCACAATATCCAAAATTGAAATCCCAAACAATTTTGTGTTTGTGCTAGATTGTGGACCAAAAATCCACAAAGAACCAAACCCCAGTCTTGCTTTGGCAAGTATCGTAGGGATCTGGCCCTTTTGGTAGGCAACGTTCAAATCACATCTCATGCAACTTAACACTTTCCAATTGCATCTCATGCAACTTTTCGGTGATAGGATAAACATTCCAAATGTTTGACACCATCCTATCATTGCAAAACCAATCCTAGTCAACTTATCGGGTCAAGCTATGACCAATTTCCCTAAGCCAAACCATCCCTTGAAGCATCACATCAATAAACACCCGAACAGTTTTTCCACATAGTGGTAGTGAGTAAAGTTGGGCACCTATTATATGACAACCCACCTCACGAAAAAACCTGGAGTCCTTTGGGCTCTCCAAGTCCACAGACGTTCGACGCTCTGGCGAGCCCTCAAGTATGGAAGCAATTTATAAATTAGGTTTTTAGGGATTTAGTTTGAACAACTTAACATGCATTTCATTTTTCATCATTCACAAAATATAAAATATGAAACGAAAAATGCAATGAATTCGGCTCTAGTCTATTACAAGGTTTTTAAAACTTTGTCTTCATTTGGGCCTCCATTATTTGACTCCAACTCTATGACTCCGTCTTGGAATTTCTTGGGCCTAATTTCTAATATATTCTATTACAATAAATTGTAATAGGCTCGCAGGCCCAATTTAATTGGCTCACAGGCTCCAAATTAAAACAAAATAAATAAAGTCCAATTCATGCATGAAAAACACATAAAATGCAAGTGCTTCATACAAGTACATTTTAATTAAGCCAATCAATTTAAAAGATTGTGTAATTAAATATTTCCAAAATATTCTATACTATTAAAATTGATCGTGTCATAGTCAATTTTAATCAATCTTTCCTTTTATTGTTCAATCATTTGTGAAAAATGATGCATGAACATACCAAATATGTATGCAAATATTTAAACCATTTAAATAAATCATACCATATTTTGAAAGCATAAATAAAGAAATCAAATTGATCAAATTAATTATTCTATTTATTAGCTAATTATCCTAATCTTATTAAGATAATTGATTTAATATATTTTTAAAATCTTAAAACCCAATTTTAACATTTTAAAATTAAAATCCGATAAGATTTGATTCTAATATTCCAAAATCAATATCTAAAAATCTTACCAAAATTAAAAATAAAAAAAAAAAATTTCCTGAAAAGTTTTGAGTCGATTTTGTAATTAACAAAAGTTCTGGGCTTATGGTTCAAAGGAAAACAAAACTGTTGGGGCTTGTTTCTATTTTTAAAAGTTTAAAATTTTGCTTGCTAGGGTTTTGGGGATGAGACGGGGGTATTTCTATCATTTCAACCAATTAGGGCTTCAGCCAACCCGCCGAAACCTGTCTTTTCCCCCGGACTTAGTTCCGGTCACCTTCTCTGGCATCTCCAGCCTCTCTCGCCCGTGCAACCGCAGTGCCATTTTCACTATTTGGTGGCCAGAACCTTTCTGGCTGCCATCGAGAAAATCCCCGGCTCCAATCGTTGCTTTCGGTCAGAGAAAAGGAAAACTCAATCGGAAATCAAACAGTGAAAGAGGCCGAAATAAAACGAAAAACACCCATAAACTAGTTTTGGTAAACTCATTTCCCGGTGAAGCAAAACCCTGCAGAAAATGGAAAATCAAAATAGCCCAAAACCCCTATTGGTATTCCCTGATTTTTCGATCAAAATCATCACCCAAAACCTTGTTCGTTTTTTGGGCAAAAAATCGGTAACCCAGTAGCGACCAAATCGAATCAATTTAGACTAGTTTTGAAACTTGAATCAGAACCCCGACATGTCTGAAAAGGTTTGCTAGAGAAAAGGAAGAAAAACCAAAACTTTTAAGGTTAAAATCACGAAGATCTGGCGACCCCCGTTTTTCCGGCGAGGATTCTGGCCTGTCAGCGGCACCCAGTCCGGCGGTCCTTCAACAGATTTTCCAAAATCCAATTTTAAAATAAATATATATTTTTCCCTTTTTTTGAATTAATTTACAAACCTTTTAATTAAAATAATTTTTAATTAAAATCCAACCTTGTTTTAATAAAAATCAATTTTAATTCTAAAACTAAAATTAATTTCAGCCTAGCTCTGATACCACTGTTAGAATCAGAGACATGATTTTCAAAAGTTTTACGCAGTGGATTCATGCCAATTCCAATTTTAGTGTTTTTTAATCCTTCGTTCAAAGCAAGTAAACGATACCCTTGAAGCGTAATTGGTAGACGCATCTGGATCCTAGATTGATGTTAGTCCAGATCCTTCTTTTCAATCGCGCTTGTCACCACCAAAATCCTTTCTTGAAGGATCTCTACTTTCAAGCACGAAAGCCCTTTGCGAATTCGGTACTAGCCGTTTTCTCCTACAGAGAATTATCGGGATTGTGTATAATTTGCTTGTTCTGATTTTTCTCTAATTGAAACCTCTCTTTTCTACAATAATATCCCTAGGATATTTGTAGAGACAAAATTTCCAAAATCAGTATTGTAATCAATCAATTATTACATTACTTATTTAATCAGATTCTAAATCAGTATTATTACCAAATATTATTTTTCTGATTCCAAATCAGTATTAAATAATATTTAATGATTCCAAATCAGTATTAAATAATACTTTAATAATTTAGGTTATACACCAAACCCATGGATCAACCCATGACCCATAGATCAGGCTGATAGGTCAAGAATCTCAATTTCAATTAAGTCCATTGATTTATCAACTCATCCCAATTATTTCCAGGTAATTAATTAACGCTCAATTAATACCACTGAACTTTTTAATGATATTTAATTAAATCTTATTTATTTAAGTATAACAATTATACTTATAATAGACAACAATACTTATTTTGCATCATTGAAATTTCTTATGGGTGATTCTGTAGGCCCATTCTAAATTGGTGATGGATAACTCAATCTCATTGATTAATCCATAAGTCATTAGTGGTCTCTAGCAAGACATAATGACTGCCAAATTCAGAATGGAGGGTCAAATGGTGATTCAACACAACCTTTCCGAGCAAACTGCGTACGATCCTCTACATTGATATCCCGTTTAGCATATGGCATGGAACGAAGGAAAACAGAACAAGCCTGGGCTAAATCGAAAATCTCAAATTCGTGCAATGAATTCTAGAATCGGAAACTTTCGACGAAGCTCAGGCTCGAATTCACTTTCCCCTTAATGGATCTAGGCTTATACTTATTTAATTTATTAAATCGACAAACAACGCACAAAGAATCAACCTTTAATTTAAAGCAGAAAACATAAAGGTTATACCTTTGAAGCGAAGTCCAACGCAATAAGAAAAACCAAATCTTTGCTTGCGATTACCACCAAAATCCAAAAGATAACTCCAAGAAACTTCGAATATTGTGTGGGCAATAATCTATCGATGTGTGCTATCAAAGCCCACGAAAACACACAAAGAAAATCACTCGAACGAAGCAAAAACAGCTCAAAATATAACCAAAACTACCCAGCCACTATGTCCGCTCCACTGCCCAATTTTGCCTAGCCCCGCTGCTCGAAAAACTGAACCGAACAAGCCTAAAGACTTAGTATTTGGTCACGATCTACACGAGTCTCTTCCTGGATCACCAAAGGAGAGATTAACACGAAGGAAACTCAGATCAAGCACCCCAAAAACAAGCCCAAAACCTGGCCAAAAAAATGGGACAGTAGCAGCGCAAAATTTGATACTGGCAAATTTAAAATCGAGCATCCAATCAAGAAAAGTTTTGATCTTCGAACTTTGCTTGTATTCGAGAAGTGAGATCTTCGAGTTTTGCTTCTCTATTTGACTTTCGTTGACCGCTTAGTCTTTCTTAGACTAATCAACTCCAATCGACCCATTTGAATTAATTTCTTAACCTACTTCGTTCATTTAATTAAATCAAACCCTTAGGTTTAATTAATTCAAATAGAATTAATTTCTTAATCCACTTTGTCAATTAAATATTAATTAAACCTTTATGATTAATTAATTCACTTTGTCGATTAGTCAAATACATAATTAGTCGTACCACTATTGGACTAACAATGGAACTACCGCTCAAAAATGACATTACATCGCGCCACTATATTTTCTTCTATCTCCCCACATCAAAGATCTAGTGCTCGTCGGTTTATCAATTTACTGACAAACTAATTCACTGAATTCTTGGTATCCGAGATTAGTACCACTCGTCCTTCTTATTATACCAGACGTAAAGTCCACTGGCCTGTTTTAGTACAATAAACCTTACGAGCTCATCTTAGGAGCACCATGAACCCGGTGAACCAGTACGTGGATTCCTCCAACTAGCAACGGCATGTAAGAAGGTAAACATAGCATACCCAACCTACCGAGGTATAGGCCTCAATTGACCGCACTCTTTGGCACATCAAAGCCTATGATATCTAACTCTCACGCCCGTCCCAATCTCGGGATTGAGAGACTGAATACTAGGACTGAATTGACTACACCGATCAGTACAAGTCAATTCTATCCAATCTGGTCGTGCTCAATATGCCCCCGGCATATCCATGTGATTTAAATTAGTCTAGATAAACTAATTTCCAAACCACAACATAACCTATACCGATAGTATGTTCAGACTATCTCAGTTACGAGCATACTTTTTATATATCAATACTTTAACCAATAACGGTATCTACTGTGTCTTTCCACACCCTGTTATCTAGTTCGATGATATAATGGAACAATTTAATACTGAAACAAAATCATATGTCATCTGTGGATATTAGTTTTTGATACAAGCCATAGTTTTTCTATGCTCAAAACTAACACCATCATCCTTATATCGCTAAACGTTTACTTGATCTTTTAGTGACACTGAATTCATTAAGCAAATGATAACAATTATCATTCCTTGGGCACGACCATGCACTTCTCAGTTAACTATCAAGTAGCCAGGATATCATCTCTCACTTAAGAGTGACTTGTAGTCTCATCACTTCACCTATATACCATAGCGTGACTCATAGTGTACCCAATCATACCCGTACTTGGCAAACTGTTACGGCCCCGTTGGGCGTATGTCAAAGCACACTACAATTCACCTAAGACCATGTAGTGATTTCTGGTCTAAGGACCCTCGTATGAGTACTACTCAAAAGAATCACTCATGATCTAATCAATCCATAGAGTGTTTCTTTTGGTTGATCGATTTCATGAAATTAAATATGCACAAGAATATTACTATCATTAAATTAACTCTTTTGATTATAACATCAATCAAATGACAAATATCTATATATAGCCCTTAATAGGGCACATACACCAACACAAACGCCATACTAAAAATACTAATAAACCAAAAAGGAATTAATTGAAAATGACATAAAGCAAGAGAAATAACAAAAAGTAATGGCCTACGAAAATTACTTAAAAACACTCAAAAACTACTAAAAATGAAAAACAAGTAAACACCCAAACTACCAACACAATAATCAATCAAAATAAACCATCCCTGTCGATGGCCCCGATTTTGATGTGCTCTTCTTATTGTAAAAGTTAAGAGCGAACAGTTCAAAATAAATTTATAATAAACAAAACTACAATACCAAAACTATAGTACTTAATGTTTCGTTCCCATGAGAAAGTTGTTATGCTTGGGTTCCAATCCTTACATACCACGATTTTAGTAGTTTTTATACCTGAGAATCTAACAAAATAAAGGGAAAAAGAGTAATTTTGAGTGTGTCATAAAAGTAACAAAACTAACAAAAGAAAATATAATATGGATAAAAGCGGGAAATCATACCACCTCAAGATCCAAAGGGCTAATAATAATTAAATACCATGCAAATGTGGGTAGCAAAGTCTTCCAAGTTGTCTTGGTAATCCATTTTACTCGTAATCACATAGAAACCATATTACAAGAGTTGACGAAGTCCAATTCCCAAGTGACACACAATAAAGCTCAACATTAAAAAATAGGAAACACAATAACCATATTAGTCAATAATAGAAATAGGGTCGTCAATCCTATCCTACTATCAATCCTCTACACATTTACCTCAAGATAATGGATGTTCACTAAGGTATCTAGTAAATAGATCTAGAGTCAACCATGGTTGAAACACAAGAAAAGAAGATTAGCCTAAATCAAATACATATATAAGCTAGGAAACCATCCAGTCTATAAACAATGAGTAGATTCAACCTCACATAATTATAACAACGAAAAATCAACAAAACTATTCAAGAAATAACTCATTTGCATGAAACCCACTTATCAATATGCATAGAAAACCATTGAAGAGAACAAAATAACCAAGGAAATGAGTAATCACTCATGATAGACCTTAATAAAATAGAAAAGGTGAAAGTTTTATCAACCAAACATGATAGAACCACCCAATTCTTGAACTAAATTCTCATAAACAATTTGTCACCATTAAATCCATAGTTTTTGTCCTACATCTTTGGAAATCTACTACCCCCTATCACTTAGAATGGTAGAATTCAGTAGAATATACTTAGAACATCATAGTTCTAAGAGAATTCATCTAGTGTGTTAAGAAAAAGGTGCAGAAGTGTTTGTCTTCTCCACTAAGCTAATCTCTACAAGAAAATCTATTAAAGTGTGAATGTACGTGTTTTACAAAGGGCATTGACCGTTAAGAAAGAGGTCTGTTGGCTAAAAATGGTAAAATACATTTTTAAACACGCTAAGGGTAATTTGGAACATTCACCACTGGTTTCAGGGTGGCAATTAGGCGAGGTCGCCGGTCTTGGACTCTTCAGCTCAATTTTGCTATTTTTTAAATTCTTCTATTTTGGCTCAATTTCTTCGTGTTTTCTTCTCTTTTACAGCAAAAGTCTTTAACTTTCTTTCAAAATCTCCAACATAGCTTTTTACTACAAGATCATGGAAATCCAACTAAAAGTGCTTTGAAAGCTTAAAAAAGATATCATAATCATTGAAAATCAACTAAAAGTAGGCTAAATATGCATGACTTTGGGTCATAAAAATATATATATTTTTGAGTTACGTCACACAGCTTTTGCTTTTGAGTTCGTACCCTATTATCACCGCAAATCACACACCAGGATTAAAAACCCAATATAAGATTCTCAGTTAAACGTTTTGATCAATTAATATTAACTTAAAACCTCCCTTAAACCTTCGTTCTACCCTTTTTTTATGGCGTTACTGAACTAGCTAAGTTATTGTAGTGTCAACAGATCAAGCACCCAATATCATACTATCAAATTAATCAGCAATAAACCATATAAACATATAACCCATCACAATACACAATGAAAAACGCATGCACAAGATAGATCTACCAAAATCCATAGCATTTTCTACCATTACTCATTTCATAGAGCGAAAATGGACAATTTTCCCGAAATAAATCAAGAAAAAGGTAACCCATAATTTGGATTAAGTGAATGGCTGAAAAACTATGAAATTTGATTAAGGCATCTATGTACATGGGATTTAGTCTGCTTATGCTCAGCAAATGTTGGCGTTTGCTGAACGACAGCTTGTAATGTTCTGCTGGAGTCACCATGTACTGGTCATGTATGACTCATGCTCTCGAAACGTTGTCGTGCTTGGACGTCATCTCCCTCACATTCTTTTGGCGTTGGCTTTTGCTGAACATTATAGATGTCAAGTTGGTGCGGATTTATTGTCGTGTACAACACATAATTATTAATTCATAAACTACATAAACTACAAAAAATGCAGTAAAAGGTGTCGATCCCACAGGGAACTCAAAGTTCTCGTGCTTATTCTGGTCCAGTAAAAAATTTTAATTGGTGCAATCTGATTAGAAAACTTTCAACCTCACCTTACAGCACATTCATACTATTCTGATTTCATCTAGAGAGATTTCGGTTCGTGCAATCCGATTTGAAATTTCTTAGAAATCTATAGTACATGATTTTGGATTACTTTAATTTGATTTGAAACGCATACAAATAACATATCTTAAATATAAATTGTGGAAGTTAAGAATTGACCTTTAAAGTGTGAACCTGAGAATTCGCTTGTATTCTCAAAGACTTGTCCGGATGTTGTGTGGGCAATGATCTACCTAACAAACTGAATCAACCCTGACAGAAATGCCACACAGAAATCCTTCTCGAACCTTGAGCCTACCACTGGGAAAAACCAAATCGCCGCAGCCAAAATTTATCCACACGCCCCCTCCCAAACCTTCACATGCCGCTGCCCAGGATCTACTAACGCCGCCGCTTGCCGAGAGTTGAAAAGCCACCGTCACTAGTCATTAGCCAAGGATAACCGCTAGAAAATTTGCTCTGGAACTCACAGGCTATTTTCTCTCTCTAGGATTTTGTGTTCTATCTATTATGACTGTTGTATATCTTCTGGGGCTCTTGTGTCTTATATAGAGCTACAAGGGAGGCCTCAAGTGGGCTTGGGTTCGGCCTTCCTAATAGGTATGGGTTATATTAATTCCAAGTCGACCAAGATTTAATTAATAATACTAACTCAACTAATACTTATTGACCCAAGGATAATTCATTAAATAATTAAATCCACTTTCAATTAAAACTCAACACATAATTAATCGTACCACTAACGGATCAATTATAGAACTACCATCCAAGTAAAAAATTACACTTCCGGATCCACTAAATTAAATATTCATTTATCTTCTCGTGTCAAAGATTTAATGCTCGTCGATTTTTAATTTACTGATAAATTAATTAATCAACTTTTCAACAAAGATTAGTAGCACTCGACCTTATCACCATACATGACATAAGTCCACCGGCCAAATTTAGTATATAATAAACTTTTCGAGCTCATCTCGAGAGCACCATCACCCCAACGCATCGGTATACGGTTTCCTTTCACTCGCGATAGCACACCAAGCAAATAAGCACGCGCACCTAACATACCGAGTATATAGGCCTCAAGCGATCACACTATTTGGCAAAGACTGAATACTAGGTTTGAATTAGCTACGAAAAATCAGTACAAGTTAATTCAATCCTAATCGGTCCTGCTCAACACGCACCGTGCGCATTTGTATATTTCAATCAGTTTAGACAAATCGATTTCAGAAACATACTATGACTTAAACTGTCTCAGTCACGAGCCTTATATATATCATAAATTTAACCAATGATGAGATATACTTTACCATACCAAACACCTCATCATCTAGTCATATGATATAAAGGAATTTCATGAATAAATATAAACACGAACAATTTAACTAAAACATTCAAAATCAATATAACCGTTAAATAATGTTTATACAAGCAAAGTTTTTAGTATTCACACCAACAATCTCCCACTAATACTTAAAGCTTATGCTGAAAGTAAAATACTGGTTCAGTGTACTAATCTACTATCAAACTAACACCTAAAGAACTATCATGCCTCAGCCAACAATCTAACTCCCATGCCATCTACATGAGACTCAAAGACTCTTGCAGTCAGTGCCTTTGTGAACAAATCTGTAAGGTTTTCTGATGATGCTATCTTGGCTACGACCTTGTCTCCTCTCTTAATGATTTTTCATTTCAGGTGGGTATTTCTCTCTATATGTTTGCTCGCCTTATGGGCTCGTGGTTCTCTTGAATTTGCTATTGCACTATTATTATCACAGTACACTATGATTGATTGACTTTGAAAAATCAGGAATCACATCTAAGTCCATGATGAAGTTCTTGAGCCACATAGCTTCCTTTGCCGCCTCTGAGCCTGTAACATACTCAGCTTCCATGGTAGAGTCCGCCATGCATTTCTACTTAACACTCTGTCAAACTATGGCTCCACCTCCCAAACTAAACACAAAACCAGAGGTAGAATTACTCTTGTCTTTATCACCTTGGAAATCTGAATCTGTGTAACCCCTTGGTACCAGCTCATGCGCCTGATAAACAAAGACATGGCCGCTTGTCTGACAAAAATACTTGTGGATGTGCTTCACAGTCTCCCAGTGAGCTTTTCCTGGATTACTCTGATATCTGCTAACCATGGCAACAATATAGCAAATATCAGGCGTCGTGCATAACATCGCATATATAAGACTTCCTACCACCGAAGCATGAGTGGAGTACGGAACACACAAACCTAAAATCTGCACTAAGAGATTCCAAGACCCCGTCATGAAGCGTAATAGGTGTCGATCCCACAGAGGGCAACTAAGCCAATGCAAGATTACATTTTCTTTTGATTGACATACAAAAGTGGGCAAACAATTCGCAAATCACAAAGATAGCAAGATTAGAAAATAGGGTTGATTTGAGGGGGAGATTCAACCACCATTTGAGTTTGGGTTGTGTTACATAACAGTGGATAGGTGTGATTATAACGGGTTCGTTCCCAGCGGGTCATCTTAACCTATACTAGCAGTTCGCATGTATCGATTTCTATCCGAGAAGAGAAAGAATCCCCTATGAATGCACTCGCCTAGGGGAAGGGGAATACAATCTCGGTCCAGCTATGAACATGCAAGGAAGACAACCATGGTACTAAAAGCCAACAATAAGGAATCAACAACCATCCAATATATATATAACTAAAGGATTTGAACTAGATTACAACACTCAGTACTCACGACTGATAAGAAAACTGCCGTGTCATTCAGCGATGACGAGCGGTGAAGAATCAGTGACACAACCCTAGCGAATGGTGGTCTTCTTGACTGGACTACAGTCAAGAGCTGTAAAAATGCTCGTATCCACCAACACTAGCTCTTGCAAGGCTTCCTCTCCAAGATGGAGCTTAGCACTCCATTGATCCAAGCTCACAACCCAGCAGCTACGAAACCCTAGCTCGAGGAATACTCAAGAAGAATTACAGAGTGGCCGAGATGACAAAGTTAATAAAAGATGCCCTAGTGACCTTATCTTTTGGGAATTTATACCCGTTAAAATTAGGGTAGAAAATAATTACAAAGACCGAAATAAAATGGTAACTTCAGTATGTAGCTGATCTTGAAATGGTGGCTAGCTTGTCTTTTCCCACTATTTAAATTCTTCGTATTATTCAGCTTCCGCAAAAAACTTCTACACTGTTAAATTAGACCAATTATGTGTATGGATTCATCACTTTGTATATCTCCACTACAAGTACACTTAACCATTTTAAGCCATGAAAAACCTTAAGAATGCATAGAAATTCGTACTCAAATAGATAGATTAGATCTAAAAAGCTGTGGAAAAGTGATGAGTCCAGTGCTATGCACCATCCTGCACTTAAAATCTTGCTCGTCCTCAAGCAAAGTCAATCAAACTCTAAGGAAATTCAAGCAGCTGATGAGTAGGTGCACTCTAGAGGTTTTATGTACTTCAAGGTGTGAATTTCCCAAAACAAGATAAGACATCCCTTCAAAGAGTATTAGCTTAGTAAGACGTGTATAAATGCAATTTAAACATGAAAGAGTTCCATTAGAAATATTTTCTGTTCTAGACATTCTCCCAAGGTAGGCTCGGGAGAGTTGTACTCACTATAGGGAATTAAAATTGTATGCTCGACTCTCATAACTCCTGCCAAGAAGTATTAACCATATGTTTGGGAGAACATCACATCCCTGCCTTAATTCTCAGTATGAAACATCAATCAGAAAGTGTATAAATGGGTTAGACGGTTGGGTCCAATATAAGAGTATGAAAGGTTCAATGTAAGAAATGAATGTTTGACAACCCAAGCAGTTCACTACTGTTTAAGTGCTATATACAGAGTTTATATTAGGATCCTATTGTCAAACTTATTAGAGGGTATAGGGCTTAAATGTCCCTCACTCCCCATTCAACTTCCATTTATGTGTATGAAAGATTATCTGCCAGGGCCCGGTCAAAAATTCACTTTCGTGCTATGCATTCCAAAATCGGAATTCTTGACCAGGCCTAGACTCTAGCACAATCGCTATTCCAATCCTTTCTTGAAATAATATTGCGTAGGATCTTGGTTAGTAGTTATTCGATTTATCACAAAACAAATAATTTCTAATTAAAACTGAAGTTTTAGAAATACCTTTCGTAGGGTAAACTTAGGTGATCGCTTGTATGACTCAAGACTAGGCTCCAACGGTGTGTGGGCAATGATCCAACAAACCAATTGATTAGCAAAAATCCACAATTGAACTCGCCGAAAATTCTTCAAAATTCCCACCACCCAAGCTTCCTGCATGCAACCCACGCGCCGCTCGAAGCTTCTAGATGCAGCCGCAAGTTAATCCACGCACCGCCGGTTTGGTTAACTAAAACAACCGACCCGATTCTTTTAAAATTTGCAGCTGCCTGAAGCTTTAAAATCTGACTCTGAGGGAAAAAAATAATTCTCTCTCTAGGATTTTATCACTCTAGTTTTCTTATCTTGAAAACTTATGAATTGTGTGTTGTAGAATTGCTAATCCCTTGTCTACATATAGAGCTACAATAGAGAGCCCAAGTTGGTTTAGGATTGGCCTTCCTAATGGGTTTAGGTATTTAATTAGTTTCTAAATCCAATTAGGTAACTAGTCTAATAGGATAATCCAAATCCAATTAGATTTCCTAATCTCTAGGATTTCCTAATTTTAATTGAAACTTAAGACTTAATTAATTAATTATTTAATTCTACTTTGTTAATTACTCAATTAACCCTTAGGAATAATTAATTAATTAATTCTACTTATTCAATTAACTCACTACAAAATTGATCGTACCACTAACGGATTAATTTTGGCACTACCATCCTACACCAGAATTGCTTCCGGAATAACTAAATTAATTTATTCTTTAATCTCCCCACACCAAACTATGGCTCCACCTCCCAAAGAAAACACATCTACTGAGGTAGAATTGCTCTTGTCCCTGTCACCTTGGAAATCTGAATCTATGTAACCTCAGGGTACCAGCTCAGGCTCCTGATAGACCAACACTTGGTCTCTTCTTCTTGTACAAATACTTGAGAATGCATTTTACTGCCTCCCAATGAGCTTTCCTGGGGTTACTCAGATATCTGCTTACAATGCCAACGGCATAACAGATATCAGACCTTGTACATAACATCGCATACATGAGACTTCTTACTACCGAATCATAAGGAATTGTCTTCATTGTTTCTATCTCCTTAACAGTCTTGGAAGACTTTTCCTTACACAGATGCTCTCTGTGTCTAAAAGGTAGAAAACCTTTCTTGGAGTTCTGCATGTTAAAATAGACCAGAATCGTTTATATGTATGAAGCTTGAAAGAGCATTAACATTTCCTACGATCTTGAATTATCTTGATCCTAATGATATGTCACACTTCTCCTAAGTATTTCTTATCAAATTGTTTGGACAGCCATGCCTTTACGTCTGATAACACTTTCTTATTATTTCCAATTAGTAAAATGTCATATACGTAAAGCACAATAAACACAACCGAGTTTCTATCATGTCTGCGGTACATACATTGTTCATCCGGGTACTGAGCAAATCTGTAGGATTGGATTACCTTATCAAACTTGATGTTCCAAGATCTGGATGCCTGCTTAAGTCTATAAATGGACCTCTTAAGCCTGCAAACCTCATACTCTTGGATTTTTTCAACGAATATCTCTGGTTGCTGCATAAAGATGGTTTCCTCAAGACTTCCATTAAGGAAAGCTATCTTGACATCCATCTGCCATATCTCATAATCTAAATAAGCAGCTATGGCCAAGAGAATCCAGATCGACTTAAGCATGGCCACCGGGAGAAGGTTTGCTCATAATCGATTCTATCTTTCTGAGTATACCCCTTCGCGATAAGCCTAGCTTTAAACGTTCCATCAGGTCTTCTCTTGCATTTGTAGACCCACTTACATCCAATGGGTTTGAACCCATCTGGCAGGTCCACAAGCTCCCAGACTTGATTGTGGCCCATCGACCCATCTCAGATATCATTGCTTTTTGCGAAGATTCTGCATCTTTATCTCAGAGAGCCTCATTGTAGTTTACTAGGTCAGGTGCAGGTATGCCTGAGACTAGGTCTGAGGCATCTCCCATGCGAATGAACCTGTCGGACTATCTTGCAACCCTCCCACTACGACGAGGCATCACCTGTGTAGGAGTATCATCTGTGATATCTTGTGCAATGTGTGGTATATCTACTTGTGTTGGTGCATCAGGATTATCAGATTGCTTTCTAAGCTCTTCTAGTGCTATATTTCTCCTGGGCTTGTGATCTAAAATATAGTCTTCTTTTAAAAATCTGGCGTTAGTGCCTAACTACCACCTTCTAATCTTTAGGACTATAGAATAGACTACCTTTCGTTCCCAACATTACTTCCGTTCTTACATCTAACTTAACCACATCTGCCTTAAGTACATATGCTGGACAACCCTAAATTCTGAGATGTCTTAGACTGGGCTTGTGCCCGTTCCACAACTTTTTCGGAATTCAGGGCACGGTTTTAGATGGTTCAAGATTAAGGATGTACATTGCAGTTTCTAAAGCATAACCCCATAACGAACTTGGAAAATCACTATAGCTCATCATTAATATAACCATTTCCATGAGAGTTTGGTTCCTTCTTTCTACTACACCGTTCTACTGTTGTGTGCCAGGTGTAGACAACTGCGACTGAATTCCAACCTCGCTGAGCTATTCTCGAAATTCGTGGGATAGGTACTCACCAGCATGATCAGATCGTAGTGTCTTGATACTTTTACTGTGATGTTTATCCACATCTGTCCGATACTCTTTGAATTTACTAAAGCATTCGGACTTGTGGCGCATTAGGTAAATGTATCCGTACCTTGAGTAATTATCCTTGAACGTCACAAAATACTCAAACCCACCTCGTGCTTAGACTGACATTGGTCCACGCAAGTCAGAATGAATCAACTCTAATACTTCTTTGGATCTATAACCTTTTGCCTTAAAAGTTCTCTTGGTCATTTTACTTTTCAAGCAAAACTCGCAGGTTGAATAACTGTCAATTTCTAATGAACTTAAAGGTCCATCATTGACTAACCTTTGAATCCTACTAAGGTTTATATGTCCTAGCCTGAGATGCAAAAGATAGGTTTGATTCATTTCAGAAGGTTCTTTCCTCTTATTAGTGTTAGATGATGCACTATTTATCTCTATATTTTGCACAACAGAGGAGTTTGATTTAATTATAAACAATTTGTAATCCAATGAATTGGAATAAATAAGTTTCCCATATTTTCTAATAAAATAGAATCATCAGAAAAGATAAACTTATAACCATTCTTTAAGAGTTTAGAAACTGAAACAAGGTTCTTTATAAAACTCGATACATAAAAACAACTAACTAAATCAAGCCTGGAATCTCAAAAATAAGGCTAACTACTCCCACTGTTTCTATTGACACTCTTGTAGTGTCGCCCAAGTAGATATCCAGCTTGCCTTCTCTAAGCTTTTGGGTTACTTGGAACCCTTGCAAAGAATTGCAAACATGGTCAGTGTCGCCTGAATCCACACACCAAGTATCTGTGAGAATCGCCGCTAAACATGTATCAGTAATTAAGGCAGAAACTATCGTACCTTTAAGCTTTGGATAATCCAATTTTCAATGTCCCATTTTCCCACACTTGAAACATTTGCCTTTAGTCTTATTCTTCTTTGTGATATCTGGCTTGGCTGTATATATCTTGGCATTCTTCTTCTTCTTGTTCTTTGCCTTTAGACGCAGAAGAGGAGCTTGAAGGCTTTACTCTGACCAAAGTTTGCTTCTTCTCGTGGAAGATGCTTTAGGCCGACACCAATTCTGTTAGGAGCTCAGGTAGAGTATACACTCTTTGGTTCATGTTATAGTTGACCTGAAACTGCTCGAAACTAGAGTGTAAGCTCTGGAGGATAATATCGATCTGAATCTCTGGATCAATCTCACATCCCAACACCTCTATCTCATTGATGTTACTGATCTTACGAAGCACATGATCTCTCACCGATGAGCCCTAAGCCATTTTGGTATTCATGATCATCCTCACGGCTGCTTGTCTAGTTATCCTGCCTTGAAGAGTGAACATCTCTCTCGGGTGAGCTATCATGTTAAAGGCAGAGACCATGGTATGAAGCTAATGTTGCAGAACATTCGACACAAAAGCCATAATGTAACACAACGCCATCTCATCCGCATTTCTCCACCTCGCATAGGCATCCCTATCCTCTTCAGGAGAATCATCGTTAGGCACATCTGGATAGACTTCAGTGAGCACAAACTTATACTGCTCAGCCGTCATGACAATGTCCAAATTCTGCCTCCAGTTAACATAATTCGGACCGGTAAGTTTGTTGTCTTTCAATATTGTAGCTAAAGGATTAAATGCCTTATCGAAGACTGTAAATTAAATAAACAGACAATGTTTTAGTATTAAGCACAAAATTTTGGAATTCATGCAATTATTGATATCCCTAAAAACAATAATTTAAAAAACCAACACCTCATTCACCGGGATTTTCGTAAGCCACGATAGTGTGGACGTTTACGCTAATCCACATTCATTTGAGAAGAACAAAGTTCATTAACTACACTATCTGACCAAATGATCTATTGATCAATATAGTTAATAGTCAGTGTTTTTAGCCGTACAGATAAGCAGCGTAACCTCGATGGAAGGAATACTACAAATTGTACACTAAGTGTGTGCCATTAAGTGACTTCTGAGCTTGTTACCTTAGGATAGTGTGCCTCAAATGGGGAACGTATCGCATTTCTTCTAGTTAAACTTACTCTAGTCATCTCACTTAGAAATTCATAATCTAGCGATCTTGTGGTTGGACTCATCCGATATGAAGGAAGGCCCTAATGCCAACGCGCAAGTCCACCCACATCACATGAGAACTCATAATGGTGGCTATGGGGATATTAAACCAACCCGCTCCCACTTATATTTCTAAATTGAAGGTTTTTCCAGTTTTAACATGCAATTAACTAAGGCTTAAATCAAGTTTTGGTCCCTCATAATATGTGTTATTCCAACTTTGGTCTCCCATATGTTTTAGTCACCAATTTTAGTCCCACTTAAATTTTTTTAACCAATTATGGTCATTTTTAACGGAAAAGTTTAGAAGATAACAGATTAACTCATTCGAACGCTATTCAAACCTAATTTCTTTCTTCAAAATAATTTGTACCGTGATGTTTTCAACCAGTTTTATGATCCAGATTCTCATGAATTTTTAACCTATATAGGGTTTCGACCGTCATTTTGGATTGTGAGTCGATCTAAATGGGTTCAACATTCATGAGGAACTGAGTCAAAAAATGGATTGAAAACATCATGGTAGAAATCATTTTGAAGAAAAAATTAGGTTGGACTGGTGATCAAATGAGTTAATCCGTTATCTTCTAAACTTTTTCGTTAAAAAGGACCATAATTGTTAAAAAAATTTAAGTGGGACTAAAATTGGTGATTAAAACATATTGAGGACTAAAACTGGAATAACCCATGTTGTGTGGGCCCAAAAATAGATTTAAGCCAATTAACTAATCCTAAGTTATGTGCAAACATAAAACTAGCATGCTTTAAAATATGCATCTAATATACAACACAAAAATTAATGCATAAGAATTAAAATTATAAACATGGAAAATAAACGCGTAAATTAAATTTCCCGACTATTATGGTTTTAATTGCTTCCATCTTCTGTCTTGATCTCGTGTCCTATCACGCCACTCGATGGATTGAGTCTTGAAAAATAAAATTAAAAAAAATAAATAAACCCCAGAGGAAAAATGGGCAACATGCGCAACCCAAACGGGCTACGCGAGATTGAAAGATTATCTGTTGGAGATGTTGGGTGAAACTTGAAGACTTTTGAAGATATTTGAAGAGTTTTGGGAGAAAACAGAGCGAAAACGAACACAAAAGGAGCAAGACTAAAAAAGGAAGAAAAAATGTGTTGCTGAAAAAAGCTGCAGCAGTGACACCGCTAACTAGCAGCCTCCTAACGGCCAGGTAGCTGGCGTCTGTTGGCCGCCCGCAGGTCTGCTACAGCAATGGGAAACTTTCCCTTTTGTCCCTAAATTACCCCCAGACCTTCCTAAACATTTCATATAGTGCCCCCACGACTTGTAACCCTAAAAACACCTATAAATACACCACTTTAGGTTATAATTATTTGGCTTTGGTTGGGTTAGCCTCCAAAACCCTAGAGAGCTTCTCTCTCTAGTTTCTTTTCATCTTTCTATGCTTTTAGCTTAGATTTAGCTTAGATTTAGTTTGTAAATAGTTTAATAAATGTTCTTAGACTAGATTCATATTTTAACACCCATTTGTAAGGATTCTTGTTGTATATATATGAGTATCATTCATGGGTTTTCATATCTTGCGGGTTTTCTTCATTTTTATGAAATCTATGGATGTTTTTGCATCTAATTATTCCAATTATTGGACAGTTACATGGTGGGTTGTTGATCTACATGTGTTGTTATTATTAGAGTGACTAAGGGTAGTGGAATCCAAGGATTTCATGTTGATTATCAAATGGGTTTCATGTTAATAGGTTAATACTTACATAGGTTTTATTTTTTTGACTTTTCTTCTTAAGTTAGTGGTTGAATTTATTCATGGGTTAGGTACCATGGATAAATGATTGGTAATTGGGTAGGATTTACGACCCTATTTCGATTATTGGCGCTAGCTTCACTATCCTTTATATTATGCATTACTTCTCTTCCATGTATGTATTAGCTAACCCCCATTTGCATGTCTCTTGCTTGTTAGTGGCTCATTGTGACTAAAAATAGTAAAAACCCCGTCCTCATTGGGTATTTGGTTAGTTATGTATTGATGAAGCTATGTTGGTGTTGTGGGTTAATAAGCTCTTGTGAAACCAGAGGGGACCGCTTAGGATGTCTCTACGTGATCTTGAATCCTTGTTAATGTCCATAATTATCAACATAGTGTAGTCAATCATAATTAATCAAGTACTTCTCCCTTTTATTCTTTTGTTTCTCACTTTATTAGGTTAGTCGATAAACAAGAAAACACCAAAAATATTCTCATCATTCTCATCTTTTTCTATTCTTCATTATATTGTTTATATAATAAGAACATAAGCTTGAGCATGTTCATAAATTCTAGCTCGCTCCCTATGGGATCGACCCTCAAGTATTGCACGGTGAGAGGATAGTTAATGGTCCTTTAGTGTGGATTTGTGGTTTATAAATTTATTTGATGAGTTGTGAACTTTTATGTGTGCCTTAAAACACACCCTAAACCTCATGTCAAAATCACATCACGCTAAGCACCATGCAAACTTTTGTATTGAAGTTTACCTCATCCTTCTCCCACTCACCTAAACTGCTATTATTCCTACTAGTTCTGAATGCCTCAAAAGTTGACTCTGCAGGATGACAAAACCATAGAGCAATCAGAGTATTCCTATCAGATAAATGTTAGCTATTTCACTTATATTTTCCTTCCAAGTCCAAGTAAAAATAGTCGTTACCCTTATTCCTATTTGCATATAAAAATCTACGGATCTGCAAGAAGTCAAAATGAGGCACTAAAATGTAGAGTGGAAAGAGAAGGTTGTGAGTTGTTAGGGTGTCACCCAGAAGTACTACATCTGCAGTCTTCAACTCGACTCTTGATTGTTTATCCTCCTTCAGAGTTCTCTCAGGGCTCTCTCATTTGCCTAGGATACTTTGATATCTCTGAGCTCTAACTGTATTTCCAATATTGCTATGGTCAGGGTGATTGAGACTGTGGATAAGAAGTCTTGGTTGTGTAGCCCAACACTTCCTACCTGTCTTTCAGCTACAAGCGTCTCGCCTGTATCTGTTGGGATCGGAGGCATGATTTTCAAAAATTTACGCAGCGGATTCATGCCAATTTAAATTTTAGTGTTTTAATAATCCTACGTTCAAAGCTTCTAAAGCTTACCCTCGTAGCATAATCGGTTGTCTTGTCTGGATCCTTGTTTGATGTTGGTCCAAACCTTCTATAACGGTTACATTTGTCACCACCAAAATCCTTCCTTGAAGGACTCTCTACTTTCAAGCACTGAAGTTCTTTGCAGATCTGGTGCTAGCCGTTTTTGCCTAGGGAAAGAGTTTGGGATTTTGTGTATATTTTTGTTTATTCTGTTTTCTAATTGAAATCATCATCCTACTACAATAATATCCCTAGGATATTTGTAGAGTTGAAATTTCCAAAATCAGTATTGTAATCAATCAATTATTACACTACTGATTAATCAGATTCCAAATCAGTATTATTACCAAATATTATTTTACTAATTCCAAATCAGTATCGAATAATATTTACTGATCCAAATCAGTATTAAATAATACCTTAATGATTTGGGTTATACACCAAGCCCATGAATCAACCCATGACCCATGGATCAGGCTGATGGATCAAAAATCTCAATTGCAATTAGGTCCCTTGATTTATCAACCCATCCCAAGTATTCCCAGGTAATTAATTAACTCTTAATTAATACCACATAACATTTCAATAATATTTAATTAAACCATTCAATTAAATCTTATTTATTTAAGTATAACAATTATACTATTGTAGGCAAGAATACTTATTCTGCATCACCGAACTTTATTATGTGCAATCCTGTAGGCCCATTCTAAATTGGCAATGGATAACTCAATGTCATTGATTAATCCATAAGTCATTAGTTTTCTATAGCTAGACATAATGACTACCCTATTTAGAATGGAGGGTTGAATGGTGATTCAACAAAAGCTTTCCAAGCAAACTGCGTACGATCCTCTACATTGATATCCCGTTTAGCATAAGGTATGGAACCATCATCCTTATATAGATAAACGTTTACTTGATCTCTTAGTGACACTGAACTTAATCAAGCAAATGATAACGCTTATCATTTCTTGGGCATGGCCATGCACTTCTCAGTTCACTATCAAGTGGCCAAGATATCATCTCTCATTTAAGAGAGACTTGTAGTCCCATCACTTCATCTACATACCTTAGCGTGCTCATAGTGTACCCAATCATACCCATTCTTGGCAACCTGTTACGGTCCCATTAGGCATATGTCAAAGCACACTACAATTCACCTAAGACTGTGTAGTGATTTCTGGTCTCGTACGAGTACTACTCAAAAGAATCACTCATGGTCTAAAAGTCCATTGAGTGTTTGTTTTGGTGGATCGATTTCAAGAAATTAAATATGCACAAGAATATAATTATCATGAAATTAACTCATTTGAAAAATTATCAAACAGACAAAAAATATCTAAATTACATAAATAGCCTTAAAAAGGGCACACACCAACAATCTCCCACTTGCCCTTTGAAGGGCTATATTCTAAACATTTTAAATCCATGCTCTATTAAATGTCTCTCAAACATTGACTGTGGTAGAGCTTTTGTGAGAGGATATGCTACATTGTCGTCTGATCCTATTTTGCACACTTTCACATCTCCTCGATCGATGATCTCTCAGATAAGATGAAACCTTCTGAGTATGTGTTTGGATTTCTGGTGTGATCGAGGCTCCTTAGCTTGTGCGATGGCCCCATTGCTATCACAAAATAGTTCTATCGGATCTTGGATACTCGGTATCACTCCGATCTCTGATACAAACTTCCTCAACCAAACAACTTCGTTTACAGCATCTAATGCAGCAATGTACTCAGATTCTGTTGTAGAGTCGGCTGTGGTATCTTGCTTTGAGCTTTTCTAACTCACTGTACCACCATTCAGGCTAAACACATCACCTGACTGTGATTTCATATCATCTTGATCTGTTTGGAAAGCAGCATTGGCATAACCTTGAACGACGAGCTGTTATTGTCCTTCATACACTTGCATCAATCCTTTAGTTCTTCTTAAGTACTTTAGGATTGCCTTGACTATAGTCCAATGAGCCATTCCTGGATCTTGTTGGTATCTGTTAGTCATGCTTAGTGCATGTGTGGCATCCGAACGGGTGCACAATATGGAATATATGATAGATCCTATAGCCGAAGCATATGGGACTCTACTCATTATTTCCCTTCCCTCTCTTGTTGATGGACCTTGGTTCTTCTTCAAGAGAAGACCAAGTTTGAACGATACCATACCATTCTTAGAGTTAAACATATTGAATCTTTTCAATATATTGTCTATGTACCCTTCTTCACTTAGTCCTAGAAGCCTCTTAGATCTATCTCTATAGATTTTGATACCTAGTATCATCTCGGCTTCTTCTAAGTCTTTCATAGAAAATACATTCCCCAACCATTGTTTGATTTCTTTCAACATGGGGATGTCATTTTCTATAAGTATGATGTCATCCACATATAGGACAAGGAAAAAAATCTTGCTCCCACTAACTTTCTTGTAAACACAAGGCTCATCTTCGTTCTTGATGAATCTGTAACCTTTTACTTCGTCATCAAAATGAAGATTCCAACTTTGAGATGCTTGCTTTAGTCCATAGATGGACCTCTAAAGCTTACATACTCAATTAGGATACTTTTGATCAATGTATCCCTAGGGTTGTTTCATATAAACATCCTCGAGTAGGTTCCCATTCAGGAAAGCCGTCTTAACATCCGTCTGCCATACCTCATAGTCAAAATATGCAGCTGTGGCAAGCATTGTCCTAATGGACTTGAGCATCATGACAGGGGAGAAGGTTTCATCATAGTCAATACCATGAGTCTGTCTGAAACCTTTAGCCACTAGTCGTGCCTTGAAGATCCCGCCAGGTTTTAATTTGAAAATCCATTTGCAATCGACAACTTTTGCCTGAACACGAGGATCAATCAAAGTCCACACTTTATTGTCCCTCATGGATTGCATTTCAGATTCCCTGGCTTGTAGCCATTTATTTGAATCCAGACTTTCTAAAACCTGTTTGAATTTTGAGGGCTCATAAGAGTCCACCAAGATCAAATCTTGTTCGTCAGTCACGAGAAATCCGTATCTCTCGAGTTCATGACAAGATCTACTAGACCTTCTAGGTTCTAGTGTTGTTGACTCATGTTGTTCATCTGCATGAGTTTCCATGTCAACTTCCATCTGAGTTTCTATAGATTGTTCTACATTCTCTTTTGGTTCTTAAACTTCTCCGAGTTCTTTTCTACTCCCACTGTCTTTTTTGTACAGAAATTCTTTCTCAAAGAAAATAGCTCATCGAGCAACAAACACGTTGTTCTCAGTTGGGTTGTAGAATTGATATCCTTTGGTTTCCTTAAGATATCCCACAAATAGGCATTTGTCAGTTTTAGGTTCAGGCTTATTACTTTGTAAATGTTTTACATGAGCTTGATAACCCCAAACTCGTATATAGGACATATATGGCTTCCGACCCATGTATATCTCATATGGAGTCTTATCTACTGCCTTGGATGGAATACGGTTTAATAAGTAGGCAGCAGAAAGGAGAGAGCATGACCCCAAAAGGACATAGGGAGAGTCGCTTGGCCCATCATTGATCGAACCATATCTAATAGGGTACGATTCCTCCTTTCAGATACACCATTCCATTGAGGTGTTCCCGGTGGAATCAGTTGTGAAACAATTCCACACTGTTTTAGATAGCCATTGAACTCATCACTTAGGTTTTCACTTCCTCGATTGGAGTGAATAACCTTAATCCTTCTATCCAACTGATTTTCTACTTCGTTTTTAAACTCTTTGAACCTTTCAAAAGTTTCACTTTTATACCTCATTGTGTAGACATAACCATATCTACTATAGTCATCAGTAAAAGTGATGAAATATTCAAATCCACCTCTGGTTTGTGTGCTCATTGGTCCACATACATCCGTGTGTATGAGAGCCAATAGCTCACTTGTTCTTTCACCTTTTTTGTTAAAATGACTCTTTGTCATTTTTCCTTGCAGGCAGGGTTCACAGGTATCATATGATTCAAAATCAAATGATCCAATCACTCCATCCTTGTGAAGCTTTTGAGCTCGCTTTTCATTTGCATGGCCTAATCGACAATGCCACAGGTATGTTGGACTTAAATCATTTTTAGTTGATTTAGCTTTCTTTTCTATGTTATAGACTCGTTTTTCTTGAGTTGAATTATTCTCAATAATAAATCGAAAACCTTTATTATCTAAACCAGAAACTGAAATAATATTTCTGCTCAAAGCAGGTACATTATAACAATTTTTAAGTTTCATATTTAAACCAGAAGGTAAAGACAAAATATAATCTCCAACTTCAACAGCAGTAACTCTTGCCCCGTTGCCCACTCGGAGATCTACTTCACTTTTCTTTGTCATCCTTCAATTTCTGAGTCCCTTCACATTAGTACAAGTGTGAGCACCACATCCGGTATCTAATACCCATGAGGTAGACATAGAAAGATTTATTTTAATAACAAAGATAGGGGCTTGTTCACGAAACATTTTTGTCAGTGACTCATAAATCCAGAACGCTTCCAAATTCACGAACTACTTTTGAAGCTCACTTGTCATAGAAGAGAGCATCAAGCAAGTCACATCATCAGAGTCACTTTTTAGCTTATCCCAGGATCGTTGAACATTTTTTGAAGCATTTTGTAATGGCTCAGGTAAAGCGGTCTCTATGACATGTAGTTTCATTTCTTGCTTGAGAACTATTCTCAAGTTTCTTTCCCAATCTAAGAAGTTTGGTCCAACCAATTTACCTTATCCAATATACTTCTTAGAGTAAAGTTTGAGATAACATTAGTGCTAGATGATGCCATTTCTACAAAAATAAATGCAAAATATTAGAATGAGTTTTGAAAAATGTTTTCCAGAATAGCCAAAATTGAAATCCCTAGAAATTTTGTGATGGTGCTAGATTGTGGGCCAAAAATCCACAAAGAGTTAACCCCAATCTTGCTTTGGAACGTATCGTAGGGATCGGGCTCTTTTGGTAGCAACGTTCAAATTACATTCCATGTAATCTAACACTTTCCAATTGCATACCATGAAACTTTTTGGTGATAGGATGAACATTCCAAAATTAATCTAACACCATCCTATCTTTGCAAAATTAATCCCTAGTCAACTTATCGGGTCAATCTAGGATTAATTTTTCCAAGTCAAACCATCCCTCGAGGCATCACATCAATCGATACCCACACAGTTTTTCCATAACGAGTGGTAGTGATGAAGTTGAGCATCTGGATACCCAAACAGTTTTTCCACTCATTAACGGTAGTGATAAAGTTGGGCACCTATTATGTGACAACTCGCCACAAGAAGAAAACCTGAGGCCCTTGGGCTCTCCAAGTCCACAGACGTTCGACGCTCTGGCGAGCCCTCAAGTATGGTAGCAATTTATGACTTAGGTTTTTAGGTATTTAGTTTGAACGGCTTAACATGCATTTCATTTTCATCATTCACAAAATATAAAATATAAAGCAAAAAAATACAATGAATTGGGCTCTATTCTATTACAAGGCTTTTAAAACTTTGTCTTCGTTTGGGCCTCCATTATTGAGCTCCAACTCCATGACTCCGTCTTGGCTTGTTTGAATTTCTTAGGCCTAATTTCTAATCTATTCTATTACAACAAATTTTAATAGGCTCACAGGCCCAATTTAAATGGCTCGCAGACCCCAAATTGAACCAAAATAAATAAAGCCCAATTCATGCATGAAAAACACATAAATGCAAGTGCTTCATACAAGCCCATTTTAACTAAGCCAATCAATTTAAAATATTGTGTAGTTGAATATTCCAAATATTCTATACTATTAACATTGATTGTGTCAAAATCAATTTTAATCAATATTTCCTTTTTTTCTTGTTCAATCAAATGATGCATGAACATACCAAATATGTATACAAATATTTAAACCATTTAAATAAATCATACCATATTTGAAAACATAAATAAAGAAATAAAATTAATCGAATTATTATTTTTTATTAGTTAATTATCTTAAATAATTAAGATAATTGATTTAAGATATTTTAAAATCGTAAAATCCAATTTTAACATTTTAAAACTAAAATCTAATAAGATTCGATCTTAATTCCAAAATTAAAAAAAAAATTCCTGAAAATTTTGGGTCAATTTTGTAATTAATAGAAGTTTTGGGCTTAGGGTTTAAAAGAAATAAAATTGCTAGGACCAATTCAAAATTTTAAGAAATTTATAATTTTGGCATTAGGGTTTCAGGGCCGGGCGGGGCAATTTAGTAATTTCAGTCCCTATGGCTTCAAGCACCCGCCGCAAGCCCTCTGGTTGTCTTTCCCAGTAAGAAGCTCCTGATTCTGACCAAGATTCGATGAACGAAGTTCATCTTTTCGGCTTTAGAATCGATCAGAATTCCATTGTGAAGCAAACCCGAGCGCCCAACGCCCGATTCACCGGCAAAAAACTCCCAAAACTGAAATTTAAAATATTTCTCCTGCGATAATCATTTTTCCGGTGAAAATCCCAGAAATCCGTTCAAAATTTGGCCGAAACTTTCAAAACCAAATGTAAACGAGTCAGAACCATTCCGCAATTCATTTCTAGTCAAAACCAAACCCAAAGAAAAACCATTTTCTTTCCCCCGTTTTTCCGACCAACATACCAAAAAAAAAAAAAAACTTCTGGCGAAAACATCTTTGAAACCTCATAAATAAATCTTTCAAAATCGACACAATCAAATCGTTTTTGAAATCAAATGAGTTTGGAAACAATTTCTGGGAAGAACAAGCAACAAAACCCACCAAAATTTGAATAAAAAACACCATGAAATCTGCCAGATTGAAGCTCGTGATTTTCTGATGAGATTCTGGTCGGTCGAAAAATTTTCCGGCCGATCGAAGCCACCCTCTCCGGCAGAACCCCTCAACCCAATTTCCAAAAAATGAATTTTTAATTATTTTCCCAAAAATTAATAAAAAATTGTTTTCTTTGTTTTCTTGCTTTCAAAATCATGTTTTTTCAAAAAATCTTATTAAAACCAATTTTAATTAAAATCCAATTTTAATTCTAACACTAAAATTAATTTGAGCCTAGCTCTGATACCACTATTGGGATCGGAGGCATGATTTTCAAAAATTTACGCAGCGGATTCATGCCAATTCAAATTTTTGTGTTTTAATAATCCTACGTTCAAAGCTTCTAAAGCATACCCTCGTAGCGTAATCGGTTGCAGCGTCTGGATCCTTGTTCGATGTTGGTCCAAACCTTCTGCTCCGGTTATGTTTGTCACCACCAAATTCCTTCCTTGAAGGACTCTCTACTTTCAAGCACTGAAGTTCTTTGCGGATCCGGTGCTACCCGTTTTTGTCTACGGAAAGAGTTTGAGATTTTGTGTATATTCTTGCTTGTTCTATTTTCTGATTGAAATCATCATCATACTACAATAATATCCCTAGGATATTTGAAGAGTTGAAATTTCCAAAATCAGTATTGTAATCAATCAATTATGATATTACTTATTTAATCAGATTCCAAATCAGTATCAAATAATATTTACTGATTCCAAATCAGTATTAAATAATACCTTAATGATTTGGGTTATACACCAAGCCCATGGATCAACCCATGACCCATGGATCAGGCTGATGGATCAAAAACCTCAATTACAATTAGGTCCCTTGATTTATCAGCCCATCTCAATTGTTGCTAGGTAATTAATTAACTCTTAATTAATACCACAGAAATTTTCAATAATATTTATTAAATCCTATTTATTTAAGTATAACAATTATACTATTGTAGGCAAGAATACTTATTCTGCATCATCGAACTTTCTTATGTGCGATCCTGTTGGCCCATTCTGAATTGGCAATAGATAACTCAATCTCATTGATTAATCCATAAGTCATTAGTGGTCTCTAGCAGAACATAATGACTACCCAATTCAGTGGCGATTCAACACAACCTTTCTAAGCAAACTGCATACGATCCTCTACATTGATATCCCGCTTAGCATGAGGCATGGAACCATCATCCTTACATAGGTAAAAGTTTACTTGATCTCTTAGTAACACTGAAATCAAGCAAATGATAACGCTTATCATTTCTTGGGCAAGGCCATACACTTCTCAATTCACTATCAAGTGGCCAAGATATCATCTCTCTTTTAAAAGAGACTTGTAGTCTCATCACTTCATCTACATACCTTAGCGTGACTCATAGTGTACCAAATCATACCCATACTTGGCAACCTGTTACGGTCCCGTTAGGTGTATGTCAAAGCACACTACAATTCACCTAAGATCATGTAGTGATTTCTTGTCTAATGACCCTCGTATGAGTACTACTCAAAAGAATCACTCATGATCTAAATGTCCATGGAGTGTTTCTTTTGGCAGATCGATTTCATGAAATCAAATATGCACAAATATAATTATCATGAAATTAACTCATTTGATAAATTATCAAACAGATGACAAATGTCTAAATTACATAAATAGCCTTCAAAAGGGCATACACCAATAGTATCATCTCCCCTTTTGGTCCAAGTAATCATACAACAAACTGTGCTGATCGACTTGGGCTTGATGTAGTCTGGGCATGGCTTCCCATTTTCTCAAGATTCGTCTGAATTCTTCAGCACGTGACCCCTTATTGTTAGGAATTGTCTGCATCTCTCCCTTCTTTTTTCCGGTGGTTTCTTTTGCAGGAGTCTTGTCAAATTAGCATGATTATGATTAGATTCCTGTGTTATTCTCAATCTGAGAGCACTATTTGATGAAATTAGGAAAAGTGAAACTATAATCATAAGTATATGCTAATATTTAAAAAGATAGTTGGTCCCGCAATTGTCTCAATGTAATCGACACCAAACAAGTAAGGGAGACTATTGCACTGATTCTAAAGTATTTTTATTCCCCGCCTCCCTTTTGACATGGGAGTCATTCTATCTCAGCAAATCCCTTTTATCGCATGTGCATCCCCATTACATCCAACACCTTCAATTGATTTGATTTTGTCATTATCGCCAAATTTGTTTCCCTTTGGTCGTTACCCTTGTTCCTCTTTTCTAATTTTTCCTGTGGTAACTGTTTCCTTGCCATTATTTGATATTGTCTTATCTTCCTTCTCCTTCGGTATGCTCTGATATCTGTTTGCGCCACTTGGGCAAGTTGTTCAACCATAAAGTCAGACTTTTCAGTTTTCAACATTTTCTGAGGGTTTGCCCTACACCTCATCTCCTTTAGCATGACTGACCTTGGGTTCATTAGTGTAGCACCTTTCAAGCTCAGTTTGACTCCTTCTTGAGTTTCAGTTTCCTTTTTTTCCCTTGTTGCTTCGGGTTTTGGCTATTCAAATGCAAAGGAAATCTCCTCACAAAGCCTGTTTTGGGCAATGTTATCAGGACAAAAGACCTCGTTGTAAGTCAACATCTCTCACGTACCTATATCTAGCTTGTTGACTTCTTCATTTTCTGGTCTCCCATTCATTAATCCATCATAGTTATCACCTTCAGAATCATCATGCTCCTGATTTCCCTTACAGACAAGGTTGCAACTAATCTCCAGAACTTCTACTCGTACTACGTCAGAACTCCTGGCATTTTCGGCTTGAATTCTGTCGAGTTCTTTTAGCATACGCTCAAGCTTCAATTGCAACTCATGATCCTCATTTGATATTCTTCTTTTCCTAAATTATCTATCCACAATACCCCTTTCTCTTTTCCAATCATCCCAACTGGGACAATTATAGGCATAAAATTAATCGAAGAACGTCTTAGGCTTTTAACTATTTCTCCCTTATACTATAGTCAGCTGCTATACTAGATGGTCGGGGTCAAACAAATCCCCAAAATGTACGGGTTTCTTTTCTCTTATCCTTACATATGTACACACTTAACAGAAAATTAAATCACATAAAGGCTACTGTGCTCCCTGGCAATGGCACGAAAAAGGGAATACAAAAAACACACCAAAATAAAAACCTAAAATCCTCACTAAGGGATTTTAAGACCCCGTCGTGAAGCATAAGAGGTGTCGATCCCACAGAGAGAAACTAAGCCAATGCAATATTCAATTTTCTTTTGATTGATGGGCAGGGGTAACATATATAAGCGGGCAAACAATTCATAAAGCACAAAGATAGCAATATTGGGAAATAGGGATAAGTTTGAGAAGGAGATCTGGCCACCATTTCGGTTCGGGTTCTGTTACATAACAACGAATCCCTTCTGATTGCACTCACCTAGGGGAAAAGGAATACAATCTTGGTCCAGCTATAAACATGCAAGAAAGTCAACCACGGTACTAAAACCAAACAAGAAGGAAGCAACAACAATACAATATATATAACAAACGGATTCGAACAAGATTACAATACCCAGTACTGACGACCGATAAGAAAACTACAGTATGATTCAGCAAAGAGGAGTAGTGAAAAAACAGCGACGCAACCCCGGCAAACAGCGGTCTCCTTGGCTGGACTACAGTCACGAGGGAAAGTGCTGCAAAAATGCTCAAATCCACCAACACTAGCCCATCCGGGGTTTCCTCTCCAAGATGGAGCTTAGAACTCCATCGATTTAAGCTCACAACCCAGAAACTATGAAACCCTAGCCCGAAGAGTACTCAAGAAGAATTACAGAGGGGTCGATATGAAAAAGTGAACAAAAGATGCCCTAATGGCCTTGTATTTTGGGAATTTATACCCGTTACAATTAGGGTAGAAAATAATTACCTCATCAAACCAGATGTTCCAAGATCTAGATGCTTGTTTAAGGCCATAAATAGACGTTTTCAGCTTGCATACCTTATGCTCTTGGCCTTCAGCAATGAATCCCTCTGGTTGCTACATGAAGATGGTTCCTCAGGAATTCCGTTAAGGAAAGCTATCTTAACATATATCTACCAAATCTCATAATCCATATGAGCACCTATGGCTAAGAGAATTTAGATCGACTTAAGCATAGATACCAGGGAAAAGGTTTCTTCATAATCGATACCTTTTTTCTGAGTATACCCCTTAGCCATAAGCCTAGATTTAAAAGTTTCAACCATCCTGTCAGGTCCTCTCTTGCGTTTGTAGACACACTTGAACCCAATCGGTCGAAATCCATTAGGAAAGTCTATAAGCTTCTAGATCTGATTAGAGTCCATTAACCCCATCGCAAACAACATTGCTTTCTGCCAAGAATCTGCATCTTCATCTCGAAGTACCCCATCATAGTTTACCGGGTCTGGTTCATATACTTTAGGGATCAAATTTGAAGAATCTCCCTAGCCTATGAACTTCTCGATCTATCTTACAACCTTCTCACTGCGACGAGATACTACCTGTGTAGGCACATATTCCGTTACAGGGTGTTCAATATCTTGTGGTGTATCTATTTGTACTTGTAGTGTAGAAGTCATGGGTTGTCCTCTAAGTTCCTCTAGTATGATATTACTACTGGGCTTATGATCTAAAATATAATCCTCTTCTAAAAAAATGACATTAGTGCTAACTATCACCTGCTGATATTTAGGACAATAGAATAGAGCACCTTTCGTTCCTTTGGGATATCCTATAAACAACCATACTTCTGTTTTTTATTCTAACTTACCCGCATCTGTCTTAAGCACATGTGCTGGACAGCCCCAAATTCTGAGGTGTCTCATACTAGGTTTGCGTCCCGTCAACAACTCCACAGGGGTTGAAGGCACGGATTTAGATGGTACAAGATTAAGAATGTAAGCTGTTGTTTCTAAAGCAAAACCCAAAAACGAATTCGAAAATTCAATATATCTCATCATCGATCTAACCATTTCCATCAGAGACTTATTCCTCCTCTCTGCTACACCATTCTGCTGAGGTGTGCCAGGTGCAGACAACTTTGACTGAATTTCCGCATCTAACAAGTATGTCATAAATTCGCCAGCAAGATACTCACCATCACGATCTGATCACAATGTCTTGATGCTTTTACCATGATGCTGAAGGAATTATCTGTCTGGGTCCGATACAAAATTTCCATATCGTGCTAAGTATTCCAGATTAGGAAACTTTAACACAAACCCAAATGCTTGTGCAATCTGATTCGAACCCTTTTGAAATACCATTACATAGGATATTAGTTTACCTTGTTCGATTTGTCAAGCATACAAAATAAAAAACTAAATTAAAGCGGAAGATTATAATTGAACTTTGAAGCATGAACTCAAGATTTCTCTTATATGACTATGAGACAAGTTATGACATTCTGTGGGCGACGAACTACAGAACGAACGAATCAAAACCCTAATACAAAATTCGCACAGAAAAGTTCGTCGAAAAAATCCACCAGAAAACACCGCCTATAGTCGCCGGAATTCCTGCCACAGTCAGTCGTCGCCAGTCGAAATTCCTTGACTACTGCCTGCCGCTAGAAGCTCACCACCGACCTTTCTCGGGATTCATGCGCTGCTCGAGTTCCAAGTTAGGGAACTTGCGCAGTGTCTCTCTTTAGAATTTTTGTGTCCTGTGAATTATGATTTATGTGTCTTCTGGGGCTCATCCTTGTGTCTATTTATAAAGTTACTAAAGAGACCTTAAGTGGGTTTGAGTTAGGCCTTCTTGTTGCATTTGAGTTTATTAGTTTCCAAATCGCTTCTAGATTTCCTAATACTAATTGACCTAAGCATAATTAATTAAATAATTAAATCCACTTTGCCAATTAACCCAAAACATAATTAATCGTACCACTAACGGATTCATTATGGAATTACCGTTCAAACCGGAATTACTTCCGGAACCTTTTTTATTTATTCTTTAATCTCCCCACGTCAAAGATATAGTGCTCGTTAAATTTACTGATAAATTAATTAATCGACTTCTTCTCATCCGCGATTAGTACCACTCGACTTTACTACTATACTGGACATAAGTCCACCGCCCTGGTTTAGTATAATGAGCTTTAGAAGCTCATCTCAAGAGCACCATCACCCAGGATACACCGGTACATGATTTCTTTTCGATAAGCAATAACACACTAAGCAATAAAACACGTGCACCCAACCTACCGAGACTATATGCCTTAAGCGACCGCACTCAATGGAAGATTAGATGACACTATGCTTAATCCTCATACCCGTTCTAGTCTAGGGATTAAGAGATAGAATACAAGGTTTGAATTAACTACTTGAGAATAGTACAAGTTAATTCAATGCTTAATTGGTCATGCTCGATATACCCCAGGCACATCTATATGATTCAATTAGTTTAGACAAATCAATTTCAAAATCACGTAATAACTTAAACCGACAACGTGTCCAAAACTGTCTCAGTTATGAGCCTTATTTATATATCATGACTTTTACAAATAATGAGATCTACTGTGTTATACCAGACACCTCATCATCTAGTCATATGATATAAGAGGACAACATATGTAAAAACATAAACAATTTAACCAAAACATTCAATCGATATATAAATTGGGAAATAATTTTCATACAAGCAAAGCTTTTAGTATTCAAAGTAACAGATGTTTCTCCACATCTGCCGATACTCCTTGAACTTTTCAAAGTATTCAGACTTGTGGCGCATCAGGTAAATATACCCGACCTCGAGTAGTCATCTGTAAAAGTCATAAAATACTCAAACCTGCCTCTTGCTTGAATTGACATAGGACCACACACATCAGAGTGAACTAATTCTAACACCTCTTTGGCCCTATACCCCTTTCGCCTTAAAAGGCCTCTTTGTCATCTTATATTCCAAGAAGAATTCGTACGTCGAGTAGTTGTCAACTTCTAATGAACCTAAAGGTCCATCAGCGACCAAACTTTAAATCCTACTAAGGGTAATGTGACCTAACCTAAGGTGACAAAGATATGTTTGTTTTATTCTCAGAAGGTTCTTTCCTCTTATTATGATTCAATGATGTGTTATTTATTTCCGTTTCATACACAATAGGGGAGCTCGATTTTAGCAAAAATAAATTATCCACTAATGAACCAGAACAAATAAGCTTATCATTTTTTCTAACAAAAACAGATTCATCAGAAAAAATAAACTTATAACCATTCTTAGGAGTCTAGAAACTTATTGTAAATTCTTTCTAAAACTTGGAACATAAAGACAATCTTTTAAAAGCAATACAGAATTTCGTAAATGAATCCTAACTACTCCTATTGCTTCAATTGATGCTCTCGTAGTGTCATCTAAGTAGACTTCAAATTCACATTCTCTAAGCTTCCGTGTTAACTAAAACCCCTGCAAAATATTATAAACATGGTCAGTGGTTCCTGAATCCACATACCAGGTATCTGTGGGAATTACCATCAAACATGTCTCAGTAATTATGACATAAATAGTTAGGAGCAAGCTGACTTGACTTAGGAGCAAGCTGCGCCTTTGGCGCTTTGCCTTTAGTCTTTCTCTTCTTATTCTTTCCTGCATTAGGCACAAAAGTAGACTTGACTTTGACTAAAGCTTGCTTATTCTCTTGAAACAAACCTTCACCTGACACCAACTCATCCAAAATCTTGGACAAACAATACATTCTTTGATTTATGTTATAGTTCAGCAGAAACTGCTCAAAGCTTTAAGGTAAGCTCTGGAGAATGATGTCTACCTGGGTTTCACCAATGATTTCACCTCCCAAAACCTCAATCTCATTGATATTACTGATCATCTCAAGAACAATATCTCTCACATGAGTACCCTCAGCCATCTTGTTAGTCATTAATTTTTGCATAGCTATTTTGCCTAGCCGCACTTCCTTGATGACCGAACATTTATCTCAAATTAGCAACGATGTCAAAAGCAAAGATTATCGCCAGATGCTAATGTTGCAAAACATTCGACATTGAAGCCAAAGTGTAACATGGCGCTATCTGATCTGATTTACTCCAGCTCCAATAGGCTAACATGTTCTCTTAATTCAACTCGTCATTCGGCGTATCTGGGCACACCTCAGCGAGCACGAATTTAAGCCATTTAGCCTTTAGGACAATATCCAGGTTACGTGACATTTCTCTAGTCATTGTATAAGTTAAAGGCGAACACTTCAAAATAAATTTATAATATAAAAAAACAAAAATATCAAAACTATAGTACTTAAGGTTTCGTTCCCATACGAATTGTGGTCTTCAATGATAATAGTGTTGGACTCGAGTCCTTACTTACTAAGGTTTTAGTAGTTTCTAGCCTAAGTATCAAACAAAAACAAAGGGTAGATGAGTGATTTTAAGTAAACATGCATATTACAAAAACAAAATAAAAAGATATAATTGGATAAAAGACAGGAAAATCACACCACAACTAAATCAAGGGAGCTATTGCAAATAGATGTCAAGCAACTTAAAAATCAAATGGATAATACCTCTTGTTACCTTCCTATAAGGACTATAATAGCCAAAAATAGAATAGGGTCGTCAATCCTACCCACTATCCATCCTCTACATGAAATACATAAGGAAAATTGATGATATAAACTTCCAATCACAAATAGCATAAAGTCAACCAAGCTTACAACACAAGAAATCTCAATTGTTAAGAAAACAGATCTAGCCCGGGCTAAATCAAAAATCTCACTTTCGTGCTATGCATTCCAGGATCGGAGACTTTCGATTCGGCTCAGGTTTAAAATCATTTCCCCTGAACGGATCTAGGCTTATACTAATTCGATTTATTAAATCGACACGGTAAAAATTAAATCTTTAAACAAAGTAGAAAGTATAAAGATTAAACTTTGAAGCGTGTCCCTCGCAAGAAGAAAACCCAAAGTGAAAACCACCAAAAATCCTTTGGATGCCTCCAAGAAATCCTGAATATCATGTGGGCGATAAACTATCGAGAAGTGCTCATAAAGCTCGATAAAAAAATCTAGGAAAATCTCTCAAAATCTGATCTAGAACACCCCAAAAATTTTGATCAAAACACCAGTCCAGCCCAGTCCACCGTCCGCCGTGAACCCATCGCCAACCACCACAATAAACCACCGGTCACCGTAACTCAAAATCCCACATAGTTTTTTCTATAGATTACCAATAGAGATCAAACACTGCAAAAAAACTGAATCAAACGTGCCGGCATTGATTGAGTGGCCAAAATCGCAAAAACCCCCCGACGGTAAAAAAAAGGAGGCAATAACCCTACGAAAAAATAAAGATCGGGCTTTCAAGATTTGATCTTTGGGTTGAATCCAATTCGAAAAGTGAGATCTCAAGTTCGACTTTGAAAGATAACTTCAAGAAGAAGAAGTTCTCTCTCTAGAACTTTCTCACTCTAAGAGGCAAGACTTGTCTTGCAAGATTTTTCTTAGCTTTCTTTTGGCTTCAGCTTTCTATTTATAGGGAGTTCCAAATGAGACCCAGTGGGCTTTTGAGTTCGGCCTTAGTGTTGGACTTTTGTTGACGTCTTAGTCTTCCATAGACTAATCAACTCCAATTGATCTTTTTAAATTAATTTCTTAACCCACTTAGTTAATTAAATTTAATCGAAACCTTAGGATTATTTTGTATAACCCACTTTTCAATTAAATATTAATTAAACCTTTAGATTAATTAATTCACTTTGTTGATTAGTCCAACGCATAATTAGTCATACCACTAGCGGACCAATTACGGAACTACCGCTCAAAAATGATTGACTTCGCGATCACTTTATTATTCTTCTATAATCCCATATCAAAGATCTAGTGCTCGTCGATTTATAAATTTACTGAAAAATTAATTCATCGACTTCTTGGTATCAGAGATTAGTACCACTCGACATTCTTATTATACCGAACATAGAGTCCACCGGCTGGGTTTAGTATAATAAACCTTTCGAACTCACCTCGGAAGCACCATCAACTAGGTGAACCGGTACATGGTTTCCTTTGACTAGCAATGGCACACAAAGAAGTAAAACACCACATACCCAACTTACCGAGTTCTAGGACTGAATTGACTGGACCCTTTGGCAAATCAAAGCATACAATATCAAACTTTCTTGTCTGCTCTAATATAGGGAATAAGAGATTAGAATACTAGGTTTGAATCAACTACGTGGATCAGTACAAGTTAATTCAATCCCAAATAGGTCATGCTCAATATACCTCGAGCACATCCGTATGATTTAATTAGTCTAGACAAACTAATTTCCAAATCACACGATAATCTAAACCGATAGTATGTTCAAACTATCTCAGTTACGAGCATCCATTTATATATCATTACTTTAACCAATAACGAGATCTATTGTGTTTCTCTACACCTTGTTATCTAGATATATGATGTAAAAGAACAATATAATACTGATACATAAATGATTTGTCAACTGGGTACTAGTTTTTGATACAAGCAATAGCTTTTCAGTATTCAAAACTAAAAATCTCCCCCTTGTTAGTTTTGAATACAAAAAAGCTATGGCTTGTATCAAAAACTAATATCCACAGATTACATCATTTTGTTTCAGTATTAAATTATTTCATTATATCATAGAACTAGATAACGGGGTGGAAAGACACAATAGATACCATTATTGGTTAAAGTATTGATATATAAAAAGTATGCTCGTAACTGAGATAGTCTGAACATACTATCGGTTGTCATGTGGTTTTGAAATTAGTTTATCTAGACTAATTAAATCACATGGATATGCCTGGGGCATATTGAGCATGACCAGTTTGGATAGAATTGACTTGTACTGATCGGCGTAGTAAATTCGGTCCTAGTATTTAGTCTCTCAATTCCGAGATTGGGACGGGCGTGAGAGTTAGATATCGTATACTTTGATGTGCCAAAGAGTGCGGTCAATTGAGGCCTATACCTCGGTAGGTTGGGTATACGGTGTTTAGCTTCTTACGTGCCGTTACAAGTCGGAGAAATTCACGTACCGGTTCGCAGGGTTGATGGTGCTCCCAAGATGAGCTCGTAAGGTTTATTGTACTAAAACTGGCCAGTGGACTTTACGTCCGGTATAATAAGAAGGTCAAGTGGTACTAATCTCGGATACCAAGAAGTCGATAAATTAGTTTGTCAGTAAATTGATAAATCGACGAGCACTAGATCTTTAATATGGGGAGATAGAAGAAAATATAGTGGCGCGATGTAAAGTCATTTTTGAGCGGTAGTTCCATAGTTAGTCCAATAGTGGTACGACTAATTATGTATTTGACTAATCGACAAAGTGAATTAATTAATCCTAAAGGTTTAATTAATATTTAATTGACAAAATGGATTAAGAAATTAATTCTAAATGAATTAATTAGTCCTAAGGGTTTGATTAAATTAAATTAATGAAGTGGTTAAGAAATTAAGTCGAATGGGTCGATTGGAGTTGATTAGTCTAGGAAAGACTAAGCGGTCAACGAAAGTCAAATTAAAATACCCAACTCAAAAGCCCACTAGGTCTCAATTGGAGCTCCCTATAATATGCCTTAAGAAACTCAAGAAAATCTTGCAAGACATTTTGTTTTCCTCTTGAGCGAGAAAGTTCTAGAGAAAGAATCTCCTTCCTTATTGAGTTTCTTTCAAAAATGAATTTGGAATCTCACTTCTTGATTTAGATTAAGCTTGAAAGATCAAATTTTTAGATAGCCCATCGATTTTTTGAGTTGCCCACTGCTGGATTTTATATTTTTCACCCGAATCTCTTGTTTTTTTTTTGGCTGGATTCTGTCCAGCTTTTATATTCAGCCAGCGGCCACTTCTAACAGCTCCGAGGTGCTTGATCTAGCTGGGTTTGTGTTGATCTCTCCCTTGGGTTGGTGATCCACAATCCCGGCTGTCAAGACCGTGACCAGAGTTGAAGTGGGTTCGATTTTATTGGCGAGAAAAGTATTGGGCAGCAATTTTTTGGGTTAAAGGTTTAATCTTTTGGGCAGATATAATCTAATTGAGGGATTTTCTTAGCGGGTTTCTCGTGGGATTTGGTAGCACACCTTGATACACTATTGCCCACACAATATTCGAGGTTTTTTGGAGTTATCCATTGGATTTCGGTGGTGATCGCGAATTAAAGATTTGTTTTTCTTATTTGCGTTGGACTTCGCTTCAAAGGTATAACCTTTATGTTTTCCACTTTTAATTAAAGGTTGATTCTTTGTGTGTTGTTTGTCAATTTAATAAATTAAATAAGTATAAGCCTAGATCCATTCAGGGGAAAATGAATTTGAGCTTGAGCATCGTCAAAAGTTTCCGATTCTAGAATGCATTGCACGAAAGTGAGATTTTTGATTTAGCCCGGGCTTGTTCTTTTTTCCTTCACCACTAATACTCAAAGCTAAACTCTGAAGTACAAAAACACTATTCAATCGACTTATTACACTGCCATCAAAATGAAAGCTTCAAAACACTTTTTAGCTCGCTCACATGACTCTCTTAAGAATCTGACACCCATACCCTCCACATGGCTCTCAAAGACCTTTGGGGCCAATGCCTTCATGAATGGATATGCAAGGTTGTCTCCTGATGCTATCTTGGCCACGGTCACATCTCCCCTCTTTACGATCTCTCTTATCAGGTGGTACTTGCGCTCTATGTGTTTACTCGCCTTGTGGGCTCATGGTTCCCTTGAGTTAGCAACTGCACCATTGTTATCAGAGTAGATTGTGATAGACTTTGGCAACTCAGGGACCACATCTAAGTCCACAAGGAAGTTCCTGTGCCATACAGCTTATATCGCTTCCTCTGATGAGGCAACATACTCAGCCTCCATGGTGGAGTTCGCCACGCATTTCTACTTGACACTCCGCCATACTATGGCTTCACCTCCCAGAGTAAAAAAAAAAAACCCATAGGTAGACTTACTCTTATCCATATCACCTTGAAAGTCCGAATCAATATAACCCAATGGAACTAGCTTCTGCGCTCGATAAATCAAGACATGATCTCTCGTCCTGCACAAGTACTTGAGAATGCCTTTGACTGTGTCCCAATGAGCCTTCCCAGGGTTACTCTGATATCTGCTAACCATGCCAACGACAAAGCAAATATCAGGCCTAGTGCATAACATAGCATACATGAGATTACCCACTTCAGACGCATAGGGTATTGCCTTCATGGCATCCATCTCCTCGGTAGTTTTAGGACACTGCTCCTTTGGTAATGCACTCGATGCCTAAAAAGTAGTGAACCTTTCTTGGAGTTCTGCATGTTAAAACGGTCCAGAATCGTGTCTATGTATGAGGCCTGGGAGAGTGTCAAAGAACGTCTCCTACGATCTCAAATAATCCTGATCCCAAGGATATGTCCAGCCTCTCCCAAGTCCTTCTTATCAAACTACTGGGACAACCATGCATTTACGTCCGATAACACCTTTTTATTGTTGCCAATAAAAAGGATGTCATTTACGTAAAGTACGAGAAACACCACCAAATCACCATAACGCCTGCGGTATACACACTGCTCATCCGTGAAAGATTATCTGCCCGGGCCTAGCCAGAAACTCACTTTCGTGCTTCGCATTCCAGAATCAGAATCTCTGTCCAGGCCTAGACACTAGCACAATCGCTATTCCAACCCTTTCTTGAAATAACATTGCGCAGGATATTGGTTTGTACTTGTTCGATTTATCACGCAACAAATAAATTCTTAATTAAAAACGGAAACATAAGAATTACCTATTGAAGCGTAAACTCAGGTGATTCTCTTGTATGCCACAAGACTTTGATTGCACGTTGTGTGGGCAACGATCTATCAACCACACGATCAGCTAATCACCACAATCCACCTGCTAAAAAAATTCTGCAGTTCGTCGCCATCTAAATTTCAACCACCGCCACCGTTGGATTTTCCTGCCATCGCCACTTGCGGGAATTAACCACCGACCGCCGCCTGAAACAATAACCGGTCGCCTGATATTATACTAGAGGAAGAAAAACATTTTCTCTCTAGACTTTCTCTCTCTAATTTTCTTGTCTTGAAAACTTATGAATTGTATATTGTGTAATAGCTAATCCCTTGTCTATATATAGAGTTACAAGAGTGACCCCAAGTTGGTTTAGGATTGGCCTTCCTACTGGGTTTCTGTTTCCTTCAGTCCTGTTCCTGGACTGATACACAACCAACTTATACAGGGATTCACTTATCCCAATCCAGTTCCTGGTATGATTCACAACCAACTGATACAGGGATTCACTTATCCACAATCCAGTTCCTAGTATGATTCACAACCAACTGACACAAGGATTAATTAATTACTCAATTAATTAAATCTACCTTTGTCAATAACCCAATACATAATTAATCGTACCACTAACGGATTAATTATGGCACTACCATCCTACACCAGAATTGCTTCCGGAACAACATAATTAATTTATTCATAATCTCCCCACATCAAAGATATAGTGCTCATTAATTTATTAATTTACTGATAAATTAATTAATTAACTTCTTTAACTCCGAGACTAGTACCACTCGACATTTTTACTATACCGGACATATGTCCACCAGCTGGGTTTAGTATAATAAACATAACGAGCTCATCTAGGGAGCACCATCACCCCGGACACACTGGTATATGGTTTCCTTTCGACAAGCAGCAGCACACCAAGCAACCAAACACGTGCACCCAACCTACCGAGACTATTGGCCATAATTGACCTCAGTCATTGGCAGATCAAAGTACACTATGTCTAATCCTCATGCCCGCTCGAGTCTAGAGATCAAGAGATAGAATACTAAGAACGATTTGTCTATTAAATCAGTACAAGACAAATCATTCCAAATAGTCAAGTTTAATATGCCCCGGGCATATCTATATGATTCAATCAGTTTAGACAAACCAATTATCCGAATCACATAATAACCTAAAACGATAGTTTGTCTAAAGCTGTCTCGGTTACGAACCTCATTTATATATTATGTCTTTTAACCAATGATGAGATCTACTGTGTCACACAAGACACCTCATCATCTAACTACATAATATAAATGGACAAATAATGCACAACAAAATATAACCAAAACATAAATCGATATATTAACTGAAAAATGTACAATACAAGCATAGCTTATGTATTCAACTCCAACACTTGTCATATTGCTTGGCCCGAAAGGTGTAGCCATTACTGGTGTATCCTTGGTATTTTGTAATAACATCAACTGGATCTCGTGCTAGCATGCGAACTTCTTCTTTCAAACCTTTTACACCATTTTTCACCTCCAATTTAGTAATCTAATTTAAACAAAATTATCAGTTTCTTATGTCAAGATTAAGTAATGAAAACACCAATAAAATGTTATTCTTACATGTTCTCTAAACCATTCATGAAATGATTCATGCTGAAAATGCTCAATATCTTTCAATGTCAAGCACCTTGGACGACTACGTCTTCTGAGCTCAGTAGCATGAATTCTGTAATAGAACATGTTCAATAATTTATAAAAAACCTTTATAAATTTTGAAAATATGTGAAAATTTTTTAATTACTTACTGTAAAAATTCCTTTACATCCGGGCAATTGAAAAGTACATATCTATGCACTTGTATCTTTCTCATTTTTGTAATGGTGCGTGTACTAGGCCTCCAAAGAGGCTTTTCCACATCTAAGAATAATGACTGTTCCTTATTATTATTAGCCATATACTTATCCAAAGATTTTGCATCTTCAACACCACTAGTAATCCCTACCATTAGTCCGAACTTCTCCAGAAAACCGTAAAGGTAGTATGCACAAAAATTGCCACATTCTACAGCCAAGTGTGCTTCAGAAATAGAGGCCCCCGAATGAGCTTTATTACGCACATAAGACTTTAAGGACCCAAGATACCTTTCGATATAATACATCTATCTAAATAACACATGGCCTGCAATCTTAGCTTGTGTGCTAGATGAGTAATCAAATGTACCATTATCGTAAAGAAACTATGTGGGAATAACATCTCCAAATGGCACATAATTATAGGTACCTCATCCTCAAGTCACTTAAGCTCTGCTACAGTGATGTTTTTATTACATAAATCCCTGAAATAGCCACATAACTGAAACAAAACAGTTAACACTTCCTTTGAAAGAAGCCCTCGAAGAGCAATAGTAACAAGTTGCTGCATTAAAATGTGGCAATCATGGCTTTTAAACCCAATAAGATGCGCCTGAGAAAGCCTTACACATTTAGAAATATTTCCAGCATACCCATCTGGAACTTTGATGTCAAAAAGAGTTCTGCAGAAGGCTCTCATTTCATCTTTGGTCATTGTATATGGAGCAGGTGGCATATCAAACTTTTTAGATGAACCTTTATCTATCGGATGAAGCTCTTTCCTTATTCCCATATCTCTCAAATCAAAACGACATTTCAAATTATATTTAGACTTCTCCATATTCAACAATGGACTAACCAAATTATCACACATATTTTTCTCGATGAGGATAACATCTAAGTTGTGTTGGATCTTGTGAGTCTCCCAATAAGGCAATAACCACAAAATACTGATTCTATTCCAATATTTTGAGCTCTTAAAATCCAAAATTTATCTCAATTCTTGCAACTCATCAGCTCTTGATCGTTCCTTAGGAGGTAACCTATATTATTTCTCACCATTAAAAACCTCTTTATTTGAGGGAAATTCATGGATGTCATCTAATAATCGTCGGTGGCCCATAAAACAATATTTATGGCTAGTAAATAGCCATTTGATATATGTTTCAGATTGGCAGATATGACACCCAAACCCTCCATGAACTCTCCAACCAGAGAGCATTCCTAGTCCCAGGAAGTCACTAATTGTCCACAATAGCCTAGCACGCATAATAAAAGTTTCATCCTTAGAAGCATCATAATTCTCACAACCAACATTCCAAAGATCAAGAAATTCATCAACAAGAGGTTGTAGGTAAACATCAATCTTGTTCCCTGCATTGGACGGTCCAGGAATAAGCATAGAAAGAATGAGGGATGACTTCTTCAAACACATGTTAGGTGGTAGATTATAAGGCACCAAAACAACCGGCCAAAAACTATAAGTAGAGCTCATCATTGAAATGGATTACATCCATCACTAGCAAGACCAAGCCTAACATTGCGACTGTCACTGCCAAATTCCAGATACCTAGAGTCAAAATCTTTCCACACTTCTGAATCAGCTAGATGACTTAACAAATCATCCTTTTTGCGTCCCTCATCATGCCATCTCATCCTTTTGGCGTCCCTCATAGAGTATAACTTTAGCGGGAATTCCTTTTTTCTTAATTCTTCATGTTGAAGTTGTTTGCTCTTTTACTTTTGTCCACCTTGAAGCACCACAAGCTGAGCATGTATCATCCTTTTCCTTATCTTTCAAAATAGTTGACAATGATTTGGGCAAGCATGGATTTTCATATACTTGAGTCCTAATTTTCCAAATGATTTTTTCGCCTCTTTAAAAGACTTGGGTTGGTTAGCACTTTGTGGAATAGCAAACTGTAAAATGCCTAATAAGTCATTGAATTACTTATGGGTCCACTTATTGATACTCTTTATGTAAAATAAGAGTACCACAAAAGACAACTTGGTCAATTCATAACCTGGTCACAACACTTGGTCAGCATCTTTGAGCAAACTATAAAAACTTTGTGCCTCACTGTTTAGACCGTGCATATTTACATCAATGTCCAGTGGATTCTGAATCACATTTGGCTCATCCCTTTTGTAACCATATGCATCATGGACTAATTGATTCATATACATATGCACAATAGGCTCATTCTCAAATCTAGAACGATGAGGATTTACAACTGCTTCTTGACCCTCATTTTCCCCATGGAAATTCCAAATTGAGTAATTACTCATACTTCCATATCAAAGCAAGTGATAATTTACATCATCTGGACTCAAAAGTTTATTATTGACGCACTGCACAAAAGGACATCTAAGTTTTCCCTCAGGAGTTAAATTCCTACTAGCATAAATCATAAAGCCAATAACCCCCATTCGATATTATGTCGTTCGTATCTGTGAGGCTAAATTTTCCTTAATGGGTCTCAAATCCATGATTAACAAAACTTAAAAAAAAGTACATACATTTAACTTTTTAGTCTACTATTCAAGAGAAAACACCACTTTGAAAACTAGCACAATTCGATTAATTTACATAAATGAACAAAATGACGGTAAATAATGACCATTTTCAAAACCATCAAGCTCTGTTTTGTTAAAACACCAGTAAAATATAAATAAATGAACATAATTAATAGATCTTACTCACCCTATAAGATTTTGCAAGGACAATTTAAATATCTCGAAAACAATCCTACTTACTTTGGATGTATATATTTTAGTTTAGCCAAACGTCCCTATGAATGCTACATTTGTTTGAGATAATTCACTATTGAATGACTTTTATCAAAGAAGCAGTTATCTTCAGATTTTATCAAGGCCTTGAAGGCAGGATTTTGCAGCGTAGAACTTGAAATAATGTATGTTTCTTTAAATTTTAATGCAAGATTGGATGGAAACATGACATTTTTTTGAGACGGAGGTAAACTGAGACAAAACATAACTCCTTTTTAGAGACAAGACAACAATTGGTGTTCTTAAGGCTGAGTTCTTCTTTGTCATCAACTGGCTAACTAAATGCGTATTTATGCATATTTGTCACTTTCTATTTGTAAAATGACCTACAAACCAATTAAGGTAAATAGCATTTACTTCTTCAAAGCTTTGATAAAATTACTAAATAGAGCACATTGTTCCAGAAAATTATTGTTACCAATTAACGTAATTTATGTTTACTTCATCAAAGTTGCATAAAATCACTCAGAATATTTTGTTTCAACACTTCGTTTATTATATTTTTTTTTCTTCAATTGAACTCTGAATTTCTGTTAGAGAAAAGAGAAAGAATCTTGGTAATCCCCCCCTAACCAATGACTACCATATACGAATTTGGTTATTAATTTATGTTTACTTCATCAAAGTTGCATAAAATCACTCAGAATATTTTGTTTCAACACTTCGTTTATTATATTTTTTTTTCTTCAATTGAACTCTGAATTTCTGTTAGAGAAAGGAGAAAGAATCTTGGTAATCCCCCCCTAACCAATGACTACCATATACGAATTTGGTTATTTTATATGTAATAACCAAATTCGTATATGGTAGTCATTGGTTAGGGGGGGATTGCCAATATAATCTGTCCCAACTTCTTTTGTGCATGTTATAAGGTTGCTAATTCCTAGAAGATGCTGGATATAATCTAACCGACTATTTTTGTATTTTATAACTTTAGCATAAATGCACACAGCCTCTGACAGAAAGTAACACAAAAAAAAAAAAAAAAAAAACCCATCAACTATAACCAATACAGAGCCAACTCAAATACAGGAAACTCATATAGTGCATTTTAAGTCATACAACTTCAAAAAAAAAAAGGGTTGGAGAGTTTGAAGGAGGCTTACTTGAATGAAGCAAAGACCTGCTTGTAAACTGTAATTAATCTTCAAGGAGTTTCCTTAAGCGGGCTTTGATGTAATCCTTCAAGGAGTTTTTTAGCAAATAACCTATTAAAGTAGACATAGACAAAGTTACATTCTTTATTTCATGATAATAACTTTTTCCAACTGGAGAGAAAAAGACAATTCCTCATTATTGGTTTCTCAAAGAGACAATACACAGAAGTAAGGATAACACCCAACATGCACAATATTTTTGTTTTATTACATCAATAGCTTTAACAACAATCTCTTTGTAGTAGGAGGGATGGATAGCATTAGTACATTGCTAATTCAGGTGAGACTATCTTCACCCTCTACAAGTTAAATGCAGTGAGACAAAGCTAAGCAAACCAAGTCAGACAACCAATGGTGAAGAATTGTTGTAAATAAAATGACTTAAGCAAATTGCGCAACTAAACAAAACTTGACAAATAAAACCTCTTCTGGTTACAATCTAACATTTCACTTAGACTACAGCTAATGTTTCTCTGCGTCTAAAGTTTATGTCGTGGCTCTAATATTTTCTTCAAAACATGCCTGAAATAGTGAGGACACTTCATGTGGTATTATAGCGATTGTAACAAATCTAAGGCCATCTTAATTTGCACAGTTAAAGGGTGAAACTATCTTGTTTTTGTTGCTTTATCACATTTCCGAATGGTGAATCCATCTTTTCTTTAAGACTGATTTACAAATAATAAACTAAGATACCCCATGATAAAATAATAGACAAATAATAAAATTGAACAAACCTCTTCGTGAATTTGGCAAGTGAAGTTGGCTGCAACACCAGGATTCTACCAGCCATCTGAAATAAAAGTTCAAAATATATTCAAAAAACCATAACTAGGAGATCAGACCTAGGGGAGAAATTTAGCTTATAGATCAAAAACTTTAAAGATAAAAATTATTACATGTGAGCAATACTTTATAATTGTGATTTTGGGATACAACCACAAAACTAAACTAAGATCTCAACTTGGTTTGATTTGATAAATTGATTTCCTGATCCTATATGTCTTTTATCCATATCAAATCATGAAGGATTAGTTTGCTGCTCTTCCAAAAAATACACAATTCACATAATTTACTTAATGGTAGATACCTGTTATGCTATTCATTCGATCTGGAATATTTCTGGGAAATTATTAATTCCAATTTCTATCATCCTAAAAAAATACATGACATCATCATAACATCATGTGAGCATCAAAAGCAACATTTAAGTATCCAAAGCTTGGAAGTATGTACCTTTTTGAACTAAATTTTGATTCTGTATCAACATATATTACGCGCCCATCAAGCCCGGCATAACTGGAAGGTAGGGATGCCAGTAGTGAAAGATTCAGGCAAAACTACAATTTTGATTAAAGAAAAACATCCATTATCTATTTAAGCCAAATTGACTCATCATAAACTAGACAATAAAACAACCAAAGAAGAATCTTGATTAGAAGCTCGAGAATCAAGGCTCATAATCACTACGCAGGACAATATATGAAAAAAACACAAAACAATCAAAACAATGAAATCCTAGCCTGCAAACAGAACTGCAAACTGCAATTTCATCGATTCTTCTTCCCATCACATTTGTTAAGAATTCAATTCTTGGTGCTAAAGAATTGGTTATAGAACTCAACACAACAATTGGGATAACAGCCAACACGGATCATAATATGCGATTAAACAAGATCAATCTATTGTAATTTATTTAACTGAAATAGCAGGTAGAATTTCCCTTTTTTGCTACTAAAATTTATTGGGCAAACAAAAAAAAAGCTATAATTGAAAGAGATATAGTTAGAAATTACTTGATATCAAGTGAGACAAAATTTGTGTACTATGAACACGAGTGGGATTTTCTTTTCTCCAGGTTTTCATTGTTCTTCATCGGTGGCCGTGGTAGCTTGAAAAGGCAGTAACTTCATTCTTAGTTTAGGTTTTTCTCTAGGAAAAAAGTCTACGTCTTGTGTGGGTTTGGTTTTGGTTTAGACTTTTCAGAGACTACATACGAGATTGAAGCCTACAAATTCGTGAAATTTTCTTTTCTCTTTCTGGGCAAAAATTATTCAATGATTTTAAGATAATTTTGGCATTGATTAATTTTAGTTTTTTTTAGATTTTAGTATGATAAATTTTATTTTCTAGTTTTAGTTACTTTTAGAGGCTAAATATTTTTTATAGTGTTCAAGAGCAAAGCTTTTTTATTTGTAAATTTTCTTTTATTCATAAAACGCATTTATAGAGACGCTTAAGAATAGTGTTGTAGTTTTATCTCACTGAACGCCGTGCCCAACACTTTTGCTAGTTGCACTTCTATTCAAACGTCGCCTAAACCCGTTTTGGTAGTATTTGAAATATTATCTGCCCAGGCCTAGCCAGAAACTCACTTTCATGCTACGCATTCCAGAATCAGAATCTCTGGCCTGGCCTAGACGCTAGCACAATCGCTATTTCAACCCTTGCTTGAAATAACATTGCACAGGATCTGGTTTGTACTTATTCGATTTATCACGCAACAAATAAATTCTTAATTAAAAGTAGAATAATAATAATTACCTATTGAAGCGTTCACTCAGGTGATTCTCTTGTATGCCTCAAGACTTTCATCGCACATTGTGAGGGCAATGATCTAGTGAGCAATTGATCAGCTAATCACCACAATCCACCTGCCAAAAAAAATTTCTGCAGCTCGTCGCCACCTGAATTTCAACCGCCGCCGTCAGATTTCTCCTGCCACCACTACCAACTCTACCAAGAGCTCGGATGAAATACACAACATCTTACTTATGTTGTAGTTCAACCGAATCTACTCATAGCTTTGAGGCATGCTCCAGATGACAATATCGACTTTGGTTTCACCAACGATTTCGCCTCCCACTACTCAACCTTGTTGATGTTACTAATCACGTCAATGACATGATCTCTGACAGGAGTGCTCTCAGCCATAAGGACAATGTCCAAGTTACGACTCCAATCGACATAATTAGGTCCAGTTAACTTATTGTCTTTCAATATAGTAGCTAAGGGGTTGAATGCCATATCGAAAACTGTAAATGAAACAGACAATGTTTTAGTTATCTAACCTAGAATTTTGAACATGACAAAATTCTAAAAATTATTGACTTCCCTCAAAACAATAATTTTAATCCACCAACATCTCATTCACCGAGATTCTCGCAAGCCACGATAGTGTGGACGTTTACGCTAACCCACATTCATTTGAGAAGAACCAAGTTCATTAACTACTCTATCTGACCAAACAATATATTGATCAATGTAGCTAATAGTCGGTGCTTTCAGCCGTACAAATAAGCAGCATAACCTCGACGGGAGGAATACTACAGATCATACACTAAGTGTGTGCCATTACGTGACTTCTGAGTTTGTTACCTCAGGATAGTGCGCCTCAGATAGAGAGTGTGTCGCATTTCTCCAAGTTAAACTTACTCTAGCCATCTTACTCAGAAATTCATAATCTAGCTATCTCGTGGTTGGACTCATCCGAATGGAAGAAGGCCCTAATGCCAACGTTCAAGCCTACCCACATCACATATGAACTCGTAATGGTGGCCGTGGGGATATTAAACCAACCCGCTCCCACTTAGATTTCTAAATTGGGGGTTTTTTCGATTTTAACATTCAATTAACTAACCCTAAGTTATATGCAACCATAACACCATCATGCTTTAAAATCATGCATCTAAAATACAACATAAAAATTAAAGCACAAAAATTAAAACAATAAATACGGGAAATAAATGCAAAAATTAAATTTCCTGACAATTATGGTTTTAATTGCTTCCATCTTCTGCCTTGATCTCGTGTCCCGCCACACAACTCGATGGATTGAGTCTTGAACTTTAAAAATGAAAAGTGGAGGAAAAACGGGCCAAAACGTGACCCGAAATGGGCCGCACGCCCGCAGAACGCCTAAAGGCGCGAAGCAATTACCGCGCAGCAACTGCTGCGCGCTGCTGCTATTCCTAGTGCCGCGCACTGGCACAGCAAATCTGTTGCGCTGCGCAACAGTGGTGCTACCATTTTTCGGCGGTTACCGCTGGCAAGAGTCGTCGCCGGTGCCACCCCCTGCCATCAATCCCTCCTTCGCTTCTTCTACGCTATTTGGTATTCTGGGAATTCGTTCTGGGTTTTCTTAGGTTTCTACAAATTAACGATAACCCAAAACCTGTGAATTCAAGTTGGCCACCATAACGCCTTCGATTACAAAAAATTAATTCTCCTACTACAAGGCTTTCTAAGAAAATTAAATAATCGAAACTACATAGAAAAAATCCTACTACAGATTTGATCTAATCCTACACGGCTTCCAGCACGTAGTTATACTATTACAAACATTCATAATAAAATCAAATCCAGACATGTCCCGTAGTTTAATTAAAACCCATACAAATGTAACCATAATAGTCGGGATTTCTTAACCACCTGCAAATAAAACCATATAATAAATCGAATAAACACAAAACCCAAAACCAGGCTCTGATACCAATTGAAAGATTATCTACCGGGCTTAGCCAGAAACTCATTTTCGTGCTACGCATTCTAGAATCGGAATCTCTAGCCAGGCTTAGACGCTAGCACAATCGCTCTTCCAACCCTTGCTTGAAATAACATTGTGTAGGATCTGGTTTGTACTTATTCGATTTATTACGTAACAAATAAATTCTTAATTAAAAGCGGAAGAATAAGAATTACCTATTGAAGCGTTCACTCAGGTGATTCCCTTGTATGCCTCAAGACTTTTAAAAACGTAACCATAAGAATCACCACAATCCACCTACCGGAAAAAATTTTGCTGCTCGTCGCCTCTTGAATTCCAACCGCCGCCGCCCTGGATTAATTAACCACCAACCGCCGTCTGGGACAATAACCGGCCGCATGAGATTATGCTAGAGAGAGAAAAACATTTTCTCTATCTAAGTTTTCTTGTCTTGAAAACTTATGAATTGTGTGTGTTGTAATAGCTAATCCCTTGTCTATATATAGAATTACAAGAGAGACCCCAAGTTGGTTTAGGATTGGCCTTCCTACTGGGTTTCTGTTTCCTTCAATCCTGTTCCTAGACTGATACACATCCAACTGATATAGGGATTCACTTATCCCAATCCAGTTCCTGGTATGATTCACAACAACCTGATACAGGGATTCACTTATCCCCAATCCAGTTCCTAGTATGATTCTCAACCAACTGACACAATGATTAATTAATTACTTAATTAACTAAATCTACCTTTGTCAATAACTCAATCCATAATTAATCGTACCACTAACGGATTAATTATGGCACTACCATCCTACACCAGAATTGCTTCCGGAACAACTTAATTAATTTATTCAAAATCTCCCAACATCAAAGATATAGTGCTCGTTAATTTACTAATTTACTGATAAATTAATTAATTAACTTCTTTAATTCTGAGATTAATACATCTCGATCTTTTTACTATACCGGGCATCAGCTGGGTTTAGTATAATACACATAACGACCTTATCTAGGGAGCACAATCACCCCGGACGCACCGGTACATGGTTTTCTTGCGACAAGCAGCACACCAAGCAATTAAACACGCATTGGCATATCAAAGTACACTATATCTAATCCTCATGCCTGCTCGAGTCTAGGGATTGAGAAAATAGAATACTAAGAACGATTTGTCTATTAAATCAGTACAAGACAAATCATTCCAAATGGCCAGGTTCAATACGCCCTGAGCATATCTATATGATTCAAGCAGTTTAGACAAACCAATTATCCGAATCATATAATAACCTAAACCGACAATTTGTCAGAAACTGTCTCGATTACGAACCTCATTTATATATTATGTCTTTTAAACAATGATGAGATCTACTGTGTCACAGAAAACACCTCATCATCTAACTACATAATATAAATGGACAAATAATGCACAACAAAATATAACCAAAACATAAATCGATATATTAACTGGGAAAATGTACAATACAAGCATAGCTTATGTATTCAACTCCAATAATCTCCAACTAATACTTAAGTTGTGCTTTAAGTATATAACTACATTCAACTCCTACACACTCTACTACTATATTGTTGGGAATTGTTTAGGTGTTTAATCCAATTAAACAGCGGAATCCTAATCACTAAGGATCGGGTCTTACCCTTGAAGCGTAATCAGTTGCGCACGTCGCTTGGCTCCTCTGAGAAGATGTCGTTTTGTTGTCTCCAAAATCCTTCCTCGAAGGATCCTCTACTCTCAAGCACGAAAGCCTTCGCATGTTGGTGCTAGCCAATCTTGCCTACCCGGAGAATTTAGGAAATGCTGTGTATTTTTGTCTGATGAGAATAATTCAAAATCATCCTCTTCCTACAATTATATCCCTAGGATATTTGTAGAGAATTAATTTCCAAAATCAGTATTGTAATTATCCAATTATAACTTAACTAATTTTAGTCATATTCCAAATCAATATTATTACCAAATATTATTTAACTGATTCCAAATCAGTATTTAAATAATATTTACTAATTCCAAATCAGCCTTAAATAATACCTTAATGATTTGGGTTATACACCAAGCCCATGGATCAACCCATGACCCATGGATCAGGCTGATGGGTCAAGAACTTCAATTGCAATTAAATCCCTTGATTTATCAGCCCATCCCAATTGTTCCCAGGTAATTAATTAACTATTAATTAATACCACAGAACTTCTCAATAATATTTAATTAAACCATTTAATTAAATCTTATTTATTTAAGTATAACAATTATACTATTGTAGGCAAGAATACTTATTCTGCATCATCGAACTTTCTTATGTGCGATCCTGTAGGCCCATTCCATATTGGCAACGGATAACTCAATCTCATTGATTTATCCATAAGTCAGTAGTGGTCTCTAGCAAGACATAATGACTACCCAATTCAGAATGGAGGGTCGAATGGAGATTCAACACATCCTTTCCAAGCAAACTGCGTACGATCCTCTACATCGATATCCAGATTAGCATAATGCATGGAACCATCATCCTTGTGTAGCTAAACGTTTACTTGATCTCTTAGTGACACTGAATCCATCAAGCAAATGATATCCTTATCATTCCTTGGGCATGGCCATGCACTTTTCAGTTCACTATCAAGTGGCCAAGATATCATCTCTCACTTAAGAGAGAGTTGTAGTCTCATCACTTCACCTACATACCTTAGCGTGTCTCATAGTGTACCCAATCATACCCGTACTTGGCAACCTGTTACGGCCCCGTTAGGCGTATGTCAATGCACACCACGATTCACCTAAGACTATGTAGTGATTTCTGGTCTAAGGATCCTAGTACCAGTACTACTCAAAATAATCACTCATGATCTAATTAGTCTATGGAGTGTTTCTTTTGGCGGATCGATTTTATGAATTTAAATATGCACAAGGATATTACTATCATGAAATTAACTCATTTGATAAACAATCAATCAAGCGACAAATGTCTTATTTACATAAATACCCTCAAAGTATATTTACATAAATAGCCCTCATTAGGGCACATTCACCAACAATCTCCCACTTGCCCGATGAAGGGCTATGTCCTAAACTGTTTAAGACCAAACTCTATTACATGTCTATCAAACTTTGACTGCTATATTGTCGTCTGACCCTATTTTGCACAATTTCACATCTCCTCGATCAATGATCTCACGGATGAGGTGAAACCTTCTGAGTATGTGTTTGGTTTTCTGGTGTGACCGAGGCTCCTTAGCTTGTGCGATGGTCCCGTTATTGTCACAGAAAAGTTCTATCGGATCTTGGATACTCGGTATCTCTCCGATGTCTGACACGAACTTTCTCAGCCAAACAGCTTTCTTTGCAGCATCTGATGCAGCAATGTACTCAGACTCTGTTGTAGAATCGGCTGTTTTATCTTGCTTTGAGTTTTTCTAACTTATTGCACTGCCATTCAGACTAAACACGTAGCCTGATTGTGACTTCATGTCATCTTGATCTGTTTGGAAAGCAGCATCAGCGGAACCTTGTACAATGAGCTTTCTTGTCCTCCATACACTAGCATTAATCCTTTAGTTCTTCGTAAGTACTTCAGGATTGCTTTGACAGCAGTCCAATAATCCATCCCTGGATCTTGTTGGTATCTGCTAGTCATGCTAAGTGCATGTGTAATATCCGGATGGGTACACTACATGGCATACATGATAGATCCTATTGCCGAAGCATATGGGACTCTACTCATTGTATCCCTCTCCTCTCTTGTTGAAGGATCTTGGTTCTTCTTCAAGAGAAGGCCATGTCTAAATGGTACCTTACCATTTTTGGAGTTAGACATATTGAATCTTTTCAATATCTTGTCTATGTACCATTCTTGACTTAGTCCCAGAAGCCTTTTAGACCTATCTCTATAGATCTTGATACCTAGTATCGTCTCAGCTTCTCCTAAGTCTTTCATAGAAAATACACTCCCCAACCATTGTTTGATGTCTTTCATCAAAGGAATGTCATTTCCTATGAGTAGGATGTCGTCCACATATAGAACAAGGAAAACAATCTTGCTCCCACTAACTTACTTGTAAACACAAGGCTCATCGTCGTTCTTGATGAATCCATAACCTTTAACTTCCTCATCAAAATGAAGATTCCAACTTCGAGATACTTGCTTTAGTCTATAGATGGACCTCTGAAGCTTACATACTCAATTAGGATGCTTTTGATTGATGTATCCCTCGAGTTGTTTCATACAAACATCCTCGAGTAGGTTTCCATTCAGGAAAGCCGTCTTAACATCCATATGCCATACCTCATAGTCAAAATATGCTGCTATGGCAAGGTCTGATTTCTCCTCTCGGATACACCATTCCATTGAGGTGTTCCTGGTGGAGTCAGCTGTGAAACAATTCCACACTGTTTCAGATAGCCATCGAACACATCACTAAGGTATTCACCTCCCCGATCGGAGCGAATAGCCTTAATCTTTCTATCCAACTGATTCTCTACTTCATTTTTAAACTCTTTGAACTTTTCAAAAGTTTCACTTTTATACCTCATTAAGTAGACATACCCATATCTACTAAAGTCATCAGTAAAAGTCACGATAAATAAGCATCAAAATTAAAATAAGATAAAATAAATAAATAACAATTCAAAATTTAAACAAATTAATTAATCTAATTAATTAAATATTTATTTATTTATCTTTTCTAATTATTTTAATCTAATTAAAATAATTATTTTAAAATTGATCATGACACGATCAATTTTAATTCTGTAATCAAATTCTCCGGGTAGGCAAGATTGGCTAGCACCAACATGCGAAGGCTTTCGTGCTTGAGAGTAGAGGATCCTTCGAGGAAGGATTTTGGAGACAACAAAACGCCATCTTCTCAGAGGAGCCAAGCGACGTGCGCAACCGATTACGCTTCAAGGGTAAGACCCGATCCTTAGTGTTTAGGATTCCGCTGTTTAATTGGATTAAACACCTAAACAATTCCCAACAGTGGTATCAGAGCGTAATCTCCAACTTCAACAGCAGCAACTCTTGCCCCGTTGCCCACTCAGAGATCTATTTCACCTTTCTTTGTTATCCTTCTATTTATGAGTCCTTGCACATTAGTACAAATGTGAGCCCCACAACCAGTATCTAATACCCATGAGGAGGACATAGAAAGATTTATTTCTATAACAAAGATACCTGAAGCTTGTTCACGAAACATTTTCGTCAGTGATTCATAAATCCGGAACGCTTCCGAATTCATGAACTGTTTTTGAAGCTCGCTTGTCATAGACGCGAGCATCAAGCACGTCACATCATCGGAGTTGTTTTTCAGCTTATCCCAGGCTCATTGAACAGTTGCCGAAGCATTTTGTGGTTGTTCAGGTAAAACGGTCTCTAAGACATGTAGCTTCCTTTCTTGTTTGAGAACTATTCTCAAGTTTCTTTCCCAATCTAAGAAGTTTGGTCCAACCAATTTATCTTTATCCAATATACTTCTTAGAGTAAAGTTTAAGATAACATTTGTGCAAGAAGATGCCATTTCTACAAAGAGTAAATGCAAAATATTAGAATGAGTTTTGAAAAATGTTTTCCACAATAGCCAAAATTGAAATCCCTAACAATTTTGTGTTGGTGCTAGATTGTGGGTCGACAATTCACAAAGAGTCAACCCCAGTCTTGCTTTGGCAAGTATCTTAGGGATCGGGCTCTTCTGGTAGGTAACGTTCAAATCACATTCCATGTAATCTAACGCTTTCCAATTGCATACCATGCAACTTTTCGGTGATAGGATGAACATTCCAAATCTTTGACACCATCCTATCTTTGCAAAATTAATCCCTAGTCAACTTATCGGTCAAGCTAGGATTAATTTTTCCAAGTTAAACCATCCCTCAAGGCGTCACATCAATAGACACACACACAGTTTTTCCATAACAAGTGGTAGTGATAAAGTTGAGCATCTAATACCCAAACAGTTTTTCCACTCATTAATGGTAGTGATAAAGTTGGGCACTATTATGTAACAACGCGCCGCGTGAAGAAAACCTGAGGCCCTTGGGCTCTACAAGTCCATCAGACGTTCGACACTCAAGCGGGCCCTCAAGTATGGAAGCAAATCTTGGGTTTTTGGGATTTAAGTTTGATCGGCTTAACATGCATTTTCATTTATCATTCATTTGCATAAATGAAAGAATGAATTAAAACGATGAACTGGGCTCTAGTCTATTACAGGGCCTTTTAAAATCTTCATGTTTGGGCCTCTACTCCTGGGCTCCACCATGGACTCCTTTTGGAACCTCCTTTTGGGCCTAACTATTACATGATGATTTTTATAGGCACGCAGGCCCAAATTCAAAATTGGCTCGCAGGCCCCAACTTTTAAAACGTTAAAATTAAAAGTCCAATTCATGCTTTGAAACACATAAAATGCATATGCTCATACAAGTCGGTTTTAATTTAAGCCGATTAATTTTAAGGATTGTGTAACTATTACAGAATTAAAATTGATCGTGTCATGATCAATTTTAATCAATCCTTCTGTTCATTTTACATTTATCCAAAATGATGCATGAACATGCTAGCATAATTATGATGCTTCACATAAAATTTAAACAATTTAAATTTAAGCATCATAAGTAAAATAAAATAAATAAATAACAATTCAAAATTTAAACAAATTAATTAATCTAATTAATTATTTATTTATTTATCTTTTCTAATTATCCTAATCTAATTAAGATAATGTTTCGAATTTAAATTTAAACAATTCTAATTATCCTAATCTAATTAAGATAATTTATTTCAAAATTTTAAATTTAAACTTATAGGATAAAATTCTAAATTAATCTTATCTTTATCTAATAAGATTATTTAATTAAAATCTTATTAAATAAAATTCAGAAAATTTTAAAATTTTAATTTTCTGAAACTCTTGGGGTCATTTCGTAAATAACCAAAATTTCTGGGCTAGGGTTTCAAGAAATAAAACTTTTCAGGGTCCTTTTGTAATTTTTAAACAATTTTAAAACAGGTGATGCTTAGGGTTTGTTGGGGCAGCGGGAGGGGGGTATTTTAGTAAAATCAGCCCCTAAGGCTTAACCCCCAGCCGCCGCCAACATCTTTTTCCCCGGCGACCCTCGTCGGATTCTCGACTTCCGGCAACAATCGTCGGTCGTTTCCCCGACGTTTTCGACTCTCGACATCCATGCCGATTGTCTTCTCTGGAGTGATTAGCCTCTCCCGGCACTGCAATTACAGCACCAGTCACCGTCTTTCCTCCCGATCGCAGCCTTTCCACGACCGTTGCCTCCCCAAACGACGAAGACCGTCGTTCGAAGAAACCACGAAGCCGCAGCTGCAACATCCGACGTCTAACGCCCGTCGAAGTGAAGGCCGTCGCGATGAAGATGCAGCGGCAACGCTCGCCGCTGCTCTCCATCCTCAACCGACAATAAGGATCGGTTGGCAGCCTTTGCGTTAAAACCGACGCAACCAAAACAATTTCGGCGTCCGCGTTTTCCCGACGAAGAACAACCTGCGAAAGAAACAAAACCCAGCAACACAACAGCCCAGAAAATAATTCTTTCCAAAAAAAAAACATAAACCCAAATCAAAAGCGGAACAATTCCGGTCATCCGATTCAAGATTCAGACAAAATATCAAAACTAAGCATTCAATTTCCGGCAAGGAAATGAACCCCAATTCAGCCCAGCAAACAATTTAAACCAAAACAAAATAAATAAACAGAATCGACCAAAAACCATTTTCGGTGACCATCGACCAAAAACCCACGATTTTAAAGCTCAAAACAAAACAGAACCATTCCGTCTTTCATTATTTCGATTAAAACAACCCCAAAATCCAAGCAATTTCTGGGTGGGGGGAAAAATTTTCTAGCCCAGAAATGAGAACCGAAAACCCACTATTCCGCTTAGAAAAATCATGTTTTGAAACCCCGATTTCTGGCGAGTGAACCGAAAAACCCAGAAAAACAATTTGGTGAGAAAACCCAGTTTCTCTGTCAATAGTATAGAAAAAAAAAACAAACAGCCCAGATTTCCGTTTAATCACAGGGTAAGCTATTTCTGTTCTATTTTGGCCATTTTGATTTCCGACTAGAAAAACGAGAAGCAAAACCAAGTTTGCGGTTAACCCGAAATCAATTTTCCAGAAAATCAAATTGATTCAAGCCCCTTTTAATTAAAATCAATTTTAATTAAAAACAAAGTTTTAATAAATATCAATTTTAATTTTAATACTAAAATCTTGAACCTCGCTCTGATACCACTGTTGGGAATTGTTTAGGTGTTTAATCCAATTAAACAGCGGAATCCTAAACACTAAGGATCGGGTCTTACCCTTGAAGCGTAATCGGTTGTGCACGTCGCTTGGCTCCTTTGAGAAGATGGCGTTTTGTTGTCTCCAAAATCCTTCCTCGAAGGATCCTCTACTCTCAAGCACGAAAGCCTTCGCAGGTTGGTGCTAGCCAATCTTGCCTACCCGAAAAATTTGGGAAATGCTGTGTATTTTTGTCTGATGAGAATAATTCAAAATCATCCTCTTCCTACAATTATATCCCTAGGATATTATTTAGAGAATTAATTTCCAAAATCAGTATTGTAATTATCCAATTATAACTTAACTGATTTTAGTCATATTCCAAATCAGTATTATTACCAAATATTATTTAATTGATTCCAAATCAGTATTTAAATAATATTTACTAATTCCAAATCAGCCTTAAATAATACCTTAATGATTTGGGTTATACACCAAGCCCATGGATCAACCCATGACCCATGGATCAGGCTGATGGGTTCAATTACAATTAAGTCCCTTGATTTATCAGCCCATCCCAATTGTTCTCAGGTAATTAATTAACTATTAATTAATACCACAGAACTTCTCAATAATATTTAATTAAACCATTTAATTAAATCTTATTTATTTAAGTATAACAATTATACTATTGTAGGCAAGAATACTTATTATGCATCATCGAACTTTCTTATGTGCGATCCTGTAGGCCCATTCCAAATTGGCAACGGATAACTCAATCTCATTGATTTATCCATAAGTCATTAGTGGTCTCTAGCAAGACATAATTACTACCCAATTCATAATGGAGGGTCGAATGGAGATTCAACACAACCTTTCCGAGCAAACTGTTTACGATCCTCTACATCGATATCCAGTTTAGCATAAGGCATGGAACCATCATCCTTATGTAGCTAAACGTTTACTTAATCTCTTAGTGACACTAAATCCATCAAGCAAGTGATATCCTTATCATTCCTTGGGTATGACCATGCACTTTTCAGTTCACTATCAAGTGGCCAAGATATCATCTCTCACTTAAGAGAGATTTGTAGTCCCATCACTTCACCTACATACCTTAGCGTGTCTCATAGTGTACCCAATCATACCCGTACTTGGCAACCTGTTACGGCCCCGTTAGGCGTATGTCAAAGCACACCACGATTCACCTAAGACTATGTAGTGATTTCTGGTCTAAGGATCCTAGTACCAGTACTACTCAAAATAATCACTCATGATCTAATTAGTCCAAGGAGTGTTTCTTTTGGCGGATCGATTTCATGAATTTAAATATGCACAAGGATATTACTATCGTGAAATTAACTCATTTGATAAACAATCAATCAAGCGACAAATGTCTTATTTACATAAATACCCTCAAAGTATATTTACATAAATAGCCCTCATTAGGGCACATTCACCAACATATATATCTAGAAAAACAGTCATGGCTCCCTAAGTATATAATTCCCACGCCCTCCACGTGAGCCTGAAAGACTTTTGAAGTCAATGTCTTCATGAACAGATATGCAAGGTTATCCTTTGATGCTATCTTAGCCACGACCACGTCTTCCCTCTTTACGATATCTCGTATCAGGTGGTACTTGCGCTGTATATATTTACTCGCCTTGTGGGCTCGTGGTTCCTTCGAGTTTGCTACTGCACCGTTGTTATCACAATACACCGTGATAGACTCTGAAAACCAGGAATCACATCTAAGTCCACTAGGAAGTTCTTGAGCCACACTACTTCCTTCGCTGGCTCTGATGCGGCAATGTATTCAGCCTCCATGGTAGAGTCCGCCACGTATTTCTATTTGACACTCCGCCAAACTATGGCTCCACCTCCTTGAGTAAACGCATACCCTGAGGTAGACTTGCTCTTGTCCCTGTCGCCTTAGAAATCTGAATCTGTGTAACCTCGGGGTACCAGTTCAGGCGCCTGATAGACCAAAATTTGGTCTCTTGTTCTGCGCAAATACTTGAGAATGCATTTTACTGCCTCCCAATGAGCTTTACCGGGGTTAATCTGATATCTTCTTACAATGCCAACGACATAACAGATATCAGGACTCGTACACAACATGGCATACATGAGACTTCCTACTGCCGAAGCATAAGAAACTATCTTCATGGCCTCAATCTCCTCAACAGTCGTGGGAGACTGTTCTTTAGACAGACGCACTCCGTGTCTGAAAGGTAGAAAACCTTTCTTGGAGTTCTGCATATTAAAACGGGCCAGAATCGTATCTATATATGAAGCTTGGGAGAGCATTAACGAATGTTTCCTACGATCTCAAATTATCTTGATCCCAAGAATATGTCCCGCTTCCCCTAAGTCCTTCATATCAAACTGCTTGGACAGCCATGCCTTTACGTCTGATAACATTTTCTTGTTGTTGCTAATCAATAGAATGTCATCTACATAAAGCACAAGAAACACCACCGAGTTTCCATCACATCTGCGGTACACACATTGCTCATTGGGATACTGAGTAAATCCATAGGACTGGATTACCTCATCAAACCGGATGTTCCAAGATCTAGATACTTGCTTAAGTTCGTAAATGGACCTTTTATGCCTGCAAACCTTATGCTCTTGGCCTTTTTCAATGAATCCCCTATGGTTGTTGCATAAAGATGGTTTTCTCAAGACTTCCATTTAGAAAAGCTATCTTGACATCCATCTGCCATATCTCATAATCTAAATGAGCAGCTATGGCCAAGAGAATCCGGATCGACTTAAGCATGGCTACCGGGGAGAAGGTTTCCTCATAATCAACCTCTTTCTAAGTATACCCCTTCACCACCAGCCTAGCTTTAAAGGTTTCCACCCTTCCGTCAGGTCCTCTCTTACGTTTGTAGACCCATTTGCATCTAATGGGCTTAAAGCCATCAGGTAGGTCCACAAGCTCCCAGACTTAATTGTGGTCTATTGACCCCATCTCGGATATCATTGCCTTACGCTAAGATTCTGCATCTTTATCTCGGAGAGCCTCATTGTAGTTAATCAGGTCAGGCTCAGGTGCGCCTGGGACTAGGTTTGATGTCTCTCCCACATCAATGAACCTGTCGGGATGTCTAACAACCCTCCCACTACGACGAGGCATCACTTGTGTAGGCGCATCATCTGTGATCTCTTGTGCAATGTGTGGTGTATCTACTTATGCTGGTGCATTAGGATTATTAGTTTGTCTTCTAAGCTCTTCTGGTACTATCTTACTCTTGGGCTTGTGCTCTAGGATATAGTCTTCCTCTAAATATCTTGCGTTGGTACTAACCACCACTTTCTGATCTTTAGGACTATAAAATAGACCACTTTCGTTCCTCTAGGATAACCTATAAACAGTATTAATTCTGTTCTTGCATCTAACTTAGCTGCATCTGCCTTAAGCACATGTGCTGGGCAACCCCAAATTCTGAGATGTCTTAGACTAGGCTTTTAACCGTTCCACAACTCTACTGGGGTTGAAGGTACGATTTTAGATGGTGCAAGATTAAGAATATATACCGTTGTTTCTAAGGCATATCCCCAACGAACTTGGCAAATCACTATAGCTCATCATTGACCTAACCATTTCCATGAGAGTTCGATTCGTTCTTTCTGCTACCTCATTGAGGTATTCTCTAAATTCGTAAGACAGGTACTCCCCACCACGATCTGATCGCAGTATCTTGATACTCTTACCATGATACTTCTCCACATCTGCCCGAAACTCTTTGAACTTGCCAAAGCACTCAGACTTGTGACGCATTAGGTAAATGTACCCGTACATTGAGTAGTCATTCGTGAACATCACGAAATACTCGAACCCACCTCGTGTTTAGACCGATATTGGTCCACACAAGTTAGAATGAATCAACTCTAGTACTTCTTTGGCTCTATAACCTTTTGCTTTAAAAGGTCTATTGGTCATCTTACCCTCCAAGCAAGATTCGCAGGTTGAATAACTGTCAATCTCTAATGAACCTAAAGGTCCATCATTGACCAACCTCTGAATCCGACTAAGGTTTATATGACTTAGCCTGATATGCCAAAGATAGGTTTGATTCATTTCTGAATGTTTCTTCCTCTTATTAATGTTAGATAAAGAGCTATCTGTTTCTATGTTTTGCACAACAGGGGAGTTAGATTTAACCACAAATAAATTGTCAACCAATGAACCAGAACAAATAAGTTTTCCATTTCTTCTAATAACAACACAATCATCATAAAAAAAATAAACTTATAACCGTTCTTTAAGAGTTTAGAAACCAAAATAAGGTTCTTTTTAAAACTCGATACATAAAGAAAATTAAATAATTCTAATCTAGAACTCTCGAAATTTAGAGTGACAACTCCCACTCCTTCTACTGACACTCTTGTAGTGTCGCCCATGTAGATATCCAATTCGCCATTTCTAAGCTTCCGGGTTACTTGGAACCTTGCAAATAATTACAAACATGGTCAGTGGTACCTGAATTCACACACTAAGTATCTGTGGGAATCGCCGTTAAACATGTCTTAGTAATTAAGGCAGAAACTATCGTACGTTTAAGCTTTAAACAATCCGATTTCTAATGTCCCATCTTATTGCAGTTGAAGCACTTGTTTTTCGGCTTATTCTTTACAATATCTGGCTTAGGCGCAATTCACGCCTTTTGAGCTATTCCCTCGAGCTTTTTCTTCTTCTTTCTAGCTTAAGGCTCAGAAGAAGATTCTGAAGCTTTGCTTGTAACTAAAGCTAGCTTCTTCTCTTGAAGAAGACTTTTAGCTGCCACCAACTCTGCCAAGAGCTTGGATGAAGTACACAACATCTTACTTATGTTGTAGTTCAACCGAATTCTCTCATAGCTTTGAGGCAAGTTCCGGATGACAATATCGACTTTGGTTTCACAAACGATTTCACCTCTCACTACCTCAACCTTGTTGATGTTACTAATCACATCAATGGCATGATCTCTCATAGGAGGGGTGTCGCATTTCTCCTAGTTAAACTTACTCTAGCTATCTTACTCAGAAATTCATAATCTAGCGATCTCGTGGTTGGACTCATCCGAATGGATGAAGGCTCTAATACCAACGCGCAAGCCCACCCACATCGCATATGAACTCGTAATGGTGGCAGTGGGGATATTAAACTAACCCGCTCCCACTTACATTTCTAAATTGATCGTTTTTCCAGTTTTAACATGCAATTAACTAACCCTAAGTTATGTGCAACCATTAAACCATCGTGCTTTAAAATCATGCATCTAAAATACAGTATAAAAATTAAACCACAAAAATTAAAACAATAAATACGGGAAATAAATGCGAAACTTAAATTTCCCGACTATTATGGTTTTAATTGCTTCCATCTTCTGCCTTGATCACGTGTCCCGACACACAACTCGGTGGATTGAGTCTTGAACTTCAAAAATGAAAAGTGAAGGAAAAACAGGCCAAAACGTGACCCGAAACGGGCTGCAGCGCGCAGAACGCCTAAAGGCGCGCAACCTACATGGGTCGCGCGCAGCAGTTGCCGCGCAGCAACTGCTGCTTGCTGCTGCTGTGCCTACTGCCACGCGCTGGCGCAGCAAATCTACTGCACCGCGCGGCAATGGTGCTGCCGTTTTCCGGCGGTTGCCAGCGGCAGCTCCCGCCGGCGCCGACAATCCCTCATTCGCTTCTTCTACGCTATTTGGTATTGTTGCAATTCGTTCTGGGTTTTCCTGGGTTTCTACAAATTAACGATAATCCAAAACCCACGAATTCATGTTGGCCACCATAACGCCTTCGATTACAAAAAATTAATTCTCTTACTTCAAGGCTTTCTAGGAAAATTAAATAATCGAAACTACATAGAAAAAGTCATACTACAGATTTTATCTAATCCTACACGGCTTTCAGCACGTGGTTATACTATTACAAACATTCATAATAAAATCAAATCTGGACATGTACAAACGTAACCATAATAGTCGGGATTTCTTAACCACCTGCAAATAAAACCATGTAATAAATCGAACAAGCACAAAACCCTAAACCAGGCTCTGATACCAATTGAAAGATTATCTGCCCGGGCCTAGCCAGAAACTCACTTTCGTGCTATACATTCCAGAATCGGAATCTCTGGCCTGGCCTCGACACTAGCACAATCGCTATTCGAACCCTTGCATGAAATAATATTGCGCAGGATCGAGTTTGTACTTATTCGATTTATCAAGAAACAAATAAACTCTTAATTCAAAACGGAAGAATAAGAATTACCTATTGATGCGTTCACTCAGGTGATTCTCTTGTATACCTCAAGACTTTGATCGCACGTTGTGTGGGCAACAATCTAGCGAGCAATTGATCACCTAATCACCTCAATCCACCTGCCAAAAAAAATTCTGTAGCTCGTCGCCGCCGAATTTCTCCTGCCACCGCCTACTGCCGGAAATAACCACCGACCGCCGCCTGGGACAATAACCGGCCGCCTGAGATTATGCTAGAGGGAGAAAAAAGTTTTCTCTCTCTAGACTTTCTCTCTCTAAGTTTTCTTGTCTTGAAAACTTATGAATTGTGTGTGTTGTAATAGCTAATCCCTTGTCTATATTATAGAGTTATAAGAGAGACCCCAATTTGGTTTAGGATTAGCCTTCCTACTGGGTTTCTATTTCTTTCAATCCTGTTCCTGGACTGATACACATCCAACTGATATAAGGATTCACTTATCCCAATCCAGTTCCTGGTATGATTCACAACCAACTGATACAGGGATTCACTTATCCCCAATCCAGTTCCTAGTATGATTTACAACCAACTGACACAAGGATTAATTAATTACATAATTAATTAAATCTACCTTTGTCAATAACCCAATACATAATTAATCGTATCACTAACGAATTAATTATGGCACTACCATCCTACACCAGAATTGCTTTCGGAACAACCTAATTAATTTATTCATAATCTATCCACATCAAAGATATAGTGCTTGTTAATTTATTAATTTACTGATAAATTAATAAATTAACTTCTTTAATTCCGAGACTAGTACCACTCGACCTTTTCACTATACCGGGCATAAGTCCACCAGTTGGGTTTAATATAATAACCATAACGAGCTCAACTCGGGAGCACCATCACCCCGGACGCACCGGTACATGGTTTCCTTTCGACAAGCAGCAGCACACCAAGCAACTAAACACGCGCACCCAACCTACCGAGACTATTGGCCACAATTGACCTCACCCATTGGCAGATGAAAGTACACTATGTCTAATCCTCATGCCCGTTCGAGTCTAGGGATTAAAAAATAGAATACTAAGAATGATTTGTCTATTAAATCAGTACTAGACAAATCATTCCAAATGGTCAAGTTCAGTATGCCCCGGGCATATCTATATGATTCAATCAATTTAGACAAACCAATTATCCGAATCACATAATAATCTAAACCGACAGTTTGTCCAAAACTGTCTCGGTTACGAAACTCATTTATGTATTATGTCTTTTAACCAATGATGATATCTACTGTGTCACACAAGACACCTCATCATCTAACTACATAATATAAATGGATAAATAATGCGCAACAAAATATACAAATACATAAATCGATATATTAACTGAGAAAATGTACAATACAAGCATAACTTATATATTCAACTTCAAGAAAGTCACGAATGATGTTTGTTGAACAACTAGTAGAGACGAAACCTAGATGAATTCCAAAAGAGCAATGAACATGATTACGTTTTGCACGTTTTTGTGTCCAGTGACAGAACTAGAAAAATTGGTATGAGGGTGCTAAAAGAGAAAAGGGGAAAAGTTTGCGTGAAGGAGGAGGAGGAGGAGGAGGAGGATAATAAAACCTTTAAGCTTTTCCTTTTTTTTTAAACTACTTACTTAAATGAAATGACCGTGGTGTTTTAGTAAGTAAATTTTTTTTTAAAAAAAGGGCGGAGCCTTGGCTCTCCGAGTTGCCATGGGAGCAAAAAAACTCAACAACCATCAGTGTATTAAGGATTTTTGTGGGGTGATGGAAGTACTTCAACACCCATCAACCCCCGATAGTTTGGTCCCTGATTGTGTCGCGAGCTTCTATGTGTCACTGGTGATTCAAGTCACTAAAATTTTTATAATTTCTGCCATTGCAATAGAGCTGGAACAATAAGATTGTGTGAATAATTTGAAACGTGACTATCTTATGATGTGACGATGAGTTAGTTCTTACACGGATAACGAAAATTCGATTTGTTTAAAATTTCACTGGGAGTAATATATTTGGAAACATTCGAAGCGGTTTCGCATTTAAATGGTCGAATTTGTTGACCGAACGAAAAGGTATTTACTAGGAAGTTAACTATTAATTGCATGGACCCAACAAAAGTCAACATACTTAACGAGCAAGAAAGAAAAACAAAGGGGTTGAATATTGGCTATATTTTATAGAAAAAGAAAATGAATATATTGGAGAAAGAAGTTTTTTAAAATAATTAGAGAAATTTTGATAAAAATTTAAATTAATATAATATATTTTAGTGTGTTTTTTGAAATATAATATATTTTAGTGTTTGTTTAGATATGTTTATTTTTTCTTGTTAAAAAAAAAAGATATATTTATTTTTAAGAAAAATATAAATTTAAAAGAAAAAACAAAAATAACGAAAAATCGTAATTCTCACCCATGATCTAAACGATTTTACCTTTTCGGTCCAGCTATCCAAAAATATCTAAAAGATTTTAAGATTTTGAAATATTTTAAAGTTGACTTGATGACCAAAAAGTAGCCCAGCAATTACTTGGTAAGCACCCAGCCCGCGGCCGTGTTGGCTGCCAAGTCAGAAAGAGTTAGAGCAAAAATGGTATAAATACCAAGATCTCTCAACACCCAAAGCATAACAGAAACACATCTGCTCTCAAGAGTTTTGTAGATTCTTACACTTGTAGAAAAGCCCAGAAAAGAAGAAGCAACTAAATTTCTACTAGCAAATAATTAAGCACAGGCAATGGCATTGGTGTTGTCCAGTTTCGTTGCTTGGTTTTCATCCTCAGATCCCAGAAAAAAGGTTGAATGTGATGAAGAAGATCGCGATGACGATGTGAGGAATCATGAAAAAGAAGAGGCCATCAATCTGGAAAGAGAGAATGATCTGAGGAAGAGTCATCAGCAGATGAAGAAGAAGAAGAAAGAGGCTTCCCTGGAAAGAAATGACAGTTCGGAGAAGATAAAGCTGTACAAAAACGCTCCGCCAATTTCAGTTTCCTACTTCCCAGTTGGGAGCAGATTATCTGTGTTATAATTAATTAATAACCCTCCTTCCCTTCGTTAGTTCCAGGCCCACCCCTTTAATATTCTTGAAATTTTTCTTTCATTTATTCATTAATTCCTACCTAGTTCAGCATATCCATAATCATGCTGCTCAATTTATCAAAACCTACTAACTACCTTATCGTCAAAATAAATTTCTTAAACATGTTAATTTTTCTTTTTTTTTCTTTTGTAATAAAATGCAAGATTAGCTACCGAGGCACCGATGTGGGACCAGATCATTCAAGCAACTCAACAAAAATGAAACGGTGGGCGAAAAGTGCGACGATTTGGGACCAGCACCGAGGCACCTAAAAGCACTATAGAAACGTGAAACATTGAAAGCCACTCTTGTGAAAAAAGGATGTGATCTAATCTCTTCTACACATATCCAGAAGAGCAATTCCTACCCTAAGTATAATCCATGCCCACCGCTGATATCTCTCCTAGCTCAACCGTTCTGAAACCATTAAACTCATCAATCAGAGATGAGTAGGCCTTGACGACATTGGTTCTCCTTAATCCGATGTTCAGTAATTACCCTAACAAAAACAAATAGTAATAATTTAAAATAATATTAAATTAATTAAAAAATATTAAATTAATTAGAATAATTATAATTATTAAAATTAATTAGAAAAAATATTATTTAAATTTTAAATTATTAAATATTTTATTTAAATTATTAAATATTTAATTTTGATTTTTAATTATTTATATTTATATATTTATTGTCTTCAAATCAAAGAAGGATCTTACTATTTGTAGCTCAAATTTACTATTTGTAGCTCAAAAAAAAAAGTGAATTGACAAAAATGCCCTTAACAGATGAATAAGTTATATACTTCATGAAATTTAAAATACATATCAAAACAGACAAAACTCCTTCAAAAACCAAACAAAACCATTCGAAATCGTTAAAAAAAATGTTCAAAATCGCAGAAGCAAATTGGAAGACAGATTTGGGTTAATTTGGGATAGCGTCTACTTCAAAATATACGCAAATATAGTACGAATTTAATACTTTTGTATTATTTTTTGTATACTGCTTTAAAAATCGCACATGTTTTGCAATTTTAGTAGGTAAAATCACTTGTAATTGGTGAAGAACTGGCAAAAAATCGCCCAACTTTGGCGATTTTTTGTTGAAATTTCGCCAATTGTAGGCGAAAATATTGGCAAAAATCGCCTGGAATGTGCGATTTATGTAGGAAAAATCGCACATTCCAGGCGATTTTTGCAAGAAAAATCGGAGATTGCAGGCGATTTTTCCCAATAATTTCCAACATTGTAGGTGATTTTTTATATAAATCTTGCACATTGTGCGCGATTTATATGTAAAAAATCACACATTAGGTGCGATTTTTTATATTAAAATAAATTTTTTGATCTAATTTTTTAAATTTACATGTTTTAATTGTTTATGTAATTACTTATTTAGTTTTAATTTGATTAATGACGCAGGATCCAAATGGATTGCCAGACCTTCAGAAGGATATGAGTCACGAGTTTCAGTGTCATGGTTTTTTTTCAACTGAAGAACAAGCATATACTTATTATTCGGATTTGGCTCTTACATTTCGCTTCGAGCTGATTAAAGTGGGGAAGGGTAATAATGGAAAATCGGTCACATATCGTTGCAACAGTTTCAGAGATCCGATTGAACAAGGGCCAGTCCCACAACAGAGGAAGAACACCAGACGGCGAGGATGTAAGTGTATGTTCAAGTTATTATGCAAAGAGGTGAAGGATAATGGTTGGTGGGTCAGAGTTACACCAGGTGCGAGTTCAATGCACAATCACACTGCTATAGTGTATCCAGAGGGTCACAGGCAGCTCAGCCGCTTGAGTGATGGAGCAAGGCAGGTTGCTAGAACTTTGAACAATGCAAATATGAAGCCAAAATTGATTAGGAATCATCTTGCTGAGACGCATCCTGAAGATAATGTGACAATGAGGCAGCTAAACAATCTTAAAGGTTATGACATGAAAGCAAAGTTCGAGGGTAGAAATATGGCGCAGCAATTTGTTCATTACGCCGAGGAGAAGCATTACTATGTAAAAGTTTTGACAGAAGAGGACACAGATGTTATCACACATGCATTCATAGCGCATCCAATGTCAATTCACTTGTTGAACATATATTATTGGGTGATTGTAGTTGATGCAACATATAAGACCAACAAGTACAAGATGCCACTCTTTCAGATTATAGGTATGACCCCTTCCAATAAGAATTTTAATATTGCATGTGCCCTTTTGAGAGATGAGAAAAAAATTAGTTATGATTGGGTGTTTGAATAATTGAGAGTTGTTGGATGTTGAAAATGTTTATAGCGCTATCGTTTCTGATCGAGAGCTGAGTTTGATGGATCCTATAAGGGATCATTTTCCGGGATCACACCACCTGCTGTGTTTGTGGCATATCGACCGTGATGTTGATAATCAGCTGAAGAAGCTTATTGATGAGGGTGAGAGAAAAAAAGCAATAAAAAAGCTTTGGAAGGGAATTGTTAATGCGACAACAGTTGAAGAGTATGAAGTGTTACTACAGCGTTTGAAGGATAGTTATTCTTCAGTTGCGATGTCTGTTGTGGTCTACTTGGAGAGGACATGGCTGTCCTATAAAGAGATGTTTTGTAGGGCTTGGACAAACAAAATTCTGCACTTTGGCAATACAAGTAGTAACAGAGTGGAGAGTACGCATGCTGCACTGAAGGATTGGATGAATGCTGGCACACATTCACTTGACACGCTATTTGGTGTGATTGACGACCATGTCAATTACCAGTTATCACAAATAAGGTACTTTTATTACTTAGCTTAATTCACTTTTTACTGTATTGATTTAATTTATGTACCTTTAATTTGGCCATTTTACATGATTTTTATAATTACTTTATAAATTTAATTTATGCAATTTTTACTTTATTGATGTATTTTTAGGGAAACGCTTGAGTCATGCATTTCTAAGAAAGCAACTGCTATGTTGTGTTTCCCGTATGAATTATTGAATGGCCATGTGTCGCACTATTGTTTGGAGTTAATCAGCGAACAAGTTGAAAGAATTACCGAGTTGGATAATGACTTGTTCGAGAGATGTGGCTGTGTCTGCAAGGCCACGCATGGGATTCCTTGTTCTTGTGACATCTGGAAGTTGAACAAATCGCACACGATCACTGTTGAAATGGTGCACGAGTTTTGGAAGCGGTTGACAATTGAGACATCTGAAGTGGGTTCGAACACAATTTCTGAAGAACTTAAGTAAGATTTACATTATGTATTTTACTTTACGCTGTTATGATTTATTTACATACATTTCTACAAATAATTTTAAATCGTTGTAATTAATTTTGTTTAACAGATACTTCCGCGAGGAAATCGTTCCACTATTCGAGAATAGTCCACGCGTGGTCATGTGAAATCTGATTGTGAAGATGAATGTGTCGCTGAATCCTGACATTGCAAGTGTGTTCGAACCAGCCATTTTGTCATCATCAAGGGGTAGACCAAGATTACATCAATCCGTGAGGCACGAGCTGAAAGCTCCCGAGAAAGGTTCAAGACGCAGTAATGCATCTAGGAGATCTTCTCAGAGATCGTTGCAATTCGAGGAAGGTAAGCTATGTTTTTTTTTTCAATTTAGATTGATTTGGTAACTTTTAATTTTTCTAAAAGACTAAAATTACGATTACATGTTTATATTCTAATTTGCAGTTAGAGCAGACAGTGAGAGTATTCCCATGATCCCACATTATGTCCATCCTTTCTGCAATGGCATTACGGATGTAGAGGCAGATGGCAATTGCGGATTTCGCGCTATTGCATATGGTCTGTATGGCAATGAGAATGAATGGGAGACGGTCCGAAATGCGTCTATTGGAGAGATTCTTATGAATCAAGATACTTACAGGCCGCTCCTCGGTGCATGTCTACCACATGCTCTTATTAAAGCCGACGCAGATCCTATTGCTTGGGCAATTGGTCGATTGAATCATTTTTCATCACCGTGCCCCTTTGCTGGCTGGATGATCACCCCAACGGACCTGTTTGCTATCGCCACTTATGCAAACGCCTTGGTAATCCACCTCAGTCTCGCTCGAGGTTGTTGTTTCTCCATTTTACCTCTGAGGCAGTTACGTGGTAGCGGAAGACCATCTCATCAGATAGCCATTGCCCACATACGTGGTAATCATTTCGTTCATGTCAGTTTGACTGATGATTGTCCTGTACCTTCGTTGGCATTGTTGTGGAGGCATTATTGCAATGAGGCTATGGCTAGATTTGCAGCATCTGATGAATTCAAAAATAGGCTGGACCATTGGAACATGATTTGTGGACCATGATTGTTTGTAGCATTTTCATTTTGATTTGAAAATTACATTGTTCTTTTTATAATTGTCATTTATTTAATTTTCCAATTTTAATTTCAAAAGTGCATTAAACATTAAACATGGCTAAATGAAATACCAAACAACTTCTGCAAGGATTAAACAAATAAAATACAACATAACAAAATCGTCATAGCATCAAAATATAAAAAATAAAAAAAAATATAGTAGTCTGATACAATCACCCAGCTAAATGCCACCTATCTAGCTCCGCCTTCAACCTAGCCTCTATTTCTTCCGTCTGTGCTAACCGAGCATCTCTGATGATCTGTACACAGTCCTCAGTCAAATGCGTAAATCGGCTCACCCTCTATAAAGACAACACATTGCAATGATTAAGTGCACTTATTCTATAATAAGATAACACTATTATTAAATCAAATTATGAAAAAAAAATACTTACATATTCTGTGTTGGTTCGCGGCGGAACTCCACCATCATCAGCGGGGGGGCCATCGATGAACAGGTACGGGTGGGAGTGCTGGCGATACCATGTGTGGTAATCGTGTGTAACTGCGCTGGGAATATCAGCTTGCTGCAAGTCATCTGGCATCGCCGCAAACCAAGATACTAAACGCTCAGGTGCGAATTTTCCCAAAAAATTCGCAGATCTGCGCGAATTCCTACGCGAAATGCAAAAATTTAAACGAAATATTACGAATTTTACCTTGCTGTACAAGCCTTTCCCCCTCCCGGTACGCCGTGGTGGTTGAGATCCGCCTGCTTCAATTTTGCGATTTTTTCAAAATATTTTGGAAAGTCTGAGAGAGTTTTGCGTAGAAAATCTGAAATGACGTATGATTTTGTAAGGTTTGCAAAACAATTATATAAACATAACTATAGGCAAAAATCACCTACACTTTCTGATTTTTGCCCAAAAAATCGAATGTGATAGGCGAATTTTTGGGCAAAAATCGCCACACTTATTCGATTTTTTGGGCAAAAATCGGATAGGTTGTGCGATTTTTGCCCCGAAATTCGGATTAGTGTGGCAATTTTTTCCTTTTTTTCGCGCATTGTTGGTGATTTTTCCCCTGTTTTTTCGCAAATTGGGTCCTTTTTTGTTATTATTTCGCAACTTACATGCGATTTTGCATTGCATTTTCCCATTTTTTGCTTTTAACGGCATTTTAGGCATTTCATCAATTTTTTTGAGCTACAAATAGCAAAACTGAGCTACAAATAGCAGTCCATATCAAAGAAAAGCTTGTTGTGGGGGATATATACTCTTATAAACATTCCCTATTTCCAGTTTATATTCCCTTTCAATAACTGAGATATAATTTTTTACATAGGTCTTTATAAACCATAAAGCAAAAGGTATTAAAGCATTTATAAGACAACAGTATTTATAAAATTCCTTTTGAAAATATAATACTTCTTCCTTAGTAAAAGTTTCAAAGAGCCATTTTCTAAATTGGTTATAACCTGAATATTTGAATTTTTCAGAAATAATTTTTCTGGCTGGGGAGCCAGGACTGAAATCTATAATTTGACTTTTATCCATTAAATAGAAAATTTCATTTCTGAAATTATCGGTTCTAACTCATTTTTATTCTGAGTTTGATTATTTATTTCTCTTACAATATTTTGTTTGTTTATATAAAATTTTTCTGTAATAGGTGTTGAAATTTTTAATTCTCTTATTTGAGAAGTAGATGCTCTCGAAGGCATAGTAGAATCTACCCTATAATCTATAGGTGATATATATGATCTCATAGAAGTACATTTTGGAAATGGTAATAATTTGACATTATTATCAAATATAATGTTAAGATTTTCTTCATTATTTTGAAATATATCAATAATATTATCATCATCCTGAATTTGTGGTTAAACAGGAATAGCCTGCTCAATTATCCAATTTTCTGGAAAAGTTATTTCTTCCCATCTAATTGGTCTTCTAGAAGTGATACTTGACCTATTAAAATTTGTTTCAATTATTATTGTTTCATTTTTTGGTTTATCCATCCTTTTACATTGTGGATTCAAGGTAAATAAGGGTTTATAATATATTCTATAACAAAGACATATAACATCTGTTCCAGGAATATAATTATAACCATGTGTTTTAACATTTAATGTCAAAGCATCTAAAATATTTACATCAGATAATGATAATTGTAAATTAGGATAAACGTTAAAATAAACTGGTCCATGAGATAAACTAGATTGTATGATTCCCATTAAAGATTGTTTCCAATTTAAATATATGTCATCTCTTAAAGCTGCTATAAAGCTTTCTGGTAATCCTTCTAAAGTTAAAGGTTTAAATGCAATTTGTACTAATCCTATGTGTAAAAATGTATGTGTTTGTCTATATTGACTTATATCTTTCTCAGATAATAATCTAATTAACATTTCATTATTATCTAATGAAACAGATTCCTCTGTAGTTTTTACTACTTGTTTTACACACAATTTTTCAAAAGTACCTAATTGATATATTAACATAGGTTCAACTTTTGGAATCATCCATTTATTAAGTAAATCTAAATTTTAGGGAATATCATATTCCTCATTTTTTATATTTTTAATATTAGAATTTTTATTAATGATGTTCATGAAGTTCATGATTCAATAACTGTGCTGATTCATAACATATTAAATACTCTAACATGGCTTTGATACCATCTACAACCCAGGATAAACGGACAGGACAATTTCACAAGATAAAATATAACCGGCAACCCTACATAAATTTTTCACCCAAACATAATACTCCAAACTGCTAAGAGAATGCCTAACAACAGCCAGAACGGGACTTACCCAGGAGCCATATATTTAAGATATAAATTTTATGGTAAGGCCAGTTACAGTTAAACCTATGAATATCCTAAGAAATAAACAAATCTAACTACATGTTTAAGCAATTAACAGTCATGAATCAATACATAAATAATTTAGCCTATAAGGACCAAATAAACTGTAAAAAAAAAACAAAATACTTACACCGAACTTCAATCTTCAAGAGATACTCTTAAAACAATAGTAGATTTATATGTTTGAAAATATTTTACAAAAGAAAAGAATGCTCAACACATGAGCTATAAGGGTTAAGGGAGAGAGAGAAGAATGAATTCTTATAAAACGAATTCTGCCCTCTTCTCAGCTAAACTACTCAATGTATATTCAAGAAAAGTGAAAGAACTATTTATGAATAGTTCACAAAACAAAAAGTATACAGTAAAAGCCAATAATTCTGGCTTATCAATTGAAGTAAAGCCGGGATTCCCAGATCTATTTTCTCCCTTTATTAGGAAAACATCCATATCAGTAACGGTCTTCTATGTCCTTATTCCCCAGCTTTTCTTTGATTTGAAGACGATCCTTCTTCATTTTTCTTTGCAATTTTTTCCACCAATGTATCTTTGATGGCTTCAAAAATATCTTCAATGCATACCTCATTGGGATCTTGTGCATCTTGCATATATTCAGATGCCATGGTAGAATCTGATTTGGTCGATCTTTCTTCTTCAAATTGAGAAATAAGATCTTTTTTTATTTCTTCAACATAGGCAGCAATCATTTTCTCCTTAGTCAAGTTTTCTGATCTCATTTTAAATTTTCTTGATATATGATCAAAAGGAGATGGAGTGCTAATAACGTCCTGTTGAGTTGCATAAAGACTAATTTGTCTTTCCATAAGATCAATCGTTTCTTTCCCAAAGATTTCTTTGGTGATGGGATCAACTTTCATCATCTTGTCCCAGAACTTTGTATGGAATATTCTTTGTAAGCAGGGAATTCCTGTCTTGGTATAACCAATTTCTGAAGTCCATTTCCAAATCCAGGGTATTGAAAATTCAATAAATAGGAAATATGAGGCTATACCCTCAATATATAATTTTAACTCTTGATTTTTTAGAAGCTGGGGTGAAATTTCCACCCATTTATCAAAAAAGAATTTTATTTTTTCTGGTAAAATATTTGGTGTAGGACCAAAACAAAAAAACCAGTGTATAAACTATTGTGGAATATCAATGTTATAAACATGAGCACAAATCTTTATGAACCAAGAATGTTTGTGCTTACTTATCATTTTCATAATAAAATACTTTTATAAAGGCATCACAATAATCCCAGTAATTATATTTAATTACTGCTGATTTATTAATCAGAATTTCTTTTTCTTTCATTGGAGAAATTCCCCAATCTTCCAAGGATATAACCCTCTTAATTATTATTTTACTAAAATTATAAATATCTTTATTCGTTCCAGTAAAATGTGAAATTTCACAATGTCCATTTTGAACAAGTATTTGTTCATAAAAATATATGGATTTATAAGTCTTTGTAGGTATGGATGAATTATCCAAATATCTTTGAATTAAGATCCATGGATAATTTTTCCATTTCAAATCTTTTTCTTCTAAAAGAAATAAAATTTCTTTATATTGATTTTTTGAAAATCCAATATTATTAGATTCAAATTCTTCATCACCAATTATTTTGGCATACGAAGGATTTTCATTCCCTCCATCAGCATTTTTGTTGACTTTTCCTTTTAAATTCAATGAATGCTTGATATTCAGCATCCTGATATAAATCAATTGATATTAGCTTTTGGTTTCCATGTTGAGATATAATCTCTGGAAGTTTTCCTTGACCCGCTCTTCCTCTATAAGAGAAAGATCCTCTGTCTCGAGAACTTATACCTATTATGAATTTAAATATTCTCGAGTCAAAAAATCTGGAAGACTATTATCTTCTCCTTTTTATAAATAATTTCAAAATCAAATGGGGCTAAATGAGCCTGCCATCTTGCAAACATTTGTTTAGAAACATCATGTTTAAAATCTTTTTAAAACATAAATTTAGCAGCATTGCAGTCTGTTTTTATAATAAATTTTTGTTTATATAAATCATCTTGAAATTTTAAAACACATTTAACTATTGCTAAAATTTCTTTAGCTATTGTAGCATAATTTTTCTGAGACTCATTCCATTTTCCTGAATGAAATCTAACAAGATAAACTTGTTTATTATCTGGATCTATTTGAGTTAATATTCCTCTAAATCCTATATCAGAAGCATCAGTTCCAATTACTTTTTCCCAATTTGGATTACTAAGCATTAAACAAGGTAGTGTTTTTACCTTGACTTTTATCCTTTTAACTGTCTCAGTATGTTCTTCAGATCATGGCATAGGATTCTTCTTAAGTCTATCATATAAAATAGATGTATCTAGTGGAGTTGAATACATAAACTATGCTTGTATTGTACATTTTCCCAGTTAATATATCGATTTATGTTTTGGTTATATTTTGTTGTGCATGATTTGTCCATTTATATTATGTAGTTAGATGATGAGGTGTCTTGTGTGACATAGTAGATCTCATCATTGGTTGAAAGACATAATATATAAATGAGGTTCGTAACCAAAACAGCTTTGGACAAACTGTCGATTTAGGTTATTATGTGATTCAGATAATTGGTTTGGATAAACTGATTGAATCATATAGATATGCACGGAGCGTATTGAACTTGACCATTAGGAATGATTTGTCTTGTACTGATTTAATAGACAAATCATTCTTGGTATTCTATCTCTTAATCCCTAGACTCGAGCGGGCATGAGGATTAGACATAGTGTACTTTGATCTGCCAATGGGTGAGGTCAATTGTTGCCAATAGTCTCGGTAGGTTGGGTGTGCGTGTTTAGTTCCTTGGTGTGCTGCTGCTTGTCGAAAGAAAACCATGTACCGGTGCGTCCGGGGTGATGGTTCTCCCGATATGAGCGCGTAATGTTTATTATACTAAACCCGGCCGGTGGACTTATGTCCGATATAGTAAAAAGGTCGAGTGGTACTAGTCTCAGAATTAAAGAAGTTAATTAATTAATTTATCAGTAAATTAATAAGTTAACGAGCACTAAATCTTTGATGTGGGGAGATTATGAATAAATTAATTAAATTGTTCCAGAAGCAATTCTAGTGTATGAAGGTAGTGTCGTAATTAATCCGTTAGTGGTACAATTAATTATGTATTGGTTTGTTGACAATGGTAGATTTAATTAAGTAAGTAATTATTAATCCTTGTGTCAGTTGGTTGTGAATCATACCAGGAACTAGATTGGGGATAAGTGAATCCCTGTATCAGTTGGTTGTGAATCATACCAAGAACTGGATTGGGATAAGTGAAACCCTGTATCAGTTGGATATGTATCAGTCTAGGAATAAGATTGAAGGAAACAGAAACCCAGTAGGAAAGTCAATCCTAAACCAACTTGGGGTCTCTCTTCTAACTCTATATATAGACAAGGGATTAACTATTCCACAACATACAATTCATAAGTTTTCAAGACAAGAAAACTAGAGAGAATATTTACTCCCTCAAAATTTCGGATTTCTTAAGCTTAAGGCTGTCAAAATTTTCTTATAAATTTTGGCGGCAACGTGTAGCTTTCTCTCTCTCCGGGTGGCACGTGGATTGTACGTGCCAGGTGCAGCGGTGCTGAAATTTTTCTGGCATGTGGATTTTGGTGATTAGTTGATCAATTGCTCGTTGGATTGCTACCCACACAGCATACAAGCAAAGTCTTGAGACATACAAGAGAATCACCTGAGTGAACGCTTCAATAGGTAATTCTTATGTTTTCGCTTTAATTAAGAATTTTTGTTGCGTGGTAAATTGAGTAAGTACAAACCCAGATCTTGCGCAATGTTATTTCAAAAGGGTTGGAATAGCAATTGTGCTAGCATCTAGACTTGACCAAAGATTCCGATTCTGGAATGCATAGCACGAAAGTGAGTTTCTAGCTAGGCCCGGGCAGATAATCTTTCAGTATCCTTTATTAAATTTTTATAATAAGCAGCAATATAATTCAAACTTCCTAAAAATCTTTTTAATCCCATTTTATCAGTTATTTTATCTTGAAATTTATCAGCAAAATCTATACTTTTATTTATAGGAATAATATTTCCTTTTTCAATGATATGACTAAGAAATCTAATTTTGGTTTGAAATAATACCATTTTTGGTTTTGAAATAACTAATCCATTTTGGACAATAATTGTTTTGAACATGTTTAAATGTTTAAAATGCATTTCAATGGTCTTAGATAAACCAATATATAATCAATATAAATTATAAAAGTACTATAAGGGGTAAAGATATCATTCATAATCTTCTGAAATTCAGAAGGGGCATTTTTCAAGCTAAATGGCATAACATTCCATTCATAATGTCCAATAGGAACATTAAATGCTGTTTTATATCTATCAGATTTATTAATCTGAATTTTCCAATATCCTGATTTTAAATCAAATTTAGAAAATATTAGACTGTCATAAAGTCTATCAAGTAAATCATTTTTATTAGAAATTGGATGCCTGATCTATTTTAATACTTTATTTAAAGGTTTACAATTTATTACCAATCTAGGTATACCTCTTTCTATTTCAGAATGTTTATTAATATAAAAAGCAGTACATGACCATGAGGATTGTGAAGGACTTATTAGTCGTTTTCGCAGAAGAGATTCAATTTTCTTTTTACATATTTCAAGATATTCTGAATTCATCTGACAAGGCCTAACCTTTATAGGAATTTCTTTTTCATTAAAAGAATCTTCATAAGGTAATTTTTTTCTATTCCAAAAAGCATTTGGATGATCATTACATATTTCTACAAAGAAATGATTTTTTAATAAGTCAATTTTATCATGCAGTTTAGGATTATTTAATTGTTCGTCAATTGATAGAATACTAATTTCTTGTTTTAAGAAATTTATTTGATTTTGTTTTGCTTTAATATTATCATAAATATTTTGCAAAATTCTAGTAAACGGTTCTATTCCGAATTCAAGAAAGATATCATCATTTTCAAACGTTCCAACTATTCCTTTATTATCAATCTTTTTGATTGGATATATATTATTTAAGAATGGTGTTCCTAGTATTACCTGATTAGAAATATTTTTTGCTAGAATAAAACTTTGAGCAATACATTTATTATTAATGCATACATAAGCTTTCGGAAGCTTATATTGTAGCTGGAGTTTATCACCCCCAGCATGCCATAGAGTATGACTAGTCTTATGAAAATATCTAGTAGGAATTAATCCTTCCTGTATAACATTTAAATTTGCACCACTATCAACTAGAGCAGTAAAAGTTTTTGTATAATGGTTATCAATTAATAATGATATCTTGATATACCATTTTTTAGATATTACCACCTCGAGAGTAGAAAGAAAATTTTCTGGAATATTATTTTCCTTAGACTCATTCACTGAAATCGTGCTCTTAGAAATATTTCTAAGTTAGAAATTCTAGTTTCTTGAATTATATTCTTATTTTTTAATATTCTAATGTCTTCTTTTAAATTATTAATTTCTTTATAAAGGGTTTGAAGAGAAACATTTTCATCATTATTTTGATATTTATTTCTTAATTGATTCATGACTACTGTCATGTTATACGTTCTATTAGTGTTTAAAATTTTTTCTGAGATATTTTCTTCAATATAAGAAGATGATGACGTTCCTTCTTCTGTATAAATTTCATCAATAATCTGCATCCTTAATTTTGGATCTTTTATTGATTTTAATAATTCAATAACATGATTAGAAGTTAACATACATTAATTGTCATGTCCGAATATTTAGACATTATTTTATAAAGTTCAGGTTGATCAAGATTATTCTGTAGTTCTTTATGTTGGAGTTGAATACATAAGCTATGCTTGTATTGTACATTTTTTCAGTTAATATATCGATTTATGTTTTGGTTAAATTTAGTTGTGCATTATTAGTCCACTTATATTATGTAGTTAGATGGTGAGGTGTCTTGTGTGACACAGTAGATCTCATTATTGGTTAAAAGACATAATATATAATGGAGGTTCGTAACCGAAACAGCTTTGGACAAACTGTCGATTTAGGTTATTATGTGATTCAGATAATTAATTTGGACAAACTGATTGAATCATATAGATATGCACGGAGCGTATTGAACTTGACCATTACGAATGATTTGTCTTGTACTGATTTAATAGACAAATCATTCTTGGTATTCTATCTCTTAATCCCTATACTCGAGCGGGCATGAGGATTAGACATAGTGTACTTTGATCTGCCAATGGGTGAGGTCAATTGTCGCCAATAGTCTCGGTAGGTTGGGTGCGCGTGTTTAGTTGCTTGGTGTGCTGCTGCTTGTCGAAAGAAAATCATGTACCGGTGCGTCCGGGGTGATGGTGCTCCCGAGATTAGCTCGTAATGTTTATTATACTAAACCCGGCCAGTGGACTTGTGTTCGGTATAGTAAAGAGGTAGAGTGGTACTAGTCTGGGAATTAAAGAAGTTAATTAATTGATTTATCAGTAAATTAATAAATTAACGAGCACTATATCTTTAATGTGGGGAGATTATGAATATAAATTAATTAGGTTGTTCCGAAAGTAATTCTGGTGGAGGATGGTAGTGCCAAAATTAATCTATTAGTGGTACGACAGATTAATTTTGTAATGGGTTAATTGAATAAGTAGAATTAATTAATTGATTAATTATTTCTAAGGGTTAATTGAGTAATTAACAAAGTGGAATTATTTAATTAATTAATTAAGTCTTAAGTTTCAATTAGAATTTGGAAATCCTAGAGATTAGGAAATCTAGTAGGATTTGGTTTATCCTATCAGATTGGTTACCGAATCGGATTTGGAAACTAATTACCTAAACCCATTAGGAAGGCCAATCCTAAACCAACTTGGGGTCTCTCTTATAACTCTATATATAGACAAGGGATTAGCTATTCCACAATATACAATTAATAAGTTTTCAAGACAAGAAAACTTAGAGAGAGAAAATCCTAGAGAGAGAAAGTTTCTCTCTCTTAGAATCGGATTTCTAAAGCTTAAGGGGGCCAAAATTTTCTTCAAAATTTTGGCAACAATGTGTAGCTTTCTCTCTCTCCGGGCGGTGTGTGGATTGTACGCGCCAGGTGCAGTGGTGCTGAAATTTTCTTGCAGGTGGATTGTGGTGATTAGTTGATCAAATTGCTGGTTAGATTGCTGCCCGCACAGTATACAAGCAAAGTCTTGAGGCATACAAGAGAATCACCTGAGTATACCTTCAATAGGTAATTCTTATTCTTTTGCTTTTAATTAAGAATTTTTGTTGCGTGGTAAATCGAATAAGTGCAAACCCAGATCCTGCGCAATGTTATTTCAAAAGGGTTGGAATAGCAACTATGCTAACGTCTAGGCCTGGCCAGAGATTTCGATTCTGGAATGCATAGCACGAAAGTGAGTTTCTGGCTAGGCCCAGGCAGATAATCTTTCACTTTAGGGCAAGTTTGTCCTAAGCTACAAGGTTCACATTCTAATTCAGAACTATTTTCATTTTTTAAAGCATTTATAATTTTTTCTTCTTCTGATTCAGAATTATTTGTATATTCTGTTTCTGATTTATCAGATTCAGAATTTTGGAGTGTTTGTATGATTATAGATTTTATATCATCCGGGATATCAAGATTATTATTCTTTCTCTTAGTCCAACAGTATTTGGAAGTATGGCCAAATTTGCCACATATTTTACAATGTCTTTCTTTATGTTTCTTTTTATAATAACTTTGTTTGTTATTTTTCTCTTCTCTTTTCTGATTTTTCTTTTCAATATGATTTTGAGAAGATCTTCTATGTTTTGATTTATAATCTCTATTATATTTTTTATGATTTTTGCTAGATGTGGGATTATCTAGCCCAAATTATTGACAAAACTGTCCTAATTGTTTTCTTTCATCATGGTTTTGTCTCTTGATTTGCTTATTTAGTTTCATTTCATTACATAGAGCTAATCCTTCTTGGATACAAGTGTCTATTAAAGCTCCATATTTATAATTTTCATATAATATAGTAATATTACTTTTCTTAAGACTTTTTCTGACCCTTTCAGCAAATAAACTTGGAAGGCCATCAATAAGTTTGGATTTCCAATGTGTATTACCACATTCTGGTAATTCCATAACTCTACTTAAGAAAGTATCTTTATACCATCTAAAGTCATAAACTGTTTTACATCTTAAATTTTGTAATAATGTTCTAATAGTATCACTATTATCACTAAACATTCCAGTAAAGTGTTCTATAATATTAACAGCTAAGGTATAAACTGCATTTTCTACAAAAGTATTATTTTCTTGTTTAACTGTCTTCAGTATATCATATTTATTTTATTGAGATAAGAAATTATCCCACCAACCTTTAAGTTGTCTAGTAAGTCTAGCAATTATCATTGCTGCAATTGTCTTATTAGAATTATTATTATTCTTGCAAATAGTAGAACACATTAGCATTCTGTTAATAGTATTATAAATTTGTTTATTGGAATATCCATCAATATTCCATTCATAAATTTTATTACCAGAATAACTAATATCAATTGTATCAGTATATTCTTCATGTAACACATCCATAGGTGTTGGTCAGTTATAATAAATTTTACTTTGTATAAGCTTATCTGCCCATTTATTAATCTTGTTTATCTGATTTTGAAAAACTTGACTATGATTAGAAATAATACCTGTGTTAATTCATAACATATTAAATACTCTAACATGGCTCTGATACCATCTACAACCCAGGATAAACGGACAGGACAATTTCACAAGATAAAATATAACTGGCAACCCTACATAAATTTTCTACCTAAACATAATACTCCAAACTGCTCAGAGAATGCCTAACAACGGCCAGAACGGGACTTACCTAGGAGCCATATATTTAAGATATAAATTTTATGTTAAGGCCAGTTACCGTTATCAAACCTATGAATATCCTAAGAAATAAACAAATCTAACTACATGTTTAAGCAATTAACAGTCATGAATCGACACATAAATAATTTAGCCTATAAGGCTAAACATCATACCAAATAAACTTAAAAAAAAAATGAAATACTTCCACCGAACTTCAATCTTCAAGAGATACTCTGAAGACAATAGTAGATTTATATGTTTGAAAATATTTTACAAAAGAAAAGAATGCTCCACACATGAGCTATAAGGGTTAAGGGAGAGAGAAGAATGAATTCTTGTAAAACGAATTCTTGTTCAAAATGGATCTTGTAATATTTATATATTTATAATATATAGTAATTATTTATTATTATTTTTTATAATATAATAATATAATTATAAATTTATAATTTATATTTAAAAAGTACAAAGAAATAAAAATAATAAAAAATAAAATAATAATTACAATAATAATAATATTATTATTATTATGTTTTATTAATATATTAAATAATATTATATTTATATTAATAATACTATAATAATAATAATATAATTAAAATATAATTAAAATATAAATAATATTAATTATTAATAAAGGGTCTTGGGGACTATTTAACGATGGATGTGAAAGAAATTTTGGTTAACGAAAAGTTTTTATTCAAAATGACTTTTTTTTTTTTTTTTTGACATTCTTTTTGATTTGTAGAAAGAACCTTGTTTCTTGGTATCTAAATAGCGTATGAGGTAGAAATTGAAGGATCCATTCTTTTTTTTTTTAAAAAATTATCTTGGAGATTGTGTAATGCTTGCTCTCAAACTCTTCTTTTACACAGTAGTTGTAACATCTCGCCCTAATGGTTACGAAACGGGATGCCTTTCTCAGCTCGCGCTGAGATTTATTAATTAAAATATCATTAAAATTTTACATTCCTTCATAAACCATACAATATAAAATGAATAACTGAAGTTTACCCTAATATCTTAGAGCTCTCAAATGTCTTATTCCTTGACACGTGTCACGATCTCCGAAAATCACACATCATTATTTAAAACCTAACTGAAATTGTAACGTATAAAGGGATGAGCCACAGCCCAGTGAGAGAATTTAATAGGATTTAACATGCAAGCAAAACAAGTGTAAATCATAATCGAAATTTTTTTCAAAAATACGTATCAGAAGATTTTAAAAACAGAGGCACAGCGGAAGACATTTAAAATTAGTTAGAAGTTCAAAACAGTTTCCAATAGCACGTATGAACAGTTAAAATATATCAGAAATAGAAAAGAACAAATAGTACCCAAAGGCCAATATCTGAAGGCAAATAACAGTACCCGAAGGCTAATAATAGTGCCCGAAGGCAAGTAATAATGCCCGAAGGACAGTACCCAAAGGCTAGTAACAGTACCCGAAGGCCAGTACCCGAAGGCTAGTAATAGTGCCCGAAGGCTAATAATAATGCTCGAAGGCTAAAAATATTTAATCAAACAACAAGTCATTCAGATTTCATAAATCGTATCGTGATTTAATTGCTATCAAAATATTTCTTTACAACCTAAATATGGTTTGAAATGAAAGAAAATCATTTCCCTTATTTTATAAAAATTACCATGAAACCTTGTAGTTGATTCTGTGGGTCAAAAGTAAAAAAAAAAGTCAACATTAGTCAAAAGAGTCAACGATCACTATTGGTCGGTACAAAAGTATTTGCAGCAAGTATGATATGATAGTTAAAGGTTAACAATAATTAAAAGGCCACAAAAAGTAAAAAAGTCAACAAGAGTTAAAATAGTCCAAATAGTCAAGAGAGTCAATGATCAATATTTATTGTTACGAAAATACTCATAGCAAATACGATATAATAGTCAAAAGTCAAAAAGAGTTCAAATAAAAAAATAAAAAATAATAATAATAATCAACAAGAGTCAAATTTATTACTTGTCGTCACGTTAATAAAAATAACAAGATTCGATAAAATCAATTATATGTTTGGTACGGAAATCAAGGGTCACACAAAAAATAATCAAATAGCCAAATCAAATAAGAACACGCAATATATTAATATAACATTAAGAAAATATGGGCTGGTTCGACCCGATGATTTATGAAAAATTCCCGTCAAAATCCCTCACATTGATTTGCTTAGAGTAGTTTGGAACTTGAGAATTAACTCTTAAAATTCCTCTCCTGCACAATATGTTAAAATCTCATCATTCCTATTTTCTAGTATCGGTTTTACCCCAAAGATAATTGAAAAGCATTTAATAATTATCCTACACCTATTTCTACTTGTTCTTTCCCTCTCACCTCACCTCACATCACATCATCTCACTTATCCACATCCCTCTCTCCTCACTTACGTAACACACTTCCTACCCCTCTTCCTTTTCTCCACTCTCTCTCTCTCTCTCTTTTCTTACTCCTTTCCTATTCTCTCTCTCCCGATTTCTTTCTTTTCTCCACTCTCTGTTTCTCTCTCTCTCTCTCATTTCTTACTCTTTTTCTATCCCCCATCTTCTTACTCCTTTTCTATTCTCTCTCTTCCAATTTTTTTTCCTTCAGCTCTCTTCTCTCCCTTACTTCTTATACATTCATGGGTTTTCTAAAACCCACATATGGAAGATAAAGAGGTTGTTATATATTTAAGAACCAAATAAAAGAGAGTAAGGTGGAAGAAAGGTTCAACCGTGGGGTAACGTCACGAGCGAGGAGGAGGCTGGCAGAAACAAGATGTTGCGGCGTCTGAAAAAGGGAAGTCAGTCCCTTCGTTTCCGCTTCAAAGGGTCGGTCATCACCGGAGTGTTTGTTTTCTTCTAGAGCTCTGCTATTTTCTCTCAAGAATGATGGACAGATTTTTTTTGTTTGTTCGATTTGGCTAGTGTGGGGATTTTGGGGAATATATTACCTTGATAGAGTTTGAATTTTATGGTAAGATTGAGTAATGAAATCTTGCTTAATTTTGTGTTGGAAGGATTTTGAAATTCACTCCCAATTTAGTCCCATTTTTATTTAATTGAGAGGTTTCTATTTTTTTTGATTTGGGGATCGTAATTTCCTATTAATCAAGCTAATGATGGATAGTTGACTAAAACATGAAGGATTCTAACCATAATTGCTGTTAAATAGAGGATAAATCAGCAATCACTGTATTAAGTAAGAATGAACACTTACCTTATTTTCTTTTCCGGGTCCTTACAGTAGTGATATTTTTTGTCTCTCTCTTCTTCTTTGGATTCCTCTCTAATGATCCCGCACGCAATCTTGGGCATGAAAAATAAAAGGAGGTTCTTTTCACTACTAGAATTTTGGGTTTTCACCACACATCTTTCATAACACTAAAGTATAAATGAATTTATTAATATCTACAATCACATCAAATATTAATTTATTTATATCTACTAAAACACTTGAAAAGTAATGTTGTTATAACTATTTTAATGTTTCATCAAATAAAATCCTATCAGAACACAAAAAATAAGTGTTATGATAAAAATTCAATCAAAACACTAACTAGTGTAATTAAAATTTTATAAGTATAGAAACACAATCAAGTGTTATTTTATTTGTTAATATATTAACTTAAGGTATTAATAGATTAATATGTATAGTGTAATTGTAATACATATATGATTACATTATTAAGTGTTATTTAAAGTTGTCTGCTGCTGTCCCACATTGGAAAGGAAGGGAATGACTGAGTGTTAACTGTAGTATTAAAAGAGAATGATTGAGTTTAGATTATTATAAGGCCAAAATTTCAACAGCCTAAGACTATTTGTATATTTACTTACAAATGACGTAATATACTATATATTTAAACATATTTTTATGTTTTCAATTATATAATATAATGATATATAATTTTATGGTATTATGGTATTGGTATGAATACTTAAAATTGTCATAATAGGTTTTCTATCCAAACACTTTATTATGTATTAACATGTTAATATATATAACACTAGATAGCCAACAACCGGGTCATGATAGATGATTTATCAAGGGATATACTTGTGTTTTCATACGTTAGCCTAACTCCACACTTTCAAAATATATGGTCACATAAGAAGTTGTCGTTATATCCAATACACATTTGGCCACACAGGAATAGATAACACAAAAAGTACATGTTGCCACAGATAAAATGTTATCAAATATTATCTTTTAAAATATTTTCAAGTGTTTTAAAAGGCCAAAATTCTAGTAGTGTTTTTATAGTTTCTTTGAATTTTATAGCTAACTAAGAACAATCAAAGGATTTACGAAATTAGAAAAAAATCAAAACTCTTTCCTTATGTTAAGAAAGAGTTTCTTAACCTCACACGTTCAATTTCTTAGTTGGAATGTTGTCTTTAACAAAATTCAAATGCTCTTTATTATTTAATAGTATCTTTCGTTTGATTAATATTAAATTAGAAGAATCAAAGACAAAATTCATAATATTAATATACAAATTAGTAATCAAATTATTAATGAAATTATTAATATTAAATTTATCTTTATTATTTAATATTCTCATTCCTTTTGTTAAAAAATTAGAAGAATCAAATACAAAAAAAAAAAAATGAGGAAGAAGAAGAAGAATAATAGTAATACTAATAATTATTAAAATTAAAGAATAATACTAAAGGGTGATTCTCCCTGCAGATCTTTCAAAGATTCGAAAGATAAAAAAGATAAGTAAGTTCATTTAGTTAGTTCTACATTTCTTGTGTTTATTCTATATCTATATATTTATATCTATATATTATATTACTATATATTATATTATATTATATTAATATTGACTTACATATTTAACTATATATTTATCTATTATTTAATCTATTATTTATGTATTATAGATTGTTAGTTCTATACTTAGAAACTAAGAATTTCAAATTAAATAATTCAATTTCAATTAATAAAAATTAATAAGAATTCAAATTCTTAATTATAATTAAAATTCTAATTTAGTAATTTAGTATAACATAGTGTAGTATAAGTTTAGTATAACACAATATAAAATATTTTGATTTATAAATTAAATAACAAACAGATACAAACAATAAATTGAGGCACCCATTTTATGACAACTTTCAGCTTTCCTTCTATTTTTGTGCCTTTAGTAGGCCTAGTATTTTCCGCAATTGCAATGTCTTCTTTATCTCTTCATGTTCAAAAAAAAAAAAAAGATTATTTAGATTCGGCAAGCCTAACTTTCTTCCATTTATTTTTCAAAACCATGATGATTTGTATCATAACACATATATCTATTTAATTGAATTCGATATAACATGTGATTTGTGCCGCATAAATATATAAAGATAAAGATAAAGGAAATAATTCTAACGCCCGTATAAACATGATATATTAGTTAATGAATTCTAGCTGTTTTCAAATCGACCAGGGCGCCGAATGGCTGAAAGAGAAAGCCCACAAATCTCTCTCTATCTATAGGGGGTCATATATCTATAGTATAGTGGGATAATGTCATATTCTATCATATAAAGTAAGGGGCATCTTATGATTTTAGCTCTAACAAATTTCAATTTGCTGACTTACTCCACTTACTCGTAAAAGGTATAGTGCTAGTTGATGAGAGTTACTTGGGAAATAAGAAAAGTAAAAAAAGTAAAGTCAAATTAATTTGAGGTATATTCTAAATTCCAATACAATTTAATCGGATCAAGTATGAGTTGGTGATCAGAACATATATGGATAGAACTTCTAACGGGGTCTCGCAACATAAGTAATTTCCAGCATTTGCTCTTGTTGGAGCTTTTCGTTTTCCACGGTTTGGATTTATTGCTGAATTGTGAAAAGTTGTTGGGCAATATTCATGGCTACTCAAAGTCTTTCTTTCTTGCTTCTAAGTTTGGTCCCGTCTCCTTTTGCGAAATAGAGATGGAAAGAAGCTTCTATTTATAGGCGTTGGAGGCCCTTAACCCTTTCTTATTATGCTTAAGGCCCTTTATTATTATTATTATTAGTAAGAATTCTTGTCTTGGTTCCGTAACATGGTTCAAACGTGGCTTTTCATGAATATGGAACCCCATCCACTAGATTTTGCTGAATAATTGTCCTTTCCCAGTACGGATTGGAGTACGAAAGGCCCACCCCAAAAAGTGAATAGTACTTTCTTTTTGGTGGGTATCGCCACGCAGCTTAATCCCGATCACTCCTTCAAGAATAGGAAGCAATAATAGAGCGAATCCGTCAGAGAGTACTCCCCTTTCTTATTATTTGTAATTCTTTATTATTTTATAATAAGTGGTGTCCTGTCTTGCTTATGACGACGGACCGACCCCGACCCTTGTTTTTAGCGGGTATCGAAACATGGCTTGAGACCGATGGGAATCTGTTAGACTAGTACTCCACCACGAGCTGCCAAAGCACGCTCAGTCAATCGTCAATCTCCAGCCCAAAGCTGACCAGTACAACCATGTGTCATCCCGTGGGTTTCGTCGTACCCTTCCTACTCGTCGTCTTTAACCGGCCTATATGTACCCTTCCTATCATCACATCTTCACTCTTCTTTAGATTTACAAAAATATATCCAAAAACAGATTTATTCCACCCCTTCTTCAGATCTAGCTTTAACCTTGTCAATTTGTTGGATAACATTCCACTACCCAAAATCAGTTGAGCCCAATTATCTGTAACCAACTTAAGAAATCCCAGCCACCGCAGCCACATATGCTGAAAGTGGAAAGGCTTGGGACTAGTAGTCAGCCACTAAATCTACCAGGACAGATTACGCACTACCGAAAAGTGAAACATTGAAAGCCACTCTTGTGAAAAAAGGATACGATCTAACCTCTTGTACATAAATCCAGAAGAGAAATTCCCACCCAAGTATATTCCTTATCCACCACTGATATCTCTCATAGCTCAGCTGTTGATAGGAAACTATTAAACTCATCAATCGGAGCCTGCATCGAAACAGAGGCTCCCTTATACTCCCCCCCCCCCCCCCCCCCCCCCCCCCCCCTCTCGTATCACATTCCAGTCATCACGAACACCCTATGGAACTCCCAGATGAGCATAACGACAATAAATATGACCAAAGCCTCCTCCTCCCTACATATAACCAATCAAGATTTAAATTATATTTCAATAGTTAAATGGCGTAAATCTCATTAGTACAATTTTCACAATTAAGTCTATCCTACTCATACTAAATTGTCATCAATTTGGGAAGAAAACGAAACATATGGAATAAATATAATAGAAAAATTCCTAAACACTTTTTATTACTAGATTTTATTTGTTAAGACAAAATATCTTGGTAAGGATAGATAAAATTTAATTTTTAAAAATACTAGTGAATCTATTTAAAAAACCGACATTATTTTCCTACAAAATGTTTTACTGAAAAAGGAAAAGTTAATTACGTAAAGTTCAATAACTGCAATACACCTACCTATAGTAAGACGTCGGAAGCTGTTGGCCATAAATTCATGGAGAAGCTCCTCAGTAGTTTGCACTTCTTATTGGTAGAAAATGGGATGCTTCTCCTACAGCTACAGGTAATAGACTATATGAATACAAGATTGTTGTAGTTTCAGAAACAAAATGACAGTTTCAATTTGGTATTAAATTTGTTAAAATGTATTTATAGTTGCCTGGAATCAATAAATGTTACTAGTTACAGCCTCAATTTGGACTAAAATTTCGCCACCCCCTCCTTGCCCCTCTCTTTCCCCCCCTTTGAAGCAAAAGTACGATTTTGTCAAAATTGGGGAAGTAATATTTAAAACTGAGGCGGTAACTAGTAATACCCTGACATTTTCGATAACTAGTAATCTCCCCCCTCCAATTAATGCAAATCTCTTTACGATAACTCGAATTTTCAAGCCTTGATATTTTCTTGTCCTTAGCCAACTTTCTTAGCCTCGTTTTACCCTAATAAAAGTCCTTTTGAATAATGTGTTGCATTCTGAATAGGCAGGGTGGCTAGGTGATCTTGAGTCAATCTTATGGTTGCAGATCTTTCATGTAATTGACTTGAGCGTTGTTGAAAATTTCAAAACCTATACACTTTGAGCGTTATTGAGTGTATCCTTGAAAGTGTGAGGTGATGAGATCAATTGATGTGGATAGAGAATCCATATCATGCTTCTCTTGCTTAATTATGAAAGTTATTTGATATCATGAGGACAAAGTGAGTGCATGCTTTTTCATGTTTAGCTTGGAGGGGGAGAAAAAAACTATTTTAGAGCTGATTATTTTATTTTGGACTCACTTTCTATTTGTTTTCTTGGTTAGTTTGCTTGAAGACAAGCAAAGTCTTAAGTGTGGGGTGTGACGTGACTCAAAAATATACCTTTTTATGACCTAAAATCAAGCATGTTTAGCTTAATTTTAGTTGATTTTCAATGAATATGACATCTTTTATGAACTTTCAATGCACTTATTGTTGGATTTGCATGGTTTTGTAGTAAGGAGGCACTTTGGAGATTTTGAATAAAACTTAAAGACTTGTGCTGAAAAAAGGAAGAAATCACGCAACATTGAAGCTTAAATAGAAAATTTTAGAAATAGCAAGAATTGATGAAGATTTCGAGTCCGGCGTCACTCGGCGCTGGAGCCTGGTCGCCGCCAACTCCCGCGTCCATATGGCGCCAATGCCTAATTGCCGCCGACCTCTGCGTCACCATGGCTCCACCACCTGGTCGTCACCCGAAAATCGCTGCTGAAAGTCCAACTTTACCCTTGGCGTGACTTTTCTTATGAAATTCCAATTTTAACCCTCTAGAACCTTTTTTTAATGGCCAAAACCCCTTGTAAAGACATATTCCATTACACATTAGTGTGTTTTTCGTAGTTTAGAGAGAGTAACTTAGTGAGGAAGAAACACACACTTTCTCACTTTTTCACACACACTATGAATTCTCTAAGAACATCCATGTTCTAAGTAGATTCTAGGGAAATCTACCATTTTAAATGATAGGGAATATTTGATTTTCATGAGATGTTTAACAAGCTAATGGATTTAGTGAAAGATGGGTGTTTCCTTATGGTGGAGGTTCTTAGAATTGAGAGTTGTCTTGCATTATGGATGCTAAGGCCTCACCTTTATTGCTAATCAAGCTATTTTGAGATATTCTCATTATTTCCATGTGGTTTTTGTTCAACTCTTTGGTTATTCATGTCTATTGTTAAGTGGGTTTCATGCAAGAGTTGATTAATTCATGTTTATGGATATGAAAGATGCCTTGTTGTAAACTTATATGTTGAATATACTCTATTCATAAGTATTGTTGTTCATGTTAGTTTTGAATACAGAAAAGCTATGGCTTGTATCAAAAAACTAATATCCACAGATGACATATCATTTTGTTTCAGTATAAATTTGTTCCTTTATATCATAGAACTAGATAACGGGGTATCGACAAACACAGTAGATACCGTTATTGGTTAAAGTATTGATATATAAAAAGTATACTCGTAACCGAGATAGTCTGAACATACTATCGGTATAGGTTATTGTGTGGTTTGGAAATTGGTTTATCTAGACTAGTTTAAATCACACAGATATACCCGGGGCATATTGAGCACGACCAGTTTGGATAGAATTGACTTATACTGATCGGCGTAGTCAATTTGGTCCTAGTATTCCGTCTCTCAATCCCGAGATTGGGACGGGCGTGAGAGTAGGATATCGTGTGCTTTGATTTGCCAAAGAGTGAGGTCAATTGAGGCCAATACCTCGGTAAGTTGGGTATGCAGTGTTTAGCTTCTTGCGTGCCGTTGCTAGTCGGAGGAATCCACGTACCGGTTCGCCGGGTTGTTGGTGCTCCCGAGATGAGCTCGTAAGGTTATTATACTAAACCCGGCCGGTGAACTTTATGTTCGGTATAATAAAAGGTCGAGTGGTACTTATTTTGGATACCAAGAAGTCGGTGAATTAATTTGTCAGTAAATTGATAAATCGACGAGCACTAGATCTTTAATGTGGGGAGATAGAAGAAATAATAATGGAGCGATGTAAAGTCATTTTCGAGCGGTAGTTCCACAATTGGTCCGTTAGTGGTACGACCGATTATGCATTTGACTAATCGACAAGGTAAATTAATTAATCCGAAGGGTTTAATTAATATTTAATCGACAAAGTGAATTTAGAAATTAATTTGATTTTGAATTAATAAATTCTAAGGGTTCGATTAAATTAAATTAACAAAGTGGATTAAATAAATTAATTTAAAAGGGTCTATTGGAGTTGATTAGTCGGGAAGACTTAGCGGTCAACGAAAGTCAAATTTTAAGACTCTTATTTGTCTTTGTTTTTCAGACTCTATTTTATATTTAAAGGATTGTCTTTATGTACCTAGTTTTCGAAAGAACTTGCTTTCGGTTTCGAGACTTGTTTTAGATGGTTATAAGTGTGCATTTTCTGATGGTTCATTTTTATTAGAAAAGGCCAGAAACTTATATGTTCCGGTACATTGGTTGACAATTTGTTTTTAATTAAGACATACTCCCCAGTAATGCGAAATACAGAAACTAGTAACTCATCACCGAATCATAATAAGACAAAGGAATCTTCCCTTTTGAATCAGACTTATCTTTGGCACCTGAGACTAGGTCATATCAACCTTAGTAGGATTCAAAGGTTGGTCAAGAGTGGGTTTTTGGACTTACTAGATATTGACAGCTATTCGACCTGTGAGTCCTGCTTGGAGGGTAAAATGACTAAGAGGCCTTTTAAGGCGAAGGGGTATAGGGCCAAGGAGGTTTTAGAGTTGATTCATTCTGACGTGTGTGGACCTATGCCAGTTCAGGCTAGAGGTAGGGAATACCTCTCTAGTGAATTTAGGACCTATTTGTCAGAGGAGGGTATTCAGACCCAGTTGTCTGCACCTGGCACACCCCAGCAGAATGGTGTAGCAGAGAGGAGGAACAGGTCTCTTATGGAGATGGTTAGATCGATGATGAGTTACAGTGAGTTGCCTACCTCGTTTTGGGGTTATGCCTTGGATACAGCATGTTTCATTCTCAACCTTGTGCCATCTAAGTCTGTGCCTATGACCCCAGTAGAGTTGTGGAGTGGGCGAAAGCCTAGTCTGAGACATCTCAGGATTTGGGGTTGTCCAGCACATGTGCTCGAGGCAGATGCAAGCAAGTTAGAGGCGAAATCCAAGGTTATGCTGTTTATAGGCTATCCCAAAGGAACGAGAGGTGGTTTATTTTAAAGTCCTCAGGATCAGAAGGTGGTGGTCAGCACCAATGCCAGATTTCTTGAGGAGGACTATATTTTAGATCACAAGTCAAGCAGCAAGGTAGTATTGGAAGAGCTTAGAAATCAGTCCACTATTCCAGATGTACACGTACAGGAAGACACATCACAAGAGACTGCACACACTATCACAGATGATGCTCTTGCACAGGCTGCGCCTCGTCGTAGTGGGAGGGTTGTGAGACAGCCCGAGAGGTACATGGGTTTGGGTGAGTCTTCGGACTTTATCCCTGGTGCTCATGAACCAGACCCAGTTAACTACAATGAGGTTTTCCAGGATAAAGATGCAAGCATCCAGATCTTGGAACATTCGTTTTGATGAGGTTATCCAGTCCTATGGATTCATTCAGTGTCCGGATGAGCAGTGTGTTTATTGCAGGCGTGATGGTGAAATGGTGGTGTTCCTCGTACTTTACGTAGATGACATCCTTCTGATTGGCAACAGTAAGAAGGTGTTGTCAGACGTAAAGGCATGGCTGTCCAGGCAATTCGATATGAAGGATTTGAGAGAGGCTGGACATATCCTTGGGATTAAAATTATTCGAGATCGTAGGAGACGTTCTCTGACTCTCTCTCAGGCATCCTACATAGACACGATTCTGGCCCGTTTTAACATACAGAACTCCAAGAAGGGTTCACTACCTTTCAGGCATGGAGTGCATTTGTCTAAGGAACAGTGTCCTAAGACTGCTGAGGAGATAGATGCCATGAAGGCGGTACCCTATGCTTCTGCAGTGGGTAGCCTCATGTATGCTATGTTGTGTACGAGGCATGATATTTGCTTTGCCGTTGGCATGGTTAGCAGATATCAGAGTAACCCTGGGAAGGCTCACTGGGAGGCAGTAAAATGCATTCTCAAGTACTTGCGCAGGACGAGAGATTATGTCCTAGTTTATAGAGCGCAGGAGCTTGTACCATTGGGTTACACAGATTCGGACTTTCAAGGTGATTTGGACAGGAGTAAGTCTACCTCTGGGTTTGTGTTTACTCTAGGAGGTGGAGCCATAGTATGGAAGAGTGTCAAGCAGAAATGCGTGGCAGACTCTACCATGGAGGCCGAGTACGGTGCCGCTTCAGAGGCAGCGAAAGAGGCTGTGTGGCTCAGGAACTTCCGGATGGACTTAGATGTGGTTCCTGAGTTGCCTAGGTCTATCACAGTTTATTGTGATAACAATAGTGCAGTTGCTAACTCGAGGGAACCACGAGCCCATAAGGCGAGTAAACACATAGAGCGCAAGTACAACGTGATACGAGAGATCGTAAAGATGGGAGACGTGACCGTGGCCAAGATAGTATCAGATGACAACCATGCAGATCCTTTCACAAAGCCATTGACCCTAAAGGTTTTTGAGAGACATGTGGAGGGCATGGGAGTCAGATTCTTGAGGGAGCCATGTTAGTGAGTTTAAAGGTGTTCTGGAGATTTCATTATGACAGCAGTGTAATAGCGGGTTGGACAGTTTTTGTACTTCTTAGCATAGCTTTGAGTATTAGTGGGAGATTGTTAGTTTTGAATACAGAAAAGCTATGGCTTGTATAAAAAAACTAATATCCACAGATGACATATCATTTTGTTTCATTATAAATTTGTTCCTTTATATCATAGAACTAGATAACGGGGTGTCGACAAACACAGTAGATACCGTTATTGGTTAAAGTATTGATATATAAAAAGTATGCTTGTAACCGAGATAGTCTGAACATACTATCGGTATAGGTTATTGTGTGGTTTGGAAATTGGTTTATCTAGACTAGTTTAAATCACACAGATATGCCCGGGGCATATTGAGCACGACCAGTTTGGATAGAATTGACTTATACTGATCGTCGTAGTCAATTCGGTCCTAGTATTCCGTCTCTCAATCCCGAGATTGGGACGGGCGTGAGAGTTGGATATCGTGTGCTTTGATTTGCCAAAGAGTGAGGTCAATTGAGGCCAATACCTCGGTAAGTTGGGTATGCGGTGTTTAGCTTCTTGCGTGCCGTTGCTAGTCGGAGGAATCCACGTACCGGTTCGCCGGGTTGATGGTGCTCCCGAGATGATCTCGTAAGGTTATTATACTAAACCTGGCCGGTGAACTTCATGTTCGGTATAATAAAAGGTCGAGTGGTACTAATCTCGGATACCAAGAAGTCGGTGAATTAATTTGTCAGTAAATTGATAAATCGACGAGGACTAGATCTTTAATGTGGGGAGATAGAAGAAATAATAATGGCGCGATGTAAAGTCATTTTCGAGCGGTAGTTCCACAATTGGTCCGTTAGTGGTACGACCGATTATGCATTTGACTAATCGACAAGGTAAATTAATTAATCTGAAGGGTTTAATTAATATTTAATCGACAAAGTGAATTTAGAAATTAATTCGATTTTGAATTAATAAATTCTAAGGGTTCGATTAAATTAAATTAACAAAGTGGATTAAATAAATTAATTTAAAAGGGTCTATTGGAGTTGATTAGTCGGGAAGACTTAGCGGTCAACGAAAGTCAAATTTTAAGGCCTAACACGAGAGCCCATTAGGTCTCCTTAGAAGCTCCTATAAATACAACATATTGGGCAAGAAATCGAAAAAAAAAAGAAACTTGAGAGCCAAGAAAAGGCTAGTGAGAGAAAGTTTAGCTTAGAGAGAGAACATCGTCTTCCTCATCGAAATTCTCTCTCGAAGTCAGCTAAGATAGCTTTCTCCTTCGGAAGATTATATTTTTAACTTGCCCAGATTATCATTTAAAAAGTGGGCTGGTTGGATTTTTCTCAAATACGCAGCAAAGTTTTTTTTAAAAACTGGGTACTGCTGCAGTTTTATAAAACCCGTTGCTGCTTGAATATTCCAGGGTCCTTCGGAAGATTCAAGATTTCACTTTGCCCAGATAGTTTTTTTAGACACGCAGAATTCAACGCAGGCCAAATTGTTCTTCATAAAACCCGCTGGCCGGTTTTAGCTGCTGTACGGTTTTTCCGGCAGTTTTTAGCAGCGCTGTTTCAGCAAATAAAACCCGGCGCTTGATCAGTCCGGTGCCCTGAGCCGGCCTGGGCTTCACGTCGATCTTCTGATTAGAGTGATCCGTGAGCCTGGGCTGTACAGATCGGGACTGGTCTGGTCTTCACCGGTGGTCGGTTTTGTCCAGAGAGGTCCGGCGGGTTTTGAGCAGCAGGTTATTAACTTGCGCAGCAATTTTTCTAAACTTTTGGGCAGTAGTTTTAATTTCAGATTTTTTTGGGTTTACTTCCAGAGCAAGTTTCTTGGGATTTCTTAATTTGCCGTGGGTCACTCCGTAGACGATAGCCCACACTATCTCGGAGTTTGTATTGGAGAATTCTTCGGATTTCTTGTGGAATTTGCGCTAAAGATTTGGTTTTCTTTAAGCAAGGGACTTCGCTACAAAAGGTATAATCTTTAAATTCCGCTTTAATTAAAGATTTAATTTTTTGTGTCCCGATTAATAAATTAAATAAGTATAAGCCTAGATCCGTTCATGGGTAAACTAATTTGAGCCTGAGCTTGGTCGAAAGCTTCCGATTCTAGAATGCATAGCACGAAAGTGAGGTTTTCGATTTAGCCCGGACTTGTTCAGTTTTCCTTCAGTTCACTACTGTAAAAACGGATTTGAGCGACACATAGATAGAAGCGCAACTAGCAAAAGTGTTGAGAGCGGCACTCAGTGAGATAAAACTACAACACTATTGTTAAGCGTAGGTACAAAAGTGTTGGGATCGATTAGGCATGATTAACAAAATTTCACAGCGAAATGCCTAATTGATTATTTTAGTGTTTAATGAAATCCTACGTTCAAAACTTCTAAAGCTTACCCTTGTAGCGTAATCGATTACTGCGCCTGGATCCTTATTTAATGTTAGTCCAGATCCTTTTGCTCCGAGTACGTTGATCACAACCACAAGTTCTTTCTTTAAAGAACTCTCTACTCTCAAGCACCAGAGTTCTCTCTCAGAATCGGTGCTATCCGTTTAAGCCTGCAGAAAAATTGGGATTCTTTCTTTTTGGAATATTTTGTTTTCTCAAAAATAAGACCTTAAGTATCTGACTTAATATCCCCGGGATATATATGTTGGATTTGAATACATAAGCTATGCTTGTATTGTACAGTTTCTCAGTTTAATATATCGATTTGTGTTTCAGTCATATCTAGTTATGCATTAATGTCCATTTATATTATGTAAGTAGATGATGAGGTGTCTGGTGCGACACAGTAGATCTCATCATTGTTTGAAAGACATAATATATAAATGAGGTTCGTAACCGAGACAGTTTTGGACAAACTGTCGGTATAGGTTATTATGTGATTCAGATAATTAGTTTGTCTAAACTAATTGAATCATATAGATATGCCCGGGGCATATTGAACTTGACTCTTAGGAATGATTTGTCTTGTACTGATTTAATAGACAAATTGATCCTTGTATTCTATCTCTAAATCCCTAGACTCGAGTGGGCATGAATATTAGACATAGTGTACTTTGATCTGCCAATGGGTGAGTTCAAATGTGACCAATAGTCTCGGTGGGTTGGGTGCGCGTGTTTAGTTACTTGGTGTGCTGCTGCTTGTCGAAAGGAAACCATTTACCGGTGTGTCCGGGGTGATGGTGCTCCCGAGATGAGCTTGAAATGTTTATTATACTAAACCCAGCCGGTGGACTTATGTCCGGTATAGTAAAAAGGTCGAGTGGTACTAGTCTCGGAATATTAAGAAGTTGATGAATTAATTTATCAGTAAATTAATGAATTAACGAGCACTATATCTTTGATGTGGGGAGATTATCAATATAATTTAATTAAGTTGTTCCGGAAGTAATTCTGGTGTAGGTTGGTAGTGTCATAATTAATCCGTTAGTGGTACGATTAATTATGTACTGGGTTGTTGACAAAGGTAGATTTAATTAATTTAGAAATTAATTAATCCTTGTGTCAGTTGGTTGTGGATCATCCCAGGAACTGGTTTGGGATAAGTGAATCCCTGTGTCAGTTGGGAGTGATTCATCCCAGGAACTGGATTGGGATAAGTGAATCCCTGTGACAGTTGGGAGTGTATCAGTCCAGGAACAGGATTGAAGGAAACAGAATCTGTATCAGTCCAGAAACAGGATTGAAGGAAAACAGAAACCCAGTAGGAAGACCAATTCTAAACCAACTTGGAGTCTCTCTTGTAACTCTATAAATAGACAAGGGATCAGTCATTCAGATAACACAATTCAACAATTAATCCACAGGATTTCTAGAGAGAGAAAATTCTAGAGAGAGAAAACGTTTCTCTCTCCAAGTCGAATTTTCAAGAAAGTGTGCAGCTGGTTTTTGGGTTTCTAGTGGCTGAAATTTTGGCCTTGGTTTATACCAGCTGCGCGTAGCTTTCTCTCTCTGCGGCCGGTGCGTTTATAGTACGTGTCGGGTGCTGCGGGGCTAGAGTTTTCTAGCAGGTGGATTGTGGTGAGTAGCTGATTAATTGACTTCTAGTTTGTTGCCCACACAACGTGAAGTCATAGTCTTGAGGCATACAAGAGAATCACCAAGTGCACGCTTCAAAGGTACTTTTCTAAGATTCCGCTTTAATAGAAATTTTTGTTGCGTGGTAAATCGAGCAAGTGCAAACCCAGATCCTACCAAAAACTTTCAATTGGTATCAGAGCCAGGTTTAGGGGGTTCTGTGCTTGTTCGATTTATTACATGGTTTTATTTGCAGGTGGTTTAGAATCCCGACTATTATGGTTACGTTTGTATGGGTTTTAATTAAACTCCGGGACATGTCCGGATTTAATTTTATTATGAATGTTTGTAATAGTTTAACCACGTGTTGGAAGCCATGTAGGATTAGATCAAATCTGTAGTAGGATTTTTTCTATGTAATTTTGATTATTCAATTTTCCTAGAACGCCTTGTAGTAGGAAAATTGTTTTTTTTTTTTTTTGTAATCGAAGGCGTTATGGTGGGCAACTTGGATTCGTGGGTTTTGGGTTATCATGAATTTGAAGAAACCCAGGAAAACCCAGAACGATTTGCAAGAATACCAAATAGCGTGGGAAAAAGCGAAGGAGGAGTTGGCTGCAGGAGACGACGCCGGCAACGATTGCTGGCAGCAAAATCGCCGGCCGGCAACTAAAAAACACAGCAGCAGGCAGCAGCAGCGCGCAGCGCAGCTGCTGCAGACGCGCAGGCGCCCAGGCCCGCACGCGCACGGCCCGTGCGGGCCGTGCGGGCGCGCGAGAGCACGGGCGCAGCGCCGCGTGCGCAGTGTTGGTGTATATGCCCTAATGAGGGCTATTTATGTAAATAAACTTTGAGGGTTATTTATGTAAATAAGACATTTGTCGTTTGATTGATTATTTATCTGATGAGTTAATTTCATGAAATTATATTCTTGTGCATATTGAATATCATGACAACGATCCGCCAAAAGAAACACTCCATGGACTGTTAGATCATGAGTGATTCTTTTGAGTAGTACTCGTACGAGGATCCTTAGACCAGAAATCACTGCATAGTCTTAGGTGAATTAGAGTGTGCTTTGACATATGCCTAACGGGACCGTAACAGGTTGCCAAGTATGGGTATGATTGGGTACACTATGAGTCACGCTAAGGTATGTAGGTGAAGTGATGGGACTATAAGTCTCTCTTAAATGAGAGATTATATCTTGGCCGCTTGATAGTGAACTGAGAAGTGCATGGCCGTGCCCAAGAAATGATAAGGGTTATCATTTGCTTGATTAAGTTCAGTGTCACTAAGAGATCAAGTAAAACGTTTAGCTATATAAGGATGATTGGTTCCATGCCTTATGCTAAACTGGATATCAGTGTAGAGGACATTACGTAGTATACTCGGAAGGTTGTGTTGAATCACCATTCGATCCTCCGTTCTGAATTGTGTAGTCATTATGTCTTGCTAGAGACCACTAATGATTTATGGATTAATTAATGAGATTAATTTATTCATTGTCAATTTGGAATGGACCTACAGGATCGCACATAAGTGAGTTCGATGATTCAGAATTAATTAAATTGCCTGTTCTAAGTATAAGAGTTATACTTAAATAGATAATATTTAATTAAATGGTTTAATTAAATATTATTGAAGAGTTTTATGGTATTAATTAAAAGTTAATTAATTACCTGGGAAGAATTGAGTTGAGCTGATAAATCAAGGGACCTAATTGTGAATCAAGGTTCTTGACCCATCAGCCTGATCCATGGATCAATGGGTTGATCCATGGTGTTGGTAAAACCCAACTCAGTAAATAATTAATTAATTATTATTAATTATTATTTATAATTAATTAAAACAGATACTTCTCAAATCAGAGAAGTATCTGGAGTCTGTTAAAAACGTTTTAACAGACTCAGTTTTAAATATACGTTTGAAAAAAAAAATTTTATATATACACAATCAGACTTCAGAAAAAAAAGAGGAACGTTCTTCCAAACCATTCTTCCCAGAGAGAAAAACGTTTTCTCTTAAACAGGAAATTTTGGGGCTAGCACCGGTTCTGAGAGAACTCCAGTGCAAGAACGTAGAGGCAATTCGCTTGAATTGTTCTGTGGTGGTGAACGCAATCTTCCCAAAGGATCCAGGCTACTGCACAACCGATTACGCGTCGAGGGTAAGACCCGAATCCTTAGTGTTTAGGAATTCTGCCATTTAATTTAGAATTAAATGCCTAAACACAATCCAACACGCAGGTCCCGTGCGGGCCATGCTCGCACGCTTGCGCTGGGCCGCGCGCACGACCCATGCGGCCTGTGCGGCCCTCGTGCCGTGCTGCGGTCAGGCGGCCCGTTTGGGCTGTTTTTGGCCCGTTTTTCCTCCATTTTTCATTTTTTGAAGTTCAAGACTCTCTCCATCGAGTGACGTGACGGGACACGAGATCAAGGCAAAGGATGGAAGCAATTAAAACCATAATAGTCGGGAAATTTATTTTACGTATTTATTTCCCGTATTTATTGTTTTAATTTTTATGCTTTATTTTTATGTTGTATTTTAGATGCATGAATTAAAGCATGTCTGGTTTTATGGTTGCATATAACTTAGGTTAGTTAATTGCACGTTAAAACCGGAAAAACCCTCATTTTGGAAATCTAAGTGGGAGCGGGTTGTGTTATATCCCCATGGCCACCATTATGGGTTCATATGCGATGTGGGTGGGCTTGCGCGTTGGCATTAGGGCCTTCCTCCATTCGGATGAGTCCAGCCCCGAGATCGCTAGACTATGAGCTTCTGAGTAATAGAGCGAGTTTAACTAGGAGAAATTGGACACCCTCTCCATCTGAGGCGCACTATCCTGAGGTAACAAACTCAGAAGTCACGTAATGGCGCACACTTAGTGTACGATCTGCAGTATTCCTCCCGCGAGGTTACGCTGCTTACTTGTACGGCTGAAAGCACCGACTATTAGCTATATTGATCAAAAGATCATTGGTCAGATAGTGTAGTTAATGAACTTGGTTCTTCTCAAACGAATATGGGTTAGCGTAAACGTCCACACTGCGTGGCTTGCGAGAATCCCGGTGGATGAGATGTTGGTGGATTAATATTATTGTTTTGAGGGAAATCAATAATTAAATTGAATTTTCATCTTTTTCAAAAATTCTAGCATATATAACTGAAACACTGTTTGTTTACTTTCCAGTTTAAATCGATATGGCATTCAATCCTTTAGCTGCTATTTTGAAAAACAACAATTTAACTGGAACTAATAATGTCGATGGAAGTGGTAACTTGGACATTGTCCTTAGGGCTGAGAGCCCTCCTGTGAAAGATCGTGTCATTGACATGATTAGTAACATTAACAAGGTTGAGGTAGTGGGAGGCGAAATCGTTGGTGAAACCAAAGCCGATATTTTCCTCCAGAGCTTGCCTCAAAGCTATGAGCGGATTCAGTTGAACTACATCATAAGTAAGATGTTGTGGAGTTCATCCGAGCTCTTGGAAGAGTTGATGGCGCCTCAAAGCTATGAGCAGATTTGGTTGAACTACAACATAAGTAAGATGTTATGGAGTTCATCCGAGCTCTTGGCAGATTTGATAGCGGCTCAAAGCTATGAGCGGATTCGGTTAAACTACAACATAAGTAAGATGTTGTGGAGTTCATCCGAGCTCTTGGCAGAGTTAATGGAGGCTAAAAGTCTTCTTCAAGAGAAGAAGCGAGTTTTAGTCGCAGTAGAAGCTTTAGAATCTTCTTCTGAGCCTGAGGCTGGAAAGAAGAAGAGAAAGCTCGAGGGAGTAGCTAAAAAGGCACAAATTGTGCCTAAGCCAGATATTGTAAAGAAGGAGTCGAAAGACAAGTGCTTCAAGTGCAATAAGACGGAACATTGGAAAGCGGATTGTCCAAAGCTTATAAGTACGATAAATTATGCCTTAATTATTGAGACATGTTTAGCGGTTTCCCACAGATACTTGGTGTGTGGATTCAGGTGCCACTGAACATGTTTGTAATTCTTTGCAAGGGTTCCAAGTAACCCAGAAGCTTAGAGAAGGTGAATTGGATATCTACTTGGGCGACACTACAAGAGTGTCAATGGAAGCAGTGGGAGTAGTTAAGTTGAATTTCGAAAATTCTAGCTTAGAGTTAGTTAATTGTCTTTATGTATCGAGTTTTAGAAAGAACTTGATTTCGGTTTCTAAACTCTTGAAGAACGGGTATAAGTTTATTTTTTTCTGATGACTGTGTTGTTTTTAGAAGAAATGGAAAACTTATTTGTTCTGGTTTATTGGCGGACAATTTGTTTGTGGTTAACTCTAACTCTCCTGTTGCGCAAAACATAGAGATAGATAGCTCAGTATCTAACATTAATAAGAGGAAGAGACCTTCTGAAATGAATCAAACCTATCTTTGGCATCTAAGGCTAGGTCATATAAACCTTAGTAGGATTCAGAGGTTGGTCAATGATGGACCTTTAGGTTCATTAGATATTGACAGTTATGCAACCTGCGAATCTTGCTTGGAGGGTAAGATGACCAAGAGACCTTTTAAGGCAAAAGGTCATAGAGCTAAAGAAGTATTAGAGTTGATTCATTCTGACTTGTATGGACCTATGACGGTCCAGGCACGAGGGGGATATAAGTATTTTGTGACATTCACGGATGACTACTCTAGGTACGGGTACATTTACCTAATGCGTCACAAGTCCGAATGTTTTGGCAAGTTCAAAGAGTTTCGGGCAGATGTGGAGAAGCATCATGGTAAGAGTATCAAGACACTGCGTTCAGATCGTGGTGGGGAGTACCTGTCCCATGAATTTCGAGATTACCTCACTGAGGTAGAAATTCAGTCTCAGTTGTCTGTACCTGGCACGCCACAGCAGAATGGTGTAGCAGAAAGGAGGAACCGAACTCTTATGGAAATGGTTAGGTCCATGATGAGCTATAGTGATTTGCCATGTTTTTTCTGGGGATATGCCTTGGAAACGGCAATGTATATTCTTAATCTTGTACCATCTAAAACAGTGCCTTCAACCCCAGTAGAGTTGTGGAACGGGCGGAAGCCCAGTCTAAGACATCTCAGAATTTGGGGCTGCCCAGCACATGTGCTTCAGGCAGATACGGCTAAGTTAGATGCAAGAACAGAATTAATGCTGTTTGTAGGATATCCTAGGGGAACGAAAGGTGGTCTATTCTATAGTTCTAAAGATCAAAAGGTGGTGGTAAGTACCAACGCTAGATTTTTAGAAGAGGACTATGTCTTAGACCACAAGCCCAAGAGTAAGATAGTACTAGAAGAGCTTAGAAGACAAACTACTAATCCTGATGCACCAGCACAAGTAGATACACCCCACACTGCACATGAGATCACAGATGATGCGCCTACACAGGCGGTGCCTCGTCGTAGTGGGAGGGTTGTGAGACAGCCAGACAGGTTTGTTGGCGTGGGAGAGGCTTCAGACCTAGTCCCAGGTGTGCCTGAACCTGACCCAGTTAACTACAATGAGGCGCTTCGAGATAAAGATGCAGAATATTGGCGTAAGGCAATGATATCCGAGATGGGGTCAATGGACCACAATCAAGTCTGGGAGCTTGTGGACCTGCCTGATGGGTTTAAGCCCATTGGATGCAAGTGGGTCTACAAACGTAAGAGAGGACCTGACGGGAAGGTGGAAACCTTTAAAGCTAGGCTGGTGGCGAAGGGGTATACTTAGAAAGAAGGAATCGATTATGAGGAAACCTTCTCCCCGGTAGCCATGCTTAAGACAATCCGGATTCTCTTGGCCATAGCTGCTCATATGGATTATGAGATTTGGCAGATGGATGTCAAGACAACTTTCCTAAACGAAAGTCTTGAGGAAACCATCTTTATGCAGCAACCAGAGGGATTCATTGAAAAAGGCCAAGAGCATAAGGTTTGCAGGCTTAAGAGGTCTATTTATGGACTTAAGCAGGCATCCAGATCTTGGAACATCCGGTTTGATGAGGTAATCTAGTTCTTTGGATTTACTCAGTGTCCGGATGAGCAATGTGTATATCGTAGACGTGATGGAAACTCAGTGGTGTTTCTTGTGCTTTACGTAGATGACATTCTATTGATTGGCAACAACAAGAAAGTGTTATCAGACGTAAAGGCATGGCTGTCCCAGCAATTTGATATGAAGGACTTAGGGGAAGCGAGACATATCCTTGGGATCAAGATTATTTGAGATCGTAGGAAACGTTCGCTAACGCTCTCCCAAGCTTCATACATAGACACGATTCTGGCCCGTTTTAACATGCAGAACTCCAAGAAAGGTTTTTTACCTTTCAGGCACGAAGTGTTTCTATCTAAGGAGCAGTCTCCTAAGACTGTTGAGGAGATAGAGACCATGAAGACAGTTCCATATGCTTCGGCAGTAGGAAGTCTCATGTATGCCATGTTGTATACGAGGCCTGATATCTGTTATGCCGTCGGCATGGTGAGCAGATATCAGAGTAACCCCGGGAAAGCTCATTGGGAGGCAGTAAATTGCATTCTCAAGTATTTACGCAGAACGAGGGACCAAGTTCTGGTCTATCAGGCGCCTGAGCTGGTACCCTGAGGTTACACAGATTCAGATTTCCAAGGTGATAGGGACAAGAGCAAGTCTACCTCAGGGTATGTGTTTACTCTAGGAAGTGGAGCCATAGTTTGGCGGAGTGTCAAGCAGAAATGCGTGGCAGACTCTACCATGGAGGCTGAGTATGTTGCCGCATCAGAGGCAGCGAAAGAAGCAGTATGGCTCAAGAACTTCCTAGTGGACTTAGATGTGATTCCTGGTTTGCTGAAGTCTATCACGGTTTATTGTGATAACAATGGTGCAGTAGCAAACTCGAAGAAACCATAAGCCCACAAGGCGAGTAAACATGTACAGCGCAAGTACCACCTGATACAAGACATCGTAAAGAGGGTAGATGTGGTCGTGGCTAAGATAGCATCAGAGGATAACCTTGTAGATCCATTCACAAAAATATTGACTTTGAAAGTCTTTTGAGGCTCACGTGAAGGGCATGGGGATCAGATGCTTAGGAGAGCCTTGAAAGTTTTTCTAGATAGATAGCAGCAGATTGGGTAGGATTGTATGTAGTTGTATACTTAAAGCACAGCTTAAGTATTAGTGGGAGATTGTTGGATTTGAATACATAAGCTATGCTTGTATTGTACAGTTTCTCAGTTTAATATATCGATTTGTGTTTCAGTCATATCTAGTTGTGCATTAATGTCCATTTATATTATGTAAGTAGATGATGAGGTGTCTGGTGCGACACAGTAGATCTCATTATTGGTTGAAAGACATAATATATAAATGAGGTTCGTAACCGAGACAGTTTGGACATCGGTCTAGGTTATTATGTGATTCTGATAATTAGTTTGTCTAAACTAATTGAATCATATAGATATGCCCGGGGCATATTGAACTTGACTCTTAGGAATGATTTGTCTTGTACTGATTTAATAGACAAATTGATCCTTGTATTCTATCTCTAAATCCCTAGACTCGAGTGGGCATGAATATTAGACATAGTGTACTTTGATCTGCCAATGGGTGAGGTCAAATGTGGCCAATAGTCTCGGTGGGTTGGGTGCGCGTGTTTAGTTACTTGGTGTGCTGCTGCTTGTCGAAAGGAAACCATTTACCGGTGTGTCCGGGGTGATGGTGCTCCCGAGATGAGTTCGAAATGTTTCTTATACTAAACCCGGCCGGTGGACTTATGTCCGGTATAGTAAAAAGGACGAGTGGTACTAGTCTCGGAATATTAAGAAGTTGATGAATTAATTTATCAGTAAATTAATGAATTAACGAGCACTATATCTTTGATGTGGAAAGATTATGAATATAATTTAATTAAGTTGTTCCGGAAGCAATTCTGGTGTAGGTTGGTAGTGTCATAATTAATCCGTTAGTGGTACGATTAATTATGTACTGGGTTGTTGACAAAGGTAGATTTAATTAATTTAGAAATTAATTAATCCTTGTGTCAGTTGGTTGTGGATCATCCCAGGAACTGGTTTGGGATAAGTGAATCCCTGTGTTAGTTGGGAGTGATTCATCCCAGGAACTGGATTGGGATAAGTGAATCCCTGTGACAGTTGGGAGTGTATCAGTCCAGGAACAGGATTGAAGGAAACAGAATCTGTATCAGTCCAGAAACAGGATTGAAGGAAAACAGAAACCCAGTAGGAAGACCAATCCTAAACCAACTTGGTGTCTCTCTTGTAACTCTATAAATAGACAAGGGATCAGTCATTCAGATAATACAATTCAACAATTAATCCACAGGATTTCTAGAGAGAGAAAACGTTTCTCTCTCCAAGTCGAATTTTCAAGAAAGTGTGCAGCTGGTTTTTGGGTTTCTAGTGGCTGAAATTTTGGCCTTGGTTTATACCAGCTGCGCGTAGCTTTCTCTCTCTGCGGGCGGTGTGTTTATAGTACGTGCCAGGTGCTGCGGGGCTAGAGTTTTCTAGCAGGTGGATTGTGGTGAGTAGCTGATCAATTGACTTCTAGTTCGTTGCCCACACAACATGAAGTCATAGTTTTGAGGCATACAAGAGAATCATCAAGTGCACGCTTCAAAGGTACTTTTCTAAGATTCCGCTTTAATAGAATTTTTTGTTGCGTTGTAAATCGAGCAAGTACAAACCCAGATCCTACCAAAAACTTTCAATATAGGAGTCAGATACTAAATCAGTAATATAAAATATTAATATTAATATTAATATTACTTTTACTGATCTGGGTTTTTACCAAAATCATGGATCAACCCATCGACCCATGGATCAGGCTGATGGGTTAAGAACCTCAACTGCAATTAGTGTTGGAGTAGAATACATAAGCTATGCTTGTATTATACAGTTTCCCAGATTAATATATCGACTCGTATTTCAGTCATATCTTTTTGTGCATTAATTGTCAATTTATATTATGTAAGTAGATGATGAGGTGTCTGGTGTGACAAAGTAGATCTCATCATTGGTTGAAAGACATAATATATAAATGAGGTTCGTAACCGAGATAGTTTTGGATAAACTGTCGGTTTAGGTTATTATGTGATTCGGATAATTAGTTTGTCTAAACCAATTGAATCATATAGATATGCCCAGGGCATATTGAACTTGACTTTTAGGAATGATTTGTCTTGTACTGATTTAATAGACAAATCGATCATTGTATTCTATCTCTAAATCCCTAGACTCGAGTAGGCATGAGGATTAGACATAGTGTACTTTGATCTGCCAATAGGTGAGGTCAATTGTGGCCAATAGCCTCGGTAGGTTGGGTGCGCGTGTTTAGTTACTTGGTGTGCTGCTGCTTGTCGAAAGGAAACCATGTACCGGTGCGTCCGGGGTGATGGTGTTCCCAAGATGAGCTCAAAATGTTTATTATACTAAACCCGGCCGGTGGACTTATGTCCGGTATAATAAAAAGGTCGAGTGGTACTAGTCTCAGAATTAAAGAAGTTAATTAATTAATTTATCAGTAAATTAATTTTAATTAACGAGCACTATATCTTTGATGTGGGGAGATTAATGAATATAATTTAATTAAGTTATTCCGGAAGCAATTCTGGTGTAGGATGGTAGTGCCAAAATTAATCCGTTAGTGGTACGATTAATTTTGTAATGGGTTAATTGAATAGGTAGATTTAATTAATTAATTGGTTAATTATTCCTAAGGGTTAATTCAGTAATTAACAAAGTGGAATTATTTAATTAATTCCTAAGGGTTAATTAAGTAATTAACAAAGTGAAATTATTTAATTAATTAATTAAGTCTTACGTTTCAATTGGAATTAGGAAATCCTAGAGATTAGGAAATCTAGTAGGATTTGGTTTATCCTATCAGATTGGTTGCCTAATTGGATTTGGAAACTAATTCATTACCTAAACCCATTAGGAAGACCAATCCTAAACCAACTTGGGGTCTCTCTTGTAACTCTATAAATAGACAAGGGATTAGCCATTCAAGAAACACAATTCAATAGATTCATAATTCAAGAATCTAGAGAGAGAAAATTCTAAAGAGAGAAAATGTTTCTCTCTCCAAGTCGAATTTTGAAGAAAGTGTGCGGCTGGTTTTTGGGTTTCTAGTGGCTGAAATTTTGGCCTTGGTTTATACCAGCTGCGCGTAGCTTTCTCTCTCTGCGGGCGGTGCGTTTATAGTACGTGCCAGGTGCTGCGGTGCTAGAGTTTTCTAGCAGGTGGATTGTGGTGATTGGTTGATCAATTAGCTTCTAGTTCGTTGCTCACACAACGTGAAGTCATAGTCTTGAGGTATACAAGAGAATCACCAGGTGCACACTTCAAAGGTATTTTTCTAAGGTTCCGCTTTAATTAGAAATTTTTGTTGCGTGGTAATTCGAGCAAGTGCAAACCCAGAACCTATGTGGCCATATTCTTTCAATTAGGTCCCGTGATTTGTCAATCTATCTCAATTGTTCCTAGGTACCTAATTAACTCTTAATTAATACCACAGAACTTTTTAATAATATTTAATTAAACTATTTAATTGAATATTATTTTTCTAAAGTATAACAATTACACTTAGTGCAGGTAAGAATATTTATTCTGTATCATCAAACTCTCTTATGTGCGATCCTGTAGGCCCATTCCAAATTGACAATGGATAATTAAATTTAATTAATTAATCCATAAGTCATTAGTGGTCTCTAGCAAGACTTAATGACTACCCAATTCAGAACGGAGGGTCGAATGGTGATTCAACACAACCTTCCGAGCATACTACGTACGATCATTTACATTGATATCCCATTTAGCATAAGGCATGGAACCATCATCCTTATTTAGCTAAACGTTTACTTGATCTCTTTGTGACATTGATTTTATTCAAGCAAATGATAACATCTATCATTTCTCAGGCATGGCCATGCATTTCTCAGTTCACTATCAAGTGGCCAAGATATCATCTCTCACTTAAAAGAGACTTGTATTCTAATCACTTCACTTACATACCTCAACGTGACTCATAGTGTGCCCAATCCTACCCGTACTTGGCAATCTGTTACAGCCCGTTAGGCGTATGTCAAAGCACACTACAATTCACCTATGACCATGTAGCGATTTTTGGTTCAAGGATCCTCGTACAAGTACTACTCAAAAGAATCACTCATGATCTAATCAATCCATGGAGTGTTTCTTTTGGCGGATCGATATTATGAATTCAAATATGCACAAGAATATTACATTCATGAAATTAACTCATCTGATAAATCATCAATCAAATGACAAATGTCTATATATCCCTTAAAAGGGCACATACACCAACAATCTCCCACTTCCCTATTAAGGGCTATGTCGTAAACATTTTAAAACCAAGCTCTATTATATGTCTCTCAAACTTTGACTGTTGTAGAGCATTTGTGAGAGGATCTGTTACATTATCGTCTGACCCTATTTTGCACACTTTCACATCTCCTCCATCGACATTCTCTCGATTGAGGTGAGACCTTTTGAGTATGTGTTTGATTTTTTTGGTGTGACCAGGGCACCTTAGCTTGTGCGATTGCCCCATTGTTGTCACAGAAGAGGTCTATCAGAACTTCGATACTCGGTATCACTCCGATGTTAGACACAAATTTCCCTCAACCAGACAGTCTCATTGCAGCATCTCATGCAGCAAAGTACTCAGATTCTGTTGTAGAGTCGGCCATTGTATCTTGATTTGAGCTTTTCTAACTCACTGCACCACTATTCAGGTTAAACACGTAGCCTGATTGTGATTTTATGTCATCTTAATCTGTCTGAAAAGCAGCATCAGTGTAATCTTTTACGACGAGCTGTTGTTGTCCTCCATACACTAGCATTAATCCTTTAGTTCTTTATGAGTACTTTAGGATTGTCTTGACTACAGTCCAATGAGCCATTCCTGGATCTTGTTGGTATCTGCTAGTCATGCTTAGTGCATGTGCGAGGTGGATACATTACATTGCATACATGATAGATCCTGTTGCCAAAGCATATGGAACTCTACTCATTGTTTCCCTCTCCTCTTTAGTTGAATGACATTGGTTCTTCTTTAAGAAGAGGCCATGTCTGAATGGTACCATACCATTCTTATAGTTAAATATACTGAATCTCTTTAATATCTTGTCTATATACCCTTATTGAATTAGTCCTAGAAGCCTTTTAGAACTATCTCTATAAATCTTAATACCTAGTATCATTTCGGCTTCTCCTAAGTCTTTCTTAGAAAATACATTCCCCAACCATTGTTTGATATCTTTCAGCATGGGGATGTCATTTCTATGAGTAGGATGTCGTCTACATATAGGATAAGAAAAACATACTTGCTCCCACTAACCTTCTTGTAAACACAAGGCTCATCTTCATTTTTTATGAAGTCGTAACCTTTTACTGCCTCATTAAAATGAAGATTCCAACTTCGAGATGACCTCTGAAGCTTGCATACTCAATTAGAATGCTCCTGATCGATGTATCTCTCAGGTTGTTTCATGTAAACATCCTCGAGTAGGTTTCCATTCAGGAAAGTCGTCTTAACATCCGTCTGCCATATCTCATACTCATAATATACAGCTATGGCAAGCATAGTCCTAATGGACTTAAGAATCACGACAGGGGAGAAGGTTTCATCACAGTCAATACCATGAGTCTATCTGAAACCTTTAGCCACTAGTCATGCCTTGAAGATCCCACTAGATTTTAACTTGAAAATCCACTTGCAATCGACAACCTTTACCCGAACAGGAGGGTCGATCAAAGTCCACACTTTATTGTCCCTCATGGATTGCATTTCAGACTCCATGGCTTGTAGCCATTTATTTGAATCTGGACTTTCTAAAACCTGTCTGTATGTCGTGAGCTCATCAGAGTCCACCAAGATTAAATCTTGATCATCAGTAACAAGAAATCCGTATCTCTCCTGTTGTTGACGAGATCTACCAGATCTTCTAGGTTCTTGTGTTGTTGGCTCAGGTTGCTCATCTTCATGAGTTTACTATGCCAACTTCCATCTGAGTTTATGTAGATGGTTCTACACTCTCTTATGGGTCTCGAACCTCTTGGAGTTCTATTTGACTCCCACTGTCTTTTTTGTACAGAAAGTCTTTCTCTAAGAAAATAGCTTCTCGAGCAACAAACACTTTGTTCTCAGTTGGAAAGTAGAATTAATATCCTTTGGTTTTCGCATGATACCCCAAAAATAGGCATTTGTCAGTTTTAGGTTCAAGTTTATTACTTTGTAAATGTTTTACATGAGCTTGACAGCCCAAACTCGTAGATAAGACATATAGGGCTTTTGGCCCTATCCATATTTCATATGGAGTCTTATATGCCCTATACTTATACTTTTAACTAATGGTGAACAGCCGGTATTGCAAGCAAATAGAGAGCCCCCGCCTGTTTGAGTCGCGAAAGGGCCGTTTGCTTAAATTCTATTTAAGAATGAATACTAATAATATAATAGATAAAATATTGTATATCTATCTATAAACAAAACAATAAAAAGAAAGAAATTTTTTTTCATTCCTGGAAGAGAAAGAAGTGGATAGAGCAAAGGCCTCCTATTTCCTTCCCGAAGTGAGCGAATTGCATGTAGAGATTCGTAGGGGCTTATAGTTTAATTGGTTGAAACGTACCACTCATAACGGTGATATTGTAGGTTCGAGTGAAAGGATTGCCACATAGGATCAGGATTGCCACATAGGATATGGGTTTGCACTTGCTCGATTTACCACGCAACAAAAATTTCTAATTAAAGCGGAATCTTAGAAAAGTACCTTAGAAGCGCGCACTTGGTGATTCTCTTGTATGCCTCAAGACTTTGACTTCACGTTGTGTGGGCAACGAACTAGAAGCCAATCGATCAGCTAATCACCACAATCCACCTGCTAGAAAATTCTAGCACCGCAGCACCTGGCAAGTACTGTAAATGCACCGCCTGGCGAGAGAAAAAATTACTCGCAGCTGGTATAAAACCAAGGCCAAAATTCGGCCAACAAAGGACCAAAGACCAGCCGCAAATTTCCCTTGAGAATCCAACTTGGAGAGAGAAAGTTTTCTCTCTCTAGGATTTTCTCTCTCTAGTTTTCTTGTCTTGAAAACTTATGGAATTGTGTGTCTTGAATAGCTAATCCCTTGTCTATATATAGAATTACAAGAGAGACCCCAAGTTGGTTTAGGATTGGTCTTCCTAATGGGTTTAGGTAATTAATTAGTTTCTCAATCCAATTAGGCAACCAATCTGATAGGATAAACCAAATCCTACTAGATTTCCTAATCTCTAAGATTTTCTAATTCCAATTGAAACTTAAGACTTAATTAATTAATTAAATAATTTCACTTTGTTAATTACTCAATTAACCCTTAAGAATTAATTAAATAATTCCACTTTGTTAATTACTCAATTAACCCTTAAGAATAATTAATCAATTAATTAATTCAACCTATTCAATTAACCAATTACAAAATTAATCGTACCACTAACGGATTAATTTTGGCACTACCATCCTACACCAGAATTGCTTCCGGAACAATTTAATTAAATTATATTCATTTATCTCCCCACATCAAAGATATAGTGGTCGTTAATATAAATTAATTTACTGATAAATTGATTAATTAACTTATTTAATTCCGAGACTAGTACCACTCGACCTTTTTACTATACCGGACATAAGTTCACTGGCCGGGTTTAGTATAATAAACTTTACGAGCTCATCTCGGGAGCAACATCACCCCGGATGCACCGGTACATGGTTTCCTTTCGACAAGCAGCAGCACACCAAGTAACTAAACACGCGCACCCAACCTACCAAGACTATTGGCCACAATTGACCTCACCCTTTGGTATATCAAAGTACACTATGTCTAATCCTCATACCCGCTCGAGTTTAGGGATTAAGAGATAGAATACAATGAACGATTTGTCTATTAAATTAGTACAAGACAAATCATTCTTAAAGGTCAAGTTCAATATGCCCCGGGTATATCTATATGATTCAATTAGTTTAGACAAACCAATTATTCGAATCACATAATAACCTAAACCGACAGTTTGTCCAAAACTGTCTCGGTTACAAACTACATTTATATATTATGTCTTTCAACCAATGATGAGATCTACTGTGTCACACAAGATACCTCATCATCTACTTATATAATATAAATGGACATATAATGCACAACAAATTATAACAAAAACATAAATCGATATATTAATCTAGGAAATTGTACAATACAAGCATAGCTTATGTATTCAACTCCAACATCGAGCCCTACTAAGCCTACCTTTTTACCTCCGGTGGCTTCTCTTCACCTAATACAAGGCAGTCGAAGGAGTAGTGGGACCAAGCATCACTGCCATAGGGCTTTAGTGGTAAATCCTGCCACCTCTTGTTTTCCCTTACGTGTCAAAACAACCAACAAAAGCTCTCTATACTTCTTCCATTTCACTACTCTGACTTTCTTTTTGTCTGTCTAGAGGTAATAATTAGGTTTGGACACCCATAATGAACGAAAAGGATCCTGTTCAGTTTGTAGCTCTAGATTATCGTAAATATGTGTTAAGTCACTTATGTTTTTGCGCATCGAAAAACATGGGTGAAACTGGTATTCAGTTGCCACCAACATGGACGTCGGTAAGAGAACTTACCGAATATGTCTGGGATCTAAGTAATTGTCCAATGGATCATATTATCGACCTAACTAAGGAACTCTCACGTAACGACTTTCAAAATGGGTTGATATGGTTGTGGATACCGTAAAATTAATTATGATTACGCCCCCTTCAGCAATGTTTTCTACTTCCTTTTGTGCTTTGGGCTGAAGGCACCTCCACCTCTATGTTTGGAGAAAGAACGGTCTCAATCTTTGATTTTATTACCGAAGAAATTAAGCACTGAAAAATCCAAGTCACATGAGTCAAATCACCTCTACTCACCATATAGGTGAGCTCACTTCCTAGAGACAATTACAGGGGCAATGGAAACAGTGTGGCACCACTGTTGGATTTTTCCACTTCTTGGAACTCTATCTATGCAAGTATATCTAATCTTGAGATGAAATATGATTTCTGAGACAATACTCTTTCCATCCCTTCTTTCTTGCCTGCCGTAAACAGTGGCATTCTATGCAGCCTTAATTGCACAGCTCAAAATATCTTTCCTCATGCTCTTGAGAACTCTCTCAACTAGCTTATCTCATTTATATAGGAGCCTCTATCCATTGAAGTTGCACACTCCCCTCCACTCTTCTCTAGAGAATTGACATTCAAAAAATAAATGGGGGACTGTTTCTTCACGATCTAAGCAAAATACACAAGTAATTTCAATAGCTGGATTTCATTGTTGTATCATTTCTTTAACCGTCAGCCTGTTTTGCTAGCTCAACCATGCTATAATAGCCTGCTTAGGTGACACTTTAATGTCCACCCTGCCTCATATTGTGCTGGAATGGTATTTCCTACCGATCTATGACATTCTTCGTAGTATACCTAACAAATTGAGAGGTGTAGCTGCAATAGCACTAGTTTTTATATGTCTGTTGGTTTTACCTTTTTTTAAAAGTATGTATGTACGTAGTTCAAGTTTTTGCCAGAATCACCAAGGAATATTTTGGTTGCTTTTATCGGATTTCTTACTACTAGGTTGGATCGGGTGTCAACCTGTGGAGGCACCATTTGTTACTATTGGACAAACTTCTCTTTTAGTTTTCTTCTTGTTTTTTGCCATAATGCCCATTCTGGGACGAGTTGTAATAGGAATTTCTAATTCTTACACGGATGAGACGAATAACACCTGATCAGTGAAAATTTCTGACACCAAGTATCTACGAGTGAGTGATTCCAGATAGATTGAAGATGATTTCTGGCATCCTTTACTTTCTTTAGTACTTCCCCTGGCCTTGATAGATAGAGTAGAAATATGAGTGACTGGCACCAACCACTAGTTGATTAGAAATGTCAACCACACTCCAAGATCAAGAATGTTAATCGGCTTCAACACTTTCTTTTCTTCTTTTCGAATGCTATCTTGCCTCTTTTCGAGAACTCATAATTTATTTTTAAGAAATATTCGAGCGGTAGATTCATCTGCGGTAGACGAACGCATTAGCACTTCTACAGAAAATGTAAGGAATTTGGAGCTAAGGCTGGAAGTGCTGTGGAAGGAACAGTTCAAACTCATTACGGAGGCTGTGTCCCGGCTGTCACACTCGATGACAGACAGGGAAGACTAAAAAAAAAAAAGAGTAGTTTTTTTATCTTCTTTCTACTTGTTAAAGCCTATCATTTGACTTATTTCTGTTTCGAAAATAATTAATATAGTTAGCATAACAGATGATTTTAAAGCACTAGTTCTCTATGAAAGTCAGATGTGGTTGTTTATGTAATGTAGTGTTTTATTTTTATGTAGTAGTAATGAATAAATCTTTTGGATAAATGTTTTCTCTCGATTGATAATTGATAGAAGGACAGATTCTATTCGTTTGAACCTTGCTCGCATAAAGTAGGATTTTCATTTCAATCCAACAATCAGGATGGAAAGAAAGACATACCATCTGCCATTTGATTATCTGGCCGAGTTAGAATTGGGGAAGAAGTGTTTAAGGAAGTAAGTGGTAATTTATAATAATATAATAGAATTTACTGATACCTACCGAAAAGCTCAGTAGGGGCTGAGCTAGACAAGCAAGCAACTGTCAGCCCTCCCTCTAAATAGGCAGGGGAGAGATCCTTACCAATACATTTTATATCCGGCTTAAAAGACAAAGCAAAAAGCATCTCTTATATTTATACTAATACAGATCAGATATCGATTTAGCATTACTAGCACGATCTTACTGGGTATATAGAGAGTTGCACTGACTTAAACGAATTAAGAAAGGTTATATAAGATAATTATTCTAATCATTACGAAGGAAGTACAAACATGTTCTCTTTGATCAGGTTTCTCCACTCATTTCAATATTCAGTTTTGGAAACAAAAATGAAATAGGAGATTAGGTCGGGATTACAACCCTCGGTGGAACGGCCATGTCATCTCAGAACAATCTCGAAAAAAGTCTCAAACCTCAAGGTTGGGCTCCTACTCTATCCGAGTCGTGGTGAATGAAGGTTGGCTGGCGAGTCCTCAATTAAGGGTATGAGGTGAAGCCGGGTAATTTAATATAGAAAAGGATATCTTCACCAGGACTTCCCCATTCAAAATCCAAACTGAAGAAGAGAAGTAAAGTGCTCCTAGTTTTATTTGGTGGGGTATTAGGCCATGGCCAACTTCCAGGGGCTTGGACCCTTCCTCCCTTTGAATAACGTATTCGCGTAAAAGGCCAAGACAAGAAATCTCAATAGGAATTTAAATAAAGAAAACTTAATAACCAACCGCTACAGACTGAAGTAAAAAGAATTAAAAATGAAGGAACCTACTTTTTCCGCTCCTTACTTGGATGGAGAAATCCTTCAAAGCAAGAACATTCAAGCAGAAAGAGAACTTTCATTCCTAGAGTTCCCACTTCTTAGTAACGTGGCGAGGAAAGGCCTTAGCAGCAGCAGACTCGCAACTCTTACAGAATCTTGTTATTGCTTTAAAGCCTATATTCTCACCTCTGGGATGGGCACTTCGCTTAGAAAGGACCGTATGACCCTTTCCTTAAGGGTTGACCCTAAACATATTATTATAACTGCTTTCATCGATTTAGGGAACTACTCATGGGTCTTTGATGCCTTGGTTCTTTCGAGGCTAGACCTTCGGACCAAACAAGGGCCTAGCATCACCTTAGGGGCATTCGGACCATACTTTTAAACACATACGAATAGCAAAAGGTAGCCAACAATAATCCATTATACAACGAGTGCGAACCATGGTGCCATAGGGAAAGTTTGTCTTATTACCTAAGAAAAATATCCCTTTCTATTCTCCGATCGGGGAATGAGCTACGCGGTGAACGGGAAGATGAAACTGTAGTAAGCGAAGAACTCTATACACACCCCATCCTCTAAATCCGTCATTGACTCAGAAGTAAATAACTGATAAAAATGCTTACTGAATTTAGACTCGAGCTGAGCTTCCATATGATATAGAAGCTTTACAATAAATGTTTATAGGAATCTCTTTTGATTAATGAATAGAAAGAAGAAGTAACACTAAAGAATCTCAAAGAGGAAAGCATGTGAAGAAGTTAAGAATCAGTCAGAGTTATGCCAAGGATGAAAACTAGGATGACTGTAGCTTCACTGATAGGATTTGAGTATACTGTGACGAGCTGAGCAAAGTAGCTATGCAGCAAAGTGTACGAAGGTAAAAAACATAGCGAAGCGAATAAGTAGCTGAGGGAATTAATTTGCGCATTAGTCGCGAAGAGTATTTAGAGCTGATTCATTGCTGCTACGCAGCGAAGTAGCGTTAACGTGAAACTAAATCTCAACGGCAATTTCTCAGTCCCAATCCCTATGTCCAACCACTATTGAGAACAACAAAGAAATCCTGAAGGTTTAGAGCTTCAAACGTAAGCTTGATTGAAAGGTATTTATAGGTGAGCTGCGTAGCGTTGAAGGAGTGAAAGCCACTCGACTTACAAGAGAGGAGCGAATAAGCGGATGCTTTTTTTAATATCTATCGATACGTGAACTCTTTGTGCTTGCTTAGCCAGTGAAAAAAATGGGGGAAAAGGGTGCTTCGTTGCCAACCTGCAGAGGCAGGACGGACCTAGCCAAATGAAACTGTTTGGTGATGTCTCATCTTTCTACCTTAAAGAAAAGGAGCAGAAGCAATAGGACTAGAAATGTTATTGTCAACAGAAGCACTCGCAGGAGCGGTTTTATTCATCGGATCAGCTGGCGCACTTGTGGCAGTGGACTCTGTTCGAAAGTTGTCAGTTGTTTTGATAGGCTTCACAGCTTTCTATTCTTAGACCTTTCACTTCATGTCGAGCTTGGTCACCGTAGACGAGCTTGTGAATGAGCACTGGCAGTATCAGTCTTCAGAGTCCGCTCTTCCCATTTCCTATGTTTGGCTAAGTCTAAGGCTTCTTTCCATCTTCTATCATAGGATCACCTATTAACTTTTTTTCTTCGCTATGAGACTGTACATCGGCTATTTCGTCTAATTCGCCAAGCTCTGCTGCAAAACAAGAGCTTTTGTCAGAGTCTTGGTTCGTGTAATTCACAAAAGAAGAAGATTGCTTTGGTTATGAGTCAACTGACACAGCTAGAACACAGCCCATAAGTGACATCACTACTCCCTTAACTGAAAAGAATAGTCATTTTGTCGAATTTGTAAGAGGACCTGAACCTCATGTTGAGAAGGAACAGGTTACTCCCACGAATGCAGATCCGTTGCAAACCCAATTTTGGACAGCATGTTAAAGAGTGGGACAACTCACTGAAGTAGAAGGCTTTTATAGAGCATGTGCGGGGAGTAAAGTTCAGTAGCATCGTATATCAAGTACTCGCTATGGACAAGAAGATGATCCACTAGAGGAGGCCGGGGTGGGGAAGGAAAAGGTGGTGAGGAGGAGAAAGGAGAAAGAGTCTCTTTTGGTTAGCTAGACCATCTTCCCTATAGGACACTAAGGCTTGCTTCACAAGCTCACTTTGTTGCCAACGAAACGAAACCCTGCCTTGCGTAATTGCTTTGCTTAGCTTTCGAGCTAGCTAGCTCTATACTTCTTTATGTCTTTTCTGATCTATGACCATCCTCTGCTCCTTCATCCAATCACTTCCTTTCGCTCGTACTCCATAGGGCTTAGGGACCGTAGGATGAAAGTCAAAAAGAGATAAAACCTCTAATCCAAGGTTTGAGATTGCTAAATAATGTCCTGGGCTAGTCTATGAGAAGTAGGCGATGATCTCTCAAAGGTGGAACAAGGGCTACTTTGGTCAGAAGTTTGCTTCACTCAATGTTATTAGTCTTTATTGTGAATGCTAACTCAATCGTTTATAGTCCTTGTCGTGACTTTCCTGAAAGCTTCGCGAGGATCGTTCTTACCCTATAGATAGGGGAGGAAGTTTTTTTTTCTTTTAATGATAGTGACCTTTCAAAGAGAATGTGATAAGGCCCTTCTTAAAGGGATGGCTCACTCTCTCTCTCCTGCTCTAGGACATTAACATTAAGGGGAAGACTTCGTAGATTCACTGTGCATTTGTTCTGAAAGCAGCAAACTCAGCTCGGGTAATACATCATGTCCGGCATTCGTAGATCATTCCTCCTAATGATTCTATTCGAAATGGAATTGTGCAGCTGCAGCCCCTATTCGCCTATTCTTTGGCCGTACTGGATCCACAAGGGGACTAGATGAGACGAGGGGCACGCGCCCTGGATAATCCCCACAACTTTATAGGGGAGCCCACTTTGGAAACCCTCTATTCCATTAGAGAGGGCCTGAACGAGGCTGGAGCTAGATCGCTCGATGGAATACGGTTTAGTAAGTAGGCAGCAGAAAGGAGAGCATAACCCCAAAAGGACATAGGGAGAGTCGCTTGGCCCATCATTGACCGAGCCATATCTAATAGGGTCCGATTCATCCTCTTGGATACACCATTCCATTGAGGTGTTCCCGGTAGAGTTAGCTGCGAAACAATTCCACACTTCTTTAGATAGCCATCGAACTCATCACTTAGGTATTCACCTTCCCGATCGGAGCGAATAGCCTTAATCCTTCTATCCAACTGATAAATGTAATATGCACAAGAATATTGCATTCATGAAAATAACTCATCTGATAAATCATCAATCAAACGATAAATGTCTATATAGCCCTTAAAAGGGCATATACACTAACACTATTAAAAATATTTAGCCTCTAAACATAATTAAAACCTAACTTAGAGAAAATGAAATTCATTATATTAAAATTTGAAACAAAAAACTAAAATTAATCAACCCCAAAGTTATCCTTGAATAGACATAAAATAATCTCTGCCGGAAAAAGAAAAGTAAATTTCAACGAAGCAATCGGTACCGCAGCGTTCGTTTCTAGCTTCACGAATTTGTCGGCTTCAATCTCGTCTTGAAAACTCGACGCCAATCAAAACCCACACAAGACGCCGACTTTTTGTTGGAGAAAAACCAAAACTAAGAATGCAGTTGTTGCATTTTCAACCTCTGGAAAAGCTATCCACGGCGCCGACCAAAAACAATGAAAACTGAATCGGAATTCAGGTAATTTCTAACTATATCTCTTAATCATAATCTCTTTCAATTATAGTTTTTCTTGTTTGCCCATTAAATTTCAGTAGCAAAATAGTGTAATTATATTCACTATTTCAATTAAATATTAAACCTAACAAATAAACTAGAATATAGAATTGAAATTGTGTTTATGTGGGTTATTGAAATTGTGTTTGCTTGAATTGACATGTTACTGATTTTGGCATGTGATTTTGCTTTGGGTAGAATTTATTGTTCATTACCATTATTTTGAAACTAATCACTGATGGATTTTGTGGCCATTTATTGAATTACAATAGGGTCTTTCCTTGTGTGTAAAATCATATTATCTTTCCCTTTCGGCTCATACACCAGAATCCAACTTAGAAATATCCATATGGACATCTAGTATGTTAGATTGATGCTTGGGTGTTCTTTCTTCTGTTGTTTGCTTCCTCATTTTTCAACAAGTTCTCCTTTTATCTTCTTTTTCTTTTTACTCATTTTTTCAACAAGTTCTCCTGTTATCTTTTATTTTTCTTTTTACTCATTTTTTCAACAAGTTCTCCTTTTATCTTTTATCTTATTTTTCTTTTTACTCATTTTTTCAACCAGTTATCCTTTTATCTTTAATCTTCTTTTTCCATTTTTTTTAAATCCCAAGTAATAACACTTGTGTCTTTTTTTTTTTTCTATGAGTTGCTTCAAATGTTTGGCTTACCCTATATTAGTGCTCCCATGGAAGCTGAAGCTTAATGTGCTTATATGGAAACTGTAAACCTTATTGATGGTGTAGTCACTGATGACTCTGATGTGTTCTTGTTTGGGGCCCGAAATGTTTACAAGAATATATTTGATGATCTCAAATATGTCGAGACTTACTTTGTGAAGGTCAGATTCTTTTTTCCTCTCCTAATTCTTAGCACGAAATTGTGAAAGCTGTGTTTAAGCCCACAATTAAAGATTTCATTCCAGTACTGCGAATTTTTTGGTCCATCACATTCATGCATTTATGATTCATGTAACGGTATTGATAACGAAAGCACTTTTTCACTCTTTCATATACTAGGGGATTTCACTTGGAAACGAAAATGGTCCATACTAACGGATTCGGGTCCATAACCATGGGTTCCAATGTACGAGATCTTGTAGCACTTACCGATGAGGCCCTATCCATTAGTATTACACAGAAGACACCTGGACAGAAAGACCCTATGAACCTTCACTGTTCCCTGGGATTGGCTTTGGGCCTTTCCTGCGCAGCTTAGGTGGAAGGCGAAGAAGGCCTTTTTCCGGGGGGGACCCGAGCCATCAGTGAGATACCACTCTGGAAGAGCTAGAATTCTAACCTTGCAGACTCGAACCGCTGACATTCGCCGTAGGGTAAACCACCGCCTCTCAGGTCCCCCGACTTATTTTACTATAGAGGCCAAATAACTCCCCTCTGAACACAGCTTACAACTTTCCCCGTCCCGTTTGGAGAATGACCCCTTATGGCACGGCTTAGTCAGTTATTCTCGCAGTTCAGATAAGATTCGGACCGCCACTTCTCTGAAAGCATGGTTCTTGCCCCCCTTTGAGCTCGTCCATTCGTTGGGCAATCCCTTGCTCTCACGTTCGAGTGGCTGGGCCAGATTTAAGAATAAAAATCTCGTTTTTAATCGAGAGACAAATGAAACGGCGGTAGTCAATCCTATTTCCGATAGGGGTAGTTGACAATTGAATCCGATTTTGACCATTATTTTCATATCCACTCCGTAATAGTGCGAAAAGAGGGCCTGACTCCAAGTTGTTCATTTTTCTGTGGACGTCCAGAAATCTGTTTCATATAGCTTGGCAAGGAAATTTTGAATCATGGGTCCAGGACCCTTTACACATAAGACCTATTGCGCATGCAATTTGGGATCCTCATTTTGGTCAACCGGCTGTGGAAGCTTTTACTCGAAGGGGTGCTCTTGGCCCAGTGAATATTGCCTATTCTGGTGTTTATCAGTGGTGCGTTAGACATTCGAATTGCAACTCTAGACTTTCAACTAGACTGGGGACTTGACACTCTAGACAACGAAGCTTTTTTTCTGAAGAAGGTGGCAGAAAGAAATAATAGAAAAAGTGCTCCAATATAAAGGTCTTCATTAGTGCGTAACCCGATTGTAGGATGATGAGATTCCATTGATACATGATACAGAGCCAATTCTAATAGATTTATTGGAGGGTCCCATCGGCGTGCACCTTTTATCATGACTTCTGCTCATTGCATACCTTGATCTACTGCCGTACGAATAGCATTTGTTGTTGCGGTTTGAGCAGCAAATGGTGTGCCTCTTCTCGTACCCTTGAATCCACAAGTCCCGGCGGAGGACCAAGAAAACACACGTCCCCGTACATCTGTAACAGCGACAATGGTATTTTGGAAGACTTAAATTCTTCTATTTGTCTTGTCAGGATATTGAGAATGAGCTCGGCTTGAATCGAGAGAAGTTCATCCACATGGCATTGATTATTGGAAGTGATTATACTGAAACTGTAAGGTAAAATATTATCATGTTTTGCCATGTTGAGATGCAAAATCCTTTATCCTTATTTGAACTGGGAGTTATAGATGCTCAACGCTTTCTTTAAATCTTCATATATGAAAAGTTTATAACTTTATTTGGTCTGTCTTAATTTACGAATCTCTAGTGGAATCGGCACTATAAATGCTATCGAGGTTGTAAATGCTTTTCCTGAGGAAGATGGCCTCCTTAAATTTCGTGAGTGGATCGAGTCACCAGATCCTTCCGTTTTAGGAAAGTTTGATGTGCAATCAGGAGGTTGTTCAAAGAAGATAAAATCTTGAGTTGGCGATGCTAAAAGTTTGGCGAATAGCAAGTTGAGCAAAATCTCTGCATCCAATGGACATGTTTCTGGGTCAGAATTTCATGGATAAACATGTACTTCTTTTCCTATTGTCTTTCCTTTTTAGCCACTCTTACAGCGCCATCCTCATAATTATCTTGTATGTGAATTATTAGAAAATGCAGAGAAATGTGAGTAAAAACAGGCACATTCATCATTCTTTTCCAAGTGAGGCTGTTATTTCAGAATATAATTCTGCTCAAGTAGACAAGTCTACAGAGCCTTTCTCATGGGGGAAGCCAGATCATCATGTGCTTAGCAAGTGAGTTTTCTCTGTTTGGCTTGCATCTAGAATTGGACATTGCTTTTCAATTATCTGTAACATCACGGTTTTTTAGGATTGTTTATGTGCTTACAGTTGAAGTAAAACAGAACCAACTCGGGATAAATAAAAAATCTCACTTTCGTGTGATGCATTCCAGAATCTAAAACTTTTGACAAAGCTCAGGATCAAATTCATTTTTCCTTGAATGGATCTAGGCTTATCCTTATTTAATTTATTAAACAACACATAAAGATACGACCTTTAATTAATAGCAGAAAGTTTAAGGTTATACCTTTGTAGCGAAGTCCCAAGCAAATAAGAGAACCAAATCTTTAGCCTGCGACTACTACTAAAATCCAAATGATAACTCCAAGAAACTTCGAATATTGCGTGGACAATAATCTATCGAAGTGTGCTATCAAGACCCACGAAAAACCCACAAAGAAATCTCCCAAACCAGACTCAAAAATTTCCCAAAATCTGATCAACACCTTCACAAACCCACTACCGCCGCTCGCCGCAAACCACTCGCCGCCGGTCAACTAAAACTGCACCGATCACTGGAGCCCAACCACTACCCAGCCATGATCTAGACAATCTACCGCGAATCACCAAGAGAGATCAACACGGCTGGAGATCGAATCAAATGCGTCGAGAATGATCAAGGTACCAGTGCCGGAATCGCGACCCACCAGCGGTCCGAAGTGAAGAACGGTGAGAATAAAATGGCGAGAAATCAAATATAAACTAGAAGGCGTGATCCTTGGGCTGAATCCAATCCGATAAGTGAGATTTCAAGTTCATTTTTGAAAGAAAACTTCAAGGAGAAGAAGTTCTCTCTCTAGAACTTTCTCACTATAAGAGGCAAGACATGTCTTGCAAGATTTCCATTTGTGTTTCTTTGTCTTAAGCTTTCTATTTATAGGGAGCTCTTAAGGAGACCTAGTGGGCTTTTGAGTTGGGCCTTTAACGTTTGACTTTCATTGATCTCTAAGTCTTTCCTAGACTAATCAACTCCAATCGATCATTTAGAATTAATTTCTTAACGCACTTCGTTAATTTAATTTAATCGAACCCTTAGCATTAATTAATTCATAAAGAATTAATTTCTTAATCCACTTAGTCAATTAAATATTAATTAAACATTTAGGATTAATTATTCACTTTGTCGATTAGTCAAACACATAATTAGTCGTACCACTATCGGACTAACTATGGAACTACAGCTAAAAAATGACTTTACATCGCGCCACTATATTTTCTTCTATCTTTCCACATCAAAGATCTAGTGCTCGTCGGTTTATCAATTTACTGACAAATTAATTTACCGACTTCTCGGTATCCGAGATTAATACCACTCGACTTTCTTATTATACCGGACGTAAAGTCCACTGGCCAGATTTAGTATAATAAATCTTATGAGCTCATCTCGGGAGCACCATCAACCCGGCGAACCCGTACGTGGATTCCTCCGACTAGCAACGGCACATAAGAAGCTAAACACCGCATACCCAACTTACCGAGGTATAGGCCTCAATTGACCGCACTCTTTGGCAAATCAAAGCATACGATATCTAACTCTCACACCCGTCCCAGTCTCGAGATTGAGAGACTGAATACTAGGACCGAATTAACTACGTCGATCAGTACAAGTTAATTCTATCCAAACTGGTCGTGCTCAATATGCCCCGGGCATATCGTGTGATTTAATTAGTCTAGACAAACTAATTTCCAAATCATACGATAACCTATACCGATAGTATGTTCAGACTATCTCAGTTACAAGCATACTTTTTATATATCAATACTTTAACCAATAACGGGATCTACTGTGTCTTTCCACACCCTGTTATCTAGTTCTATGGTATAATGAAACAATTTAATACTGAAATAAAATAATATGTCAACCGTGGATATTAGTTTTTTATACAAGCCATAGCTTTTCGGTATTCAAAACTAACAACAGTCCGCTTTTTCAAAATTTGTTTTAAGGTTTATGATTTTGCCTTGTCTTGCATAAGTTTTCCAAAGTGCTTTTACTTTCTTACTTGAAATGGTGGTTCTTTAATTGTTGGTTTGTTGCTTTTGTGGAAATGAGGTGGGTGTTTTTCATATTTGAAGCAAATTTTTCATAGGAGCATTACAAACCTCTGGAATATCAAATGAAGTGCCCTAGCACATTTGTGTGAAGCTGATGTGATTATTACTTGGAGAGATCAAAATCTGAGTTATGTCGAAGAAAATTGTAGAACTAACTTTGTTAATATAATTTAAGGGTGAGGGGAATGTTTATGATGAATATTGCAAATCTCATTATATTTGTGCGTTTTATTTTTGAATGTGTAATTTACATTAAGTTGCATTATTATTTATTATACTTGAATTTTTGTTTTTGGAAGGGTAATTATTATATGTAAATACTCTAATTTTGTTTTTCACAATCTTTCAGGCTATGATTTTGACTCAAAGTGAGATAAAAGGTTGGATTTGGGAATGAACCCTGTTTTGTAGATGCATTTTATTTTTATTTTCTTAAAGTAGTTGTTGGAATCGAATTTCATAGGTTATCGTGAACATTAGTATATATCTTTCTGTTTAAATTCTTGGTTTTTTTTTTTTTTTTGGTAGTAATGGATAAAATGCTTAAAACAATTTTATTATTATTATATATCTATGAATGAAATTTATTATAATATATGAATTGAGTATTATTAATTATGAATGATTTTAAACATTGTACTACGCTTTTAACTTTCACGTTCTTGCGACGCTTAGCCGACACTATAGATGTGTCGCTATAGGAATTACAGGGAGTAAATCGCACAATTTGATTGGAGACGCTTGTAAATTGCGGCCAGTATATTACGACGCTATGGAAGCGCAATATAAAGTTATTAAAAAGCGCATCAATTTTAGCGACGTTATTTTTTACTTACACTAAGAAAAAACATCGCGGCAGGGTGTTACTACGCCGGGTATGCCATCGTTTACTGAAGCGTCTGTAAAAGATTTTACGACGCTATTTAGCATCGCGATGGCCTTTCCTGAAAGTCGCAAAAGACCGTTTTGGTAGTAGTTATCTACTTTGATGACCTTGTGTTTTATAATACAAGTGGATTTTTGTGGGTAATGTGACTCGATCTAAAGGGAGATAAAGTAGAGGATCGATAATAGATAGAATTGACGACCCATTTCATTTATTGGCTAATTTTAGCCCTTATATTTCGGTAATGGTGGCATTAGGCATGTGGGTGTGAAGAACAATTGCATGATAATTTTCTTACAATAGTCTCTTGGATCTTGGTTGTGGTGTGATTTCCATTTTTTACCCATATTATATTATATTTTCTTTATTTTTTTCTTTGCATGAATTTTACCAAATCACTGTCTCATATTGTTTTGTTAGATTCTTAGACTACTAAACTATTAGAAATTGTAGTAAGTGAGGACTCGAACCCAACAACCACTTCATTTAAGACTACAAATTTCATGGGAACGAAACCTTAAATACTATAATTTTAGTATTTTTGTTTTGTTAATTATAAATTTTATTTTGAAGTGTTCGCCTAAAGCTTTTACAACGACAAGGACACGTCAAAATTGGAGCCGGTCGATGGGGATTTGTCTTTTTTGAGTGATTATTGTTGTTGGTAGTTTGTGGTGTTTACTTGTTTTTACATTTTTAGTAGTTTTTATTAGCTTTTGAATTTTCTTTAAGTAGATCTTAGTAGATTATTAGTTTATGTTGATATGGCGTTAGTTATTCCCATGCCAATAGATGATTGGTGTAGAAATGATAACTTTGATAATGCATATGATTCTTGTGATTATACGATGGGGCAAAGTTTGAAGGGTGGTTCTGAGGAAGAAGTGATGAGTCAATCTTGGGGCGCATTGTTGAAGAGAATGGAGGTAAGATGTGTAAGATTGCTAGAGAAGCTCAAAGAGATTGTTCAGGAGGATGCCTTTCGGTTTCCAAATGAGATACAGGAAGGTACCTCTATTCTAGAAGAAGGAAACAATAATCAGGTAATCAAGAGATCAATATCAAAGGCGGAAACATAATCTAAGGAACAGCCGGAGATGGAAGAACAATAATTGAGATTCTTGGACACCATAGATTGTTGTGTGAAATATCAAGAAGGAGTCAAGTGTTTAAGAGACCAAGTAGAATAGAAATGGATACAAACTTTGAACGTAAAAGATAAAGAGATTTACGATAAGTTAAATACAAAAGTTGAAGGTTGTATAGCTGATGGATTAAGAATAGCTAATAGTGAAACGGTATAAACCATGGCTATAGAGCTTACCAAAAATAGATATAAACTTTCATATTAATGCCGGATGAAAAGAACAAAGAGTACAGACAAAGCTTAGACTTCATAAAAGAAGACATCCTTCGATGAGGTAGCTTATCCTTATTAAGCAGCGTAACAAAATCCATGACAGTCGCGTCCAGGCTCTGGTAAAGCTTTAGATTATTTAGGTTAATTCTCTTTTCAAGCTTCAACCATGTGAGAAACTCATAAGAGCATCAAATGCAACGTGGAGCACCTGGAAAACATTGGAATCCATTGCTATCAGACTCTAAGATGCTATAGAACCAACTTCCTGGAAAAAAAGTTTCTCTTTTATTTTACATTATTTCTATTTTGATATACATGATCTAGCTAATTTTATGATTCTCAAATTTTAATGGATGCATAGAAATGACTGTTTTCCTTAGTGAAATTGTCAAACTGGTTTCGAAAAAAAATTCATCCGGACATGGGAATACTACATTGATTATTGTACAACTAGATTCAAAACATGTAATCTTAGAAACTCTCAGCTTCATTTTTTTTGTCTTTTTTGATAATAATTACTGTTGTACACTCTTTCCAATGTATTTGAGTCTGAACTAAATTTTATCTCTAGATTTTCATCATGGTCATTTAATTTAACTTGCTAAAATGTCTTTTTGTAGGTTGTATTCTCAAGGAAATGTTGCATATTTTGGCAACCTAATGCTGTCGTACCTTCAACCTATAGATTTGATTTTGTAATTATTCTTTAAAAGCAGAAAAATCTTTCAATTCTTTCTACCTATTGGGTCTACTACGAAAACGAGTTTGAGCGACGCTTGAATAGAAGTGCAACTAGCAAAAGTGTTGAGAGCGAGGCCCAGTGAGATAAAAGTACAATATTATTGTTAAGCGTAAGTAGAAATGCATCTCTACAACACTAATAAAAATATTTAGCCTCTAAACATAATTAAAACCTAACTTAGAGAAGATAAAATTCATTATATTAAAATCTGAAAAAAAAAACTAAAATTAATCAACCCCAAAGTTATCCTTGAATAGACATAAAATAATGTCTGGCTGGAAAAAGAAAAGTAAATTTAAACAAAGCAATCGGAACCGCAGCGTTCGTTTCTAGCTTCCATGAATTTGTTGGCTTCAATCGGCTCCGGATCTTCTGTGACACCGTTGTGTGACACTTTGTATGACACTATTTAAAATTATGCCATGGGTCTATTAACTTAACTTACTTTTAACTCTGATTAATTAAACCAATTAATTAAATTTATTATTTTTAATTAAAATTAAGAAATAAAATTTTTTTTCTCTCTGTCCACTCACACTCCAGGGTTCGGTTTCCACCACTCCCGTTGCCGTCGATCAATCATCCGTTCCGTCGATCAATCCTTCAGTACTCCATCCCTCCTTGGCAAAAGAAGCAGTCTAGCATCAAGGATTTCTACAAATCTTGCAATTGTGGGGTAAACTTCAAGAATTTCCTCCAACTCCGTTGCTGACGTTGACGTTGAAGTTCTTGATATACAACAAAGATAGCTAGAGGTGAAACCATATTTTTCATACTTCTTTTTATCTATAGATATTTATTTACTCATATAATTGACACAGAGATGAAGGTTTTGATTGTGTTCCGAAACCTAAGATAGCAAAAACTGAAATGCAACAGTTTATAATATTCTATTTGGATCTCTACAAGTTATAGTTGTTGATTTGTTGTCAAATTGTGGGTATTTGAACTTTGAATTTGGTCTGCAAATTGAGAAAAAATGCATGTTCAAAGTCTAGTTCCAGTTAACATTTTAAATGGTTGCAATGGGTGACCATTACGTTATCTATAAACATATGGACAAAACAATAAGGCCGAGTGCCTTTTGATGCATATTTGAAGTGATATTGCGTAGTTGTAAATAATGCAGAGCAGTGAAATTCCCATGTTTTCATTAATAATTCCTGTCATTGAAGCAGCACCTTTGGGGATGTTTTTTTGTCTGTTTGCAATTCTTTTGTTGTATGCCTGAGTCTGCATGGTTGCCCAAAAAGAAATGTTTCTTTCAATTTTTGTGATCAAGATTGTTCCAATTAAACATATTATTCAGAAAATCTCCCCATGATTAAAAGATTATGATTGATTAAATTTCGTCAAACTTCTGCCCAATATACCAATGTTGGCATTCTAGTAACAGGCTTGCTGCTGCAAAAACAGCCAGCTAAACTATACGTTCTTGTTTACATGATTTGTTTTAGGAGTTCAAAATCATTCCGAAAGAAAGTAAACAAGAATTTCAGCAGGAGGAGTTCAAAAGGATGGTGATGTGCCTCATCTTAAGCTCATAAGGCTAATTTTTTCCTTTTCTATAAGAAAAGATTTTGCTTTTACTAATTTTCTTTTATCAGAGTATTACATTTGCTCTTATAGAAAAGGGAAAAAAAATAGTTTTTCTTTTATCAGAGTATCTAAAACTTTACTCTAAGTAATTTTTCATGACAGTATTACTTTGCATATATCATTCCTCCACTCTTTTGGTTAACTGTTTCAAGTTTGGTTTCAAAGTCAGTACTTTTGGTGAATTGGATTCCATTCTTGCTTTGGATCTTGCACAATAACCTTCTTTTTTGCATTAATTTGAGTTACACAAAAAGAAAGGAGTTTGTTTTTTCAATTTTGTATTGATGCTTATCTGTATAAGTTGAACGTTCTGCTTTGATTGGGATCTTGAGTTTTTTTTTTTTTTAGTTAGTTCAATAGTTGTTATTGCGAAATTTCCTTTTCCTAGGGTTTGGGGACGTTTCCTCCCTAATGGAGAAATTGATGTGCAAGTTGCATAAACTTTATTTGGAATATCTATACTATTACCCTGCTGGCTGGCAAATCACCTTAGTTTTTAAGGTTTCAAATATTTGCATGAGTGTGAAATTCCATGGTGAACCAACTACTTGATTTGTAATGAAAGCAGTTGGTATATCATTCCATAACATTTTGTTGTTCGGTGGTACCATATCGACAGTTAAAAAGCCAAGTTGGCATAGTTATCCAAAGGAACATCAGTTGGTTCCATCACACTGCACATTCCAAAATTGAGATACTTGATAAGGTAACAAATGTTTTCATATTTTCAGATGGCCCTTTGGCAGTAAGATATTATTGTAGTTTTTCTTCTCTTGTTTGTTCTGTCCAGGAAAGAGAGCTCTTTTTTAGAGTCATAAGGATGAGATTTGATGACATCTACTTGTCTGAACCTAGATCGTTGTCCGAGAAGTATGGCAAAGGTTACTTCATCTGTACAGGCCCTGCTTCAATGTTGGTTCCAATTGTAGTGAACAGAAGGGACATTTACATAAACTACATGTAATTGTGAATTTTGTAAGAATATCTGATTCTGTTTCTTCCTATGACCTCTATGACCCGCGAGTGTGTGTGTGTGTGTGTGTGTTTTCCTGCTTTCAAAGATAAAACCCTCATCACAATTCAACCCTTTCTTTCTTCTTTCTGTGTGTTGTGTATAAGAAAGAATATGTTTGCTAAATTTGTAAAAAAATCCCAATGCCTTCCCTTCCAACCCCATTTTTTGTTTGAGACAGAGAGACAGAGAGACAAGGTGCTTTTAAACAGGGCAGCAATCCTACATATTAAATTAACAAGAATTCCAATCCATAACTAATGAAAGCCTACAAGGGAGAAGGATATCTCTCAACAACAGACATTTTAAGCCCAAAAAAAAGAGCTACTCAGTCAGTCACTAATGACAATAAATTTCCAAGAAAAGAATGTAAAACAAAACAAAAGTAAAATATCCTAACCTATTAACCCCCCATATCAAGGAAGCCATATGCCAACTACCCTCGATGTTCAAAATATTCCTTCTCTACTATCATCAGGCTGCTAAGATAGCATAACCCCAGCACTTCTAATTTGATGATTGCTGCTCAAAAGGGACACGAACGAACAGACGCCCGTGCAGGCTAACAACTGCAGATGTGTGTAGTGGATCTATTTTCGCAGGTAAGTTTATAACCTGAAAAACACACACACACACACACACACACCTTCAAACTTCAAATCACCACAACTCAATGAACTAAAAGCTCAGAGATACAAACTAACATCTTTTTAGAATGAATCCTCCAATAACCAAGTTTATGCACTCTAGAGAATACTTTTTTTTATCTTCACAATGCAATATAGTACTGCAGTATGCATGCAGAAAAACAGAGCAGCTCAAGTTCAGAAACTGCAACTTGTGCTTTTTCGTCTGGGACAACTAACTATGTTCCTTGAATAAAACATACTACTAAGAACTACTACATAACCCTCTTCAATTTGAATAGTATTAAGTATAACACTCAGAAAACAAAAGGGAAAAGGAAAACAAAATGGAAAAAATTGAAAGAAACTCTCAATGTTAAAGCTAATCTTTGATGAAATAGACAAAAGAGCTACGTTATTCATGCTGAAAAGAGGCAGGAAATCCAATCCGCAACTTGCGAACAAATTAACAGGCTCCGAAGAAGAAACGTTCGCATCAACTACTGTGAATTGGAACTTCATACATCTGAAATATAAGAGATGTTATAAGAGATATAATAGTGATAAAAAAAATTATAAGAGGAGCACCAAATCACACCTGCAATGGTTGTGAGAGAATATTTGGATTCAATGAAGCTAAATCACTGGAATCACAAATTTGAGTTGTACAATCCTGGATCATATTGAATTAAAACAAATTATAAGTAAATGGTGGAAAGACATTATAAAATAACATGATCAAAATTACCTTTTTCGAGGACTTTTCTTTTGATGTGCACTTGCGCTTCTTTATAGCCTTTTCTAGAGCATTTTTTCGCCTCCTACTAGTTTTATAAGTAACTCTAGATTTTGGCTTTACACCTTTTACAGTACTTTCATCAACTCCACTAATGTTAATGACCCCAACTCTATTGCCCAAATTTGTCTCATTACCGGTGTCAATGGCTCCAACTCGACCATCTAAATTGGTTAGTCTTGGTGCACCATTTTTCTCCCTTTTACTAGAAACTGCATCCATTTTATCTGACATCTTCCATAAATAATCCTTAACAATCTCATAAGTCTCATCACTCTCGGTTGCTTTGGTTACCAATTGCATAAACAAATAGCATAGTTCCCTGTAACGTGAACTCACTATTTCTTTCTCATCTACTTCACCACCAAGTCTTGTGCAAAATTTTGTCATTCCTATTTTAGCACTCTTTGTCCAACGGTGTAATATGTATTCATCAGGAATTCTTGTGATACTAAGCGTAGTAAAAACCTTTAAAACATGAGCGCATAGAATTCCTGCAAACTCAAATTTTTTACAACTACAGCAAACAGACTTCTTAGATGAATCATATTTCACAAGATGATGATGACGTTTATGTACATCTGTCACCCTATAACTCACTTCAGTTCCAACTTCTTCATAATTTTCAATCATGCAATCAATCCCTTTGCATAACTCCAGTTTAAATTTTTCAAACACTTCAAATGTATAAACATCTGCAGCATGCTTCAAAATTTTAACAGGAAACGTCATAGCTGGAGCACTTTGACTTCCTTTAAAATCTGCTTCAGACTCCTCATTACGACGTGCACTCAAAAATCTTTGAAAGTCTTCAAAAAACTCTAAAAAATTATTTTTATAATTGACATACCTTTTCAAGACACTGTTCATCGTCTCACTTCTCTGGGTAGTAACCATGTCAGCACAGAAGATCTGTCGACCATACAGCAATGCCTACTTTTCCTTAATTTCAAATAGTTTCTTCAACCACGTGTTGTCTTTTAAATCGTGCTTCTCCAACATCTCATTCCATGCACACAAAAAATCATCTTCTTCTTTCGTAATCATTAATGCATCTGCTGAAATCATTTGCAAAATCATCAGACTTCGCAAATACATTAGAAAGGTGAGCTGCTGCATTTTGGAAAATATGCCATGTGCATAGCCGGTGTTGGGTTGATGGCCATTTAGAAGCTAGAGCTGAAGACATTACGTGATCTTGATCAGTGAGCATTGTTTTTGGTGTTTTTCCCATCATGACTATTGAAAATGTCTCGAACAACCACTCAAAAGTCGCTGTTGTTTCATCATACAGCAAAGCAGCTCCAAAAATGGTAGTTTGTTTATGATGATTGACCCCAACAAATAATGCTATTGGTCTGCCGTCTTTATGTTTTCAATATGTTGTATCAAAACAAACCACATCTCCAAAACGAGCATAATCGATCCTCATCTTTGCATCAGTCCAAAATATATTAGTAATGAGATCATCGATATCTACCTGAATCGCATAAAGAAAGTTTGGGTCTTCCACCTGCGCTTTCTGTAAGAATTCTAAGAGGCCACCGGTGTCACCTTGTAGCATTGGAATGGTTCTTTTCGTCTGCAAGTAATTTTTTAAATCAACACGGGTAAAACCTAAATTCTCTAGACCACCAACTTGCATTGACATAACTTCCAATATTTGCTTTTGTGGCAACCCACAACTCTTCACCATATCTATTTCAGCTTTTTGGGCAGCGGTGATTTTCCTATGACTTCTAAAGAACTTGGTCTTACTTGGACTTGTCATCTCGTGGTTATGCTCTGGAACAAATTGAACGACCTCATATTTCTTGGTTCCCCTACAACTTATTTTCATATGAGCTTTACATTCACACCGCATAACTGCACGGTAGGACTTAACTTTTGCATCACGCTTGTCATTAGGCCTTTTCCCCTCTCGTGTACAACAAAATATCCTATCCAAGATGACACCATTTTTTTTGTGATAAGAGCTCCTCCGAGTGCCAAAACCCATTGAGTTTGCATATTTGTTGTAGAACTCATATGCTTTTTCCTCATCAGAAAATTCAATACCAATCTCTGGAATTATTTCCCTTGAAATAATCTCCTTGTCATTGTTTATTTCCAATATTACTTGGTGTTCAGTTTCATTTTCTTCTTTATCTTCAATTATTGAGAACGGTTGCTCACTCTCATTCTCCTCAACTAAATCTTCATCTTCAAACTCATTCACCCCAACTAAATCTTGAGCTCCGTAGTGCAACTTCCATCGAAGGGGTTGATTATTTTGCATCGAGCAAATTTGATTCATATCTATGTGGTAAATAAAAACTATAAAATGTTATGACATATATATAGATATATGCACACTTCCACATAAAACTAATTCATTTGTCTACTCTACGGTAAGACCAATAAATGTTGCTACCGAGAATGATCGTTTATAAAAAGCAATAGAAGCTGCTATGGAAAATAATGATGAACACAAAGAGGAAAGGATCAAGTTAAATCTCAATCCTAGGAGATGGACGAAAATGCTTAGAGGTTGGCAGAGTATCACCTTGACATATATAGTGAGCAAACAAATATTCATAGACAACCATATACCGAGCTTATTTGCCTTCTTTTCTGGCAACCATGCAGACTCAGACATACAACAAAAGAATTGCAAACAGACAAAAAAACATCCCCAAAGGTGCTGCTTCAATGACAGGAATTATTAATAAAAACATGGGAATTTCACTGCTCTGCATTATTTACAACTACGCAATATCACTTTAAATATGCATCAAAAGGGACTCGGCCTTATTGTTTTTTCCATATGTTTATAGATAACGTAATGGTCACCCATTGCAACCATTTAAAATATTAACTGGAACTAGACTTTGAACATGCATTTTTTCTCAATTTGCAGACCAAATTCAAAGTTCAAATACCCACAATTTGACAACAAACCAGCAACTATAACTTGTAGAGATCCAAATAGAATATTATAAACTCTTGCATTTCTGTTTTTGCTATCTTAGGTTTAGGAACACAATCAAAACCTTCATCTCTGTGTCAATTATATGAGTAAATAAATATCTATAGATAAAAAGAAGTATGAAAAATATGGTTTCACCTCTAGCTATCTTTGTTGTATATCAAGAACTTCAACGTCAACGTCAGCAACGGAGTTGGAGGAAATTCTTGAAGTTTACCCCACAATTGCAAGATTTGGAGAAATCCTTGATGCTAGACTGCTTCTTTTGCCAAGGAGGGATAGAGTACTCAAGGATTGATGGACGGAACGGGTGATTGATCGACGGCAACGGGAGTGGTGGAAACCGAACCCTGGAGTGTGAGTGGAGAGAGAAAAAAATTTTATTGCTCAATTTTAATTAAAAATAATAAATTTAATTAATTGGTTTAATTAACCAGAGTTAAAAGTAAGTTAAGTTAATAAACACATGGCATAATTTTAACAATACTTATATAGTACAACTAAGTGTACTATAAAAATCTGTACACATAGTAAAAATTAAAACAAAAATAAAATGTGTAAATTAAGTGAATAGGAGGGTGTATTCACGCTCCTTGAAAACCATCAAAACACAGCCGCCTAAACTTTACTCCTTCATCAGTTTCCAACACAAAACAATTATTCACTCCTGGGAAATTGCACAAATTCATTTATTGAATCAATGGAGAAAAAAACCCTTCATCAATCAAAACCATCATCATCGTCGGTTGATGATGCCAAATTGCTGATGTCGTTCCGATACAAACTGCCGGCGAGAAGCAAACCATGACCGATCATTCCGCAACCACAACCGAGCATTCCGCAAACCGCCGACGTTCATACAGGAGGAAGCACCCCACTTCAACCGTCCGCAAAAGGGAAACCCATCAACCCTACAAAACAAAATCCGAAAAGAGGTGCAACAACATCCTTTGAAGAACAAGCAGCAGCAAAAAACATAAACGCGACGACAAAACTCAATCCAAAGGGAGGAAAAATGAGTATAAAAAATGCATCAACGGGTGGGGACAAGGCGAAAATGCAGCAACAGCCCCATAGTGAAGGTAAATGTCAAGATTCTTTGCTTCTGTATTTTGTGTTTTCGATATGATGATGTTTGTGATGGTAAATGTGAAAATGGTGATGGTAAATGTCATGATGCTTTGGTTCTATATTTTGTGTTTTCGTTGGAATAAAATGGTGTATGATATCTGATATAGTTGATGGAATATGTCGATAGTTGATGGAATATGTCCAAAAGTACTCTGATCTGGTTGATGGAATATGTCAATATTTGATGGAATATGTCAATAGTTGATGGAATATGTCAATAGTTGATGGAATATGTCGATAGTTGATGGAATATGACCAAAAGTATTCTGATCTGGTTGATGGAATATGTCCAGATTTGATGGAATATATCCACAGTTGATGGAATATGTCAATAGTTGATGGAATATGTCAATAGTTGATGGTAAATGTGAATATATTGATGGTAAATGTGAAGTTGCTTTGGTTCTGTATTTTGTGTTTTCGATATTTTGTGAAGATGTTATGTTTTGAAACATATGACTGATTAGAAACTGTTGGGCATACCACTTGAACCAAACGAGAAACGTCCCAAAGCTTGAAGATCCTACAAGAATGTATTTCTCCATGAGTTTTACTGTAAGTAGAACATTACAGCATGTTTAATTATTGGTATGCAAGTTACGTGTTATGTTTTGGTATGTGAAACTGTTTCTCGATGGATTATACATTGCAGTCTATTGTTCAATCACCTGAAAATGATCATAAAAAGTTAGTGGGTGAGATATGTCAAAGGTTCGGTTATCAACTGGAAGCGGAATTAAGGTTGATAAACTTAACACCGGACAGATTTGATCCATCCATGGTAATTACTACATCAATTCTGTATTGCATTGTACATATTTGCCATCAATATCGTCAAATGTCGTCAAATGTACATGTGTTCTGTATGTTTATGTTAATGCAGGTGTTCTTCCCAATATACCTTCCCAAACATTTTGTGGTGTTATGCATCAACAGCATGTCGAAGCAAGTGATAGTGCTGGACAACATGTGCGGAGGACCGGCTTCACTTAGGGGATACCAAAATGAAATTTTAAGTATTAATTAGGATATTTATGGTTCGTTAAAGTTAGTTTGAAATCATCCATATTTGATGGTATATTAATGTAGGTGAAATACTTCGCAAACTAGGTGAAATCATCCAAGGGCAGTCAATTGTATCTTGATTGTGACAAATGGAAAAAGATCTACCCCAGAACCAAATGGAAAAATGCCGATGGCATAAATTGTGGCATATACGTAATGAGGCACATGGAAACATACAAGGGACAAAAGACATTCGACTACGACAAGTTGATGATTGATGCAGTGAAGGACCCAGATGTACTGTTAAGATTTAGGCTAAAATACGTATACGAATTGATTATGTCGCCATGTAACAGGGAAAGGGGGGAAGTGATGAAAAGAATGGCAGATTTTTTTTCCAAGTAACATATTGTTGATGAATTATTAGTTGTTTTTTATGGAATATTATCTGTTTTTCTGATGGAATATATTATCTTATTTAATGTACAACTTATAATTGCGTTTGCTTTAAATTTTTGTATCTTGCGTTTGACAGTTTTATATGGTAAAAGTTGATGGAATATCTCCAAATTTGATGGAATATCTACAAATGTTGATGGAATATCTCCAACTTTGGAGATATTCCATCAACTTTGGACATATTCCATCAACTTTGGGACATATTCCATCAACTTTTGGAGTCAAACTAATCCATGTACAATTTACTTTTTTCATGTATAAATCCTGAACTATGATGGAAAATATGATCGATCAAAAGAACAATACATATTCCATCAAAAAAACAGAAAAACAGTACATATTCCATCAAAAAACAGTACATAAATATAAGATTTTCAATCCAGAAACAAATTTCACAAATAGTCCTAAACTTAATCATCAACAGGGTTTATAAAAACACCATCTAAATTATCATAAGTCCTCTTCAGAATATCGGTGACCACCTTATTAGATCGCAATGCAGCTGCTTCAGACTTCCTTGAACGCCCTTGATGTTTGAATTTGGATTTATTGATTCGCTTCTCCACAGTACTCTTTATACGAACATTCCTAACACCTTTTGCGCGCCTGAAACTGGAATCTCTGATTTTATTAGACGATGGAACATCCAAATTCTCATCCACAATCTGAGCTTCAGCAACAATTGCATCTCTAGCTTTGACAAAGAACTCATCCAAAATACGATGAGCAATAGAACTAGTATAAGATAATTTAATCAAATCGAGATACTTTCTACTAGCATATGCCCTCCACAAAGATGGGGAACGATCCCAGGACATTTGGACTCTTGAGAAATACTTAACTGCTCATTACGTGAAATTGAAGCAGCTTTTGTCCACCTATTCAATATGTAAACAGCAGGAATTCTCTGCACAAATATGATATTCCATAAGTTGATGGAATATGTCCATAAGTTGATGGAATATCTACAAAAATTGATGGAATATGTCCATAAGTTGATGGAATATCTCCAAAATTGATGGAATATATCCAACTTTGGACATATTCCATCAAATTTGGACATATTCCATCAACTTATGGACATATTCCATAAACTTTTGTAGATATTCCATCAAGTCCATAAAAATACCAAAAAAAGAAAAAATACCTGGTAATTGTTCTGCATAAGAACACGAAGACAATGGCAACACAGAATACCAACTTTAGAAAACATTTTGCATGTGCACTTTACAGAATAATCGTTCTCATCAAAGCGAACAACATGACGAAAACTATCTTTTTCAGGTACCCAAACCTGAAACTCATATAAGCCATTTGATTGAGTAACCTGTACCAGATACAAAGCAAGCATTTGCATATATTGCTTCTCAAATTCTGTATACATTTCGATTGTGTATACTTCACAAGCATGTTTCAAAATTAGTGAATCTTTCACAGCAAGAACAACTTTACCATAGAAGCACCTATGGTCTTCTTGAGCAGCATTGTATCGCCAATCGTTCACAACATCCACATAATGGCCATAAAACTCACACAATGTGGAAGTCTTAGACAATTTAAGAGAAATGGAACGATTAGTAGTTTCACTCCTCTGAGAAGACACTATTCCACCAGAAAAGTAATTCAGAAAAGTAATCCTTGCTGAAGGCAGGACACCACTTTTCGCGTAACTCATATAAGCCTTTCAACCAATCAACGTCACGACAACCATATGTTTGCATCATGCTGATAAGAAAAGGTATATTCCATCAAAAAAATGGGGAACAAACATACGGTAATACATAAATAATATGGATAAATAAGTAATATGATAATACATCAACAACAACAGACGTGGAGTTGATATTCCATCAATAACAATAGATATTCAATCATAGAATAAAAAAAATTATTCCTAAGCATATCATTTTGATGGAATATGTCCAAATTTGATGGAATATGTCCAAAGTTGGAGATATTCCATCAACTTTGGACATATTCCATCAAATTTGGGCATATTCCATCAATAACAAAATCTTACTTGTTCCAGAGCCATTCAAATTCAGCAACGGTTTCCACTTGGGTCAGCAATTTATATAACATTTCCAAAAAACCTTCACGTTGCCTGAGAAATCCAACATTCTTCTCAGAGTTTTTAATGATATGCCAAACGCAAAGACGATGCCGGGAATTAGGAAACACAACAAGAATAGCCTTTGCCATAGAGGCTGATTGATCAGTCATGATAGTTATAGGAGGCTTATTGTCCATAGACCTCAAGAATGCAGAAAACAACCAAACGAAGGATTCATATTTTTCGTCCCTTAGAAAACCGATTCCAAACATGACATTGCGATTGTGATTGTCCACATCGACAAATGGGCCACATATCATATCGTATTTATTTGTACGATATGTTGTATCATGGACTACTAAATCCCCAAAAATACTGTAATCTAACTTCATTTGACCGTCTCTCCAAAAAATATTCCTCAACGAAGACTCAGCATCCAATTCGAAATCAAAGAAAAAATCTTTCTCATGAGAAGCCCTGTATCTCAAAGTTTCTATCAAGGAATTTGAATCACTGCCATCAAGATATATGCGTTTTTCAGATACCAGTTGGTTATGTGCATCCCTCGCTGTAAAGCCAACCTTTGAAGGACCGCCGCACTACATGAACAACAATAAAAAATACATATTACATAACACTCATAACATAAAATATAACAATTTATATCATATTCCATCAACTTTGGACAAATTCCATCAACCATATCAGATATCATATACAATCATATGATTCAAAATATAACATGTTATATCCTATTCCATCAACTGTAGACATATTCCATCAACTGTAGACATATTCCATCAACTTTCGACATATTCCATCAACAAAATCAGATATCATACACAATCATATGATTCAAAATATAACATGTTATATCATATTCCATCAACTGTAGACATATTCCATCAACTGTAGACATATTCCATCAACTTTCGACATATTCCATCAACAAGATCAGATATATTCCATCAACTTTCGAACATATTCCATCAACTTTCGAACATATTCCACCAACTGTATACATATTCCATCAAATGTATACATATTCCATCAACTTTCGAACATATTCCATCAACTTTCGAACATATTCCATCAACTTTTTGACATATTCCATCAATTATATCAGTCATGAACATGTGATATTCGAGTATAAATGGAGAAAAATCACTTACCTCTCTAGACAAAACCTTATAACTATCACCGACAGATATTCCAGCACCTTTCATTGTCTTAAAAAATTCAACTGAACTTTGAGATACATTCCGATGAGAACGTAACAGGTGTCGCTCATTCTCCGGACACATAACGTGATTATGCCTACGAAAATGTTCGGTGACTTCCCATAAACCATCATCCCTCAGTTTAAATACAATGTAAGCCAAACAACCACAGCGATAATCAAGCTTCGTGTACATTTGGTTTAACTTATCAGTCGCCCTCTTCTCCCCCTGTTTACAACAAACAAGTTTCCTGTAGTAGCGTTTTCCGTCACGAGCTCTCTTTCGATCTCTTTCTAGACGAATACCAAAACCATGATTCCAAGCATACGAATTATACATTTCGTAAGCTTTTTCCTCACTCTCAACAGTTTTATGTAAAAGAGACTCCATTGAAACATCTTCACCTTGTTCAGAAACTGAAAAAATAATGTATTATATACTGAATGCTTATCGTCCACATAGGAATCAAAAAATGACAAAAGTAACTTACCATCAGATATGACTTGCACATTATGACGATTTTCAACATTGTTGCAACCACTTGAACCATCATCTCCATTCAGAATCATGATATCCATATCGAACTATGAACAAAGCATCGTCTGCAAACCTTCGAATTTCATACAGGACGAAGCACCCCACTTCAACCGTCCGCAAAAAGGTTTTGCGTTGGAACCTGCCGATTCCGCAACTGCGTTGGAACCTGCCGATTCCGCAACCCGCTGATTTCTCCATTGATGGCAGAAATTAATTTGTGCAATTTCCCAGGAGTGACTGACGGCTGGAGAAAGAAGAAAGAGGAAAAAAGGAAAATGAGGGTTAAGGACGTACTGGTTAGGCGCGTGGAGGAAGGAAGAAGAAGAAAATTGGGAAACATCATTTAATGACATGTTTTATATATAAAATCTACTATGGGTACCATCCTACTTGTACACCTAGTTGTAGGAATAAAATTGCCTAATTTGAAACAGTGTCATACAAAGTGTCACACAACGGTGTCACAGAAGATCCGGAGCCCCTTCAATCTCGTCTTGAAAACTCGACGCCAAATCCAAACCCACACAAGACGCCAACTTTTTGCTGGAGAAAAACCAAAACTAAGAATGAAACTGCTGCCTTTTCAACCTCTGGAAAAGCTATTCAGGGCCACTGACCAAGAACATTGAAAACCAACTCGGAATTCAGGTAATCTATAACTATATCTCTTAATCATAATCTCTTTCAATTATAGTTTTTTTTGTTTGCCCATTAAATTTGAGTAGCAAAACAGTGTAATTATACTCGCTATTTCAATTAAATATGAAACCCTAACAAATAAATTAGAATAGATTGAATTGAAATTGTGTTTATGTGAGGAATTGAAATTGTTTATGTGGGGAATTGAAATTGTTTATGTGGGTTATTGAAATTGTGTTTGCTTGAAATGTTACTAATTTTGGTGTGTGATTTTGCTTTGGGTAGAATTTCTTATTCATTACCATTATTTTGAAACTAATAACTGATGGATTTTGTGGCCATTCATTGAACTACAATCCTTGTGTGTAAAATGATATTATCTTTCCCTTTCGGCTCACACACCAGAACCCAGCTTAGAAATATCCACATGGACATCTAGTATGTTAGGTTGATGCTTGGGTGCTCTTTCTTCTGTTGTTTGCTTTGTCATTTTTCAACAAGTTCTCCTTTTATCTTCTTTTTCTTTTTCTTTTCACTCATTTTTTCAACAAGTTCTCCTTTTATCTTTTATCTTATTTTTCTTTTTACTCATTTTTTCAACCAGTTCTCCTTTTATCTTTTATCTTCTTTTTCCATTTTTTTAAATCCCAATGTAAGAATACTCGTGTACTTTCTTCTCTCCAGAAGTTGCTTCAAATGTTTGGCTTACCCTATATTAGTGCTCCCATGGAAGCTGATGCTTAATGTGCTTATATGGAAACTGTACACGTTGTTGATGGTGTAGTCATTGATGACTCTGATGTGTTCTTGTTTGGGGCCCGAAATGTTTACAAGAATATATTTGACGATCGCAAATATGTTGAGGCTTACTTTGTGAAGGTCAGTATTCTTTTTTCCTCTCCTAATTCTTAGCACGGAATTGTGAAATCTGTGTTTAGGCCCACAGTTAAAGATTTCATTCCATTGCTAAGTTCATTCGTTTTTATTTAGTAGAAATTTGTGACATGGGAATATAATATTTAGTTTTCATGCTTTCTTCTGTTGTTTTGCATTAGTCATGTGTTAATTTTCAACTATAATGAAGCTGTTAATCTTCTGAATCCATTCTGGATGCATAATATCAATATACGACTTAAATTCTTCTATTTGTCTTGTCAGGATATTGAGAATGAGCTAGGCTTGAATCGAGAGAAGTTCATCCACATGGCATTGCTTCTTGGAAGTGATTATACTGAAGGTGTAAGGTAAAATATTATCATGTTTTGCTATGTTGAGATGCAAAATCCTTTATCCTGATTTGAACTGGGAGTTATAGATGCTCAGCGCTTTCTTTAAATCTTCATATATGAAAAGGTTATGACTTTATTTGGTCTGTCTTAATTTACGAATCTCTAGTGGAATCGGCACTGTAAATGCTATCGAGGTTGTAAATGCTTTTCCTAAGGAAGAAGGCCTCCGTAAATTTCGTGAGTGGATCGAGTTACCAGATCCTTCCATTTTAGGAATGTTTGATGTGCAACCAGGAGGTTGTTCAAAGAAGATAGAATCTCGAGTTGGTGACGCTAAAAGTTTGGCGAATAACAAGTTGAGCAAAGTCTCTGCATCGACATGTTTCTGGGTCAGAATTTCATGGATAAACATGTACTTCTTTTCCTATTGTCTTTCCTTTTCAGCCACTCTTACTGCGCCATCCTCATAATTATCTTCTATGTGAATTATTAGAAAATGCAGAGAAATGTGAGTAAAAACTGGCACATTCATCCTTCTTTCCCAAGTGAGGCTGTTATTTTGGAATATAATTCTCCTCAGGTAGACAAGTCAACAGAGCCTTTCTCATGGGGGAAGCCAGATCATCATGTCCTTAGCAAGTGAGTTTTCTCTGTTTGGCTTGCATCTAGAATTGGACATTGCTTTCAATTATCCATAACATCACAGTTTTTCAGGATTGTTTATGTTCTTACAGTCCGCTTTTCCAATCTTTGTTTTAAGGTTTATGATTTTGCCTTGTCTTGCATCAGTTTTTCAAAGTGCTTTTACTTTCTTACTTGAGTGGTGGTTCTGTAATTGTTGGTTTGTTGCTTTTTTGGAAATGAGGTGGGTGTTTGTCATATTTGAAGCAAATTTTTCATAGGAGGAGTACAAACTTCTGGAATATCAAATGAAGTGCCCTTGCATAATTGTGTGAAGCTGATGTGATTATTACTTGGAGAGATCAAAATCTGAGTTATGTCGAAGAAAATTGTAGAACTAACTTTGTTAATATAATTTAAGGGTGAGGGGAAGGTTTATGAATATTGAAAATTTTAGACCACTACAAGAATTTTGGACTTTCACCACACACATTTCATAACACTAAATTATAAATGGATCTATTAATATCTTCAATCACATCAAATATTAACTTATTTATATCTACTAAAACACTACAAGAGTAATGTTGTTATTACTATTTTAATGTGTCATCAAATCAAATCCTATCATAACACTAGAAATAAGTGTTATAATAAAATTTCAATCAAAACAATAACAAGTGTAATTAAAATTTTATAAGTATAGAAACACAATCAAGTGTTATTTTATTTGTTAATATATTAACTTAAGATATTAATATATTACTATGTATAGTGTAACTGTAATATATATATAATTACATTATTAAGTGTGATTTAATGTCGTTTGCTGTTGTCCCACATCGGAAACGAAGAGAATGATTGGGTGTTAATTGTGATATTATAAGAGAAGGACTGGGCTTGGATTCTTATAGGCCGGAATTCCAATAGCCTAAGACTATTTGTATATTTATTTACAAATGAAGTAATATACTATCTATTTAAACATATTTTTATGTTTTCAATTATATAATATAATTACACATAATTTTATGATATTATGGTATTTATATGAACACTTAAAATTGTCATAATAGGTTTTTTTATCCAAACACTAAAGTATGTATTAACATGTTAACATATATAACACTGTGAAGCCAACGATCCATGTCGTGATAGATAATTTATCATGACAGATACTTGCATGTTCATGTATATTATAACTCCATATTTTCAGTATGTATGTTCACATTAAAAAGTGTCGTGTTATCCAATACCTTTTTTATCACACCTATTTAGACCACGCAAAAAGGTTTGTGTCGTCATAGATAAAATTTAATGAAATTTTATTATAACATTTTCAAGTGTTTTAAAAGCCCTTTTTTGTTGTAGTGGACATTATTATATTTGTGCGTTTTAATTTTGAACGTATAATTTACATAAAGTTGCATTATTATTTATTATACTTGAATTTTTGTTTTCGGAAGGGTAATTATTATATGTAAATCTTCTAATTTTGTTTTTTACAATCTTTCATGCTATGATTTTGACTCAAAGTGAGATAAAAGGTTGGATTTGGGAATGAAGCCTTTTTTGTAGATGCATTTTATTTTTATTTTCTTAAAGTAGTTGTTGGAATCGAATTTCATAGGTTATCATGAACATTAGTATCTATCTTTTGGTTTAAGTACTTGGCGATTTTTTTTTTTTTTTGTAGTAATGGATCAAATGCTTCAAACAATTTTATTATTATTATCTATCTATGAATGAAATTTATTTTAATATATGAATTGAGTATTATTAATTATGAATGATTGTAAACATTGTACTACCTTTTGATTTTCACGTTCTTACGACGCTTTTGTTATACAACGACATTTAGCCGACGCTATGGATATGTCGCTATAGGAATTACAGGCTTAAATCGCACAATTTGATTGGAAACGCTTGTAAAGTGTAGCCAACGTATTACAACGCTATGCAAGCGTTGTATATAGTTATTAAAAAGCGCATCAATTTTAGAGAGGTTATTTTTGACTTATACAAATACTAAGGAAAAGCGTCACGGTAGGGTGTTACTACGCTAGCTATGCCATTGCTTACTGAAGCGTCTGTAAAAGTTCTTATGATGCTATTTAGCGTCATGATGGACTTTCCTGAAGCGTCGCAAAAGACCGTTTTGGTAGGAGTATGCTTGTAAATTTATTAAGGAAAGCTCCTGTGGTGTTATAGCCCACTTAGGCCACTTAATAGGGTAGGTAAATGGTAAAGATAGAAAGGGAAAAATACTGCAGTTTTTACTCAATTCGTGTGCTGCGCACGCTCACTTTTTGGCGCAGGGAGAGAGATAAAAATAGAACCAAACTAAGAGAAAAAAGGAGTTTTTACAACAGCAGTTCATGTTTCATCACAGTTGGAGTGGCAAACGTAGTACGATCAAATTCAAATTTTTACTGGAGTTAGAAGACCCACTAGTTTCATTCAAATATGAGGGTTTTAATTTTAGAGGGTCAGTTTGTGAGTTACAACTTTTTGAACTCAGTCAAGTTTTCTTTGAGTTTTTAAATTTTTTTGATCTTGTAAAGAGTTTTTTGTGCTTATTTTGGTATTTTATACCCGAGAGATATTCTTACAAATCGGGGAGGTGTTGAATTAAGTATTATCCTCCCAACATTACCTTAATCATTCTAGGATATCCTTTTATTTGGGAGTTTAGACAAAATACTTTGGAAAAGATAGATAAAAACTAATTTTAAAAATATTAGCAAATCTACTTTTAAAATCCGCACTATTTTGCTGTAACATGTTTGACTGGAAAAGAAAAAGTTCATTATGTAAACCTCAATAAGTGATGAATTCGACATAGATCAGTGATATTTAAGTGAAACATCGTAGTAAAATTTAACTGTTCATGGGATATATTTTGTGCATTTATTATAATCTAACAAGATTATGATGATTTATTTCTAAATAGTTTACTAAGTCTAACAAGTTTAAACATTGATCTTCATGATACAATATTTTACAGTCGAGCCATAGTTGATACATCAAATTGGGACATCAAACATAATTTACTTAGGAATTGGAAAATATATATATATATATATATTTATTCACATATTTCGTATACCCGTTTCAAGATGAACAATGAAGTTTTTTTTAGTGTTTATGGTTTTTTTTTTTTTTTTGTTTTAATGCACTGCATGTATGATAATATAGATCAACTATAGGGAACAGAAATTTATCAAATATAAATCTAAAATCAGCACAATGACTGAAAAGTCAAGGTACAAAATTTAGAAGATGATTAACTTAATAACGCCATTTCAGAACTCCAAATATGAAAATTTTTAAAATAAAAAGAAGTTTGAAGCATAAATTCAGACAACAACCCTACATTGTCGAACGGCCTCCTCCGCTAACCCGAACAAAAGCTTGGATTTCATCATCATCTTCCATGTGAAGCTACGAATTGAAATAAACGATTAAAAATATAAGTTTCATGTGCTTTGACAACTAAATCAAGAAGTTGGTCACGAAAATTTATGAATGGAATCATCCACCTCGTCCGGAGAGCTCATCACAGGAACCCGTTTCTGATCAAAAAGAAAGTCCATAGATAGATATTCCAAATTTTTGTACTCGCAATATTTTAAAAGGAGCTTACGCAATGGCTTGTGCCGTGAAACCCTAAAACCAAGCACTACACCATCCTGAAACGAAATTGGGAAATAGTCATAAACATTTACGTTAGCAGCTAACAATAAAAATTAAACTTAATTAGGAAGTCTTGCGAGCACAAACATGTAAATGGTAGATGTTTATACTAGGGTGGATAATTTGAGGGGTTACCCTCCCACTTTTTTAGGCGGTAATTTATAAATTTTGATAAAAATATCATTTTACATAAAATGGAAAACAGAGAGAATATTGCATGGAATATTTTTGTCCAAATTAAAACAGTAATTAGTAATTCCGTAATTTAAATCCACAACAAGTTAATATTTCATTTACTTATTTCTTTATCTTTATTTATATGTTATTTTCAAATTAAAATAAACTCTCCATTTAATCATTTTTTAATACGTAAACTTGTGAAAGCAACAACCCCTTTGCCAACTATGAAGCATTATTCATCCAACTAAAGGGAAGAAATGCAGAAACGACGAAGCCTATACTCTCAACTATTTTTCATTTCATTCTGTCATGGCGAATTTTTAATTCTGTTATGGTTTATGGAATTTAAAAGAAGTAATTAACTTAATTGTTTTTCACAATTTCAAAAGAAATAGTTGTATACTATATAAGCTATAATTTTTTTTCAACATATATTATTACAAAACAAAAATTATAAATTTCGCGACATTTAAGGTAAAAAATTGATTTTTTGACAGGCCCAACCCAAATCTGGTAAGGAATCTTATTTTGACTATGAAAATCGAAATTAATTCAACGGCATACATTAATTGATAATTCTCTAGAAAAAAAGATTTTCGAAATCTAAAAATTTAATTCAAGCATATTAAATAGCAAATGTTTTATTAAGCAAAATAAACGTACATTTATTATCTACCATCAAAAAATAAGTACAAGTAATTTTTAATATCCGCCTAATAGTCGCCCGTTAGACAGCCCTACTCACAACCATTTCATAACTCATGTATAGACCCAAACATAAAATTCTGGTAATAATTAAAAAAAAAAAAACTTTCACACAAATCAAATTTATCATTACAAAGTATAAACAAAGGCAAAAGGTTAATGAATTAATAATTAAAATTAAATATTGCTCCGAATTTAAGTCAACCATAGATTCTGATAAACCTTAAAAAGAACCATAACAAAATTGCACAAAAATTGAGAGAACATTTTCGAGCCCAAGTCAGAAGGAACTGAAAATTATCCTAAAATAAAAAGAAAACATCTTTCGTTGTTTTTAAGGAAAAACAATAAGAAAAACCTTCTTCGAGTCAATAAGATCTTCGCTGGGCACAAGAATAGTCAGCACGGGAACTCAAAAAATAAACAAAATCAAATTAAACAAAAGGATGCTTAAAAAAAATAATAAGAATAAAATTAATAAATTTTGAATTTGAGTTATCATTAGAAAAATATGAAAAAATATATAAATTTTTTTTAAATGAAAATGATAATAAAGCATATGCTAAGAGAGTATACAAAAAGAGCAATGAAATTAAAATAATTCACCTGGCCTAGAATTCGAAGGGTAATCCTCTTGTTTGATGACTCTTCTAATTTCTTTGGCCTCTTTGTCTTCCTTTTACTTTGCCGCACAATAGTGTCCACGCTAGGCTGCTGGTGAGGAGAAGAAATCATTTCTTTCGATTTAGCCATTACAAAATTCTCTTTTGCTCCCTGAGGAAATTTGGTGATTGGTGAAGAGGAAATAATGCGTACTATATATACAGTGTATACTGGTCTGATATTTATTAGAATTTAAAGCATTCTTAATTGGAAATCTCAATTTTTAAACGCTTAGATATTTTTTAGTCTCTCATAATAGGGTTATGCTACTTTTGTTCCCTCTTAAATTTAAGACGATCAAAATGGTTTCACTTTTATTTTTTATTGTCATTTCTGATCCTTTTTTATAGAAAAATTTGAGATATAAGGATTTAACATATTTAACTGCTAGCCAAACTCATTTTTTACTTAACCATAGTTTGTATTATGGTTTTTTCAACCTGTTTAACACTTCAGATCCTTCTTAATGTATAACCCATTTAGGGTTTTGATCGTCATTTTGGGTTGAAATCGATCTAAGTGGGTTGATAATTAATGAGGATCCGAATCATATAATGAGTTGAACAAATCATGATACAAATCATAATTAAATAAAAAGTAATTTTAACTAGTAGTCAAATGAATTAAATCATTACCCCTCACTTTTCTGTTGAAAAAGAATGAGTGACGTGTATATTTATCACTACACTTTTGCACTAAAAAATAAGTTTTATAAATAATATTGTATAATGGCATTATAAAAAAGAACTTATTAATGCACTTTTATTAAATGTCACGAATTTTCTATTACAACACTTTAAAAAATTGTTAAATTAATTATGACATTACAAATATAATGTTTAGGGACATTTTTTATAACTGGATTGATATTTGTGTAACTAAATTGCTATTTGTATCACAAAAAAATTTTTTTTTTCATGAAATGACGAAAATGGCCTTATGAACAAAAAAGTTAGAAATTCGATAAAAACACAACGAAAATGCGTTTCCACCATGTACACAAACGCAAGGAAAAATGTTTATAACACACAAAAATTACTATCGATGACGTTTGAACAGAAAGAAAACGCTAAAAACCTCTGATGCAGTTGATCGAAAACGCAACACTTTTATGATTTCTATTATGACAAAACATTAAAAGGGGGCGTTTCAGCCTTAACTCGCTCGTTAAAATGGTGTGTTTTCACCATGACTCGCTCATTAAAATAGTGCGCTTTTTACTGTTTCTGTGTAAAAACCCAGAAAACGAATAAAACACATCACTTTTCATATTCTCCAAATATTATTTCGAATCTTCTCTCGCGACTGATGCTTTCTAACGTGATTTTGAAATGATTTTCCTGCAAAAATCGCACAAAATGGACGGAGGAGATGGCGAATCATCGCAAAGACATGGCGCGGGCAAAGGTCTAATGATAAACAAGGTAAAAATTCATGAGTTCGTCAAATTTTTTGTTCAATTATTTGCTGCTGATAAACGTATCGAACTTGCGATTTATAATGGTTGAAACGCTACTGTTGAGCGATTAATAGGTTAGAAGTAGCTATTTTGTTGCGTTTTGTAGTTTGACAAACGTTTTATGTCGCGTTTTGGTATATATTAAACGTTATTGTGTGTGTTTGGGCATAATGAAAACACGAAATTGGTACGTTAATGGTTAAACGAAACGCAATTTGGAAGCATACGGACGAAACACAAACGTTGCTCAATGACATTTAGTTAAAACCAAATGTATATGTTTAAAGGTTATTTAGGGTGGCGCTAAGTTAAAGCCGCCCGTGGATAGACAGCATCCCACAGCTTCTGCTAGAAGGCAGAAGGTACCAGTTAGGAGAGGAGGAGGTAGAGGGACAGGCGGAGGTTGCCGTGGAGGAGAAGGTACAGGCGGCGGTATCATTATTGGAGATGGAGGGCGAGGAGGTGGAGGTGGAGGTCGATGAGGTGGCGGTGAAGATAGCTCCTCATTTCAGTTGAGGGATGGACAGTATTATGATACTTCTGATTCCGATGATACTGATGATAGTGATGACAAGTGTCATGAGCTAGAGGAGGAGCCGGAGCAGCCGCAACAGGAGGAGGCGAGTGGGAGCGGTCACCCACATGATGATCAGGGTAAGGGGGATACGTATGGAGGTGACCTTTCTCACCCACACGCTGAGAGGACCATCCGTTATAGGAATCCAGACGATAGACAGTTTCAGCAAGTTGATCCTGCTACAGGTACATGCTCGATTACGATGAATGAATTTAAATATTGATTTATTTAGTTATTTAATTTGAATAATTATTTGTTTGAATTTAATTGTTGATTTAATTTGTTAATTGCTTAATTAATTGTTTATTAAATTAATTAGTTATTTTGTTTATTTACTTAATATTAAAGTTCTTACTTAATTGTTTATTTGAATTTAATAGTTGATTTAATTTGTTATGTAATTGTTTATTTCATTAATTGATTTAATTCATTTAATTGATTAATTAATTGTTTATTGAATTAATTAGTGATTTAGTTTATTTACTTAATTTTAAAGTTCTTATTTAATTGTTTATTTGAATTTAATAGTTGATTTAATTTGTTATGTAATTGTTTATTTGATTAATTGATTTAATTGCTTAATTAATTTTTTATTGAATTAATTAGTGACTTTGTTTATTTACTTAATATTAAAGTTCTTATTTAATTGAATATTTGATTAATTGATTTAATTTGTTATTAATTTTTTTGATTAATTGATTTAATTTGTTATTTAGTTTTTATTTTAATTGATTTAATTTGTTATTTAGTAGTTTATTTTGATTGATTTAATTTATTAATTTTTCATTTAATTGATCATTTGATTAATTGATTTAATTACTTATTTAATTGTATACGTTTGATTGATTTAATTTTTTAATTTGTTATTTAATTGATCATTTGATCACTAGATTTAATTGCTTATTTAATTGTTTATTTCGATTGATTTAATTTGTTAATTTGTTAATTAATTTGATGAATCACAATTGAATTAGAAGTTTAAATTTTTCTAAAAAGAGGATTATAACAGAAGTGAAATTTGTAAATGTTAGTTGATTACTTGATTTAGTTATTTTATATATATATATATATTTATATGAGTTTTGTATTTTGTAAATTTAGTTCATCCTAGGAAGCGTGTTAAGATGACAAGAGTTGGTTGGTTACAGAGCTCGTTGATGGGGGCCCTATAGATGACAGTTTGATCCCTAGTTTTTTAGGGCACGTGGTATTTAGGTTCTTTGCAGGCGGGCGAGCCTACCAGATACCATCTTAGGTGCCACAATAGGGGTAGTATGCATGACTTCTTTGAGACTTGGATTGCATCCATGAAAGCAGAGGGTGCACAGATTTTAAGCCAGACGGGGCTTGGACACCTTCCCCGCGTTATACATCAGAGCATTGATGAGCCTCTCATCAATGCTTTTATAGAGAGGTGGCGGCCAGACACGAATTCATTCCACATGCCATTTGGAGAGATGACCATCCTACTGCACGATGTGTGGGAGATTCTGCGTATTCTCGTAGATGGTCGCTTGATCACTAAGGTGACACCGTCGTCCACCGTACTTTTCTGGTCTAGGGGTTTGCTTGAGATTCCTCTAGAGGAACGCCTGGAGAAGGATTTGTACACAAATGGTGGTTTTTCGATGTAGAGAGTGATCGAGAGGTGTATGGAGCGTGCCAGGGACGATTCAGATGTGGCGCTCTTGCGTGGAGTCTTATTAGGACTTGTCTGTTTACAGACAAGAGTTCCAATAAGTTTATGCCAGCCCCTATAGTTCAGGTGAGGAAGGGGATGGATCAGGTTGGACAGGAGGCTTGGTGCACAACTACACTAGCATTTCTGTACCATCATCTAGGTTGTGCGAGTAGACATGGGACACAAATCATGGCAGGGTGCATGACTCCGCTACAGTTATGGATTTACAAGCACTTCCCAGACTTCAGACCCCACCTGATGCCCCTCCCATTGCATGGTACACAGGCTCGTGCATTGAGGTGGGCAGTCGACACCCACCGTGGTACAGAGCTGCGGTTGAGCTCCATTAGAAGTGTGCTGGACGATATGACCGCTTATATGGTAAGTAACTATTTCTAAAATATAAATATTATTATTTTGTTTAATATATGTCTTATATAGTTTATTTAAATAATTAAAAATTATGTTTAAAGGTTACCTGGATTCCATACGGTCGCGACGCTATGGCGAGGACTCCGAGGACCCAGTATCGAGGTTTGATTGCGTACAGGGATTATTTGAGCATTATATACCGGATCATTGTGCGTGCCAGCTCATATATGTTCAGTGGATGTCCGCCCGTTTCATCCATTCTAGCTGGGGTACTTACCGCGGTTACACTGGGAGGCCATATGTGGTCAGACACGCAGTGGAGTACGCAGAGTCAGCTTGGGAAGAGTTTAGGATGACATCTACCGAGATATTCCTTATAGGCAGACAGCCTACAGGTGGGGTAGTTCCTCGTAGTGCGTGCGTCGTTGGCTACCTATAGTGGTTTATAGAGCGATCAAATCCGCACGTCCTTCCAGTTGATCCTCTAGCTATTATAGAGCCACCTCGACCTTGTTGGGCTGCGTCAGAGTTTGTAAGTATTTGTTACTATTTAATTTAAATTTGTTAAATTCAATTAATTAGAATTTAATTTTATTGTTTAAATATTTGTTGTGGATGAGTCGTTTTGGATAGCATGACCATGCACTTCTAGATGCGGTGAGAGAGCGAGCACCAGACTTGTACGCCGAGTTTGCACCTGGCACTGCTGATATCGAGGAGGAGTTTGAGCTGTCCATTTGAGTTATTGTATTGTAGTGTCTATCTGATTCAGATTATACTTGATATGTATTTTTATTTTGCATATATGTTAGTGGATTTGATTGTATGCTATTCAGTTATGTATTTTATGTTAGTTTGTATTCATTCATATTTACTGTTATATCACCTACCAATCCTACTATATTACAAATCATCAACTTAGTTCACAACATCAAATGAACTTAAAGTGAGTAGATTAGCTGAAGAAAATTGAAAATTAGTTCACAACATCAAATAAAATCAAAATTAGTACAATAATATGAATAATAACCAATATGTCACACAACAATGTAGTTCCTAGCCATCACAAAGTGTAATCCATTGATTATACCTAGCAATCAAATTGTTTGGCCAATCTCCCACAGTTCCAGCATGATACTGATGTTGCCAAACAAAGCTCAACGGTGGGATGGGGCAATCATCCACCACATCTACACGTACATAATGGTTCCCATTTACATGGGCAAGCGCTATCACCCTTTCAGGTTGTGTGTCACCACCTAAGGCATACAAAGGTAATACAGAATAATTTTCATCAGGTCAAGTTCTACTTGATAGATTATCTGCCAAAGCCCAGTCAAAAATTCACTTTCGTGCTACGCATTCTAGAATCGGAATCTTTGACCAGGCCTAGACTCTAGCACAATCGCTATCCCAATCCTTGCTTAACATAACATTGCGCAGAATCTTGGTATGTACTCATTCAATTTATCACGGAACAAAATATTTCTACTTAAAGCGGAACATAGAAAGTACCTCTTAAAGCGTGTTACTCAGGTAATCACTTGTATGACTCAAGAATTTGATTGCACGTTGTGTGGGCAATGATCTAGCGAGCAATTGATTAGCAATCTACACAAAAGGACTCGCCGAAAAAATTCTGCAGCTTGATGTCGCTTGAATTAAACCGCCGCCGCCGGATTTCTCCTGCCACCGCCGCCTGCTGGAACTACACCACCGGCCACCGCCCGGGACAAATAAACGGCCAAAAATTATTCAAGAGGGATAAAAAATGTTTTCTCTCTCTAAACTTTCTCTCTCTAGTTTTATTGTCTTGAAAACTTAAGAATTGTGTGTTGTAGAATTACTAATCCATTGTCTATATATAGAGCTACAAGAGAGACCCCAAGTTGTTTTAGGATTGGTCTTCCTAATGGGTTTAGGTAATTAATTAGTTTCCAAATCCAATTAGGTAACTAATATAATAGGATAATCCAAATCCAATTCGATTTCTTAATCTCTAGGATTTCCTAATTCTAATTGAAACTTAAGACTTAATTAATTAATTAAATAATTTCACTTTGTTAATTACTTAATTAACCATTATGAATAATTAATTAAATAATTAATTCTACTTATTCAATTAACCCACTACAAAATTAATCGTAACACTAACGCATTAATTTTGGCGCTACTATCATACACCAGAATTGCTTCCGGAACAACTAAATTAATTTATTCTTAATCTCCTCACATCAAAGATTTAGTGCTCGTTAATTTATTAATTTACTGATTAATTAATTAATTAACTTCTTTAATTCCGAGACTAGTACCATTCGACATTTTTACTATACCGAACATAAGTCCACCAATTGGGTTTAGTATAATAAACATAACGAGCTTATCTCGGGAGCACCATCACCCCGGACGCACCGATACATGGTTTCCTATCAAAAAACAGCAACACACCAAGTAACTAAACACACGCACCCCACCTACCGTGACTATTGGCCACAAATGACCTCACCCATTGGCATATCAAAGTACGCTATGTCTAATCCTCATGCCCGCTCAAGTCTAGGGATTAAGAGATAGAATACTAAGAACGAATTGTCTATTAAATCAGTACAAGAAAAATCATTCTAAATGGTCAAGTTCAATATGCCCCGGGCATATCTATATGATTCAATCAGTTTAGACAAACCAATTATCCGAATCACATAATAACCTAAACCGACAGCGTGTCCAAAACTGTCTCGGTTATGAACCTCATTTATATATTATATCTTTTAACCAATGATAAGATCTACTGTGTCACACCAGACACCTCATCATCTAACTACATAATATAAATGGACTAAACACGCACAACATATAAACCAAAACATTAAATCAATATATTAACTGGGAAAAAGTATAATACAAACATAGTTTATGTATTCAAACCTAACACTGCTGAGATATATTACCAATGCATTTGCATAAGTGGCGAGGGGAAACTAATCGGTAGGTGTAGCCATCCAATACTCCTCACCACAATCTGTGCCTTCAAAACTTACTCGCCTAAGTACCAGAGCTATGTGATCACCATCAACAGTCATTGTCTCCAAAGATTGAAATACATTTCGATACCTGTCCAGATGGCTCATAATCTCTCCAGTCAATGCTTTGCGAGCCAATTTCCAATATTTTTCATCACCAAAAAGATAAGTAGAAATCACTCGAAATCCACAATGGCCATCCCCAATGACGTCCGACCAGCCAGTATAGCAAGGCTGAAAAAATTTAGGCACACAAGGAACATCTGCTCCAAAACCTGTCAATTAAGGTAATAGTAATAAACATAACTGCATAATTTATATATACAAAGGAAAAAAATAATACGCAACTTCAAACTTGTAATTTAACATAACAAAATGCATATTTACCTGTACGTAACGGAGAATAACCATATGAGCCTGTCTGGTTATGGTATGAGCTACCAGTTGAGTGGCTGGATGAATGTGAATGACCTCTGCCACGTCGGCCACGTGTCGTTCTCTCTCGTGCGCTCCACATGCGCATCACTGAATGGTGTAATCCATTCGGTGGCCGCCCCCTTTTGGGCCCCGAAACACCTGGTTCTCCAACACTAGCCCTATCATGGTGCATCTCATCTACATACGCTCTATTCAACGGACGGTTTTGTAGAGAGTGTAGGAACGACAATCTCGTGGAAATACCTTAAAAAGTAAATATAATAAATGTAAAAAATTTATAAAAATTAATATAGATGAAATCAAATTTCCATTATTTAAGTACATATATTAAAAGTACCTGATGTCCCCATCAATGTTATTCGAATCCCCCTGAGATGGTACAACGGTCAACCTCTTCCAGAACTCATGTACGCATGGGAGTACGGGATAGTCCGTCCATGACTGTGCTTTGAATATGTCACAAGCACACGGAATCCCATGTGTCACCTTGGCCACGCATCCACATTGCTCAAGGATGGCGCCGACCAACTTATTATTCCTTCAAACTTCTTTCCTCAACAACTTCAAACAATGGTGTGACACATACTTGTTCAGATAACAGTATGGAAATCCCTACATACTGGTTTGAGTCGTGGAAATGGAAGCTTCAAACGATCCACTGTTAATGTGTGAAATTACAGTAAAATAAATAATTAATATTAAATATTATTATAGTAAAATCAATTAAATAAATAAACAATTAATTAATTGTAATTAAATATAAATATAGTCAACTCAAATACGTAAATAATTAAATAATTAAACTCACACGATGTGAGGGTACATGTGGCTGAGATGGGAGTCGATCATAGTGAATAAAATGTCAAGAGAATTGGTGGAAGAATTCAGTCAATCTTTCATTGTAGTATGAGAAGCCTCAACTATTTAGTGGAAGTATTCCCAAAATAGAGAAATTAATTTATCCAAGCCCGAACAAATTTCTCCTTGTGAATGAGCCATGTGGTATCAAAATAATCAACAGCCAATGGCTCAATTAGAGAGTACTTAATCTTAAACTGCTGCAATAAGAGGTTATACTCTTCTACAGTTGGGGCCTTAATAATTTTCTTCCACCAGTTTCCATGGATATCATATGCTAAGTTTTTATTTCTTCTTCCAACATTTTTTTCCAGCCAAGCATTGACATCACGCCCAATATGCCATAGACATAACAAGTGGTGTGAAGCTAGAAAATGATCCTTAATTGGCTGCAATAAACCCAACTCCTTATCTGTCACAATCACACTAGGTACCAAACTAGCAGGCAACAAAAACCTCAAGTTCCTCATCACCCAATCGTAGGTATCTTTTGTCTCATTTCTAACAATAACAAATGCAATATTGAAATTCTTATTGGTAGGAGTTATACCTACCATCTCAACGACGGGCATCTGGTATTTATTGGTCTTGTACATTTAATCAATCCCAACCACCCAATACCATTTGTAAAACATTTGAATTGATGTTGGATGCACAACGAAGACATGTGTAATCTCATTAGTGTTCTCATCCTTGAGAATCTTGACATAATACTGCTTCTCTTCAGCCAAGTTCAGAAATTGTTGCCCAATATTTCTACCTTCCAACTCTGCTGTCTTCATCTCTCATTTCAAATTGTATATGGATTTGATTGGTACCTTGGTATTGGGAAACTATTTATTAACAGTTTCCCAAACACACTTTGGTTTCACATTCACCCTAAGCATAAATTCAACAATAGCCTTTGAATCTTTAGTGAAATGGCTCAACTGTCTGTGCCCATATGGATGCACTATACCTGAAAAATTGTATAATATTAATAAACATAAATGCTAAATATCAATAAAATTAATTATTATGACACGCGAATGACATAATACCAGTATGATTGTGCATTGACGGTGCACCTGGATTTGTATACACCTTCTGACGTCCCAAGCCAATTTTCTTACAAGTCAACCTGAATGGGCAATTACATCAGCTCCTTCTGGTATTCTTCCGTTTGGTGGGGAGAGGGGCTTTCAATGGATCTCTCAATCGCTTGCATGAAAAGTAATATGTGGCAAAGCCTTGATTGTCCCCTCTCTTTGTAATGAGGAACTTAAGGCGTTTAGCTATTTTCTGGCAATGTTTCAAAGCAGCACTAATAGTGCGAAACTCTTGGTCAATCTGAAAATAACCACTGAAATCAAATCTGTGCCAGGTTCAAGTTCCACAGCCTCTCCCTGAGCATTCTTCGCCTCATCATCCTCTTCTTCCTCCTCTTCATCCTCCTGCTCCTCATAAACCTCCTCATCCTCTTGCTCTTACTCATCATCGTCATCCTGTATATAAATACACACATAAATTATAACGCAACACTTTAAGGATTCTCATTGACAAAAATGCATTCAAAATTACATATATGACAGTATAAACGCGACACTTTAACGATTATCATAGATACAAATGCAAAGAATTTTAAATTAGTCATACCAAAAACACAACACTTTAACGATTCATAATGCAATAAACGCCATAAGGTTCAAATCTCAAATGTCACAAACGCTATATATTTTACATGCATACTATACAAACTGCACCAAAACTTACATTCATGTATGTGGAAACGCTACATTTTTTACATTCACAACATATAAAACACTTCAAATTTTATTTTAAACTTGTAATAAACGCAAATATATTATACATAATATCATCAAGAAATGCGAAATATATTAAATTTAACACATATAAAACGCTACCAGATTTAGTTTCCTATATGCAAAAACGCAAAAGATTCACAATGTCAATACATGGAAACGTTTGGAATTTTACATTCAAGGTATATAAATGCAGCACTTTTTATATTACACATATAAAAAATGTAGCACTTTTTACATACTAACAGTTCGAAACGTAGCAAAAAAATGAGCGAGCTATGGACAAATAGCTAAAGTGCAGCGTTTCTACCTATTGCAAATGTCAATTTTATGCGTTTAACACTACGACTTTCAAAAAAAATTACATTACGAAGCAAAAACTTACCATTTGTGATGATTCTCATGCTAATTGTTCTATGGACTTCAACAAAACGATTGCCCGAACAATTTTTTAGTCAAGGATTTGTTTGAATTTGATTTTTGGGGTGTTGTTTTGAATTTTTTGAATGTTTTGCCTCAAGAGCTATATTTGTAATCTTCTCACTTTTTTTGTGATATAAATAGCAAATTCATTATAAAAATAGCAACTCCCTTTTTTATAATATCACAATACATTGAAAGTATACGGACCTAAGATAAATTGATATAAAAACTTTTTTTTCTTTTCTTTTCGTTCCATCTTTTATTTTTTTTATTGCTTCCCCGTTACCTCTTCGCCGTCAAAGAACATCGCCCCCACCGTGCAGCTCCTCCATCTGTCACCCTTCAGCTACCGCCGCCATCGCACCAAACCTTCCTCTCTTGCCCTTGGTTTTGTTCTCCATCTCTTTTCCTGGATTTACTTTCCTTCAGAACCCATATAAGTCCCATTAAAGACCTCTAAGGAAAAACTTGAAATTCCTTTCGTGAAACCTAATCCATACCAATTTGCAGAGGATCAGAATACTAGAACCTTTAAGAGAGGAAGAACAGGAAGGAAATTTCATGGGCAACCCCCCCCCCCCCCCCCCCTAGCTGCCACCTCTGTTGTCTATCGGACAACCCCATTTGAATGAGAAGGTTTTATAGCTATATACGGATTAAGGATCCTACTAATATTTATTTAAAGTTTTGGTTTCTTAATTGACAATCTCTAGTCTTCCTTTTATGCATTTTGAACCTTTATGGCTTCTGAATTAACCATGAAATTTTGTGATCAAGCAATAAAAACAATCTAAATGTTGACAATGACCCTGGCATTTTATTCAATTTAAAACAAAATGCTAAGTTTGTGGCCCATTGCAATCAGATGTACAAACTTTGAGTCTTGTTAGTTTTGATTATATTGAAACTATGTATTGTTTTTATTCAAATTTTTTCGTAATCCTTAATCTTGCATGTCGCAACTCTTGTTGGTATCTACTTATCTTCAAATTTGAACTTTTTTATAGTGTTTGAATGTACTAATATAGATTTTAATTGTTTTGGATGTATGAAGGCTGTAGAGGAGGCTACGACACCTATAGAGTCAACATTCTCCCTGGATGTCAATTCCAAGTTGGACTTGTGATGTCCCTAGCACCATATCACGAATTGCTACACTATCAATGACTTAACCTATGTCTCCAGTCAAACCAAATTAGTTTACACAACTAATGTGAATCAATTCACATCTATTTTAATATGTATTTAGCACAATTTTGGGCCTACTATTGATAGATTTCGAGTCTATCATCGTAAAAATATTTGATTTATGGCTTCAATTGTGCTAGTTACAGGAAGTTAACAGAAGATGTGAAAACTGTAGAAGTCCAAACTAAGGGTATAGGTTCGGGTGCAGAGTCACAGATTTTCAGAAGAAATTCAACATTAGCAAGGACACATCCAGTAAACAACAACTCCTCCTTGGCGTAAGATACATAATGTCCAGTCAACTCCAGCGTTTGGTGCACGTGAGCAGGTGACGTCTAGCCCGCTACAGCATTTCATGAACATGACAAGGACGAAACCAAGAAAACGTCGGGGAGTATCAGCTACTACTGTACATGAGGTGGTCACGACTCACTCACAGCAGAGCCAAATAGGCGTGACATCCATGATATCCTACAAACCCCATTGTTAAGTGACCGTGAGGGAGATGATGTCCAAGCACGACTGATTTTATTGAGCATGAGTCTGCCATGACCAGTACACGGTGACTCTAACTGAACACTACAAGGTGACGTTCAGCAAACGCCAATGTTTGCTGAACCACCACCGGCACGGGTTACAGACATAACCGGAGTTTGGATTTTGGAGACACTTTTACACAGTTTTATCTGAGAACTCTGTTTTATTTTATTTGCATTCTTAGCTAAGAACTCACGTGGTTCTAAGTAGTTTTTATGCATTTTCACCCCTCTAAGATGGCTCTTTCCTCTTCTCAATTACTTTAGACTTTTTCAGGAGTTTTAAGCGAACAATTAAGAGTTAGGGGGAATTCAACCTAAAGTATTTAACAAGTGGATTAGGTCCTAGGCTTAAAGTATTCCTAAAAGATCATAATTGAACTTTAAAAGAACACTTACTAACCTCAGATTTGTGAACTTCGTGATTCCGTGTGCACCGAATATAAAAATATGATTTTTCACCTATGAAAGTCTAAAACTCCTACTACGTGTCAAAAAAGAACTAAAACTAATTAAGTTTACAAAAAAAAAAAAAAAAAAATTCAAACCCAAGACAAAGACACAAAAATCACAAAATTGCACAAATTTCATGCAGGGGCAAAACTATAAATTTTGTGAAAACTTTGAAGACACTTTTCTGGGGTCACAAACGAATTTCCTTCCACCAGAAACTGACACTGACACGAAAGAATCCTAGAGGGGGACTTCTAAACTCAAACAAAACAAAAATCAATGAAAAATACTAAAAAAAGAACAAACGCTTTAATCCCTTGATCGACTCAATAATTGATTAATTTTCCTTAGTCACGGATATTTGTTTTGAAAATTGGACTAATTTTCAGACCAATAATACTTAAGACCCACACACCAAAAACACACAAAGACTCAACCACAGGATATTTGGATTGAAACCGGACATATTTCTTACCAATAGACTCAAAAATTTGAAAATAAAAAATAAAAAATACTCAAAAAGATAACAGAATAGAAAGACACAACCTTTTGCTCTGATACCACTCTGATGTGTCTCCTTCAAAGAACAATAACTTGTTAAAGGATTGGCATAATGGTTTTCCGATCTTACTAACTATTTTATACGTTATCTGACGAAGGGTAAATTGGAGGAAACAATTTAACCTTCAGGCAAGTGTTTATTTTAACTTCCTCACGTGGAAATTAGTAGGAAGGTGGATGAATTGGCTATGTGAGTGGTTCGTTCTCTCGCAAAAGTAACATGGTATGATAGTCAGCCTACACTATCACCTAAAAAGAAAGGTGGGTGTGATTTTCTCATAAGGACAACTCACGATCTTGCAAGTTCACTAAAAAGAGATTTTAATTTATCAAAATATCATCAAAACATCTATTAAATTTTGTGGCTTTGAGGCCTATATATAGGCTTACAAGACTTCTCTTCCTGATCTAAAAAGGTAATCTCCACATCACACAAGACCGCCATGTGGCACCAACCGCTCACTCACATGCCACTTGGCATAAAGTTCCGCGTTGCAGCCAACAGTCTGCTCACATCCAAGTAGGCTGCCACGTGACATAATTGTTAAAGATTAGGAAAAAAATACACAATCGTCCTATATAATAATCCTGTTACACAATTGACCATACATGTTTGGAATTCGAAAATTTTGGTCCTAAATATTTTTAAAATTGACACATTTGGTCTAATCTAATACTTATTAAATAGGGTTTAACGGCTGACTCAATAACTGTTAAATATTTGCGTCATGTGTCATCCACGTGGCACCTTTTGTGCCACGTGACAGTCAATCATCCACCCACATGCCATGTGGAATAAAAGGTGCCATGTCGCAGTCACCCGTATGCGCACATGCCACGTGTCAGCCTATGTTGACCTCGAACCAAATCGGTTGACCATAATTACCCTGTTTGACCCTTGTTGACATTTTTTATTTCACTTGTATTAATATAAAATTATATTTTTCATAATTTTAACTATTTATTAATATATGTCAAATTAGATTTGTCTAGTCAATTGTTTTAACCTCAATTGAGATGGATTCAAATACGGAAAAAATAGACTAATTTCACTTAAAATGTGGCGATGAAATACTGGTGGCTTCCACGTGGCATGTGTGCGAATGATTTGTTGCCACGTGACATAAAATTTAACGGCTGTTGAGTCAACAGTTAAACCTTATTAAAAATATTAAATTAGACCAAATGTGTCAATTTTAGAAATATTTAAGACAAAATTTGTCGAGTTCCAAACATATAGGACCAATTGTGTAATAGGGTCATTATATAAGACCAATTGTTCATGTTTTCTTAATTTTTAATAATTATACCACGTGACAGCCTACATGGATACTGTCATGCTCTTGTCGTTGTATAAGTTTTAGGCGAACACTTCAAAATAAATTTATAAATAAACAAAACAAAAATACTAAAACTATAGTACTTAAGGTTTCATTCCCATACGATAATTGTCTTGCTTGATAAAAGTGTTGGGTTCGAGTCCTTACTTACCAAGGTTCTAGTAGTTTTTAGCATGAGCATCTAATAAAATAAAGGGGTAGATAAGTAATTTCAAGTAAACATGCAAGTAATAAAAACAAAATAAAAAGATACAAATAGATAAAAAGCGGGAAAATCACACCACATCAAGATCAATGGAGCTATTGTTAATGGAAATCAAGCAACTCAATAATCAAATGGATAATGCCCCTCTTTACCTTCCTATAAGGACCAAAATACCCAATAATAAAATAGGGTCGTCAATCCTATATGCTATCAATCCTCTACACCAAGTACACAAGGAAAATTGGAGATATGAACTTCTAATGAAAAATAGTAATAGAATCAACTAAACTTGCAACACAAGAAATCTAAATTGACTACACCAAATGCTCAAATAAGTATATATCTACAATAACTCCCTTAAATGGAGTAGATTCAATATATATTCGAGTAACAAGTCAAAATCCACATGAAAAGATAATGAATTAATTCAATTGCAAGAAACCATCAAACAATATTCATGAATAACTATATATAAGATCAAACCCGACATGGAAATGATAATTCCGTAATGAAAAGATTTGATTCATAAGAGAATGTGAAGTCTTTCTCAACATATGAAAGAAGAAATCCACAAATCTCTTGAACTCCACCTATAGAATGCACTTCTTTACATTGAATCCTTGGATTTAGTCTACATCACATGGAAATCCGCTACCGCCTATCACTTAGAAGGGTAGATTTCCCTAGAATCTACTTAGAACATAGTTGTTCTAAGAGAATTCATAGTATGTCTGAAAAAAGGTGAGAAAGTGTGTGTTTCTTTCTCCCTAAGCTACTCTCTCTAAACTATGAAAAACCTAATAAGGTGTAATAATATATGTTTTTACAAGGAGCCTTGGCCATCAAGAAAGGTTCCAGAGGGCTAAAATTGGAATTACATAAGTAGAATTACGCCAAGGGTAATTTTGGATTTTCATCAGCGATTTCCAGGAGATGACCAGGCAGTGGCGCTGTGATGACGCCGAGATCGGCAGCGATCAGGTGCCAGTGCCCAGTGGACACCGATTCGAACTTCTTCTTCTTTTTGATCTCTTTTCAAAATCTTCTCTTTAAGCTCCAATTCTGAGTGTTTTTTTCCTTTTTCCATCAAAATTCTTTAAGTTTCTTCAAGAATCTCCAACATTCCTCCATATTACAAAATCATGCAAATCCAACTATAAATGCATTGAAAGCTCATAAAAGGTATCATAATCATTGAAATTCAACTAAAGTAAGCTAAATATGTATGATTTCGGGTCATAAAAAGGTATATTTTGGAGTCACGTCAGATACCAGGTGGCATATGAGTGGACGGTTGGCTGCCACGTGGCACCTTTTACCACGTAACAGCCACGTGGTATATGAGCGAGCGGTTGGTGCCACATGGCGGTCATTTGTCACGTGGCATCCACATAGACCAAATGTGTCAATTTTAGAAATATTTAGGACCAATTTTATTGAGTTCCAAACGTGTAGGACCAATTGTGTATTTTTTCTTATTTAAAATTTGACTATATTTTTGTATTTGATTGTAAATTATAACTAATATACAAGTTTAGTATTAATTCTTACGTTTGTTATAAAATAATAATAATAGAAAAAATTATTGTAAATATTTTTATTATTTGAAATTTAACCATATTTTATATATATATATATATATATTTTTTATGGTTGGTACTTCACGAGTTGCGCTATTTTCATGCTCAGCACTTTCGCGAGTTGCGCCCGAGCCAGGGGGACACTTCACTAGTTGTGCCCTTTTCATGGTCTGCACTTCACGAGTTTCCCCTGAGCCACTTCACGGGTTGCGTCCGAGCCATGATTGGCACTTTACAAGTTTTGCCCTTTCCATGGTCGGCACTGAAGGAAACAGATATAGTCCGGGCCAAACTAAAAATCTCACTTTCATGCTGTGCATTCCAAAATCAGAGACTTTCGATCTGGCCAAGACTCTAAAATCATTTCCCCTGAACGGATCTAGGCTTATACGAATTTGATTTATTAAAACAACACACTAAAAATTAAATCTTTAATTTAAAGCAGAAGTAATAAATATTAAACCTTTGAAACGTGTCCCTAGCAATATGAAAACCAAAGCTGAAAATCCTGCTTTTTATCACCCTGAACCAATCACGAGAGAATCCCGAGAATGATTCTGTATCTACCTTAAAATCACATGGGCGACTATCCACAAGGTAGCTAAGACACTAAGGAAGAAATTCATAAAAGACCCACTTCGAAAAACTCGTCAGATCCTCAGCAGATCATTGCCCGAAGATTGCTGTGCCTATTTACCGCCTAGCTACGCAATCCAGTATCGAATCCCTCGAATGACTCCATCGTCACCCCCAAAAGAATTCTCCAACCATGATCTACACAACCACCGCCATGGATCACCGATCAAGACTGAGATATATACAACAGAGGTCGAATCAAGTGACTAGGAGAATCAAAAAATTTGGTGGCGCAAATTGAGAAATGGGGCGACACGCAAAGCGAGGGACTACTGTGAATAGAAAACAGGTGATGCAAAGGGCTGAGCTTTTTGAATATCGAAGGATCCTAACCCAACTTCGAGAAAGAACACAAGGAAGAAAGAGAATTTCTCTCTCTAGGCTACTCATTCTCACTCTAGGCAACTTAGCCACCAAGGTTTCTTAATGTCTTCCAAATGCCTAATAAGGACTATTTATAGGAGCTTCAAGGGAGACTTAGTGGGCTTTTGAGTTGGGCCTTAGTGTTGGACTTTCGTTGACTATCTTAGTCTTCCTTAGACTAATCAATTCCAATCGAACATTTAGAATTAATTTCTTTAACCACTTTGTTAATTAAATATTAATCGAGCCCATAGGATTATTTTGTATTACCCACTTAGTCAATTAAACATTAATTAAACCTTTAGGATTATTTAATTCACTTTGTCGATTATTCCAACGCATAATTAGTCGTACCACTAACGGGCCAATTATGGAACTAATGCTCAAAAATTAATTTATTTCGTGCACACTTTATTATTCTTCTATCTCCCCACGTCAAAGATCTAGTGCTCGTCAATTTATCAATTTACTGATAAATTAATTCATTGACTTCTTGGTATCCGAGATTAGTACCACTCGACTTTCTTATTATACCGGACATAAAGTCCACTTGCCAGATTCGGTATAATAAACCTTACAAGCTCATCTCGGGAGCACAATCAACCCGGCGAACCGGTACATGGATTTCTTCTACTAGCAATGACACAAAAAAAAGTTAAACACCAAATACCCAACTTACCGAGATTTAAACCTCAATTGACCGCACCCTTTGACAAATCAAAGCATACGATATCTAACTCTCATGCCCATCCCAATCTAGGGATTAGAGATTAGAATACTAGGATCAAATTAACTATGCCGATCAGTACAAGTTAATTCAATCCAAACTGGTCGTGCTTAATATGTCCCGGGTAAATCCGTATGATTTAATTAGTCTAGACAAACTAATTTCCAAATCACATGATAACCTATACCGATAGTATGTTCAGACTATTTGAGCTACGAGCATCTTTTTATATATCACTATTTTAACCAATAACGAGATCCACTGTGCTTTTCTACACCTCGTTATCTAGTTCTATGATATAATGGAACAAATTTAATACTGAAACAAAATCGATATGTAAACTGTGGATATTATTTTTTCATACAACCAATAGTTTTTCAGTATTAAAAACTGACTATCTCCCACTAATACTCATAGGTATGCTCTGAAGTATAAAAACTAGCTTAATACACTTATTCCTATGTCACACCAAGAACTGGAGTGTTGGAGTTGAAAATATAAGCTATGCTTGTATTGTACATTTTCCCAGTTAATATATCGATTTATGTTTTGGTTATATTTTGTAATGCGTTATTTGTCCATTTATATTATGTAGTTAGATGATGACGTGTCTTGTGTGACACAGTAGATCTCATCATTTGTTAAAAGACATAATATATAAATGAGGTTTGTAACCGAGACAATTTTGGACAAACTGTCAGGTTAGGTTATTCTGTGATTTGGATAATTGGTTTGTCTAAACTAATTGAATCATATAGATATGCCCGGGGCGTATTGAACTTAACCATTTATAATGATTTGTCTTTTACTGATTTAATAGACAAATCGTTCTTAGTATTTTATCTCTTAACCCCTATACTTGAGCGGGCATGAGGATTAGACATAGTGTACTTTGATCTGCCAATGGGTGAGGTCAATTGTGGCCAATAGTTTCGGTAGGTTGGGTGTGCGTGTTTGGTTACTTAGTGTGCTGCTGCTTGTCGAAAAGAAACCATGTACCGGTGCGTCCGGGGTAATGTGCTCCCGAGATGAGCTCGTTATGTTTATTATATTAAACCCAGCTAGTGAACTTATTTCTGGTATAGTAAAAAGGTCGAGTGGTACTAGTCTCAGAATTAAAGATGTTAATTAATTAATTTATCAGTAAATTAATAAATTAACGAGCACTATATCTTTGATGTGGGGAGATTAAAAATAAATTAATTATGTTGTTTCGGAAGTAATTCTGGTGTAGGATGGTAGTGCCAAAATTAATCCGTTAGTGATACGATTAATTTTGTAATGGCTTAATTGAATAGGTAGAATTAATTAATTGATTAATTATTCCTTAGGGTTAATTATGTTATTAACAAAGTGGGATTATTTAATTAATTAGTTAAGTCTTAAGTTTCAATTAGAATTAGGAAATCCTAGAGATTAGGAAATCTAATTAGATTTGGTTTATCATATTAGATTGGTTACCTAATTGGATTTGGATATTATTTATTTACCTAAACCCATTAGGAAGACCAATCCTAAACCAACTTGGGGTCCTCTCTTGTAACTCTTTATATAGACAAGGGATTAGCAATTACACATACGCAATTCAAAAGTTTTCAAGACAAGAAAACTCGAGAGAGAAAAAAATTTTCTCCCTCAATGTCGGATTTCAAGAATTCCTAGTGGTTGCCCTCTCTCATAGATTGGCCGGCCGGTTGCTTCCCTAGCTTCTTGGTGGCGAGTGGACAAGGCGGGCAGCAGCGCGTGGATAATCAGCGGCGCGTAAAGCTACACGCACAGGCGGTAGACGGCATAATTTTTAGGCTAGGTTTCCGAGGCAGTTTGTGTTGATTGCTGAACAATCCCTTGCTAGATCGTTGCCCACATAACGTGCAATCAATGTCTTGAGGCATACAAGCGATCACCTGAGTAAACGCTTCAATAGGTAATTCTTATGCTTCCGTTTTTAATTAAGAATTTATTTGTTGCATGATAAATCGAATAAGTACATACCAAGATCCTGCGCAATGTTATTTCAAGCATGGGTTGGAATAGCGATTGTGTTAGCGTTTAGGCCTGGCGAGAGATTCTGATTCTGGAATGAGTAACACGAAAGTGAGTTTATGGCTTGGCCTGGGCAGATAATCTTTCAATTGGTACCAGTGCCTGGTTTTGGGTTTTGTACTTGTTCGATTTATTAAACGGTTTTATTTGCAGGTGGTTAAGAAATCCGGACTATTATGGTTACATTTGTATGGGTTTTAATTAAACTCCGGGACATGTCCGGATTTGATTTTATTATGAATATTTGTAATAGTATAACTACGTACTGGAAGCCGTGTAGGATTAGATCAAATCTTTAGTAGGATTTTTTTCTATGTAATTTCGATTTTTTAATTTTCCTTAAAAGCCTTGTAGTTGGAGAATTAATTTTTGTAATCGAAGGCGTTATGGTGGGCAACTTGAATTCGTGGTTTTGGATTATCGTTAATTCGTAGAAACCCAAGAAAACCCAGAACGAATTGTAAGAAGACTGAATAGCGTAGGAAGAAACAAAGAAAGAATCAGAAGTGGAGGTAGTGTCAGCGACGATTCCCTGGCAGGAGCCGCCGCCGGCAACTGGCAGCATTGACGTCGCGCGACGCAGCAAGCAATTGCTATGCCAAGGCGCGACAATAAAACGCAGCCCGCTTGGGTCAAGTTTTGGCCCGTTTTTCTTCCAGTTTTCATTTTTGAAGTTCAAGACTCACTCCATCAGTTCCGTGGTGGGACACGAGATCAAGGTAGAAGATGGAAGCAATTAAAACCATAATAGTCAGGAAATTTATTTTTCATATTTATTTTCCTTATTTATGTTTTTTAATTTTGTGCTTTAATTTTTATGTTGTATTTTAGATGCATGATTTTAAAGCATGTCTGGTTTTATGTTTGCATATAATATAGGGTTAGCTAATTGCATGTTAAAACAGGAAAAACCTCAATTTAGAAATCTAAGTGGGAGCGGGTTGGTTTAATATTCCCACGACCACCATTACGAGTTCATATGCGATGTGGGTGGACTTGCGCGTTGGCATTAGGGCCTTCCTCTATGGGGATGAGTCCAACCACGAGATCGCAAGATTATGAATATCTTAGTAAGTTGATTAAAGTAAGTTTAACTAGGAGAAATGCGATACCCTCTCCATGTGAGTCGCACTATCCCGAGGTAACAAACTCAGAAGTCACGTAATGGCACACACTTAGTGTATGATTTGTAGTATTCCTCCCATAGAGGTTACGCTACTTATTCGTACGGCTGAAAACACCGACTATTGGCTACATTGATCAATAGATCGTTTGGTCAGATAGTGTAGTTAATGAACTTAGTTCTTCTCAAACGAATGTCGGTTAGCGTAAACATCCACACTATCGTGACTTGCGAGAATTCCGGTGAATGAGATATTGGTGGATTAAAATTATTGTTTGAGGGAAGTCAATAGTTGTGTGAATTTCCTTGTTTTTCAAAATTCTAGATTTAATAACTGAAACATTGTCTGTTTATTTATTTTACTGTTTTTTGATATGACATTCAACCCCTTAGCTAATATTGGAAGACAATAAGTTAACTGGACCTAATTTTGTCGACTGCAGTCATAACTTGGACATTGTCCTGACGACTGAGAGCACTCCTGTGAGAGATCATGTCATTGACATGATTAGTAACATCAACGAGGTTGAGGTAGTGGGAGGCGAAATCGATGGTGAAACCAAAGTCGATATTGTCCTCCAGAGCTTGCCTCAAAGCTATGAGTAGATTCGATTGAACTACAACATAAGTAAGATGTTGTGTACTTTATTCGAGCTCTTGGCGAAGTTAGTGGCGACTAAAAGTCTTCTTCAAGAGAAGAAGAGAGCTTTATTCGCAGTCAAAGCTTCGGAATCTTCTTCTGAGCCTGAGGCTAGAAAGAAGAAGAGAGAGCTCGAGAGAATAGCTCAAAAGGCGCGAATTGTGCCTAAGCCAGATATTGCAAAGAAGAAGTCGAAAGACAAGTGTTTCAAGTGCAATAAGACGGGGCATTGGAAAGTTGATTGTCCAAACCCTAGAGGTACGATAGTTTCTGCCCTAATTACTGAGACATGTTTAGCGGTGATTCTCACAGATACTTGGTGTGTGGATTCAGGCGCCACTGATCATGTTTGTAATTCTTTACAGGGGTTCCAAGTAACCCGGAAGCTTAGAGAGGGCGAGCTGGATATCTACTTGGGCGACACTACAAGAGTGTCAGTGGAAGTAGTGGGAGTGGTTACTCTAATTTTTTAAAATTCTAGATTAGAGTTAGTTAATTGTCTTTATGTACCGAGTTTTAGAAAGAACCTTGTTTCAGTTTCTAAACTCTTAAAGAATGGTTATAAGTTTATTTTTTCTGATGATTATGTTATTATTAGAAGAAATGACAAACTTATTTGTTCTGGTTCTTTGATAGATAATTTGTTTGTTGTTAATTCTAACATTAATAAGAGGAAGAAACCTTCTGAATTGAATCAAACCTATGTTTGGCATCTCAGGCTGGGTCATATAAACCTTAGTAGGATTCAGAGGTTGGTCAATGATGAACCTTTAGGTTCATTAGAGATTGACAGTTATTCAACCTGCGAATCTTGCTTGGAGGGTAAATTGACCAAGAGACCTTTTAAGGCAAAAGATTATAGAGCCAAATAATTATTAGCATTGATTCATTCTGACATGTGTGGACCAATAACGGTCCAAGCACGAGGTGGGTTTGAGTATTTCGTGACATTCACGGATGATTATTTAAGGTACGGGTACATTTACCTAATGTGCTACAAGTCCAAATGCTTTAGTAAAATCAAAGAGTTTCGGGCAGATGTGGAGAAGCATCATGGTAAGAGTATCGAGATACTGCGATCAGATCGTGGTGGGGAGTACCTATCTCATGAATTTTGAGAATACCTCAGGTCAGAATTCAGTCAGTTGTCTGCACCTGGCACACTACAGGAGAACGGTGTACCAGAAAGAAGGAATCGTACTCTCATGGAAATTGTTAGGTCGATGATGAGCTATAGTGATTTTCCGAGTTCGTTATGGGGATATGCCTTAGAAACAACAATGTATATTCTTAATCTTGTACCATCTAAAACCGTGCCTTCAACCCCAGTAGAGTTGTGGAAAGAGCGAAAGCCTAGTCTAACACATATCAGAGTTTGGGGTTGCCCAGCACATGTGCTTAAGGCATATACGGCTAAGTTAGATGCAAGAATAGAATTAATGTTTTTTTGTAGGATATCGTAGGGGAACGAAAGGTGGTCTGTTTTATAGTCCTAAATATCAGAAGGTGATGGTTAGTACCAACACAAGATTTTTGGAGAATGACTATATCTAAGATCACAAGCCCTAGAGTTAGATAGTACTAGAAGAGCTTAGGAGACAAAATGATAATCCTGATGAACCAGCACAAGTAGATACACCACACACTGCACAAGATATCACAGATGATGCGCCTACACAGGTGGTGCCTCGTCGTAGTGGGAGGATTGTTAGACAGCCCGACAGGTTCATTGGCGTGGGAGAGGCCTCAGGCCTATTCCCAGGCACGCCTGAACCTGACTCAGTGAACTACAATGAGGCTCTTCGAGATAAAGATGCAGAATCTTGGCGAAAGGCAATGATATCTGAGATGGGGTCAATAGACCAGAATCATGTCTAGGAGCTTGTGGACCTGCCTGATGGTTTTAAACCCATTGGATGTAAGTGAGTTTACAAACACAAGAGAACACCTGATGGAAAGGTTGAAACCTTAAAGCTAGGCTGTTGGCGAAGGGGTATACTTAGAAAGAGGGAATCGATTGTGAGGAAACTTTCTCCCCGGTAGCCATGCTTAAGTCGATCCGGATTCTCTTGGCCATAGCTGCTTATTTAGATTATGAGATATTGCAGATGGATGACAAGACAGCTTTCTTTAACGAAAATCTTAAGGAAACTATCTTTATGCAGCAACCAGAGGGATTCGTTGAAAAAAGCCAAGAGCATAACATTTGCAGGCTTAAGAGGTCCATTTACAAACTTAAGTAGGCATCCAGATCTTGGAACATCCTGTTTGATGAGGTAATCCAGTCATACGGATTTACTCAGTGTCTGGATGAGCAATATATGTACGGCAGACGTGATGAAAACTCGGTGGTGCTTCTTTTGCTTTACGTAGATGACATTCTATTGATTGGCAACAACAAGAAAGTGTTATCAGACATAAAATCATAGCTGTCTAAGCAATTTGATATGAAGAAGGAATCATACATATGTGGTTAAGCATCATGGTAAGAGTATCAAGATACTGTGATCAGATTGTGGCGGGGAGTACCTGTCCCACAAATTTTGAGAATACTTCAGTGAGGTCAGAATTCAGTCTTAGTTGTCTGCACCTGGCACACCACAGCATAACGGTGTAGCAGAAAGAAAGAATCGTACTCCTGGCACACCACAGTATAACGGTGTAGCAGAAAGAAGGAATCGTACTCTCATGGAAATGGTTAGGTCGATGATAAGCTATAGTGATTTGCCAAGTTCGTTCTGGGGATATGCCTTAGAAACAGCGATGTATATTCTTAATCTTGTACCATCTAAAACCGTGCCTTCTGAAAGATTATCTGCCCGGGCCTAGCCAGAAACTCACTTTCATGATATGCATTCCAGAATCGGAATCTCTGGCCAGGCCTAGACTCTAGCACAATTGTTATTCCAACCCATGCTTGAAATAACATTGCGCAGGATCTGGGTTTGCACTTATTAAATTTATCACGCAACAAAAATTCTTAATTAAGTGAAAACATAAGAATTATACCTTTGAAGTGTGTACTCAGATAATTCTCTAGTATGCCTCAAGACTTTGCTTGTATGCTGTGTGGGCAGCAATCTAACTAGCAATTTGATAAGCTAATCACCACAATCCACCTGCCAGAAAATTCCAGCACCACCGCACCTGGCACGTATAATAAACGCACAACTCAGGGAGAGAGAAAGCCACACGCAGACTGCCAAAAATTAGGAGAAAATCGGCAGCCTTAAGGCTTGGGAAAATCTGAATTTAGAGAGAGAGATTTTTTCTCTCTCTAGGATTTTCTCTCTAGATTATTGAATTATGAATCTATTGAATTGTGTGTCTTGAATAGCTAATCCTTGTCTATATATAGAGTTCCAAGAGAGACCCCAAGTTGGTTTAGGATTGGTCTTCCTAATAGGTTTAGGTAATTAATTAGTTTCCAAATCCAATTAGGTAACCAATCTGATAGGATAAATCAAATCCTACTAGATTTCCTAATTCTAATTGAAACTTAAGACTTAATTAATTAAATAATTCCACTTTGTTAATTACTTAACTAACCCTTAGGAATAATTAATCAATTAATTAATTCTACCTATTCAATTAACCCATTACAAAATTAATCGTACCACTAACGGATTAATTTTGGCACTACCATCCTACACCACAATTGCTTCTAGAACAACTTAATTAATTTATATTTATAATCTCCCAACATCAAAGATATAGTACTCGTTAATTTATTAATTTACTGATAAATTAATTTATTAACTTTTTTAATTCCGAGACTAGTACCACTCGACATTTTTACTATACCGGACATAAGTCCACCAGCTGTGTTTAGTATAATAAACATAACGAGCTCATCTAGGGAGCACCATCACCTCGAGCGCACCGGTATACGGTTTCCTTTTGACAGGCAGCAGCACACCAAGCAACTAAACACGCGCACCCAACCTACCAAGATTATTGGCCACAATAGACCTCACCCATTGGCAGATCAAAGTACACTATGTCTAATCCTCATGCCCGCTCGAGTCTAGGGATTAAGAGAAGGAATACAAAGAATGATTTGTCTATTAAATCAGTACAAGACAAATCATTCCTAATGGTCAAGTTCAATATGCCCTTGGCATATCTATGTGATTCAATTAGTTTAGACAAACCAATTATCTGAATCACATAATAACCTAAACCGACAGTTTGTCCAAAACTGTCTCTATTACAAACCTCATTTATATATTATGTCCTTCAACCAATGATAAGATCTACTATGTCACACAAGACACCTCATCATCTATTTACATAATATAAATGGAGAAATCATGCACAACAAAATGTAACCAAAACATAAATTGATATATTAACTGGGAAAATGTACAATACAAGCATAGCTTATGTAATGAACTCCAACAATCTCCCACTAATACTTAAGTTGTGTTTTAAGTATACAACTACATTTAACTCCTATACACTTTGCTACTATATATCTAGAAAAATAGTCATGGCTCTCCTAAGTATCTGATTCCCATGCCCTCCACGTGAGCCTCAAAGACTTTGAAGTCAATGTCTTTGTGAACGGATCTGCAAGGTTATCCTCTGATGCTATCTTAGCCACGACCACGTCCTCCCTTTTTACGATATCTCGTATCAGGTGGTACTTGCACTGTATATGTTTACTTGTCTTGTGGGCTCGTGGTTTCTTCGAGTTTGCTACTGCACCATTGTTATCATAATACACTGTGATAGACTTCTGCAAACTAGGAATCACATCTAAGTCCACTAGGAAGTTTTTGAGCCACACTGCTTCATTCACTGCCTCTGATACGACAACGTATTTGGATTCCATGGTAGAGTCTGCCATGTATTTCTGCTTGACACTCCGCCAAACTATGGCTCCACCTCCTAGAGTAAACACATACCCTGAGGTAGACTTGCTCTTGTCCATGTCGCCATGGAAATCTGAATCTGTGTAACCTCGGGGTACCAGCTCAAGCGCCTGATAGATCAACACTTAGTCCCTCGTTCTCCGTAAATACTTGAGAATACATTTTAATGCCTCCCAATGAGCTTTCCCGGGGTTGCTCTGATATCTGCTTACAATGCCAACGACATAACAGATATCAGGCATCGTACACAATATGGCATACATGAGACTTCATACTGCCGAAGCATAAGGAACTGCCTTCATAGCCTCTATCTCCTCAATAGTCATGGGAGACTGTTCCTTAGATAGATATACTCTGTGTCTGAAAGGTAGAAAACCTTTCTTGGAGTTCTACATGTTAAAACGGGCCAGAATCGTATCTATGTACAAAACTTGGGAGAGCGTTAACGAACGTTTCCTATGATCTCAAATTTTTTGATCCCAAGGATATGTCCCGCTTCCCCTAAGTCCTTCATATCAAACTGCTTGGACAGCCATACCTTTACGTCTGATAACACTTTCTTATTGTTGCCAATTAATAGAATATTATCTACGTAAAGCACAAGAAACACCACTGAGTTTCCATCACGTCTGCGGTACACACATTGCTCATCCAGACACTGAGTAAATTCGTAGGACTGGATTACCTCATCAAACCGGATATTCCAAGATCTAGATGCCCGCTTAAGTCCGTAAATGGATCTCTTAAGCCTGCAAACCTTATGCTCTTGGCATTTTTCACTGAATCCCTCTGGTTGTTGTATAAGGATGGTTTCCTCAAGACTTCTGTTTTGGAAAGCTGTCTTAGTATCCATCTGCCATATCTCATAATCTAAATGAGTAGCTATGGCCAAGAGAATCCGGATCGACTTAAGCATTGTTGGAGTAGAATACATAAGCTATGCTTGTATTGTACAGTTTCCCAGTTTAATATATCGATTTGTGTTTCAGTCATATCTTGTTGTGCATTAGTCATTCATTTATATTATGTAAGTAGATGATTAGGTGTCTGGTGTGACACAGTAGATCTCATCATTGGTTGAAAGACATAATATATAAATGAGGTTCGTAACCGAGACAGCTTTGGATAAACTGTCAGTCTAGGTTATTATGTGATTCAGATAATTAGTTTGTCTAAACTAATTAAATCATATAGATATGCCCGGGGCACATTGAACTTGACTCTTAGGAATGATTTGTCTTGTACTGATTTAATAGACAAATCGATCCTTGTATTCTATCTCTAAATCCATAGACTCTAGTGGGCATGAGGATTAGACATAGTGTACTTTGATCTGCCAATGGGTGAGGTCAAATGTGGCCAATAGTCTCGGTGGGTTGGGTGCACGTGTTTAGTTACTTGGTGTGCTGCTGCTTGTCGAAAGGAAACCATGTACCGGTGCGTCCGGGGTGATGGTGCTCCCGAGATGAACTCGAAATGTTTATTATACTAAATCCGGCCGGTGGACTTATGTTCGGTATAGTAAAAATGTCGAGTGGTACTAGTCTCGGAATTAAAGAAGTTGATGAATTAATTTATCAGTAAATTAATGAATTAATGAGCACTATATCTTTGATGTGGGGAGATTATGAATATAATTTAATTAAGTTGTTCTGGAAGCAATTCTGGTGTAGGTTGGTAGTGCCATAATTAATCCGTTAGTGGTACGATTAATTATGTACTAGGTTGTTGACAAAGGTAGATTTAATTAATTTAGAAATTAACTAATCCTTGTGTCAGTTGGTTGTGAATCATCCCAGGAACTGGTTTGGGATAAGTGAATCCATGTGTCAGTTGGGAGTGATTCATCCCAGGAACTGGATTGGGATAAGTGAATCCCTGTGACAGTTGGGAGTGTATCAGTCCAGGAACAGGATTGAAGGAAACAGAATCTGTATCAGTCCAGAAACAGGATTGAAGGAAAATAGAAACCCAGTAGGAAGACCAATCCTAAACCAACTTGGAGTCTCTCTTGTAACTCTATAAATAGACAAGGGATCAGTCATTCACGATAACACAATTAATCCACAGGATTTCTAGAGAGAGAAAATGTTTCTCTCTCCAAGTCGAATTTTCAAGAAAGTGTGCAGCTGGTTTTTGGGTTTCTAGTGGCTGAAATTTTGGCCTTGGTTTATACCAGCTGCGCGTAGCTTTCTCTCTCTACCGGCGGTCCGTTTATAGCACGTGCAAGGTGCTGCGGGGCTAGAGTTTTCTAGCAGGTGGATTGTGGTGAGTAGCTGATCAATTGACTTCTAGTTCGTTGCCCACACAACGTGAAGTCATAGTCTTGAGGCATACAAGAGAATCACCAAGTGCACGCTTCAAAGGTACTTTTCTAAGATTCCGCTTTAATAGAAATTTTTGTTGCGTGGTAAATCGAGCAAGTGCAAACCCAAATCCTACCAAAATCTTTCAATTGGTATCAGAGCCTGGTTTAGGGGGTTCTGTGCTTGTTCGATTTATTACATGGTTTTATTTGCAGGTGGTTTAGAATCCCGACTATTATGGTTACGTTTGTATGGGTTTTAATTAAACTCCGGGACATGTCCATATTTAATTTTATTATGAATGTTTGTAATAGTATAACCACGTGCTGGAAATCGTCTAGGATTAGATCAAATATGTAGTAGGATTTTTTCTATGTAATTTAGATTATTTAATTTTCCTAGAAAGCCTTGTAGTAGGAAAATTGTTTTTTTTTTTTTGTAATCGAAGGCGTTATGGTGGGCGACTTGGATTCGTGGGTTTTGGGTTATCATGAATTTGAAGAAACCCAGGAAAACCCAGAACGAATTGCAAGAAGACCAAATAGCATGGGAAAAAGCGAAGGAGGAGTTGGCGGCAGGAGGCAACGCCGGCAACGATTGCCGGCAGCAAAATCACCTGCCGGCAACCAAAAAAAACGCAGCAGCTGCTGCGCGCTGCTACTGCAGACACGCAGGGCTGCGCGCACGGCCTGTGCGGGCCGTGCGGGCGCGCGGGCAGCGCGGCCCTCGGGCCGTGCTGCGACCCGGGCGGTCCGTTCGGGCTGTTCGGGCTGTTTTTGGCCCATTTTTCCTCCAGTTTTTGTTTTTTGAAGTTCAAGACTCTCTCCATCGAGTGACGTGAGGGGACACGAGATCAAGGCAAAGGATGGAAGCAATTAAAACCATAATAGTCGGGAAATTTATTTTACGTATTTATTTCCCGTATTTATTGTTTTAGTTTTATGCTTTATTTTTATGCTGTATTTTAGAGGCATGAATTAAAGCATGTCTGGTTTTATGGTTGCATATGACTTAGGTTAGTTAATTGCATGTTAAAACCGGAAAAACCCTCATTTTGGAAATCTAAGTGGGAGCGGGTTGTGTTATATCCCCATGGCCACCATTACGGGTTCATATGCGATGTGGGTGGGCTTGCGCGTTGGCATTAGGGCCTTCCTCCATTCGGATGAGTCCAGCCCCAAGATCGCTAGACTATGAACTTCTGAGTAAGATGACTAGAGCGAGTTTAACTAGGAGAAATGCGACACCCTCTCCATCTGAGGCGCACTATCCTGAGGTAACAAACTCAGAAGTCACGTAATGGCACACATTTAGTATACGATCTGCAGTATTCCTCCCGCGAGGTTACACTGCTTATTTGTACGGCTGAAAGCACCGACTATTAGCTACATTGATCAAAAGATTGTTGGTCAGATAGTGTAGTTAATGAACTTGGTTCTTCTCAAACGAATGTGGGTTAGCGTAAACGTCCACACTGCGTGGCTTGAGAGAATCCCGGTGGATGAGATGTTGGTGGATTAATATTATTGTTTTGAGGGAAATCAATAATTAAATTGAATTTTCATGTTTTCAAAAATTCTACCATATATAACTGAAACACTGTTTGTTTAACTTTCCAGTTTAAATCGATATGGCATTCAATCCTTTAGCTGTTATTTTGAAAAACAACAATTTAACTGGAACTAATAATGTCGATGGAAGTCGTAACTTGGACATTGTCCTTAGGGCTGAGAGCGCTCCTGTGAGAGATCGTGTCATTGACATGATCAGTAACATAAACAAGGTTGAGGTAGTGGGAGGCGAAATCGTTGGTGAAACCAAAGCCGATATTGTCTTCTAGAGCTTGCCTCAAAGCTATGAGCGGATTCGGTTGAACTACAACATAAGTAAGATGTTGTGGAGTTCATCCGAGCTCTTGGCAGAGTTGATAGCGCCTCAAAGCTATGAGCAGATTCGGTTGAACTACAACATAAGTAAGATGTTGTGGAGTTCATTCGAGCTCTTGGCAGAGTTGATGTCGGCTAAAAGTCTTCTTCAAGAGAAGAAGCAAGCTTTAGTCGCAGTCGAAGCTTTAGAATCTTCTTCTGAGCCTGAGGCTGGAAAGAAGAAGAGAAAGCTCGAGGGAGTAGCTAAAAAGGTACAAATTGCGCCTAAGCCAGATATTACAAAGAAGAAGTCGAAAGGCAAGTGCTTCAAGTGCAATAAGACGGGATATTGGAAAGCGGATTGTCCAAAGCTTATAAGTACGATAAATTATGCCTTAATTACTGAGACATGTTAGCGGCGATTCCCACAGATACTTGGTGTGTGGATTCAGGTGCCACTGACCATGTTTGTAATTCTTTGCAAGGGTTCCAAGTAACCCAGAAGCTTAGAGAAGGAGAATTGGATATCTACTTGGGCGAGACTACAAGTGTGTCAGTGGAAGTAGTGGGAGTAGTTAAGTTGAATTTCGAAAATTCTAGTTTAGAGTTAGTTAATTGTCTTTATGTGCCGAGTTTTAGAAAGAACTTGATTTCGGTTTCTAAACTCTTAAAGAACGGGTATAAGTTTATTTTTTCTGATGACTGTGTTGTTATTAGAAGAAATAGAAAACTTATTTGTTCTGGTTCATTGGCAGACAATTTGTTTGTGGTTAACTCTAACTCCCCTGTTGCGCAAAACATAGAGATAGATAGCTCAGAATCTAACATTAATAAGAGGAAGAAACCTTCTGAAATGAATCAAACCTATCTTTGGCATCTAAGGCTAGGTCATATAAACCTTAGTAGGATTCAGAGGTTGGTCAATGATGGACCTTTGGGTTCATTAGTTATTGACAGTTATGCAACCTGCGAATCTTGCTTGGAAGGTAAGATGACCAAGAGACCTTTTAAAGCAAAAGGCTATAGAGCTAAAGAAGTATTAGAGTTGATTCATTCTGACTTGTGTGGACCTATGACGGTCCAAGCACGAGGGGGATATGAGTATTTCGTGACGTTCACGGATGACTACTCTAGGTATGGATACATTTACCTAATGCGCCACAAGTCTGAATATTTTGGCAAGTTCAAAGAGTTTCGGGCATATGTGGAGAAGCATCAGGGTAAGAGTATCAAGACACTGCGTTCAGATCATGGTGGGGAGTACCTGTCCCATGAATTTCGAGATTACCTCACTGAGGTAGGAATTCAGTCTCAGTTGTCTGCACCTGGCACGCCACAGCAGAATGGGGTAGCAGAAAGGAGGAATCGGACTCTTATGAAAATGGTTAGGTCCAAGATAAGCTATAGTGATTTGCCAAATTCATTCTGGGGATATGCCTTGGAAACGACAATGTGTATTCTTAATCTTGTACCATCTAAAACCGTGCCTTCAACCCCAGTAGAGTTGTGGAACGGGCGGAAGCCCAGTCTAAGACATCTCAGAATTTGGGGCTGCCCAGCACATGTGCTTAAGGCAGATACGGCTAAGTTAGATGCAAGAACAGAATTAATGCTGTTTGTAGGATATCCTAGGGGAACGAAAGGTGGTCTATTCTATAGTCCTAAAGATCAGAAGGTGGTGGTAAGTACCAACGCTAGATTTTTAGAAAAGGACTATGTCTTAGATCACAAGCCCAAGAGTAAGATAGTACTAGAAGAGCTTAGATGACAAACTACTAATCCTGATGCACCAGCACAAGTAGATACACCACACACTGCACATGAGATCACAGATGATGCGCCTACACAGGCGGTGCCTCGTCGTAGTGGGAGGGTTGTGAGATAGCCAGACAGGTTCGTTGGCATGGGAGAGGTTTCAGACCTAGTCCTAGGTGTGCCTGAACCTGACCCAGTTAACTACAATGAGGTGCTTCAAGATAAAGATGCAGAATCTTGGCGTAAGGCATTGATATCCGAGATGGGGTCAATGGACCACAATCAAGTCTGGGAGCTTGTGGACCTGCCTGATGCGTTTAAGCCCATTGGATACAAATGAGTCTACAAACGTAAGAGAGGATCTGACGGGAAGGTGGAAACCTTTAAAGCTAGGCTGGTGGCGAAGGGGTATACTCAGAAAGAGGGAATCGATTATGAGGAAACCTTCTCCCCGGTAGCCATGCTTAAGTCGATCCGGATTCTCTTGGCCATAGCTGCTTATATAGATTATGAGATTTGGCGGATGAATGTCAAGACAGCTTTCCTAAATGGAAGTCTTGAGGAAACCATCTTTATGCAGCAACCAGAGGGATTCATTAAAAAAGGCCAAGAGCATAAGGTTTGCAGGCTTAAGAGGTCTATTTGTGGACTTAAGCAGGCATCCAGATCTTGGAACATCCGGTTTGATGAGGTAATCCAGTCTTTTGGATTTACTCAATGTCTGGATGAGCAATGTGTATATCGCAGACGTGATGGAAACTCAGTGGTGTTTCTTGTGCTTTACGTAGATGACATTCTATTGATTGACAATAACAAGAAAGTGTTATCAGACGTAAAGGCATGGCTGTCCAAGCAATTTGATATGAAGGACATAGGGGAAGCGGGACATATCCTTGGGATCAAGATTATTCGAGATCGTAGAAAACGTTCGTTAACGCTCTCCCAAGCTTCGTACATAGACACGATTCTGGCCCGTTTTAACATGCAGAACTCCAAGAAAGGTTTTCTACCTTTCAGGCACGGAGTGTTCCTATCTAAGGAGCAGTCTCCTAAGACTTTTGAGGAGATAGAGACCATGAGGACAGTTCTATATGCTTCGGCAGTAGGAAGTCTCATGTATGCCATGTTGTGTACGAGGCCTGATATCTGTTATACCGTTGGCATGGTGAGCAGATATCAGAGTAACCCCGAGAAAACTCATTGGGAGGCAGTAAAATACATTCTCAAGTATTTGCGCAGAATGAGAGACCAAGTTCTGGTCTATCAGGTGTCTGAGCTGGTACCCCGAGGTTACACGGATTCAGATTTCCAAGGCTACAGGGACAAGAGTAAGTCTACCTCAGGGTATGTGTTTACTCTAGGAGGTGGAGCCATAGTTTGGCGGAGTGTCAAGCAGAAATGCGTGGCGGACTCTACCATGGAGGCTGAGTATGTTGTCACATCAGAGGCAGCGAAAGAAGCAGTATGGCTCAAGAACTTCCTAGTGGACTTAGATGTGATTCCTGGTTTGCAGAAGTCTATCACGGTTTATTGTGATAACAACGGTGCAGTAGTAAACTTGAAGGAACCACGAGCCCACAAGGCGAGTAAACATATACAGCGCAAGTACCACCTGATACGAGACATCGTAAAAAGGGTAGACGTGGTCATGGCTAAGATAGCATCAGAGGATAACCTTGCAGATCCGTTCATGAAAACATTGACTTCTAAAGTCTTTGAGGCTCACGTGAAGGGCATGGGGATCAGATGCTTAGAAGAGCCTTGACAGTTTTTCTAGACAGATAGCAGTAGATTGGGTAGGATTGTATGTAGTTGTATACTTAAAGCACAACTTAAGTATTAGTGGGAGATTGTTGGAGTAGAATACATAAGCTATGCTTGTATTGTACAGTTTCCCAGTTTAATATATCGATTTGTGTTTCAGTCATATCTTATTGTGCATTAATGTCCATTTATATTATGTAAGTAGATGATGAGGCGTCTGGTGCGACACAGTAGATCTCATCATTGGTTGAAAGACATAATATATAAATGAGGTTCGTAACCGAGACAGCTTTGGACAAACTGTCAGTCTAGGTTATTATGTGATTCAGATAATTAGTTTGTCTAAACTAATTAAATCATATAGATATGCCCGGGGCATATTGAACTTGACTCTTAGGAATGTTTTGTCTTGTACTGATTTAATATACAAATCGATCCTTGTATTCTATCTCTAAATCCCTAGACTCGAGTGGGCATGAGGATTAGACATAGTGTACTTTGATCTGCCAATGGGTGAGGTCAAATGTGGCCAATAGTCTCGATGGGTTGGGTGCATGTGTTTAGTTACTTGGTGTGCTGCTGCTTGTCGAAAGGAAACCATGTACCGGTGCATCCGGGGTGATGGTGCTCCCGAGATGAACTCGAAATGTTTATTACACTAAACTGGCCAGTGGACTTATGTCCGGTATAGTAAAAAGGTCGAGTGGTACTAGTCTCGGAATTAAAGAATTTGATAAATTAATTTATCAGTATATTAATGAATTAACGAGCACTATATCTTTGATGTGGGGAGATTATGAATATAATTTAATTAAGTTGTTCCAGAAGCAATTCTGGTGTAGGTTGGTAGTGCCATAATTAATCCGTTAGTGGTACGATTAATTATGTACTGGGTTGTTGACAAAGGTAGATTTAATTAATTTATAAATTAATTAATCCTTGTGTCAGTTGGTTGTGAATCATCCCAGGAACTGGTTTGGGATAAGTGAATCCCCGTGTCAGTTGGGAGTGATTCATCCCAGGAACTGGATTGGGATAAGTGAATCCCTGTGACAGTTGGGAGTGTATCAGTCCAGGAACAGGATTGAAGGAAACAGAATCTGTATCAGTCCAGAAACAGGATTGAAGGAAAACAGAAACCCAGTAGGAAGACCAATCCTAAACCAACTTGGAGTCTCTCTTGTAACTCTATAAATAGACAAGGGATCAGTCATTCCAGATAACACAATTAATCCACAGGATTTCTAGAGAGAGAAAATTCTAGAGAGAAAAAACGTTTTTTTCTCTCCAAGTCAAATTTTCAAGAAAGTGTGCAGCTGGTTTTTGGGTTTCTTGTGGCTAAAATTTTGGCCTTGGTTTATACCAGCTGCGCGTAGCTTTCTCTCTCTACTGACGGTGCGTTTATAGTACGTGCCAGGTGCTGCGGGGCTAGAGTTTTCTAGCAGGTGGATTGTGGTGAGTAGCTGATCAATTGACTTCTAGTTCGTTGCCCACACAACGTGAAGTCATAGTCTTGAGGCATCCAAGAGAATCACCAAGTGCACGCTTCAAAGGTACTTTTCTAAGATTCCGCTATAATAGAAATTTTTGTTGCGTGGTAAATCGAGCAAGTGCAAACCCAGATCCTACCAAAATCTTTCAAGAATGACTACCGGGGAGAAGGTTTCCTCATAATCGATTCCCTCTTTCTGAGTATACCCCTTCACCACCAGCCTAGCTCTAAAGGTTTCCACTTTTCCATTTGGTCCTCTCTTACGTTTGTAGACCCACTTGCATCCAATGGGCTTAAACCCATCAGGCAGGTCCACAAGCTCCCAGACTTGATTGTTGTCCATTAACCCCATCTTGGATATCATTGCCTTACACCAAGATTCTGCATCTTTATCTCGGAGAGCGTCATTGTAGTTTACTGAGTCATGTTCAGGTGCACCTGGGACTAGGTCTGAGGCATCTCCCACGCCAATGAACCCATCGGGCTGTCTCACAACTCTCCCACTACGATGAGGCACCACCTGTGTAGGCGCATAATCTGTGATCTCATGTGCAGTGTGTGGTGTATCTACTTGTCCTGGTGCATCAGGATAAGTAGTTGTCTTCTAAGCTCTTATAGTACTATCTTACTCTTGGGCTTGTGATCTAAGATATAGTCTTCCTCCAAAAATCTAGCGTTGGTGCTAACCACCACTTTCAGATCTTTAGGACTATAAAACAGACCACCTTTCGTTCCCCTATGATATTCTACAAACAACATTAATTCTGTTCTCGCATCTAACTTAGCCGCATCTGCCTTAAGCACATGTGCTGGGCAACCCCAAATTCTGAGATGTCTTAGACTAGGCTTTTGCCCGTTCTAAAACTCTACTGGGGTTGAAGGCGCGGTTTTAGATGGTACAAGATTAAGAATATACATCGCTGTTTCTAAGGCATATCCCCAGAACGAACTCAACAAATCACTATAGCTTATCATCAACCTAACCATTTCCATGAGAGTTCGATTTCTTCTTTCTGTTACACTATTCAACTGTGGCGTGCCAGGTGCAGACAACTGAGACTGAATTTTTACCTCAATGAGGTATTCTCAAAATTCGTGGGAGAGGTACTCCCCACCACGATTTGACCGCATTGTCTTGATACTTTTACCATGATGCCTCTCCACATCTGCCCAAAACTCTTTGAACTTGCCAAAGCACTCAGACTTGTAACGCATTAGGTAAATGTACCCGTACCTTGAGTAGTCATCCCTGAACGTCACGAAATACACAAACCCACCTCGTGCTTGGACTGACATTGGTCCACACAAGTCAGAATGAATTAACTCTATTACTTCTTTTGCTCTATAACCTTTTGCTTTAAAAGGTCTATTGGTCATCTTACCCTCCAAGCAAGATTCGCAGGTTGAATAACTGTCAATCTCTAATGAACCTAAAGGTCCATCATTGACCAACCTCTGAATCCTACTAAGGTTTATGTAACCTAGTCTGAGATGCCAAAGATAGGTTTGACTCATTTCAGAAGGTTTCTTTCTCTTATTAATGTTAGATAAAGAGCTATCTGTTTCTATGTTTTGCACAACATGGGACTTAGAGTTAACCACAAACAAATTGTCTGCCAATAAACCAGAACAAATAAGTTTTCCATTTCTTCTAATAACAACACAATCATCAGAAAAAATAAACTTATAACCATTCTTTAAGAGTTTAGAAACCGAAATAAGGTTCTTTCTAAAACTCGGTACATAAAGACAATTAACTAACTCTAAACTAGAATTCTCGAAATTCAGAGTAACTACTCCCACTGCTTCTACTGACACTCTTGTAGTGTCACCCAATTAGATATCCATTTCATTTTCTCTAAGCTTCCGAGTTATTAGGAACGCTTGCAAAGAATTACAAACATGGTCAGTGGCACCTGAATTCACACACCAAGTATTTGTGGGAATCGCCGCTAAACATGTCTCAGTAATTAAGGCAGAAACTATTGTACTTATAAGCTTTGGACAATCCGATTTCCAATGTCCCATCTTATTGCACTTGAAGCACTTGTCTTTCGACTTCTTCTTTGCAATATCTGGCTTAGGCACAATTTGTGCCTTTTGAGCTATTCTCTCAAGCTTTCTCTTCTTATTTCTAGCCTCAGGCTCAGAAGAAGATTCTAAAGCTTTGCCTACTACTAAAGCTTACGTCTTCTCTTGAAGAAGACTTTTAGCCGCCACCAACTTTGCCAAGAGCTCGGATGAAGTACACAACATCTCACTGATGTTGTAGTTCAACCGAATCTGCTCATAGCTTTGAGGCAAGCTCCGGAGGACAATATCAACTTTGGTTTCACCAACAATTTCGCCTCCCACTACCTCAACCTTGTTGATGTTACTAATCACGTCAATGACATGATCTCTCACAGGAGTGCTTTCAGCCATAAGGACAATGTCCAAGTTACTACTCCAATCGACATAATTAGGTCCAGTTAACTTGTTGTTTTTCAATATAGTAGCTAAGGGGTTGAATGCCATATCGAAAAATGTAAATTAAACAGACAATGTTTTAGTTATCTAACCTAGAATTTCGAAAATAAGGAAATTCTATCAATTATTGACTTCCCTCAAAACAATAATCTTAATCCACTAACATCTCATTCATCGGGAATCTCGCAAGCCACGCAATGTGGACGTTTACGTTAACCCACATTCGTTTGAGAAGAACCAAGTTCATTAACTACACTATCTGACCAAATGATCTATTGATCAATGTAGCTAATAGTCGGTACTGTTAGCCGTACAAATAAGTAACGTAACCTCGAGGGAGGAATACTACAGATCGTACACTAAGTGTGTACCATTATGTGACTTCTGAGTTTGTTACCTCAGGATAGTGCGCCTCAGATGGAGAGGGTGTTGCATTTCTCCTAGTTAAACTTACTCTAGTCATCTTACTCAGAAATTCATAATCAAGTTATCTCCGGGTTGGACTCATCCGAATGGAGAAAGGCCCTAATGTCAACGCTCAAGCCCACCCACATCACATATGAACTCGTAATGGTGGCCATGGTGATATTAAACTAACCCGCTCCCACTTAGAATTCAAAATTGAGGGTTTTTCTGATTTTAACATGCAATTAACTATGTGCAACCATAAAACCATCATGCTTTAAAATCATGCATCTAAAATACAACATAAATATAAAGCACAAAAATTAAAACAATGAATACGGGAAATAAATGCCAAAATTAAATTTCTCGACTAACATGGTTTTAATCGCTTCCATCTTCTGCCTTGATCTCGTGTCTCGCCACCCAACTCGATGGATTGAGTCTTGATCTTGAAAAATGAAAATTGGAGAAAAATGGGCTAAAAACGCGACAGTTGCTTCGTTCAACAACTGTCACGCATTGCTGCTGCGCCTGTTGTCGCGTGCTGGCGCAGCAACCTGCTACACCGTGTGGCATCACTGCTGATGCTGCTGGCGATTGCCGACGGTGGCTCCCGCCGGCGAGTCATCGCTGGTGCCGCCCCCTGCCGCCAATCTCTTCTTTGCTTCTTCCCACGCTATTTGGTCTTCTTGCAATTCATTCTGGTTTTCCTGGGTTTTTACGAATTAACGATAACCCAAAACCCACAAATTCAAATTGCCCACCATAACTTCTTCGATTATGATAAATTAATTCTCCTACTACGAGGCTTTCTAGAAAAATTAAATAATCAAAATTACATAGAAAAAATCCTACTACAAATTTGATCTAATCCTACACGGCTTCCAGCACGTGGTTATACTATTACAAACATTCATAATAAAATCAAATCCTGACATGTGCCAAAGTTTAATTAAAATGCATACAAACATAACCATAATAGCCGGGATTTCTTAACCACCTGCAAATAAAACCATGTGATAAATCGAAGAAGCACAAAACCCAAAACCAGGCTCTGATACCAATTGAAAGATTATCTGCCCGAGCCTAGCTAGAAACTCACTTTTGTGCTATGCATTCCAGAATCGGAATCTCTGGCCAGGCCTAGACTCTAGCACTATTGCTATTCCAACCCTTGATTGAAATAACATTGTGCAGGATCTGGGTTTGCACTAATTCGATTTATCACGCAACAAAATATAACCAAAACATAAATCGATATATTAACTGGGAAAATGTACAATACAAGCATAGCTTATATATTCATCTCCAACACCTTAAACCCCAGTAGAGTTGTGGAACGGGCGAGAGCCTAGTCTAAGACATCTCAGAGTTTGGGGTTGCCCAGCACATGTGCTTAAGGCAGATACGGCTAAGTTAGATGCAAGAACAAAATTAATGTTGTTTATAGGGTATTCTAGGGGAACGAAAGGTGGTCTGTTTTATAGTCCTAAAGATCAGAAGGTGATGATTAGTACCAACACTAGATTTTTAGAGGATACTATATCCTAGATTACAAACCCTAGAGTAAGATAGCACTAGTAGAGCTTAGGAGACAAACTGATAATCCTAATGCACCAGCACAAGTAGATACACCACACACGCACAAGATATCACAAATGATGTGCCTACACAGGTGGTGCCAAGTCGTAGTGGGACGGGTGTTAGACAGCCTGATAGGTTCACTGGCGTGGGAAAGGCCTCATACCTAGTACCAGGCACGCTTGAACCTGACCCATGAACTACAATGAGCCTCTCTAAGATAATGATGCAGAATCTTGGCGAAAGGCAATGATATCCGAAATGGGGTCAATGGACCACAATCAAGTCTCAGAGCTAGTGGACTTGCCTGATAGTTTTAAACCCATTGGATGTAAGTGGGTCTACAAACGCAACAGAGGACCTGAAGGAAAGGTTGAAACCTTTGAGGCTAGGCTGGTGGCGAAGGGGTATACCAAGAAAGAGGGAATTGATTATGAGGAAACTTTTTCCCCGGTAGCCATACTTAAGTCGATTCGGATTCTCTTGGCCATAGCTGATCATTTAGATTATGAGATATGGAAGATGGATGTCAATGCAGCTTTCCTCAACGGAAGTCTTGAGGAAACTATTTAAATGCAACAACCAGAGGGATTCATTAAAAAAGGCCAAGAGCATAAGGTTTGCAGGCTTAAGAGGTCCATTTACAAACTTAAGCAGGCATGCAGATCTTGAAACATCAGGTTTGATGAGGTAATCTAGTTATACAGATTAACTCAGTATCCGGATAAACAATGTGTGTACCGGAGACGTGATGGAAACTCGGTGGTATTTCTTGTGCATTATGTAGATGACACTCTATTGATTGGCAACAACAAAAAAGTGTTATCAGATGTAAAGGCATGGTTGTCCAAGCAGTTTGATATAAAGAAGGAATCGTACAGATGTGGAGAAGCATCATGGTAAGAGTATCAAGATACCGCGATCAGATTGTGGTGAGGAGTACCTGTCCCATAAATTTTGAGAATACCTTAGTGAGGTCCGTATTCTATCTCAGTTGTCTGCACCTAGCACACCACCGCAGAACGGTGTAGCAGAAAGAAGGAATCGTACTCTCATGGAAAAGGTTAGTTCGTTCTTGGGATATGCCTTAGAAACAGCGATGTATAATCTTAATCTTGTACCATCTAAAACCGTGTCTTCAACCCCAGTAGAGTTGTGGAATGGGCGAAAGCCTAGTATAAGACATCTCAGAGTTTAGGGTTACCCTGCACATGTGCTTAAGGCAAATGCAGCTATGTTAGATGCAAGAACAAAATTAATGTTGTTTGTACGATATCCTAGAGGAACGAAAGGTGGTCTGTTTTATAGTTCTAAAATCAAAAGGTGATGGTTAGTACCAAGGCTAGATTTTTGGAGGAAGACTATATCCTAGATCACAAGCCCAAAAATAACATAGTACTAGAAGAGCTTAGGAGACAAACTAATAATCCTGATGTACCAGGACTAGTAGATACACCACAGACTGCACAAGATATCACAGATGATGCACCTACACAGGTGGTGCCTCGTCGTAGTGGGAGGGTTGTTAGACAGCCCGACAGGTACATTGGCGTGGGAAAGGCCTCAGACCTAGTCCCAGGCACGCCAGAACCTGACCCAGTAAACTACAATGAGGCTCTCCGAGATAAAGATGCAGAATCTTGGTGAAAGGCAATGATATCCGAGATGGGGTCAATTGACCACAATCAAGTCTTGAAGCTTGTGGACCTGCCTGATGGTTTTAAACCCATTGGATGTAAGTGGGTATATAAAAGCAAGAGCGGACCTGACCGAAAGGTTGAAACCTTTAAAGCAAGCTAGTAACGAAGGAGTATACTCAGAAAAAGGGAATCGATTATGAGGAAACTTTCTCCCCGGTAGCCATACTTAAGTCGATTCAGATTCTCTTAGCCATAGCTGCTCATTTAGATTAAGAGATATGGCAAATGGATGTCAAGACATCTTTCCTTATTGGAATTCTTGAGGAATCCATTTTTATGCAGTAACCAGAGGGATTCGTTGAAAAAACCAAGAGCATAAGGTTTGCAGGCTTAAGAGGTCCATTTATGAACTTAAACAGGTATCCAGATCTTTGAACATCCGATTTGATGAGGTAATCCAGTCATACGAATTTACTTAGTGTCCGGATGAGCAATGTGTGTACCGCAGACATGATGAAAACGCGATGGTGTTTCTTGTGCTTTATGTAGATGACATTCTATTGATTGGCAACAACAAGAAAGTGTTATAAGACGTAAAGACATGGCTGTCCAAGCAGTTTGATATGAAGGACTTAGGGAAATGGGACATATCCTTGGAATTAAGATAATTCGAGATCGTAGGAAACTTTCATTAACATTCTCCCAAGCTTCATACATAGATACGATTCTGGCCCGTTTTCATATGCAGAACTCCAAGAAAGGTTTTCTACCTTTTAGACACAGAGTGCATCTATCTAAAGAACAGTCTCCCAAGACTGTTGAGGAGATAGAGACCATGGAGACAGTTCCTTATACTTCTGCAATACGAAGTCTCATGTACACCATGTTGTGTATGAGGCCTGATATCTGTTATGCAGTTGGCATTGTAAGCAGATATCAGAGTAACCTCAGGAAAGCTCATTGGGAAGTAGTAAAATGCATTCTCAAGTATTTATGCAGAACGCGAAACTAGGTGTTGGTCGGTCAGGTGCCTGAGCTAGTACCCCGAGGTTACACAGATTCATATTTCCAAGGTGACAGGGACAAGAGCAAGTCTCCTGAGGGTATGTGTTTACTCTAGGAGATGGAACCATAGTTTGGCATAGTGTCAAGCAGAAATGTGTGGCAGACTCTACCATGGAGGCTGAATATGTTGCCGCATCAGAGGTAGCGAAGGAAGTGTGGCTCAAGAACTTCCTAGTGGACTTAAATGTGATTCCTAGTTTGCAGAAATCTATAACAGTGTATTGTGATAACAACAGTGCAGTAGCAAACTCGAAGGAACCACGAGCCCACAAGGTGAGTAAACATATACAGTGCAAGTACCACCTAATACGAGACATCAAAAAGAGGGAAGACGTGGTTGTGGTTAAGATAGCATCAGAGGATAACCTTGCAGATCCGCTCACGAAGACATTGACTTCAAAAGTCTTTGAGTCTCACGTGGAGGGCATGGGGATCAGATACATAGGAGAGCCATGACAGTTTTTTCTAGATATATAGTAGCAGAGTGTATAGGAGTTGAATGTAGGTGTATACTTAAAGCACAGCTTAAGTATTAGTGGGAGATTATTGGAGTTGAATACATAAGCTATGCTTGTATTGTACATTTTCCCAGTTAATATATCAATTTATTTTTTGGTTATATTTTGTTGTGCATTATTTGTCCATTTATATTATGTAGTTAGATGATGGGGTGTCTTGTGTGACATAGTAGATCTCATCATTCGTTAAAAGACATAATATATAAATGAGGTTCGTAACCGAGATAGTTTTGGACAAACTGTCGGTTTAGGTTATTATGTGATTCGGATAATTTGTTTGTCTAAACTAATTGAATCATATAGATATGCCCGGGGAGTATTGAACTTGACCATTTAGAATGATTTGTCTTGTACTGATTTAATAGACAAATCGTTCTTAGTATTCTATCTCTTAATCCCTAGACTTGAGTGGGCATGAGGATTAGACATAGTGTACTTTGATCTACCAATGGGTGAGGTCAATATTGGCCAATAGTCTCGGTATGTTGGGTGCACGTGTTTTGTTACTTGGTGTGCTGCTGCTTGTCGAAATGAAACCATGTACCGGTACATCCGGGGTGATGGTGCTCTCCCGAGATGAGCTCATTATGTTTATTATACTAAACCCAGCCAGTGGACTTATGTCCGGTATAGTAAAAAGGTCGAGTGGTACTAGGCTCGAAATAAAAGAATTTAATTAATTGATTTATCAGTAAATTAATAAATTAACAAGCATTATATCTTTGATGTGGGGAGATTAAGAATAAATTAATTAAGTTATTCTAGAAGCAATTCTGGTGTAGGATGGTAGTGCCAAAATTAATCCGTTAGTGGTACGATTAATTTTGTAATGGATTAATTGAATAAGTGGAATTAATTAATTGATTAATTATCCCTAAGAGTTAATTAAGTAATTAAAAAAGTGAGATTATTTAGTTAATTAATTAAGTCTTAAATTTCAATTAGAATTAGGAAATCCTAGAGATTAGGAAATCTAATTGGATTTGGTTTATCCTATTAGATTGGTTACCTAATTAGATTTGAAAACTAATTAATTACGTAGACACATTAGGAAAACCAATCATAAACCAACTTGGGGTCTCTCTTGTAACTCTATATATAGACAAGGGATTAGCTATTACACATACACAATTCATAAGTTTCCAAGACAAGAAAACTAGAGAGATAAAATCCTAGAGAGAGAAATAATTTTGTCTCCCTCAAAGTCGGATTTCGAGAACTCCTAGCGGCTACCCTCTCTCATAGATCGGCCGACCGGTTGCTTCCCTAGCTTCTTCGTGGCGCGTGGACAAGGCGGGTAGCAGCTCGTGGATAATTGGCTGCGCGTGAAGCTACACGTGCAGGCGGTGGACGACGGAATATTCCAGCGAGGTTTTGGATGCAGTTTGTGTTGATTTCTAATCAATTGCTTGCTAGATCGTTACCCACAAAAAGTGCAATCAAAGTCTTTAGGAATACAAGCGATCACCTGAGTAAATGCTTCAATAGGTAATTCTTATGTTTCCGCTTTTAATTAAGAATTTATTTGTTGCGTGATAAATTGAATAAGTACATACCAAGATCCTACGCAATGTTATTTCAAGCAAGGGTTGGAATAGCGATTGTGCTAGCATCTAGGCGTGGCCAGAGATTCCGATTTTGGAATGCGTAGCATGAAAGTGAGTTTTTGGCTAGGCTCGGGCATATAATCTTTCATGGAGAACTATCAAGGTTCAGCTAAGTATCTAACTCTCATGCCCTTCATCTGGTTCTCAAAGACTTTTGCGGTCAATGCTTTTCATGAATGGATCTGCAAGGTTGTCTATTTATACTATCTTCATCCACGTCTTCCCTTTTCATAATTTCTCGTATTGGGTGGTACTCGAGCTCTATGTGTTTACTCACCATGTGGATTTGTGGTTCCTTCAAGTTTCCCACTGCACTATTGTTATCGCAGTAAACTGTGATAAACCTGGGTAATTCAGGAATCACATCTACATCCACTAGGAAGTTCCTAAACCACATTGCTTCTTACGCTGCCTCTGAAGCAACGTATTTAGCGTCAATGGTGGACTCTGCCATGCATTTATGCTTGACACTCCGCCATTACTATAGCTCTACTCCCCAGAGTAAACACAAACCCAGAGGTAGACATTCTTTTGTTATATCACTTTGGAAACCTTAATCTATGTAACCCCTAGCTCTTGCGCCTGATAGAGTAAAATTTAGTTCTTTATTATGCACAAATACTTGAGCTTTTCCTGGGTTACACTGATATTTGCTAACGAAACCATCGGCAAAGCAAATATCAGCCTCGTACACAACACAACATACATGAGACTTCTTATTGCAGATGCATAAGGAACTGTTTTTATGGCTTCTATCTACTTAGGAGACTGCTCCTTAGATAGATGCACTTCGTATCTGAAAAGTAGGAAATCTTATTAGAGTTATGCATGCTAAAACGAGTCAGATTCATATCTATGTAGGAATCATAAGAAAGTGTCTGTGAACATCTCCTACGATCTCGAATAATCTCGATCCCAAGGATATGTCCACCCTTTCCCAAATCCTTCATATCAAACTTGCTTGAATGACTATGCTTTTATGTCTAACAATCCATTCTTACTGTTGAAAATAAGAAGAATATCATCTACGTAAAGTACAAGAAACACCATTGAGTTTCTATCACGCCTGTGGTACACACAATGCCTATTCGGACACTGGGTCTGGTTTATGAGCGCCAGGGATCAAAATCCGAAGATTTTTCCAAGCCCACGTACCTCTTGTTAGTTTTGAATACTGAAAAGCTATTGCTTGTATGAAGAACTAATATCCACAGTTGACATATCATTTTGTTTCAGTATTAAATTTGTTCTGTTATATCGTCGAACTAGATAACGAGGTGTGAAAGACACAGTAGATCTCGTTATTGGTTAAAGTATTGATATATAAAAAGAATGCTCATAACTGAGATAGTCTGAACATACTATCGGTAAGGTTATTGTTTCATTTGGAAATTAGTTTGTCTAGACTAATTAAATCATACGGATGTGTCCAGGGCATATTGAGCATGACCATTTTGGATAGAATTAACTTGTACTGATTGGCATAGTTAATTCTATCCTAGTATTTTAATCTCTTAATCTCGAGATTAGGACGGGCATGAGAGATAGATATCGTATGCTTTGATTTGCCAAAGGGTGCGGTCAATTGAGGCCTAAATCTCGATAAGTTAGGTATGCTGTGTTTAGCTTCTTGTGTGCCGTTGCTAGTTGGGAGAATCCACTTCCCAGTTTGCCAGGTTGATGGCGCTCCCGAGATGAGCTCGTAAGGTTTGTTATACTAAACCCGTCCGGTAGACTTTATGTCCGATATAATAAGAAAGTCGAGTGGTACTAATCTCAGATACCAAGAAGTCGGTGAATTAATTTGTCAGTAAATTGATGAACCAACGAGCACTAGATCTTTCATGTGGGGAGATCGAAGAATAATAAAGTGAGCGCGATGTAAAGTCATTTTTGAGCGATAGTTCAATAATTGGTCCATTAGTGGTACGACTAATTATGCGTTTGACTAATTGACAAAGTGAATTAATTAATCCTAAAGGTTTAATTAATATTTAATTGACTAAGTGGATTAAGAAATTAATTCATAGAATTAATTAATCCTAAGGATTTGATTAAATTAAATTAACGAAGTGGGTTAAGAAATTAATTCAAAAGGCTGGATTGGAGTTGATTAGTCTAGGGAAGACTAAGGGGTCAATGAACGTCAAACACCAAGGCCCAACTCAAAAGCACACTAGGTCTCCTAGCTAATGTTAGGCACATTTGAAGACATTAGAAACCTTGCAGGCAAATGCCTTAAAAGTGAGAAAGACAAGCCTAGAGAGAGAATTTCTTCTCCTTCCTTAAGAGTTCTTTCTCAAAGGCGGTTTGCTATCTTTCTTTTCGAGAAACTCAGCCCACGATTCTAGAAACCCAAGATCACCACCTAGCTGAAAGATTTTGGTAGGATCTGGGTTTGCACTTGCTCGATTTACCACGCAACAAAAATTTCTATTAATGCGGAATCTTAGAAAAGTACCTTTGAAGCGTGCACCTGGTGATTCTCTTGTATGCCTCAAGACTATGACTTCACGTTGTGTGGGTAACGAACTAGAAGTCAATTGATCAGCTATCACCACAATCCACCTGCTAGAAAACTCTAGCCCCGCAGCACCTGGCACGTACTATAAACGCACCGCCCGCAGAGAGAGAAAGCTACGCGCAGCTGGTATAATCCAAGGCCAAAATTTCAGCCACTAGAAACCCAAAAACCAGCTGCACACTTTCTTGAAAATTCGACTTGGAGAGAGAAACGTTTTCTCTCTCTAGAATTTTCTCTCTCTAGAAATCCTGTGGATTACTTGTGTTAATTGTTGTATCTGAATGACTTATCCCTTGTCTATTTATAGAGTTACAAGAGAGACTCCAAGTTGGTTTAGGATTGGTCTTCCTACTGGGTTTCTGTTTTCCTTCAATCCTGTTTCTGGACTGATACAGATTCTGTTTCCTTCAATCCTGTTCCTGGACTGATACACTCCCAACTGTCACAGGGATTAACTTATCCCAATCCAGTTCCTGGGATGAATCACTCCCAACTGACACAGGGATTCACTTATCCCAAACCAGTTCCTAGGATGATTCACAACCAACTGACACAAGGATTAATTAATTTCTCAATTAATTAAATCTACCTTTGTCAACAACCCAGTACATAATTAATCGTACCACTAACGGATTAATTATGGCACTACCAACCTACACCAGAATTGCTTCCGGAACAACTTAATTAAATTATATTCATAATCTCCCCACATCAAAGATATAGTGCTCGTTAATTTATTAATTTACTGATAAATTAATTCATCAACTTCTTAATATTCTGAGACTAGTACCACTCAACCTTTTTACTATACCGGACATAAGTCCACTGGCCAGGTTTAATATAATAAACATTTCGAGCTCATCTCGGGAGCACCATCACCCCGGACGCACCGGTACATGGTTTTCTTTCGACCAGCAGTAGCACACCAAGTAACTAAACACGCGCACCCAACCCACCGAGACTATTGGCCACATTTGACCTCACCCATTGGCAGATCAAAGTACACTATGTCTAATCCTCATTCCCACTCGAGTCTAGGGATTGAGAGATAGAATACAAGGATCGATTTGTCTATTAAATCAGTACAAGACAAATCATTCCTAAGAGTCAAGTTCAATATGCCCCGGGCATATCTATATAATTCAATTAGTTTAGACAAACTAATTATCTGAATCACATAATAACCTAAACCGACAGTTTGTCCAAAGCTGTCTCGGTTACGAACCTCATTTATATATTATGTCTTTCAACCAATGATGAGATCTACTGTGTCGCACCAGACACCTCATCATCTACTTACATAATATAAATGGACGATTAATGCACAACCAGATATGACTGAAACACAAATCGATATATTAAACTGGGAAACTGTACAATACAAGCATAGCTTATGTATTCTACTCCAACACTAGCTGGCCCAAAAAGTCCAATCGATGCCCATTTTTTCGGCCGAAGTGCCGAAAAAGTTTTTGGATAAATTGGGCCCATTTTTGCTGTTTTTGGAGTGGGCTTTGTTTGTTTGTTGTGTTGATACTTTGGCTCATTCCTTTTGGTTCGCCAAAGTCTATATCTACTAGCAAATAACTTACCCACGAAGTTTTATTGAGGCGGTGTGGGTTTTCAGATTAGAATCAGTTTCCAGGGCTAGATCTGTTTTTCAGATTTGCGAGTTTCTTGAAGTGGATTTCGTTGGATTTTTTTTGCCAATTCCTTTAGCCACCTCTTAGTTACTTGCCCACCCATGTTCGAGGTTGTTTGGAGTTATCCTTAGGATTTTGTGTGGAATTTGCGCTAAAGACTTGGTTTTTTGCAGCAGGCGGTAAATAAGAGGCTGATCTTCGGGCAACGATCTGCTAAGAATCTGACGAGTTTTTTGACGTGGGTCTTTTTAGGATTTCTTCCTTAGTGGCTTAAATACCCTGTGGATAATATCCCACACAATTTTGGGGTAGAAACAGATTCATTATCGGGATTTTCTGGTGATTGGTCCCAGGCGGTAAATAAATAGATTTTCCAATTTTGGTTTTCTTTTTCCGTGGGACTTCGCTTCAAAGTTATAATCTTTAATCCTTCCACTTTAATTAAAGATTTAATCTTTCAGCATTATTTTAATAAATTGAACTAGTATAAGCCTAAATTCGTTCAGGGGGAATGAATTTGAGCCTGAGTTGAGTCGAAAGTCTTCGATTCTGGAATGCATTGCACGAAAGTTAGATTTTCGATTTAGCCCGGGTGTTCTGTTTCCTTCAAATTGGTATCTGAGCGAGTGTTTTGGATTTATACTTGTTTGATTTATTACACGGCTTTATTTTGGCATTATTATTTTTGTCAAAATGTTTAAACAGGTGGTTATTAGTTTTCTGCTCTTATGGTAGATTTATTTTTCATTCATAAACCCCGGGACATGTCCAGGCTCGTTTTGTTTTATTGAATGGAAATGTCTATAATAGTAATGACCATGAGCTCGAAGCCGTGTAGGATTAGATAAATCTTTTAGTAGAATTTAATCTAATGTTGTCGTCTTTAAATTCCTAGAAAACGCCTTTGTATATAGGAATAGGAATTTATGTATTATGACAAAGATGTTATTGTGGGTAACTCATATTCGTGGGTTTTGATTTAGCGTAATTTTGGGTGATTCCTAATTACGTAGAAAATCAAGAAAACCCGGACAAATTAGGAGGAACCAAATAATGAGTCATTGTAGGCAAAGTGAATTTATGGTTTTTAGTTTTGTCGTAATTTTGGGTGATTCCTAATTACGTAGTGAACCAAGAAAAACAAGATAAATTCTAAAGGTCCTTATAACGAGAGGGAGAGATGCGATGTGACGTGTCAACAAAGCGTTCAAAGGAAGCAACGATAGAGAAGGCCATAATAGTTGGGAAATGTTTAATTATGCATTTATTTCTCATTTTATGTTTTTTTCGTTGCTTGTGTGTTTTTGTTTTATGCCTGAGCGAAAACAAACCATTTTTTTAATAAGTGCAATTAACTAAGGTAGATTATTCACATATTAAAACTCCAACGGTTTTAATATGTGTGAATAACCAAAATTAAGATATTGCATGTTGGTTTTATAAGTGCAATTAACTAAGGTAGATTATTCGCATATTAAAACTCCAACGGTTTTATGGATGCGAATATCCATAGTTAAGATATTGTATGTTAAAACATAAAAATCCTCAAACTTAAAAATCTAAGTGAGAGCGGGTTGGTAAATATCCCCATGACCTCCATTACGGATTCATTTGTGATGTGGTTAAACTTGCGCATTGGCTTAGACCTTCATCCCTATCAGATGAGTTTTCAACCACATATATCACTGGAATGAATTTCTAAATGGATGACTATAGTGAGTTTAATTGGAGAAATTTGAGACACCCTCGCCATCTGAGGTGCATTAGTATCCTAAGTAACAAACCTAGAAGTCAAGTAATGGTATACACTTAGTGTACCGTTTGTAGTATCCCTCCCATCAAGGTTATGCTATTTATGTGTACAGCTAAAAGTATCGACTATTAACTTCATTGATCATAAAATCGTTTGTGAGATAATGGAATTAATGGACTTATGTTCTTCTCGAATGAATGTGGGTTGGCATAGACGTTCACCAATCATGACCTGCGTTAATCCCGGTGTGAGAGATGTCGGTGGGAGATTATATTGTTTTGAGGATATCAATATTTTTGAAAAAGTTATTGAAACTTGAATATTTATTTTCAGTTTCCGATATGGGGTTTAATACAATATTTGCCACACTAAAGGAGAACAAATTAACTAGTCCAAATTATATCAACTGGAAACGCGATTTGGACATTGTGCTCAAGGCTGAGCAATACAAGTTCGTGCTCACAGAGGTATGCCCAGAAATGCCAAATGACTAATATGGCTAAGGGCACACTTGTGAGAGATCACGTATTTGAGATGATTAGTAACATCAATGAGATTGAGGTTTTAGGAGGTGATACTCCAGGGTTTGCCTCATAACTTTGAAGGCTGCTAATCAAGTGCTTAAGCCAGACATTGCCAAGAAGAAGAAGCCGAAAAGCAAGTGCTTCAAATATGGCAAGGCAGGACATTGGAAGCCAGATTGTCCAAAGCTCAAAAGTACGATCATTTTGCCTTAGTTACTGAGACATGTTTAGTGGTGATTCCCACAAATACTTGGTGTGTGAATTCTGTAACCACCAATCATGTTTGTAATTCTTTGCAAGGTTTTCCAAATAACCCAAATGCTTAGAGAGAGCGAGATGGATGTTTACTTTGGTGACACTATCAGAGTGTCAGTGAAAGTAGTGGGAGTAGCTAGACTTATTTTCTAAATAATGCTGTGATAGTTTTTTGAATGATTGTCTTTATGATAAGAGTTTTAGAAAGAATTTACTTAATGTTTCTAAACTCTTATTGGATAGTTATAAGTTCATTTTATCTGATAATTCTGTTAGTGGAAAGAATGAGAAACTTACATATTCCAGTTCATTGGTGGACAATCTCTTCGTGATTAAAACTAACTCCCCGTAGTGCAATGACACTGAGATAAATAACACATCATTGAATCATAATGAGAGGGAATAACAATGTAAAATGAACCAAGCTCATTTTTGGCACATAAGACTAGGTCATATAAACCTGAGTAGAATTCAAAGGTTGGTAAATGATAGGCCCTAAGGCTCATTACATATTGACAGTTACGCAACCTACGAATTCTGATTGGAGGGTAGAATGACCAAGTAGTTTTTAAAGGTCAAAAGGTTTTAAGCGTTGGTTCATTCTGATTATGTGAACCTTTGATAATTCAGGCCAGAGGTAGTTTTCGAGAATTTTGTGATCTTCACAGATGACAACTTGAGGTACGGGTACATTTACTTGATGTGCCACCAGTCTGAATATTTTGGCAAGTTCAAAGAGTTTTGACAGATGTGGAGAACCATCATTGTAAAAGTATCAAGTCATTATGATTCGATCGTAGTGGCGAATAACTATCTGGTGAATTTAGGAGCAACTTATCAGAGATGAGAATTTAATCCCAGTTGGCTGCACCTAGCATATTCCAGCAGAATGGTGTAGCGGAACGGTGAAACAGAACCCGTATGGAAATGGTTAGATATGTGGTGAGTTACAGTGAGTTGCTCCATTCGTTTTGGGGATAAACCTTAGAAACAGCGGTTCACAATCTAAATCTTGTACCATCTAAGTCTGTGCCTTCAACCCCTGTAGAGATATGGTCAGGGCAAAAGCCCAGTATTAGACATCTCAGAATCCGGGATTGTTCAGTATATGTGCTTAAGGTATATGTGGACAAGTTAGATGCAAGATTGAAGGTAATGCTGTTTGTAGGATATCCCAGAGCAACAAAGGTTGGTTTATTCTATAGTGCTAAAGATTAGAAGGTGGTGGTTAATACCAACACTAGATTTTAGAAGAGGACTATATTCTAAACCATAAACCAAGTAACAAGATTGTGCTAGAAGAGCTTAAGGGACAGTCTAGAATTTCCTGATGCACAAATCCAAGTAGATGCATCACAGAATACTGCATGAACGGGCGTAAGCCCAGTTTAAGACATCTCAAAATTTAAGGTTTCCCAGAACATGTGCTTAAGGCAGACACGACTAAGTTAGATACAAAAAATGAAGTAATGCGGTTTGTTGGATATTCTAGAGGAACGAAAGGTGGTCTGTTCTATAGTCCTAAAGATCAGAAGGTGATAGTTAGCACTAACGCCAGATTTTTAGAGGAAGATTATATTCTAGATCACAAGCCCGAGAGTAAGATAGTACTAGAAGAGCTTTGGAGAAAAACTAATAATCCTGATGCACCAGCACAAGCAGATACATCACACATTGCACCAGATATCACAAATGATGCATCTACACAGGTGGTGCATTGTCGTAGTGGGAGAGATGTAAGACAACCCAACAGGTTTATTGGTGTGTAAGAGGCCTGAGACCTAATCCCAGGCACGCCTAATCCTGACCCAGTAAACTGCAATGAGGCTCTCCGAGATAAAGAAGCAGAATGTTGGCAAAAGGCAATAATATCCGAGATGGGGTCGATGGACCACAATCAAGTCTGGAAGCTTGCGGACCTGCCTGATGGGTTCAAACCCATTGGATGTAAGTGGGTCTACAAATGCAAGAGATGACCTGATGAAAAGGTTGAAACCTTTAAAGATAGGCTTGTGGCGAAGGGTATACTCAGAAAAAGGGAATCGATTATGAGAAAACCTTCTCCCCGGTGGCAATGCTTAAGTCGATCCAAATTCTCTTGGCCATAGCTGCTCATTTAGATTATGAGATATGGCAGATGGATGTCAAGACTGAAGGAAATAGAATAAGCTTGGGCTAAATCGAAAATCTCACTTTCGTGCAATACATTCCAGAATCGAAAACTTTTGACAAAGCTCAGGCTCAAATTTATTTTTCCATGAACGGATCTAGGCTAATACTTATTTAATTTATTAAATCGACAAACAACACACAAAAAATTGACTTTTAATAAAAGCGGAATACATAAAGGTTATACCTTTATTGTGAAGTTCAACGGAATAAGAAAAACCAAATCTTTATGTTGCGATCACCACTGGAATCCACTGGATTACTTCAAAAAGCCTCGAATATTGTGTGGGAAATACTCTATCGAGGTGTGCTATCAAGCCCATGAGAAACCCAAAATATCAAACCTTTAACCCAAAAAACTGTTGCCCACTACTTTTCTCGCCAAGAAAATTGAACCCCCTTCAACTCCGGTCACGATCTGCACAACTGAGATTGTGGATCACCAACCCAAGGGAGAGATCAACACAAACCCAACTGGATCAAGCACCCTGGAGTGATTAGAAGCAGCCGGCTGGACAAGATAAAAAACTTCCGTGAAGATTCAGCCAAAATATGAAAAATCTGGCCAAATTATTGATGAAACCGAGCGAAAATAAAATTCCAGCAATGGGCAACTCAAATAAGACGAAGAGCTATCTAAAAGTTTGATCTTTGAATTTAATCTAAATCGAGAAGTGAGATTCCAAGTTCGTTTTTTGAAAGAAACCCAATAAGGAAGGAGAGTCTCTCTCTCTAGAACTTTCTCACTCAAGAGGAAGACAAAGTTGTCTTGCAAGATTTTCTAAAGTTTCTTAAGGCATAAGCTTTCTATTTATAGGGAGCTCCAATGGAGACCTAGTGGGCTTTTGAGTTGGGCCTTTTAATTTGACTTTCATTGACCGCTTAGTCTTTCCTAGACTAATCAACTCCAATCAATCCATTTGAATTAATTTTTAACCCACTTCATTAATTTAATATAATCAAACCCTTAGGATTAATTAATTCATATAGAATTAATTTCTTAATACACTTTATCAATTAAATATTAATTAAACCTTTAAGATTAATTAATTCTCTTTTTCGATTAGTCAAATACATAATTAGTCGTACCACTATCGGACTAAATATGAAACTACCGCTCAAAAATGACTTTATATCGCGGCACTATATTTTCTTCTATCTCCCCACATTAAAGATCTTGTGCTTGTTGGTTTATCAATTTACTGAGAAACTAACTCACCAACTTCTTGGTATCAGAGATTAGTACCACTCGACCTTCTTATTATACCAGACGTAAAGTCCACTGGCCGGTTTTAGTGCAATAAACCTTACGAGCTCATCTCGGAAGCACTATCAACCCGACAAACCGGTAGGTGGATTGCTCTAACTATCAACGACACATAAGAAGCTAAACACTGCATACCCAACCTACCGAGGTATAGGCCTCAATTGACCGTATTCTTTGGCACATCAACGCATATGATATCTAACTGTCACGCCCGTCCCAATCTCGGGATTGAGAGACTGAATACTAGGACCGAATTGACTATGCCGATCAGTACAAGTTAATTCTATCCAAACTGGTTGTGCTCAATATGCCCCGGGTATATACGTGTGATTTAATTAGTCTAGATAAACTAATTTCCAAACCACACGATAACCTATACCGATAGTATGTCAGACTATCTCAAGTACAAGCATATTTTTTTATATCAATACTTTAACCAATAACGGTATCTACTGTGTCTTTCCACACCCCGTTATCTAGTTCTATGATATAATAGAACAATTTAATACTGAAACAAAATGATATGTCATCTGTGGATATTAGGTTTTGATACAAGCTTCAAAACTAACAATCTCCCACTAATACTCAAAGCTAAGCTAAGAAGTACAAAAACTGTCCAGCCTGCTATTACAATACTGTCATAATGAAATTTACAGAACACCTTTAAGCTCACTCACTTGGCTCCCTCAAGAATCTGACTCTCATGTCCTCCACATGTCTCTTAAAGACCTTGGGGGTCAATGGTTTTCTGAAAGGATCTGCAAGGTTGTCATCTGATGCTATCTTGGCCATGGTCACATCTCCCCTCTTTACGATCTCTTATATCAGGTGGTACTTGCGCTGTATGTGTTTACTCACTTTGTGGGCTCGTGGTTTCCTCGAGTTAGCAATTGCACCATTGTTATCATAATAAACTGTGATAGACCTAGGCAACTAAGGAACCATATCTAAGTCCACCAGGAAGTTCCGGAGCCATACAGCTTTTTTCACTGCCTCTGATGCGACAACATACTCAGCCTCCATGGTGGAGTCCACCACGCATTTCTTCTTGACACTCCGCCATACTATTACTCCACCTCCTAGAGTAAACACAAACTCAGAGGTAGACTTACTCTTATCCAAATCACCTTGAAAGTTTGAATCTGTGTAACCTAATGGTACAAGCTCCGACGCTCTATAAACTAGGACATAATCTCTCATCCTGCGCAAGTACTTGAAAATGCATTTTACTGCCTCTCAGTGAGCCTTCCCAGGGTTGCTATGATATCTGCTAACCATGCCAATGGCAAAACAAATTTCAGGCCTCATACATAACATAGCATACATGAGGCTACCCACTGCAGAATCATAGGGTACCGCCTACATGGCATCTATCTACTCAGCAGTCTTGGGACACTGCTCCTTAGACAAATGCACCCCATGCCTAAAAAGTAGTGAATCCTTCTTGGAGTTCTGCATGTTAAAACGAGCCAGAATCGTGTCTATGTAGGATGCCTGGGAGAGAGTCCGAGAACATCTCCTACAATCTCGAATAATCTTGATCCCAAGGATATGTTTAGCCTCTCCCAAATCCTTCATATCAAACTGCCTGGACAACCATGCCTTTACGTCTGACAACACCTTCTTGCTGTTGCCAATCAGAAGGATGTAATCTACGTAAAGTATGAGGAACACCACCGTATCACCATCACGACTGCAATATACACACTGCTTACTGACACTGAGTGAATCCATAGGACTAGATAGCCTCGTCAAAATAGATGCTCCAAGTTTTGGATGCTTGCTTAAGTCTATAAATGGACCTCCTAAGCATGAATACCTTGTGCTCTTGGCCCTGAACAATAAAACCCTCTGGTTGCTGCATAAAGATGGTCTCCTCAAGACTTCCATGAAGGAAAGCTATCTTGAAGTTCATCTGCCAAATCTCATAGTCCATATGAGCAGCTACGGCCAAGAGAATCCGGATTGGCTTAAGTATAGCTACCGCGGAAAAGGTCTCCTCATAATTTATACCCTCTTTTGAGTATACCCCTTCACCACAAGGCTAGCCTTGAAGGTCTCAACCCTCTCGTCAGATCCTCTCTTTCGCTTATAGACCCATTTGCACCCAATAGGCCGAAACCCATCAGGAAGGTCTACCAGCTCCCAGACCTGATTAGAGTCCATAGAACCCATCTCAGCAATCATCACTCTCTGCCAAAAATCTACATCTTTATCTTGGAGAGCCTCATTGTAGCTAACTGGGTCTGGTTAATGAGCGCCAGGGATAATGTTCGAAAACTCACCCAAGCCCATGTACCTCTCGGGCTGTCTAGCAACCCTCTCACTACGGCGAGGCATAACCAGTGTAAGAGCATCATCTGTGATAGTGTGTGCAGTCTCTTGTGGTGTGTTTTCCTGTACTCGTGCATCTGGAATAATGGACTAACTTCTAAGCTCTTCCAATACTACCTTGCTGCTTGACTTGTGATCTAAAATATAGTCCTCCTCAAGAAATCTGGCATTGGTGCTGATTACTACCTTCTGATCCTGAGGACTATAAAATAAACCACCTCTCGTTTCTTTGGGGTAGCCTATAAATAGCATAGCCTTGGTTCTTGCCTCTAACTTACCTGTATCGGCCTCGAGCACATGTGCTGGACAACCCAAAATCCTGAGATGTCTCAGACTAGGGTTTCGCCCAGTCCACAACTCTACTGAGGTCGAAGGTACAGACTTAGATGGCACATGGTTGAGGATAAAACATGTTGTCTCTAAGGCATAACCCCAACTCAGTGTAACTCATCATCGATCTAACCATATCCATAAGAGTTTTGTTCCTACTCTCTGCTACACCATTCTGCTGGGGTGTGCCAGGTGTAGACAACTGGGACTGAATATCCACCTTTGACAAATAGGACCTAAATTCACTAGAGAGGTATTCGCCACCGCTTTCAGATCGGAAGGCCTTGATACTCTTACCCAGATGGTTCTCCACCTCAGCCTTAAACTATTTGAACTTGCCAAAGTATTCAGACTTGTGGCGCATCAAGTATATGTATCCATATTTAGAGTAATCATCCATGAATGTCACGAAATACTAATAACCACCTTTAGCCTGAACTGGCATAGGCCCACACAATTCAGAATGAATCAACTCTAAAACCTCCTTGCCCTATATCCCTTTGCCTTGAAAGGCCTCTTGGTCATCTTACCCTTCAAACAAGGCTCGCAGGTCGGATAGCTGTCAATCTCCAATGAGCCCAAAGTCCCATTATTAACTAACCTTTGAATCCTACTAAGGTTGATATGACCTAGTCTTAGGTGCCAATGATAAGTTTGATTCAAAGAGGAAGACTTTTTTCTCTTATTATGATTCGATGATGAGTTAATAGTTTTAGTGTTTTGCATTACTGGGGAGTATGTCTTGATTAAAAATAGATTGTCAACTAATGTACCGAAACATATAAGCTTCTGGTTCTTTCTAATAAAAATAGAATTATCAGAAAAAACACACTTATAACCATCAAAAATAAGTCTCAAAACTGAAAGCAAGTTCTTCCAAAAACTGGGTACATAAAGATAATCCTTTAAATTTAAAACAGAGTCTGAAAAATAAAGACATAAAACTCTCACTGCAACAACCGAAACTCTAGTAGTATCCCCAAGGTAGACCTGTAACTCTCTCTGTCTAAGCAGTGCAAAGAATTACAAACATGATCAGTGGCTCTTGAATCCACACACCAAGTATCCATGGGAATCACCGCTAAACACGTCTCAGTAACTAGGGAAAATTTACACATACCTCAAGGCTTCTGGCAATCCTTCTTCCAATGTCCCGCCTTGCCACATCTGAAGCACTTGCCTTTCAGCTTATGCTTCTTGGCAATGCCCGCCTTGGGTCCATGATCAGCAGCTCCTGCTTTCTGGCCTTTTTTTCTTTTTTGCTTCCTGGCTTTGGGCCCAGCAGAGGAACCTAAGGGACCAACAGTAGCCAAGACTTGCTTCTTCTCTGCCAAGAGGCCCTCAGCAGACACCAATGCAGTCGTGAGCTCGGGAAGTGAATATGAGAGCTTGCCCATATTGTAGTTCAACCGAAACTACTCAAAATTGGGAGGCAAGCTCTGGAGGATGATATTAACCTGGGTCTCCCGATCAATATCACCTCCCAATACCTCGATCTCATTGATGCAACTGATCATGTCCAATACGTGATCCCTCACTGAGGTGCCTTCAGCCATCCTAGCATTCATGAGTTTCCTTATAGCTGACTGCTTAGCTACCTTATCCTGATGTCTAAACATCTCCCTGAGGTTGAGCATCATATAGTAGGCTGAGGTAAACAACTGATGCTGGTGTTGTAGTACACTCGACATAGAAGCCGAGATGCAGCACCGGGTCATCTCACCAGCTTTTTGCCACCTCGTATATGGCTCTCGCTGCTCAGGGGTGGCATCATTACTGGGCTTAGGGGGCACTCCTCAGTGAGCAAGTATTTGTAACCATCAGCAGTAAGGACAATGTCCAGGTTACGTTTCCAGTCAATGTAATTAGTACCCGTAAGTTTGTTCTGATTTAATATAACAGCTGGCGGGTTGAACGACATATCAACGACTGAAAAATAAACAATCAAGTTTCAGTATTACTTTTAAAAAATATTAATATCCTCAAAAAACAATATAATCTTCTACCGACATCTCTCACACAGGAATTAACGCAGGTCACGATGGGTGAACTTCTACGCCAACCCACATTCATTCATGAAGAACCAAAGTTCATTAATTTCACTATCAGACCAATGATCTTATGATCAATAAAATTAATAGTCGATAATTTTAGCCGTACACGAAGATAGCGTAACCTCGATGGGAGGGATACTAAAAATGGTACACTAAGTGTTTACCATTACGTGACTTCTAAGTTTGTTACTTAGGATACTAATACACCTCGGATGGCGAGGGTGTCACAACTTTCTCCAATTAAACTCACTATAGTCATCCCTTTAAAAATTCATTCCGGTTAAATCTGTTGTTGAAAACTCATCCGATAGGGAGGAAGGTCTAAGCCACCACGCAAGTTTAACCACATCACCAATGAACCCGTAATGGAGGCCATGGGGATATTTACCAACCCGTTCCCACTTAGATTTTTAAGTTTGAGGATTTTTATGTTTTAACATGCAATATCTTAATAATGGATATTCGCAACCATAAAACCATTAGAGTTTTAATATGCGAATAATCTACCTTAGTTAATTGCACTTTATCTTTTAAAACGGTTTGGTTTGTTTTTCATTCATGCAAAATAAAACGAAAACACACAATCAACGAAAAGACATAAACATGGGAAATTAAAAAAATAAAATTTCCATACTATTAGGGCCTTCTCTATCGTTGATTCCTTGACGCCTCGGTGACACGTCCCGTCATGTCACCCCAATCATTATTTGGATTCCTCTCGATTTGCCTGGGTTTTCTCAATTTATTACGTAATTAGGAATAGTCCAAAATTACGAGAAACCAAAACCCGTGAATATAAGTTACCCAAAATAGCGTCTTCGTCATAATACATAAATTCCTATACAAGGCGTTTTTCTAGGAATTTAAAGATGACAACATTAGATTAAATCCTAATACAAGATTTATCTAATCCTGCACGGCTTACAACTCATGGTTATTACTATTACAAACATTTTCATTCAAAAACAGTACAAGCCTGGACATGTCTCGGGGTTTATGAATGAAAAATAAATTCTACCATAATAGCCGTGAAACTAATAACCACCTGTTTAAACATTTCGACAAAAATAATAATGTCAAAATAAAGCCGTGTAATAAATTAAACAAGTATAAAGCCAAAACACTCGCTCTGATACCAATTTTGAAGAAAAACAGAATAAGCCCGGGCTAAATCGAAAATCTCACTTTCGTGCAATGCGTTCCAAAATCGAAAACTTTTGACGAAGCTCGGGCTCAAATTCATTTTCCCCTGAATGAATCTAGGCTTATACTTATTTAATTTATTAATCGGGACACAAAATATACAATCTTTAATTAAAGCGAAAAGTTCAAAGATTATACCTTTGTAGCGAAGTCCCTAGCAAAATGAAATCCAAAATATCGGGCAAGCGAAATCCATAAGAAATCCGAAGAATGACTCCAAATCGACTCTGAACTAGTGTGGGCTAGTGTCTATGGAGTAGCCCAAAGCAAAACAAAGAAATCCTAAGAAACCTAATTCAAGTATCACTCAAATCTGAAAAACAGATTTAGCCCGGGAACTGAACCTAAACTGAGAATCCACACCAAAAGTGTCTGGAATGTGTTCCTGCTTGTAGATCTAGACTCTAGCAATCTAAGAAGATCAACCTAAAGGATCAACACAACAAGAATCAACAAACCCACAAAGAAGGAAATAAATCGCTGCCCAAAATATCCTCTCGCCGGCGGCAAAATGTTCACACCGGCGGCAGCTTACACGATGGTCTGAAAAACCCACAAATGAGTTGATTTTCTTCCCCAAAAATGGTGATCTTGGATTCTATATGTTATGGGCTTTGAGGATTCTCGAAGAAGAAAGATCCTTGGTCGACTTCGAAAAAGAATTTCAAGGTAGATGATGAAATTCTCTCTCTGGACCACTATTTCTCACACTAGGCAAAAATGCCTCTAAGGTTTTTGAAATCTTGTAAGTTGCCTATCATGGGATGTTTATAAGGAGCTTCTAAAGAGACCTAATAGGCCTTTGAGTTTGACTTTCGTTTGACCCCTTAGTCTTTCCTAGACTAGTCAACTCCAATCGATCCTTTTGAATTAAATCTTTAACCCACTTTGTTAATTTAATTTAATCGAACCCTTAGGATTAATTAATTTATATAGAATTAATTTTTTTAATCCACTTTGTCAATTAAATATTAATTAAACCTTTAAGATTAATTAATTCAAATTATCGATTAGTCAAACGCATAATTAGTCATACCACTAACGGACCAATTATAGAACTACCTCTCAAAAAATGACTTTACACCGCGCCACTATATTTTCTTCTATCTCCCCACATCAAAGATCTAGTGTTCGTCGGTTTATCAATTTATTGACAAACTAATTCACCGACTTCTTGGTATCCGAGATTAGTACCACTTGACCTTCTTATTATACCGGATGTAAAGTCCACTGGCAAGTTTTAGTACAATAAAACATAGGAGCTCATCTCGGGAGCACCATCAACCAGGAAAACCGGTACGTGGATTCCTCTGACTAGCAAGGGCACGTAAGAAGCTAAACACTGCATACCAAACCTACCGAGGTATAGGCCTCAATTGACCGCACTCTTTGGCAAATCAAAGCATACGATATTCAACTCTCACGCCCATCCCAATCTCGGGATTGAGAGACTGAATACTAGGACTGAATACTAGGACTGAATTGACTACGCCGATTAGTACAAGTCAATTCTATCCAAACTGGTAGTGCTCAATATGCCTGTGTATATCCGTGTGATTTAATTAGTCTAGATAAACTAATTTTGAAACCACATGATAACTTATACCAATAGTATGTTTAGACTATCTTAGTTATGAGCATATTTTTTATATATCAATACTTTAACCAATAACGGTATCTACAGTGTATTTCCACACCCAGCTATCTGGTTCTATGATATAATGGAACAATTTAATACTGAAACAAAATGATATGTTATATGTGGATATTACTTTTTGATACAAGCCATAACTTTCTGTATTCAAACCTAACAAGATCAAGGCATAAGATGGAAACAATTAAAACCATGATAGTCGGGAAATTTATTTTTCGTATTTATGTCCCATATTTATAGTTTTAATTTTTGTGCTGTATTTTAGATGCATGATTTTAAAGCATGACTGGTTTTATGTTTGCACATAACTTAGGGTTAGTTAATCGCATGTTAAAACCGGAAAAACCCTCAATTTAGAAATCTAAGAGGGAGGGGGTTGGTTTAATATCCCAATAGCCACTATTACGGGTTCATATTTGATGTGGGTGAACTTGCGCGTCGGCATTAGGGCCTTCCTTCATTCGAATAAGTCCAACCACAAAATCGCTAGATTATGAATTTCTAAGTAAGATGACTAGAGTAAGTTTAACTAGAGAAATGAAATACCCTCTCCATCTGAGGTGCACTATCCTGAGGTAACAAGCTTAGAAGTCACGTAATGGCACACACATAGTGTTCGATTTGTAGTATTCCTCCCCTCGATGTTACGCTGCTTATTTGTATGGCTGAAAGCACTGACTACTAGCTACATTGATCAATAGATCATTTGGTCAGATAGTGTAGTTAATGAATTTGGTTCTTCTCAAACGAATGTGGGTTAGCGTAAACGTCCACACTATCGTGGATTGTGAGAATCCCGGTGAATGAGATGTCGGTGGTTTAAATTATTATTTTGAGGGAAGTCAATAATTGTTAGAATTTCTTTGTTATCTTCGAAATTATAGTATATACACTAAAACATTTTCTGTTTATTTAATTTACAGTATTTGATATGGCATCAATCCTTTAGCTACAATATTGAAAAACAACAAATTAATTGGTCCAAACTATGTCGATTGGAGTTGTAATTTGGACATTGCCCTAACGATTGAGAGCACTCCTGTGATAGATCATGTCATTGACATGACTAGTAACATCAATGAGGTTGAGGTAGTAAGAGGCGAAATCGATGGTGAAACCAAAGTCGATATTGTCCTCTAGAACTTGCCTTAAAGTTATAAGCAGTTTCAGTTGAACTACAACATGAATCAATTGTTGTGTACTTCATCCGAGCTTTTAGCAGAGTTGGTGGTGGCTAAATGTCTTCGTCAAGAGAAGAAGCGAGTTTTAGTCGCAGTCAAAGCTTTAGAATCTTCTTTTAAGCCTAAGGCTGGAAAAAAGAAGAGAAAGCTTGAGGGAATAGATGGAAAGGTGCAAATTACGCCTAAGCCAAATATTGCATAGAATAAGTCGAAAGACAAGTGCTTCAAGTGCAATCAGACTGGACATTGGAAATTAGATTGTCCAAAGCTTAAAAGTACGACAGTTTATGCCTTAATTACTGAGACATGTATAGCGACGATTCCCACATATACTTGTTGTGTGGATTCATGTGCCACTAACCATGTTTGTAATTCTTTGCAAGGGTTCCAAGTAACCTGGAAGCTTAGAGAAGACGATCTGGATATCTACTTGGGCGACACTACAACAGTGTCAGTAGAAGCAGTGGGAGTAGTTAGCCTAATTTTCGAAAATTCTAGGCTAGATTTAGTTAATTGTCTTTATGTACCGAGTTTTAGAAAAAACCTTGTTTCAGTTTCTAAACTCTTAAAGAATGGTTATAAGTTTATTTTTTCTGATGATTCTGTTGTTATTAGAAAATGTGGGAAACATGTTTGTTTTGGTTCATTAGCTGAAAATTTGTTTATAATTAAATCAAACTCCCCCGTTGTGCAAAACATAGAGATAAATAGCACATCATCTAACCTTAAAAAGAGGAAATAACCTTCTGAAATGAATCAAAGCTCTCTTTGGCATCTCAGGCTAGGTCATATAAACCTTAGTAAGATTCAGAGGTTGGTCAATGATGGAACTTGGATTCATTAGAGATTGAAAGTCATTCAACATATGAATCTTGCTTTGGAGGGTAAAATGATCAAGAGAGCTTTCAAGGCAAAAGGTTATAGAGCTAAAGAAGTATTAGAATTGATTTATTCTGACTTGTGCGGACCAATGTCGGTCCAAGCACGAGGTGGGTTTGAGTATTTTGTGACATTCACGGATGATTACTCAAGGTACAGTTACATTTACCTAATGCGCCACAAGTATGAATGCTTTAGTAAATTCAAAGAGTATCGGGCAGATGTGGAGAGGCATCATGGTAAGAGTATCAATGATGAGTTATAGTGACTTGCCGAGTTTGTTCTGGGGATATGCTTTAGAAACAGCAATGTACAACCTTAATCTTGTACTATCTAAAACCGTGCCTTCAACCCTAGTAGAGTTGTGGAATGGGCGTAAACCCAGTCTAAGACATCTCAGAATTTAGGGTTGCCCAGTACATGTGCTTAAGGCAGACGCGACTAAGTTAGATACAATAACTAAAGTAATTTTGTTTGTAGGATATCCTAGAGGAACGAAAGGTGGTCTGTTCTATAGTCCTAAAGATCAGAAGGTGATAGTTAGCACTAAATCCAGATTTTTAGAGGAAGACTATATTCTAGATCACAAGCCAGAAAGTAAGATAGTACTAGAAGAGCTTAGTAGAAAAACTTATAATCCTGATGCACTAGCACAAGTAGATACACCACACACTGCACAAGATATCACAGATGATGCTTCTACACAGGTGGTGCCTCATCGTAGTGGGAGGGTTGTAAGACAGGCCGACAGGTTCATTGGCATGGGAGAGGCCTCAAACCTAATCCCAGGCGCACCTGAGCCTGACCCAGTAAACTACAATAAGGCTCTCCGAGATAAAGATGCAGAATCTTGGCAAAAGGCAATGATATCCGAGATGGGGTCGATAGATCGCAATCAAGTCTAGGAGCTTGTGGACCTGCCTGATGGGTTCAAACCCATTTGATGTAAGTGAGTCTACAAACGCAATAGAGGACCAGGTGGAAAGGTTGAAACCTTTAAAGATAGGCTTGTGGTGATGGGGAATACTCAGAAAGAGGGAATGGATTATGAAGAAACCTTCTCCATGCTTAAGTCGATCCGAATTCTCATGGCCATAGCTGCTCATTTAGATTATGAGATATGGCAGATGGATGTCAAGATAGCTTTTCTTAATGGAAGTCTTGAGGAAACCATCTTCATGCAGCAACCAGAGGCATTCATTGAAAAAGGCCAAAAACATAAGGTTTACAGGTTTAAGAGGTCTATTTATGGACTTAAGCAGGCATCCAGATCTTGGAACATCCAGTTTGATGAGGTAATCCAGTCCTACGGATTTACTCAGTGTCTGGATGAGCAATGTGTATATCAAAGATGTAATGAAAACGCGGTGGTGTTTTTTGTGCTTTACGTAGATGACATTCTATTGATTGGCAACAATAAGAAAGTGTTATCAGACGTAAAGGCATGGTTGTCTAAGCAATTTAATATGAAGGATTTACGAGAAGCGGGAAATATCCTTGGGATCAAGATAATTCGAGATGAAAGGAAATGTTCGTCAACACTCTCCCAAACTTCATACATAAATATGATTCTAGCCCATTTTAACATGTAGAACTCCAAGAAAGGTTTTTTACCTTTCAGACACGGAGTGCATCTATCCAAATAACAGTCTCCCAAGACTGTTGAGGAGATAGAGGCCATGAAGACAGTTTCTTATGCTTCGGTATTAGGAAGTCTCATGTATGGCATGTTGTGTACGAGGCTTGATATCTGTTATAACGTTGGCATTATAAGCAGATATCAGAGTGACCCCGAGAAAGCTCATTGTGAGGTAGTAAAATGCATTCTCAAGTATTTGTGCAGAATGAGAGACCAAGTATTGGTTTATCAGGCGCCTGAGCTAGTACCCCGAGGTTACACATATTCATATTTCCAAGGTGATAGGGATAAGAGCAAGTCTACCTTAGGGTATGAGTTTATTTTTGGAAGGTGGAGCCATAGTTTGGCGGAGTGTCAAGCAGAAATGCGTGGCAGACTCCACCATGGAGGCTAAATATGTTGCCGCATCAGAGGCAGCGAAAGAAGAGGTGTGGCTCAAGAACTTCCTAGTGGACTTAGATGTGATTCATGGTTTGCAGAAGTCTATCACATTGTATTGTGATAACAACGGTGCAGTAGCAAACTCGAATGAACCACAAGACCACAAGGCGAGTAAACATATACAGTGCAAGTACCACCTGATACGAGATATTGTTAAAAGGGAAGAGGTGGTCGTGGCTAAGATAACATCAGAGGATAACATTGCTGATCCTTTCATGAAGACATTGACCTCAAAAGTCTTTGAGGCTCACGTGGAGGGCATGGGGATCAGATACTTAAGAGAGCCGTGATAGTTTTTCTACATATATAGTAGAGTGTATAGAGTTGAATGTAGTTGTATACTTAAAGCACAGCTTAAATATTAGTGGGAGATTGTCAGAGTTGAATACATAAGCTATGCTTGTATTATACTTTTTCCCAGTTAATATATCGATTTAATGTTTTGGTTCATATGTTATGCATATTTTTCCATTTATATTATGTAGTTAGATGATGAGGTGTCTTGTGTGACACATTAGATCTCATCATTGGTTAAAAGACATAATAAATAAATGAGGTTCGTAACCGAGATAGTTTTTGACAAACTGTCGGTTTAGGTTATTATGTGATTCGGGTAATTGGTTTGTCTAAACTAATTGAATCATATGGATATGTCCGGGACATATTGAACTTGACTATTTAGAATGATTTGTCTTGTACTGATTTAATAGACAAATCATTCTTAGTATTGTATCTCTTAATCCCTAGACTTGAGCAGGCGATTAGACATGGTGTACTTTGATCTGCCAATGGGTGAGGTCAATTGTGGCCAATAGTCTCGGTGGTTGGGTGCGCATGTTTAGTTACTTGGTGTGCTGCTACTTGTCGAAAGGAAACTATGTACCGATGCGTCCGGGGTGATGGTGCTCCCGAGATAAGCTCATTATGTTTACTATACTAAACCCGATCGGTGGACTTATGTCCGATATAGTAAAAAGGTCGAGTGGTACTAGTATCGGAATTAAAGAAGTTAATTAATTAATTTATCAGTAAATTAATAAATTAACGAACACTAAATAGTTGATGTGGTGAGAATAAGAATAAATTAATTTAATTGTTCCGGAAGGAATTCTGTGGTAGGATGGTAGTGCCAAAATTAATCTGTTAGTGGTACGATTAATTTTGTAATGGGTTAATTGAATAAGTACAATTAATTAGTTAATTAATTATTTCTAAGGGTTAATTAAGTAATTAACAAAGTGAAATTATTAATTAATTAATTAATTCTTAAGTTTCAATTAGAATTAAGAAATCCTAAAGATTAGGAAATCTAATTGGATTTCGATTATCCTATTGGATTTGTTACCTAATTGGAAGTCTCATGTATGCCATGTTGTGTACGAGGCCTGATATCTGTTATGCCATTGGCATTGTAAACAGATATCAGATCAACCCCGGGAAGCTCATTAAGAGGCAGTAAAGTGCATTCTTAAGTATTTGCGCAGAATGAGAGACCAAGTATTGGTCTATCAGGCGCCTGAGCTGGTACCCCAAGGTCACACAGATTCATATTTCCAATGCGACAGGGACAAGAGCAAGTCTACCTCAGGGTATGTGTTTACTTTGGGAGGTGGAGCCATAGTTTGGCGGAGCGTCAAGCAAAAATACGTGGCAGACTCAACCTTGGAGGCTGAATACGTTGTCGCATCAGAGGCAGCAAAAGAACCAGTGTGGCTCAAGAACTTCCTAGTGAACTAAGATGTGATTACTGGTTTGCAGAAGTCTACCACGTTGTATTGTGATAACAACGGCGCAGTAGCAAACTCGAATGAAGCACAAGACCAGTAAACATATACAGCGCAAGTACCACCTGATACGAGATATCTGTTGGATCGTGTCAAATGTTGAGAGGGGGGGGTGAATCAACACTTTATCAATTTTTCTTTCAACTAAAGGATTCCCTCTCAAATGTTAGCTCAGTTAGAGCTTATTGTTGAACTCACGTTCTTGGCTTAGATGGACTCACTCAAGGAGGGTTCACTTACACAACCACGACACTCCTGTTCAAGCTTAGAGTTTGAGAATACCACACCAGTCAAGACACACTCAAAGCAGTAAATGTGCACGGGGGATTTTTACGTGGTTCGATCAAATGATCTACATCCACGGACAGATTCACTCCTGTCAATCTTCACTATCACGGAATCATTCAGCTCTGGCCTCACTGACCGTAAGCAACATAAACAAGAGCTCACTGCTCAACACATTGAGGTTCACTACCTCTACAAGTTCATCAACTAAAACAACAACATATAAATCTCTGTTGTGCTGCCTTTTCTACACAAATATCTTTCAAAATCACTTAATGAAAGACGTTTGATAGTGTTCTAGGCTTACCACCTGAAGCTGCAACCTCAGGGTCAGTTCTCCCGATTCTGCATCATTTTTTATCTTAGTTTCAGTCTTCCCTTTTTCTGCTCCTCCTCAGCTTCTTCTTCTCCTTGACTTCTGCTTCTCCAAAGCTTCAGCTTCTCCTTGTGCAGCTGACTGTTTCTTTCTCTCTTGTGTTTCTCATATCATCTTTTTGCAGCTCTCACTCTTTTACTTCTCCCTTTTCTCGGTTTCGTTCGGTTCAGCATACATCTTTTTTGTTGCTCATCTCTCTCTCTGTTTCTCTTCTCGTGCCTGCCCCCTTTTTTTTTTGTTGTTGTTTTTTTTTTTTTTTTATTATCTTCCGCACTCTATCTTCTTTTTCCCAGAAGAAAAACTGTGCCCTACCGTGCAGTGTGTCAGCACATCATACACGAAAGGCGGCTCAAGATTCAAATAATCCATTTTCAACCTTTTGAGTTGCAACTTGCTTGCCATGTCATATTGTTGACTGTACTCCTTCATACTTCTCGAGTAGCTTGTCTTAGATATTTTGAAACAGCAGAAGTGATCTGATCTTAGCTTATAGCTGATCTGATGTTAGCCTTCGGTTGATCTGATGTTAGCTTGCAGTTGATCTGATGTTAGCTTGCAGTTGATCTGATGTTAGCCTTCGGTTGATCTGATGTTAGCTTGCAGTTGATCTGATGTTAGCCTTCGGTTGATCTGATGTTAGCTTCATGTCACAACGTTCTGTCCAGCAACTCAGAACCATCCATGTAGCTCCTGCAGTTCTTCTGATCGGGCACTGCTTGATTCTTTTGTATTTCTGCTCGCTCACAGGATTGCTAGATACTTCAACATGATGCTCTTGCGTCTTCTGAATCTTTGAGAGACTTTTAGAGTCGCGCGTTTGAGGTGTGATTCACTAGCCGTCCTTGACTTCAGCTTCTTAGGTGTCTGCTCTAGCTCTCCAGCCTTGAGTTGTTCTCTTCTGCTGCAAATATGTTTTGTTGCTGACTTGCCTTGCTTCTGTGAAACCAAGCTGCTGAGCAATCCCTTGAGAATTTGATCTGATCTTTACTTCCGTTGATCTGATCTGTGTGGCCTTTGATCTGATATGCCAACAGTACACTTCCTTCTCATTTTGGCACTTCAGTTTATTCATCGGCTTCTTGCTGAGATTTTGTCCAGATAAAATGCTTTCAAACCTCATGAACTCAGTCCATTATTGCCTTAGTAATTCACAGATTTGTCACAATGTGGTTGCAACAATTACAACAAAACATTGGACTTTAACAAAGGCTAAGAAAGCTTCATTGTAGCAGCTTATGACATCCTTACTGATTCAGCTCCATTGTAGCAGCTTCATTGTAGCGGCTCCAATGGCTCAACAATCTCCCCCTTTGGAATTGTTGGCAACCACATTTGCAGCCAATCAGTCAACTCAGTGCTAAGCTCCCCCTGAGCCTTATTCTTCTTCATAGTAAGCTCCCCCTGCATAGAGCTTTTTCCAACGTCCTTCTCTCCCAAGGATAATACTGCATAGAGCTTTTTCCAACGTCCTTCTCTCCCAAGGATAATACTGCTGCGTCTGGCCGGCTGCTGCGGCTATCTCTCCCCCTTTGACAACCAATTTCAAAGGGATTTGGGGATGCTCAACTGATTTAGCATGAGAAGGAGGACTGCACTCCCATTTGCATCCTCAAAGTTTCAAACATCTCGGCTGGAAGAGGCTTTGTCATTACATCAGCTATTTGTTTAGCTGTGGGAACATACTCTAGCATAATTTCTCCTTTCTCAACCTTGTCCTTTATGAAGTGATACTTGATTTCTATATGTTTGGCTCTCGAGTGCTGCACTGAATTCTTTGACAAATCAATGGCACTTTTGTTGTCACAAAGAATTATCAGTGGCAGGGGAACTTCTTCTTTAAGATTTTGCAGTTCAGATCTCATCCATATAGCTTGAGTGCATGCCTTGGTTGCTGCTATGTACTCGGCTTCAGCAGTGCTTAAGGCTATACTTTCTTGCTTCTTGCTTAACCAGCTCACACATCTATTACCAAGAAAGAATACTCCTCCTGAAGTGGATCTCCTGTCATCAACATTTCCTGCCCAATCAGCATCAGTGAAGCTTCTTAATCCCAAGCTTCCTTTCCTTGCATACCACAGACCATAATCTACTGTTCCTTGCAAGTATCTTAGCACCCTCTTTAGTGCAATCATATGAGAACTCTTTGGATTTGCCTGGTATCTAGCAGCTTGGCAGACAGCAAAGGTAATATCAGGCCTTGTTGCTGTTAAGTACAATAAGCTTCCTATCATGCTTCTGTATAGACTTTGATCAGCTTCAGCTCCTTTTTCATCCTTGCTCAGCTTGCAGTTAGTTGCCATGGGTGTAGACATTGGCTTAGCATCAGTCATACCAAATTTCTTCAGCACTTCTTTGGTATACTTGGTTTGAGAGATAAAAATTCCAGTTGCTTTTTGATGAATCTGTAGTCCAAGGAAAAATGATAGCTCTCCTACCATGGACATTTCAAACTCTTCTTGCATCTTTCTAGCAAATTCATGGCACAGCTGCTCCTTATCTCCTCCAAATATTATGTCATCAACATAGACTATGGCTATTAACTGTCCACCCTTTCCATCAAGGACATATAAATTGCTATTTATGCAACTTTTTCTGAAATTCAGATTCTTCAGGTAACTGTCCAGCCTTGAGTACCATGCTCTTGGGGCTTGTTTTAATCCATAGAGTGCCTTTTTGAGCTTGCACACCTTGTTTTCATCTTCACAAACTAGAAAACCATCCGGTTGCTCAATGTACACTTCTTCTTCCAGATTTCCATTCAAGAAGGCAGATTTAACATCCATTTGGAAGACCTTGTAGCTTCTTGCTGAAGCCACTGCCAAAAACATTCTTATGGCTTCAAGCCTTGCTACTGGGGCAAAGGTTTCATCCACATCTATTCCTTCAATTTGAGAGTATCCTTTGCACACAAGCCTTGCCTTATTCTTTACAACCTTTCCTTCCTCATTCAACTTGTTCCTGAACACCCATTTTGTGCCTATCACATTTTTGTTTGCTGGCCTATCCACGAGCTCCCAAGTTTGGTTTTTCTCAATTTGGTCCAGCTCTTCATTCATGGCTTGCAGCCATGACTGGTCCTCCAGGGCTTCCTCTATTGACCTTGGCTCAACTTGAGACAGTAGGGCAGTTGCAACCATACTTTTCAGTTGCCTTCTTGTTCTTACTGGAGCTTTGGGGTCTCCAATGATAGGCATCTTGTCAATTCTCTTGTTGTACTTTCTTTTTGCTATTTCCAGGCCTTCTGTAACTTCTGTCTCTGATCCTTCTGCATCAGTCTCCTCAGTAGCTGATTTCAGCTCCAGGTCTGCCTCATCTTGGCTCTCTAAGTCATCTAAGTGATCCAGAAAATTTTCAGGATCAGTGGCTTTCATCTTGACTTCCTCAACCACTTTCACATCATAGCTTTCCATAATCTTATCCAGCCTCTTGTTATAAACCTTGTAAGCCTTGCTCTTATTTGAGTAACCAAGGAAAATGCCCTCATCAGCCCTCTCTTCAAATTTTCCAAGGCTTTGCTCCTTGTTCTTGATGAAGCATTTGCTGCCAAAAACTCTAAAGTACTTCACATTTGGCTTGTGACCATACCAAAGTTCATATGGTGTCTTTTCAGTGGTTGGCCTCAACATGGTTCTATTTTGTACATGCACAGCTGCCATTGTGGCTTCCTTCCAGAAGTGCTTTGGAGTATTGTGCTCCAACAGCATGGTTCTTGCCATCTCAATCACACTTCTATTTTTCCTCTCTACAACTCCATTTTGCTGGGGAGTGTGAGGACTTGAGACTTGATGTTTGATTCCCATTTCCTCCAAGTATTCTTCAAATTCCTGCGAGGTAAACTCTCCTCCATTATCTGATCTCAAAACTTTGATCTTCCTTCCATGCTGGTTTTCTGCCAGTTTTTGAAATCTTTTGAAACAGTTGAAGGCTTCACTCTTTTGCTTCATGTGCATGATGCACATCATCCTAGTGAAGTCATCCACAAAAAGAATGAAATACATCTCTTTACCTGTACCTTTTCTTTTCATTGGTCCACATACATCAGTGTGAACTAGCTCCAATGGCTTAGAGGTTCTATGCTCCTTGGACTTGTGAGAAAGCTTTGCAAATTTCCCTTTTTGGCATGAGTCACAAGTGCTGTTGTCCCTCTTTAGTACAGGGAGGTTTAACACTGCATTGCACTTCACCAGGCTTCTCATGCTCTTTTGATTTAAATGTCCAAGCCTGCAATGCCAAAGCGTATTTTCATCCATTTTGCTTAGCATGCACAACTTTTCCTTCACATCTATGAGGTATAAATCCTTGTTGTCTCTTATTCCTTTGGCCATGATTTCTCCAGTCTTGCAGTCTTTGATGAAACAGCCATTTTTTGAGAAGTCTACTTTGAAACCATTGTCACACAGTTGTCTTACACTCAGCAAGTTGTACTTCAGCCCTTCTACAAACAGCACCTCCTTAGATTTGAACTTTTCTGATCCAATGGTGGCTTCTCCAACAGCCTTGATCTTTAACCCACTCTTATCTGCAAACTTGACAAACCCTCTTTCAACTTCTTTTGTGTTTCTCAGTAGAGTTTTGTCTCCAGTCATATGGCTTGTGCACCCACTGTCAATGATCCATTGGGCTTCCTTAGCTTTTGTTTTCAGTGCAACTTCAGCAATGCAAGCTTCTTCAAATCTGTGTTTCTTCCTCCAAATTTTTCTCGCTGCTGGTATGCCTTGCTGTTCATTCAATCTCTGATTGCTCCTGCTGCAGCTCCAGTGATCATTCTCTTCTAACCCTTCAAAAATTTGAAATCTGTTTCTCAGATTAAGTGGCTGCATTAGAGACTGATTTCTTCTTGCGTAATCTGCTTGGTTTCTTCTTGTTCCTGCTGCAAAGTTTCTTCTATTTGTAGCTTGTTGCAGTGGCTGGGCTCTCCTGCTATTCACTTCTTCCGACCACTTGCTTCTCTTATTTGGCAATCTGCATCTGCACCAGACATTCAATTTCTGATACACTTCTCCAGGTTGTATGATATGGCCTTTTCTGATTTCAGCTTCAGGGATCCTTCTTGAAGTACTCAGGCTTCTTTGATGATAATACTCTTTTCTATTCCATCCTCTTGACTGCATTGTTCTTCCTCCAAATCTCCAGAATACCTTCCTCCAGCAATTTTCTGCATAGTGACCTGATTCTCCACAGGTGAAGCATACTCCAGCAATCAGCCTTCTACTTTTGAGCAGGCTTCTTTGATACATAGATTGCCTCCCCCTCAGCTCGTGCAGTCTTTCATTTTGCTCAGTAGACTTTCTTGATCCATTAGAAATTTCCATCTTCTTAGAATCAACAAAACTAGTTCCTGCCTTTACACCAGCAACACAAATTGAACCTTCTTTGACAAAGGTAACAGTCTTCTTGGTTGTTGCAGCTGGTTGTCCTTCTGATTTTTTATCTCCTTCATAACCAAGACCTTTCTTCCCTTCTGAATGAGATCTCTGCTTGCTGAGGCACTCATCTAACTTCCTTGTGGCTTCTTCAGTTTTTGCAGCCACTTCTTTGCTCCTTGAGGATTCACCAGGCTCAGTTTTGCTTGACTGAAGCTCCAGCTTTCCTTTCAATTTTGATTCTACAGTAGTTCCATCAGTCATTTCTTCAGCTTTGATCACAGTTTGTTGAGACAGCAGATCTTCTATCTTTCTTGTTGCATCCTCTAGTTCGGCAGTGGTGGCATCTAGCTTTTCTACCAAGGTTTCACATGTCTTTTGAAGTTCCATCTTTTCTCTTGTACAATTTTTGTGAACCTCAGCTTCATTTTGTATGAGAATCAGTTCCTGCTCCAATTCAATTACTCTATTCTCCAGTATTGAGTTTTCTTCTTGACTGCTCAAGATGACCTTTTCCATCTCCTTCATTGTCTTCATTGTCTTCTTGTGCAATCTCTTCTGCTCCTCTATCTTGTTGTATGCAAACTCCAGTTCTTCCTCTAGATCCACTTCTTCAGCATCAGCTGATTGGTTCTCTAGTTCAGCATCCTCCTTTAATGAAACAGTTGAAGATTTCATCACCATGAGAGTCTCCTCTTCAGCTTCAGACTCATCTTCACTGTCTGAGACATCAGTCTCTTCATCCTCCTCAGAGCTATCATTTTTCTTCTTGCTCAGGTAGCTCCGTTTTCTGTAAGCTTTCCCTTTTCTTGATTTGAAGCTCATCTTCTTCTTTCCTTTCTGCTCAGGCCACCTGTCTGATGGCTTGTCAGCTTCCTCATCTTCTGTTCTCTTGTTCTTCATGAAGCACTTGCTTGCAAAGTGGCCTATTTTGCCACAATTGAAGCATTTTAAGGGCAACTTTCCCTTGTACTTTCCAGTCTGGCCTCTGAAACTCCTTGAAATCAGCACCATCATTCTTTCAAGATCACTGTCTGCTGCTTCATCTTCACTGCTTTCCTCCTTTAGCTTCCTTGAGTGTTTTGTTTTAAATGCTATCTCCTTGACTGCCTTTGACGTCTCCTCCTTTGAATTTGAAATCCTCATTTCATATGCTACAAAGGTGCTTTGTAGCTCATCTAATGTCACTTTATCTAGGTCCCTCTCCTCTATAGCAGAGACCTTAGAATCATATCTTGCTGGTAGGGATCTAAGAACCTTTTTAACTATATTGGAATCTCCAACACTCTCACCCAGACCCCTCATTAAGCTAACTAATTCAACAACTCTGTTTAGGAAGTCCTCAATGTTTTCACCTTCTCCCATCTTAAGACCTTCAAACTTACTTCTAAGAACCTGCAATTTTGCCTCCTTAACCTTGATGTCTCCCTCATGAATATTAATCAGTTTAATCCATATTTCATGAGCAGTAACACAGTCTATAACTTTAAAGTTCTCTTTTTCCGACAGAGCTGCATATAGAGCATTCCTTGCCTTTCCATCAGCTTCTAAGTTTTTAGTTTCTGCAGCTGTAGGATTCTCCTCATCTACGGTTGGTGTAAATCCATGCAAGACTACTCTTTGTACTTGTAGGCCTTGTGCTAAGAGATAAGCACTCATTCTCTTTTTCCATAACTGGAAATTTTGGCCACCGAAATAAGGAACTCCCTTAACAGTCGTTGCTTGATTCTCCATTTCTACTGCTGGTTCTAAGTTTCAACAATCACTTGACAAAAGCGAACCTTGCTCTGATACCAATTGTTGGATCGTGTCAAATGTTGAGAGGGGGGGTGAATCAACACTTTATCAATTTTTCTTTCAACTAAAGGATTCCCTCTCAAATGTTAGCTCAGTTAGAGCTTATTGTTGAACTCACGTTCTTGGCTTAGATGGACTCACTCAAGGAGGGTTCACTTACACAACCACGACACTCCTGTTCAAGCTTAGAGTTTGAGAATACCACACCAGTCAAGACACACTCAAAGCAGTAAATGTGCACGGGGGATTTTTACGTGGTTCGATCAAATGATCTACATCCACGGACAGATTCACTCCTGTCAATCTTCACTATCACGGAATCATTCAGCTCTGGCCTCACTGACCGTAAGCAACATAAACAAGAGCTCACTGCTCAACACATTGAGGTTCACTACCTCTACAAGTTCATCAACTAAAACAACAACATATAAATCTCTGTTGTGCTGCCTTTTCTACACAAATATCTTTCAAAATCACTTAATGAAAGACGTTTGATAGTGTTCTAGGCTTACCACCTGAAGCTGCAACCTCAGGGTCAGTTCTCCCGATTCTGCATCATTTTTGATCTTAGTTTCAGTCTTCCCTTTTTCTGCTCCTCCTCAGCTTCTTCTTCTCCTTGACTTCTGCTTCTCCAAAGCTTCAGCTTCTCCTTGTGCAGCTGACTGTTTCTTTCTCTCTTGTGTTTCTCATATCATCTTTTTGCAGCTCTCACTCTTTTACTTCTCCCTTTTCTCGGTTTCGTTCGGTTCAGCATACATCTTTTTTGTTGCTCATCTCTCTCTCTGTTTCTCTTCTCGTGCCTGCCCCCTTTTTTTTTTGTTGTTGTTTTTTTTTTTTTTTTATTATCTTCCGCACTCTATCTTCTTTTTCCCAGAAGAAAAACTGTGCCCTACCGTGCAGTGTGTCAGCACATCATACACGAAAGGCGGCTCAAGATTCAAATAATCCATTTTCAACCTTTTGAGTTGCAACTTGCTTGCCATGTCATATTGTTGACTGTACTCCTTCATACTTCTCGAGTAGCTTGTCTTAGATATTTTGAAACAGCAGAAGTGATCTGATCTTAGCTTATAGCTGATCTGATGTTAGCCTTCGGTTGATCTGATGTTAGCTTGCAGTTGATCTGATGTTAGCTTGCAGTTGATCTGATGTTAGCCTTCGGTTGATCTGATGTTAGCTTGCAGTTGATCTGATGTTAGCCTTCGGTTGATCTGATGTTAGCTTCATGTCACAACGTTCTGTCCAGCAACTCAGAACCATCCATGTAGCTCCTGCAGTTCTTCTGATCGGGCACTGCTTGATTCTTTTGTATTTCTGCTCGCTCACAGGATTGCTAGATACTTCAACATGATGCTCTTGCGTCTTCTGAATCTTTGAGAGACTTTTAGAGTCGCGCGTTTGAGGTGTGATTCACTAGCCGTCCTTGACTTCAGCTTCTTAGGTGTCTGCTCTAGCTCTCCAGCCTTGAGTTGTTCTCTTCTGCTGCAAATATGTTTTGTTGCTGACTTGCCTTGCTTCTGTGAAACCAAGCTGCTGAGCAATCCCTTGAGAATTTGATCTGATCTTTACTTCCGTTGATCTGATCTGTGTGGCCTTTGATCTGATATGCCAACAGTACACTTCCTTCTCATTTTGGCACTTCAGTTTATTCATCGGCTTCTTGCTGAGATTTTGTCCAGATAAAATGCTTTCAAACCTCATGAACTCAGTCCATTATTGCCTTAGTAATTCACAGATTTGTCACAATGTGGTTGCAACAATTACAACAAAACATTGGACTTTAACAAAGGCTAAGAAAGCTTCATTGTAGCAGCTTATGACATCCTTACTGATTCAGCTCCATTGTAGCAGCTTCATTGTAGCGGCTCCAATGGCTCAACAATATCGTTAAGAGGGAAAACATGGTCGTGGCTAAGATAGCATCAGAAGATAACCTTGAAGATCTTTTCACGAAAACATTGACTTCAAAAGTCTTTGAAGCTCACGTGGAGAGGATGGGGATCAGATACTTAAGAGAGCCGTGATAGTTTTTCTAGATATATAGTAGAGTGTATAGAGTTGAATGTAGTTGTATACTTAAGTATTAGTGGGAGATTGTTAGAGTTGAATACATAAGCTATGTTTGTATTATACTTTTTCCCATTTAATATATCGATTTAATGTTTTTGTTGATATGTTGTGCATATTTGTCCATTTATATTATGTAGTTAGATGAGGAGGTGTCTTGTGTAACACGGTAGATCTCATCATTAGTTAAAAGACATAATAAATAAATGAGGTTCGTAACCGAGACAATTTTGGACAAACAGCCATCTTAGATTATTTTGTGATTCGGATAATTTGTTTGTATAAACTAATTTAATCATATAGATATGCCCGGGGCTTATTGAACTTGACCATTTAGAATGATTTGTCTTGTACTGATTTAATGGACAAATCATTCTTATTATTCTATCTCTTAATCTCTAGACTTGAGCGGGCATGAGAATTAGACATAGTGTACTTTGATCTGCCAATGGTTGAGGTCAATTGTGGCCAATAGTCTCGGTGGGTTGGGTGCGCGTGTTTGGTTACTTGGTGTGCTGCTGCTTGTCGAGAGGAAACCAGCCGGTGCGGTGGACTTATGTCGAGAGGAAACCAGATGGTGGAACCGAGATGAACTCGTTATGTTTATTATACTAAACCCAGCCGGTGGACTTATGTCCGGTATAGTAAAAAGGTCGAGTGGTACTAGTCTCTGAATTAAAGAAGTTAATTAATTAATTTATCAGTAAATTAATAAATTAACGAGCACTAAATCTTTGATGTGGAGAGAATAAGAATAAATTAATTTAGTTGTTCCAGAAGCAATTCTGGTGTAGGATGGTAGTGTCAAAATTAATCCGTTAGTTGTACGATTAATTTTGTAATGGGTTAATTTAATAAGTAGAATTAATTAGTTAATTAATTATTCCTAAGGGTTAATTAAGTAATTAAAAAAGTTGAATTAATTAATTAATTAATTCTTAAGTATCAATTAAAATTAGGAAATCCTAGAGATTAGAAAACCTAATTGGATTTCGATTATCCAATTAGGTTAGTTACTTAATTGGATTTGAAAACTAATTAATTATCTAAACCCATTAGGAAGGCCAATCCTAAACTAATTTGGGGTCTCACTTGTAACTCTATATATAGACAAGGGATTAGCAATTACATAACACACAATTAGTTAGCTTCCAAGACTAGAAAACTAGAGAGAGAAAGTCTAGAGGGAGAAAATAAATTTCTCCCTCAAAGTCGACTTCCTAGTCTTCTTGCGGTGGCAACAAGACTTCCATTCAGCGGCGTCAGACTCACCTTGTAGCCGGCTGCGCGTGGAGAAGACTCTCTTGAATGGCACGTGAATTGGACGCATGGGTGGTGGCGGTTCTGGGAAATTTTCCGGGGACACAGTTGTGTTGATTGTTGATCAATTGCTACCTAGATTGTTGCCCACACAACGTGCAATCATAGTCTTGAGTCATACAAGCGATCACCTGAGTTAACACGCTTCAAGAGGTATTTTTCTATGATTTCGCTTTTAATTTGAAAATTATTATTGCGTGATAAATCGAATGAGTACAAACCAAGATCCTGCACAATGTTATTTCAAGCAAGGATTGGAATAGCGATCTTGAAATAACATTGTGCTAGAGTCTAGGCCATGTCAAAGATTCTGATTCTGGAATGCGTAGCATGAAAGTGAGTTTTTGACCGGGCCCGGGCAGATAATCTTTTAATAAAGGCATAGTCATTCAAGTAAGTTTGATATGAAAGATTTGGGAGAGGGTGGACATATCATTGGGATCAAGATTATTCGAGATCGGAGGACATGTTCACAGACACTTTCTTAGAATTCCTACATACACATGAATCTGACTCGTTTTAACATACAGAACTCCAAGAAAAGTTTCTAACCTTTCAGATACGGAGTGCATCTATCTAAGAAGCAGTCTCCTAAGTAGATAAAAGCCATGAAGACAATTGCAATAGGAAGTCTGATGTATGCGTGTTGTGTACGAGGTTGATGTTTGCTTTGCCGTCGACATAGTGAGCAGATATCAGTGTAACCCAGGAAAAGCTCAAGTATTTGCGCAAAATGAAGAACCAAGTTTTGGTATATCAGGCGCAAGAGCTAGGGACTACACAAATTAGGGTTTCCAAAGTGATATGGACAAAATGAATGTCTACCTCTAGGTTTGTGTTTATTCTGGGAGTGGAGCCATACTATGGCAGAGTGTCAAGCATAAATGCATGGTAGACTACACCATTGAGGCTGAATTCATTGCTTCAGAGGCGGCGAAGGAAGCAGTGTGGTTCAGGAACTTCCTATTGGATTTAGATGTGATTCTTGAGTTTCCCAGTCTTGTCACAGTTTACTGCGATAACAATAGTGCAGTGGGAAACTTGAAGGGACCACAAATCCATAAGGTCAGTAAACACTTATAGCTCAAGTACCACCTAATACGAGAAATCTTAAAGAAGGGAGACGTGCATAAAGATAGTATCAGAAGACAACCTTGCAGATCCATTCACGAAAGCATTGACTGCAAAAGTCTTTGAGAACTACGTGAAGGACATGGAAGTTAGATACTTGGCTGAAACTTGATAGTTCTCTAACTTTTGGTGTGACATAGGAATAAGTGTATTCAACCAGTTTTTTATACTTCAGAGCATAGCTTTGAGTATTAGTGGGAGATTGTTAGTTTTGAATACTAAAAAGCTATTGCTTGTATGAAAAACTAATATCCACAGTTGACATATCATTTTGTTTTAATATTAAATTTGTTCTATTATATCATAGAACTAGATAACGAGGTGTGGAAAGACACAGTAGCTCTTTTTATTGGTTAAAGTATGGATATATAAAAAGAATGCTCGTAACTAAGATAGTCTGAACATACTATCGGTATAGGTTATTGTATGGATTGGAAATTAGTTTGTCTAGACTAATTAAATTATACGGATGTGCCCGGGGCATATTGAGCACGACCAGTTTGGATAGAAATAACTTGTACTGATCGGCATAGTAAATTCGGTCATAGTATTATAATCTCATAATCCCGAGATTAGGATAGGCATGAGAGTTAGATATCGTATGCTTTAATTTGCCAAAGGGTGTGGTCAATTGAGGCCTAAATCTCGATAAGTTGGGTATGCAGTGTTTATCTTCTTGTGTGCCGTTGCTAGTCGGAGGAATCCACGTACCAATTCGCCAGTTTGATATTGATCCCGAGATGAGCTCGTAAAGTTTATTATACTAAATCCGACCGGTGGACTTTATGTCCGGTATAATTGTTCGTTTTGAATACAGAAAAGCTATGGCTTATATCAAAAACTAATATACACAATTGACATATCATTTTGTCTCGGTATAAATTTGTTCGTTTATATCGTAGAACTAGATAACGGGGTGTGGACAGACACAGTAGATACCGTTATTGGTTAAAGTATTGATATATAAAAAGTATGATCGTAACCGAGATAGTCTGAACATACTATCGGTATAGGTTATTGTGTGGTTTGGAAATTAGTTTATCTAAACTAGTTTAAATCACACGGATATGTCTGGGGCATATTGAGCACGACCAGTTTGGATAGAATTGACTTATACTGATCGGCGTAGTCAATTTGGTCCTAGTATTCCATCTCTGAATCCCGAGATTGGGATGGGCGTGAGGGTTGGATATCGTATGCTTTGATTTGCCAAAGAGTGCGGTCGATTGAGGCCTATACCTCGGTAGGTTGGGTATGCGGTGTTTAGCTTCTTACGTGCCGTTGCTAGTCGGAGGAATCCACGTACCGGTTCGCCGGGTTGATGGTGCTCCCGAGATGAGCTCGTAAAGTCTATTATACTAAACCCGGCCGGTGAACTTTATGTTCGGTATAATAAAAGGACGAGTGGTATTAATCTCAGAAACCAAGAAGTCAGTGAATTAATTTGTCAGTAAATTGATAAACCGACGAGCAGTAGATCTTTAATGTGGGGAGATAGAATAAAATATAATGCCGCGATGTAAAGTCATTTTCGAGCGGTAGTTCCATAATTGGTCCGTTAGTGGTACGACCGATTATGCATTTGACTAATCGACAAGGTGAATTAATTAATCCAAAAGGTTTAATTAATATTTAATCGACAAAGTGAATTAAGAAATTAATTATATTCGAATTAATTAATTCTAAGGGTACGATTAAATTAAATTAACAAAGTGGGTTAAATAAATTAATTTAAATGGGTCGATTAGAGTTGATTAGTCGGGAAGACTTAGCGGTCAACGAAAGTCAAATTAAAAGGCCTAACTCGAGAGCCCATTAGGTCTCCTTAGAAGCTCCTTATAAATACAACTTATTGGGCAAGAAAAGAAATAAGAAACTTGATACCCAAGTAAGGGTAGTGAGAGAAAGTTTAGCTTAGAGTGAGAAGTTCGTCTTCCTTGTCGAAACTTCTTCTCGAAGTCAGCTAAGATAGCTTTCTCCTTTGGAAGACTCAACCTATATACTGCCCGGACTATTATTCAAGTTGGTCGCCGGTTGGATTTATCGGAAAGAAAGCGCCCGGCACTGATCGGTTTTCGCAGCTCGCGATTTCAGAACCTCCGGCGCTGTTTCTTCGGTCTGGTGCCCTGAGCCGACCAACCTCTCACGTCGATCTTCCTCTTGAGTGATCCACGAGGTTGGTTGTACAGATCGGGACTGGACTTGACAGCTCCGGTGGACGAGTTTGACCTTCATTGAAACCGGCGGCATTAACTTGCGCAGCAATCTTCAAAAATTTCTGGGCAGCAGTTTATTTTTCAGTTTTTTGAGTTTTCTTCCGGGGCAAGTTTCTTGGGTTTTCATTATTTTGCCGTGCGTAACTTCGTAGACAATAGCCCACACTATTTCGGAGTTTGTATCAGAGTTATTCTTCGGATTTCTTGTGGTAATCGCAACAAAAATTGGATTTTTTTTCTTTAGGCAAGGGACTTCGCTACAAAAGGCAGAATCTTTAAATTCCATTTTTATTAAAGATTTAGTTTTTTGTGTCCCGAATCGGGCTGGCAATTGCTGACACGACACGATAACTCGACACGAACACGACACGAAAAAAGCGGGTTAGGGTTGAGATTTTTGACACCTATAATAAATGGGTCGGGTTTGGGTCGACACGTTTAAATAGTGGGTCGGGTTTGGGTCGACACGACGGGTTGGCGGTTTGACACGTGAACCCGTTAAGAAAATATTTTTTAAAAAATTAAATTTTATAACCTTAATAATTAAGGAAACTTCCACATTCTCAAATCAAAATTTCAACATGACTTCCTATGGTGGTATTTTGTTATTTAAATTTCCTAATTGTAATTACCTTTGCATTTTATTTATTTTGGTTGGATTGTATTGGATTTTGGTTGTATTAGAAATAATTTAAATTGATGAAATTTAGGTGATGTCATGTATAAGAATGTTATGGTTAAATTTAAATTGATGGATTTGAATTTGATAGATTCAAATTTTAGATGTTGTTATTATAAATAAACATGTATTGTTTTAGTCTCATTGACAAATTCAGTCCCCTTTTTTCTGTGGTGAAAACTTGGACAAAAAAATCACCCATCAACAATTAAACGGGTTACGCGGGTTAGGTTCGGGTTGACACGATTATAAACAGGTCGGGTTAGGGTTGAAGTTTTCGACACGATTAATTAAATGGGTTAGGTTTGGGTTGGGGGTTTCTCGACACGCCAACACGCCAACCCGAACACGATAACACGAACACGACACGAATTGTCAGCCCTAGTCCCGATTAATAAATTAAATAAGTATAAGCCTAGATCCGTTCATGGGTAAACTAATTTGAGCTTGAGCTTGGTCGAAAGCTTTCGATTCTGGAATGCATTGCACGAAAGTGAGGTTTTCGATTTAGCCCGGGCTTGTTCAGTTTTCCTTCAATAATAAGAAATTCGAGTGGTACTAATCTCGGATACCAAAAAGTCGGTGAATTAATTTGTCAGCAAATTAATGAACCGATGAGCACTAGATCTTTGATGTGAGGAGATAGAAGAATAATAAAGTGAGCACGATGTAAAGTCGGTTTTGAGCGATAGTTCCATAATTGGTCCGTTAGTGGTACGACTAATTATGTGTTTGACTAATCAACAAAATGAATTAATTAATCCTAAAGGTTTAATTAATATTTAATTGACTAAGTGGCTTAAGAAATTAATTTATATTGAATTAATTAATCCTAAGGGTTTGATTAAATTAAAGTAACGAAGCGGGTTGAGAAATTAATTCAAAATGCTCGATTGGAGTTGATTAGTCTATGGAAGACTAAGGGGTCAATGAAAGTGAAACACTAAGACCCAACTCAAAAGCCCACTAGGTCTCCCAATGAACTCCCTATAAATAGCTAATGTTAGGCACATTTGAAGAAATTAGAAACCTTGTAGGCAAATGCCTTAGAGTGAGAAAAACAAACCTATAGAGAGAATTTCTTCTAAGAGTTCTTTCTCGAAGTCGTTTTGCGATCTTTCTTTTATATAAACTCAGCCCACGATTCTAGAAACCCAAGATCACTGCCTAGCTGCCCCAAAAAGTCCGTTCACTACCCATTTTTCGGGCCTAAGTGCCGGAAACGTTTTTGGATAAATCGGCGCCTATTTTTGCTATTTTTGGAATGGGCTTTGTTTATTTGATGTGTTGATCCTTTGGCTCATTTCTTTTGGTTCGCCAAAGTCTAGATCTACGAGCAAATAACTTACCCACGAAGTTTTATTGAGGCGGTGTGTGTTTTCAGATTAGAATCAGTTTCCCGGGCTAGATCTGTTTTTCAGATCTGCGAGTTTCTTGAAGTGGGTTTCTTTGGATTTCTTCTCCAATGCCTTTAGCCACCTCGTAGTTACTTGCCCACCCAAGTTTGAGGTTTTTTGGATTTATCCTTGGGATTCTGTGTGGAATTTGCGCTAAAGACTTGGTTTTTCGCAGCAGGCGATAAATAAGAGGCTGATCTTCGGGCAACGATCTGCTGAGGATCTGACGAGTTTTTTGAAGTGGATTTTTTGGGATTTCTTCCTTAGTGGCTTAGCTACCCTGTGGATAATCGACCACACGATTTTGGGTTGGAAAACGAGTCATTATCGGGATTTTCTCGTGATTGGTCCTGGGCGGTAAATAACAGAATTTTCCAATTTTGGTTTTCTTTTTGCTTGGGACTTCGCTTCAAATGTATAATCTTTAATCCTTCCACTTTAATTAAAGATTTAATCTTTGAGTATCGTTTTAATAAATTGAACTAGTATAAGTATATATCTGTTAAGGGGAAATGAATTTGAGCCTGAGCCGAGTCGAAAGTCTCCGATTCTAGAATGCATTGCACGAAACCTTACAGGCATTGAAGGAAGAAGCTCAGCCATTTAAACTCAAACCTTACAGGCATTCGTATGCTCACAAGGCAGAAATTGAGAGACAAGTGGAAGAAATGTTGGAAGCTGGAATCATCAGAAGTATCAATAGTCTATTTGCATCACCTGTATTGTTTGTGGACAAGAATGATCATACTTGGAGACTGTGTATTGACTACAAAAGACTGAATCAACTCACTGTTAAAGATAAGTACCCTATACCCATAATTGATGAATTGCATGGTTCGAAATTCTTTTCTAAGATTGATCTAAGGTCACGTTATCATCAGATTAGAGTGAGTCTAGAGGATGTGCATAAGACTACTTTTATAACTCACCATAGACATTTTGAGTTTTTGGTTATGCATTTTTGATTGACAAATGCACATGCAACATTTCAAGCCCTGATGAACTTTATCTTTAAGCCATATTTGAGGAAGTTTGTTCTAGTGTTTTTTGATGATATACTTATTTATACTCCTACACTGGAGTCTTATGCTATACATTTATCTTGTATGTTGGAAATCTTGAGGAATCAGAAACTGTTTGCTAAAGAATCTCTGTGTGTAATTGCTCAAACTAAGGTAGGATATTTGGGGCACACTATAACAAGTCAAGGACTTGAAATTGATGAGGAAAATGTGGATTGCATTAGAAGGTGGAAACAACCTGTGAATATTAAGGAATTGAGGGGATTCCTAGTTCTTACTGGTTATTACAGAAAATTCATTAAGACCTATAGGTTGAAAGCAAAACCTCTGACTAACTTACTCAAAACAATATGCATTTAGTTGGTCCAAGGATGCTAGTTTGGCCTTTCAATAACTAAAAGAAGCAATCATGTCTGCTCCTATATTGAGAATGCCTGATTTTGAAAAGACTTTTGTGTTAGAACGAATTCGAGTAAGGAAGGAATGGGTGATGTCTTGATGCAGGAAGGCCAACCAATTGCTTTTTTCAGTAGAGCTTTTGCTCCTAGAAACTTGGGACTTTCAGTGTATGAAAATGAATTGATGGTTGTAGTGTTGACAGTTCAGAAGTGGAGACACTATCTACTTGGTCATGCATTTGTGATCAAAACTGATATCAGGCTTTGAAGTACCTATTGGAGCAGAAACTGAGTAATCCACTATAATATAAGTGCCTCACTAAGCTGCTGGGCATGGATTATACCATTCAGTTTAAGCAAGGTAGTCAAAACAAGGTAGCAGATGCTCTTTTCAGGAACACTACTGCAGAATTGTTTGAAACAGAAGGTTCACAGAGTTTTGTTGTTTATTCTATAATTCCATAATGAATTAAACAACTACAAGAAAGTTATGAGAATGATAATCTAGCTCAGGTACAGATTGCTGCTTCACTATTACAACAGGGAACGAATTTGGATTGTAGCTATGACAAGGGAATTCCCAAAAAGGGAAATAGAATCTATGTGGGAAACCATAAAGGAATTAGGGAAGTACTGTTGGAAAATATACATTCCACGCCAATTGGTGGTCATTCGGTCAAAAGGCATCTTGGCAAAGATTGAAGGTATTATTTTACTGGCCTAACATGAAGGCAGACATTGAAGAATTTGTCAAGCAATGTGAGGTTTGTTAGAGGAGTAAAAGTGAGCATCTACCATACCCAGGATTACTTAATCCAATACCTATTCCTCAGAATGCTTGGTAACACATATCTATGGACGTCACTGAGAAACTAACTGTGTCCAATGGTTTCACGATGATAATAGTAGTAGTCGACAGATTGATTAAATTTGGCAATTTCTTTTCTCTAGCTCATCTTATTGATGCTATACAAATTGCTGAATTATTCCTGCAGGAAATTTATAAGCTACATGGCATTCATGAGACAATTATTTTTGACAGAGATAAAATCTTCACAAGTCACTTATGGCAGGCCCTTTTTAATCTATTGGGAGTGAAGTTGCTCTTCTCAACTGCTTATCACCCTCAAACAGATGGGCAAACAGAGCGATTGAACCAGTGTTTGGAAAATTACTTAAGGTGTTTTGCTTGTGATCACCCCTCTACTTGGAGCAGATGGCTGGCAATGGCTGAAAGATGGTACAACACTTGCTATCATTTCAGTCTAAGGATGTCACCTTATGAAGCTCTCTTTGGCATTAAACCAGTAGACTTCCCTCTAGGACCTTATGAGGAGGTTGTCATACTAGCTGCTGAGGATATGATGGCTCAAAGGGCAAAATTTTGAAAAGAAGTGCAGGGTAATTTAAAGGATGCTCAGAACAGGGTAAAGTTCTTTAAGGATCAGCATAGAACAGAGAGGACATTGGAAGTAAACGATTGGGTATACATCAAGTTGCACCCATATAGACATTCTTCAGTGGCATTTAGAACACATTTGAAGTTGGCTGCAAAATTTTTTGGACCTTTCCAGGTGCTGGAGAAGGTAGGAACAACGGCTTACAGGTTAATGTTACCTCCTGAATCCAGAATCCACCCAGTTTTTCATGTGTCATTACTTAAGAAATATGAGAGAGGGACTCTTGTTAGCTCTACTCCATTTCATGAGCTCAATGAAGCAAATATAATGGAGTTGTTTCCTGAACAGATCTTACAAAGGAGGTTCATGATTCGTGATGGACAGAGGGCCGTGCAGTGGCTTATCAAGTAGAGACACCTACCATCTGAAGATTCATCATGGGAAGATCAGAAGTTCATTCAAAAGCAATTCCCTTAATTCAAGCCTTGAGGACAAGTCTGAAGTTAAGGGAGGAAGAGTTGTAATACCTAAGTAGGAAACACCGTCGATTCATTATTTAGTAGACATGCTTAATTTTCCTTTTTAGCAACTGAACTTTGTTTTTGGAGGGAAAGCCGCGCGTTTTTTATTGAGCAAGTAGTTACACACACTGCATGTGAGCTGAAAAGAGTTTTAACCCCAATCTTCTGCATTCTGTTGGATTATCGAAGTTTTGGTGAATTTTGTTCTTTCTTAATATACCTATTATTCAGTACCTTCTTCTTCTCCTATTCACTATCCTCAATCTTCTTATTCTTCTGTTACTGTAATCTGTTGATTAATTCATGCTGTTACTGTGATTTTAGCATCAGTGCATCACAGTTTGCTTCTCTGTGAAGTCTACTCCTTGGCTGGGCCGAATCCATGCTGTTCCAAATAATTTTTGTGGCCCGAAGCAAATCCTTGGGCTTGACTATTGCACTTTAAGAACAAAACTACTAATAAATGGCACTAAAATACATTAATTATTAGGAAGGAAAAATAATAGACCTAAATAAAATAGATTCAAATGGGCAAAATTTATTATAAAAATAAATAAATAAATTAGTTTAAATAAATTAATAAATTAATTTCTTGGTCGAGATTTATTATAAGGAACATAACAGAAAGAGTTAGACCCAAACAGAAATTAATTAAAGAGAAGAAAATCAAAAATTAAAATAAAAAGAAAGTCAAAATGGATGGGACCGAAAGATCATAACACTGGAGGTGAACAATTTATATATAGTACTAATATAATTTTACTACTACCCATATTTGTATAGGGCACTTTTATTTAGTGGTGCCAACTCACAATTATTCACCAAGCCCCCATTATTAACTTTTTGTCCACTAACTTTCCTACGCGAGCGTAACTTGAGTTCCAGACTTAATTTCGGTAATTTATATGGTGGTCCTATAGGACCACCATGAATTTTACTCCTACCCCGCTACAGTAGCGCGCTACAGTTCCGCGCGCGCGCTACAGTAACGCGCTACAGTAAACGCGCTACAGTACCTTCGTTTCTTTTGTTATTTTTGGCTATTATGATACATATTATGGACGTTTTTGTTGTATGATATGATTTCTTTTATATTTTTGATCTGATATCTAAATTCTGTTGATCTGATGTCTGCTATTTTGTGATCTGATGTCTATATAATCATGATTTGATCTACTTTGTTAAGTATATTTTAGTTCTACTGTATGATTTCTTTTATATTTTTGATCTGATATCTATAGTCTGTTGATCTGATGTTAAGTATGAGTTGATCTGATGTCTATATAATCATGATTTGATCTACCTTGTTAAGTATATTTTAGTTCTACTGTATGATTTCTTTTATATTTTTGATCTGATATCTATAGTCTGTTGATCTGATGTTAAGTATGAGTTGATCTGATGTCTATATAATCCTGATCTGATCTCCTTTGTTAAGTATGTTTTAGTTCTGCTGTGTGATTTCTTTTAAAATCTTGATCTGATGTCTATAGTCTGTTGATCTGATGTCAAGTATACGCTGATCTGATGTCTATAGTCTGTTGATCTGATCTCCCTTTTTAAGTATGTTTTAGTTCTACTGTATGATTTCTTTTAAAATCTTGATCTGATGTCTATAGTCTGTTGATCTGATGTCAGTTATGAGTTGATCTGATGTCTATATAATCCTGATCTGATCTCCTTTGTTAAGTATGTTTTAGTTCTGCTGTGTGATTTCTTTTAAAATCTTGATCTGATGTCTATAGTCTGTTGATCTGATGTCAAGTATGAGTTGATCTGATGTCTATATAATCCTGATCTGATCTCCTTTGTTAAGTATGTTTTAGTTCTGCTGTGTGATTTCTTTTAAAATCTTGATCTGATGTCTATAGTCTGTTGATCTGATGTCAAGTATACACTGATCTGATGTCTATAGTCTGTTGATCTGATCTCCCTTTTTAAGTATGTTTTAGTTCTACTGTATGATTTCTTTTATATTCTTGATCTGATATCTATAGTCTGTTGATCTGATGTCAAGTATTCGCTGATCTGATGTCTATATAATCCTGATCTGATCTCTCTTGTTAATTATATTTTAGTTCTACTGTATGATTTCTTTTATATTCTTGATCTGATATCTATAGTCTGTTGATCTGATCTCTTGTATTCTCTCATCTGATGTCTATATAATCCTGATCTGATTTCCCTTGTTAAAAAAAGTAATTTTTTTTTTAAAAAAGAATTTTTTATAAAAAAGGTATTTTTTTTTAAAAGTTTGTGCGTCAAAAAAAAAAAAAAAACTGTAGCGCGTTACTGTAGCGCGAAACTATAGCGCGTCACTGTAGCGCTACTGTAGCGCGCGCGCTTACTGTAGCAAGTAGGAGTAAAATTCATCCTACTCCTATAGTACCACCGTAAACGGACTCGTTAATTTCACTTGCATTGCATGTGAGTTTTGTCCTTTTAAAAAAAAAAAAAACAAAATTTCTCATTTTTTAATTATTCTTCACATTTTCTTCTCTTTGGCCTTCAAATTTTTTTTCGAGTTTTTATTTTAAAAATTAATTTTATTTGTTTTATTTCAAATAAAAAATATTATTATTTTTAAATTAAAAAATTTTAATTAATATTTTAAAATTATTTAATTAAATTAAAATATGAGATTATATCAAATTTTTAATTTCATGAATTTTTTTAAAGTTTTGTATATATATAAAAAAATATTTGATTATATCAGTCAAAACATGAGTTTATATCATGATTTCGTGAAGTTTTATATGTATATGTATATATAAAGTACATATTTGATTTTATCATTGAAAACACGAGTTTATATCATGTAAAGTGTGTGGTTATATAAATATAACAAGGGGTTAGTGTACAACGGTTTTATGAAGTTTTTATATTTATATATATAAAGTACATATTTGATTATATCATTGAAAACATGAGATTATAGCAAATAAAATGTGAGTTTATATCATGTAAAGTGTGTGTTTATATCAATATAACAAGGGGTTAGTGTACAATGGTTTCATGAAGTTTTTATATGTATATATATAAAGTAAATATTTGATTATATCATTGAAGACACGAATATATATCAAGTAAAACATGAATTTATATAATATAGTGAATATGTTTATATCAATATAACAAAGGTTTATATCATGTGTATAATTATTTCATTAAGTTTTTTATGTATATATATAAAGTAAATATTTGATTGTATCATTGAAGACACGAATATATATCAAGTAAAACATGAGTTTATATCATATAGAATATATATTTATATCATGTGTATAATTATTTCATGAAGTTGTATATGTATATGTAAATATATATAAAGAGTAAATATTTGATTATATCATTGAAAATATGAATTTATATCAATATATCATGATTTTATATCAATGATAAAATGACGTTCTATGTCTTTATATCTCATTAAGTCACTTTTTATCAACTAATAAACTGAAGGGTTTATATCAAAAAAATAATGGTTTATATCAATAAAACCTCACTTTATATAATCTATAATATATGTTTATATTAGATACAATATTATTTTTCTTTATAAATTTTATATCAGGTTTAACAACAAGAGAAGTTTATATCATATAAAGAAGAATTTATATCAAATTAATCAACACCTTAAATAACTAAGTCTTTATAGCAAAAGAAGAATTAATCACTTATGAAGCAGCAACTATTTTCAATTCACATTCTATAACACTAATAAATTCCATAATGCTATCTTACTCCTTCATCAGTGTAAGCAGAGGATAACAACGACACAAAATTACTAGATAAACCATAATTTCTTCTAGAATTAGATTTTGATCAGTAGCATCTCAAGAACACTGGTGGCTCTCATATGGAAGTGACCCGTGACGATGATTGCCCAAGACAAATTCAGGTAAATAGTGCAGGCAAACCAAATTTTCTATTCCTGTGGGCATACCTTCAATCCCACTTCTGCCGATGACGACCTCGATCCGACCATGGTAGCTATCACACCCTCAAGGTCCTCTCCGTTAGAATTAGAACGGAGGTTAGCAAATATAGAATCAACCAGACGAATTTGAAGTTAAGGAAAAACAAAGCAAGCAAGTTACAGCCAAAGGCCAACCTTTGTTATAAAACTCGGAACAAAGGAAACTCTCAATGAAGGCTCAGCACAAAACTCACCCAGAAGTGTTCTAAGTGGTTTGCTGGCTCAACATCGCATATAAATGCAACAAGGGACTAAATAGAACGGTTACAACTGCACAAAGGGCCATCAGGCTTGCAAGCCTGAAAACAAGGAAAAATAACTGCCCACTAAGCAAAGGCCAAGACACTTCAGCCAAGTGTAGTAACTGCTGCCACATGTCGTCCCTCTAGCTTTCCAGGTCTTTCCATGCAAAACCGTCCAAGGAGATTTAGACACCTCACGTAAATCCCCCATGCAATCCCATGCGACCATGCAAGACTCTTCATGCAAGGTAAGGACTAAAGTCCCTAGCACATAGCCCAGAACTTAGCCCTCCAACATGTAACTCACGTTTCCGTCTATGTTGGCTTAACGGAAAATCACATCAAGTAAATAAGGGTTTAACAGATCACCCCCACTTGAGGTGTTGACGTCCCCGGCAACTCCAAGTTCGCCCGGTAGTCAGCAATTTGCTTCTCGAATTGCCACAAGTCCTTCTCAAGAACCCATTCAGCATCACACTCTTGTTCACCTTTCCATTGTACCAAAAATCTGGTCCGCCTATTTTTCTTGCTCATGCCCAAAGTTTCATGCCTCAAAATCTTTTCCAGCTCCTTGTCAAAAGATTTCTGAATCACTGGTGGTGCCCTCTTGATTTGCTGCCTCTCAGCATCACCATCCTCATGAAAAGGCTTCAAATAACTCACATGGAAGGTTGGATGTACCTTCAATCGATCAGGCAACTGTAATCTATATGCAAGATTACCTACTTTCTCGACCACCTCAAACGGACCATCATACTTTGGCACGAGACCCCGGTGAACTGATTTGGCACTAATTCTCTTCCAAATCTGAGGGGTTAGCTTCAGCATCACTTTGTCCCCGACCTGAAACTCTAAATCCCTCCTGTGTGCATCAGCATACTTTTTCATTCTCTTTTGAGCCATGGCCAAACTGTCCCGCGCCTCATCAATCATCTCTTGCTTGGCTCGACCAAACCGGTAGGCTGCTGGACACTTGCCTCCGGTAGTCTGAACAGCAACTTCGTGTGGAGTAAGAGGCTGCTGCCCATAAACCAACTCGAAAGGGCTCATCCCTGTAGCTGAGGATTGGTGCAGATTATAGCAAAACTGCGCCACATCCAAAATCTCTAGCCAGTTCCTCTGGTTCACTGTCACATAGTGCCGCAAATAATCTTCAAGGAGGCCATTTATCCTCTATGTCTGGCCATCAGTCTGCGGATGATTGGCTGTAGAAAACTTGAGTTGTGAACCCATCGTGTTGAACAATTGAGTCCAGAACCGCCCGGTGAATCTGGGGTCTCTGTCACTAACAATGTCAACCGGTAAGCCAAAATACTTCACCACATGCTTGAAGAAGAGCTCAGCTGCTTTATCAGCTGGGCACGCCACGGGAGCTGCAACAAAGATGACATACTTCGAGAATCTATCAACAATAACCAAAACTGAAGCCATACCATCTACCTTCGGGAACCCGCCAACAAAATCCATCGAAACTGATTGCCACGGCCTATCTAGAATCGGCAACGGCTGCAACAATCCAACTTCTCTCTTTCTTTCAATTTTGTCCAGCTGACATACAAGACATGTTTTAACATATGCCTCAATGTCATTCTCCATCTTTGGCCAAATGAACCGTCTGGCCAACAATGCCCGCATCCTCTCGACGCCTGGGTGACCAGCCCATTGAGCATCGTGTGTCTCTCGCATCAACTTCTGCCTTAGTTTCCTAGCGGCTGGAACGTAGAGTTGTTCCCCCATTGCATAGAGCAATCCATCATCGAGCCAATACCGGCGTATCAAGCCTTGCTGTACCTGTTCACACAATTTAACAAACACAGCATCGTTAGCACACTCGGCACGCACTAGTGTCATGAAATCTGACACCACCGAAGTCATCGAGCCCACGTACTCAGCAACATCTTTTCTGCTCAAAGCATCAGCCACAGAATTTTCCCTGTCAGGCCAATGCTGCCAATTAAAATCGAACTCAGCCAAGAACTCTTGCCACCTCGCCTGCTTCGGGGTCAATTTGTTTTGAGTCTTAAAATAAGTATTGGCAACATTGTCCGTCACAACAGTAAACTTGGTTCCCAGCAAATAATGCTTCCAAATCACCAAGCAATGCACCACCGCTGTCATCTCTTTCTCATGTGTGGTGTACCGTTGTTCACATTCCTTCAACTTCCTGCTCTCGAATGCAATAGGGTGCTTCTGCTGGACTAGAACACCACCAATGGCACGGTCAGAAGCATCTGCATGGACTTCAAATGGTAAACCGAAATCCGGCAATCCCAAAACCGGTCCTGAAGTGATAGCCTTCTTCAGCTCAACAAAGGCATCCTCAGTTCTTTCAGTCCACCTCCAAGTCACGTTCTTTTTCAACAAATCGATCAATGGGGCAACAATTTTTGAGTACCCCAAAATGAACCTGCGATAGTAATTCGCAAGTCCAAGGAATGATCTCAGCTCAGCAACTTTGGTTGGCACCGGCCAATCAACAACTGCAGCAACTTTCCTCTCGTCCATTCTGATTCTTCCGTTACTCAAAACATGGCCCAGAAATGTGATTTCCTCCCTGCAGAACTCACACTTCTCTTTCTTGACATAAAGCTCATTCTCCGTCAGTTTCATAAAGACCTGTCTCAAATGTCTCACATGATCCTCAAGAGACTCAGAATAGACAACAATATCATCCAGATAGACTACCACAAATCTATCTAAAAACTCATACAAGACATCATTCATGAAATTGCAAAATGTAGCAGGTGCATTGGTCAGGTCAAAAGGCATAACTAGAAATTCAAAGGAGCCATACCTTGTGACCACAGTTGTCTTCCCCTCATCACCGTCCCATATTCTAACTTGCCAATAACCAGCTTGATGAGCTTATATTTCTTAATATGATTAGGTGCGAATTGGAGTTGATTTGGATGTTTTGTGAAGTCTAATGGACTGTTTTGACATTTGTAGGGAGAAAGATTGATTTTGAGCAGGATGGGCCATTTTGGATGAAACTAGAACAAGTTGGGCTTGAAGGAAGACAAAGAGGTGTGGGATGTGTTGAGCTTGGGATTTAATTAAGACAAAGAATTTTATTAATTAAGGAGTAATTGGGCCATAATTATTTTTGTGGGGAGAATTTTGGTTAGGAAATAAGAGTGGGCCCAAATTGGTGAAAGAAGAGTTTTATTAGGTTAAAAACAAAAGAGCAGGATTATGAATTGGGGGGACGCAGGGTATTATTTGGAGGTTGACTGCGGGGAGAGTTTGCTGAGGAGACTGGGACAGCAGTTCTGGGATTTTTTGGGCGGCTTTCCTGCGAGTGACTATTACTACTTTAGTATTATTTCTATTTCTTACTTTTTAGTTCTAAATCATGTCACACAATTTATTTGATAATTTTTGTTTAATTATGAGTAGCTAGATTTCTTTAGTCTAGTCAAGGGAATCAAAACACCTCGATGCTACTTGAATCGTGAGATCGAATTGATATTACTATTAATTAATTATTGGTTTCTTATTTATTCTTGTGCATCTTTTGTGGATTATTTGGCATTGTCTGTATAGCTGGTAGCATGCGGGTTTTCCTAGGTAATCCAATTTACTAGAATACACGAGGTTCGGTATTCCTTAGAGTTCTTGAAATTAATCACGTGGTACGTAGATTAGTGAATTGAAAAGAATAAATAATCAAGTGCAATTAAGCTAATTGGGTTAATTGTAATTGAACTGGGTCCTTGGCTATCGTGATCTAGATTCTATGAGGTTCCAGAATTGATCATTGATTATAGATGCGATTAACGGAGGTTCCTTAATCGCTGGCTTTAATTAATAGGACTGAATTGTTAGGAGGTTCCAACAATGAAAACCAGTGTAACCCATAATTAATTAATACATTTTTGCATCAAGGATCGATTAGTGCATCGAGGTGGTCCAATTCCCTTTGCTAGACGTTTTTCCCAAACTTGGATTTTTACAATTTGTTTAATTTCTGGTCATTTATTTTAATTTGATTTTTGTTAGTTAGTTAATTAAAAACAAACCCCCCGTTTTGGTTACGTACTTTTGACCAAATTTAGTTCACTCTGTTGCTCCCTGTGGATACGATCCTACTCGCACTACACTATTTTTAATAGTCTTTAAAGTAGGTTATTTTTGATTGGCCTGACGATCCATCAAATTTTAGCGCCGTTGCCGGGGAGCACGGTGTAGTGTTTTATTTTTGGTTAAAAGTTTTGGTTTTATTTGTTCCTTTTTATGGTTCGCTCTTCTCGTACAGGCAAACTAGTATTTGACCCAGAGATAGAGAAGACTACAAAGAGGAACACAAAAGAGAAGAAACAACGAGAACAACTGGTTGAGTCAGCATCTGCATCTCAACCAGTTGACGAAACAAAAGTTGAGGTTTACGAAGAAGAAGAGCAATTAATCGCAGCACCAATGGCTGACAGAACTCTAAGGGAGTTGGCAACTCCTGCTGATGATCATCACTCTCTTTGCATTACTTTTCCTGATGATACTCCTAGGTTCGAATTGAAGTCTAGTACTATACACTTACTGCCTAAGTTTCGTGGTTTGACAGGTGAGGACCCCCACAAGCACTTGATGGAGTTCCACATTGTATGCTCGGCAGTGAGTTACCAAGAAGTTACAGAGGAGCAAGTCAAGCTCAGGGCGTTTCCATTTTCCTTGGAGGATAAAGCGAAACACTGGCTATTTGGGCTACCAGCCGGGTCCATTACCACATGGAACGAGCTGAAGAAGAAATTTTTGGAGAAATTCTTCCCAGCCTCCCGAGCTTCTAATATCAGAAAGGATATCTACGGTGTCAGGCAAACAACTGGTGAAAGTCTGTATGAGTACTGGGAAAGGTTCAGCGATTTGTGCAGAAGTTGTCCCCAACACCAGATTCCCGAGCAACTCCTGATTCAGTATTTCTATGAGGGCCTATCTGAGTTGGATAGAGACAAGATCGATTCTGCCAGTGGAGGAGCATTAATGAATAAGACTCCTGTAGAGGCAATGAGGCTAATCTCTGTGATGGCTGAGACTTCCCAGCAATTTTATAGGCGAGCAGACATGCCCACCAGACGAGTTAACGAGGTTAGTATTTCTAACATGGAAAGTAAGATTGAGCAACTTACTGATTTGGTGCGCCAGCTTGCTGTAGGGCAATTGCAGGCAATTAAGGTATGCGGGATATGCTCAATGCAAGGACACACCTCGGATGGTTGTCCAGCCATGCAAGAATGTACACAGATGAATGTTGTGGGAGGATTCCAGGATCCACCCCAGAGAAGTTATGACCCATATTCCAATACCTACAACCCAGGGTGGAGGAATCATCCCAACTTTAGCTACAAGCAGCCTGGATTTCAACCTCAATCTCAGCAATCCAGTTTCCAATCCCCAGTGAGAAATCCAGTACCGCCACCAGCGGAGGCTTCAGGTTCGTCAGTCGAATCAATGATTAAAGGATTGACAGCTACGGTGCAGGGTCTTGTTGAGAGGGATCTGGCAAGAGAACAACAACAAGTAGCTAGAGAGCAACAGTCACAGGCTGCCATTAAAAACTTGGAGAAACAAATCTCTCAGCTAGCCACTCAAGTTAATCAGAGAGACCGAGCCCAAGGGAAGCTTCCGTCTCAGCCAGGTAGTTCCACCGAAAATGTGAGTGCTATAACTTTGAGGAGTGGAAGAGAATTGCCAAAACCTGAAGTTCCGACCGTCGAGGTTCCAGAACCTTCTCAGAATGCAGAAAAGGAAGAGGAAGTGGAAGAGTTGCCAAAGAAGGAGGTAACTCCTAAATTCATTGTAAGAAAAACTGAGAGTGTGATTCCACCTCCTTTTCCTGGCAGGTTAGTCCAAGTGAGAAAGGAGTACAGTGACGATGAGGTGCTTGAAGTATTTCGCAGAGTGGCAATCAACATACCATTGATGGAAGCTATTGCACAGATTCCCAGGTATGCGAAATTTTTAAAGTCGTTGCTGACTAAGAAGAGAAGACCTGAAGGCAAGGTCTATGTGAACGAGAATGTGTCTTCAGTTATTCAGCGTAAGTTGCCTCAGAAGTGCACTGATCCAGGTATTTTTGCCATATCTTGTGTAATTGGGTCACGTGTCATAAAAGCAGCCATGCTAGATTTAGGAGCTTCAATTAATGTAATGTCTTTGTCTTTGTTTAACAAGTTGAAAATTGGGGCTCTGAAAAATACCAATGTGATTGTCCAGTTAGCAAATAGGGCGATGATTTATCCAGAGGGGGTAGTCGAGGATGTACTAGTAAAATGTGATAAGTTGATCTTTCCTGCTGATTTTTACATTCTTGACATGAACGATGAACATGTAACAAACTCTGATATTCTTTTACTGGGTAGGTCATTTATGAAAACGGCTAAGACCAAAATAGATGTGGATGCTGGTGTGTTTACTTTTGAATTCGATGGTGAAAAAGTGCAGTTTAACATGTATGAAGCGATGAAGTACCCACCAGATTCTGAATATTTTGTAAATGTTAGCCTAGTGGACTCTATTGTGCAGGAAGAGATTGAATTTAATCTAATGCTGGACGAGCTGAATTTTGTCTTACAGCATAGTGTGCAGGAAATTGACGATCGCAGCAAGATGAGTGAAGCGGTCATTGAGGCTGTCTTGGCATTCCATGCTAGTCCGGAATTGCCACCAAGGTTGGCTAACCACTTTTTAGGATTACCTGTTGGTACTGAAAATATTTTACCTTCTTTGGTACAGGCACCTAAATTGGAGTTCAAGTTGTTCTGCAATCATCTCAAACATTTTCTGTTAGAGCCTGAATCAAAATCGGTGTGCAAGGAAGGGACAAAAACCATTCAGGATGAGCTGCTACGGAGGAAGAAATGTGTGGTTGGGCAGAAGGTATTTTTCTCAGAGTGCAAATGGAAATTAATGCATGGTAAGTTCAAGTCAATACGGCATAAACCCTATATAGAGGTAAGTACTTTTTCTTCTCATATAGTTGAAATTAAAGATTTAGAGTCCGGAAAACTATGGGTTGTGAATGGTTATCGACTCAAATCTTTTCTTGTGAATGATAGAACTACTTTTGATAATGAAATTTGGTTATTTCTGCTTATTTATGAAGATTAATTAGAAGTAGGTCTGTGTCTAGCCAAAGACATTAAAGAAAGGCGCTTATGGGAGGCAACCCAAATTTTTCTAAGTTTTTTTTTAAGTAGATTTAGTTTTTTTTTTTAATGGAATTTTTAAGTTATTTTTCGTGAGAATTTCGAGGGGAGTTCAAGGTTTGGGCAGAATAGAAGTCTTCCTCTGACATGCCCAGGTCAGTGCCTTTGGATTTCTCACATTTTTCTTTGCTTTTATTTGGAAATTTTAAACTGTTGGGCAGAATAGAATTCTGCCTCTGACATGCCCAGGTCAAGCTTCGCAATTTTTTTAGATTTTCTGAAGGTTTGAGCAGAATAGAATTCTTCCTCTGACATGTCCAGGTGAGTTTTCCTTTGATTTTTAAGGGTTGGGGGCAGAATACAATTTTTCCTCTGACATGCCCAGGTCAGTGCCTTTAGATTTCTCATGATTTTCTTTGCTTTTATTTGGGATTTTTAAGTACTTGGGCAGATTACAATCTTCCCTCTGACATGCCCATGTCAATTACAATTAAACAAAAATGAAAAAAAAAAATTTCTTTCCTTTTCAATTTTAATTAGGGTTCCACTTTGACTTTTCTTTTCCTTTGTTTTACTCCAGCGGCATCCAAAGTTTCTCACCCAGCAAATTTGGACAACCCAAAAGCGGCGCAGACTCCCTTCTCCCAACTAAATTCCGCCCCGCCCTCCATCCCACTCCATGGTAATTATTTCTTAGCGGCGGAACTTGTCCGTTGTTCGTCTCCGGCTTCAACTTATCCAGCAGCGACGGAATTCGCGGTCGCCACAATCCATCCTAGGCACAGTCGATTCTGATTTCTCTGTCGCCAGGTTGCGTCCTCGCTCACGTTCGGCCGACTCCAACGGATTCTGCAGTTTTTGGGTTCTCACAGTCGCCCGTGTTTCGAAAGTTCCGATTTCTTCCCCATCCTAAGACATTTTGGATGCGTTTGCAATCATACCACCACTCTCATTTTTCCAGCCAAGGCCGTTCGAATGGTTGAGTGCAACCGCATCTCAACGTCGCTGCAAAGGTCGAAATTTTTAGTGGGTAAATCATCAGGGGTGGGCGCTTTCGTCTACCAGTATTTTTCACCGCAACTTCTCCAGTCCGCGGGCGGCGTAGCGTCCTCTCTCGATTGTCCATCTCCGCCAGCCGTTTTCCGTCGGCACAGCAGCACTCTGCAAGGCGCCCAGTTGCTCCGGCCGTTCAAGGGCATCGATGTCGACCGCTTTTCGCCGTTGTCGTCTGCCGCGGTCCCATCTGCTTTGGTTTCTGTCCTGTTTTCAGGAGTCATCACAATCAGTCCATATTTTCCAGTTCATCCCGGCAAGACAGCCTCTCTTCATAATTGTTTGCAAAGATGGTACGCAAAAAGGCTCCGCAACCAATTGCATTGAGGGATGAATCAAGATCCTCAGACGACGAAGCCCGTTCTTCTCCACTAGCCGTGGCTCGACCACCCTCCAAGCGGCAAAAAGACCCTCCCAGAATCCAGCGAAGCAACATCAGTCATCACACGCCCTTTGCGCACATGTGGGCTTGAAACCTCCACTTTCCCCACCATAGAGAAGCTTCTTTTCCCCTTACTAACTTTTGTTTGTTTTAGTTATTTATTTTATTTATTTTTATTGTGTCTTGGTGGTGTGTATTTTTGCGACCCTTTTTATGCCTATTTTTTTTTCTACATTGGGGACAATGTAGATTTTTAGGTGTGGGGGGATTGTTTTGTATGATTATTGTTGTGGGGGATGTTTTGTGTTTTATTGTGTTTAGAGTCTAGGTGTGGGGGAGATGTAAATGTTATGTGTTTTGTGTTGGAAAATTGATATGCAATGTGTGATTGGGTGAGGTAAGAATGAAATGTAGGGAATAATAGTAGTATTATGTGTTGGATGCCTATAACTGTTCCGTATGATAATTCAAATGAGGATACTTGTGTGAGTGACATCCAAAAAGCTAGATAATGTGAGATTTTGGGCCTTAATGAGCAAATAATTCTTTCTTGTGCTCAATTGTTTTTCTTCAGAGTGTTTCACACATAATTTGCATATTCTAGAGCTTGCTTTGTTATGCATGTTACCATTGCTTGTGAATTTGATATACAAAGATGATAAGGGCATTAGGATAGACCAATTTTTGGCTTGCTTTAAAATCCAAACTTCTATGCTTACCATTAGTGAACCTTTTTGAAGCTTGGATCTTGTTCTTTGATTGTAAAGCCATTAAAATAAAACCAAGGCCTGTGTTTAGCTTGTTTTTTGTTTCTGCCTAGTTATTGAAATGAGTGTGTACTCGGTTGTTGACCTTGGTTTGTGGTTTGAAGGCGGACATTGCAAGACATTAGTAGCTCATAAAAGAATAAGTTGTGCTCTACAGTGTAAAGTTGCCTATGTGTAAAATAGAGGCACAAAAGTTGTTGAAAAAAAGAAAAAAAAAAAGAGAAATGAAAATGAAAAAAAAAAAAAAAAAACAGCCAATATAAACAAATTCCATTGAATTTGTGTGGCTAGAGAAAAAAAAGTGAAAAAAAAAAAAGTGAATAAAGAGCTAGGTTTGGAATCTTTATGGGTTGCTAGTGTCTTGCATGGGACATCCTCGGTAAGAATGTTGGAAGGTTGACAATTGAGTATATGCTTGTTTTCGTAACTGTAGCCTAAATATTATCTTTTGTTTATCCTACCCTTTTGTCCCGAGCCTCATTACAACCCTTTGACAAGACCCTTTGATTTGTATTTTGGATTCATTTGAGTGACGGTGATGTGATACATCTGCAAGCTTATGGCAAGAACAAGTTATGTGATGAATTTGAGTGATTATATAGTCCCTAAACACTTTTGAGTGCATGAGAGATTACATGAGAGGTGGATGTCACTTTTGCTTGTTATTTGATTTTGGAGAGTTATGAGGAACTTGGTATAGTCATTGTAAATGCTTGGTACTATGAAAAATTTCCTATGTGGATTGCAAAGTTTTGCTTGGTTATATATTGCATATTGAGGATCCAGTTTTTGTTGTTACTTGTGTTTTGTTTATGTGTCGAGTCTCGAGTCATGCTTGGGGACAAGCATTGTTTAGGTGTGGGGGATTTGATGAGCTTGTATTTCTTAATATGATTAGGTGCAAATTGGAGTTGATTTGGATGTTTTGTGAAGTCTAATGGACTGTTTTGACATTTGTAGGGAGAAAGATTGATTTTGAGCAGGATGGGCCATTTTGGATGAAACTAGAACAAGTTGGGCTTGAAGGAAGACAAAGAGGTGTGGGATGTGTTGAGCTTGAGATTTAATTAAGACAAAGAATTTTATTAATTAAGGAGTAATTGGGCCATAATTATTTTTGTGGGGAGAATTTTGGTTAGGAAATAAGAGTGGGCCCAAATTGGTGAAAGAAGAGTTTTATTAGGTTAAAAACAAAAGAGCAGGATTATGAATTGGGGGGACGCAGGGTATTATTTGGAGGTTGACTGCGGGGAGAGTTTGCTGAGGAGACTGGGACAGCAGTTCTGGGATTTTTTGGGCGGCTTTCCTGCGAGTGACTATTACTACTTTAGTATTATTTCTATTTCTTACTTTTTAGTTCTAAATCATGTCGCACAATTTATTTGATAATTTTTGTTTAATTATGAGTAGCTAGATTTCTTTAGTCTAGTCAAGGGAATCAAAACACCTCGATGCTACTTGAATCGTGAGATCGAATTGATATTACTATTAATTAATTATTGGTTTCTTATTTATTCTTGTGCATTTTTTGTGGATTATTTGGCATTGTCTGTATAGCTGGTAGCATGCGGGTTTTCCTAGGTAATCCAATTTACTAGAATACACGAGGTTCGGTATTCCTTAGAGTTCATGAAATTAATCACGTGGTACGTAGATTAGTGAATTGAAAAGAATAAATAATCAAGTGCAATTAAGCTAATTGGGTTAATTGTAATTGAACTGGGTCCTTGGCTATCGTGATCTAGATTCTATGAGGTTCCAGAATTGATCATTGATTATAGATGCGATTAACGGAGGTTCCTTAATCGCTGGCTTTAATTAATAGGACTGAATTGTTAGGAGGTTCCAACAATGAAAACCAGTGTAACCCATAATTAATTAATACATTTTTGCATCAAGGATCGATTAGTGCATCGAGGTGGTCCAATTCCCTTGGCTAGACGTTTTTCCCAAACTTGGATTTTTACAATTTGTTTAATTTCTGGTCATTTATTTTAATTTGATTTTTGTTAGTTAGTTAATTAAAAACAAACCCCCCGTTTTGGTTACGTACTTTTGACCAAATTTAGTTCACTCTGTTGCTCCCTGTGGATACGATCCTACTCGCACTACACTATTTTTAATAGTCTTTAAAGTAGGTTATTTTTGATTGGCCTGACGATCCATCACAGCTCTCAAATCAATCTTGGTGAACACCCGACCTTTCACTAATTTATCAAAGAGATCATAAACATTAGGGACTGGATACTTGTTCTTCACCGTTAGGTTGTTCAGCGCCCGATAATCAACACAGAATCGAAGGGACCCGTCTGCCTTTTTCTGGAACAAGGCTGGTGCACCATAGGGAGCTTTCGAAGGTCTCAGCAATCCACCCTCCAATAATTCGTCCAACTGCCTCCTTAACTCAATCAACTCAGCTGGAGACATTCTGTAAGGAGCTTGGGCCGGAGGTCTAGCCCCAGGGACTAACTCAATTTGGTCGTCTTGGCGGAAATTTCTTAGGCAACTCTGCTGGCATGATATCAGCAAACTCATCCAACACCTTTGCTACTGGCTCAGGTACATCCTGAAACACGTCAGGCTTTATCTCGATCATCACGGCCAGATAGGTGGTTTCCCCTTTCTTCAATCCATTCTCCAACTGCATAGCCGACAACATCACACCTTTGCTTTTTCCATCACCCCAATCTAACTTTCTTGGCACATGCACACATTTCACAAAACAGGGACTTTTCTCATCAGCGAACATTATCCCACTCAAGTGAGGGATGGGATAAATCTTGTTATGGAACATTGTCTCCTTCCCGAAAATGATGTCAAAGTCATCCAATTTACTCACGACTAAGACACTGAAAGCACCATTCCAACTTCCAAACGTAGCAATCATCATGACTCTCCCAAGGACATTCTCAGCGGCTGCATTCACGGTCTTAATTTTACTGTTATGAGGCTCCAACTTCAGCCCCAAACGCTAGACTTCTTTCTCCGTCATGAAACTGTGAGTGGCACCAGTGTCAGCCATCACTGTCACAGTTTTCTCATTCACTTTCCCCTCCATGAACATCAAAGAGCAAGCAACATTCAAATTAGTAAGAATCTTTTCCTCACTAATTGTATTCAACAATCTGAGAGGATTCACTCGGGTCAGCACTTCAGCCTCTTCCTCACGCACACTGGCGGCTATCATTGCATTCACCCGTTCCTTGTGAGGGCAATCTTTCGCCAAGTGTGGTCCATCACACTTGAAACACCCACGCTTCTTAGGGTCGGCTTTCTTATCCTCACCAGTGCTGGACTTTTCAAAGACCTTCTTTTTTCCCTTCTGGAATGCTTTCCCGTCCTTCTGACCTTTCCCCATCTTGGATTTCTTTTTCTCATTAAAGCCGGCACCCACAGCTTTGAAATCTACAAGTTTCTCAGCAGCAGCAATGGCTTGAGAGACATTCTGCACGCCCTGTCGATTCAACTCCGCTTGTGCCCAATTTTGTAATCCCGCCATGAAATTAAACAATTTGTCCGGTTCAGACATGTCTTTCACATCAAGTAACAAAGATTGAAAATCTTTCACATAGTCATGAACCGTACCTGACTATTTCAACTTTCGAAGGGACTCTCTTGCAATCCAAGAGGTATTAGTCGGTAGAAACTGAGCCTTCAGTTCTCTCTTCATCATATCCCAATTCCCAATCCGTGGTAAAGTCTCATCCGTCACTCTAGACCGCCACCAGAGCTTTGCATCCCCAGTCAAATACATGGATGCAAAGTTGGTTTGTTGTGCCTCTGCTACCTTAGCGGTCTGAAAATATTGTTCAATGTCCCACAAGAAGTTCTCAAGTTCCTTAGAACTTCTGTTCCCAGCAAATCCCTTCGACTCTGGCATCTTAAAATCCCTTCCAAATGAGGAGGTTCGGTTCTCAACTGGACCAGAACCGACCACCTTTTTCAACAAAGCCACATCTTCCATCACCTTTTGTAACTCGGAAAGATCATCTTCAATTTCTTCCCGTGAAACAGTAACGTCAAGCCTTCTAGTGAGGACCACAATGTCTTGTTTAACCGACTCCAAGGCATTAGAAAGCAATGGAGAAGGAGGAGAACTTGTAGAAGCCGCACCAACCGAAACCCTTCTCTCGAGTTCTTGAATTCTAGTTGTCAAAGACTCAAGAGACCTTCTTAAATCATTGATAGAAGCCATGAAATTTACAGTCTCATCATCAGTGCCCAGAAGACGAAGCAAAGACTCAATCTGGGACTCGATCCGGCCAACTCTATCTCCCAAAGGATTAACCATCTCGAAACACTTGAACAGCACCCAATTCTATAATTGCAACAGCGAGAAACCAAGGCCGAAGTTCCAACCTTGGCTCTGATACCATATTGTCACACCCTCAAGGTCTTCTCCGTTAGAATTAGAACGGAGGTTAGCAAATATAGAATCAACCAGACGGATTTGAAGTTAAGGAAAAACAAAGCAAGCAAGTTACAACCAAAGGCCAACCTTTGTTATAAAACTCGGAACAAAGGAAACTCTCAATGAAGGCTCAGCACAAAACTCACCCAGAAGTGTTCTAAGTGGTTTGCTGGCTCAACATCACATATAAATGCAACAAGGGACTGAATAGAACGGTTACAACTGCCACAAAGGGCCATCAGGCTTGCAAGCCTAAAAACAAGGAAAAATAACTGCCCACTAAGCAAAGGCCAAGACACTTCAGCCAAGTGTAGTAACTGCTGCCACATTTCGTCCCTCTAGCTTTCCAGGTCTTTCCATGCAAAACCGTCCAAGGAGATTTAGACACCTCACGTAAATCCCCCATGCAATCCCATGCGACCATGCAAGACTCTTCATGCAAGGTAAGGACTAAAGTCCCTAGCACATAGCCCAGAACTTAGCCCTCCAACATGTAACTCACGTTTCCGTCTATGTTGGCTTAACGGAAAATCACATCAAGTAAATAAGGGTTTAACAGTAGCCAATTACGATCCAGCCCTTCTTCCACTAGAGACAAAACACAACAAGATCATCTCTATGACAAACAAACACTCCGCCTCCCTCACCAACCAATTATTTTTATACATAATTTCATCGGATACTTCTTTATATCTTCAAAAACACCCAAATATGGTGGCTGCCATTTTATTTCTTGCATCAAAATAATTAATATATTTTATAAGAATATTGCAGGCGATCTAGATTTACAAATTTGAGAAGCACGAACATCTTAATTGTGCCTTTAGGGCGAAGGTTGGTCTTGAGTACATCTTGCAAATCTTGGCGGCGTTGATGTTCATATGCAGACGGCGAATTTTTTTGGTACTTCAACATTTGGATTCATTCTCCACATCCAAATTAGCAGAAAAATCCAGCATTTCAGAGAAAAACTAGCCATACTTACTATACCATCAACAAGAAAAATATACTTTTACATCATATACGCGTAAAAAAGGAGGAGATCAGGCGGCGGCGGAAGGGAGGATGGAGATCGGACGGCGAAGGGAGGAAGGTCGGCGGCAAGAGGTAAGGAGATTGGGAGGGAAGGAGAGAGATAGAGAGAGAGAAAAAAATAGGGTGAAGAGGAGAAAATAAGGATGCTGTCACGGGCGTCTGTGGGACGCGCGACTTCTGATTGGTAAAAAAATTAGACGGGTACAATTGGACGGTAATACAGTAGTACTGTATACGAATTGCTAGAGGTGTGGATGGTAAATAAGAAAAATAAGATATGGCGCTATTTAAACGTGCACCTAGTCTTATTGCTCAAAATTTCTGTTTATGTCAAATGTTTACTCTTTGCGGCAAACCAGGGGTCATAATTTAACCAAATCCTATGGGATCATCTGTAATTGTTTAAAACTTGAAATTGTTTTTCCGCTCATTATTTAAACTCCCAATCTGGTGCTGTATGGTAGTTCCATAATGAAAATTTGAAGTATTATGAATCAGTGCTGTGTCATAAATTTCCATTTCTTCCTGACAAATGCATTAAACATAGCTAAAAAAGCCAAGAACGCAGACTTCATTTATATCTATACTAGTTGTGTTTCTTGTAGCTCTCTGACTGTACAGTTTCTGGAGTATTTGCTACGCCAGTTTAACTTCTCTTGATCTTTGTGCTGTTGCAAATGTAATACTCCCTGCAAGCTTTTCCATTCTCTTGTTTTGCATGTTTTCTCAGTAGATCTGTGAGGGATTCTCTTCATCTTTTGTTAAACAATAAACATTTCGTCTCACTTCGTCTGTGTTTCTTGTGAAGATGGATGCAGATCGGGAAAATAACGCAGACACTACGGAGAAAGCCATGCCCATTGCTACCCATGTTGCCATTACGGTTAGAAGCCAGGTAGTGCAATTATTATCGCTCTTTTCTTGACCAAAGATATTTTAGGATTTTGATATTGATCAGATATAGCCAAAAAGAAAAAAAGAAAATTGATGTGGGTATAACAAAAGAAATTTTGTTTAAGACTGCAACTAGGGATTTGTTTTGTGGTTATTCTTTTTGTATTGTGCATAATGGGAGGAGTGACTGAAGGATACTCTGTTTCTGGAAGGAGAGAGAGTCAAGAAAACAGTGGGGGCGAGTGACTCAAGGGTGCTCTGCCCAGTTCAATTTGGATCCTTGTCCTTGATTCTTTTGCAGCGCTATATACATTTATAAAGCCTGAATTCGTTCTTGTTGTCCTGTCTTTGCACATCCACCAGTGATTTGTTTCTTAGTTAGCAAAAATTCAAGTTTATTTAGAAATAAAATGGGTTGTCATTTTTTGGGAAAATGGTAGATTTGGATCAAAGGATTTTCAGTACTTGGTGGCTCTGACATTTTATTTCTTCCCTTATTATGAATGGTGGAAAACCTAGAAAAGGGCCTTCATGATACAGAGAAATGTGCAATGGTACTTCAAAATTTTTCCCATGTCTCCCTCTAATTCATCTGTTTCTTGCATGAAGGATGGGAAAGTAACTTATTACAAGATTAAGCGTGACACCCAAATCAAAAAACTGCTCAAGTCTTACTGCCACAAATATTTTCTGGATTACCAGACTATCCAATTTTACCTTGAGGGAGAACGTTTCATCCATAACAAGACTCCTAATGAGGTGATTTGCTTTCTCAAAATTCTTTTCCTCATTATGCATTTACATCTTAACTAGCTTCAATGCTATCTTGTAGTCTATGGTTTTCTGGTCTTTTCTTTCCATGATTCTCTGTTTCGAGGGAATCCACTACTCATCGTTATTAATGAGCTATGATTTCTGAGTAAGGGAATAGATTAAGCCACATTAATGAGGCCTGTTACCGGACATAAAAAAATGCAACACAGCTAAAAAAACCTACAACATTAAGGATGAATCATCCCTTTGCTAGTTCAGTATATCAGTCAGTAGGTTCTACAAGAAACCTTAGCTTGAATTGGGTTATTCATGGAGACTTACATCCAGACAAGATTTTTTGCATATACATACATATGTATGGAAATTGAAAACCATATTTGAAAGGATATGCCCTTTATTTACTTGCTGATGTTGTATCACCAGTCGAAATGTGGTGCATGCCCGATGGATTTGTCAGTCTACTACTGATTAGTAGCTATTTCAGACTAGATGAACTACTTGTTCATCAAGGAAACTCTCGAAACCAACAAGAAATCGTTGGCTCTTGGTAACTCTTGTTTCTGTGGTCATGTGATTTTGTAGCTTGGATTGGAGGACGATGAGGTCGAAATTGAAGCCATGGCCCATCAACTTGGAGGTGCTTAAATAAATGAAGTTTTCATGGAAGAAGATGAAACTAGTCTCAAATTCAAGATTATTGTAGCTTTCATTGATGAGTGATCCTCATCATCTATATGTAACTGATTTAGGCTTTGGGGAAAAAACTAATGATGAAGACTTACCTTAAATTGTTTTAACTGTTTATTTGAATGAATGGATCCTACTTCTACTTGTAGGTGCATTAAGCTATATTATATTCATTCCCTCGGTTTTTATAGTGAAATACAAAAATTTGAGAGGGTAATTAAATTTTTTTTAAAAAAAATAATTGTAGCAAAAAGAAATTTTAAAATAATTGTGAAATAGTGTTTTAAATTTAAAAAGAATTTTTTTGCTTTGGTCGGTGTGGAAGTTGCGAAACAAAATACCCTTTGAAGGGGGTGGGGGAGGATTCCGGGTTGAGTCATTGATTGCAAATTTGCTGTTGGTCAGAAGACAGTCGGATGCAGTGTGGATTGAAAGTGTGTTTCGAGTGCGGCTGAAGCTTTTCTTTAAAATACCTGTCCCTCACCCAGTAGCTAATTTAGATGGCTCTGTGTTGGCATTGGAGTTGGTGGTGTGGGCTGGGGGGGGGGGGCGCGCCCGTATACCCTTTACCACTGTGTACAAGTCCCTAGTGTTTATATCCCACTCTCACTACTATATAGTAGTTACACGCGCGCGACCGCTCAAAACCCACTTGCTGGACGTTTCCTTTTTCAAAACCCAAACTCTTTCCCATCAAAAGCTTCCATAACGTCCAGCGATCAAACCCTAACAAACTTATTCTTACTTCCAATCTTCAAAAATCCAGACGAAAAACGAATCGGACGAAAATTTCTGACAAAGTTTCCGACAGAGAAGAGCAAAAACCCACCGGAACAACTTCAATCCAGGCAACTTACGTCCCGCAACGTTAATACACTACATCGAAACTTCACAAAACTACAGGTAATACATTGCAAAATCTACTACATCGTTTACTATAAACTATTTTTCACTGGAATTGATGGATTTCCGAAACCCTATTTTCCCGTATTTGCTGCATTCGATTATAATGCTATACTAGACGTTGTTCTGTTACCCTTCAAACTACTGTAAATAATGCTCTATTACTCTAAATAATGCTATATTACTCTAAATTTTACTAGACGTTGCATCGTCTTTGTTATTTCTATTTGTACTGAAATTAAAATTCTGTGTTTCCTAATGGACGTTGCGATAGTAATTAATGGACGTTGCGGTAGTAATTGATGGACGTTGCGGTAGTTATTGATGGACGTTGCGGTAGTAATTAATGACGTTGCTGCTTGTTATCTGCCAAAAATAGAATTGTTTTTGTTTCAAATTTGACTTTGTGATATATTTTATACGAATAGGATGATTCACAATCTGTTTGGTTTTTGAATTGGAGGAAATAACAGTTTTTTTTGTGTTTCCTAATGGACGTTGCGGTAGTAATTTTTGGGACGTTGTTAGACGTGGTGGACATGTAACTGGACGTTGCTGCTTTGTTTTTCTGCCAAAAATATAATTGTTTTTGTTTCAAATTTGACGTTGTGATATATTTTATACGAATAAGGTCATTAACAATCTGTTTGGTTTTTGAATTGGAGGAAATAACAGTTTTTTTTTTTTTTTTTTCCTAATGGACGTTGCGGTAGTATTTTTTGGGACGTTGTTAGACGTGGTTGGTAAGTAACTGGACGTTGCGGTGACTTTTCTGTTTGTTTAGTTTAATAAAAAGTAACATTGTGTTTGTTGTAGGTATTATATAGAAATTTGGTGACCAAAAATGTGTTTTGTGTTTTGTATTTATGAAAAAATAATAAATTTTTGGTCTTTCTTGTTGGACGTTGCTGTAGTCTTTTTTACAGACGTAACTGGACGTTGTAATCATAATGTTACCAATTTTGTGTTTTTGTTTCTGATAATTATTTCCGTGGTTCATTACAGGATGGTTAAATACAAACAATCCGCAATAAGATCAAAACCAAATACAGATGATGAATATACAGATGATGATTTCGTGACAGATTCCACGCCATCACCAACACCAAGTAAATCTAATCCTGCCGCACCAAGTGAAGATGACTCCCAAATTCCATTAAACCAATACATACTCAAAAAAAGAAATTTCAGCCCTCATATTTCTTCAAAAAAGCTGGATTCCCTTGTTCATGCAGTAACAAAACACATCCTCAACCCTCAAAAAAATCCACAGCCAAAGCAGAAACAGAAACAGGCTGCTAAACCAAAAAGACTTAGAGACGAATCAGAAACAGAAGAAGATGAACCACAACAAAAAAAGAAACAGGCTGCTACACCCAAAAAAACACAAACAAAAAAGCAACTTGTAGCAGAAAAACCTACAAAGAGACCAAGACTTCAATCAGGTATGAATACTTTATGATCTTCTTAATTTCATATTTTCTATTATCATATCAACATGTTCTTTTAGGACGTTGCGGTAGTTATTTTATGGACGTAACTGGACGTAGTATGTATTATAATAGACGTTGCGGAATATATTTTGTACGTGACTGATTTTTTTCATTTATTTCCATCACAGTTAGTCAAAAAAATCAACAAAAAAAATCTCCTAAAAGGACCAAATCCAAATTCCAAACAAGGACCAGCATTGCTGCATTGTACAAGCTTGTAAGACATTTGACTGAGGAGCAAAAACAAGCAGTGAGAGATATTGGATTTGGATCCTTGCTTGACATCAACTTAAATCAACTGCCATGTGGATTAGGAGAACATCTGTTGCAATCTTTCACAATCTCAAACAACAGGTGCAAAATCCAGTTGAACAGTGGCATCATTGATATTGAAGAAGAAGATGTCAGGCATGTGTTTGGAATACCACGTGGTGGTATTAAAATTGAAGAATACACCACTTCTGATCTGTACTCTGACGAATACAAGACAGAAATGGAAAAATTCCATTCCAGACATCCAGGATCCGTTAGCAATGAAGGGGCTCAAAGAAAACCAACAACAACTCAAATGGCAGATTATATCAAGCAACACAAAGAGTATGCTGATGATGACTTCAAAATTGATTTCACAATCTACATGGCAACAACTCTCCTTTGGGCTTACACGAATTTAAGTTGCCGACAATCTCTACTGAAGAGTGTCAAAAATGTAGATAACATCAGAAACATGAACTGGTGCGAGTTCACCATCAGAGGCTTGATACAATCTGTCAAACATTGGAACGACACAAATCAAAGAGTAATCTTTAAAGGATCGCTCCCCTTCATTGTGGTAAGTACTTCCAATCTACTTTATCAACCGTTGTGCACTTGATTTTCATCAGACGTAACTAACATTTATTCTTTTATTTTTTTTCAAGTTACTATATCTGGATATAGTCAAAATCCCTGGTGAACCCATACGTCCAAGAAACGTCTCTCTACTTTCACATTGGGATTATGAAAAATATACAAGAAGAGAGGCAAAAGAGACAACAATGGGAGGATTTGGAAGGGGAAGAATATTGACAAGGGATGAGATGAAAAACCAGATAGAAGATGATCACATCCCACAAGACAATCAAATCCCAGAAGATCAACATCAGGTAATATTTACATTTTCAAAAACAAAAGCATTATTTGTTATAGACGTTGAAGGACCTTGTGCATATTATACTGAACGTTGTGGACATTAACTTACACATGTATATGTTTCTGTTTTTAATTTTAAAAGCATGGGCCTCATGATGTTGATTATGACATTCATGATGATGATAATAATAATGATGAGATAAGACATGAAGAAATACCAGATAAGCAAGATCATGTAAAATTTGAAATCCAAAATTACTATTTCTCTTATACATTAACTTGACGTAACCAGACGTAACTGGACGTTGTGGCTTTCTTATTGGACGTTGCGTCAGACGTAACTGGACGTTGCGTCAGACGTAACTGGACGTTGCGTCTAACGTAACAGGACGTTGCGTTAGACGTAACAGGACGTTGCGTTAGACTTAACAGGACGTTGCGTGTATTATTAACTCCTCTGATGTACCTTTTTTATTGTGTACAGCCTGTTGATAGTTCCAATGAAGCCAAAATCAGAAGACTTAATCAAGGAATGGGTCGATTAGTCAAAGAATACACCAACCTCATAAATCTTGTAGAAGATACAAAGGAAATACAAGATAATCCAGCATTGAGGATCTTGAAGTGACATTGAAAACAATGGAAAGTCTCTTCAACAATGTCACAAAAAAAACACTACAAGATGAAGATGCTGCTGCTGTTGTACCAAGTCAACCTCCCACTGACTTTGAACCAATGTTGAGTCAACTTCAAAGGATGTTTCAGAAACAACAAGAAGAACTCAACAAGAAGATTGATGCTACACAAAAGGATACTGCTGTTGTTGTACCAAGTCAACCTCACAATGACTTTGAACCTATGTTGAGTAAAGTTCAAATGATGTTACATAAACAACAAGAAGAACTCAACAAGAAGATTGAAACAACTCAGTATCCTACTGAACTTTTGAGTCACGTGGATAAGATTGTCCAACAAGAGATGGACAAGAAGTTTGCGGCATTTGTCACACCACAAAGTCAGATTGACAAAGAAGACATTGCTGCACTTCTCAGTCAGGTTGATAAGATAGAAAAAGGACAACAAGATACAAACAAGAAGCTTAAAGAAATTAAAGAAATCCTACCACCAAGCTTCGACCTCGGAATAGAATTGTCACAGCAGCAGCAGCAGTATGAGCCAAGGCCGAGGAATCTACAAAAGAAGTATGATACTTCTCAGAAGATACAGGCTGATCCACATGCTCAAAAACTGGAAGAAATTAGACAGTAAGTAATACTATAATTCAAGCATTTTGTATCATACTATTATTACTGACAGATACATTTTCATTATTTCTCTAAAGAATCATCATGGACGAGGAAGACAATCCTCTGGAAAGACTTAATGAAAATCCACTTTCAAACCCAAAGCATCGCCAGATCAAGCTTCCATTGCCACTGAGGAGTCCATTTTACTGTTACATCAAGCCGCAAAAGAAGCAGATGCTGGACGTAAAGCTTTCCAAGAAAGAGGAATTGATGATCAATTTCGCATTCCTCATTAGGGATAGGAAAAGGGATAAGACTCACCACAAACAGTAAGTACATCCAAAACATTATCATCCAACAAAATTAATTATTTATTCTTACTAACTTATGATCCAACAAATGCAGTGAAACACTCTACAGCTTTGGAAGAACGGTCTTGTCTAGGCTAGACTTCCACACCATGTCAGCAAATAAATGGGTTAGTTCGGAAATGATAAATGCATGGTGCGCCCACGAAAACTACATAAGATGTTTTCCTGGCAAGCTTAGAGACAAATCTGGGCTAAAACGGTTTTTCTTCACAACCAGATTTTCGGTAGGAACATTTATATTTGCAATAAATAACAACTGTTTGTATTTATATTTGCAAGTCGAACGTTGTGGTAGTTAATTTTTTGACGTAGTTGGACGTGGGATGTATTATATTGGACGTTGCGATAGTTTATTTTTTTGACGTTGTGGAACGTGGTGAGTATGTAACTTGACGTTGCGAGACGTTGCGATAGTTTATTTTTTGGACATTGTAGGACGTGGTGGGTATTAACTGGACGTTGCGACTTGTTAACTGCTTATGTTTGAGATAGAAGTATCATTGACCTTTTTGCTGTTTGAGATAAAACCTTTAACTGACGTTGTGTATTAATTTGATGCAGTTAATTTTCACCAGTTACAAACAAAGCTTACAACAAGATGGTGAAAATGCACAAAAAAAATGTTTTCGTGATTGGATGCAGGAAGAACTTGCTCGATTCCACCATAGCTTGGAACATTTCGTTTTCGAGTTTGTAAGTACATTTACTAAATCATTCATTAGGTATACATATCAAATTCTATTTTATAATTTATTTTTTTCAATCACTACAAGGTTTATTTCCCAATCATCGACGGTGGACACTTCACCACCCTGGCCATTAACATCCAGGATGCATATGCAAAAGTTCTCGACAACTTAGGACCAATTCAAAATCCAATCCATCTTGAGGTCCTAACAATGTTTGCAAGTATAATGGATGAGGAGAAAAAAGGCCAATATCCAGAATTCAAATACATGCAGACTAATTTATTAGAATATGCGGATCTGCCTTGGAAAGATCAAAATAACAAATGCGATTGCGGAATATACACAATAAGGTAATATTAATTCTCTTCCTACTTGTTTTATTACTTGTTTATGTGACGTAGATAGACATTTTGAGTTAGTTAATAATTGCTGTTTCTGTTTGCTGTCGGACGTTGCGATAGTTGATTTGTTCGACGTAGGTAGACGTGGTTGGTATTAACTGGACGTTGCGGGTCATTGGTATTGCTTATTATTGTTAAACTGCTATTTTGCTAAATAACTTCCACTATTTTGTGTTTACTATCAGGCACATGGAGATGTATGAAGGTGATTTGGATTTCAATTCTGACAATCTTCTCATCGAAAGTAAGAAGGCAAATGACAAAAGCGTATTCATCAGGTTGCGAGCCAAGTAGTCATACAACATCCTGATGTCTCCATCGAACATGATAAAAGATGAGATCAAGCAAAAAGCATTGGACTACTACCAGACGAATTATCATCTTTTATCAACCATGGCACAGGAGTCATTGCCAATGCCCACTGGGAAAAAAGAAAGCGAAAGAGAAGAATATGATTTGCCTGATTCAGATCCAGAGATTGCAAATCCAAATCAGAAAAAACAAACACCAAAGAAACAACAAAGGCAGAATCCCCGAAAATAAAAAATAAATAGGTTTCTTTGTATATTTGTATATTTCTTACATTTGTATATACTTTCCACTATATATAACTTATCTATACTTTCCACTAAATATAATCAACACTCCATACAACGTCCAAGACAAACCAACCACGTACGTTCAATATTAACTCTTTCAAAAGCTATACTATAAACAAGAACCACGTCTTGCAACGTCCAAACAACGTCCAAACAAAATCACTTCATTCCGACGTTGCGATAGTTGTTTTTAAGACGTTACTGGACGTGGCGGATATATCAAGAAAAATCAAAACTTAAATTATATAATATTTGTTAACAATAACCGTATAACGTCCTGCCACTTATACAACGTCCGAAAAACGTATTACTACGTTTGTGTTTCAATAAAATAAGAAATGTTTCTCTTTTCAAATCAGACGTTGCGATAGTTGGTTATGGGACGTTGACGGACTTTGTTGGACGTGGTGAGACATTCACATTCAAAAACTAATTCAAAAACAACAAAAATCTCGTTTCTGTTATAAATTGTTTTAATCTACATATCATTTTCTTCAATTTAGTAGAACAACGTCTGTTAACACCATCGCAATGTCCATATACGTCACAATTTGTCCATCTCGTAAAACTAAACAACTGTAAAAAAATATTCATCATTTACGTCACAAAACGTCCTGAAACGTTGAGTATACAAACAGACGCGCCTTTAAAACTTCATTCACTGCATCGAACAAAAAACCGTACGACTTTCCAAGCATACCTTCGTTACAAACAAGAAAACTATCCACTCCTATAAAACTAATTCTAAAACAATGTTTCACATTCACTTTCGTATAACTTAAAAATTCCTTCGCTTTCCTTCTTCCCTATCAAACACACCAATCCCAAAAACTTCTTCACTTTCCAATGGCCAGTCGTTATATTCTTAAAAGCATGAACATATTCGAAGAAAACCAAGACCCGCAACCACCAATGCCTCCAGTACTCCTGCTTGAACAAATGCCAATGAAACATATGTTCAGCGTAGAACCTCATTCTGAACTCCGAATGTTTCTCTTCAGAAATCATTGGAGTGGATTGATGCCGATGAACGACCAACACGTAAACAGATCGCTGGTCCTAGAGTTCTATGATGGTCTGCATCATATAAATAGACTAAATACAGTTTACGTTAGAGAACATTCAATCAGAATAACTACTCAAGCCATCAACGCCCACTTGGGCATCAGGAACTTGGGTCCTCACTCTTTAAAACATGATGATATTGCCCGTTTCCAACCAACCATGGAGGAAGTCCGAGCAGTATTAAAGCAAAACATTAACGTCCCAAACAATTATTGCACGATCAGATTGGAATATCTGAACAGTTTTGCAAAAATATTGTACACGTTCCTTCGTTACAATGTCGCTGCAGGACAAGTCTCCAAGCCATTCGGTTTGGCACTTTTAATTGCAACAAATGCAAGAAAAAGTATCAATTGGGGCAACATCATCAAATACTACATGGAAGATGTTGGCTTCTCAAATAGGTGGACTCGGAGTATCCTTTACCCCAGCCTCGTCATGGACATGTGCGAAATGTCTGGAATCCTACAATCACATCATGATGAAGTGGTTCCACTCCCTGAATATCTTGGAGACATCTCTGCCATTCTGCTTGACGAGGATGACGCCTCAAGTGTAGGTAGCAATGAGTTGCAATAATAATTTTAATAAAATTTCATTTTTTTTCCTTTAAATATCAATATCTTAAATTTTCTCTTTGCAGATTAGACGATGCGTTAGTATTTTACTTGACGTTGTGGGACATGGATGGACGTGGTGAGCCATTCACTTTCAAAAACCATTTAAAACACAACAAAACTTCTTCAAAAAATTGATAGAAATCAATACCAGAATCACTAAAACTAGCACAACGTCAAAAGTAACTAAAACCACGTCCGTAAACGTCTACATCCATGATGTGAATTTAAGCTGATTTTTTTTACAAATACAATCCACCACGTCTAATAACACTAGAACCACGTCAAAAACAACTAGCACCACGTCCACAAACGTCTACATCCATGCATGTCAACAACGTCTCATAACAACTTCCGCAACGTCCAAAAAATAACTGTCGCAACGTCTAAATCCAAGCATCTCCACAACCAAAATAAAATTTTAAAATTCCTTATGGACGTTGCGAATAATTTTTTTTTTGGACGTAACCAAACATGCAGAAACGTAACAACTAATATCAAAACACAACTCATTATGCCACTACGTCCTACTACGTCCAATTACGTCTACAAAATCTCAAATTAAAAATCAATAAACATTCATTTTCCAAATCAAATGTTTATTACAACTACAAATTCATATCAATCCCTGTAATCATATAACTAAACTACACCTTCTGAACTGTTCTTTTTGTATTTCCTACCTCTCGAAATATTCCTTTTTTTCTCCATTGTACTCTTTGGCCGTACATTTCGAACACCTTTTGGCCTCTTTCCTTTCGGATCTCTAATTTCTCCTTCTGTACCATCATCATCATCATCCAGGCTAGTTCGCTGCTTCGGAAATCCCAATGAGCGAGGCTCGCCGTGACCTTCTCTTGATCAAAACATCTTCACCTCCTCCTTCCAATCTAATACCAGCTAAATCAGCAATGCAATCTCTAAGATCTTTGAATTTATCGTCTATAATTTCACGAGCAATAGAACTCGACTGACATAATTGAATCAATCTCAAATATTTCTTGCTGGCAGCATGCCTCCAAACAGAACAGTAAACATAATCTCCTTCATTTCTAGGACGTGAATTGTGAAATTGAATCTGACGGTCATATGTCACACCCTTAGTCCACCTTTGCAATATACACCTATCGGGTAGTATCTATAAAAAAAAAAATTAATTAATTAATCAACAAAACAAGTTACAAAACAAACAACGTCTGGTATTTTATCATCAACGTCAATAAAAACATAATCGCAACGTCCAATTAACACATTAACAACGTCACCTAAAAAAAAAACAAAAAAACTGAATCAATAAAAATTCATACCTTAACACAATTCAGGTTAAAAACACGAAGTGAATGACCGCATAATATCCCAACTTCATTGAAATATTTGCAGCTGCATTCTATCCAATAAGTCAACTTATCAAACAACACAACATGTTGAAATATATCTTCTCCATCCCACCAGACATGATATTGAATTAACCTGTCATCTTCACAAACCTTTTCATAATTGTATAAAGTCATGTCTTTAAACTGAGTCTCAAACATACGATATGCATTAATTGTGTAAACTTCAGAAGCTTGAATTAACATCTAATGTTTCAGAACAAACAAATCCGACTTCCCTTGATGACACCTGTAGTTTTCTTCATTTTCGTTATTCCTCCAGTCATTCACCACATCTACAAACTGATGGTAAAAATCGCAAAGTGATGATGTTTTGCTTAGACGCCTTGAAATCGAACGATTTGTTGACTCACTCCTTTGAGATGAGAGAACCCCTCCAGAAAAGTAATCTTTGTTAAATGCAGGACACCATTTCTCTCGAATCTCATATAGATCATTCAACCACTTTATATTGCCACATTCATATGCAGCAACCATGCTGTAAACAAAATACCGCAACGTCAAAAACAAATACCGCAACGTATGTAAAAACAATAATGCAACGTCCAATAAAACACTACCGCAACGTCTTTACCTGTCCCAAACATGCTGAAACTCTTCCTTTGTAACAACACTGTAAAGAAGGCGTTGAAAAAATTTAAAAAAACCTGTGTCATCACGCAATGAAGGTAAGTTCTTCTGGAAGTTCTCACTTATATGCCAAAGACACAACCGATGACGAGTTGATGGAAATACATCCTTTATAGCTGCTGCCATCGAAAAAGCTTGATCTGTCATCAAAGTAATCGGTGCTTGACCATCCATGGACCTCAAAAACATCTTAAACAACCAATTAAATGATTCAATCTTCTCATTCTTTATAAAACCAATTCCAAACATAACATTACGGCAGTGATTGTCCATCCCAACAAATGGTCCACATATCAAACCATACTTGTTTGTCCTATAAGTCGTGTCATGAACAACCAAATTTCCAAATATCTTGTAGTCTGCCTTCATTTGTCCATCACGCCAAAACAAATTAGACAATGATGAATCGCTGTCCAGCTCAAAATCAAAATAGAAATCCTGTTCATCAAAAGACCTTTTCTTCAATATCTCAAAAAGTGTATTTGCATCACAACCATCAATGGTCTTTTTCTTCTCAATTTCCATACGATTATAAACATCTCGCGAAGTAAAACCTACTTGAGATGGTCCACCAGCCTGTTGCAAAAAAAAAAAAATAATAATAATAAATAAATAAAATTTATAACTTCAACGTCCACAAACGTCTGTAATACTACTCTTGCAACGTCCTGAAATGTCTGTATTAATACTCTCGCAACGTCCACTTACGTCTACAGGAAAACTATTTAAAGTCCATTACCTCTTTGCACAACACTCTGTAACCATCTGAAACACGAACTCCAGAATCCTTCAAAGTCTTCAAATAATCAACTGATAAAGAATTCATATTTCTATTAGAACGCAATAAGTGTCTCTGATGTTCAAAGCACATCTCGTGATTGTGTTTCCTGAAATGCTTCTTGACCTCCCAAATACCATCATCAATTCTCTTAAATTCAACCAGGGCATTACATTTCGTTCGAACATCCAATTTAGAATAAATCCTCTCATTCTCAGTCTTATTTTTATAATCCTTCTCACCTTGCTTCGAACACACAAACTGTCTAATATATAACCCATCTTCCTTGCTACGAGACCTATGCTTCCTAATACTAAAACCCAATTCGAAAGCATATTTGTTATACAAATCGTATGCCTCATCTACGCTACCAACTCTCTGACCAATCAATGACAGCATCGACTCATCGTCCATTGATTCCATATCTGAAAAAAAAAAATTATAACAACTTAAGCAACGTCCCACTTATTACTTACGCAACGTCCCAACACGTCCAAATTATTACTTACGCAACGTCCAGATAAAAATCACAAAAACTAGAGAAAAATATCATATCACGCAACGTCACACTTATTACTTACGCAACGTCACAACACGTCCAAATTATTACTTACGCAACGTCCAGATAAAAATCACATAAAAACTAGATAAAAATCTCATATCCCGCAACGTCACACTACGTCCCACTTATTACTTACACAACGTCCAGAAACATCACAATAAAACAAAACAAACAACATCGCATTTAGCAACGTCCAAAAACGTCTCAGTTATACCTTACGCAACGTCCAGTTACATCATATAAAAACTAAAAAAAAATAACATCCTATCCCCGCAACGTGCATATTTATTCCCCAACATTCAAAAATACATACCAACAACGTCCTCGAACAAAACGATCAAAATATCAACATCACAAAGACGAATCATACGAATGGAACAACAATTTTCAAACGATCAAAAATCATAATTTTCAAAAACATACTATAAGAACAACAATTAAACAACAAAAACATCAATCACGAACATAAAAAAAAAAAAAAACCTATGATCATATTTCGATCCAATACCTTTATTAACAATTTTAATAATTGCAGAATGATTTCAGAAGCAGCGCAATTCAAAAAACTCTGGTTCTAATCGCTCTCGTTCAGTTTTTGATCGCTCTCTTTCAGTTTTTGATCGCTCTCGTTCAGTTTTTGATCGCTCTCGTTCAGTTTTTGAAAAAAAAAGTGCAACCACCACGTTTTGAATGTATATATACCCAGGCGGGAAAAAAAAAGAAAAAAAAAACTGTGCGCGTCACTAAATATTACTAAAAATGGAAAAAATACAGTCGGCTCAAAAAAATTTACTAATTATAGTAAGTGGTACATGTACACAGTGGTACAGGATATAAAACGCAGGGGGGGGTAGAGTTATTATACTCAAGGCTGATGGAGAGTTTAGGCATGCTAAATCTCTTGTTTTGGATGCTAATGACTCTGTTTCTTGCATTCGGGGCTGCTGTGAGATATTGTGTCCTGGTTCGGATGAGGGGTGCAGTTTCAAAGTGATAGTAGGTATGTCCCCGAACATTGTTAATACGGGCACTGGTGTATATTATATGGCTTCTCTTTGGTACATACCTTTCGTGAGGCGATTGATCCTGTTGATTTTTGGCAAAGGATGGCTCGCAAGGGCGTTTTATTGCATATGATGATCCTTATAAGGACCCTGCAAGTCGGACTGCTACTGCCCATTTATTATTTTTCCTTTTCTCTTTTCTTTCATGGTGTGGGCGATTTTTTTTTTTACTTTTTCCTTCAGACTTTTTTCTGTCTAATTTTTTTCCTAAACAATTTAATATAATTTTTTAATATTTTTAAAATTTTAAATTATTTATTTATTTATTTTATATTTAAATAATTTTTAATATTATTTTAATTAATATAAAACGTGAAATTATATAAAAGATATAATATACAAGATTTTATATATTGTGATATGATTCTTTATATATTGTGATATAATATATAAAATCTGCAAATATGAATGCCTACTTTGCTCATTTGTTACGTCTATTGTTTTGTATAATATGATTTCTTATGTCTTGTGATATGATCTATTATGTCCGCTCATATGATTTCTTATATTTTGTGATATGATATGTAAAATTCGCAGATATGAAAACATTTTTTGCTCCTCTATTATGTCAGTTGTTTTGTACGATATGATTTCTTATATATTCTGATATGATCTATTATGCCCGCTGATATGATTTATTATATCCTGTGACATGATATGTAAAGTCCGCATATATGAATACATTTTTTGCTCCAACGTTGTTGGTTGTGTTCTATGATATGATTTCTTATATCTTGTGATATGATCTACTATGTCCGCTTATATACTTTCTTATATCTTGTTATATGATATGTACAGTCCGTAGATATGAATACATTTTTTGCTCTTATGTTATGTCGGTTGTGTTGTATGATATTATTTATTATATCTTGTGATGTGATCTATTATATCCACTGATATGATTTCTTAAATATTGTGATATGATATGTAAAGTCCGCAGATATGAATACATTTTTTGCTCCCATGTTATTTCGGTTGTGTTGTATGATATAATTTATTATAGGGTAGTATTATATTGCACCCATTTTTTGTTAATGGACGCCCCATTTTTCCAAAAAAACCCCTTTATTTGGTTAAATATCGCCCCCTTAATTCTTATTTCTAGCCCCCTTAATGTTTATCTTCCGCCCCTCCTATTATTACCTAATTACTCTTCATTAATTTACGAAAAATTTTATAAGTCTCTTTTTAATCTACCAAAAATTTATAAAAATTATGATTAAAGCAGCAAGATGAGCGGAATTATAAATAAATTTTTTTTGATATTTTTAGTAAATTGATTAAGGGTATTTAGGTAATTTACTATATTATTATATTTTTATATTTAAATATTATAGTTGGTATTTCTTAATTTGTCAGGGATAATTTAGGTATAAAAGGGACGCGAAATAGGCCTTCACTTTATTATATCTTGTGATAGGATCTATTATATCCACTGATATGATTTCTTATATCTTGTGATATAATATGTAAAGCCCGCAGATATGAATACATTTTTTGCTCCTCTGTTATGTCGGTTGTTTTGTATGATACGATTTCTTATATATTATGATATGATATATAAAGTCTGCAGACATGAATTACCTATTTTGCTCCTATGTTATATCCGTTGTGTTGTATGATATGATTTTTTATATCTTGTAATAAGATATATTATGTCCGCTGATATGATTCCTTATATATTGTGATATGATATATAAAGTTTGTATATATGAATACCTACTTTGCTCATTTTTTTCCTCCGTTGTGTATATAAAAGCATGTTATACACTATGTTGTATTTGATATGAAAATCTGCTACGCATGATATGAAACTATGTTATGGTTTATATTATATGAATTCTGTATCACATGAATTTTAAAATAAAAAATTAAATTATTTTACAATAAAAAATATAAAAATAATAAATACTAAAAATTATATATGATTTAATTTTTTTAAAAAAGTTATGAATTAAAAAAATATTGATTGAAAAAAAGTGTGCTTTTTAGAGAGAAACAAAAAAAAAAAAAAACAAAAAGAAAGAATCAAGGCAATTGGGGGAAAAAGAAAAAAAGGCAAAAAAAAAAAAAAAAAAGAGGGGAGGGGGGCAGTTAGTATAGTACTCCTAGGAGTAAAACAAAATTGGGTACTCCTAGCAAAAAAAAAAAAGACGAAAAAAAGGCAAAAATAGAAGCAGCTGAATGTGTAATTAACGTGCCTAACCTCCGCTTTAATAAGCTGGCCTATGCATTGAGTTTACATCAAATCAAATCCCGCGGAACCCACCAAAATTAAATTTCAAATTTTTGTTGGGCTTTGGGTTGTACGGACTTTACACAAAGGAGGAACAAAACTAATGGAAACAGGCGGGCTGGGAATTTATTTTCCATTCGAAGAAGCTGTAGCCCTTCTGAAACTCTCCGCTCGACCCATGAGCTCCGAAAAAATAGCAAGCATTGATAGCATGTTCGATCTCCCTACCCAGCAACTTGAGCGGTAGGACACTACTAGCGGAAGGCGATTCGACTTAGATTTAGAGTGGGGGAAGAAAAAAAATTGATCAAACCGTAAAAAAATGGTTAGGGTTAAGCAAGTTACGAGTGAAACAGAACCCAAAAAAATTGAAAGCAGCATGAAAGGTATGTTTATAACAAATGTTGAACTAATATTTGCAGTTTAGGGTTACTCGATGTTGTTCATAATGGCCGTACTTTCTTTTTTGGTGTAAAAAACGCAACACAGTTGGGAGGACGGTAAATATTCTTGGTGTAAAGAGACCAAGCAAGGAAATCGGCGGCGAGAAATCAGACAAACAAGTTTCAGAGAGTAAGTTTTTTGCACTTCATCGTTGTGTAAAGTACTGTTTTCTTATGTAAAGTCCCTTTTTTTGGTTTCTCAGTAAAATCATCGTATGATCTGCTTATGTAAACTACTGGTTGTTTATGTAAAGTGCCAAGTTGCTTGTGTAAAGTACTGTTGTCTTATGTAAAGTCCCTTTTTTTGGTTGTAAAGTGGTTTTCGTAAGACTAGAATGCTCATAATTCGTGTTTAATCATCGTATGATATGCTTATGTAAACTACTGGTTGTTTATGTAAAGAGCTGATATGCTTGTGTAAAGTACTATTTTCTCATCTAAAGTCCCTTTCTTAGTTGTAAAGTGGTGTTCCTAAGACTATAATGCTCATAATTCGTGTTTAATCATCGTCTGATCTGTTCATGTAAACTACTGGTTGTTTATGTAAAGTGCTGATCTGCTCGTGTAAAGTACTGTTTTATCATGTGAAGTCCTTTTTTTGGTTGTAGAGTGGTGTTCCTAAGACTAGAATGCTCATAATTCGTGTTTAATCATCGTCTGATATGTTTATGTAAACTACTGGTTGTTTATGTAAAGTGCTGAGTTTATTGTGTAAAGTACTGTTTTCTCATATAAAGTACATTTTTTGGTTGTAGAGTGGTGTTCCTAAGACTAGAATGCTCATAATTCGTGTTTAATCATCGTCTGATATGCTTATGTAAACTAATGGTTGTTTATGTAAAGTGCTGAGTTGTTTGCTTTAAGTACTGTTTTCTCATCTAAAGTCCCCTTTTTTGGTTGTAAATTGGTGTTCCTAAGACTAAAATGCTCATAATTCGGGTAAAATCATCGTCTGATCTGCTTATGTAAACTACTTGATTGTTAAAGTGCTGATTTGTTTGTGTAAAGTATTATTTTCTTATGTAAAGTCCCTTTTTTTGGTTGTAAAGTGGTTTTTGTAAGACTAGAATGCTCAAAATTCGTGTAAAATCATCGTCTGATCTGTTTATGTAAATTACTGGTTGTTTATCTAAAGTGCTGATCTGCTCATTTAAAGTACTGTTTTCTCATCTAAAGTCCCTTTTTTGGTTGTAAATTGGTGTTCCTAAGACTAAAATGCTCATAATTTCGGGTAAAATCTATGTTTGATCTGCTTATGTAAACTACTGGTTGTTTATGTAAAGTGCTGAGTTGCATGTGTAAAGTAATGTTTTCTCGTGTAAAGTTCCTTTTTTGGGCTGTAAAGTGGTTTTCGTAAGACTAGAATGCTCATAATTCGTGTTTAATCATCGTCTGATATGCTTATGTAAACTAATGGTTGTTTATGTAAGTTCTGAGTTGCTCGTTTAAAGTACTGTTTTCTCATCTAAAGTCCCTTTTTTTGGTTGTAAATTGGTGTTCCTAAGACTAAAATGCTCATAATTCGGGTAAAATCATCGTCTGATCTGCTTATGTAAACTACTGGTTGTTTATGTAAAGTGCTGAGTTGCTTGTGTGAAGTACTATTTTCTCATTTAAAGGCCCTTTTTTTGGTTGTAAAGTGGTTTTCGTAAGACTAGATTGCTCAAAATTCGTGTAAAATCATCGTTTGATCTGTTTATGTAAACTACTGGTTGTTTATGTAAAGTGTTGATCTGCTCGTTTAAAGTACTGTTTTCTCATCAAAAGTCCCTTTTTTGGTTGTAAATTGGTGTTCCTAAGACTAAAATGCTCATAATTCGAGTAAAATCTATGTTTGATCTGCTTATGTAAACTACTGGTTGTTTATGTAAAGTGCTGAGTTGCATGTGTAAAGTACTGTTTTCTTATGTAAAGTCCCTTTTTTTGGTTGCAAAGTGGTTTTCGTAAGACTTGAATGCTCATAATTCGTGTTTAATCATCATTTGATATGCTTATGTAAACTAAAGGTTGTTTATGTAAAGTTCCGAGTTGCTTGTTTAAAGTACTGTTTTCTCATCTAAAGTCCCTTTTTTTGGTTGTAAATTGGTGTTCCTAAGACTAAAATGCTCATAATTCGGGTAAAATCATTGTCTTATTTGCTTATGTAAATTACTAGTTGCTTATGTATTGTGCTGACATGCTTCTGTAAAGTACTATTTTATCATGTAAAGTCCCTTTACATGACAGCCCACCACGTCTCAGAACGCTTGCACCATGTAAAAAACAACTAGCACCACGTCTGACATGCTTGTGTAAAGTACTGTTTTCTTATGTAAAGTCCATTTTTTGGGTTGTAAATTGGTGTTCCTAAGACTAGAATGCTCATAATTCGAGTAAAATCATCCTCTGATATGCTTATGTAAACTATTGATTGTTTATTTAAAGTGATTTTGCCCTTGTTGATGCGGTTTCAGGCAAATGAAAAAAGATCGTTCAAGTGGATTTAGACGATGATTTTGAGGAAATAATGACTTTAGAAAAATTGAAGAAGCTGAAACAAAAAAAGGATAACACCGAGGGAAGAAAAATAAAGAAAAAGGATAATAAAAAGAAAGAGGGAGAGCTTGCCATTAAAATCTTTCAGCAAAGGACCCTGAGACTCCATGAAGAGGCGGAATTAGCAAATTTGGAAGAATCTGCAGGATACCAAGGGGATAAAGAGTCAAAAAATTCATTCCATTCAAGAACCTCTGTTGCTGGAATATCTTTACTGCTCACGGATCTCAACGAAGCGCAGATGGAGCAGCTGACAAATGTGTGGCTGGGCTGCCTGTTGAGGTTTCCGAATTCGTTCGGCCATTACTTGATCTCAAACATCAATACAGATAGAAGCACTTGGGAGTTGGATGCAGGCACAATTCCAATTACTTGGGAGTTGGAGCAGCTGAGGTCGAGTCAGGAATGGGATTTCCTGGTGGGGAAGTAGATGTGGAGGAATACACCAGGAAAGATCAAACATCTCAGGTGTACATAGAAGACAAGAAAAAGTAGGATCTCAGGCACTCAGTTCCACAAAACAAGGCGATAATATCAGCAACAAGCCTATCTGACTACATCAAGAGTAACAAGGACGCTGGCCTAGAATTTCTTCAGGATTTTTTGATATTCATGGTGTCAACAATCATTATAGTAACGGGACCAATACCGTTCAATACCGATATCTGAAATCATTCAGGTCGGTAGAGAATATCATGAAACTGAATTGGAAGAAATACGTCTTTGCTCGCTTGATGAAGAGCATACAAGCATGGAGAAAGCATCCTAGAGGCCAATTTATAGGGCCTTTTACATTCGTTGTGGTATAATTTTCTGTCAAATCATATTTGATATTTTACCTGAACAAGTTGTGTAAACTTTCAGTTTACATAACTGAACAATTTATGAAATTACTTTCAGTTTACATATCTTGTTCAGCTATGTAAACTTGAACTTGATATCATACATTTTAGTTTGTTCGTAACAGAAAACTGATTTTTTTTGCACTGTCACAGTTGTTGTATGCTGATAGGCTTGGGTATTTCGCGGTAAATACCAATAATCGCCTTGTCCCAACAATCCAAAATTGGCCCCAAAGCAAGCGAATAGAGCTTGCACAGCGAAACAAACTCTGAGGAACGGGCACAATAAGAGAACGCCCTGAAGAGGATGATGACTTTTATGAGGTTTGTATTTAAGTTGACGTCAAAATACATTACTTTTATAGCATTATGCAACATTACTTTACACATACTCTGAGCATTTTTTCACATCATGTTGGCAAGTTGATGGAAGTGAATCAGCCCCCGATGGAGGGATGACACAGACGAGGATGAAGCAACGGAGGTAGAATCCGTAGAGGAAGAAGCTGTGGATGAAGAATCGGATGAAGCCTCTTCAGAGGAAGAAGATTCGGATGAAGAATCCGCAGAGCAAGGAGCTACGGATGAAGAATCTGCCGAAAGTTGCAAAGTAATCCCCTCAGGAAGCTGAGGATGAAGCTGGGAAGGCAAGTCTACAGGAAGCTAGTTTACATAAACCTTTATGTAAAGTGCGACTTTACATCAAGGTCTGTGTAAAGTGTGATCTAACATTCACTTAATATTTATGCCATTAGTACAATTGTTGCAGAAACCAGCACACATGGAAGTGATCATTGAAGATGATGGAGTTGAAATTCAAAAGGAAGCTGAGGAAGCTGAAGAAGCTGAGGGATCTAAGGATGAGGATGAGGATGAGGAAGCTGAGGAAACTGAGGTATCTGAGCCAGTAAAAGGGGATGAGAGTTCTGCAAATATTGCTCCAATTGTTTTAGATATGAGCATATCACTTATGGAACAGGGCAACCCTTATGCATTAGAAAATCAAGATGGAGAGGTAAATATCACACTCAATGTAGTTTACAGTCTTTTTTTGTATCAAATACTTCATGTGAAACATGCAATGTGTGTACAGGATGACAATGACCTCGTGTCAAATTTTATAGAAATGTACATTCAATTGGGTAAATATAGTAGATCGTTCATAGACTACTTGGCTAGAATAAGGGCTTCAAAGAGTCCGGATTTGGGTACATTACAAACAATCCTGGAAGATATTCAAGGTGTAATAAATGACCTCCAGAAAGCAGTGGACAATCACGATGAGGAAGCTGAAGATAAAACTGTTGGCTTGTGTTCAGGCATTTAATTCAAAATTAAACGGCGGAATTCCTAAACACTAAGGATCGGGTCTTACCCTTGAAGCGTAATCGGTTGCGCAGTCGCCTGGCTCCTCTGAGAAGATGGCATTTCGTCATTTTTCTATAACACTTCCTTAAAGCGTCCTCTACTCTCAGGCACCGGAGTTCTTCGATGCTAGTAGATTCCTGTTAAGAAGTTTTGATCAGAGAGAGGGAGAAAATTTTTCGAGAGAAAAGGGGGAAAAATTTTCTTCAGAAAACAATTTTCTATTGAAAAATCTGTTCAGTCAGTTTTCCCAAAGAATTCCTTTTCTTAGAAGGAAATTCTGATTACCCAAATCCCACAACCCCCGGGGCTGTTAATTTTTATTAAAATATATATTATAAAATATAATATTTTTATTTTTACTGCTTGGGTTTTACTTGACCCATGGATCAAACCATTTACCCATGGATCAGACTGATGGGTCAAGAACCTCAATTGCAACTAGGTCCTTTGATTTATCAGTCTCTCTCAATTCTTCCTGAGTAATTAATTAACTATTAATTAATACCCTAAAACTTCTCAATAATATTTAATTAAACTATTTAATTTAATATTATTTTTTTAAGTATAACAATTGTACCTAGTACCATCAAGAATCTTCAAACTCACTTGCGTGCAATCCTATAGGTCCATTCCAAATTGACAATGGATAAATTAATCACATAGATTAATCCATAAATCATCAGTGGCCTCTAGCAAGACATGATGACTACTCAATTTAGAATGGATGGTCGAATGGTGATTCAACTCAACCTTTCTAAGCATACTATGCACGGTCCTCTACATCGATATCATGTTTAGCATAACGCATGGAACCATCATCATGTTAGTTTTGAATACAGAAAAGCTATGGCTTGTATCAAAAACTAATATCCACAAATGACATATTAATTTGTTTCAGTATAAATTTGTTCCTTTATATCATAGAACTAGATAACGGGGTGTGGACATACACAGTAGATACCGTTATTGGTTAAAGTATTGATATATAAAAAGTATGCTCGTAACCGAGATAGTCTAAACATACTATCGGTATAGATTATTGTGTGGTTTGGAAATTAGTTTATCTAAACTAGTTTAAATCACACAGATATGCCCGGGGCATATTGAGCACGACCAGATCGGATAGAATTGACTTATACTGATTGGCGTAGTCAATTCGGTCCTAGTATTCCGTCTCTCAATCCCGAGATTGGGACGGGTGTGAGGGTTGGATATCGTGTGCTTTGATTTGCCAAAGAGTGAGGTCAATTGAGGCCAATACCTCGGTAAGTTGGGTATGCGGTGTTTAGCTTCTTACGTGCCGTTGCTAGTCGGAGGAATCCACGTACCGGTTTGCCGGGTTGATGGTGCTCCCAAGATGAGCTCGTAAGGTTATTATACTAAACCCGGCCGGTGAACTTTATGTTCGGTATAATAAAAGGACGAGTGGTACTAATCTCAGAAACCAAGAAGTCGGTGAATTAATTTGTCAGTAAATTGATAAACCGACGAGCGCTAGATCTTTAATGTGGGGAGATAGAATAAAATATAATGGCGCGATGTAAAGTCATTTTCGAGCGGTAGTTCCATAATTGGTCCGATAGTGGCACGACCGATTATGCATTTGACTAATCGACAAGGTAAATTAATTATTCCAAAAGGTTTAATTAATATTTAATCGACAAAGTGAATTTAGAAATTAATTCTATTTTGAATTAATTAATTCTAAGGGTTCGATTAAATTAAATTAACAAAGTGGGTTAAATAAATTAATTTAAATGGGTCGATTGGAGTTGATTAGTCGGGAAGACTTAGCGGTCAACGAAAGTCAAATTAAAAGGCCTAACTCGAGAGCCCATTAGGTCTCCAATCGAGCTCCTATAAATAGAAGACTTGATGCCCAAGAAAACCCTAAGGAAGTCTTGCAAGACAATTTTTCTTGCTTTCTTGAGTGAGAAGGTTTTAGAGAGAGAATTTTTCATCAAAAATTTTCTCTCAAAAATAAACCAGATTTCTCACTTGCTCTTGATTGGATTCATCTCAAAGATCAAACCTTTATCTAATTATATATACTGCCAGCCGGATTCTCACTAGTTTCTGCCCAGGATAGTAGAGAAAAATTGTTGTGGGTTTCTTCATCAGCAAGCTGCGTTTTTTCTTCCCAGGTCAGCAGCAGTTTTTTTTTGCTGGGTTTAATTTCTGGGCAGCAGCAAGCTGCGTTTTTTCTTCCCAGGTCAGCAGCAGTTTTTTTTGCTGGGTTTAATTTCTGGGCAGCAGCAGTTCTTCATCCCAGATTGCAGCAATTTTGCTGGGCAGCAGCAGCGGTTTTTCATGATTGGACAGCAGTGATCGCTGCAGATTCAGGCGGCCAGTTTTCAGTCTAAACCCCGTGCGTTTGATTCGAGGAGACTAGTGTTGATCTCTCTCTATGGATTGGTGATCCACTAGTTCTTCTTGTCTAGATCACGATGGGGCGAAGGGCTGGAAATTAGCAGCTTCGAGGGTTTTCTTATTTATGCGACAGCAGTATTTTTAAAGTGAGAAGGCTGAGCAGTTTGTGGGTTTCGATCAGATTTTGAGAACAAAATTGAATCCGATTTGAGTGATTTCCTTGTGGTCTAAGCGAGTAGACTTCGATAGATTATTGCCCACGCAATATTCGAAGTTTCTACGGAGATATCGATTGGATTTCTTGTGGAAATCGCAACAAAGAATTGGTTTTTCTTTAAGCAAGGGACTTCGCTTCAAAAGGTATAATCTTTAAATTCCGCTTTTATTAAAGATCGAATCTTTTGTGTCCCGATTAATAAATTAAATAAGTATAAGCCTAGATCCGTTCATGGGTAAACTAATTTGAGCCTGAGTTTGGTCGAAAGCTTCCGATTCTGGAATGCATTGCACGAAAGTGAGGCTTTCGATTTAGCTCGGGCTTGTTCAGTTTTCCTTCACATCATTATTAAGCTAAACAATTTTACTTGATCTCTCAGTGACACTGATTCTATTCGAGCAAATGATAACAATTATCATTTCTCGGGCATGGCCATGCACTTCTCAGTTCACTATCAAGTGGCCCGGATATCATCTCTCACGTAAGAGAGATTTGTAGTCCCATCACTTCACCTACATATCTTAGCGTGACTCATAGTGTACCCAATCATACCCATACTTGGCAACCTATTACAGTCCTGTTAGGCGTATGTCAAGTACACCATAATTCACCTAAGACCATGCAGTGATTTCTGGTCTAAGGATCTTCGTACGAGTATGCTCAAAAGAATCACTCATGATCTATTAGTCCATGGAGTGTTTCTTTTAGCGGATTGATTTCATGAAATTAGATATGCACAAGAATATAATTATCATGAAATTAACTCATCAGATTAAATAATCAATCAAACGACATATGTCTTATTTACATAAATAACCCTCAAAGTTTATTTACATAAATAGCCCTTATTAGGGCACATACACCAACAAAAACGGTAGGCATAATACTAGATATGTTTATGTTAAGTACTATTTATTCTTATTTCTTTATGTAAAGTTGTAGTTGTTTATGTAAAGTGCTGACATGCTTGGGTAAAGTACTGTTTTCTCATGTAAAGTCCCTTTTTCGTGTAAAATCATGGTCTGATATGCTTATGTAAACTACTAGTTGCTTATGTAAAGTGCTGTTGATAGATATAAAGTACCGATTATTTTTGTAAAATACTCTTCCTATGTAAAGTGCCCTTTGTGTAAAGTACTGTTATTGTTGATATGTTGGTGTTCTTAATGTTGAAGTAGAATACATAAGCTATGCTTGTATTGTATAGTTTCCCAGTTTAATATATCGATTTGTGTTTCAGTCATATCTGGTTGTGCATTAATCGTCCATTTATATTATGTAAGTAGATGATGAGGTGTCTGGTGTGACACAGTAGATCTCATCATTGGTTGAAAGACATAATATATAAATGAGGTTCGTAACCGAGACAGTTTTAGACAAGCTGTCGGTCTAGGTTATTATGTGATTCAGATAATTAGTTTGTCTAAACTAATTGAATCATATAGATATGCCCGGGGCATATTGAACTTGACTCTTAGGAATGATTTGTCTTGTACTGATTTAATAGACAAATCGATCCTTGTATTCTATCTCTAAATCCATATACTCGAGCGCGCATGAGGATTAGACATAGTGTACTTTGATCTGCCAAAGGGTGAGGTCAATTGTGGCCAATAATCTCGGTAGGTTGGGTGCGCGTGTTTAGTTACTTGATGCGCTGCTGCTTGTCGAAAGGAAACCATGTACCGGTGCGTCCGGGGTGATGGTGCTCCCGAGATGAGCTCGAAATGTTTATTATACTAAACCCGGCCGGTGGATTTATGTCCGGTATAGTAAGAAGGTCGAGTGGTACTAGTCTCGGAATTAAAGAAGTTGATGAATTAATTTATCAGTAAATTAATGAATTAACGAGCACTATATCTTTGATGTGGGGAGATTATGAATATAATTTAATTAAGTTGTTTCGGAAGCAATTCTGGTGTAGGTTGGTAGTGCCATAATTAATCCGTTAGTGGTACGATTAATTATGTACTGGGTTGTTGACAAAGGTAGATTTAATTAATTTAGAAATTAATTAATCCTTGTGTTTGTTGGTTGTGAATCATCCCAGGAACTGGTTTGGGATAAGTGAATCCCTGTGTTAGTTGGGAGTGATTCATCCCAGGAACTGGATTGGGATAAGTGAATCCCTGTGACAGTTGGGAGTGTATCAGTCCAGGAACAGGATTGAAGGAAACAGAATCTGTATCAGTCCAGGAACAGGATTGAAGGAAAACAGAAACCCAGTAGGAAGACCAATCCTATTCCAACTTGGAGTCTCTCTTGTAACTCTATAAATAGACAAGGGATCAGTCATTCAGGAAACAGAATAACACAATTAATCCACAGGATTTCTAGAGAGAGAAATATCTAGAGAGAGAAAACGTTTCTCTCTCCAAGTCGAATTTTCAAGAAAGTGTGCAGCTGGCTTTTGGGTTTCTAGTGGCTGAAATTTTGGCCTTGGTCTATACCAGCTGCGCGTAGCTTTCTCTCTCTGCAGGCGGTGCGTTTATAGTACGTGCCAGGTGCTGCGGGGCTAGAGTTTTCTAGCAGGTGGATTGTGGTGAGTAGCTGATCAATTGACTTCTAGTTCGTTGCCCACACAACGTGAAGTCATAGTCTTGAGGCATACAAGAGAATCACCAGGTGTACGCTTCAAAGGTACTTTTCTAAGATTCCGCTTTAATAGAAATTTTTGTTGCGTGGTAAATCGAGCAAGTGCAAACCCAGATCCTACCAAAATCCTTACAATTGGTATCAAAGCCTGGTTTAGGGGGTTCTGTGCTTGTTCGATTTATTACATGGTTTTATTTGCAGGTGGTTTAGAATCCCGACTATTATGGTTACGTTTGTATGGTTTTTAATTAAACTCCGGGACATGTCCGGATTTAATTTTATTATGAATGTTTGTAATAGTATAACCACGTGCTGGAAGCCGTGTAGGATTAGATCAAATCTGTAGTAGGATTTTTTCTATGTAATTTCGATTATTTAATTTTCCTAGAATGCCTTGTAGTAGGAAAATTATTTTTTTTGTAATCGAAGGCGTTATGGTGGGCTACTTGGATTCGTGGGTTTTTGGGTTATCATGAATTTGAAGAAACCCAGGAAAACCCAGAACGAATTGCAAGAAGACCAAATAGCGTGGGAAAAAGCGAAGGAGGAGTTGGCGGCAGGAGGCGACGCCGGCAACGTTTGCCGGCAGCAAAATCGCCGGCCGGCAGGCGAAAAATGCAGCAGCGCGTAGCAGTCGCTGCGCGCAGCAGCTGCTGCGCTCTGCTGCCGGGCGCTGGGCCGCGCGCGCAGAGGGCGCGCGCGCTGAGCCGCGCGCACGGCCCGTGCGGGCTGTGCGCGCGGGCAGCGCGGCCCTCGGGCCGTGCTACGGCCCGTGCAGCCCGTTCGGGCTGTTCGGGCTGTTTTTGGCCCGTTTTTCCTCCAGTTTTCATTTTTTGAAATTCAAGACTCTCTCCATCGAGTGACGTGACGGGACACGAGATCAAGGCAAAGGATGGAAGCAATTAAAACCATAATAGTCGGGGAATTTTTTTTTTCGAATTTATTTCCCGTATTTATTGTTTTAATTTTTTATGCTTTATTTTTATGCTGTATTTTAGATGCATGAATTAAAGCATGTCTGGTTTTATGGTTGCACATAACTTAGGTCAGTTAATTGCATGTTAAAATCGGAAAAAACCCTCAATTTGGAAATCTAAGTGGGAGCGGGTTGTGTTATATCCCCATGGCCACCATTACGGGTTCATATGCGATGTGGGTGGGCTTGCGCGTTGGCATTAGGGCCTTCTTCCATTCGGATGAGTCCAGCCCCGAGATCGCTAGACTATGAGCTTCTGAGTAAGATGACTAGAGCGAGTTTAACTAGGAGAAATGCGACACCCTCTCCATCTGAGGCGCACTATCCTGAGGTAACAAACTCAGAAGTCACGTAATGGCACACACTTAGTGTATGATCTGCAGTATTCCTCCCGCGAGGTTACGCTGCTTACTTGTACGGCTGAAAGCACCGACTATTAGCTACATTGATCAAAAGATCGTTGGTCAGATAGTGTAGTTAATGAACTTGGTTCTTCTCAAACGAATGTGGGTTAGCGTAAACGTCCACACTGCGTGGCTTGCGAGAATCCCGGTGGATGAGATGTTGGTGGATTAATATTATTGTTTTGAGGGAAATCAATAATTAATTGAATTTTCATGTTTTCGAAAATTCTAGCATATATAACTGAAACACTGTTTGTTTACTTTCCAGTTTAAATCGATATGGCATTCAATCCTTTAGCTGCTATTTTGAAAAACAACAATTTAACTGGAACTAATAATGTCGATGGAAGTCGTAACTTGGACATTGTCCTTAGGGCAGGGCTGAGAGCGCTCCTGTGAGAGATCGTGTCATTGACATGATTAGTAACATCAACAAGGTTGAGGTAGTGGGAGGCGAAATCGTTGGTGAAACCAAAGCCGATATTGTCCTCCAGAGCTTACCTCAAAGCTATGAGTGGATTCGGTTGAACTACAACATAAGTAAGATGTTGTGGAGTTCATCCGAGCTCTTAGCAGAGTTGATGACGGCTAAAAGTCTTCTTCAAGAGAAGAAGCGAGCTTTAGTCGCAGTCGAAGCTTTAGAATCTTCTTCTGAGCCTGAGGCTGGAAAGAAGAAGAGAAAGCTCGAGGGAGTAGCTAAAAAGGCACAAATTGCGCCTAAGCCAGATATTGCAAAGAAGAAGTCGAAAGACAAGTGCTTCAAGTGCAATAAGACGGGACATTGGAAAGCGGATTGTCCAAAGCTTATAAGTACGATAAATTATGTCTTAATTACTAGACATGTTTAGCGGCGATTCCCACAGATACTTGGTGTGTGGATTCAGGTGCCACTGACCATGTTTGTAATTCTTTGCAAGGGTTCCAAGTAACCCAGAAGCTTAGAGAAGGCGAGTTGGATATCTACTTGGGCAACACTACAAGAGTGTCAGTAGAAGCAGTGGGAGTAGTTAAGTTGAATTTCGAATATTCGAGTTTAGAGTTAGTTGATTGTCTTTATGTACCGAGTTTTAGAAAGAACTTGATTTCGGTTTCTAAACTCTTAAAGAACGGGTATAAGTTTATTTTTTCTGATGACTGTGTTGTTATTAGAAGAAATGGAAAACTTATTTGTTCTGGTTTCATTGGCGGACAATTTGTTTGTGGTTAACTCTAACTCCCATGTTGCACAAAACATAGAAATATATAGCTCTGTATCTAACATTAATAAGAGGAAGAGACCTTCTGAAATGAATCAAACCTATCTTTGGCATTTAAGGCTAGGTCATATAAACCTTAGTAGGATTCAGAGGTTGGTCAATGATGGACCTTTGGGTCTATTAGATATTGACAGGTATGCAACCTACGAATCTTCCTTGGAAGGTAAGATGACCAAGAGACCTTTTAAAGCAAAAGGTCATAGAGCTAAAGAAGTATTAGAGTTGATTCATTCTGACTTGTGTGGACCTATGACGGTCCAGGCACGAGGTGGATATGAGTATTTCGTGATGTTCACGGATGACTACTCTAGGTACGGATACATTTACCTAATGCGCCACAAGTCCGAATGTTTTGGCAAGTTCAAAGAGTTTCGGGCAGATGTGGAGAAGCATCATGGTAAGAGTATCAAGACACTGCATTCAGATCGTGGTGGGGAGTACCTATCCCATGAATTTTGAGATTACCTCACTGAGATAGGAATTCAGTCTCAGTTGTCTGCACCTGGCACGCCACAGCAGAATGGTGTAGCAGAAAGGAGGAACCGAACTCTTATGGAAATGATTAGGTCCATGATGAGCTATAGTGATTTGCCAAGTTCGTTCTGGGGATATGTCTTGGAAACAGCAATGTATATTCTTAATCTTGTACCATCTAAAACCGTGCCTTCAACCCCAGTAGAGTTGTGGAACGGGCGGAAGTCCAGTCTAAGACATCTCAGAATTTGGGGCTGCCCAGCACATGTGCTTAAGGCAGACACGGCTAAGTTAGATGCAAGAACAGAATTAATGCTGTTTGTAGGATATCCTAGGGGAACGAAAGGTGGTCTATTCTATAGTCCTAAAGATCAGAAGGTGATGGTGAGTACCAACGCTAGATTTTTAGAAGAAGACTATGTCTTAGACCACAAACCCAAGAGTAAGATAGTACTAGAAGAGCTTAGACGACAAACTACTAATCCTGATGCACCAGCACAAGTAGATACACCACACACTGCACATGAGATCACAGATGATGCGCCTACACAGGACGTGCCTCGTCGTAGTGGGAGGGTTGTGAGACAGCCAGACAGGTTCGTTGGCATGGGAGAGGCTTCAGACCTAGTCCCAGGTGTGCCTGAACCTGATCCAGTTAACTATAATGAGGCGCTTCGAGATAAAGATGCAGAATCTTGGCGTAAGGCAATGATATCCGAGATGGGGTCAATGGACCACAATCAAGTCTGGGAGCTTGTGGACCTGCCTGATGGGTTTAAGCCCATTGGATGCAAGTGGGTCTACAAACGTAAGAGATGACCTGACGGGAAGGTGGAAACCTTTAAAGCTAGGCTGGTGGCGAAGGGGTATACTCAGAAAGAGGGAATCGACTATGAGGAAACCTTCTCCCTGGTAGCCATGCTTAAGTCAATCCGGATTCTCTTGGCCATAGCTGCTCATATGGATTATGAGATTTGGCAGATGGATGTCAAGACAGCTTTCCTAAATGGAAGTCTTGAAGAAACCATCTTTATGCAGCAACCAGAGGGATTCATTGAAAAAGGCCAAGAGCATAAGGTTTGCAGGCTTAAGAGGTCTATTTATGGACTTAAGCAGGCATCCAGATCTTGGAACATCCGGTTTGATGAGGTAATCCAGTCCTTTGGATTTACTCAGTGTCCGGATGAGCAATGTGTATATCGCAGACGTGATGGAAACTCAGTGGTGTTTCTTGTGCTTTACGTAGATGACATTCTATTGATTGGCAACAACAAGAAAGTGTTATCGGACGTAAAGGCATGGCTGTCCAAGTAATTTGATATGAAGGACTTAGGGGAAGCGGGACATATTCTTGGGATCAAGATTATTCGAGATCGTAGGAAACGTTCGCTAACGCTCTCCCAAGCTTCGTACATAGACACGATTCTTGCCCGTTTTAACATGCAGAACTCCAAGAAAGGTTTTCTACCTTTCAGGCACGGAGTGTTTCTATCTAAGGAGCAGTCTCCTAAGACTGTTGAGGAGATAGAGACCATGAGGACAGTTCCATATGCTTCGGCAGTAGGAAGTCTCATGTATGCCATGTTGTGTACGAGGCCTGATATCTGTTATGCCGTTGGCATGGTGAGCAGATATCAGAGTAACCCCAGGAAAGCTCATTGGGAAGCAGTAAAATGCATTCTCAGGTATTTGCGCAGAACGAGGGACCAAGTTCTGGTCTATCAGGCGTTTGAGCTGGTACCCCGATGTTACACAGATTCAGATTTCCAAGGCAACAGGGACAAGAACAGGTCTACCTCAGGGTATGTGTTTACTCTAGGAGGTGGAGCCATAGTTTGGCGGAGTGTCAAGCAGAAATGCGTGGCGGACTCTACCGTGGAGGCTGAGTACGTTGTCGCATCAGAGGCAGCGGAAGAAGCAGTATGGCTCAAGAACTTCCTAGTGGACTTAGATGTGATTCCTGGTTTGCCGAAGTCTATCACGGTTTATTGTGATAACAATGGTGCAGTAGCAAACTCGAAGGAACCACGAGCCCACAAGGCGAGTAAACATATACAGCACAAGTACCACCTGATACGAGACATCATAAAGAAGGTAGATGTGGTCGTGGCAAAGATAGCATCAGAGGATAACCTTGCAGATTTATTCACGAAAACATTGACTTCTAAAGTCTTTGAGGCTCACGTGAAGGGCAAGGGGATCAGATGCTTAGGAGAGCCTTGACAGTTTTTTCTAGATAGATAGCAGCAGATTGGGTAGGATTGTATGTAGTTGTATACTTAAAGCACAGCTTAAGTATTAGTGGGAGATTGTTGGAGTAGAATACATAAGCTATGCTTGTATTGTATAGTTTCCCAGTTTAATATATCGATTTGTGTTTCAGTCATATCTGGTTGTGCATTAATCGTCCATTTATATTATGTAAGTAGATGATGAGGTGTCTGGTGTGACACAGTAGATCTCATCATTGGTTGAAAGACATAATATATAAATGAGGTTCGTAACCGAGACAGTTTTGGACAAGCTGTCGGTCTAGGTTATTATGTGATTCAGATAATTAGTTTGTCTAAACTAATTGAATCATATAGATATGCCCGGGGCATGTTGAACTTGACTCTTAGGAATGATTTGTCTTGGACTGATTTAATAGACAAATCGATCCTTGTATTCTATCTCTAAATCCCTAGACTCGAGCGGGCATCAGGATTAGACATAGTGTACTTTGATCTGCCAAAGGGTGAGGTCAATTGTGGCCAATAATCTCGGTAGGTTGGGTGCGCGTGTTTAGTTACTTGATGCGCTGCTGCTTGTCGAAAGGAAACCATGTACCGGTGCGTCCGGGGTGATGGTGCTCCCGAGATGAGCTCGAAATGTTTATTATACTAAACCCGGCCGGTGGACTTATGTCCGGTATAGTAAGAAGGTCGAGTGGTACTAGTCTCGGAATTAAAGACGTTGATGAATTAATTTATCAGTAAATTAATGAATTAACGAGCACTATATCTTTGATGTGGGGAGATTATGAATATAATTTAATTAAGTTGTTCCGGAAGCAATTCTGGTGTAGGTTGGTAGTGCCATAATTAATCCGTTAGTGGTACGATTAATTATGTACTGGTTGTTGACAAAGGTAGATTTAATTAATTTAGAAATTAATTAATCCTTGTGTCAGTTGGTTGTGAATCATCCCAGGAACTGGTTTGGGATAAGTGAATCCCTGTGTCAGTTGGGAGTGATTCATCCCAGGAACTGGATTGGGATAAGTGAATCCCTGTGACAGTTGGGAGTGTATCAGTCCAGGAACAGGATTGAAGGAAACAGAATCTGTATCAGTCCAGGAACAGGATTGAAGGAAAACAGAAACCCAGTAGGAAGACCAATCCTATTCCAACTTGGAGTCTCTCTTGTAACTCTATAAATAGACAAGGGATCAGTCATTCAGGAAACAGAATAACACAATTAATCCACAGGATTTCTAGAGAGAGAAAATTCTAGAGGGAGAAAACGTTTCTCTCTCCAAGTCGAATTTTCAAGAAAGTGTGCAGCTGGTTTTTGGGTTTCTAGTGGCTGAAATTTTGGCCTTGGTCTATACCAGCTGCGCGTAGGTTTCTCTCTCTGTAGGCGGTGCATTTATAATACGTGCCAGGTGCTGCGGGGCTAGAGTTTTCTAGCAGGTGGATTGTGGTGAGTAGCTGATCAATTGACTTCTAGTTTGTTGCCCACACAACGTGAAGTCATAGTCTTGAGGCATACAAGAGAATCACCAGGTGCACGCTTCAAAGGTACTTTTCTAAGATTCCGCTTTAATAGAAATTTTTGTTGCGTGGTAAATCGAGCAAGTGCAAACCCAGATCCTACCAAAATCTTTCACTTAATCATTTGCAAAATAATTCTATTAATGTTTTGCTTATGTTTGGAGGAAAACCAGGGTGCAAATCTAGTGGGAGTGGAACCTGTAGAAACTGAAAAAACACCGCCAGCAACCAAAATACCAGCAGTGGACAATCAGGAGGAAGCTGAAGAGAAAGCAGTAAACATAATACTGGATAGGTTTATGTTAAGTACTATTCATTCTGATTTCTTTATGTAAAGTGCTGACATGCTTGTGTAAAGTACTATTTTCTCATGTAAAGTCCCTTTTTTGGTTGTAAATTGGTGTTCCAAAGACTAGAATGCTCATAGTTCGGGTAAAATCATCGTCTGATCTGCTTATGTAAACTACTGGTTGTTTATGTAAAGTGCTGATTTGCTTGTGTAAAGTACAGTTTTCTCATGTAAAGTCCCTTTTTTGGTTGTAAATTGGTGTTCCTAAGACTAGAATGCTAATAATTCGTGTTTAATAATCTTCTGATCTGCTTATGTAAACTACTGGTTGTATATATAAAGTACTGTTGGTAGATATAAAGTACCGATTATATTTGTAAAATGCTCTTCCTATGTAAAGTGCCCTTTGTGTAGAGTATTTTTATTGCTGATATGTTGGTGTTCTTAATCATTTGCAAAATGATTCTATTAATGTTTTTCTTATGTTTTGAGAAAAACCAGGGTGCAAATCCCGTGGGGGTGGAACCTGCAGAAACTGAAAAAACACTGCCAGCAAACAAAATACCAGCTGGAGAGGTATTTTATGTAAAATCATGCAAATTTGTTATTTTAAATTGCACATATTTTTGGAATAACTTTCAATGATTATATAGTAACAACTTGCAGCCACAGACACACCAGACACTCAGTTTTTAAAATAAATGTGCCTGCTGGCTGATGTTGTAGAGAAAAGCTTTGGACAGGCGGCCATTCCAATTAAGAAAAAGACGCTAATGACTCCAACTTTTGATTTAGGCATTTCACAACTAACGCCAGTCTGTTTGGTTCATAAATTTCAGGAAACTGAAAAAGATAAAACGTCAGATACGGATAGAGCAAATGCCTTGGTACCTACATCCATTCAAGATGTTCAGTCCCACTTATTTAGGAGACTTGACTTCGTGGCTCAACCATTGCTTGCAGATGAGCCTGAGTTTGAGTAAGTATTCTTATCATCTCCCATTTGATGTAATTAAACATTGAATATCGATTTAACAATTTGAATCCAACATTTCTACGTGATCATGGGGAATCCGGATAAAACAGAGGAGGTAGCTGCATTCCGTCCCAACAAGGCACATCGAGCAGTTAAAAAACCAAGAAAATTGTTGTCTCCTTACATAACCAGCTGGACGAAGGATACACTTGCAAGAATCTCGGAGACGGAGAGGGTAGTCAATGACTAAGCACTTTTGCCTGCGGACACAAGCAAGGGCTGGTCGAAATAGTAAGTGTTCTTGACCTACATGTATTTTACATAAATCTATTTTACATAAATCATTATTCACCAAGCCTAGTTTACATTAAAGTTTACTTAAGTCATTTTACATAAAGGTTTATCAATACCAGTTTACATAAAAGTACTTTACATAAACTCAGTTTACATACCTCAGTTTACATAAACATATTTTACATAAAGTAAGTTTACATAAGTCTATTTTACATAACACTTGTCAGCGAGCAACTGTTTGGTGGGGATGGCAATCTTACCATAGACCAGGAGTAGATGTCCAGCATGGTTTGGGGTCAATGGTTGGATACGGCCATCATTGATTGTTGGTCATAACACTTAAGCAGAACCAAAAATTTTCCACAAAGTGAGAAACCTTCGAAGTTTTTCTGCTCAGTCCAGTTTTTGGTGAGTTAATACTTACACACAACTTTACATCACTTGGCCTGAAATGGTTTGTTGATAACCTCTCTATTTAACATTTCAAATTATGCAGCTCATAGTGAAAGACGTGGGAATGGCATCAAGAAAGAACAAAACATGTATGCACAGGTTGTCCGAACATATGACAACATAATTATGGTTCCTCAAGAAAACCAAAAATACTTTTCCACTATCCATGGTAATGAGTGCCACCATTCTCATAGTTTACATTAGATTTAAAAAAAAAAAGACTCATTTTTATGTATACATATAATGCAGGTGTTCTTCTCCATACACCTAGATGGCCATTATGTGTTGGTGTGCATCAACGGCAATGAAAAATAGGTGGTACTGTTTGACAACGAACGTGGAGAAGCAGTATCCTACGGTGGTCTTCCAAAGAAACTATAAGTACAATATAACATAGTAATGTAGAATTTACAACATTGTAGACTTCATTTTACACCAAATCTTATGTGAAATGCTGCAGGTGTACTACTTCTAAGACTGGACATCAGATACACCTTAGGCTAAATGCTATGACAAGTGTTACCATTGGAAGTGGACCTACGCTAACATTGCATGGAAAAACCCTGATGGATTCAATTATGGCCTCTACGTCATGCGACATATGGAGCTTTATCATAGACAACAAGTTTTCAACTATGACCATGACTTGATTGCTGTGAAAGACAATTCTGAGATCCTGAAAATGTTAAGGGTGAAGTACCAGTTTAACTTGCTAATGTCACCACACAATAGCCTCCTAGTTCCGCTCAAGAGAAATATATCTAAATTTTACTATAAAAACTAATATTTGAATAATAACTAATTATATTCATGTAGAACGGATTTATATTTGTTGTTGTTGTTTTCTACATTGACAGTTAGTTTACATAAACTGACAGTTTACATAAAAAGATTATAACTGTAAGTTTACATAATGTTATCATAACCCTCAGTTTACATAACGAGATCAGAACTGTCAGTTTGCATAAGGAGATTATAACTGTAAGTTTACATAAACAGTTAGTTTACTATCACTAGTAACTTCTATAACCACGTCACAAATACAACTAGCACAATGTCTCAGAACAACTAGCACTACGTCAAAAATAACAATCACCACGTCCAGATACGTCTTCATCCATGCGTGTGAAATTTAACTGGTTTTTTCTGTTGGAGTTGAATACATAAGTTATGCTTGTATTGTACATTTTCCCAGTTAATATATCAATTTATGTTTTAGTTGTATTTTGTTGTGCATTATTTGTCCATTTATATTGTGTAGTTAGATGATGAGGTGTCTTGTGTGACACAGTAGATCTCATCATTGGTTAAAAGACATAATATCTAAAGGAGGTTCGTAACCGAGATAGCTTTGGACAAACTGTCAGTTTAGATTATTATGTGATTGTCTAAACTGATTGAATCATATAGATATGCCTGGGGCATATTGAACTTGACCATTTAGAATGATTTGTCTTGTACTGATTTAATAGACAAATCGTTCTTAGTATTCTGTCTCTTAATCCCTAGACTCGAGCAGGCATGAGGATTAGACATAGTGTACTTTGATCTGCCAATGGGTGAGGTCAATTGTGGCCAATAGTCTCGTTAGGTTGGGTGCGTGTGTTTAGTTTCTTGGTGTGCTGCTGCTTGTCGAAAAGAAACCATGTACCGGTGCGTCTGGGGTAATGGTGCTCCCGATATGAGCTCGTTATGTTTATTATACTAAACCCAGCTGGTGGACTTATGTCCGGTGTAGTAAAAAGGTCAAGTGGTATTAGTCTCAGAATTAAAGAAGTTAATAAATTAATTTATTAGTAAATTAATAAATTAACAAGCACTATATCTTTGATGTTGGGAGATTATGAATAAATTAATTAAGTTGTTCCGGAAGCAATTCTGGTGTATGATGGTAGTGCCAAAATTAATCCGTTAGTGGTACGATTAATTTTGTAATGGGTTAATTGAATAGGTAGAATTAATTAATTGATTAATTATCTCTAAGGGTTAATTAAGTAATTAACAAAGTGGAATTATTTAATTAATTAATTAAGTCTTAAGTTTCAATTAGAATTAGGAAATCCTAGAGATTAGAAAATCTAATTGTATTTGGTTTATCCTATTAGATTGGTTAACTAATTGGATTTGGAAATTAATTAATTATCTAAACCCATTAGGAAGACCAATCCTAAACCAACTTGGGGTCTCTCTTGTAACTCTATATATAGAGAAGGGATTACCTATTCAAGATATACAATTCAATAGGTTCATAATTCAAGAATCTAGAGAGAGAAAATTCTAGAGAGAGAAATTCTTTCTCAAAGTTGGGTTTTAAGCTTTGTGGCCGGCGGTTTACTTTCTTGGACGGCGGCATTGATTGGAGAATTTTCCGGCAGCGGCGCTTGGCAAGTAAAGCAGCGGTGCGTGGAAAAGCTCTTCTCGGGCGGCGGCACGTTTGCTGTATTCAACCGGCTCGTGCGGTGGCAGGAAGTCGAAGTTTGGTCCGGCAAATTTTGCTGGATCTTTTCTGACTGGATTGTGGTGATTAGCTGATTAAATTGCTCATTAGATTGTTGCCCACACAGCATACAAGCAAAGTCTTAAGGCATATAAGAGAATTACCTGAGTACACGCTTCAAAGGTATTTTTCTATGATTCCGCTTTTAATTAGAAATTTTTGTTGCTTGATAAATCGAATAAGTGCAAACCCAGATCCTGCGCAAACCCAGATAGTGAAATTAACGAAATTCGGTTCTTCTCGAACAAATGTGTCTTAGTGTAGACGTTCACCCGCGTGACCTGCGTTAATCCTGGTGTGAGAGATGTCAATGGAAGATTATATTGTTCTTGAGGATATCAATATTTTCGAAAAAGAATACTGAAACTTGACTTTTTTTTTTTCAGTTTGTTGATATGTCGTTCAACCTTCTAGCCGTCATACAGAATCAGAACAAACTCACTGGTCCCAATTACATTGACTGGAAATGTAACCTGGATATTATCCTTACTGTCGAGGGTTACAAATACGTGCTCACTGAGGAGTGCCACCCTAAGCCCAATGATGATGCCACCCCTGAGAAGTGAGAGCCATATACGAGGTGGCAGAAAGCTGATGAGATTATAAGGTGCTACATCTTGGCTTCTATGTCGAGTGTACTGCAACACCAACATCAGTCATTTACCTCAGCCTACGATATGATGCTCAACCTCAGGGAGATGTTTTGACATCAGGGCAGGGCAGCCTAGCAGTTAGCTAGGAGGAAACTCAATGAATGCTAGGATGGTTGAGGGCTCTTAAGTGAGGGATCATGTACTGGACATGATTAGCTGCATCAATGAGATCGAGGTATTGAGAGGCGGTATTGATGGGGAGACCTAGGTGGATATCATCCTCCTGAGCTTGCCCCCCAGTTTTGAGCAATTTTGGTTGAACTACAATATGGGCAAGCTCGCATATTCACTTCCCGAGCTCATTACTACACTGGTGTCTGCTGAAGGCCTCTTCGCTGAGAAGAAGCAAGCTTTGGTTACTGTTGGACCTTGAGGTTCCTCTGCTGGGCCCAAAGCTAGGAAGCATAAGAAGAAGATGGGCCAGAAAAAAGCGGCTGATCATGGGCCTAAGGGAGGCATTGCAAGAAGCACAAGTCGAAAGGCAAGTGCTTCAGATGTGGCAAGGCTGGACATTGAAAGAAAGACTGCCCAAAGCTTTGAGGTATGTGTAAATTTTCCCTAGTTACTGAGACGTGTTTAGTGGTGATTCCCACAAATACTTGGTGTGTGGATTCAAGAGCCACTGATTATGTTTGTAATTCTTTTCAGGGGTTCCAAATGACCCGGAAACTTAGAGAGGGAGAGTTGCAGGTCTACCTTGGGGATACTACCAGAGTTTCTGTTGTTGCAGTGGAGTTTTATGTTTTTATTTTTCGGACTCAGTTTTACATTTGAGAGATTGTCTTTATGTACCTAGTTTCAGAAAGAATTTACTTTCAGTTTCGAGACTTATTTTGGATGGTTATAAGTGTGTTTTTTCTAATAATTTTGTTTTTATTATAAAGAACCAAAGGCTTATATGTTCTGGTACATTGGTTGACAATCTGTTTTTAATTAAGACAAACTCACCAGTGGTGCAAAATACAGAAATTGATAACCCATCGTCGAATCATAGTAAGAGAAAGGAATCTTCCCCTTTCAATCAAACTTATCATTGGCACCTGAGACTAGCTCGCATCAACTTTAATAGGATTCAAAGGTTGGCTCATTGGAGATTTACAACCATCCGACTTGCGAGTCCTGCTTGGAGGGTAAGATGACCAAGAGGCCTATTAAAGCAAAGGGGTATAGGGCCAAAAAGGTTTTAGAGTTGAATCATTCTGAATTTTGTGGACCTATGACAGTTCAGGCTAGAGGTGGTTATGAGTATTTCGTGATATTCATGGATGATTACTCTAGATTTGGATATACCTGATGCGCTACAAGTCTGAATGTTTTGACAAGTTCAAAGAGTTTAAGGCAGATGTGGAGAAGCATCATATTAAGAGTATCAAGACCCTCTAATCTGATCGTGGTGGTAAATACCTCTTTAGTGAATTTATGGCCTATTTGTTAGAGGACGATATTCATTCCCAGTTGTCTGCACCTAGCACACTCCAGCAGAACGGAGTAGCAGAAAGGAAGAACATGACTCTTGTGGATATGGTTAGATCGATGATGAGTTACAGTGAATTGCCCAATTCATTTTGGGGTTATGCCTTAGAGACAGTGTGTTATCTTCTTAATCTCATATCATCTAAGTCTGTGCCTTCGACCCCTGTAGAGTTGTGGACTGGGCGAAAGCCTAGTCTGAGACATCTCAGAATTTAGAATTATCAAGCATATGTGCTTAAGGCAGATGCAGCCAAGCTAGATGCGAGATCTGAGGTTATGCTTTTTGTAGGCTATCCCAAAGGAACAAATGGTGATCATTTTATAGTCCTCAGGATTGGAAAGTGGTGGTGAATACCAATGCCAGATTTCTTGAGGAGGGCTATATTTTAGATCACAAGCCAATAAGCAAGGTAGTATTAGAAGAGCTTAGGGGTCAGTCGAGTATTCCAGATGCACAGGTACAGGATGACACATTACAAGATACTGCACACACTATCACAGATGATGCTCTTACACAGGCTGTGCCTCATCGTATTAGGAGGGTTGTCAGATAACCCAAGAGGTATATGGGTTTAGGTGAGTCTTCAGGCTTTATCCCTGGCGCCCATGAACCAGACCCAGTTAGCTATAATGAGGCACTCCAGGATAAAAATGCAGATTCTTGGCAGAGAGCGATGATTGCTGAGATGGGTTCAATGGACTCAAATTAGGTCTGGGAGCCAGTAGAACTTCTTGATGGGTTTCGGCCTATTGGGTACAAATGGGTTTATAAGCGAAAGAGAGAATCTGATGGGAGGGTTGAGACCTTCAAGGCTAGGCTTCTGGCGAAAGGGTATACTCAGAAAGAGGGTATCGGGTATAAGGAGACATTTTCCCCGGTAGCTATGCTTAAGTCAATCCGGATTCTCTTGGCCATAGCTACTCATATGGATTATGAGATTTGGCAGATAGACTTTAAGACAACTTTTTTGAATGGAAGTCTTGAGGAGACCATCTTTATGCAGCAACCAGAGAGTTTTATTGTTCAGGGCCAAAAGCATAAAGTATGCAGGCTCAAGAGGTCCATTTATGGACTTAAGCAAGTATCCAGATTTTGCAATATCCGTTTTGACGAGGTTATCTAGTCTTATGGATTCACTCAGTGTTTAGATGAGCATTGTGTATACCACGGGTGTGATGGTGATATGGTGGTGATCCTCGTACTTTGCGTAGATGACATTCTTCAGATTGGCAACAGTAATAAGGTGTTGTCAGATGTAAAGGCATGGTTGTCCAGGCAGTTTGATATAAAGGACTTGGGAGAGGCTGGACATATTCTTGGGATCAAGATTATTTGAGATCATAGGAGACGTTCTCTGACACTCTCCCAAGCTTCATACATATACACAATTCTGGCCCGTTTTAACATGCAGAACTCCAAGAAGGATTCACTACCTTTCAGGCATGGAGTGCATTTATCAAATGAGCAGTGTCCGAAGGGTGTAGAGGAGATAGATGCCATGAAGGCGGTACATTATGCATCTGCAGTGGGTAGTCTCTTGTATGCTATGTTATGTACTAGGCCTAATATTTGTTTTCCAGTCGGCATGGTTAGCAGATATCAGAGTAACCCTGGAAAGGCTCACTGGGAGGCAGTAAAATGCATTCTCAAGTACTTGTGCAGGATGAGAGATCATGGGCTAGTTTATAGAGCGCAGGAGCTAGTACTATTGGGTTACACAGATTCAGACTTTCAAGGTGATATGGATAAGAGTAAGTCTACCTCTTGGTTTGTGTTTACTCTGGGAGGTGGATCCATAGTATGGTGGAGTGTCAAGCAGAAATACGTGGCAGACTCCACCATGGAGGCTGAGTATGTTGCCATATCAAAGGAAGCGAAAGAAGCTGTATGGCAAAGATAGCATCAGCAGACAACCATGCAGATCCATTCGTGAAGGCATTGACTGCGAAAGTCTTTGAGACCCACGTGGAGGACATGTGAGTTAGATACTTGAGTGAGCCATGAGAGTTTTCTCTGCATTTTGGTATCATAGTAGAATAAATGTATTAAACCAGTTTTTATACTTAAAAGCGCAGCTTTGAGTATTAGTGGAAGATTAAAAGTTTTGAATACTTAAAGCTTTGTTTGTATGAAAAAACTATTTCTCAGTTTCATATCGATTGTGTTTCAATATATAATTACATGTTGTACTTGTTGTCCACTTATATAATATTACTAGATAATGAGGTGTTTGGTGTGACACAGTAGATCTCATCATTGGTTAAAGTCATGATTTATAAATAATGCTTGTAACTGAGACGGCTTGGATATAGTTACAGTTTAAGTTATCATACGATTCTGAGATTGGTTTGTCTACACTAATTGAATCATATAAATGTGCCCGGGGCATATTGAGCAAGACTGATTTAGGATCGAATGAACTTGTTTTGATCTTTGTAGTTAATTCGAGCCTTGTATTCTATCTCTTAATCCCTAGATTGGAGCGGGCATGAGGATTAGACATAGTGTACTTTGATTTGCCAAAGAGTGCGGTCACTTGAGGCCTATAATCTCGGCAGGCTGGGTATACGTTTAATTTCTTATTGTGCCATTGCTTGCTGAAATGAAACCATGTGCCGGTGCGTCCGGGGTGATGTTTCTCTCGAGATGAGCTCGTAAGGATTATTATACTAAATCCGGCCAGTGAACTTATGTCTGGTGTAGTAATAAGGTCGAGTGGTACTAATCTCGGATGATAAGTGGTCAACTAATATATTTATTAGTAAATTAACAAAGTGACAAGCACTGTATCTTTGATGTGAGGAGACAAAAGAATAATTAAAGTGGTACCTGGAAGCAATTTCCTATTGAGCGATAGTTTCAGAATTAATCCGTTAGTGATACGATTAATTATGTGTTGTATTAATTGACAAAGTGGATTTAATTATTTAATTAACTATCATTTGGTCAATAGGAATTAATTAGTCCATTAAAGACTTAGAAATTAATTAAAAGTCTAAGAAAAAGCCCAAATTCAAAAGCCCACTAGGTCTCCATTGAAACTCCTATAAATAGATAAGTTAAAGCCTTAAAATCATTTTAAGAAACTTGCAAGACAAGTAGTCTTGCCTCTAGAGAGAGTCTTAGAGAGGGACTTGAAAAAATTGTAAAATCGAGACCCACTCAAAGTCAGCCTTAGATCTCTCTTTTTTGGAAAAGATTCGGCCCAAAGAATTCCGGGCAGATCTTCTTTTTCTGACGAGTGAGTAATGAATTTCCGGCGATCTATGTTCGGTCCAGCTCGCGGTGGATTGGCAGTCTTCTAGCGGCCAGCATGCTCTGACGGAATTCTTATTTTTCCGAGTACATCTAAACTTTTTTTGGGTGTTTCTTTGGTTGTTTTTTCGTGGTCTTTGACGGATCTATCTGGTAGAGAGTTGCCCACACAATTTGTCTTTGAGACATTTGAGGGATTTCTTGTAGGAGTAGCTTTAAAGGTTGGATTTTTGGTTCAAAGGTGGAAGCTTTTATCTTTCTCAATTGATTTCTTCGAGGGACTCGCATCAAAGGTCGAATCTTTAATTCTTTTGCTTTAATTTAAAGATTAAATTTTGGATGGGCAAAGTAAATCGAACAAGTATAAGCTAGATCAGGTTCAAAGGAACTTGTACTAGTGTTTGTGCTTGATCGAACGTTTTTGATTCTGGAATGCATAGCACGAAAGTGAAATTTTTGATTTGGCCTGGACCGACTAGTTCCATCATACTTGAGGTGGAAATTCCCCCTTGCAAATAGATAGCAGTTCTAAACTCCCGGAAAAAGTCTAAATATAGTGAGAAGAGGTAAGAGCCAAAAAGCCAATCTTAAGAATCTAACAAATTCTTTAAAAGAAAAGCTCTTATTTAAAAGTCTGGCTAAGTAAAGAAAAAGACAAGCCGATGTTACAAAAGTAACGAGTTCTAAAGTTAGTAGGGAAGCAAACAGAATTTGGAGATAGGTGATCACCTTGAAAAAGGGAGGTAAAAGTTATATTGCCTGGTGTGTGTATAAACTCTTTACTCTCCCTCGTAATTGAGCTTGTGTTTTTGATGGATCAAAGTTTTACTCGGGAGAGTACCTTCTCATTTTTGGGTTTATTGTGCTTTTGTGTGAGTTAAGAAGCATCTATACTATATAGCTACTTGTTTTTGTCACCTTTATTTTGTTTCAAATTTTTACTGTTTGTTATACTTGTCCTTTGATTGCTAGTTTGAGTCTTTGTTGTTTTGTGTCTTTTGAGTTTTTGAGTCTTAAGAAAAAGAAACCCATATAGAAAGAGTAAGTAAGTTGTTGGAAGTAAGGTTTGAAGAAATTCAGCAAGTTAGCCGCAGAATCTTGACTGTGAGCTCGCCGCGACGCCGAGACCCTCTTGCAGCCACTCTAACTTCGACCCGTGCATTGCACCAAAATCTGGGTTTTTCAATTTCTTTTCTTTTATATTTTTGTGTTTTATCTTTTGTTTTTATTTTGTTTCTTTTTCTTTGCTTTTGAGTCTTGTGTTACTTTGGAAGTTTTCATGGTTGTTTACCATCTTTTGCAAGTTGGTTCGTGCTACTAAGAATACAAATCGGGATGATAAAGTTGATCAAGAATTCGATAAACCAAGGCAACCAATATCCATGTAACAGATTGCAGCTTCTCTTGTTAGTTTACAGATGCAGTTTACAGAGGTGAACCAACGTATTAGCAATCTAGAAGCCAATAGTGGAGAAGGATCAGTTAACCAATTTGTAGGATCGCTATGCCAGAAAAGGTCTAATCAGGGTCCCAGACTTGAAAGAAATCCTGAAGTTTCTTTTAATTTTAATTATGATTATGATGATTCTGTGGCCCGTGTTGCATGCTACAGAGCTCCTATTTTTAGATAACAAAATAACATTAAATTTTTAATTCCTTAATTTCTCCTAAAGCTTATGTTGATTGGCAGTTTCAGATTGAACAGATCTTCAACGCCAACGATTTCTCAAAGGAGCGCAAAGTTAGATTAGCCACCACAAAATTCAAGCATCATGAAGCAATTTGGTGGGCAACTATAACTCGAGAACGGCGACGTATGGAATGTCCTCCGGTCACTAGTTGGGAAGAACTCAAGGAACTCATGCGCAGTAAGTTCATTCATTCCTCTTTCATTCATGATTTACATAGAAAATTGTATAGTTGCAGGCAAGGATCGTGAATTGTTGTAGAGTATTACATCGAACTCGAGTCCCTCCATTTTAGAGCAGAAATCTATGTGGATAATGATGTAGTAATTGCAAGGTTTCTCGTTGGCTTCAGCAAGAACATCAGTCAGAGGATAGAGCTCATGGGTTACACCGACTTAGAGGATTATTTTCAGAAAGCCATGTTGATTGAGAAGCACCTAAAAGATGGCGGCGAAGTTGATGGTGGACTCACTTACAACGTCGATGGTGGAAGTTGCACAAACGTTGTAAGTGAGTCTTTAGTTAAGGATTTATCACTAACATGTTTGCGCCATCCTAGGCCTAGTGCTCGAAAAAGGAGGAGAGAAGAAAGTCCAATACCAAGCACTAGTCACCTTCTACCTTGGACCAATGAAGGAAGAAATATTGTGTGATGTGTTGCCAATAGACGTATGTCATATACTTCTAGGAAGACCTTGGGAGTATGGCAGAAGGGTCATCTTTGATGGTTCGACCAATAGGTATTATTTCATGTTAAATGGTAAGAAAACAAACTTGTTACCTTTGTCTCCTGCACAGGTTTCTAGTTCGTAAGAAATGATGAGAGAAGAAAAGAGCAAGTCGAAGCTGAAAGATTTTGGTAGGATATGGGTTTGCACTTGCTCGATTTACCACGCAACAAAAATTTCTATTAAAGCAGAATCTTAGAAAAGTACCTTTGAAGCGTGCACTTGGTGATTCTCTTGTATTCCTCAAGACTATGACTTCACGTTGTGTGGGCAACGGACTAGAAGTCAATTGATCAGCTACTCACCACAATCCACCTGCTAGAAAACTCTTACCCCGCAGCACCTGACACGTACTATAAACGCACCGCCCGCAGAGAGAGAAAGCTACGCGCAGCTGGTATAAACCAAGGCCAAAATTTCAGCCACTGGAAACCCAAAAACCAGCCGCACACTTTCTTGAAAATTGGACTTGGAGAGAGAAACATTTTCTCTCTCTAGAAATCCTGTGGATTAATTGTTGAATTGTGTTTCTTGAATAACTGATCCCTTGTCTATTTATAGAGTTACAAGAGAGACTCCAAGTTGGTTTAGGATTGGTCTTCCTAATGGGTTTAGGTAATGAATTAGTTTCCAAATCCAATTAGGCAACCAATCTGATACGATAAACCAAATCCTATTGGATTCCTAATCTCTAGGATTTCCTAATTCCAATTGAAACTTAAGACTTAATTAATTAATTAAATAATTCCACTTTGTTAATTACTTAATTAACCCTTAGGAATTAATTAAATGATTCCACTTTGTTAATTACTGAATTAACCCTTAGGAATAATTAACCAATTAATTAATTAAATCTACCTATTCAATTAACCCATTACAAAATTAATCGTACCACTAACGGATTAATTTTGGCACTACCATCCTACACCAGAATTACTTCCGGAATAACTTAACTAAATTATATTGATTAATCTCCCCACATCAAAGATATAGTGCTCGTTAATTAAAATTAATTTACTAATAAATTAATTAATTAACATCTTTAATTCCGAGACTAGTACCACTAGACCTTTTTACTATACCGGACATAAGTCCACCGGCTGGGTTTAGTATAACAAACATTTCGAGCTCATCTCGGGAGCACCATCATCCTGGACGCACCGGTACATGGTTTCCTTTCGACAAGTAGCAGCACACCAAGTAACTAAACACGCACACCCAAGAGTCAAGTTCACTATTGGCCACATTTGACCTTACCCATTGGCAGGTCAAAGTACACTATGTCTAATCCTCATGCCCACTCGAGTCTAGGGATTTAGAGATAGAATACAAGGATCGATTTGTCTATTAAATCAGTACAAGACAAATCATTCCTAAGAGTCAAGTTCAATATGCCCCGGGCATATCTATATGATTCAATTAGTTTAGACAAACTAATTATCTGAATCACATAATAACCTAGACCGACTGTTTGTCCAAAGCTGTTTTGGTTACGAACCTCATTTATATATTATGTCTTTCAACCAATGATGAGATCTACTGTATCGCACCAGACACCTCATCATCTACTCACATAATATAAATGGACGATTAAGGCACAATATGATATGACTGAAACACGAATCGATATATTAATCTGGGAAACTGTACAATACAAGCATAGCTTATGTATTCTACTCCAACAATCTCCCACTAATACTTATGCCGTGCTTTAAGTATACAACTACATACAATCCTACACAATCTGCTGCTATCTATCTAGAAAAAACTGTCAAGGCTCTCCTAAGTATCTGATCCCCATGCCCTTCACGTGAGCCTCAAAGACTTTAGAAGTCAATGTTTTCGTGAACGGATCTGCAAGGTTATCCTCTGATGCTATCTTAGCCATGACCTCATCTACCCTCTTCACGATATCTCGTATCAGGTGGCACTTGCGCTGTATATGTTTACTAGCCTTGTGGGCTCGTTGTTCCTTCGAGTTTGCTACTGCACCGTTGTTATCACAATAAACCGTGATAGACTTTGGCAAACCAGGAATCACATCTAAGTCCACTAGGAAGTTTTTGAGCCATACTGCTACTTTCGCTGCCTCTGATGCGGCAACATACTCAGCCTCCATGGTAGAGTCCGCCACGCATTTCTGCTTGACACTCCGCCAAACTATGGCTCCACCTCCTAGAGTAAACACATACCCTGAGGTAGACTTGCTCTTGTCTCTGTCGTCTTGGAAATCTGAATCCGTGTAACCTCGGAGTACCAGCTCAGGCGCCTGATAGACATGAACTTGGTCCCTCGTTCTGCGTAAATACTTGAGAATGCATTTTACTGCCTCCCAATGAGCTTTCCCGGGGTTACTCTGATATCTGCTCACCATGCCAACTGCATAACAGATATCAGGCCTCGTACACAACATGGCATACATGAGACTTCCTATTGCTGAAGCATATGGAACTGTCCTCATAGTCTCTATCTCCTCAACAGTCTTAGGAGACTGCTCTTTAGATAGAAACACTCCATGCCTGAAAGGTAGAAAAACTTTCTTAGAGTTCTGCATGTTAAAACGGGCCAGAATCGTGTCTATGTATGAAGCTTGGGAGAGCGTTAGCGAACGTTTCGTACGATCTTGAATAATCTTGATCCCAAGGATATGTCCCGCTTCCCCTAAGTCCTTCATATCAAATTGCTTGGACAACCATGCCTTTACGTCTAATAACACTTTCTTGTTGTTACCAATTAATAGAATATCATCTACGTAAAGCACAAGAAACACCATTGAATTTTCATCACGTCTGTGATATACACATTGCTCATCCGGACACTGAGTAAATCCAAAAGACTGTATTACCTCATCAAACTGGATGTTCCAAGATCTGAATGCCTGCTTAAGTCCATAAATAGACCTCTTAAGCCTGCAAAACTTATGCTCTTGGCCTTTTTCAATAAATCCCTCTAGTTGCTGCATAAAGATGGTTTCCTCAAGACTTCCGTTTAGGAAAGCTATCTTGACATCCATCTGCCAAATCTCATAATCAATATGAGCAGCTATGGCCAAGAGAATCCAGATCGACTTAAGCATGACTACCAGGGAGAAGGTTTCCTCATAATCGATTCCCTCTTTCTGAGTATACCCCTTCGCCACCAGCCTAGCTTTAAAGGTTTCCACCTTCCCGTCAGGTCCTCTCTTAAGTTTGTAGACCCACTTGCATCCAATAGGCTTGAACCCATCAGGCAGGTCCACAAGCTCCAAGACTTGATTGTGGTCCATTGACCCCATCTCGGATATCATTGCCTTACGCCAAGATTCTACATCTTTATCTCGAAGCGCCTCATTGTAGTTAACTGGGTTAGGTTCAAGCACACCTGGGACTAGGTCTGAAGCCTCTCCCACGCCAATGAACCTGTCTGGCTGTCTCACAACCCTCCCACTACGACGAGGCACCGCCTGTGTAGGCACATCATCTGTGATCTCATGTGCAGTGTGTGGTGTATCTACTTGTGCTGGTGCATCAGGATTAGAAGTTTGTCGTCTAAGCTCTTCTAGTACTATCTTACTCTTGGGCTTGTGGTCTAAGACATAGTCCTCTTATAAAAATCTAGCGTTGGTACTTACCACCACCTTCTGATCTTTAGGACTATAGAATAGACCACCTTTAATTCCCCTAGGATATCCTACAAACAGCATTAATTCTGTTCTTGCATCTAACTTAGTCGTATCTGCCTTAAGCACATGTGCTGGGCAGCCCCAAATTCTGAGATGTATTAGACTGGGCTTCCGCCCGTTCCACAACTCTACTGGGGTTGAAGGCAAGGTTTTAGATGGTACAAGATTAAGAATATACATTGCCGTTTCCAAGACATATCCCTATAACGAACTTGGCAAATCACTATAGCTCATCATAGACCTAACCATTTCCATAAGAGTTCGGTTCCTCCTTTCTGCTACACCATTCTGCTGTGGCGTGCCAGGGGCAGACAACTGAGACTGAATTTCTACCTCAGTGAGGTAATCTCGAAATTCATGGGACAGGTACTCCCCACCATGATCTGAACGCAGTGTCTTGATACTCTTACCATGATGCTTCTCCACATCTGCCCGAAACTCTTTGAACTTGCCAAAACATTCGGACTTGTGGCGCATTAGGTAAATGTATCCGTTCCTAGAGTAGTCATCCCTGAACGTCACGAAATACTCATATCCCCTTCGTGCCTGGACCATCATAGGTCCACACAAGTCAGAATGAATCAACTCCAATACTTCTTTAGCTCTATGACCTTTTGCCTTAAAAGGTCTCTTGGCCATCTTACCCTCCAAGCAAGATTCGCAGGTTGCATAACTGTCAATATCTAATGAACCCAAAGGTCCATCATTGACCAACCTCTGAATCCTACTAAGGTTTATATAACCTAGTCTTCGATGCCAAAGATAGGTTTGATTCATTTTAGAAGGTCTCTTCCTCTTATTAATGTTAGATACTGAGCTATCTATTTCTATGTTTTGCGCAACAAAGAAATTGTCCGCCAATGAACCATAACAAATAAGTTTTCCATTTCTTCTAATAAGAACACAGTCACCAGAAAAAATAAACTTATACTCGTTCTTCAAGAGTTTAGAAACCGAAATCAAGTTCTTTCTAAAACTCGGTACATAAAGACAATTAACTAACTCTAAGCTAGAATTTTTGAAATTCAACTTAACTACTCCCACTGCTTCTACTGAAACTCTAGTAGTGTCGCCCAAGTAGATATCCAATTCGCCTTCTCTAAGCTTCTGGGTTACTTGGAACCCTTGCAAAGAATTACAAACATAGTCAGTGGCACCTGAATCCACACACCAAGTATCGGTGGGAATCGCCGCTAAACATGTCTCAGTAATTAAAGCATAATTTATCGTACTTATAAGCTTTAGACAATCCGCTTTCCAATGTCCCGTCATATTGCACTTGAAACACTTGTCTTTCGACTTCTTCTTTGCAATATCTGGCTTAGGTGCAATTTGTGCCTTTTTAGCTACTCCCTCGAGCTTTCTCTTCTTCTTACCAGCATCAGGCTCAGAAGAAGATTCTAAAGCTTCGACTGCGACTAAAGTTCGCTTCTCCTCTTGAAGAAGATTTTTAGCCGCCATCAACTCTGCCAAGAGCTCGGATGAACTCCACAACATCTTACTTATGTTGCAGTCCAACCGAATCTGCTCATAGCTTTGAGGAAAGCTCTGGAGAATAATATCGGCTTTGGTTTCACCAACGATTTCGCCTCCCACTACCTCAACCTTGTTAATGTTACTAATCATGTCAATGACACGATCTCTCACAGGAGCGCTCTCAGCCCTAAGGACAATGTCCAAGTTACGACTTCCATCGACATTATTAGTTCTAGTTAAATTGTTGTTTTTCAAAATAGCAGCTAAAGGATTGAATGCCATATCGATTTAAACTGGAAAGTAATCAAACAGTGTTTCAGTTATATATGCTAGAATTTTTGAAAACATGAAAATCCAATTAATTATTGATTCCCTCAAAACAATAATATTAATTCACCAACATCTCATCCACTGGGATTCTCGCAAGCCACGCAGTGTGGACGTTTACGCTAACCAACATTCGTTTGAGAAGAACCAAGTTAATTATCTACAATATCTGACCAACGATCTTTTGATCAATGTAACTAATAGTCGGTGCTTTCAGCCGTACAAGTAAGCAGCGTAACCTTGCGGGAGGAATACTGCAGATCGTACACTAAGTGTGTGCCATTACGTGACTTCTGAGTCTGTTACCTCAGGATAGTGCGTCTCAGATGGAGAGGGTGTCACATTTCTCCTAGTTAAACTCGCTCTAGTCATCTTACTCAGAAGCTCATAGTCTAGCGATCTCGGGGCTGGACTCATCCGAATGGAGGAAGGCCTTAATGCCAAAGCGCAAGCCCACCCACATCGCATATGAACCCGTAATGGAGGCCATGGGGATATAACACAACCCGCTCCCACTTAGATTTCCAAATTGAGGGTTTTTCCAGTTTTAACATGCAATTAACTAACCTAAGTTATATGCAACCATAAAACCAGACATGCTTTAATTCATGCATCTAATATACAACATAAAAATAAAGCATAAAAATTAAAACGATAAATACGGGAAATAAATACGTAAAATAAATTTCTGGACTATTATGGTTTTAATTGCTTCCATCCTTTGCCTTGATCTCGTGTCCCGTCACGTCACTCAATGGAGAAAAACGAAAACTGGAGGAAAAACGGGCCAAAAATAGCTCGAACGGCCCGAACGGGCCGCCCTGGCGCTCAGCAGCAGCGCAACAGCTGCTGTTGCTACTGCTGCTAATGCCTGCTGCCTGCTGCAGCCTTCCCCGACCGGCACGACTGCTGCCGGCGGTCGTTGCCGGCGTCGCCTCCTGCCGCCAATTCCTCCTGCGCTTTTTCCCACGCTATTTGGTCTTTTTGCAATTCGTTCTGGGTTTTCCTGGGTTTCTTCAAAATTCATGATAACCCAAAACCCACGAATCCAAGTCGCCCACCATAACGCCTTCGATTACAAAAAATAATTTTCCTACTACAAGGCATTCTAGGAAAATTAAAGAATCGTAATTACATAGAAAAAATCATACTACAGATTTAATCTAATCCTACACGGCTTCCAGCACGTGGTAATACTATTACAAACATTCATAATAAAATTAAATCTGGACATGTCCTGGAGTTTAATTAAAACCCATACAAACATAACCATAATAGTCGGGATTCTAAACCACCTGCAAATAAAACCATGTAATAAATCGAACAAGTACCAAAATCCCCTAGACCTGGCTCTGATACCAATTGAAAGATTTTGGTAGGATCTGGGTTTGCACTTGCTCGATTTACCACGCAAAAAAAATTTCCATTAAAGCGGAATCTTAGAAAAGTACTTTTGAAGCGTGCACTTGGTGATTCTCTTGTATGCCTCAAGACTATGACTTCACGTTGTGTGGGTAACGAACTAGAAGTCAATTGATCAGCTACTCACCACAATCCACCTGCTTGAAAACTCTAGCCCCGCAGCGCCTGGCACGTACTATAAACGCACCGCCCGCAGAGAGAGAAAGCTACGCGCAGCTGGTATATACCAAGGCCAAAATTTCAGCCACTAGAAACCCCAAAACCAGCCACACACTTTCTTGAAAATTCGACTTGGAGAGAGAAACGTTTTCTCTATCTAGAATTTTCTCTCTCTAGAAATCCTGTGGATTAATTGTTGAATTGTGTTTCTTGAATAACTTATCCCTTGTCTATTTATAGAGTTACAAGAGAGACTCCAAGTTTGTTTAGGATTGGTCTTACTAATGGGTTTAGGTAATGAATTAGTTTCCAAATCCAATTAGGCAGCCAATCTGATAGGATAAACCAAATCCTACCGGATTCCTAATCTCTAGGATTTCCTAATTCCAATTGAAACTTAAGACTTTATTAATTAATTAAATAATTCCACTTTGTTAATTACTTAATTAACCCTTAGAAATTAATTAAATAATTCCACTTTGTTAATTACTGAATTAATCCTTAGGAATAATTAACCAATTAATTAATTAAATCTACCTATTCAATTAACCCATTACAAAATTAATCGTACCACTAATGGATTAATTTTGGCACTACCATCCTACACCATAATTGCTTCCGGAACAACTTAATTAAATTATATTCATTAATCTCCCCACATCAAAGATATAGTGCTCATTAATTAAAATTAATTTACTGATAAATTAATTAATTAACATCTTTAATTCCGAGACTAGTCCCACTCGACCTTTTTACTATACCGGACATAAGTCCACCGGCCTGGTTTAGTATAATAAATATGTCAAGCTCATCTCGGGAGCACCATCACCTCGGACGCACCGGTACATGGTTTCCTTTCGACAAGCAGCAGCACACCAAGTAACTAAACACGCGCACCCAACCCACCGAGACTATTGGCCACATTTGACCTCACCCATTGGCAGATCAAAGTACACTATGTCTAATCATCATGCCCACTCGAGTCTAGGGATTTAGAGATAGAATGCAAGGATCGATTTGTCTATTAAATTAGTACAAGACAAATCATTCCTAAGAGTCAAGTTCAATATGCCCCGGGCATATCTATATGATTCAATTAGTTTAGACAAATTAATTATCTGAATCACACAATAACCTAGACCGACTGTTTGTCCAAAGCTGTCTCGGTTACGAACCTCATTTATATATTATGTCTTTCAACCAATGATGAGATCTACTGTGTCGCACCAGACACCTCATCATCTACTTACATAATATAAATGGATGATTAATGCACAACAAGATATGACCGAAACACGAATCGATATATTAATCTGGGAAACTGTACAATACAAGCATAGCTTATGTATTCTACTCCAACAGAAGCAAGTAAAGCCTAAGAAATCGAAAGCAGTACAGGCAAAACCAAGCTATTCGAAATTGGCCTTGACGTCCCGAGAGAGTCCTGCGTAATTTCAACCCTGCCAATGGTATAATTGTCTTCTTAAACCTTTTAATGTACCTAATTATCCTTTTGTGACATTATAGCATAGGGAAAGAAGGTCCAATAAAAGTGTTAAGCAAATTCGGAAGTCTCGACGCAAGCATTCCAAGAAATCCAAGAGTCTTGAAGCTGGTAAGTTAGAAATTTTTTCTAGTGTGCTTTCTAATCCTTTGTTTGACTATGCAGACACATCAGATTGGAGGATGAATCACTTTTGGTAGGGAGGGGATAATATGAAAATCAAAGCAGTAGACTCTCATTCAGAAGAAAAACTAGCAGTCAGTGTCAGTTCTTCTTTCACTCCAGAGCATCAGGTGCAAAACATAGCTCAGAAAGGCCTGATTTGCGCAAGACTTAGTTCAAGAAACTCCTCAGTTGGTCAAAGTCTCATTCTGAGTAATCCATGAGTTGAGTATGTTGGTCCAGTTACTAGATCGAGAGCAAGAAGATGATTGGCTCGAGTCCAGCTCCAAAGTTTACGATGAAGCCCATCTACTGATTTGGAAGCTCAAGTCCATTAACGTTATGCGATTATTCGATAATGGACTTGCAGATGCAATGTAAATGAGGAATGAAGTCCGTAATAAAGCTAAAGTTTGGATTAAGGCAGCAAAAAGCCCAATTTGAAAATCCAAGCTCACCTTTTATCCAACTGAAGCTAGGAAATACAAGTCTGTTCCACTTTGGATTATGTTTCTTCTTACTTTCAAAGTATGAGAAGGTTTTAGAAGTGTATCTTATTTGTAATAGCATATGTTGAGTTTTCCCTTTTTTATTAGGATTTTAATTTTTTTTATTTGTTTTCTCTCTTAAGGCCGAATTACATAAAGCCATAGAGTTTTCATAGAATTTTGTTTCTTAATCTCTAAATCACTAGAATTTGAGATTACCTTTTTAGAATATGAAGAGAAGACTTGTAATTGCCTATAAATAGGCCTCTATATTTCGAGATTAATAGATTGTTTTTGCCTACAAAATTTTGTGTGAAATTTCTTTGCGTTGTTAACTCACCCCAAAAATCTCTTGAGTGGTCTTGCGAGATCATGAGTTGTCCTTGCAAGAAAACATACAAAAACCCTTTGTTTTGCTGGTTATGGTCGATTGGTTGGACTATAAAACCATGGTCATGTGTTAACTAAAATCATCATAAACCATCACCCATCCTCAGCCTAGATTTTCGCATAAAGAGGTTAAAATAAGAGTGTTTTTTTCTTGAATTGAGCGATTCAAATGCTTTAATTCATGCTTGTAGAGATAATAGGTAGGAATAGACAAGATAAGTCCATCAACACTTGGGTTTTGTTCGTTAGCAACCAGCTTACAAGCACCGCTTTCACATTGAATTGAATTTCCGACCAAGATTAACCCTTCAACAAGTCTAGCCAGAGACTATAAAGTCCAAAGCACTTCTTGGGAGACAACCCAAGCATTTTCAGCATTTTTCTTTTCATTTTTTAGATTTTAGATTTTCAAATTTTTAAATTGCTAATAAGTCATGAGTTTTGATGTGATTTTTGAGTATGATGTTTTTGACCACATTCCTGTGTTGTAAGTACATGATTTGGTACAATTGGATGATGTAAAAGTCAATTGGAATCAATTTTGTAAAGATCCAGGAAAAACAGCACAACAACACCTGTGTATCGACGGATTGGCGCCAGCTGCAGGCATCCACCAGGCTACAGAACCAGGTTTCCACCGTGATCTTAGGACTGTATTAGCAGCGCCGTCTTAACGTTGTCATAGTGCCAAGATCCCCTATTTCTTTTTTATGTTCTAAATGAGGTACCATTGAGTTTAATACCTCCATTTGACTTACCAAAAACTTCAAAAACTTCCATGAGCATAAATGAGAATCATTTCCACTTCTAATCCATCCAATTCATGAATTTGAGATTTGAAATTCCTTATTTTTAGTGATTTTACCTATAACATTTTTGTTCTTAAGTTCCCTTTAGATTTCAAGCATCATACAAGTTCAAGAATCAATGGTAACAGTAAAGAGTTGCATTGTGTTTTGATTTTGAAAAATGGATTTCTTAAACTTTACATGGTACTATGCTTTGTATGCTTTATATGATTGAATGAGCTTACAACGATATGAATGTATGTATTTGTCAAACTATTTTGTTGCATATGTTCTAATCTTTATATCTTGGACCTTTAATGTTATAGAACATATATGACTTGTGCTTAAATGAATGAGAAATCATGTGTTTTTATGTTTTTATCAATCATATGTTTGATTAACATGTTTTGTGTTGCTTTAATATTTATTACTGCTGTTTTAGTGAATTGAGTTGGCTTATATTGACTGGCCTTGATGCCAGGTGACGTGATGACACCATGCCTTCACGCCGCCCATGCTGGCGACCGCCAGGCGCCAACACCTGTTGGACGCCTAAACCCCTGAGGTATGATGAAGCCAAAATTTTCTTTTGAAAATTCACTAATTCGTTACAATTTTCAAGACACTGTTAATTCAATAAGTAAGAAAAATGAATGATGAGCTATAATGATGAGGGAGGAAGCTTATAAAGTGATGCACTATTTGTTTTCCTCCACATGTGTTCCCTTATAACAAGAGTTTGAGAATCCTTATCAGTACTACATTCTTACTACATTTTGTTGACACTTTTACAATTAAATTATTTTTATTTGCTTTGGTGTGTTTATTTGAAAGTTTAAGTGACTTACATTGGGCATTTGGCTAACATTATATGGGCATGAGCTTAATTGTGATAAGTAAATCTAAAGAAAAAGAAATTTGAACCGCATCATCCCACTTTTATTTTATTTTTTATACATTGAGGACAATGTATATCTTAATTAAGAAACTAGTTGTCAAGATGAGTCCATTTTGTGGTTAATTTTCAAAACTTTGCTCTATTTGGGATTTTGATAAAAAAATTTCAAAAGAAAGAACCCCTTCAAGCTAGTTTTGTGTATTTGCATTGCTTGATTGGTGGAAATATGATGGAAATGGTTAAGTATTGGTAGGTATGATGTGAGTTCTTAGTAACATTTTGAGATGTAATCACATTTTAACCCTTGTTTTGTGTGAGCATATTTGAGCCTGTATTGAACATATCTTATTTGCTTGCCCATATTTCTTTGGTTCTGTGATTTGTCTTCCATGAATGATTGAATCAAGAACTTGACTTTAACATACATATCAAGACCTTTTATGTGTTTGTGATACATTGAAGTTATTAAGGCAATTAGTTAGCTTTTGCTTTTACCTTTTTTTTGCTTTACATTACACGTAATTATCTTTATCCCCTTAGGCATAACCAAGTTCAGGCCGTCTCTTTCTTTGATTTCTATATTGTCCCAATAAGCCAACTTGAGTTTTTTTCTTGGTTAAGCCTTGGTTTTATACCCTTAAAGAGTTTGTATGTGATTGGATGTGAAAATGAAAAATAATTCAAGGATTATAGTTATTAGTTTTCAGTTTTTAGTAGTTTCTAAAAGAAAAAAAAAGTTTAAAGTTTGAAGAAATAATACTGGGGAAGTAGAGGACGTCTAAGTCTTAAACCTCCATTAGTAGTTGAAAAATCCAAGTAAAAGTAGTTGATGAAACATCCAATAAATGCAAATCTATTTACAATAACTCCAATTTTTAAGCCTAGACATTTTCTTGTCCCTAGCAAACTTTTTTCGCCCCTATTTCACACTAATAAAAGTCTTTTTGATCAATGTATTGCATTTTCAATGGGCGGGGGGCGAGGTGATCTTGAATTGAGCTTATCGTTGGAGATCTTTCATGCAATTGACTTGAGCGTATTGAATATTTCAAAGCCTATACACTTTGAGCATTATTGAGTGAATCTTTATAGTGTGAGGTGATGAAGTCAATTGGTGTTGATACAAAATTCATATAATGCTTGTCTTTCTTAATTAAGGAAGTTATATGATATCATGAGTGCAAAATGAGTGTATGCTTTTTCATGTTTAGCTTGGAGGGGGATAAAAAACCATCTTAGAGCTAATTATTTTATTTTGGACTCACTTTCTATTTGTTTTCTTTGTTAGTTTGCTTGAGGACAAACAAAGTCTTAACTGTGGAGGTGTGATGTGACTCCAAAATATACCTTTTTACGACTCAAATCATGCATATTTAGCTTACTTTTAGTTGGTTTTCGATGATTATGATATCTTTTATGAGCTTTCAATGCATTTATAGTTGGATTTGCATGATTTTGTAGTAAGGAGGCATATTTGAGATTCTTGAAGAAACTTAAAGACGTTTGCTAGAAAAAGGAAGAAAACACGCGAAATTGGAGATTAAAGAGAAGAAATTAGAAAGAATGTAGTATATGAAGATTCCAAGACTGGCGTCCACTGGGCGCTGGCACCTAATCACCGCTAACCACGGTGTCCACACGGCGCCACCGCCTATCTGTCGCCACTCTCAGCATCCAATCAGCACCAATGCCTGGGCGTCGCCCAAAAAACTGCTGCTGAAAGTCCAATTTTACCCGTAGTGTAAACCCACTTATGAAATTCCAATTTTAGCCCTCTAGAACATTTCTTAATGATAAAGGCTCATTGTAAAACACATACTATTACAACTTAGTATGTTTTTCATAGTTTTAGAAAGAGTAGCTTAGGGAGGAAGAAACACACATTTTCTCACTTTTTTTCATGCACATCATGAAATCTCTAAGAACACCGATGTTCTAAGTAGATCCTAGGGAAATCTACCCATCTAAGTGATAGTGGGTAGTGGATTTCCAAAGATGTAGAACAAATTCATGGATCTATTGAGTTTATTTAATTATAGGCTTTTTACTTGGAGGAATCCAAGGCTTCTATCATGATTAGTTGATAAAAGTTGCAAATGTTTTCTTTATATGAATTCGCATTATAGTTATTTATTTTCCCATGTAATCTTGTTCTCCTCTATGGATATTCATGCATATTGATATGTGGGTTTCATGCAAAAAAAGAGTAATTCATGTTCTTATATAAAGATTTTGCTACTTATTACCATATTTGTTGAATCTATTCACTTAATTTTGAGATTTGGATGATGTCAACTTGTTTCAGGCATTTGGAATAGGATAATTGGGGTTGCTTGTAGAGAAAGTTTGGTTATTTTGATGCTTATTTGCCTTGTAAGTTGTCTGTTGTTCTTATCTTAGTTAATATGCATAGAGGTTTGATAATGGAGTAGGATTGACGACCCTATTTCTATTATTGTTTGCTATTTGTTTTGCTATTGTCCTTGTTCTATTAAGTTAAGGAAAAGTTCTTCTAGGTATTACCATAGGCAAACCTTATAGGGTAATAAGCATACCGTATTATTATATTATTTGGACTAGGATGGCTTCCCATATTTGCATGAGATGCCACATATCAATAGCCCCTTGGATCTTGAAGTGGTGTGATTTTTCTGCCTTTTGTCCATTATTATCTTTTACTTTATTTTTATGTTTTTGTATGTTTAGTTGATTTGACTCATGTACCCCTTTGTTTTTGTTAGATACTAAGGCTAAAAACTACTAGAACCTTGGTAAGTAAGGACTCGAACCCAACACTTTCATCATCCAATACCACGATTCGTATGGGAACGAAACCTTAAATACTAAAGTTTTAGTGTTTTTGTTTTGTTTGTTTATAAATTTATTTTTGTGTGTTTGCCTAAAAGCTATACAATGACAAGAGCACGTCACTCACTTATCATTCTATCAATCTTCGATGGTGGATAATATTTTGCATAAAATTTCTTCTTAAGATCCTCAAATGTACCAATTGATTCTGCTGGCAGTGAATTTAGCCAGTTGCTTGCACTATCTCTCTAAGAGAAAAGGAACATCAACCACTTCATCTGATCTTAGGAGAGATTTGGTATCTTGGTAGTGTTGCAGATGTCCAAGAATGCTTTCACATGGTTATTGTCCTTTTTTATGATCTGTCCCATGGAAATTTGAACCATTTAAAACCAGATTAATCATGGTGGTGGCACTACATACTCAACATTATCAGCCCCTGTTGTCCTGTTACCATCACGAAATGTAGGCTCAAAAAATGAACCAAAGGTTGGTCTGGGTGGTTCCGCCATCTTCTCAACAACCACCTCCTCAGTAACCACTTCCTTAGCCTTAGTAGTCTCTGTTTGGGTTCCACTCCCACTAGCTTGTCCTGGAGTAGCTACATCTACTTTGGTTGACTATGTTTGCACCATAAACAACCTACTATTGCAATAAAAAAGTAAAAAGTTAAATACGCAAGGGCTACCATGTTCCCCGGTAACGGAGCTAAAAAGTGATGTGCTAAATTTACAACACAAATAATAATCCTTTTCATACACTTTAGGACCACAAATCATGCCGCGTATTAGTAAGGGTGTCGAACCATAAAAAGCACTAAACACTTGTGTATCTAATCAATTGAACATGCAAGTAGCAGAATAATAGAACAAGTTTTATTTCATAAAAGATAAATAACAAATTGCAGAAAAGATAAATGGATAAGATCTGGAGAGGGGTAATTTCACCCCCGTCACCCTTAGCTAGTATTCTCTATACATTGGTTTATTAGTTCCCTTTTCACTTTTAGCCGATCAATTAATTAGTTCCAGCCTCAACTCACTTTTCTATCACTAGATACAAACCACCATGAGTACTACCTACAAAGGCAGCTCCGGTTGCTTGCCATCAGGTAAATAGAGCATGTTCCTCAATCACATTAAAGAAACCCGTCTAGCAGATTAACAAAGCTCTACAGCAACACACAAGGAAAGTAATACACTAATATATATAGAATCAAAGGAATTCGGTACAACTACACTTAGAGAATGCAAATACATAAATCAACTCGTGGACCCCCTCACACGAGGTTTGTAAAACCTACAAGGGGCAAGGTAACACACTGAGCTAAACTGTAGAACTGAAGACCATCTCTAAACGAGTGTAATGACACCCGAATCCACCTTAGCTAAAGAGATCAGGGGCTAATTCCCCATGAACCGCTTAGACCCTCATGGTTCCAAGTTGAATCGGCATCCTGGATGAAAAACCCTAGCTATACCAACAAGAGGAATTACTTTTGGCTCAACAAAGGATAGAACGATTCAAAAGTTGCCCTTAGGACTTGTCCATAAACAATTTATACAGTTACATAAATTAGGGTTGCAATTAAACAGAATCAGCTAGGGTATAAAGGACATTTCTGCAGTTTTGGACTCTCCAAGTTGACTAGCAAGATCCAGCTTGACCAGTATATCCAGCTTCACATTTTGCTGCAATTTTCAGGGACATTTTAGTTGAAAAAGTGACAAACTCAGATCAAGACCTGTAATCCCCACATGACCCATAATAAGACACTAAACCGAAAAAGAGTAATGAAAGCTCTATACAATTATCATGAATCATACAGAAAATGCTATGAAAATTGACGTAACTTGGAGTTATTGTTAGTTTTGAATACAGAAAAGCTATGGCTTGTATCAAAAACTAATATCCACAGTTGACAGATCATTTTGTTTCGTTATAAATTTGTTCCTTTATATCATTGAACTAGATAACAGGGTGTGGACAGACACAGTAGATACCGTTATTGGTTAAAGTATTGATATATAAAAAGTATGCTCGTAACCGAGATAGTCTGAACATACTATCGGTATAGGTTATTGTGTGGTTTCGAAATTAGTTTATCTAAACTAGTTTGAATCACACAAATATACCCGGGGCATATTGAGCACGACCAGTTTGGATAGAATTGACTTATACTGATCGGCGTAGTGAATTCGGTCCTAGTATTCCGTCTCTCAATCCCGAGATTGGGACAGGCGTAAGGGTTGGATATTGTAACACCCCTGGAAGAACATGCGATCCCTTTCATGTGATTATTAAGAGTTAAGTAGGAATTATAAAAATAAATATGTTAATTAAGTTAAGAACGAGAAAAGTTATAGACTTAAGTGATTTAAAAGAAAACATTTAAGTGGCTAAATGGGAGAAAAGAACTTAATCAAGGGAATTAGGAATTTTGAGGTGTAATTTAAAAAGAACCTAAGAATCTAGGGACTAAATCATATATTCCTAAAGACTAAACTTAGTTCCTATTCTTCTTAAAACAAAAATTCCAGCAGCCCTTTTTCTTTTTTTTCTTTCTTTCTTTTCTTCCTCTATCAGCTTGTGAGCAGCTCACCTTCGCCGGTTTCCTTCGGTCGCCGCCACTTACAGCCAGCCGGTCTTCCTTTCGGCCATCCGAACCCCCGAAAAGAAACCCCACCCTCCAGGGAACAAAACCCACCACTTAAACACCTCCTCTCCTCGTTTTTTCTCTCTCCCCGTCAAGCTGCGCCACCGCTATTTTCGTCGCGATTCAGCCTCTTCCAGTGTCTACTTGGACGGAAACCACCTCGAATGGACGCCTCTACCCAAGAGCTATAAAACCCACTGCTTGTTCTCTCATTTGGCGGTCAATTGGCTCTCACCGAAAAATAATCACCGCTGCCGGATTCACCATCCATCACCACTGTGGGCACTACTGACGTCTCCATCCAACACAACTGCTGGTGACCCATATTTGGTTTGACTTCCAGTCACTAGAAAAATGGTAAATCTTAAGCTTTGATCACTTTAATTAAAAGAAACTTACTTTTGGATTAATAGTGTGAATGCATGGCTTATTATTGTTTAATTGATGTTGTGATTCTTAATCTAGTCATGCATGCGATAATATTGTAGGTTGTGCACCTAACGTTAATAGATAAGGTTCAAAAGACAAAGGTAACAAATAAGTAAGTCTAGGTCACTCGAAGATAGGTTAACTAGAAAAAAATTATAAGGATTAATTAGTTAGAAATTGGGCAGAATAGTATTTAGGACAAATAATAGGCTAGTTAAGTTATATGACTATAGGTTGGATTACTAAGCATGACTAGGATATTATTGAATTGGAAAGATAAAGAACAGTAAGTTAATACTACACATATCTACATGAGCTTAAGAGTCTAGAAATCATATAGGAAACTAGGTAAATAAATCTAAGTAATAAAAATGGATTTGCATGTGCCTTGGGATCAAGTTTAGGTCAAAAGGACGTGGGAATCGCCTCGTGTTTCGCGACCCCGAGAGGAATCTCACTCCCTTTGGCTTAGTACTTGGTTGTGAGACATGAATAGGAATAGATTAGTACATGTAGAGACCCTTAGGACATGCCAATCTTTATGTGCGATTTTTTGATAAGTGGACTCTGTTTGTTATGTGTAATAGGAATCCTTATGACTCATAGACAAGTGGTGTCTTCTTGTCAAGCTGAGTTGTGAAAGGTTAACGCATTAAAGGTGAGTTGATTCTTTTTATGTGTTGCTTTGTTAAATTCAGGAGTACTTATATGCCCTCAAAAGCATATGGGTAGCCTGGGTTTAACCTGGAAAACATTCGTATGTACTTTTGCGTGTCTCTGCTTTTTGCTCTCGATGCATCTAGACAATTATGGCCTTGCCGGCACTTAGGATTTATTCTCTGTAACCATGGTTATGTTTTGATGCTAGTTTGTGGTAATGAATTATGTGTGGTATTTACGACTGTGGATGGTTAGCATGATGGTTGATGGGTGTTATTTCCGCACATTTGTTGTGTTTGCATCTTTTGGGGGCCCCGCCCTTTTCGCGCCGACCTACTAGGTAGGGGCCGGACTGAGGCTTAGTACGTAGGACAGGTATGGCCCGGGGTACCTTTGGTGGCTCGGTGGATATTGGTGGCTCGGTTGATAGCGGGTGGGATGCCCGTTTTCCGTATATCCTAGGGAGGGCATTGGTTGCGATGACCTATACCTCTCTAGGATTCAGGTTGGCTTTATTTAAGTTGTTGCACATTATTTGGTTGGTTGACTTTTTTGTTAGCATGTTTAAATGTTTTACCGTTTTGATGCCTAATTATGTGGTTATGTTATCGATGGTTCTTGTATATGTTTGTGGGTTTGTTGTTTGTGTGCTTATCTTTTTGACCCTCCATCCATCGTAGGCGGCGCCAGGTAAGCTAAAAGAGAATCCTCACTGAGTATGCCTAGCATGCTTATTTAGTTACGTGTGTTTTCCAGGAATGAGTCCGGAGCGAGCCTAGGGGGAAGCTGGGTTGGTTTATGGGTTTGAAGGAAGGTGTTAGAAGCTGCGAACTAAGGAATTGAATTTAAAACTAGAACTTGTATGTAATGTACTTAAGTACTTTATGATTTAAACTTGTTTAGGATTCTTGTAAAGCAATTGTAGCAAGATAATGATGATTTTGGGTTTAGCTGTTATGAATTTGATGTTATAAACGTTAAGTTATTTTGGAAAAGTCAAATCGAGCTTTGTATGCTGATTCAGGTAGAATGACCGTTTTTGGGGTCGTTACAATTGGTATCAGAGCAGTAGGTTAATAACCTAAAAGACATCAATAAGCTTTAATCAGTGGAAATACGTATTGGGTAGTAAATAGGTGTCTTGTTAGGTTAGAACCTCTCGCCTGTGAGTTGTGACACTTAATCCAAATTACTTTGGTTTAAGTTTCTTTGTGTAATGCATATATGTCATGGTGTTGGGTAGACTTGTGATGTGAAAACATCACATAGATCATCTATGTCTAAGGACCATGTAGCTTTTGAGATGTGTAAGGTTTAGTTATTGCTATCTCTGTAGTAATTTGATTTGGTTGCTTTTGGTTTGTTTGCTTATATTATAAACAATCAGGTGGACCTCTCAAGAGGCAGGGCAGCAATTATGCAGCTCTGTCATGAGAGGCTGCGACTATTCCTCTACTTTTCATGACTTACGGTGGCTATGTGGAGATTTTCTACCCTTAGCCACTGTGGGTCATGGTTTGGCAGAAGATAGCCGCGGCTCCTAGTAATTAAGGGGTAGAATTTCTACCATTCGGCTACTAGGGGTCCTAAATTTTCTTAACTAACATAATCATAACACATAGTTCTTAGGGTGTGCTAAAATGAACTTATTGCTGGTCATATGAGTAATTCACTAATAGTTATAATCGTAATAATCTATAACTTAGCGAAATACTTGTCATTAGTAAATCTTTGTTGTATAAATACCAATAAAACCAAACAAATCTAATCAACCAAGTTACGTAAATGGACACTAAAACATAAGCTTAACATTGTGAGTTTAAAAAGGAAACTTAGGTTAAAAATTTCAGTCATCTTTGCTTCTATTTTCCCTCTATTCCTGTTTTACATGTTCAACCTGAAGCCCCAACTTTTGTTTTAAGCCCTGAGCCTTCAATCATCATTCTATCCTTAATTGGGCATCGAATCCACTCTTAGATATGATTGTGCACATTTTATATCTCTCCAGCCAATTTGGAAACCAAAATCCAAGTAAATTCGTAACCAAGGAACAAAGAAAAATCTCAACTAAAATTCATAGCCAAAGCTTTTGGATTTCTGCTGTACCACTTCCAGTTTCTCAAAGCATTATAGAACAACTAGAATTCATCCGTCTCATCCATTTTTCTTGTAACCTCTTTATATGCATTTCAACCCTTTATACCAAGGTTTGATACGGTTCCCGTGGTCTGTGAAAATGAATTCTAGATCCTTCCTGAAATTAGTTTTCAAAACAGTTGGTTGCCGCTGAATTTTACTTTCAAGAAATCCATGGTCGAGAAACCAACTTTAAAGCTCCAGATTTTCTTCGATCAATAATGCTTTTGACTGAAATTTGAGTTGGTTTTGACCTCCATACTTTTAAATTTAGAGTGTCCCTTTCGGTTTGAAGAATGAGATTTTAGACCACCTGTAAACTTACTTGAAAACAGTGCAACAAACGCGGTGTTTTCCTGGAAAGATTCAACAAGGCTCTGATTTGAACCTTCAACTTTGGGACCTCATATCTCCCTCATCTTACATCCGAATGAAGCAAACTTTGTTTTGTTTCAAAACTTATTCAACCAGAGTTTTCCAGAAATTTCTAGCTCGCAATTTGGATCTGTAAATTGCTCAGAAAATTTGTTTGAAACCAGACTGCCGTGCTGTTCCCTGCAGAAATTCTGCAGTCATTGCTACATTTGGAAAATCATCTCTCTTTCATTCCCTGACCAATTTGATCAAGCCATAGCTTGATTTAAACCTCATACAACAAGTATTTCTCAGAATTTTCTAGATTACAATTTGGATATGCGAATGGTCCAGAAAACCGTTCTTAAAATCGGACCAGCTGGCTGTTTTCTGCAGCAACTCTGCAGATTTTGCCAATTTTGGAAAAATCATATCTTCGCCATTCCTTATCCGTTTTGGCCAAAATTTGTCTTGTTTTAATCCTCTCCAATCAAGGTTTACTCAGAATTTCATAACTTTCAAAATGACTTTACCGATTTTACGGAATCTGGCTTTGAACACGACACTTTCACATTGCTAAAATTTCTGTTTTAACCTGATAAATGCAAGACAACTTTACCTCTTTAATTTAAGTCCATTTTTTTTTTTCAAAGCATATCTCGCTCTAAACCTTCCACAGCTACTATACGTTCTCAACTAAATTGAAGCCTACCAGTACTTCCTAGATCCTAATTTGGATCTATAAGTGGCCTAGAGAACTTCCTTGAAGTATGCCTACTCCTGTATTTCTGCAGAATTCCTATACTTATTTTCCAACCTCATAACTCCTTTGTTGTAAGCTCGTTTTCTATAAGCCATAGCTTGATGCAAATTCACTCCCAATGTCTGAGTTCTGCTTGCACTGCTGCCGGCTACGGCAGTAAATTTCTCACGAAAACCTTCAGCCACATACCTTTTCTTCCACCAAGATCCCTACCGTTTAAGTTCAACTGTTGTTTTAGACTTCATTTAAAAAAAAAAAAAAAAAAAGTGAAACCTCTTCACACCAATAGGGATTTCCTTCTCTACAAAAAAAAAAAAAATTTCTTTCTATACAAGATTTGGCATATAGATAGGCTTGACAATCAACACCTTGTCAACGCCTTCCAATTTATTGAACCCCGTCGAACCTTGAGCGATTTGGGGTTTAAAACTAAGAATCGCAAGCACCAAGGGAAGGCAAATAATATTAACAAAGCATTTAATTACAACTGAAAATCCAAGCTTGTTTCCTGGATGTGCACAATAAGAAACAAGTTACCCCCCTCAATGTGCTTAAAATGAGAGGGACGAGTAATCATAAATTTCATACCAAATAATAATTAGCAGCGTTAATAACTCTCAGGATAGATTATAACCAACTCGAATACTTGAAACTTCAAGATGGAAAACAAATAGAAGAGAATCTACCGTGAACATGTAAGAACCTTATAAAGTAGAGGTCAATTAGGGGTTTACACTTATGATACAACTTAGGACTAGAGAATGGATAGTCATAAAGAACCTTAAACTTTAAAGGATTGAAGTACTTCCGAGAGGTATGATAGTGAGATCTATGGGGCTATTAATTAATCAACATATAAATTCCACAAAACAATTAAAGTGCATAGAAAAAAGGATCTTCTATGGTGACCACCAACTTGGAATGTTCCTCTTTAGTTTTCAGATAATAACTCGTAGGACAATAGATCCGTATTGTATGAGTCGTGGTAAGAGGGGAGTAGTCTATTAGCATTGGTAGATTTCACCCTTCCCAAGGAAATTTCGGGACGAAATTTCATAAGGGGGGGTGATTGTAACACCCCTGGAAGAACATGCGATCCCTTTCATGTGATTATTAAGAGTTAAGTAGGAATTATAAAAATAAATATGTTAATTAAGTTAAGAACGAGAAAAGTTATAGACTTAAGTGATTTAAAAGAAAACATTTAAGTGGCTAAATGGGAGAAAAGAACTTAATCAAGGGAATTAGGAATTTTGAGGTGTAATTTAAAAAGAACCTAAGAATCTAGGGACTAAATCATATATTCCTAAAGACTAAACTTAGTTCCTATTCTTCTTAAAACAAAAATTCCAGCAGCCCTTTTTCTTTTTTTTCTTTCTTTCTTTTCTTCCTCTATCAGCTTGTGAGTAGCTCACCTTCGCCGGTTTCCTTCGGTCGCCGCCACTTACAGCCAGCCGGTCTTCCTTTCGGCCATCCGAACCCCCGAAAAGAAACCCCACCCTCCAGGGAACAAAACCCACCACTTAAACACCTCCTCTCCTCGTTTTTTCTCTCTCCCCGTCAAGCTGCGCCACCGCTATTTTCGTCGCGATTCAGCCTCTTCCAGTGTCTACTTGGACGGAAACCACCTCGAATGGACGCCTCTACCCAAGAGCTATAAAACCCACTGCTTGTTCTCTCATTTGGCGGTCAATTGGCTCTCACCGAAAAATAATCACCGCTGCCGGATTCACCATCCATCACCACTGTGGGCACTACTGACGTCTCCATCCAACACAACTGCTGGTGACCCATATTTGGTTTGACTTCCAGTCACTAGAAAAATGGTAAATCTTAAGCTTTGATCACTTTAATTAAAAGAAACTTACTTTTGGATTAATAGTGTGAATGCATGGCTTATTATTGTTTAATTGATGTTGTGATTCTTAATCTAGTCATGCATGCGATAATATTGTAGGTTGTGCACCTAACGTTAATAGATAAGGTTCAAAAGACAAAGGTAACAAATAAGTAAGTCTAGGTCACTCGAAGATAGGTTAACTAGAAAAAAATTATAAGGATTAATTAGTTAGAAATTGGGCAGAATAGTATTTAGGACAAATAATAGGCTAGTTAAGTTATATGACTATAGGTTGGATTACTAAGCATGACTAGGATATTATTGAATTGGAAAGATAAAGAACAGTAAGTTAATACTACACATATCTACATGAGCTTAAGAGTCTAGAAATCATATAGGAAGCTAGGTAAATAAATCTAAGTAATAAAAATGGATTTGCATGTGCCTTGGGATCAAGTTTAGGTCAAAAGGACGTGGGAATCGCCTCGTGTTTCGCGACCCCGAGAGGAATCTCACTCCCTTTGGCTTAGTACTTGGTTGTGAGACATGAATAGGAATAGATTAGTACATGTAGAGACCCTTAGGACATGCCAATCTTTATGTGCGATTTTTTGATAAGTGGACTCTGTTTGTTATGTGTAATAGGAATCCTTATGACTCATAGACAAGTGGTGTCTTCTTGTCAAGCTGAGTTGTGAAAGGTTAACGCATTAAAGGTGAGTTGATTCTTTTTATGTGTTGCTTTGTTAAATTCAGGAGTACTTATATGCCCTCAAAAGCATATGGGTAGCCTGGGTTTAACCTGGAAAACATTCGTATGTACTTTTGCGTGTCTTTGCTTTTTGCTCTCGATGCCTCTAGACAATTATGGCCTTGCCGGCACTTAGGATTTATTCTCTGTAACCATGGTTATGTTTTGATGCTAGTTTGTGGTAATGAATTATGTGTGGTATTTACGACTGTGGATGGTTATCATGATGGTTGATGGGTGTTATTTCCGCACATTTGTTGTGTTTGCATCTTTTGGGGGCCCCGCCCTTTTCGCGCCGACCTACTAGGTAGGGGCCGGACTGAGGCTTAGTACGTAGGACAGGTATGGCCCGGGGTACCTTTGGTGGCTCGGTGGATATTGGTGGCTCGGTTGATAGCGGGTGGGATGCCCGTTTTCCGTATATCCTAGGGAGGGCATTGGTTGCGATGACCTATACCTCTCTAGGATTCAGGTTGGCTTTATTTAAGTTGTTGCACATTATTTGGTTGGTTGACTTTTTTGTTAGCATGTTTAAATGTTTTACCGTTTTGATGCCTAATTATGTGGTTATGTTATCGATGGTTCTTGTATATGTTTGTGGGTTTGTTGTTTGTGTGCTTATCTTTTTGACCCTCCATCCATCGTAGGCGGCGCCAGGTAAGCTAAAAGAGAATCCTCACTGAGTATGCCTAGCATGCTTATTTAGTTACGTGTGTTTTCCAGGAATGAGTCCGGAGCGAGCCTAGGGGGAAGCTGGGTTAGTTTATGGGTTTGAAGGAAGGTGTTCGAAGCTGCGAACTAAGGAATTGAATTTAAAACTAGAACTTGTATGTAATGTACTTAAGTACTTTATGATTTAAACTTGTTTAGGATTCTTGTAAAGCAATTGTAGCAAGATAATGATGATTTTGGGTTTAGCTGTTATGAATTTGATGTTATAAACGTTAAGTTATTTTGGAAAAGTCAAATCGAGCTTTGTATGCTGATTCAGGTAGAATGACCGTTTTTGGGGTCGTTACAGATATTGTATGCTTTGATTTGCCAAAGAGTGCGGTTGATTGAGGCCTATATCTCGGTAGGTTGGGTATGCGGTGTTTAGCTTCTTACGTGCCGTTGCTAGTCTGAGGAATCCACGTACCGGTTCGCTAGGTTGATGGTGCTCCCGAGATGAGCTCGTAAGGTTATTATACTAAACCCGGCCGGTGAACTTTATGTTCGGTATAATAAAAGGACGAGTGGTACTAATCTCGAAAACCAATAAGTCGGTGAATTAATTTGTCAGTAAATTGGTAAACCGACGAGCGCTAGATCTTTAATGTGGGGAGATAAAATAAAATATAATGGCGCGATGTAAAGTCATTTTTGAGCGGTAGTTCCATAATTGGTCCGTTAGTGGTACGGCCGATTATGCATTTGACTAATCGACAAGGTAAATTAATTAATTCAAAAGGTTTAATTAATATTTAATCGACAAAGTGAATTTAGAAGCTCCTTAGAAGGCCATTAGGTCTCCTTAGAAGCTCCTTATAAATACAACTTATTGGGCAAGAAACCATTTAAGAAACTTGAAGTCCAAGAAAAGGCTAGAGTGAGAAAGTTTAGCTTAGAGAGAGAATTTCATCTTCCTCATCAAAATTCTTTCTCGAAGTCAGCTAAGATAGCTTTCTCCTTCAGAAGATTAAATCTTTAATTTGCCCGGATTATCATCAAAACAGTCGGCTGGTCGGTTTTTTCTTCAAGGGCACAAATCGGGTTTTTGAAATCAGTTTTACGCAGCAGGATTTTTCATTTTCGAAAACCCGGTGCTGCTCCTTTTAATCCAGTGCCCTGAGCCGATTAGCTTTCACGTTGATCTTCTTCTTGAGTGATCCGTGAAGCTGATTGTAAAGATCGGGACTGGACCGATCGAGCAGCTCCGGGGAACAGCTTTTAATCCAGGGCGGCCGAGAGTCTTGCGCAGCAGGTTTTTCGAAAAAAAAATTCTGGGCAAGTTTTTAATTTCAGATTTTGGGTTTTCTTCCGAAGCAAGTTTCTTGGATTTCTTTATTTTGCCGTGGGTAACTCCGTAGATAATAGCCCACACTATTTTGGAGTTTGTATCGGAGTTATTCTTCGGATTTCTATTGGAATCGCAATCAAAGATTGGATTTTTCTTTAAGCAAGGGACTTCGCTACAAAAGGTAAAATTTTTAATATTCCCCTTTAATTAAAGATTTAATTTTTGTGTCCCGATTAATAAATTAAATAAGTATAAGCCTAGATCCGTTCATGGGTAAACTAATTTGAGCCTGAGCTTGGTCGAAAGCTTCCGATTCTGGAATGCATTGCACGAAAGTGAGGTTTTCGATTTAGTCCAGGCTTGTTCAGTTTTCCTTCAAATTGGTATCAGAGCGTTGGTTTCGGTCTTATACTTGTTTGATTTATTACACGGCTTTATTTTGGCATTATTATTTTTGTCAAAATGTTTAAAAGGTGGTTATTGATTTCCGGCTATTATGGTAGAAATTTAATTTTCATTCATAAACCCCGGGACATGTCCGGGCTTGTTTTATTTTGAATGGAAATTTCTGTAATAGTAATAACCATGAGCTGGAAGCCGTGTAGGATTAGAAAAATCTTGTAGTAGGATTTGATCAAATCATTTCGTCTTTAAATTCATAGAAAAATGCCTTTGTATATAGGAATTTATGTACTATGACGAAGACGTTATTTTGGGTAACTTATATTCGCGGGTTTTGGTTTATCGTAATTTTGGGTGATTCCTAATTACGTAGAAAACCGGAAAACCTGAGCGAATCGAGAGGAATCCAAATAACGAGTGGGAGCGACATGACGGGACGTGTCACCAAGGTGTCAAGGAATCAACGATAGAGAAGGCCATAATAGTCGGGAAATTTTTATTTAATTTTAATTTCCCGTATTTATGTCTTTTCGTTGATTGTGTGATTTTCGTTTCATTTTGCATGAACGAAAACCAACCCAAAATGTTTTTAAAAGGTAATGTGCAATTAACTAAGGTAGATTATTCGTATATTAAAACTCCAACGGTTTTATGGGTGCGAATATCCATAGTTAAGATATTGCATGTTAAAACGTAAAATCCTCAGGTTTAAAAATCTAAGTGGGAGCGGGTTGATTAATATCCCCATGGCCTCCATTACGGGTTCATTGGTGATGTGGTTAAACTTGCGTGTTGGCTTAGACCTTCCTCCCTATCGGATGAGTTTTCAACCACGGATATCACCGGAATGAATATCTAAAGGGATGACTATAGTGAGTTTAATTGGAGAAAGTTGCGACACCCTCGCCATCCGAGGCACATTAGTATCCTAAGTAACAAACTTAGAAATCACGTAATGGCATACACTTAGTGTACCATTTTTAGTATCCCTCCCATCGAGGTTACACTATTTTCGGGAACGGCTAAAATTATCAACTATTAATTTCATTGATCATAAGATCGTTGGTTAGATAATGAAATTAATGAACTTCGATTCTTCTCGATCGAATGTGGGTTAGCGTAAACGTTCACCTATCGTGACATGTATTAATCCCGGTGTGAGAGATGTCGGTAGAAGATTATACTTGTTTTTTGAGGATTTTCAATATTTTCAAAAAAGTATACTGAATCTTGAATTGTTTATTTTTAATTGAGATGTCGTTCAACCCGCTAGCTGTTATTCTGAACCAAAACAAACTCACCGGTCCAAATTACATTGATTGGAAACGTAACCTGGACATTGTCCTTACCGCTGAGGGTTACAAGTACGTGCTTACTGAGGAGTGTCCCCCTAAGCCTAGCGATGATGCCACCCCTGAGCAGCGAGAGCCATATACGAGGTGGCAGAAGGCTGATGAGATGACCAGGTGCTACATCTTGGCTTCTATGTCGAGTGTATTACAGCACCAGCATCAGCAGATGACCTCAGCCTACGATATGATGCTCAACCTCAGGGAGATGTTTGGACATCAGGGCAGGGCAGCCAAGCAGTCAGCTATGAGAAAACTCATGAATGCTAAGATGGCTGAGGGCACTTCAGTGAGAGATCACGTGCTGGACATGATTGGTTGCATCAATGAGATTGAGGTATTGGGAGGTGAGATTGATGGGGAAACCCAGGTTGATATCATTCTCCAGAGCTTGCCTCCCAGTTTTGAGCAGTTTCGATTGAACTACAATATGGGGAATCTCTCATATTCACTTTCTGAGCTCATGACTGCATTGGTGTCTGCTGAGAGCCTATTCGCTGAGAAGAAGCAAGCCTTGGCTACTGTTGGTCCCTCAGGTTCCTCTGTTGGGCCCAAAGCCAGGAAGCAAAAGAGGAAGAGAGGCCAGAAAGCAGGAGCCAATCTTGGACCCAAGGCGGGCATTGCCAAGAAACAGAAGCCGAAAGGCAAATGTTTCATGTGTGGCAAAGCAGGACATTGGAAGAAGGACTGCCCAAAGCCTCGAGGTATGTGTAAATTTTCCCTAGTCACTAAGACATGTTTAGCGGCGATTCCCACAGATACTTGGTGTGTGGATTCAGGAGCCACTGATCATGTTTGTAATTCTTTGCAGGGGTTCCAAGTGACCCGGCTGCTTAGAGAGGGAGAGTTGCAGGTCTACCTTGGGGATACTACCAGAGTTTCTGTTGCTGCAGTGGGAGTTTTATGTCTTTATTTTTCAGACTCTACTTTATTGTTGAGAGATTGTCTTTATGTACCCAGTTTTCGTAAAAACTTGCTTTCAGTTTCTAAACTTGTTTTGGATGGTTATAAGTGTGTTTTTTCTGATAGATATATATTTATTAGAAAAAGGCCAGAAACTTATATGTTCTGGTACATTGGTTGACAATTTGTTTTTAATTAAGACATACTCCCAGTAATACAAAACACAGAAACTAGTAACTCATCACCGAATCATAATAAGAGAAAAGAGTCATCCCCTTTGAATCATACTTATCTTTGGCACCTGAGACTAGGTCATATCAACCTTAGTAGGATTCAAAGGTTGGTCAAGAGTGGGTCTTTTGACTTACTAGATATTGACAGTTATTCGACCTGTGAGTCCTACTTGAAGGGTAAAATGACCAAGAGGCCTTTCAAGGCAAAGGGGTATAGGGCCAAAGAGGTTTTAGACTTGATTCATTCTGACGTTTGTGGGCCTATGTCAGTTCAGGCTAGAGGTAGTTATGAGTATTTCGTGACTTTCACGGATGATTACTCTAGATGTGGATACATATACCTGATGCGCCACAAGTCTGAATGCTTTGGCAAGTTCAGGGAATTCAAGGCTGATGTGGAGAACCATCTGGGTAAGAGTACCAAGTCACTGCGGTCTGATCGCGGTGGCGAATACCTCTCTAGTGAATTTAGATCCTATTTGTCAGAGGAGGGTATTCAAACCCAGTTGTCTGCACCTGGCACACCCCAGCAGAATGGTGTAGCAGAGAGGAGGAACAGGACTCTTATGGAGATGGTTAGATTGATGATGAGTTACAGTGAGTTGCCTACCTCGTTTTGGGGTTATGCCTTGGAGACAACATGTTTTATCCTCAACCTTGTGCCATCTAAGTCTGTGCCTTCGACCCCATCAGAGTTGTGAAATGGGTGAAAGTCTAGTCTGAGACATCTCAGAATATGGGGTTGTCCAGCACATGTGCTCGAGGCAGATGCAGGCAAGTTATAGGCGAGATCCAAGGCTATGGTGTTTATAGGCTACCCCAAAGGAACGAGAGGTGGTTTATTTTATAGTCCTCAGGATCAGAAGGTGGTGATCAGCACCAATGCCAGATTTCTTGAGGAGGACTATATTTTAGATCACAAGTCGAGCAGCAAGGTAGTATTGGAAGAGCTTAGAAGTCAGTCCATTATTCCAGATACACACGTACAGGAAGACACACCACAAGAGACTGCACACACTATCATAGATGATGCTCTTGCACAGGCTGCGCCTCGTCGTAGTGGGAGGGTTGTGAGATAGCCCGAGAGGTACATGGGTTTGGGTGAGTCTTCGGACTTTATCCCTGGCGCTCATGAACCAGACCCAGTTAACTACAATGAGACTCTCCAGGATAAAGATGCAGATTCTTGGCAGAGAGCGATGATTGCTGAGATGGGTTCTATGGACTCAAATCATGTCTGGGAGCTGGTAGACCTTCCTGATGGGTTTAGGCCAATTGGGTGCAAATGGGTTTACAAGCGAAAGAGAGGATCTGACGGGAGGGTTGAGACCTTCAAGGCTAGGCTTGTGGCGAAGAGGTATACTCAGAAAGAAGGGATCGATTATGAGGAGACCTTTTCCCCAGTAGCTATGCTTAAGTCAATTCAGATTCTCTTGGTCATAGCTGCTCATATGGACTATGAGATTTGGCAGATGGACGTCAAGACAGCTTTCCTTAACGAATGTCTTGAGGAGACCATCTTTATGCAGCAACCAGAGGGCTTCATTGTTAAAGGCCAAGAGCACAAGGTATGCAGGCTTAGGAGGTCCATTTATGGACTTAAGCAAGCATCCAGATCTTGGAACATCCGTTTTGATAAGGTTATCCAGTCCTATGGATTCACTCAGTGTCCGGATGAGCAGTATATTTATCGCAGGCGTTATGGTGATATGGTGGTGTTCCTCGTACTTTATGTAGATGACATTCTTCTTATTGGCAACAATAAGAAGGTGTTGTCAGACGTAAAGGCGTGGTTATCCAGGCAATTTTATATGAAAGATTTTGGAGAGGCTGGACATATCCTTGGGATTAAGATTATTCGAGATCGTAGGAGACGTTCTCTGACTCTCTCTCAGGCATCCTACATAGACACGATTCTGGCCCGTTTTAACATGCAGAACTCCAAGAAGGGTTCACTACCTTTCAGGCATGGAGTGCATTTGTCTAAGGAGCAGTGTCCTAAGACTGCTGAGGAGATAGATGCCATGAAGGCGGTACCCTATGCTTCTGCAGTGGGTAGCCTCATGTATGCTATGTTGTGCACGAGGCCTGATATTTGTTTTGCCGATGGCATGGTTAGCAGATATCAGAGTAATCCTGAGAAGGCTCACTGGGAGGCAGTAAAATGCATTCTCAAGTACTTGCGCAGGACGAGAGATTATGTCCCAGTTTATAGAGCGCAGGAGCTTGTACCATTGGGTTACACAGATTCGGACTTTCAAGGTGATTTGGACAAGAGTAAGTCTACCTCTGGGTTTGTGTTTACTCTAGGAGGTGGAGCCATAGTATGGAAGAGTGTCAAGTAGAAATGCATGGCGGACTCTACCATAGAGGCCGAGTACGTTGCAACATCAGAGGTAGCGAAAGAGGCTTTATGGCTCAGGAGCTTCCTGATGGACTTAGATGTGGTTCCTGAGTTGCCTAGGTCTATCACAGTTTATTGTGATAACAATGGTGCAGTTGCTAACTCGAGGGAACCACGAGCCCATAGGGCGAGTAAACACATAGAGCGCAAGTACCACCTGATACGAGAGATCGTAATGAGGGGAGACGTGATCGTGGCCAAGATAGCTTCAGATGACAACCTTGCAGATCCTTTCACCAAGCCATGGACCCCAATGGTCTTTGAGAGACATGTGGAGGGCATGGGAGTCAGATTCTTGAGAGAGCCATGAGAGTGAGCTTAAAGGTGTTCTGGAGATTTTATTATGACAGCAATGTAATAGCGGGTTGGACAGTTTTTGTACTCCTTAGCATAGCTTTAAGTATTAGTGGGAGATTGTTAGTTTTGAATACAGAAAAGCTATGGCTTGTATCAAAAACTAATATCCACAGTTGACATATCATTTTGTTTCGGTATAAATTTGTTCCTTTATATCATAGAACTAGATAACGGGGTGTGGACAAACACAGTAGATACCGTTATTGGTTAAAGTATTGATATATAAAAAGTATGCTCGTAACCGAGATAGTCTGAACATACTATCGGTATAGGTTATTATGTGGTTTGGAAATTAGTTTATCTAAACTAGTTTAAATCACACGAATATGCCAGGGGCATATTGAGCACGACCAGTTTGGATAGAATTGACTTATACTGATCGGCTTAGTCAATTCGGTCCTAGTATTCCATCTCTCAATCCCGAGATTGGGACGGGCGTGAGGGTTGGATATTGTATGCTTTGATTTGCCAAAGAGTGCGGTCGATTGACGCCTATATCTCGGTAGGTTGGGTATGCGGTGTTTAGCATCTTACGTGTCGTTGCTAGTCGGAGAAATCCACGTACCGGTTCGCTGGGTTGATGGTGCTCCCGAGATGAGCCCGTAAGGTTATTATACTAAACCCGGCCGGTGAACTTTATGTTCGGTATAATAAAAGGACGAGTGGTACTAATCTCAGAAACCAAGAAGTCGGTGAATTAATTTGTCAGTAAATTGATAAACCGATGAGCGCTAGATCTTTAATGTGGGGAGATAGAATAAAATATAATGGGGTGATGTAAAGTCATTTTCGAGCGGTAGTTCCATAATTGGTCCGTTAGTGGTACGACCGATTATGCATTTGACTAATCGACAAGGTAAATTAATTAATCCAAAAGGTTTAATTAATATTTAATAGACAAAGTGAATTTAGAAATTAATTCTATTTTGAATTAATTAATTCTAAGGGTTCGATTAAATTAAATTAACAAAGTGGATTAAATAAATTAATTTAAATGGGTCGATTGGAGTTGATTAGTCGGGAAGACTTAGCGGTCAACGAAAGTCAAATTTTAAGGCCTAACTCGAGAGCCCATTAGGTCTCCTTAGAAGCTCCTTATAAATACAACTTATTGGGCAAGAAACCATTTAAGAAACTTGAAGTCCAAGAAAGGGCTAGAGTGAGAAAGTTTAGCTTAGAGAGAGAATTTCATCTTCCTCATTGAAATTCTTTCTCGAAGTCAGCAAAGATAGCTTTCTCCTACGGAAGATTAAATCTTTAATTTGCCCGGATTATCATCAAAACAGTCGGCTGGTCGGTTTTTTCTTCAAGGGTACAAATCGGGTTTTTGAAATCAGTTTTGCGTAGCAAGATTTTTCATTTTCGAAAACCCGGTGCTGCTCCTTTTAATCCAGTGCCCTGAGCCGATCAGCTTTCACGATGTTCTTCTTCTTGAGTGAACCGTGAAGCTGATTGTAAAGATCGGGACTGGACCGATCGAGCAGCTCCGGCGAACAGCTTTTAATCCAGTTCGGCCGAGAGTCTTGCGCAGTAGGTTTTCAGCGCAGCAGGTTTTTCGAAAAAAAAAAATTCTGGGCATGTTTTTAATTTCAGATTTTGGGTTTTCTTCCGAAGCAAGTTTCTTGGATTTCTTTATTTTGCCGTGGGTAACTCCGTAGATAATAGCCCACACTATTTCGAAATTTGTATCAGAGTTATTCATCGGATTTCTATTGGAATCGCAATCAAAGATTGGATTTTTCTTTAAGCAAGGGACTTCGCTACAAAAGGTAAAATCTTTAATATTCCGCTTTAATTAAAGATTTAATTTTTGTGTCCCGATTAATAAATTAAATAAGTATAAGCCTAGATCCGTTCATGGGTAAACTAATTTGAATCTGAGCTTAGTCGAAAGCTTACGATTCTGGAATGCATTGCACGAAAGTGAGGTTTTCGATTTAGTCCAGGCTTGTTCAGTTTTCCTTCACTTATATCAGTCGCCTACATCTGGCGACCACCAGGCTCCAACACCTGTTGGACGCCTATGGGTCAATACTGCAGCCACTGTGTTTTCTTATTTAAATTCACTAATTCTTTACTAATTTTAAGGACATGGTTAATCTAAGAAGGTAAGGAAGACGAATGATGAGATTGTAATGGAAAAGAGGGGAAGTTATAAATGATGCACTATTGGGTTTCCTCCACAAATGATCTTCTTCACAATAAGAGTTTGAGAATCCTTATAGCTGTTACTTTCTTATTACTTTTTATTGACATGTTTTCGATTTAGTATTTTGATGTTTCGTATGTTTTTAGTATTTTAAATGCTTTGGTGTGTTTATTTCAAGTTTTATGAATAAGTGTTTTTATGAGCTTAAAAGACAAATTTACATGAAATTTATGGTTACAATGAATGGGTATGAGCTTTAATTGTGATATGAGAAGAGTTTGAAGAAAAATGGTACCCCGTTATGCCACTTGTGTGATGTTTTGATACATTGAGGACAATGTATATCTTAAGTGTGGGGGAGATAAATCCAAGTTATTATTTGACGTGACTCTAAAATATACCTTTTTATTACTTAAAATCATGAATGTTTAGCTTACTTTTAGTTGGTTTTCAATGAATATAACATCTTTCATGAGCTTTCAATGCACTGATAGTTGGATTTGCATGGTTTTGTAGTAAGGAGCCACTTTGGAGATTTTGGATATAACTTAAAACTTTGGAGATTTTGGATAAAACTTAAAGACTTTTGTTGGAAAAAGGAAGAAATCACGCAAGATTGAAGCTTAAAGACAAGAATATGGAAATAGTGCGGAGTGATGAAGATTCAAAGTCCGGCGTCCACCGAGCGCTGGCACCTAGTAGCCACCAACACCGGCATCTACACGGCACCAATTGCGGACAACAGCTAGCTTCAAAAAAAATATTTTTCTTTTTAGGCTGAGTTTTTCCTTCGAGGAAGAAGGATCCTTAGTCAACTTCAAAAGAGATCTCCACGAAGAAGATGAAATTCCCTCTCTAGACTACTCCTTCTCTCTGTAGGCAAATGTTGCCTCCTAAGTTTTCTTATGTCTTCTAATTGCAAAACTCTAAGTATTTATAAGGAGCTTCAAGGGAGACCTAGTGGGCCTTGGGTCTTTTAGTTTGACTTTCGTTGACCCCTTAGTCTTTCCTAGACCAGTCAACTCCAATAGATCATTTTGAATTAATTCTTTACCCACTTCGTTAATTTAATTTAATCAGACCCTTAGGATTAATTAATTCATATAGAATTAATTTTTTTAATCCACTTTGTCAATTAAATATTAATTAAACCTTTAGGATTAATTAATTCACTTTATCGATTAGTCAAACGCATAGCTAGTCGTACCACTAACGGACCAATTATGGAACTACCACTCAAAAACAACTTTACATCACGCCACTTTATTTTCTACTATCTCCCCACATCAAAGATCTAGTGCTCGCCGGTTTATCAATTTATTGACAAACTAATTCACCAACTTCTAAATATCTGAGATTAGTATAACTCGACCTTCTTATTATACGAGACGTAAAGTCCACTGGCCAGTTTTAGTACAATAAACCTTACGAGCTCATCTTGGGAGCACTATTAACCAGGCGAACCGGTACGTGGATTTCTCCGACTAGCAACGACACATAAGCAGCTAAACACCGCATACCCAACCTACCGAGGTATAGGCCTCAATTGACCGCACTCTTTGGCACATCAAAGCATACAATATCTAACTCTCACGTCCGTTCCAATCTCAGGATTGAGAGACTGAATACTAGGACCGAATTGACTACGCCGATCAGTATAAGTCAGTTATATCCAAACTGGTCGTGCTCAATATGCACCGGGCATATCCGTGTGATTTTAATTAGTCTAGATAAACTAATTTCCAAATCACACCATAACCTATACCGATAGTATGTTCAGACTATCTCAGTTACGAGCATACTTTTTATATATCAATACTTTAACCAATAACGGTATCTACTGTGTCTTTCACACACCCCGTTATCTAGTTCTATGATATAATGGAACAATTTAATACTGAAACAAAATGATATATCAACTGTGGATATTAGTTTTGGATGAAAATCATAGCTTTTCTATATTAAAAACTAACCAATGCCTGATCGCCGCTGACCTCGGCGTCACCGCCTGGTCGTCGCCCATAAATCTATGCATTCCAGAATTGGAGACTTTTGATTGTGCACAAACACTAAAATCAGTTCCCCTGAGCGGATCTAGGCTTATACTTGTTAGATATATTAAACGACACGCTAAAAATTAAATCTTTACAAAAGGAGGAATTAAAGATTATACATTTGAAGCGTGTGCTCGATGCAAATAAGAAAAATATTAGCTCTTTGATATAAAAATCGAGTCTTTGATGCAAACTCCACAAGAATCTTTTGGATTCCTCCAAGAAAACTGAAAATTGTGTGAGCGATTATCTACCGAGTACTACTCACGAAACCCAAGAAAAAACCTCAAGGGAGATTGCCTGAAAATCCTCAAATCTGCCTAAAACTCGGTCCGCAACAAACAGCCTAACCTCACCGCGAAACCACCAGGACCACTGCGTTGGAAATAGCCACGAACAACCGTTCAGTGTGCTGAGAATAGCTGCTATCTAGATGCAGTGGAATCCATGGATGGGCGTGCCAAAAACCCAGTAGCACCAGCCAGAATTCGTGCACAGCCATCGCTGGAGCTGCTCGGTCGCCAAAAAATCACAAAACCGTTGGAGAAGAAAAAACTCAAACCTTTTGGGTTGAGAAAATCTGGGAGAGAGAATTCTAAAGTGACTTTGAGTGGGATTCAATTTTACTAATTCTTCGATTCCCTCTCTAACCCCTTCTCTCTCTAAAGACAATAACTTTGTCTTGTAAGCAACTTATGATTTCTTAAGGTGTAAGACATTTTATTTATAGGGAGTTCCAAATGAGACCTAGTGGGCTTTTGAGTCGGGCCTTACTCATTGGATTTAATTGACTTTCTTAGTCTTCCCTAGACTAGTCAATTCTCAATTAGCCCAAGGATTATTTCTTTGACCCACTTCGTCAATTAAATATTAATCAACCCAAGGATTATTTCGTAACCCACTTTGTCAAATAAATATTAATTAACCCAAGGGTAAATATTTAATTAATCCACTTTGCCAAGTAGTCCAATTCATAATTAATCGTACCACTAACGGATCAATTATGAACTACCGCTCAAAAATGAAATTACTTCACGCACACTTTCTTTATACTTTTATCTCCTCACGTCAAAGATATAGTGATCGTCAATTTATTAATTTATTGATAAATCAATTTATGTACTTCTTGGTTATCTGAGACTAGTACCACCCGACCTTATTATCATACCAGACGTAAGTCCACCGGTCGGGTTTAGCATAATAATCCTTACGAGCTCATCTCGGGAGCACCATCACCCCAGACATACTGGTACATGTTTCCTTTGACAAGCAATGACAAAATAACAAGTCAAACACACATACCCAACTTACCGAGATCTAGGCCTTAATTGACCGCACCCTTTGGTAAATCTAAGTACACTGTGTCTAACTCTCATGTCCGCTATAGTCTATGGATTAATAGATTAGAATACTAGGTTCGAATTAACTATGAAGATCTTGTTGGAGTTGAATACATAAGCTATGCTTGTGTTGTACTTTTTTCCAGTAATATATCGATTTATGTTTTGGTTATATCTTGTTGTGCATTAATTGTCCATTTGTATTATGTAAGTAGATGATGAGTTGTCTTGTGTGACACAGTAGATCTCATCATTGGTTGAAAGCCATAATATATAAATGAGGTTCGTAACCGAGACAGTTTTGGACAAGCTGTCAGTTTAGGTTATTATGTGATTCGGATAATTGGTTTGTCTAAACTAATTGAATCATATAGATATGCCAGGGGCGTATTGAACTTGACCTTTAATAATGATTTGGCTTGTACTAATTTAATAGACAAATCATTCTTGGTATTCTATCTCTTAATCCTTAGACTCGAGCGGGCATGAGGATTAGACATAGTGTACTTTGATCTGCCAAAGGGTGAGGTCGATTGTGTCCAATAGTCTCGGTAGGTTGGGTGCGCGTGTTTAGTTACTTGGTGTGTTGCTGCTTATCGAAAGGAAATCATGTACCGATGCGTCTGGGGTGATGGTGCTCCCGAGATGAGCTCGTAAAGTTTATTATACTAAACCCGGCCGGTGGACTTATGTCCGGTTTAGTAAAAAGGTCGAGTGGTACTAGTCTCGAAATTAAAGAGGTTAATTAATTAATTTAACAGTAAATTAATATATTAACGAGCACTATATCTTTGATGTGGGGAGATTATGAATATAATTTAATTAAGTTATTCCGGAAGCAATTCTGGAGTAGGATGGTAGTGCCAAAATTAATCCGTTAGTGGTACGATTAATTTTGTAATGGGTTAATTAAATAGGTAGAATTAATTAATTGATTCATTATTCATAAGGGTTAATTGAGTAATTAACAAAGTGGAATTATTTAATTAATTATTTAAGTCTTAAGTTTCAATTGAAATTAGGAAATCCTATAGATTAAGAAATCTAGTAGGATTTGGTTTATCCTATCAGATTGGTTACCTAATTGGATTTGGAAACTATTTAATTACCTAACCCCATTAGGAAGACTAATCCTAAACCAACTTGGAGTATCTCTTGTAACTCTATATATAGACAAGGGATTAGCTATTCAAGACATACAATTCCATAAGTGTTCAAGACAAGAAAACTAGAGAGATAAAATCCTAGAGAGAGAAATTAAATTTCACTCTTGAAGTCGGATTTTAGTGAGAGAAATTGTGGCTGGTTTTTGGACTGAGTTGGTCGAATTTTCTTGGCCAGTTTTTACCAGCGGCGCGCAGTTTTCTCTCTCTCCGGGCGGTGCATTTACAATACGTGCCAGGTGCTGCGGTACTAGAATTTTCTAGCAGGTGGATTGTGGTGATTAGCTGATCAATTGGCTTCTAGTTCATTGCGCACACAACGTGAAGTCAACGACTTGAGGCATACGAGAGAATCACCTGAGTGCACGCTTCAAAGGTACTTTTCTAAGATTCCGCTTTTAATTAGAAATTTTTGTTATGTGATAAATTGAGCAAGTGCAAACCCAGATCCTATGTGGAAATCTTTCATATCAGTACAAGTTAATTTGATCCCGAATAGGTCCTGCTCAATATGCCTCGTGCACATTCATATAATTCAACTAGTCTTGACAAACTAATTTTCTGAATTATACAATAAACTAAACTGACAATGTTGGTGTATGTGCCCTTTTAAGTGCTATATAGACATTTGTCATTTGATTGATGTTTTAATCAGATGAGTTAATTTGATGATAGTAATATTCTTGTGCATATTTAATTTCATGAAATTGATCCGCCAAAAGAAACACTCCATGGATTGCTTAGATCATGAGTGATTCTTTTGAGTATTTCTCGAATAAAGATTCTTAGACTAGAAATCACTATATAGTCTTGGATGAATTGTAGTGTGCTTTAACATACGCCTAACGAGACCTTAATAGGCTGCCAAGTATGGGTATGATTGGGTACACTATGAGTCACGCTAAGGTATGTAGATGAAGTGATGGGACTACAAATCTCTCTTAAGTGAGAGATGATAACTTGGTCACTTGATAGTGAACTGAGTAGTGTATGGCCATGCCCAAGGAATGATAAGCGTTATCATTTGCTTGATGAATTCAGTGTCACTAAGAGATCAAGTAAAAGTTTAGCTTTATAAGGATGATGCTTCCATGCCTTATGCTATACGAGATATTAATGTAGAGGATCGTACATAGTTTGCTCAGAAAGGTTGTGTTAAATCACCATTCGACCCTCCATTTTGCATTGGATAGTCATTATGTCTTGCTAGAAACCACTAATGACTTATAAATTAATCAATGAGAATAAGTTATCCATTACCAATTTAGAATGGGCCTACAGGATGACACATAAGAGTGTTCGATGATACAGAATAAGTATTCTTGCCTACACTAAGTATAATTGTTAATATTTACTTAAACGGTATAGTTAAATATTATTGAAAAGTTTTGTGGTATTCATTAAGAGTTAATTAATTACCTATGAACAATTGGGATGGGCTGATAAATCAAGTGACTTAATTGCAATTGAGATTTTTTACCCATCAGCCTGATCCATGGGACATGGGTTGATTCATGGGTTTGGTGTATAACCCAAATCATTAAAGTTTTATTTAATTACAATACTGATTTGGAATAAGTTAAGTAATATTTGCTAATAATACTGATTTGAATCTGATTAAATCAGTAAAGTAATAATTGATTACAATACTGATTTAGAAAAACTTGACTCTATAAATATCCTAGGGATATTATTGGAGAGGTAGACGACAAATCAGAAGAAGAAAAATATACACATAATCTCGATATTTCTTTGCAGATAGAAAATGGCTTGCACCGATTCTATGAAGAACTTTCGTGCTTGAAAGTATAGAATCCTTCAAGAAAGGATTTTGGTGGTGATAAACGCGATCGAAGAGAAAGATCTGGACTAACATCAAACTAGGATCAAGACGTGGCAACCGATTACGCTTGAAGGGTATGATTTATATGCTTTGAACGTAGGATTAATTTACACTAAAATTGAAATTGGCATGAATCCGATGCATAAAAAATTTTGAAAATCATGCCTTCGATCCCAACAGTGGTATCAGAGCTAGGCTTTTAATTTTAGTGTTTAAAATTAAAATTGATTTTGATTATAAGGTTTGATTTTAATTAAAATTGATTTTAATTAAAAGTTTAGAAATTCATTGCAAATGGAAAAGAAAATATTTTTTTCGTAAAAAGGGGCTGGATAAAAATTTTGGGTTTTTTGGATTTTCTGGTTCAAGTTCGCCTGAGATGGTGGCGGCGACTTGCCGGAGTAATTCCGGTTGACCGGAATTTTTGCCGAAAAATTGAAGAACCATATTTCATAGCTTTGGGCTCTAAATTTTTCTATTTTTTTGTTCTCCTTTTTCCTAGAAAGGTTTTCCATTGGGTTTGGGTTTCAAAACTGGACTAGATTGCTTCGATTTTAAAATGGATTTTCTGGGTTTATTTTCTTTTTGACCGGAAAAGTTTTGATCGGAAAATCAGCCTACCAGAAGTGTTTTGGAGTTTGTGTTTTTCTGTCGGGGTTTAATGTGGGAATGGTTCCGAGGATTTTGGTCGGATTACAAATTATTTTTGGTCAATTTTGATGGGGAACTGAGTTCTTCGTTTTGTGCCGTCAGAAAATCGAGTTCACCGGGAATCTCGTTGGACGGGATTTGATTTGGTTCTTCGAATATCGATGGTGGTTCTTCAATCATTGCGAAATCTTGATCATCGGGGGAGAGCGGACAAGATGAATGGCGTTCATCGATGATGCCGCGAAGTTCTTTTTCACCGGGAAACGCTAGTTTGTCGGGGAAGATGACTGGGAGGTTCGGAGGGTGGCTGAAATTCTATGGGATAAAATTACGGGAATGCCTCCGCTACATCCCCAAACCCTAGCTGGCAAATTTAAATGTTTTAAAAATTATAAATTGGCCCAGCAGTTTTATTTTTCATTTAAACCCTAAGCCTAGAACTTCTGTTAATTACAAAGTCGACCCAAAATTTTCAAGAATTTTTTTTTATTTTTCAATTTTGGTAAGTTTTAAATTTTGATTTTTTTGCCATTAAATCAAATATTCTAAGATTTTAGTTTTAAAATGTTAAAATTAGATTTTAAGATTTTAAAATATTTTAAATCAATTACCTTAATGAGATTAGGATAGTTAGCTAATAAATAGAATAACTAATTAATGTGATTGATTAAATTTATTCCTTTATTTATGCTTTCAAATATGGTATAATTTATTTAAATATTTTAAATATTTGCATACATATTTGGTATGGTCATGCATCATTTTTCACAAATGATTGAACAAGAAAATGAAAGATTGATTAAAATTGATTATGACACGATCAATTTTAAGAGTATAGAATATTTTGGAAATATTCAATTACACAATCTCTTAAATTGATTGGCTTAATTAAAATGGGCTTGTATGAAGCACTTGCATTTTATGTATTTTTCAAGCATGAATTGAGTTTTATTTATTTTGGTTTAATTTGTGGTCTGCGAGCCTATTAAAATTTATTGTAATAGAATAGATTAGAAATTAGGCCCAAGAAATTCCAAGAAGTCCAAGACGAAGTCATGGAGTTGGAGCCCAACAATGAAGGCCCAAATGAAGACAAATTTTTTTTTTTTTAAAAAAAAGCCTTGTAATATACTAGAGCCCAATTCATTGCATTTATTCGCTTTCTATTTCATATGTTTTGTGAATGATGAAAAACGAAATGCATGCTAAGTCGTTCAAACTAAATTCCTAAAAACCTAAGTTATGAATTGCTTCCATACTTGGGGCTCGCCAGAGCGTCGAACGTCTGATGGACTTGGAGAGCCCAAGGGTCTCAGATTTTTTTCGTGAGGCTGAGTTGTCACATAATAGATGCCCAACTTTTCTCACTACCACTATGTGGAAAAACTGTTTGGGTATTTAGATGCCCAACTTTACTCACTACCACTATGCGAAAAAACTATTTGGGTATTTATTGATGTGATGCTTCGAGGGATGATTTGTCTTAGGGAAATCATTCCTAACTTAACCTGATAATTTGACTAGGATTGGTTTTGCAATGATAGAATGGTGTCAAACATTTGAAATGTTCATCCTATCACCGAAAAATTGCATAGTGATGCAATTGGAAAGCGTTATGTTGCATGAGATGCGATTTGAACGTTGCCTACCAAAAGGGTTTGATCCCTAGTATACTTGCCAAAACAATATTTGGGTTTGTTCTTTGTAGATTTTCGGCCCACAATCTAACCTAACACAAAATTATTTGGGATTTCAATTTTGGCTATTGTGAAAATTGTTTTTAAAACTCATCCAAATATTTTACATTTATTTTTTTTTTGTAGAAATGGCATCATCTAGCACTAATATTGTCTCTAACCGCACTCTAAAAAGTATTTTGGATAAGGACAAACATGTTGGTCCAATTTTCTTATAATGGGAAAGAAAATTGAGAATGGTTCTTAAACAAGAAAGGAAACTACATGTCTTAGAGACCGCTTTACCTGAACCACCACAAAATGTCGCGGCTGTTGCTCAACGTGCGTGGGATAAACTGAAAAGTGAATATGATGATGTGACGTGCTTGATGCTTGCATCTTTGACAGGTGAGCTTCCAAAGCAGTTATTGGATTCGGAAGCGTTCTGGATTTATGAGTCAATCACAGAAATGTTCTGAGAATAACCCAATAACAAAAGGTTTATGACAATAAAGGCATTGATCTCTTGCAAGATGAGAAAGGATTCATCAGTGAGCATGTATTTGATCAAGATGAAAGGGTATATTGATACCCTAGAGAGATTAAATGCACCTCTTGCAAGAGAGTTAGCCATTGAGACCATCATGGCCTCACTGCCTGATGAATACAGTGACTTTGTGATGAACTACAATATATATAACATGGAGAGGAGCATTCCTGAGCTTCTTTGGATGCTGAAAAATAATGAGCAAACCCTTCGGAAGGTCACGCTAGTAATGCTTATAGAGAAAGGTAAAAGGAACAAGAGGAAGTTTAAAGGCAAGGCCAAAGTTGGGCAAAACAAGAAGACTCGCAGTAAGACGACTGCCAATGCCCAGCCTCAAGCTCTTTCCCCTGCTAAGACAAAACCTCAAAAGTATAATACATGTCTCTTCTACAAACAGAAAGGTCACTGGGAGAGAGACTGTAAATTGTTTCTTGGAAGCAAACAGAATCCTTCAGCTTCAGGTATCTTTGTTATTGAAATAAATCTTTCTATGTCGACCTCATAGGTATTAGATACCTGATGTGGGACTCACATTTGTGCTAATATGCAGGGACTCAGAAATAGAAAGATGATAAGGAAAAATGAAGTAGATCTCTGAGTGGGCAACGGGGCAAGAGTTGCTACCGTTGAAGTGGGAGATTACACTTTATCTTTACCTTTCGGTTTAAACATTGAACTTGAGAATTGTTATTATGTGCCTGCTTTGAGCAAGAATATTATTTCAATTTCTTGTTTGGATATTAAAGGTTTCCATTTTATTATTGGTAATAATTTGTTATCTTTATACCAGAATGATGTTTTATTCGGAGTTGCAAATTTTTGCAGCAGACTATATATCTTGGACTTGAACCAAGAAAGACTGGTCTATAACATTGAAAAGAAAGCTAAATCAATTAAGTTTGATACGAGTCCAACTTATCTTTGGTACTGTCGTTTAGGCCATGTAAACGAGAAATGAGTTCAAAGACTTCATAAGGATGGAGTGCTAGGGTCATTTGATTTCGAATCATATGACACGTGTGAACCCTATTTGCAAGGAAAAATGACAAAGAGTCCTTTCAACAAGAAAGGCGAAAGAACTAGTGAGCTATTGGCCCTAATACACACGGATATATGTGTACTAATGAGCACACAAGCCAGAGGTGGATTTGTATACTTTGTTACTTTTATCTATGACTATAGTAGATATGGCTATGTCTACTTAATGAACCATAAAAGTGAAACTTTTGAAAAGTTCAAAGTGTTTAAGAACGAAGTAGAGAATCAGTTGGATAGAGGGATTAAGGTTATTCGCTCCTATCGGGGAGGTGAATACCTGAGTGATGAGTTCAATGGCTATCTAAAACAATGTGGAATTGTTTCACATCTGACTTCACCGGGAACACCTCAATGAAATGGTTTATCTAAAAGGAGGAATCAGACCCTATTAGATATGGTTTGATCAATGATTGGCCGAGCAACTCTCCCTACATCCTTTAGGGGTTATGCTCTCCTTTTTGCTACCTACTACTAAATTGTATTCAATCTAAGGCAGTAGATAAGACTCCATATGAGATGTGGATGGGCCAAATGCCTTATATGTCCTATATACGAGTTTGGGGTTGTCAAGCTCATGTAAAGCGTTTACAAAGTAATAAGCTTAAACCTAAAACTGACAAATGCCTGTTTGTGGGGTATCCTAAGGAAACCAAAGGATATCAATTCTACCACCCAACAGAGAACAAAGTTATGTTGCTCGAGAAGCTACTTTCTTAGAGAAATACTTTCTCTACAAGAAAGACAGTGGGAGTATAATAGAACTCGAAGAGGTTCAAGACCCACAAAAGAATGTTGAACCATCTACAGAAACTCAGATGGAAGATGGCATGGAAACTCACAAAGATGAACAATCTGAGCCAACAACACCAGAACCTAGAAGGTCTGGTAAATCTCGTCAACAACCCGAGTGATACGGATTTCTCATGACTGACGATCAAGATTTGATCCTGGTGGACCCTGATGAACCCACAACCTACATTAGATTTTAGAAAGTCCAGATTCAGATAAATGGCTGCAAGCCATGGAGTCTGAAATGCAATCCATGAGGGATAATAAAGTGTGTACTTTGATTGACCCTCCTGTTCAGGCAAAGGTTGTCGATTGCAAGTGGATTTTCAAGTTAAAACCTGGTGGGATCTTCAAGAAGTGACTAGTGGCTAAAGGTTTCAGACAAACTCATGGTATTGACTATGATGAAACCTTCTCTCCTGTCATGATGCTTAAGTCCATTAGGACTATGCTTTCCATAGCTGAATATTATGACTATGAGATATGGCAGATTGATGTTAAGATGACTTTCCTGAACAGAAACCTACTCAAGGATGTTTACATGAAATAACCTGATGGATACATCGATCAGAAGCATCCTAATCGAGTTTGCAAACTTCAGAGGTTCATCTACGGACTAAAATAAGCATCTAGAAGTTGGAATTTTCTTTTTAACGAGGTAATAAAAGGTTACGACTTCATAAAGAACGAATATGTGCCTTGTGTTTACAAGAAGGTTAGTGGGAGTAAGAATGTTTTTCTTGTCCTATATGTGGACGACATCCTACTCATAGGAAATGACATCCCCATGTTGAAAGCTATCAAATAATGGTTGGGAAGTGTATTTTATGTGAATGACTTAGGAGAAACTGAAATGAAACTAGGTATCAAGATCTATAGAGATAGGTCTAAAAGGCTTCTAGGACTAAGTCAATAAGGGTACATAGACAAGATATTAAAGAGATTCAGTGTGTCTAACTCTAAGAATGGTATGGTACCATTCAGACATGGCCTCCTCTTAAAGAAGAACCAATGTCCTTCTACTCAAGAGGAGAGGGATGCGATGAGTAGAGTCCCATATGTTACGGCAATAGGATCTATCATGTATGCCTTGTTATGTACTTGCCCGGATGTCACATATGCACTAAGCATGACTAGCAGATACCAACAAAATCTAGGAATAGCTCATTGGACTGCAGTCAAGGCAATCCTAAAATACTTGCAAATGACTAAAGGATAATGCTAGTATGCGGAGGAGAATAACAGCTTGTCGTACAAGGTTACACCGATGCTACTTTCCAGACTAACTAATAAGACATGAAGTCATAATTAGGCTACATTTTTGGCTTTAATGGCATTCTATTGATTGGCAATAACAAGAAAGTGTTATCAGATGTAAAGGCATGGTTGTCCCAGCAGTTTGATATGAAGGACTTACGAGAAGAGGGACATATCCTTGGGATCAAGATAATTCGAGATCGTAGGAAACGTTCGTTAACGCTCTTCCAAGCTTCGTACATAGACACAATTCTGGCCCATTTTAACATGCAGAACTCCAAGAAAAGTTTTCTACCTTTCAGACATGGAGTGTATCTATCTAAGGAACAGTCCCCTAAGACTATTGGGGAGATAGAGGCCACGAAGACATTTCCTTATGCTTCAGCAGTAGGAAGTCTCATGTATGCTATGTTGTGTACGAGGCCTGATATCTGTTATACCGTTGGCATGGTAACCAGATATCATAGTAACCCTGGGAAAGCTCATTGGGAGGCAGTAAAATGCATTCTCAAGTATTTGCGCAGAACGAGGGACCAATTTCTGGTCTATCATGCGCCTGAGCTGGTACCCCGAGGTTACACAGATTCAGATTTCCAAGGTGGCAGTGATAAGAGCAAGTCTACCTCAGGGTATGTGTTTACTCTGGAAGGTGGAGCCATAGTTTGGCGGAGTGTCAAGCAGAAATGCGTGGCAGACTCCACTATGGAGGCTGAGTAAGTTGCCGCATCAGAGGCAGCGAAAGAAGCAGTGTGGCTCAAGAACCTCCTAGTGGACATAGATGTGATTCCTGGTTTGCAGAAGTCTATCATGGTTTATTGTGATAATAACGGTGCAGTAGCAAACTCGAAGGAACCACGAGCCCACAAGGCGAGTGAACATATACATCGCAAGTACCACCTGATACGAGACATCCTAAAGAGGGAAGACATGGTCGTGGCTAAGATAGCACCAGATGATAACCTTGCAGATCCGTTCACGAAATCATTGACTTCGAAAGTCTCTGAGGCTCAAGTGAAGGGCATGGGAATCAGATACTTAGGAGAGCCATGACAGTTTTTCTAGATATATAGCAGCAGAATGTATAGGAGTTGTATGTAGTTGTATACTTAAAGCACAACTTAATTATTAGTGGGAGATTGTTGGAGTTGAATACATAAGCTATGCTTGTATTGTACTTTTTTCCAGTAATATATCGATTTATGTTTTGGTTATATCTTGTTGTGCATGATATGTCCATTTATATTATGTAAGTAGATGATGAGGTGTCTTGTGCGACACAACAGATCTCATCATGGTTGAAAGACATAATATATAAATGAGGTTCGTAACCGAGATAGTTTTGGACAAAACTGTCAGTTTAGGTCATTATGTGATTCGGATAATTGGTTTGTCTAAACTGATCAAATCATATAGATATGCCCGGGGCATATTGACCTAGAACATTAAGAATGATTTGTCTTGTACTGATTTAATAGACAAATCGTTCATGGTATTCTATCTCTTAATCCCTAGACTCGAGCGGGTATGAGGATTAGACATAGAGTACTTTGATCTACCAAAGGGTGAGGTCAATTGTGGCCAATAATCTCGGTAGGTTGGGTACGCGTGTTTAGTTACTTTGTGTGCTACTTCTTGTCGAAAGGAAACCATGTACCGGTGCGTCCGGGGTGATGGTGCTCCCGAGATGAGCCCGTTATGTTTATTATACTAAACCCAGATGGTGGACTTATGTCCGGTATAGTAAAAGGGTCGAGTGGTACTAGACTCAGAATTAAAGAAGTTGATTGATTAATTTATCAGTAAATTAATAAATTAACGAGCACTATATCTTTGATATGGGGAGATTATGAATATAATTTAATTAAGTTATTCCAGAAGCAATTATGGTGTAGGATGATAGTGCCATAATTAATCCGTTAGTGGTTAATTATGTATTTGGTTATTGACAAAGGGAGATTTAATTAATTAATTAATCCTTGTGTCAGTTGGTTGTGAATCATACCAGGAACTGGTTTGGGATAAGTGAATCCCTGTATCAGTTGGTTGTGAATCATACCAAGAACTGGATTGGGATAAGTGAATCCCTGTATCAGTTGGATGTGTATCAGTCTAGGAACACGATTGAAAGAAACAGAATCCTATTAGGAAGGCCAATCCTAAACGAACTTGGCGTCTCTCTTGTAACTCTATATATAGACAAGGGATTAGCTATTCAAGACACACAATTCATAAGTTTTGAAGACAAAAAAACTTAGAGAGATAAATTTTCTCTCTCTAAAATTTGAATTTTACAAGCTTTGGGGCTGCCGAATTTTCCTTCAAATATTTGGTGGCTTGTGTAGCTTTCTCTCTCTCCGGGCAGTGCGTTGACAGTACGTGCCAGGTGCAACGGTGCTGGAATTTTCTGGCAGGTGGATTGTGGTGATTAGCTGATCAATTGGTTTCTAGGTCGTTGCCCACACAACGTGAAATCAAAGTCTTGAGGCATACAAGAGAATCACCTAAGTGCACACTTCAAAGGTATTTTTCTAAAGTTCCACTTTTAATTAGAAATTTTTGCTGCGTAGTAAATCAAATAAGTGTGAACTCAGATCCTGTGCACTGTTATTTCAAAAGGGTTGGAATAGCATTGTGCTAGCGTCTAGGCCTGGCTAGAGATTCTGATTCTGGAATGCATAGCACGAAAGTGAGTTTCTGGCTAGGCCTGGGCAGATAATCTTTCAATAACCACCTACAATAAAAGCCCATAACAAATCGAATAAGTATAAAGCCAAAACCTCGGCTTTGATACCAATTGAAGGAACTAGTCGGTTCGGGCCAAATCGAAAATTTCACTTTTGTGCTATGCATTACAGAATCGAAAACTTTTGATCGAGCCCAAACACTAGTACAAGTTCCCTTGAACCCGATCTAGCTTATACTTGTTCGATTTATAAAACCCACTAAAAATTGAATCTTTAAATTAAAGTGGAATGATTAAATATTCAACCTTTGAAACGAGTCCCTAAAAAAATCAATTTGAGAAATATTCCATCTTTGAAGCCTATCCCTCAAGAAATCCCTCGAATATGTCCAAGATAAATCCTGAAGTCATGTGGGCAACTATCTACCGGATCTATCCATCAAAACCCGTGAAAATCAACCAAAGAAACTTCCCGACAAAACAAAAATCCGCCGAAAAAAGGATTGTTGCCACCAAAAATGAAGACGTCACTGGAAAACTGCAGCCTACGATCAACCTGCGAGAAGCGGCGAACCCACGCCAAAAAATCTGCACGCCGGAAAACTGGACAGCCCGCCAGAAAAATTAGAGAAATTCGAACCTTCCTTTTTTCGAGATCTTGCCTCCTTTTCCTACATCTTCGAGAGAGATCAAATTCGACTTCGAGTAGGTCTTGATTTAACTATTTCTTCAAGTCCCTCCCTATGTATTTCTGTCTCTGGAGGCAACACTAACTTGCTTCTAAGTTTCTTCTAATTTTCAAGGCATTAACTTATCTATTTATAGGAGCTTCAAGGGAGACCCAGTGGACTTTTGAGTTGGGCCTTCTAGTTGGACTTTTAATTAATTTCTATGTCTTAACTGGACTAATTAATTCTAATTGACCCAAGGACAATTAATTAAAAAATTAAATCCACTTTGCCAATTAATCCATCGTATAATTAATCGTACCAATAACGAATTAATTAAGGAACTACTGCTCAAAGAGGAAATTGCTCCCAGGTACCACTTTAATTATTCTTTTATCTCCACACGTTAAAGATATAGTGCTCGTCAATTTATTAATTTACTGATAAATTAATTAATCGACTTCTTATCATCCGAGATTAGTAACACTCGACCTTATTACTATACCAGACATAAGTTCACTGGTCGGATTTGGTAAAATAATCCTTACGAGCTCATCTCAAGAGCACTATCACCCCAGATGCACCGGTGCATGGTTTCCTTTTGACAAGCAACGACACAATTAAACACTTATACCCAACCTATCAAGATTATAGGCCTCAAGTGACCGCACTCTTTGGAAAATCAAAGTACACTATATCTAATCCTCATGCCCGCTCTAGTCTAGCGATCAAGAGATATAATGTAATGCTCGAATTAACTATGAAGATTAGTACAAGTTAATTCGATCCTAGATTGGTCCTGCTCAATAGGTCCCGGGCACATCTGCATGATACAATAACTTAAATCGACAGTATGTCCAAACTGTCTCAGTTATGAGTATTATTTATATATCATGACTTTAACCAATTATGAGATCTATTGTATCACACCAAACACCTCATCATCTAGTCATATAATATAAGTAAACAACATGTTATGATATACTGAAACACAATCAATATATAACTGAGAAATAGTTTTTCATGCAAGCAAAGCTTTTAAGTAATCAAAACTAACAAGGTTCTCCAGTTAAACTAACAATGTGAGTAGGGAGTGGAGTGTTGATGCACAGAAGTGTAAATCAAGGCAGCATCGTACAATTTAAGGGGTTGTGAAGATGCAGGATTGCAATGCTTTTAGGGATATCTTTATTGATAATAACTTAGAAACCAATGATCCTATGTCTCCCAGAACTGAGCAGAATATGAATGCTTTTAGGGAAATCATAATTGACAATACCTCAGCAACCAATTATTCTGTGAGGCTCACGAATAAACAAAAATCGAAATGCTTGTAGGAAAATCTTAATTGATGATACCTTAGCAACTATATAATCTGTTACATTCTAGTCGTGGTATAATGCATGTCATGGTGATGAGCTTCGGCCCCCTGGTTGTGCTATGCCGTACACAAGAGTAAACAGGGACTACATGATCGAATGGTAGGGCGATCATGGAGTAAGTGATATAGGTGTTACTCGAGTTAAGTCAAAACTGGGAGCTCTTCATCACATTCTTGATCTGTGCTATTAGGAAGCTCCAACGTTTCTTGTCAACTGCAAGCCATAACCAGAATCTCAATTCTTACAGGGAAGTGAAAATCCCAGTTCTCATCCTCTACTTCTTTGTTCCTTGTATTTTCTCCTTTTATCAACCCTCATTTTACATATCACTGAACTGCATGTTTTACTGCTATTTGACCTGTTCTGTTCTATTGTACTTTCTAATTTGGTAGCAGAGTTCTACTTTAATTTGTGGATCAACTCGTATACTACTTTAATTTGTGGTTTTTGGTTTATAAATTATTAATTCTAAGTGATACACGACACTAAATTCATTTTCATCAGTGAACCAACATATTAACAAAATAACCTCTCTACAGCACACTAAGTCTCATAAGCAGTCAAAGATTTACCAGGAATAATAAAAGACTGTAAAATCTCAATAGAAATGGTAGCTTATATCCAAGACACAAAAATAGAATTAGTTTGAACCCAAACATGAAATGCATGATAGGAACAAATATAGAGGCACCATAATGAGGGTAAAATAATGAAGCATAAGACGCACCATGAGAGGTCTCACCACCTTGAGAGAAAAAACCCTAAGGATAAATTAACAAGACCCCCACTAAGTCCATAAACAAGACCAAGACTAGGGCTAGGCACTAAATGTTCAGCTGAACCACCAAGAGGGCAGACGGGAGGAAGTAACGCGGGAAGAAGCTGACAGCCAGGAAGAGTCACTGAGAAGCAAACGCTGGGCTGAGGTGACGTCGAGCTGATGCCAAGCTGGAAGAGCTGACCGCCGGCCGGCTGAGGGTGAAAAGATGCCACAGCATGAAGAACGATCGAACCCGAAGTGCTTTCGGCGTGGCTATTGAACTGAGGTGCCAGAAACAATGGAAGCGACGGAGCATGAAAAGTCGAGAGAAAAAATGGAGCTTGAAGAGGCGCCGGGTCGACTACAACCGAACTGAAGGAGAAAGTTGCAGATGCTGCATAGGAAGTTACAGAAGGTCATATCTATAAACAAAAAACAAAAAAATAGCTGAAGAACTTGTTGCAGCGGTTCCGCCGGTGGGGACAGAAGCTAAGAACTGAGGTGGACAGATAAGGTTCTATCGACGTGACCACGAAGGACGGGTATGAATAATTCTCGCCAAAGTATATAATTATTAAACTTTTCTATCATAGAAATAAAATTATGTATATATAAAATAAAATATAAAAAAGGACCTCTATTAAGAATTAAAAGGTCCTTTTTTATACTTTATTTTTCAATAACTCCTATAAATTATACAACAAGACGAAGGTCTTATCCATTTACAGATGAGACATCTATAGCAGCTAGATCTAGAGGGAAATTATGAGCATTACGTTCATGCATAACTTCGATACTAAGGAGCTCTAAATGATTTATTTTGTAGTCAAAAGCTCAGCCTTACATGCTTTTCTAGATCTAATTCATTAAAATTCCATCCAATAAAATGGAAGAATTATAAATCTCCAAAATAATAGACAAAAATATCGCAAATAGAGTCATCCCTACTCCCTTTAAATAGCGCATATACCCTGTACACTGTGTACATGTGCCTAGTGTTTATATCCCACTCTCACTACTATATAGTAGCTACACGCACGCGAACCCCGCTCAAAACCCACTTGCTAGCAGTTTCCTTTTTCAAAACCCCAACTCCTTTTCATCAAAATCTTCCATAACTGCCAGCGATCAAACCCTAAAAAAATTGATTTCTACTTCCAATCTTCAAAAATCCAGACGAATAACAAATCAGACAAAAATTTCCAACAAAGTTTTTGACAGATAAGAGCAAAAACCCAACGAAACAACTTCAATCCAGGCAACCTACGTCCCGCAACATTAATACACTACATCGAAACTTCACAAAACTACAGGTAATACATTGCAAAATCTACTACACCGTTTACTATAAACTGCATTTCACTAGAATTGATGGATTTTCGAAACCCTATTTTCTCGTATTTGCTACATTCGATTATAATGCTATACTAGACGTTGCTCTGTTACTCTTCAAACTACTATAAATAATGCTCTATTACTCTAAATAATGCTATATTACTCTAAATTTTACTAGACGTTGCATCGTCTTTGTTATTTCTGTTTGTACTGAAATTAAAATTATGTGTTTCCTAATAGACGTTGCGGTAGTAATTGATGGACGTGGTCGGTATGTAACTGGACATTGCTGCTTGTTTTTCTGCTAAAAACATAATTATTTTTGTTTCAAATTTGACGTTGTGATATATGTTATATGAATAAGAGGATTCACAATCTGTTTGGTTTTAAATAACAATTTGTTTTTGCGTGTTTCCTATGGACGTTGCGGTAGTAATTTTTGGGACTTTGATGGACGTGGTGGGTAAGTAACTGGACATTGCGGCTTGTTTTTCAGATAAAAATAGAATTGTTTTTGTTTCAAATTTGACGTTGTGATATATGTTATACGAATAAGAGGATTCACAATCTGTTTGGTTTTTGAATTGGAGGAAATAACAATTTGTTTTTGTGTGTTTCCTAATGGACATTGCGGTAGTAATTTTTGGGACTTTTATGGACGTGGTGGGTAAGTAACTGGACGTTGCGGCTTGTTTTTCTGATAAAAATAGAATTGTTTTTGTTTTAAATTTGACGTTATGATATATGTTATACGAATAAGAGGATTCGTAATCTGTTTGGTTTTTGAATTGGAGGAAATAACAATTTTTTTTTGTGTGTTTCCTAATGGACGTTACGGTAGTAATTTTTGGGACGTTGATGGACGTGGTGGGTAAGTAACTGGATGTTGTGGCGTATTTTTCTGATAAAAATAGAATTATTTTTGTTTCAAATTTGACATTGTGATATATGTTATACAAATAAGAGGATTCACAATCTGTTTGTTTTTTGAATGAGAGGAAATAACAATTTTTTTTTTGTGTTTCCTATTTGACGTTGCGGTAGTAATTTTTGGGACGTAGATGGACTTGGTGGGTGTTTAACTGGACGTTGCGGTGTCTTTGCTGTTTGTTTAATTTAATAAAAGTAACATTGTGTTTGTTGTAGGTATGTTATCGAAATTCGGTGACCAAAAATGTGTTTTGTGTTTTTAATTTATGAAAATATAATAAATTTTTGGTCTTTGTTGTTGGACGTTGGTGTATTTTTTTTAGATGTAACAGGATGTTGTAATCATAATGTTAAATATTTTGTGTTTTTGGTTCTGATAATTATTTCCCTAGTTCATTGCATGATGGTTAACTACAAACAACCCGCAAAAAGATCAATACCAAATACAAATGATGAAAATATAGCTGATGATTTCGTCACACATTTCACACCATCACCAACACCAAGTAAATATAATGTTGCCGCACCAAGTAAAGATGACTCCCAAATTCCATTAAACCAATGCATACTCAAAAAAAGAAATGCCAGCCCTCGAATTTCTACAAAAAAAAACTGGATTCCCTTGTTAATGCAGCAACAAAACACATCCTCAACCCTCAAAAAAATCCACAGCCAAAGCAGAAAACAACAAAAACCCAAGATCACCAGTCCAACACCAAAAAACATCAACAACAAAACATCCTGTTGCCCAAAAACCACCAACAAAAAGACTTAGAGATGAAACAGAATCAGAAGAAGACGTACCACAGCAAAAACATAAACAACCTGCTAAACCCAAAAAAATACAAACAAAAAAGAACCCGTAGCAGAAAAACCTACAAAAAAACAACCAAAGAGACCAAAACTTCAAACAGGTATGAAGACTTTGTGATATTTTTACTTTCATATTTTCTATTATCATATCAACATGTTGATTTAGGACGCTGCGGTAGTTATTTTATGGACATAACGGGACGTGGTATGTATTATAATAGACGTTGCGAAATATGTTTTGTATGTGACTGATTTTTTTCATTTATTTCCATCACAGTCAGTCAAAAAATGAACAAAAAACATCTCCTAAAACGACCAAAATCCAAACAAGGACCAGCATTGTTGCATTGTACGAGCTTGTAAGACATTTGACTGAGCAGCAAAAACAAGCAGTGAGAGATATTGGATTCGGATCGTTGCTTGATATCAACTTAAATCAACTGCCATGTGGATCAGGAGAACATCTCTTGCGGTCTTTCACAATCTCAAACAACAGGTGCAAAATCCAGTTGAATAGTGGCAACATTGTTATTGAAGAAGAAGATGTCAGGCATGTGTTTGGAATACACGTGGTGGTATTAAGATTGAAGAATACACCACTTCTGATCTGTACTCTGACGAATACAAGATAGAAATAGAAAAATTCCATTCCAGATATCCAGGATCCGTTAGCAATGAAGAGACTCAAAGAAAACCAACCAGAATGCAAATGGCAGATTATATCAAGCAACACAAAGAGTATGTAGATGAAGACTTCAAAATAGACTTCACAATCTACATGGCAACAGCTCTCCTTTTGGTTTACACGGATTTAAGTTGCTAACAATCACTACTGAAGAGTGTCAAAAATGTAGATAACATCAGAAACATGAACTGGTGCGAGTTCACCATCAGAGGCTTGATGCAATCTGTCAAACATTGGAATGACACAAATCAAAGAGTAATCTTTAAAGGATCGCTCCCCTTCATTGTGGTAAGTACTTCCAATCTACTTTATAAACGTTGTGCACTTGATTTTCATCATACTTAACTAACATTTATTCTTTCATTTTTTTCAAGCTACTGTATCTGGACAGAGTCAAAATTCCTGGTGAACCCATACGTTCAAGAAACATGCCTCTACTTTCACATTGGGACTATGAAAAGTATACAAGAAAAGAGGCAAAAGTGACAACATTGGGAGGATTTGGAAGGGGAAGAATATTGAAAAGGGATAAGATGAAAAACCAGATAGAAGATTATCAAATCCCACAAGATGATCAAATCCCAGAAGATCAACATCAGGTAATATTTACATTTTCAAACACAAAAGCATTATTTGTTCTAGACGTGGAAGGATGTTGTGGATATTATACTGAACGTTGTGGATATTATACTGAACGTTGTGGATATTAACTTACACCTGTCTATGTTTATGTTTTTATTTTTAAAAGCATGGGCCTCATGATGTTGATTACGATAATGATGGTGATGATAATGCTGAGATAAGACATGAAGAAATACCATAGAAGCAAGATCAGGTAAAATTCGAAATTCAAAATTACTATTTCTCTTACACATTAACTGGACGTTGTGGCTTTGTTATTGGACGTTGCGTTAGTGTAACAGGAAGTTGTGTGTGTGTAACAGGACGTTGCGTGTATTATTCACTCACAAAATAACTCCTCTATTGTTCCTTTTTATTGTGTACAGTCTGTTGATAATTCTGATGAAGCCAAAATCAGAAGACTTAATCAAGGAATGGCTCGATTAGTTAAGGAATACACCAACCTCATAAATCTTGTAGAAGATACAAAGGAAATACAAGATAATCCAGCATTGAGGATGCTTGAAGTGACATTGAAAAAAATGGAAAATCTCTTCTACAATGTCACCAAAGAAACACTACATGATGAAGATGCTGCTACTGTTGTACCAAGTCAACCTCCCACTGACTTTGAACCAATGTTGAGTCAAGTAGAAAGGATGTTCCAAAAACAACAAGAAGAACTCAACAAGAAGATTGATGCTTCACAAACAACTCAGTATCCTGCTGATATTTTGAGTCAAGTGGATAAGATTGTCCGAGAAGAGATCGACAAGAAGTTTGCTATATTTGTCACACTACAAAGTCAGACTGATAAAGAAAACATTACTGCACTTCTCAGTCAGATTGATAATATAGAAAAAGGACAACAAGAGACAAACAAGAAGCTTAAAGAAATTAAAGAAATCATACCACCAAGCTTTGACCTCGGCATAGACTTGTCACAGCAGCATGAGCCAAGGCCAAGGAATCTACAAAAGGAGTATGATGTTTCTCAGCAGATACAGGCTGATCCACATGCTCAAAAACTAGAAGAAATTAGACAGTAAGTAATACTATAATTCATTCATTACGTATCATAATATTATTACTGACAGACACATTTTAATTATTTCTCTACAGAATCATCATGGATGAGGAAGACAATCCGCTGGAAAGACATGATGAAAATCCAAAGCCGCACCCAAAACATCGCCAGATCAAGCTTCCATTGGCACTGAGGAGTCCATTTTACTGTTAAATCAAGCCGCCAAAGAAGTAAATACTGGATGTAAAGATTTCAAAGAAAGAGGAACTGATGATCAATTTCACATTCCTCATTGAGGATAGGAAAAGGGATAAGACTCACCGCAAACTGTCAGTACATCCAAAACATTATCATCCAACAAAATTAATTATTTATTCTTACTAACTTATGATCCAAAAAATGCAGTGAAACACTCCACAGCTTTGGAAGAACGGTCTTGACTAGGCTACACTTCCACACCATGTCACCAAATAAATGGTTTAGTATGGAAATACTAAATGCTTGGTGCGCCCACGAAAACTACCTAAGAAGCTTCCCTGTCAAGCTAAGAGACAAATCTGGGCTAAAAAAGTTTTTCTTCACAACCAAATTTTTGGTAAGAACATTTATATTTGCAATAAATAACAACTGTTTGTATTTTCTTGTCGAACGTTACGATAGTTAATTTTTGGACATAGTGGGACGTGGTAGGTATTATAGTAGACGTTGCGATAGTTTATTTTTTGGACGTTGTGGGACGTGGTGGGTATGTAACTGGACGTTGCGACTTGTTAACTGTTTCTGTTTGAGATAAAAGTAGCATTGCCCTTTTTGCTGTTGGAAAAACTTTAACTGGCGTTGTGTATTACTTTTGATGCAGTTAATTTTCACCAGTTACAAAAAAAGCTTACAACAAGATGGTAAAAATGCACAAAAAAAATGTTTTTGTGATTGGATGCATGAAGAACTTGCTCGATTCCACATAGCTTGGAACATTTCAATTTCGAGTTTGTAAGTACATTTACAAAATCATTCATTATGTATACATATCAAATTCTATTTTATAATTTTTTTTTTCAATCACTACAAGGTTTATTTCCCCATCATCGACGGTAAACACTTCACCACCCTGGCCATTAATATCCAGGATGCATATGCAAAAGTTCTCGACAACTTAGGACCAATTCAAAATTGATTGAATCTTGAGGTCCTAACAATGTTTGCAAGCGTAATGGATGAGGAGAAAAAAGGCCAATATCCAGAATTCAAACAAATGCAGACTAATTTATTAGAATATGCGAATCTGCCTTGGAAAGATCAAAATAACTTATGCGATTGCGGAATATTCACCATAAGGTAATATTATTTCTCTTACTACTTGTTGTATTACTTGTTTATGTGACGTAGATAGACTTGGTGAGTTAGTTAATAATTGTTGTTTCTGTTTGCTATCGGACGTTGCGATAGTTGATTTTTTCGACGTAGGTGGACGTGGTGGGTATGTAACTGGACGTTGCAGGTCATTGCTATTACTTATTATTGTTAAACTGCTATTTTGCAAAATAACTTCCACTATTTTGTGTTTACTATCAGGCACATGGAGATGTATGAAGGTGATTTGGATTTCAATTCTGACAATCTTCTCATCATAAGTAAGAAGGCCAATGACAAAAGCGTATTCATCAGGTTGCAAGCCAAGTATTCATACAACATCCTGATGTCTCTATTGAACATGATAAAAGATGAGATCAAGCAAAAAGCATTGGACTACTACCAGACGAATTATCATCTTTTATCAACCATGGCACAGGAGTCATTCCCAATGCCACTGGGAAAAAAGAAAGCGAAAGAAAAGAATATGATTTGCCTGATTCAGATCCAGAGATTGCAAATCCAAATCAGAAAAAACAACCGCCAAAGAAACAACAGAGGCAGAATCCCCGAAAATAAAAAATAAATAGGTTTGTTTGTATATTTGTATATTTCTTATATTTGCATATACTCTCCACTATATATAATTTATCAATACTTTCTGAAAAAAACTCCCGCCAAAACCAATCAACACTCCATCGCTTCATTCAATTTCCTTAACCACTTACTTGTTAATAGTTTCAACTACATTCATATTAATTTCCAAACAAATCACGTACGTTCAATATAAACTCTTTCAAAAATTTTAGTATAAACAAGAACCACGTTTGTCAACGCCCATACAACGTCCAAGCCAAATCACTTCATTCCGACGTTGCGATAGTTTTTTTTTAAGACGTTACTGGACGTGGCGGACATGTCAAGAAAAATCAAAACTTAAAGTATATAATATTTGTTAACAGTAACCGTACAACGTCCTGCCACTTCTGAAAACCAACCAACACTCCATCACTTCATTCAATTTCCTCAACCACTTACTTATTAATAGTTTCAACTACATTCATATTAATTGTCAAACCAACCACGTATGTTCAATATAAACTCTTTCAAAAGTTATACTATAAACAAGACCCACATCTGGCAATGCCCATTCAACGTCCAAAACCAATATTTCCTCTGCTTTTCTTCTTCCCTTCCAAAAAAACCAAGCCACAAACCTGTACTATTTCTCACCAATTTCCTCAATGGCCCTTCGCTACATTATTCGTAACATGAATAACTTTGAAGAAAACCAAGAATCACCACAACAAATGCCGCCACTACTGCCACTTCCGCTTGACCATATGCCGATGAAGCATATGTTCAATATAGAAGATAATTCAAAACTTATGCTATTTCTCACCAGAAATGGTTTGACGGGATTGTTGCCAATGGACCGCCAATTCGTAAACAGAATTTGTTTAGGTGTTTAATCTAATTTAACAGCAGAATTCCTAAACATTAAGGATCGAGTCTTACCCTTGAAGAGTAATCGGTTGCGCTCGTCACATGGCTTCCTTGAGAAGATTGCGTTCACCAACAATTCACGCGAATTGTCTCTACGATCTTGCACTGGAGCCTCTCAGAAAAATCTTGCCTGCAAAAGAGAAAAACAATTTTTCTCTGGAAAAATGTTTTGGAAGAGAGAGAGAGAGAGTTTTCTCAAAACTTTTTCCCGTGTCTCAAAAACAGAATCAGTAAAAAGAATTACCCTGTATTTCCACAGATACGTCTCTGCTCTTTTATAAAAGAGTTAAGACTTATCTGTTAATTTAAATAAATATTAATCAATTAATAATAATTAATTAATTAATAATTATTTATTGAGTTGGGTTTAACCAACACCATGGATCAACCCATTGACCCATGGATCAGGCTGATGGGTCAAGAACCTTAATTCAAAATTAGGCTCCTTGATTTTTCAGTCCAATTCAATTTTTCCTAGGTAATTAATTAACTCTTAATTAATACCATAAAACTCTTCAATAATATTTAATTAAACTATTTAATTAAATATTATCCATTTAAATATAACTCTTATATTTATTACAAGCAATTTAATTAATTCTGAATCATCGAACTCACTTATGTGCGATCCTGTAGGCCCACTCCAAATTGACAATGAATAAATTAATCTTATTAATTTATCCATAAATCATTAGTGGTCTCTAGCAAAACATAATGACTACACAATTCAGAACGGAGGGTCGAATGGTGATTCAACACAACCTTCCGAGTATACTACGCACTGTCCTCTACATTGATATCCAGTTTAGCATAAGGCATGGAACCAATTATCCTTATATAACTAAATGTTTAACTTGATCTCTTAGTGACACTGAACTTAATCAAACAAATGACAACCCTTATCATTTCTTGGGCATGGCCATGCACTTTTCAGTTCACTATCAAGTGGCCAAGGTATCATCTCTCACTTAAGAGAGATTTGTAGTCCCATCACTTCACCTACATACCTTAGCGTGTCTCATAGTGTACCCAATCATACCCGTACTTGGCAACCTGTTACAGCCCCGTTAAACGTATGTCAAAGCACACTACAATTCACCTAAGACCATGTAGTGATTTCTGGTATAAGGATCCTCGTATCAAAACAATCACTCATGATCTAATTAGTCCATGGAGTGTTTCTTTTGGCGGATCGATTTCATGAATTCAAATATGCACAAGAATATTACTATCATGAAATTAACTCATTTGATAAATAATCAATCACGCGACAAATGTCTTATTTACATAAATACCCTCAAAGTCTATTTACATAAATAGCCCTCATTAGGGCACATTCACCAACAATCTCCCACTTGCTCGGTGAAGGGCTATGTCCTAAACTGTTTAAGACCAAGCTCTATTACATGTCTATCAAACTTTGACTGTAGTAGAGCTTTTGTGAGAGGATCTGCTATATTGTCGTCTGACCCTATTTTGCACACTTTCACATCTCCTCGATCAATAATCTCTCGGATGAGGTGAAACCTTCTGAGTATGTGTTTTGTTTTCTGGTGTTACCGAGGCTCCTTAGCTTGTGCAATGGGGCTGTTATTGTCACAGAAAAGTTCTATCGGATCTTGGATACTCGGTATCACTCTGATGTCTGACACGAACTTCCTCAACCAAACAGCTTCCTTTGCAGCATCTGATGCAGCAATGTACTCAGACTCTGTTGTAGAATCGGCTGTTGTATCTTGCTTTGAGCTTTTCCAACTTGATCTGCTGTGACTAAACACGTAGCCTTATTGTGACATCATGTCATCTTGATCTGTTTGGAAAGTAGCATCAGCGTAACCTTTTACAATGAGCTGTTCTTGTCCTCCATAAACTAGCATTAATCCTTTAGTTCTTCATCAGTACTTCAGAATTGCTTTGACTGCAGTCCAATGATCCATCCTTGGATCTTGTTTGTATCTGCTAGTCATGCTAAGTGCATATGCAACATCCAGACGGGTACATAACATGGCATACATGATAGATCCTATTGCCGAAGCATATGGGACTCTACTCATTGTATCCCTCTCCTCGCTTGTTGAAGGACATTGGTTCTTCTTCAAGAGAGTGCCATGTCTAAATGGTACCTTACCATTTTTGGAGTTAGACATATTGAATCTTTTCAATATCTTGTCTATGTACCCTTTTTGACGTAGTCCCAGAAGCTTTTTAGACCTATCTCTATAGATCTTGATACCTAGTATCGTCTCAGCTTCTCCTAAGTCTTTCATAGAAAATACACTCCCCAACCATTGTTTGATGTCTTTCATCAAGGGAATGTCATTTCCTATGAGCAGGATGTCATTCACATATAGGACAAGGAAAACAATCTTGCTCCCACTAACTTTCTTGCAAACACAAGGCTCATCTTCGTTCTTGATGAATCCGTAACCTTTTACTTCCTCATCAAAATGAAGATTCCAACTTCGAGATGCTTGCTTTAGTCCATAGATGGACCTCTGAAGCTTACATACTCAATTAGGATGCTTTTGATCGATGTATCCCTCGGGTTATTTTATATAAACATTCTCGAGTTGGTTTCCATTCAGGAAAGCCGTCTTAACATCCATATGCCATACCTCATAGTCAAAATATACTGTTATGGCAAGCATTATCCTAATGGACTTGAGCATCACGACAGGGGAGAAGGTTTCATCATAGTCTATACCATGAGTCTATCTGAAACCTTTAGTCACTACTCGTGCCTTGAAGATCCCGCCAGGTTTTAACTTGAAAATCCACTTGCAATCGACAACCTTTGCGTGAACAGGAGGGTCAATCAAAGTCCACACTTTATTGTCCCTCATGGATTGCATTTCAGATTCCATGGCTTGCAGCCATTTATCCGAATCTGGACTTTCTAAAACCTGTTTGTAGTTCGCAGGCTCATTAGAGTCCACCAAGATCAAATCTTGATCGTCAGTCACGAGAAATCCGTATCTCTCGGGTTCATGACGAGACCTACCAGACCTTCTAGGTTCTTGTGTTGTTGACTCAAGTTGCTCATCTTCATGAGTTTCCATGTCAAGTTCCATCTGAGTTTCTGTAGATCGTTCTACATTCTCTTGTGGTTCTTGAACTTCTCCGAGTTCTATTCTACTCCCACTATCTTTCTTGTACAAAAATTCTTTCTCTAAGAAAGTAGCTCATCGAGAAACGAACACTTTGTTCACTGTTGGGTTGTAGAATTGATATCCTTTGGTGTCCTTAGGATATCCCACAAATAGGCATTTGTCAGTTTTGGGTTCAAGCTTATTACTTTGTAAACGCTTTACATGAGCTTGACAACCCCAAACTCGTAGATAGGACATATAGGCTTCCAACCCATCCATATCTCATATGGAGTCTTATCTACTGCCTCAGATGGAATACGATTCAATAAGTAGGCAGCAGAAAGGAGAGCATAACCCCAAAAGGATGTAGAGAGAGTCGCTAGACCCATAATTGATCGAACCATATCTAATAAGGTCCGATTTCTCCTTTCAGATACACCATTCCATTGAGGTGTTCCCAGTGGAGTCAGCTGTGAAACAATTCCACACTGTTTTAGATAGCTATCGAACTCATCACTAAGGTATTCACCTTCCCGATCGGAGCGAATAGCCTTAATCCTTCTATCCAACTGATTCTCTACTTCGTTTTTAAACTCTCTGAACCTTTCAAAGGTTTCACTTTTGTACATCATTAAGTAGACATAACCATATCTACTATAGTCATCAGTAAAAGTGACGAAGTATTCAAATCCACCTCTGACTTGTGTGCTCATTGGTCCACATACATCCGTGTGTATTAGAGCCAATAGCTCACTTGTTCTGTCACCTTTCTTGTTGAAAGGACTCTTTGTCATTTTGCCTTGCAAGCAGGGTTCACAGGTATCATATGATTCAAAATCAAATGACCCAAGCACTCCATCCTTGTGAAGCTTTTGAACTCGCTTTTCATTTGCATGGCCTAATCGACAATGCCAAAGGTATGTTGGACTTAAATCATTTTTAGTTTATTTAGCTTTCTTTTCTATGTTATAGACTGGTTTTTTTTAGGTCAAATCCAAGACATACAGACCGTTACACATATTTGCAACTCTGTATAGAATATCATTTCGATATAAAGATAACGAATTATTCTCTATAATAAATCAAAAACCTTTATTATCTAAACTCGAAACTGAAATAATATTTCTACTCAAAGCAGGTACATAAAACAATTTTTAAGTTCGATATTTAAATCAGAAGGTAAAGACAGTGTAATCTCCAATTTCAACAGCAGCAACTCTTGCCCCGTTACCCACTCGGAGATCTACTTCACCTTTCTTTGTTATCCTTTTATTTCTGAGTCCCTGCACATTAGTACAAATGTGAGCCCCACAACCAGTATCTAATACCCATGAGGTGGACATAGAAAGATTAATTTCTATAACAAAGATACCTGAAGCTGAAGGATTGCTTTCAAGAAACTTCTTGCAGTCACTCTTTCAATGACCCTTCTGTTTGCAGAAGAGACATGTATCATCCTTTTTTGATCTTGTCTTAGCAGTTGGAGGAGCTTGTGGTTGGGGAGCAGTCTTACTATGGGCTTTCTTGTTCTGCCCAATTTTGGCATTGCCATTAAGCTTCCTCTTCCCTTTACTTTTCTCTACAACTAACACTGGCGTTGTCTTTCGAAGGGTCTGCTTAGTGTTCTTTAACATGCCATGGAGCTCAGGAATGCTCCTCTCCATGTTATGCATATTGTAGTTCACAATAAAATCATTGTAATCATCAGGCAGTGAAGCCAAGATGATATCAATGGCCAACTCTCTAGCAAGAGGCGCATTTAATCTCTCTAGGGTATCAATATACCCCTTTATCTTGATCAAATGCGTACTTACTGATGAACTCTTCGCCATCTTGCATGGGATTAATGCTTTTATCGTAATGAACCTTTCATTACGGGCTTGCTCTCAGAACATTTTCGTGAGTGACTCATAAATCCGGAATGCTTCCGAATTCATGAATTGCTTCTGAAGCTCGCCAGACATAGTCGCGAGCATTAGGCAAGTCACATCATCAGAATCACTTTTCAGCTTTACCCAGGTTCTTTGAACAATAGCCGTAGCATTAACGGAGCGTCTAAGATATTCAACTTCCTTTCTTGTTTGAGAACTATTCTCAGGTTTCTTTCCCAATCCAAGAAGTTTGGACCAACAAGTTTTTCTTTGTCCAAAATACTTCTTAGAGTGAGATTTGAAGTGACATTAGTGCTAGAAGATGCCATTTCTACAAAAGAAAAAAAAATGCAAAATATTATAATGAGTTTTAAAATTATTTTCCACAATAGCCAAAATTGAAATCCCTAACAATTTTGTGTTGGTGCTAAATTGTGGGCCGAAAATCCACAAAGAGTCAAGCCCAGTCTTGCTTTGGCAAGTATCGTAGGGATCGGGCTCTTTTGGTAGGCAACGTTCAAATCACATTCCATGTAATCTAATGCTTTCCAATTGCATACCATGCAACTTTTTGCAATTAAAGATAGGATGAACATTCCAAATGTTTGACACCATCCTATCTTTGCAAAATTAATCCCTAGTCAACTTATCGGGTCAAGCTAGGATTAATTTTCCCAAGTTAAACCATCCCTCAAGGCATCACATCAATAGACACCCACACAGTTTTTCCATAACAAGTGGTAGTGATAAAGTTGAGCATCTATTACCCAAACAGTTTTTCCACTCATTAATGGTAGTGATAAAGTTGGGCACTATTATGTAACAACCGGCCGCACGAAGAAAACCTGAGGCCCTTGGGCTCTCCAAGTCCATCAGACGTTCGACGCTCAAGCGGGCCATCAAGTATGGAAGCAAAATCTTGGGTTTTGGGGATTTAAGTTTGATCGACTTAACATGCATTTTCATTTATCATTCATTTGCATAAATAAAAGAATGAATTAAAGCGATGAACTGGGCTCTAGTCTATTACAGGGCCTTTAAAAATCTTCATGTTTGGGCCTTCATTCGTGGGCTTCACCACGGACTCCTCTTGAAACTTTCTTTTGGGCCTAACTATTACATGATGATTTTTATATATAGGCACGCAGGCCCAAATTCAAAATTGGCTCGCAGGCCCCAACTTTTAAAATGGTAAAATTAAAAGCCCAATTCATGCTTTGAAACAAACAAAATGCATATGCTCATACAAGCCGGTTTTAATTTAAGCCGATTAATTTTAAGGATTGTGTAACTATTACAGAATTAAAATTGATCGTGTCATGATCAATTTTAATCAATCCTTTTTGTTCATTTTACATTGATCCAAAATGATGCATGAACATGCTAGCATAATAATGATGCTTCACATATAAAATTTAAACAGTTTAAATTAAAAAAATCATAAAATAAATAAATAAATAATTCAAAATTAAACAAATTAATTATTTATTTATTTTATTTAATCTAATTATCTTAATCTTATTAAGATAAATCTAGGATAAAATTTTAAATCAAAATTTAATCCTATCTCTAATCTGATAAGATATTCAATTTTATCCTAAAATAAATCTTATCAAATTAAATTAAATTTTCAGAAAAACTTTTTTTCCTGAAAATTTAGAGGCAATTTCATAATTAATCAATGTTCTGGGCTTAGGGTTTAAAAAGAACAAAACTGCTGGGACTATTTTGCAATTAAAACAATTTTAAAAGCTTATGGTTGTTTTAGGGTTTTAAGGACAGAGGGGCAAGATGGTAATTTTAAAACTATTTTAAAATTAGGGTTTGGAGTTAAGGAAATGCGTCGGGGGCATTTTAGTAATTTTACCCTCTAGGGCTTGCGCCACCCGTCGCCAATCCCTTTCTTCTCCGGCAAACATGCCCTCGGATTCATGGCTGGCATCTTTGAATCCCGGTGACACTCGATCTCATCCAGCTTATCCGACCGATCGTGACCTCCCCAAACAATGAAGATCACCGTTCGAAGAAACCACGAAGAAGCGACCTTCGTCTTGACGTCCAACGCCAGTTTGAAATCCGCCACTCCGATGCCATTTTCCGCGGCGTTCGAAAACAGAGAACCCAGCGACGACCTTTTTTCCGAAAACAAAAAAAATCTCCGACCAAAAACCACTTCCCAATTTGTTTGACAAAGAAAGGGAAAACGCGGAGAAAGTTAAATCAACCAAAACCCAGTTTCTGGCAAAAGCAAAATCAACCAAGAAATTTTCGGAACATTTCCGGTGAGATATTTTTCAAAATCGATCAGCCCAGCAAAGATTTTAAACCAACGCAACCCCGAAAACAGTTTTTAGTCAGCCCCATTTTTCCTGTGACAACAATCTCAAATCCCTGCAAATCAAAACAAAACCACAACAGCCCAGAAACTTTTGAAACCAAAACATACCAAAATCCAATTTTCGGTCAAGTTTTCAACACCCCAGATTTCTCTATCCAAATTTCTGGCAAGAAAACAATAAGTTTGGTAAAAAATCTTATGTCCCGTTCAGAACACATTAGCAAAGACACGAAACCCAATTTTGAAACCCCAATTTCCGGCGAGTGAACCGAAAACCCAGTTTATCGGAGAAACCAAAACAAGCTGAAATACTTTGTTCATCAACCCAGAAAACAAAAACATTCAGTTTCCTTTCCAAATCTTATTAAAACCAATTTTAATTCTAATACTAAAATTCATATGAACCTCGCTCTGATACCACTGTTGGAATTTGTTTAGATGTTTAATCTAATTAAACAGCGGAATTCCTAAACATTAAGGATCAGGTCTTACCCTTGAAGCGTAATCGGTTGCGCTCGTCACCTGGCTCCCTTGAGAAGATTGCGTTCACCAACAATTCACATGAATTGTCTCTACGATCTTGCACTGGAGCCTCTCAGAATTGGTGCTAGCCAAAAATCTTGCCTGCAAAAGAGAAAAACGATTTTTCTCTGGAAGAATGTTTTGGGAGAGAGAGAGAGTTTTCTCAAAACTTTTTCCCGTGTTTCAAAAATAGAATCAGTAAAAAGAATTACCCTGTCTTTCCACAGATACGTCTCTACTCTTTTATAAAAGAGTTAAGACTTATCTGTTAATTTAAATAAATATTAATCAATTAATAATAATTAATTAATTAATAATTATTTATTGAGTTGGGTTTAACCAACACCATGGATCAACCCATTGACCCATGGATCAGGCTGATGGGTCAAGAACCTTAATTCATAATTAGGCTCCTTGATTTGTCAGCCCAATTCAATTCTTCCTAGGTAATTAATTAACACTTAATTAATACCATAAAACTCTTCAATAATATTTAATTAAACTATTTAATTAAATATTATCCATTTAAATATAACTCTTATATTTATTACAGGCAATTTAATTAATTCTGAATCATCGAACTCACTTATGTGCAATCCTGTAGGCCATCTCCAAATTGACAATGAATAAATTAATCTCATTAATTTATCCATAAATCATTAGTGGTCTCTAGCAAGACATAATGACTACACAATTCAGAACGGAGAGTCGAATGGTGATTCAACACAACCTTCGGAGTATACTACGTACTGTCCTCTACATTGATATCCAGTTTAGCATAAGGCATGGAACCAATCATCCTTATATAACTAAACGTTTTACTTGATCTCTTAGTGACACTGAACTTAATCAAGCAAATGATAACCCTTATCATTTCTTGGGCATGGCCATGCACTTTTCAGTTCACTATCAAGTGGCCAAGATATCATCTATCACTTTAGAGAGATTTGTAGTCTCATTACTTCACCTACATACCTTAGCGTGTCTCATAGTGTACCCAATCATACCCGTACTTGGCAACCTGTTACGGCCCCGTTAGGCGTATGTCAAAGCACACTACAATTCACCTAAGACCATGTAGTGATTTCTAGTCTAAGGATCCTCGTACCAATACTACTCAAAAGAATCACTCATGATCTAATTAGTCCATGGAGTGTTTCTTTTGGCGGATCGATTTCATGAATTTAAATATACACAAGAATATTACTATCATGAAATTAACTCATTTGATAAGCAATCAATCAAGCGACAAATGTCTTATTTACATAAATACCCTCAAAGTCTATTTACATAAATAGCCCTCATTAGGGCACATTCACCAATAGGTACTAGATTTCTATGATGCACTACACAACAAAAATACAATAAATATAGTGAATGTGAGGGGTTTTAGAGTTAGCATATCAACAAAAGCAATCAACACGCACTTGTCCCTGAGGAACCAAAATCCTGACACACTAACACATGAGGCTATCCGAAGAAGAAGTCCGACCAACGAAGAAGTCAGAGTAATATTAAAGCAAAACGTTGACGTCCCAGATAATTACTGGACAATCAGATTGGAAGATCTGAACACATTTGCAAAGACATTGTACACGTTCTTACGTTTCAATGTCGCTGCAGGAAAAGGCTCCAAGGCATTCGGGTTGCAACTGTTAATTACCACGATGGCAAGAAAAAAATCAATTGGGGCAACATTATCAAATACTACATGGAAGAAGTTGGCACAACATGGATTCGGAGTATCATTTACCCTAGCCTAGTCATGGACATGTGTGGAATGGCTAGAATCCTAAATCACAATGATGATGAACTGGTGACACTTCCTACGTATCTTGATGACATCTCTTGCATTCTTCTTGACATTGACAATGCTAGACAAATTACTACGAGCGTAGGTAGTAATTAGAAAATTATTGTACAATAAATTATAATTTTTAATATAATCTCTATTTTTTTTAATATCACTATCTTTATTTATAGTTCAATTCTACAACGTCCAAAAAAAGTAGTAATACGTTTGTGTTTCAATAAAATAAGAAATGTTTCTCTTTTCATATCAGATGTTGCGATAGTTGTTTACGGGATGTTGATTGACATTGTTGGACGTGGTGAGACATTCATATTCAAAAACCAATTCAAAAACAACAAAAACTTCTTCAAAAAATGGCCATAAATCACTACCAGAATCACTAAATTCTCGTTTCTGTTGTAATTTGTTTTAATCTACATATCATTTTCTTCAATTTAGTAAACGTCTGTTAACACTATCGCAACGTCCATATACGTCACAACATGTCCATCTCGTAAAACTAAACAACTGTACAAAATATTCATCATTTACGTCACAACACGTCCTAAAACGTTGAATATACAAACAGACACGTCTTTAAAACTTCATTTACTGCATCAGAACAAAAAACCGTCCGACTTTGCAAGCATACCTTCATTACAAACAAGAAAACTATCCACTCCTATAAAACTAATGGTAAAACAATGTTTCACATTCACTTTGGTAAAACTTAAAAATTCATTCTCTTTACTTCTTCCCTTTCAAACACACCAATCCCAAAGACTTCTTCACGTTCCAATGGCCAGTCGTTATATTCTTCTAAGCATGAACATATTCGAAGAAAACCAAGACCCGCAACCACCAATGCCTCCATTACTCCCGCTTGAACAAATTCCAATGAAACATATGTTCAACGTAGAACATCATTCAGAACTCCGAATGTTTCTCGTCAGAAATCATTGGTGTGAATTGATTCCAATGAACGACCAACACGTAAACAGATCGCTGGTCCTAGAGTTCTATGATGGTCTGCATCATAGAAATAGACTAAATACAGTTTACGTCAGAGGACATTCAATCAGAATAACTACTCGAGCAATCAATGACCATTTGGGCATCAGGAACTTGGGTCCTCAGTCTTTACAACATGATGATATTGCCCGTTTCCAACCAACCATGGTGGAAGTCTGAGTAGTATTAAAGCAAAACATTAACGTCCCAAACAATTATTGGACGATCAGATTGGAAGATCTGAACAGTTTTGCAAAAACATTGTACACGTTCATTCGTTACAATGTCGCTGTAGGACAAGTCTCCAAGCCATTCGATTTGGCACTTTTAATTACAGCAAATGCAAGAAAAAGTATCAATGGGGTAACATAATCAAATACTACATGGAAGATGTTGGCTTCTCAAATGGGTAGACTCGGAGTGTCCTTTACCCCAGCCTCGTCATGGACATGTGCGAAATGTCTGGAATCCTACAATCTCATCATGATGAAGTGGTTCCACTCCCTGAATATCTTGGAGACTACTCTTTCATTCAGCTTGACGAGGATGGTGCCTCAAGTGTAGATAGCAATGAGTTGTAATAATAATTTTAATAAAATTTCATTATTTTCTTTAAATATCAGTATCTTAAACTTTCTCTTTTCATATTAGACGTTGCGTTAGTAGTTTTTGGGATGTTGTGGGACGTGGTGAGACATTCACTTTCAAAAATCAATTCAAAAACAACAAAAACTTCTTCAAAAAAATGGCCAGAAATCAATACCAGAATCACTAAAACTAGCACAACGTCAAAAATAACTAGAACCACGTCCAGAAACGTCTACATTCATGCATGTGAATTTAAGCTGATTTTTTTCACAAAGACAGTCCACAACGTCTCATAACACTAGCACCACGTCAAAACACGTCTACATCTATGCATGTAAATTTTAGCTAATTCTTTTCACAAAGCCATTTGTAATAAAATTCCATTATTTTGTTTTCATATCAATATCTTAAAATTTCGTATGACATGTACAACATCCAAAAACGGAACTGCAACGTCCAAGAACGTCTAATAAGAAAACCAAATATAACAACCAATAACATTTTATGATTCCTTATGGACGTTGCGAATATTATTTTTTTGGATGTAACCAAACATGCAGAAACGTAACAACTAATATCAAAACACAACTCATTATGCCACTACGTCCTGCTACGTCCAATTACGTCTACAAAATCTCAAATTAAAATCAATAAACATTCATTTTCCAAATCAAATGTTTATTATAACTACAAATTCATCTCAATCCCTGTAATCATCTCACTCAACTACACCTTCTGAACTGTTCCTTTTGTATTTCCTACCTCTCGAAATATTCCTTTTTTTCTCAATTGTACTCTTTGGCCGTACATTTCAAACACCTTTTGGTCTCTTTCCTTTCGGATCTCTAATTTCTCCTTCTGTGCCATCATCATCATCATCCACATCTTCACCTTCTCCTTCCAATCTAATACCTGCTAAATCAGCAATGCAATATCTAAGATCTTTGAATTTATCATCTATAATTCCACGAGCAATATAACTCGACTGACATAATTGAATCAATCTCAAATACTTCTTGCTGGCAGCATGCCTCCAAACAGAACAGTAAACATAATCTCCTTCATTTCTCCGACGTGAATTGTGAAATTGAATCTGACGGCCATATGTCACACCCATAGTCCACCTTTGCAATATACACCTATCGGGTAGTATCTATAAAAAAATAATTAATTAATTAATCAACAAGACATATTTCACAACAACAACGTCTGGTATTTTATAATCAACGTCCATAAAAACATTATCGCAACGTTCAATTAACACATTAACAATGTCACCAAAAAAAACAAAAAAAAAAAAACTGAACCAATAAATATTCATACCTTAAAAACAATTCAGGTTAAAAACACGAAGTGAATGACCGCATAATATCCCAACTTCATTGAAATATTTGCAGCTGCATTCTATCCAATAAGTCAACTCATCAAACAACATAACATATTGAAAAATATCTTCTCCATCCCACCAGACATGATATTGAATTAACCTGTCATCTTCACAAACCTTTTCATAATTGTATAAAGTCATGTCTTTACACTGAGTCTCAAACATACGATATGCATTAATTGTGTAAACTTCAAAAGCTTGAATTAACATCGAATGTTTCGGAACAAACAAATCCGGCTTCCCTTGATGACACCTGTAGTCTTCTTCATTTTCGTTTATTCCTCCAGTCATTCACCACATCTACAAACTGATGGTAAAAATTGCAAAGTGATGAAGTTTTGCTTAGCCGCCTTGAAATCGCATGATTTGTTGACTCACTCCTTTGAGATGAGAGAACCCCTCCCGAAAAGTAATCTTTGTTAAATACAGGACAACATTTCTCGCGAATCTCATAGAGATCATTCAACCACTTAATATTTCCACATTCATATTCAGCCACCATGCTGTAAACAAATACCGCAACATCAAAAACAAATACTGCAACGTATGTAAAAATAATATTGCAACGTCAAATAAAACACTACCGCAACGTCCTTACCTGTCCCAAATATGCTGAAACTCTTCCTTTGTAACCACACTATAAAAAAGGCATTGAAACAATTTAAAAAAACCTGTGTCATCACGCAATGAAGGTAAGTTCTTCTGAAAGTTCTCGCTTATATGCGAAAGACACAACCGATGACGAGTTGATGGAAATACATCCTTTATAGCTGCTGCCATAAAAAATGCTTGATCTGTCATCAAAGTAATCGGTGCTTGACCATCCATGGACCTCAAAAACGTCTTAAACAACCAATTAAATGATTCAATCTTCTCATTCTTTATGAAACCAATTCCAAACATAACATTACGGCAGTGATTATCCATTCCAACAAATGGTCCACATATCAAACCATACTTGTTTGTCCTATAAGTCGTGTCATGAACAACCAAATCTCCTAATATCTTGTAATCTGCCTTCATTTGTCTATCACGCCAAAACAAATTACACAATGATGAATCGCTGTGCAGCTCAAAATCAAAATAGAAATCCTGTTCATCACAAGACCTTTTCTTCAATATCTCAAAAAGTGTATTTGCATAACAACCATCAATGGTCTTTTTCTTCCCAATTTCCATACGATTATAAACATCTCGTGAAGTAAAACCTACTTGAGATGGTCCACCAGCCTATTGCAAACAAAAAAAAAATTAAAAGTTATAACAACAACGTCCACAAACATCTGTAATAACACTCTCGCAACGCCCAGAAACGTTAGTAATAATACTCTCGCAACGTCCACTTACGTCTATAGGAAAACTATTTAAAGTCCATTACCTCTTTGCACAATAATCTGTAACCATCTGAAACACGAACACCAGAATCCTTCAAAGTCTTCAAATAATCAACTGATAAAGAATTCATATTTCTACTAGAACACAATAAGTGTCTCTGATGTTCAAAGAACATCTCATGATTGTGTTTCCGGAAATGCTTCTGCACCTCCCAAATACCATCGTCAATTCTCTTAAATTCAACAAGCGCATTACATTTCGTTCGAACATCCAATTTAGAATAAATCACCTCATTCTCAGTCTTATTTTTATAATCCTTCTCACCTTTCGTCGAACACACAAACTGTCTCATATATAACCCATCTTCCTGAAAGTTTTGGTAGGATCTGGGTTTACACTTGCTCGATTTACCACGCAACAAAAATTTCTATTAAAGCGGAATCTTAGAAAAATACCTTTGAATGTGCACCTGGTAATTCTCTTGTATGCCTCAAGACTATAACTTCACATTGTGTGGGCAACGAACTAGAAGTTAATTGATTAGCTATCACCACAACTCCACCTGCCAGAAAAATCCAGCACCTCCGCACTTAGCACGTACTGCAAACGCACTGCCCGGAGAGAGAGAAAGCAACACGCGGGGCAGCCAAGAATGGACCAAAATTTTGGCCAAGCTTAGTGAAAAATCAGCCGCCCCTCTGCTATAAAATTCGACCATGAGAGAGAAATTATTTTCTCTCTCTAGAATTTTATCTCTCTAAAAATCCTGTGGATTAATTGTATGAATTGTGATTTTTTTTGAATAACTGATCCCTTGTCTATTTATAGAGTTACAAGAGAGACTCCAAGTTGGTTTATGATTGGTCTTCCTAATGGGTTTAGGTAATGAATTAGTTTCCAAATCCAATTAGGCAACCAATCTGATAGGATAACCAAATGCTAATGGATTCCTAATCTCTAGGATTTCCTAATTCCAATTGAAACTTAAGACTTAATTAATTAATTAATTCCACTTTGTTAATTACTAATTAACCCTTAGGAATTAATTAAATAATTCCACTTTGTTAATTACTGAATTAACCCTTAGGAATAATTAACCAATTAATTAATTAAATCTACCTATTCAATTAACCCATTACAAAATTAATCGTACCACTAACGAATTAATTTTGGTGCTACCATCCCACACAAGAATTGCTTCCGGAACAACTTAATTAAATTATATTCATTTAATTTCCCCACATCAAAGATATAGTGCTCGTTAATTAAAATTAATTTACTGATAAATTAATTAATTAACTTCTTTAATTCCGAGACTAGTACCACTCGACCTTTTTACTATACCGGACATAAGTCCACCGGTCGGGTTTAGTATAATAAACATTTTGAGTTCATCTCGGGAGCACCATCACCCCGGACGCACCGGTACATGGTTTCCTTTCGACAAGCAGCAGCACACCAAGTAACTAAACACGCGCACCCAATCCACCGAGACTATTGGCCACATTTGACCTCACCCATTGGCAGATCAAAGTACACTGTGTCTAATCCTCATGCCCATTTGAGTCTAGGGATTTAGAGATAGAATACAAGGATCGATTTGTCTATTAAATAAGTACAAGACAAATCATTCCTGAGAGTCAAGTTCAATATGCCCCGGGCATATCTATATGATTCAATTAGTTTAGACAAACTAATTATCTGAATCACATAATAACCTAGACCGACAATTTATCCAAAACTGTCTCGGTTACGAACCACATTTATATATTATGTCTTTCAACCAATGATGAGATCTAATGTGTCGCACCAGACACCTCATCATCTACTTACATAATATAAATGGACATAAACATGCACAACAAAATATAATTGAAACACAAATCGATATATTAAACTGGGAAACTGTACAATACAAGCATAGCTTATGTATTTCACTCCAACACTTCCTTGCTATGAGACCTATGCTTCCTAATACTAAAACCCAATTCGAAAGTATGTTTGTTATACAAATAGTATGCCTCATCTATGCTACCAACTCTCTGACCAATCAAAGATAGCATCGACTCATCATCTATTGATTCCATATCTGGAAAAAAAACAAATAAAAAGGTTAACAACTTAAGCAACGTCCCAACACGTCCCACTTATTACTTACGCAACGTCCAGATGAACATCACATGAAAACTAGGGAAAAAATCATATCCTGCAACGTCACACTACGTCCCACTTATTACTTACGCAACGTCCAGAAACATCACAACGAAACAAAAACAAAAAACATCGTATTAAGCAACGTCCAAAAACGTTCCAGTTATACCTTACGCAACGTCCAGCTACATCATATAAAAACTAAAAAAAAATAACATCCTATCCCTCAACGTGCAGATTTATGCCGTAATATTCAAAAATACATACCAACAACGTCCTCGAACACAACGATCAAAATAACAGCATCACAAAGACGAATCATACGAATGGAACAATAATTTTCAAACGATCGAAAATCATAATTCGCAAAAACATACTATAAGAACAACAATTAAACAACAAAAACATCAATCGCGAAAAAAAAAATTAATGATCATCATTGTTCTTCGATCCGATACATTTATTGACAATTTCAATGCTTGCAGAATGATTTCAGAAGCAGCGCAATTCGAAAAACTCTGGTTCTGATCGCTCTCGTTAAGTTTTTGATCGCTCTCGTTAAGTTTTTTTTAAAAAAAAAATGCAACCACCACGTTTTGAATGTATATATAGCACGGCGGAAAAAAAAAGAAAAAAAAAGAAAAAGAAAAAACTGGGCGCGTCACTAAATATTACTAAAAATGGAAAAAAGACAGTCGGCTCAAAAAAATTTACTAATTATAGTAAGTGATACATGTACACAGTGGTACAACATATAAATTGCGTCCTTTAAAGGGGTTGTTCCCCACCCTGGAGCTGCTTTACCATATTGCGAATTCAATGAACTACCTATATTAGTTGGTCTTGGACTAGATCTACAATTGTTTTTAACAGTTTGCATAGCCATAAATCCTATTGTATTCATTTTCATTATAATTGGTTGACTTTCTATACCATTCTGTTGTAAATGTAAATAAAGGATCTTATACTGAGAGAAATCGGAGTGGATCCGAGGTTGACGATAGCTGGTGGAACCAACCCGAACCCATACCATGATAGAAATTATGCTCAGGCAATGGCATTCATGATTTTATTGATTTCCAACATAGTGAACATGGGTGACATATATATATCTCCAACATTTTGGGCCTACGGGCTTAGGGTAAATACATAAGTTAAGGCTACATGGGTTATCTCCATTAATTTGCCCCACTCCTATCCGATTAAAACTTTTGGATTAGTTTAGGGCAAACTTTTTTTGAGCTGTTTTATTTTGGATAAGATCAAATAGGTTCAAATTATTTTTCTGTATTGATTCAAACTCACCCAAATTGATCTAAAAACATTTTTTAATAATTTTTTGTACTTCTTTCAACCATTTTTTAGAAATTTTAAAATAATTTTATACTATTTATGTGTTCAAATTAAAAAAATATATATCACCCCTCATAGAAATAATAGTCATATTTTTATATTTATTTGAGTTAATTAAATACAACTATCATTTTATTACAAAAAATAAAAAATAAATAAAGACTGCGAATGCATCGATCAGATGGATTCAAAACGGATCAAAATATTTGAGATCATTTTGAATTAGCTGATCCATTCTCATCCTTAGTTAAACTATTACCACCATTAATATTAAACAACAATAATTAATATGACAATACTCCAGTTCATAAAAAAATTCATGCATCATGTTTACAATTTACAATACAATAGGTGGTCCGTATACCCAAAAGGGAACAGTTATTCATCTGTGGAGAAAACCAAATTCAATTGAATTATAGAATAAATAGTTTCACGTATTATCAAGAACATTACTAATTAATTTACTAGACCTAGCTAGTTGCGGCAACGTCAAATCCGTGCCTCTGCGTAGGAAATGCCACGAACAGCACGCTGCAAATCACCCCATTCGCAATCGGCAGAGAAGAAAGGATCTCCTGAATTTCGACCGAAGGCGTAGGATAGAAGCAACTCACGATGTTGTGATCAAGAAGTGCAATGGTGGCAAAAACCAAAAGGGCCAGGAATGCCTGCAAGAAATCCAGGGGAGCGATCCTTCTCTTGCGGCTTTCTTCCGTGGAAAGAGTCACCGTCCTATCGATTGGATAGAAGCCTTTGAACGTTGCAAAGCCGTAGAACGTGTTCCCCTTCTCATCCTTGTAACTATCAGTGAAACTAAGCAAGAAACATGACAGGCCGCAGAGAGCCAGGAGAACCGCGGTCATGGACCGGGTGGCTATGTCACAAGCGCCGTGGTTGGATAACACGGGGGACAAGAGTTGGAAAGCGAGGACCGTTCCGGTGGGGAGACGACTGGCGAGATAGGCCGTGCCTTTAAATGTTGAACTTATGGCTTGCCTCATTGCAGAGTTTTGGTCGCCATCAGAAGAATACTGGAGGTTGTTGGAGCTTGGGGGGAGGAGGGGTGTTTTCTGGTCATTTTTCGCTGGGGAGGCTGGGGTTTCTACTTTGATATCCATGGTATAATTGCTTCTTAGTTGGCTATGGAGTTTGGATCGATCGAACTGTGTTCTTTTCTGGAGAATAATTAATGGTTCGGTGTGTATTACAGACTTTTGATAGCGAGAGTATATATAGAGTTCATCTTTAGCTGCGACTGTGAATGAAGAATGCGGACGATATTAAATATATTCTTTGCTCATATGCAGCCCATCGCCTTTTCCTGTTCTTTGTTGTCCTTTCTTTAATGAAATTGAATGGAACAGCCAGCGAGTGTGATGACTTTGAACGGGAACTAGGAGACGACTTTTATTCAAGACTAGGGTTGGAAGTTTACAGACGTGTTTGGATGGATAGTGTTTTGATTTGGTGATATATTGGAGAGGGTTACTAGTTATCGCCTCAATTTTTTGGACAGTAATCAATATATTTTATTAGAAATATAAAAGTTTTACTAGTTCTACTTTTTACTATTTATTACCCAAATTTAAATTAAAATATCCCGCACAATACTCTCTCTCTTCCCCCTAAATAAAAGGGTAATTTAATAAAAAAATATCTTCTTTTAAATTTCTCTTATAAAGCATTCCTCGCAAAATGGTTCCTTCTTCTTGGATAATTGTTACATTTTTCATTTAGAAAATAATATATCCAACATCTTGCTTCTTTTTTCTCAAAAAACATCTTACTTCTTTTAAATTTGTTTTATAAAGAATTCCTCGCAAAATGGTTCCTTCCTCTTGAATAATTTTTACATATTTAAATTTTTGAAACACAACTTCTTTACGTTTGGGGTTTACTAGTTACTGCCTCAGTTTTTGGGGCAGTAGTCTCTAATTTTGATAAAATTACATTTTTACTTAAAAGAGAAAGGGTATTGTAAATGGGGTATTTTAGTCTAAATTAGAGCGGTAGAGAGTAAAAGTTAGAGCGGTAATTAGTAATTCTTATTTTAAAATTTAAATTCTATAATATAATATTTTAGAAGTAAAGTCTATTCATATTGGGGAAAAAGAAATTTTGGCCGTTTGGTTCAGAGTACATGAATAGGACAATAGGAGTCATTTAGATTCCGGATATTTGGTTGTGGTATCAGAATATGATCAAATGAGTTTGATTATCCAATATTTGGGAATAACGAAACTCGACACCCTATGGGTCTCGTCGTATGAGACCAAATGCTCACAGACATATTATATTTATATTATGGCTTAAATTCATTTTTTACCCCTCTTAGTAGGGATTATTCTGATTTTGGTCCATTTTATATTTTCGTCACTAATTATAGTCCCACTTAAATTATTTTTTTTTGGAAGTTATAGTCCTTCTTGATGGAAAAATTAAGGGTTTAGATCCATTTTTTAATAGTGGTTATTCTAGCTTTTGTCACTCTTTTATTTTTGTCACAAATACTAGTCCCACTGAATTTTTTTTTTTTTGCAAATTATAGTCTTTTTTTACGAAAAAATTTAGAAGATAACGGATGAACTCATTTGGTCGCTTGTCAAACGTAATTTTTTCTCAACCATGATTTGTACCACAGTTTGTTCTACTAATTTTATGATCTGGATCCTCATAAATGTTCAATCCAATTAGGGTTTTGGCCGTCATTTTGGATTGTGAGTTGATCTAAATGGGTTGAACATTCATGAGAAACCAAGTCATAAAATGGATTGAAAAAATCATGGTACAAATCATTATGAATAAAAAATTAAGTTTTGATAGCGATCAAATGAGTTAATCCGTTATCTTCTAAATTTTTTCGTAAAAAATTATTATAATTGCCAAAAAAATAATTTAAGTGGGACTAGTATTGGCGACCAAAATAAAAGAGGGACCAAACCAGAATAACCCCTATTAAACAACTTACGGTTAACCAATTTTGACCGTTAATCAAATGATTTTTGTAACCAAAAAAACCCTAATTCCCCCTTCTCCTCCTCCCTTGGCCGCCCCTCCCCGATTTACTCCCTTGCGGCCCACCACCTTGTCGTCTTCTTTTCCGCCATCATTGTCACCCTTATGTCCGCGTCGTTCTCATTTTCTTCTCACTTTCTATATGTGCAATTCTAAAATCCCATCTAAATCTACTGTCTTCCTCATCTTCCTCGAACAAGGACAAGGTTCCTCCCCTCCCTCTCGGTCCCTCTACTTTCCTAGTGATCAACAATTTGCTATGAGTTCGAAATCCTTTTAAGAAATCATGTCGTTCAAAGATGCGATGCACGAGAGGAACAGGGACATGCTCCAAGAGTGAGCAAGGTTGATGAGCTATGTGCCTCAAGCCCCACTTATTGGTTGTTTGGCAGTCCGATAAAGGATAAGAAAGGCCTATACCAGCCAAGGAGGAAATTCTCACCTGTTTTGGAAATAATTTAGCGAGCCTCGCGTGTGGATTGAAGACCGATATGAGTAAGAATATTAAGCCTTTGATGAAAATAGCACCTAACGCGCTTTGGTAAGTGGCGTTGCCGGAGCCGTGGAAAACCACAACGGTGTAGGTGAGGTATGCATTGAAAGATTATCTGCTAGGGCCTAGCCAGAAACTTACTTTCGTGCTATGCATTCCAGAATCAGAATATCTAGCCAGGCCTAAACGCTAGCACAATCGCTATTTCAACCCTTGCTTGAAATAACATTGCGCAGGATCTTGGTATGTACTTATTTGATTTATCACGCAACAAATAAATTCTTAATTAAAAGTGGAAACATAAGAATTACCTATTGAAGCGTTCACTTTGGTGATTCTCTTGTATTCCTCAAGACTTTGTTCGTATGTTGTGTGGGCAACAATCCAATGAACAATCGATCAGCTAATCACCACAAATTCTACTTCGGATCCTCGCCGGAAAATACCATCGTCCGTCGCCTACTACACGTGTACTACAAGCGCCGTCCCGAGGGAGATTATGTTCACGCGCCGCCTGATTTTAGGGGAGAAAACCGGCTGCACAAGAATCTCAAAATATCTGACTTTGAGATGAAGAAATTTGTTTCTCTCTCTAGGATTTTATCTCTCTAGTTTTCTTGTCTTGAAAAATTATGAATTGTGTATGTGTAATAGCTAATCCCTTGTCTATATATAGAGTTACAAGGGAGATCCCAAGTTGGTTTAGGTTTGGTCTTCCTAATGGGTTTACGTAATTAATTAGTTTCCAAATCCAATTAGGTAACCAATCTAATAGGATAAACTAAATCGAATTAGATTTCCTAATCTCTAGGATTTCCTAATTCTAATTGAAACTTAAGACTTAATTAATTAATTAATTAATTTCACTTTGTTAATTACTTAATTAACCCTTATGAATAATTAATAAATTAATTAATTCTACCTATTCAATTAACCCATTGCAAAATTAATCGTACCACTAACGGATTAATTTTGGCACAACCATCTTATACCAGAATTACTTCCAGAACAACTTAATTAATTTATTTTTAATCTCCCCACATCAAAGATATAGTGCTCGTTAATTTATTAATTTACTGATAAATTCATTAATTAACTTCTTAAATTCTGAGACTAGTACAACTCGACCTTTTTACTATACCGGACATAAGTCCACCATCTGGGTTTAGTATAATCAACATAACGAGCTCATATCGGGAGCACCATCACCCCGGACGCACTGGTACATGGTTTCCTTTCGACAAGCAGCAACACACCAAGCAACTAAACAAGCGCACGCAACCTACCGAGACTATTGGCCACAATTGACCTCACCCATTGGAAGATCAAAGTACACTATGTTTAATCCTCATGCCCACTTGAGTCTAGGGATTTAGAGATAGAATACAAGGATCGATTTGTCTATTAAATCAATACAAGACAAATCATTCTAAATTGTCAAGTTCAATACGCCCCGGGCATATCTATATGATTCAATCAGTTTAGACAAACCAATTATCCGAATCACATAATAACCTAAACCGATAGTTTGTCTAAAGTTGTCTCGGTTATGAACCTCATTTATATATTATGTCTTTTAACCAATGATGATATCTACTGTGTCACATAAGACACCTCATCATCTAACTACATAATATAAATGGACAAATAATGCACAACAAAATATAACAAAAACATAAATCGATATATTAACTGAGAAAATGTACAATACAAGCATAGCTTATGTATTCAACTCCAACATGCATTGGCGCCCATCCCAGGAGCCAACAACGGCAAGTTTGTGAATAAGCCGATAATGATGCATCCTATGAATGGGGAGGCAATTGTAGCGACGATAAAGGTTTTTTGAGTTATCTCAAGGCAAGCAGCGTAGCCTTAGTTATGCAAGGAATTTAGTGTCACGTACTGCTCAGAATTAACAATTTATAAACCGAATACCACTAATTAAGGTAGTATACGGGTCGATCCACAGGGAACAGTGGGTAGAATCCTACTATTATGTTAAAACTTTCAGGAAAACAAATACATACATAAGCGGTAAAAATATAACCAGTTAGTGAGGTATGACTATAATGGGAGAAAAGAGATGTTTTGAACGAAGAAAAAGAGAATGAGAGTTGAAATTTCTACTTCCCTATGAGGGTAGAGGTTCTGAGTACAACTTACCTGTGACAAGAGAGGTTCAGCTTCCTAACAGTAAGGATCAAAAGTGGGCTGCAGAGCACAATTCTTACGCAACTCGAGCAATGCCCATGACACATACTCCACAATCACTCTACCAATCGACTATGTAGTCCCTGGTTGCTCTTCTATACGACCTAGAACCAATCCAACTAGTCCTCATGACAAGGGGATTGGACCTCCTCACCACACATATATCATACCAGGACTTGAATGAACAGTTTAATATTGTTAAGGTATTATTAGTGAAGATCTCCCTATAAACATTCTAACTTTTTGCGCATTCGTACCGGTGATGGTGGTCGGATGCCCAGCCGACGGTGGCTTCAGCTGAGCGTCACTTGGAAGTGTTTTGTCTCGGTCACTGTGTACTGAAGGGTTGGACTTGGCTTCAAAACACGCTGCAGTTTGTGATCATCATCTGGCGTTTGGTGAACGTCACATCTGGACCATCGATGGATGCTTTCGTCAAAAGGCCGTGATATCCTCTTAAGCTCCTGCTCTTTCACTTCAACGTTACTCCACTTTGTTTGGGTCACGTCCAGTGAATAGTGTCGTGAACTGGACATCTTCAGCTCAAGGTCACCAAACGCTGGATTTCACTAAACTTAGTGAACTTCACGCTCATGCGAAGTTGTCTTCTACTGGCCGTGTCTTCTTTCTAGCTTGAGAATCCTTGGTTCTACTCCAAATGCTAAGTCCAAAATGTGGTTTTCTGCAGTCTTCATTCCATGCATATTTATCATGCAATCAATACAAGTAGAGCCATAACTAGTATTTTTATCATACGAACAGGGTGTGAATCTGTTCGTAGGCAGCTCAAAATTGGGCTAAAAATGTGTAAAATATATGTTTAAAATGAATCGCATCACTGAGTTGGCAGGATCAAACTTGCTAGACTCATCAGGGATTTATGATCTGGAGGCTTAGGTTGTTGGTGCAATTGGACGTATAGGGTCAGAGCAAAGGGGAACACAGTCGTAGACAAAACAAGTCAAGTAACCCCAGAGTCAGTGAGAATTGAGGCATTCATCGCTACGATGTAAGGCGATGACGACGAAGGTGGTAGTGCCAGCGCGGAGCTCGGTGGTGAACATTGTTTTCTTTTCTTTGACCTTGAAAGGTCGGCCAACGTGGTTACCAGTGATGGAAGCATTGAGGTGATTAAGGACGAACTGATTATTTGGTGGCAATACTGGTGTCCTAGACTCCAAATCCATTGGGGATCGATGTGGGCTGCTAGTACAATGTGTTCAAAAATCCTTTGCACAGGCAGAAAGTGGGAAGGAAAAGGAGAATGAGGCGATGATGAGGGTGATGATGGTGGCGGCAGAGGAGGCGACACAACGGTGGGGTGCAGGGGAGTAAATCGAGGAGGGACTGTCCTGTAAGAGAGAAGAAGAAAGGAGAATTAGGGGGTTTTTTTGCACAAAAGTCCTTTTGATTAATAGTCAAATTTGGTCAACCATTAGTAGTTTAATTTTTCTGTAAAAGATAACTATAACTGCAAAAAAAATAAAATTAAGTGAGACTATTATTGATGGTCAAAATATAAGAGCGACCGAAATTGAAATAACTCGTATTAAGAGATATCAAAAATGGATTTAACCCTTATATTATATTTATAATATTATTACATTTCTCAATCTATTCTTTCAGTAAATGAAACATTAAAAATGATAATAATTTCAAACATTTAAATACATATTAATTCCCACTTCTAATATACTCATTTCAATTCCGATTTTAGTCAATTAAACCTGAAGTCACCTTAAACTTTTTTTCTGAAAAGTAATAAAAATAATAATAAAGCCTTAATCCACCCACTGATAAAAAAGAGAGAAATGCAGCTATGACTTGGTAAAATATAATTTAGAAAAGTATTTGTGTTAATCAATTGGGCATGTAAACTAATAATTAGATAATTAATATTAAAAGGTAGGTTGACTAGTAGTGGTATCATTTATTAACCACTTGGATCAAAACTAATAATTAGATAATTAATATTAAAAGGTAGGTTGACTAGTAGTGGTATCATTTATTAACCACTTGGATCAAGCTAAGAATATTAAAACACAAGTTACCCAACTGGGACAACCAGCTATGTCAATCCCTTCATGCTGACCTCTCTTTTTTGTTTTTGTTTCAATTTATTTCTTCTGAAGCACTCAACCTATTGCGTATATGGCTTATGGAAATTGAACTGCATATTAGAGAAGTCATAATATACGTGTCCTTCCCTTAGATTTTTTGCACTTTAGAGTGGTAATTTATTTGTTGATAATTTTTATTTAAAATTAATAAAATTTAAATTTAAATTATTAAAAATATATGAAAACATATATAGATGCTTTCTATTAAAAAAATACTTTATGTTTATTTTAGTAAAAAAGTTAATGTAAAATTATGATTGATTGAATTGAACTTTTTTTTTTTTATAGGTTTTAGCTGGGAAACTTGAATGAAAATATAGAAAATAAGAAATTTTAAATTTTATAAAGATTTATATGCGTAAGCTTGGATGTATAACAGTTTCACGGATTAAAAGCCTAGAATAAATCGCTTCTTTTTTCTTTTTTTTTTTTCAAAAATCCATTTTCTTCTTCTGCCTCTTCTTCTTTTTCTTCTTCAAAAATCACTTCTTCTTCGCCGCACTCCATTCGAAACCACATCCAATCAAATCTTTATCCAAACATAGACTCAACAGAGATCGGCGATTGTATTTTCTGATGAACAACACCAAATACAACGGGAAAATCACTTCTTCTTCTTTAAAAATCACTACTTCTTCTTCTTCAAAAATCACTACATCATAAAGTATGAACTGCATTTGATAGATTTATGAAACTTTATTTTCGCGATTTGATGTTAAGTAATGTATTAATGATGCTATATTCGTGTATTCTGTTTCAAATAATACTCTATTACTCTGAAATATGATATATAAATATTCTCTGTGAGGTATTAATACTTTCCTGTGAAATGGGTTACTTATGATTCCTCACTGCTGTTAGACGTGAAAGTAGGTGTTATGAGACGTGGGAGCATGTCTCTGTGAAAATTCAACTTAAATTTAAATGCTACGTCTTGTTCAACATGATACTATGTCCCGCTACGTCCAACATACAAAGCAACTACGTTTAAAATACAAAACAACTACGCCTCAGCGAGGAAAAAAAAATGTCTTGCTAGGTCCAACATACAAAACAACTACGTCCAAAATACAAAACAACTACGTCTTAGCGAGGGAAAAAGAAAAAAATTCCCACTACGTCCACTACGTCTAAAATACAAAGCAATTACGTCTCAACCAGAAAAAAAAGTCCTGTTACGTCCAACATACAAAGAAACTACGTCTGTAACGTCCAAAATACAAAACAACTATGTCTCAGCAAGGAAAAAAAAAAGTCCCGCTACATCCAACATACAAAGAAATTACGTCCGCTACGTCCAAAATACAAAGCAACTACGTCTCATGGAGGGGAAAAAATTCCCGCTACATCCAAAATACAAAGCAATTACGTTCAACGTCCAAAAAACAAAGCAACAACGTCTCAGCGAGGAAAAACGAAAATAAAAAAAACCCGCACGCGTCGGCGAAACTTACTATATTTAGTAAGTGTATAGTTGTCATGCAAAACTTACTATAGCAGTGGGTACATATACCCTACATGATATAATTTGCGACATAAAACTCCATAAAAATGGACTTAAAAACAAACCATTCAAAGCTTACTCTAATCCTGGTAAAATGAACTACCTCACGGATAACTAAATACAAGAAAGATGAAGAAATCTATTACAAATAACTAAAATTAGTACTGCATAAGCTTGCAAGTGTAAAATTTGTAGATTTATCATTTTTTACAAATCAAATCGAATATTTAGTCTGGTAGTAAGGCGTCTAGGGTATAAACTATCAGGGCATAAGTCAGTTACAAATTCTCTATTTTTCTGACAATCCCGCATATATTGCATTTACTTTTGAGTTTTAAAATGTAAGAATGTCAACCACTAGCTATCTCATACTTTTGTGTGTTTTACATTTTTAAATACTATACTTTGTATGTTTTATTTCGTGCAAAATTTTTAAATTGGTTCCCCGTTCTTTTTTAAATTTTGAAATAGGTTACTCGATAAAGTTGAAATAAAAAATGAAGATGCATATTCTACAACTTTGTGTCATTTCTGTTCGGTGGAGGACCGCTCCGCCTTCACCGCTTCGGCTTCACCTCTTCGCCTTCACCGCTTCGGCTTCAATGTCTTTGTAAGACTCCCGGTTCTGACTCCCCTGGAGAGCAGCTCAGATCTCCGGCCTCCTTACTCCACGAAGGAGTTTCCTCTTCGGCTGCCACCTCGGAGAATCGCCCAGAAACTCCCGACCCAGCCTTCACAAGGCCCGTCCACTCTTCCTTCTCAGCCTCAACAAAAGCGATATGCAGGAACTAATCCTCTATATCAGAAGTGAGAGAAGAGAGACAACAAAAAGGGTCGCAAAGACGGAAACCCTAGCTTTTTCGGGAGAGAGAAGGTCACAGAGACCAGAGAAGAGAGCGGCCAACACAAAAATGAAAAATGACCGCGCACTCACAAATCCTTAGGGCATCGCCCAGGTATAAATCAAAAGAGAGGGTGGGCTGCTTGGTTGCTGGGTCGGGAGTAACTTGAATTCAAGAAAATGAAAAGCGGGCTTAGAGCCAGATTGGGCTAATACCCACTAACATTCTCCACCTTATGTGGTCCAAGGTGGCACAGATATCAGATGGAAAGGATTATAGCCGTATTGAGATTCATCATCGCTGATTTTGCCTGATACATCACAAAGACAATACCCGGCACACTAAGGGGAATCACAAAGAAACTGATAACAAGCACAAAGCAGGTTATTCAAAAGAAAAACACAAAGTTCACAAGAGTATCATGTAGTTAACTAACACTGAGCAGGTAAACTACAATCAGTAAACAGGCACACAAAAAATTCATCCAGGATTTATATACAACATACGTTTGCAAGACAACAGTTTCTCAACAGGCAGACATTTTGTACCCATATCAGCAGGATTAAACTGTGGAATTTTTTCTAGTTTAATGTCACCAGTCTCAACAATATCCCTAATGAAGTGGAACCTAACATCTATATGTTTGGTCCTATCATAAAAAACAGGATTTTTGCATAACTGAATAGCAAATTGACTATCTGAGAAAACAGTGACATTTCCTTTTAAAAAACCAATTTCAAACACAATACGTTTAAGCCAAATGGTTTCCTTAAAAGCTTCAGTAGCAGCAACATATTCAGACTCAGTTATAGACAGTGCAACAATAGACTGCAATTGAGATTTCCAGCTAATACAAGAACCACACAAAGTAAACACATAGGAAGTAGTAGATTTCCTATTGTCTCTATCATTAGCAAAATTGGAATCTACATAACCAACTAACTGAATACCCTGAGCACATTTAGAGAAAAACAAGCCATGGTTTGCATTGGATTTCAAATATCTAAGCAACCATTTAAGAGCATTCCAGTGAGGCAATCCAGGGTTCGACATGTATCTGCTTAAGCAACTGACAGCATAAGCAATGTCAGGTCGAGTGCTTACCATGAGATACATAACTGACCCAATAGCACTAGAATAAGGCACAGTTTTCATTATCTCAATTTCAGGATCAGTTTTAGGGGACTGATCCTTACTTAGCACAAAGTGGGAAGCTAACGGAACATTTACAGGAGCAGCACTAAGCATGTTAAATTTACTCAACACTTTTTCAATATAAGAGGTCCGATTCAGCATCAAAGTAAACTTACTCCTATTCCTCACAATATTAATGCCTAGGATCCTTTTACCATCAAATAGGTCTTTCATGGCAAAATTCTCACTCAAGCATTTTTTCACCTTAACAATAGCATTCAGTGAATGACTGATAATTAACATGTCATCAACATAGATCATCAAGAACACAGGTTCAGTGGCAGTATCCTTAAAATACAAGCAATTATCACAAACAGATTTCTGAAATTTCAGGGAAGACATGCATTTATCAAATTTGATGTTCCACTGTCTAGGGGACTGTTTAAGTCCATACAGTGATTTCCTAAGCAAACACACATAATCAGGTTTCTTAGGATCAACAAATCCTTCAGGTTGAGTCATATAAATTTTCTTATCTAATTCAACAAGCAGAAAAGCAGTAGTAACATCCATTTGCTTCATCTCCCAATCATGATGAGCAACAAGAACAAGCATCATTCTAATAGTAGTGAATTTAACAACAGGAGCAAAAATTTCAGAGTAATCTACACCTTCGTTTTGTGTAAAACCCTTGGCAACTAACCTCGCTTTAAACCTAACATTTTCAGGTTCTTCTTTAACCTTAAACAACACTTACATTCTACCACAGAACAGTTAGTTGGCAGAGGCACTAAAGTCCAGGTTTGGTTAACCTTCAAGGAGTCCATTTCACTCTTCATGGCACTGAGCCATTGTTGGGACTCCTTGGACTTAAGTGCTTCCTGGTAGGTTTTAGGTTCATTCAGTTCCAAGGTTTCAAACACAGAGAATGCAAAGAGAGATGTATCATGCACATGAAAGGCAAAATCAGGTATACTATCAGCAGTTCTCTTGATAGTTCTCCTACTTCTATCTCTAGCAAGTTGGTAGTTCGTCAGATCAGGTGAATTATGCTCCATATTCTGTTCATGTAATTCACTGTTATTATAGGATTCAGATTCAGCAGACATATCAGAAAATTCAGGTTCATTTTCATGGTTATTAGGATGCTCCACCTCACTATGAGTGGTACTACTATCATGCTCAGTTTATTCAGATTCAGGCAACACATTATCATCAGAATCATTAGAATTTTCAGACAACATATTCTCATCAGAATTATCAGGAAATTCAAGCAAAGGATTAGCAGCAATAGTCCTGGACTCCACCTTAATAGGAGTGTTCTCAGGAACAGAAATAGACACAGGACTAACTAAACATGGAAAATCAGATTCATTAAAAATGACATCCCCGCTAATGACCACCTTAAAACCTATCTGGCTTCTATCCCAAAACCTATATCCTTTTACACCTTCAGGATATCCTAAGAAGACACATTTCTTAGACCTAGGATTCAGTTTATCAGATTGTTGGTGTACATATGCAGCACATCCAAATACCCTAAGGTTGGACAGATCCAGTGGTTTTCCACAAAACACCGATTCAGGACATTTTCCTCCTAAGGGAATAGAGGGAGACCTATTTACTAGATAGGCAGCAGTATGAATTGCTTCACCCCAAAATTTCTTAGACAGACCCGATGTAGCTAACATGCTTCTAACCATGTCTAAGAGAGTCCTATTCATTCTTTCAGCAACACCATTTTGCTGAGGATTATAGGGCACAGTTTTATGCCTTCTAATCCCACTATTAACACAGAGTTGGTCCATTTCTTTGTTACAGAATTCCAGACCATTATCAGTTCTAAGTGTTTAAACCTTACAATTTGTCTGGTTTTCAATTAAGGTTTTCCACTCACTAAACTTATTATAGACTTCAGATTTATGCTTTAGGAGACACATCCAGACTTTCCTAGAGAAATCATCTATAATGGACAGAAAATATCTCTTCCCACCATGGGAAGGGATACTAGTAGGACCCCACACATCAGCATACACGTATTCAAGCACAGAATAACACTTAGTCATTTTAGGATATGCAAAAACAGGGAAGCTAACTTTATGTTGTTTTCCTAACACACAGGCTTCACAGAAAGGCACATAAGACACAGAGTCATTACCAAAGTAACCAGATTTCTGCATAATATTTAATCCTTTATTGCTCATATGCCCTAGTCTATTATGTCACAAAATAGACATGTCATGACACACAGCATTCAGAGATTCAGAAAAGGGAACAGCATGACAAATATACAGGTTATTCACTTTCTATGCTTTGAATAAAACAAGAGAGTTTTTCAGAATTTTCATGCAACCATTTCCCCATTTCCCTTATAACCCACTACTTTTTAGTGCAGCAACTGAAAACAGGTTGTGACATAAATCAGGAACATGTCTTACATTCTTCATGTAAATACAGTCCCATTTTCAAATTTAAGACACACATCACCAATCCCATGTACCTTACACTTTTTACTATCAGCCAATGATACATAACCAGCATCACAATTCTCATAAGAAGCAAACAAGTTCTTAAAAGGAGTCATATGGTAAGTACAGCCAGAATCAATCAACCATTCATTTTCAGGCATTTTTCTTAACACAGAGTTAACAAAATCACAAACCATAAAGACATTTTCATGCACATTCTTTTCAGAAACAACATTGGCAAGTTCAGGTTTCTTAGGGTTTGGGCATTCCTTGATAAAGTGTCCTGGATTACCACAATTGTAACATACTCTCTTCTTGGACTTATGCCTATTCTTTTTAGCTTGTTTACCAGATTTATCTTGGTTATTCTTCTAGGAGTGTTTAGACCTATTTTTAGATCTACCACGGACAAACAAAGCTTCTCCTGAGTCTTTACTCTGATTACTACTACCCTTATTGTGTTTCAAGTCCAGTTCTTTACTTCTTAAGCCATTACAATAATGTCAAGTGTAATTTCACTCCTTCCATACTTAATAGCAGATTTGACATCATTATAAGAATGTGGTATGGCATTAAGCAAAACAATAGGAGTATAGTCATCAATGTGTTTGTCACCAGCCACTTTAATATTCTGAACCAGTTTATTAAAGGCATCCAAGTTTTCATCCATATCCTTAGATAAATCCAGTTTAAAGCGAAAAAACTTTTCAAGCAAAAACAATTTTCCAGGAAGAGAAGTATCAGTATACAAATCATCAAGTTTATCCCTCAGTTCCTTTGCAAATTCCATAATACCCACTTTTCTAAGCACAGAGTCAGATAAGTTCAAGTATATGGTGGAACAGGCAGTTTCATTCATCTCATTCTGCATGTTCTTATCCTCAGTATCAAGAAAATTACCAGTTACTGCTCTAAACACTTTCTGTTGAATTAAAACACATTTAATTTTCTGTTTCCAGATATCAAAATCAGTTTTCCCATTAAAGGGCAATAGACCATACTGATTGGCACACTGATTGGCAGCCATCACAGACCGCAATGTACACACAAACACACACTAAGGGAAACTAGAAAAGCCACACAGTTCCGAGGCCACTTCTGTGACTGGCAGCCCTTTTAGCCTTGGACTCGACTTTACTAAATAGTAAATACACGCAAGAGTTTGGAAACACAACAGCAAGCAATATTCAGAGCATTGATTCTGAGAAACAGGTTCACTCATTCAGGTAAAATTCACTAAGTTGACACAAATTCAGGTAAGTTCACACAGAAGTTCACTGAGACAACACAAGATCCCAGAAATACATTGTTTTGGTACCAATCTCAACCCTAAGTCAGCATGCTCAGCACCACACATAGAAGGGTGCAAAGGGTCGTACCTGGGGGGTTATCGGGTAATCCCGACAGCCAGCCCTGCAGGGTCAATACACAAAACAGGGTATACAAAAAATAACTCCGGTGGCACTCCGGTACTCCAGAAAAGTAAACAGTCAAGGAAAATCCAAAGAATCACAACAGTCAAGGCAGATTCAGAAAATAATATAACAGCCAGGACACATACAGAGAAAAGTAAATCCTGTGGCACTCCGGTACTCCAGGATGTTTAGAATACAATACCTGAGCGGGGATAAACTCCTTGGTATCCCAACAGTCAAAAAACATATATAAAATAAAATAAATTCCGGTGGCACTCCGGTACTCCAGGATGTTTAGGAAGCAATACCTGAGCGGGAACCATCGCTTGGTATCCCGTCTTACCTGCGACTGGGCGATTGAGCCCGACGAAAGCACCGTCTGGAATGCGGAAGATCGTGAGTGCGGCGGGTAAGCGCGGAGACACCAGGCTCTGATACCACTGTTGGGTGGAGGACCGCTCCGTCTTCACCGCTTCGGCTTCACCTCTTCGCCTTCACCGCTTCGGCTTCAATGTCTTTGTAAGACTCCTAGTTCTGACTCCCCTGGAGAGCAGCTCAGATCTCCGGCCTCCTTACTCCACGAAGGAGTTTCCTCTTCGGCTGCTACCTCGGAGAATCACCGAGAAACTCCCGACCCAGCCTTCACAAGGCCTGTCCACTCTTCCTTCTCAGCCTCAACAAAAGCGATAAGCAGGAACTAATCCTCTATATCGGAAGTGAGAGAAGAGAGACAACAAAAAGGGCCGCAAAGACGGAAACCTTAGCTTCTTCGGGAGAGACAAGGTCACAGAGACCAGAGAAGAGAGCGGCCAACACAAAAATGAAAAATGACCGCGCACTCACAAACCCTTAGGGCATCGCCCAGGTATAAATCAAAAGAGAGGGTGGGCTGCTTGGTTACTGGGCCGGGAGTAACTTTAATTCAAGAAAATGACAAGCGGGCTTAGGGCCAAATTGGGCCAATACCCACTAACAATTTCATAATAATAATCCAGACTGAATGTAGTAAAGTTTCCATATGATGCCAATATACCAATTTATATAAGTGGTATGAGCCCAGTTATTATTGACTAATTAGGGAGGTTAAAAGATTATATAATCTCTCTTGACGCCTACGATTACAACATTTTGTGAAGGAACGAACCCAGGAAGGAGATTTTTTGCTTGCCCACAGTGGCCCGTAGGTGACTCTGTTCATCTTCAAGTTTTCCTTTTTAGATTTAGGAGGAAGAATGAATGAATTTTAAACAAACAGTCCATTTTGTTGTAGTCGGCACGGGAAGCATGTCAGTTTTTTGATTGGTATGATAACGAAATGTGTACAAGAGCTAAACAAATTACACCCAGATTATTGAAGAGGATGAACGACAAAGATGAAGAAATTCAGCACAGAGAGGAGAAAATCTACACATTGGAGGGAGAGATTAGGCTGCTGAAAAAATGCTGCAGTTGAATGGCTTGTATTATAATTGTTTTGATGGTTTAGATGGTGATCCCAAGTTTCATTTGATTAATAGATTTCTGATATAGAGTTCGTTGTAGTGTTTGTATTGTAGTTTGATTTAACTCACAATGGTCATCAAATTAATGTCTTCTCTATTGCTTTACTCTTTTTCTTGTAAGTAGCACAATGTTATAAGAACTGAAGGTATGGGGTGTAGTTGTGGCTAAATTATGTATAAATTGTTGAACATCTAAAACCTATCTAATTAGGGATAATTAGATAGATTGAATAAACATTATTGGATGGAGAAAAGGAAGGAAGAATGCATTAAAAAATTGGCTACAATGAAAAAAAAAAAAAAAAAACATTGTCCCATTGTCTAAGAAATTTTGCTCCAAAAAATGATTATATTCGAATTACTTTTTCGTTCCAAGTAATAAATGGCGGTTTAATGGCTTTGTTTCGCAGATTACATAACATCACAAGAATTATATGTCATTCTTATTGTGTCAAATACATATTATGTGTTTCCGTGATTGCAATGTTGCAAGCTAAATCATATTTAGGGAGAAAACACAGAATTTTGTCAAGGAGTAAATGTTGCATACAATTAACTCAAAGAATACAGAAGTTTGATTATTGGTAAGGGTCAACAAGTAGGCCGAATTGTGTCCTTGGTTGGAAATTGGCCATTGTCTCCTTGATTAGAAGTTTCCACGGCAAACAGTATTTTTTTTTAGATGATCATAATCTTGCCATTGGATGCTTGATACCGATGAAATATGAGAAACTCTAAAGCATCTTTTTATTAGTAGTATGGTTGCATATTTGTAGTTGTGAAAAGAGAGTCCTGAATCAGTATAAACTAATAGTAGTAAGGTGCTTTTTTTTAACAAATAACAAGGAAGCATTAGTTAAAGGAGAAAAAGAGATAAATTCAGAGAGGTCATTACATTAAATTGTACATTTCTATTAGACCAATACTATTACGAGTATATACAACTAGTTGAACAATATAAATTGTTGTCCTGAATATGGATACTTTTTATGTTGTAGAATTTTATTTATTTATTTTTTAATGTAAATAGAGATGAATTTTTTACCAAAAAAAAAGGTTAAAATGAAATTGTGGACGGAAAAAGATGAAATTTTAATTTGTGGACTGATATAGGCCTCTCGGATTCGTAAAATCAGAATTCATCAACATTCAGGTTCTTAAAATCCGAATGAATGAAAATTCTAATTTCTAAAATCCAAAAAATATCCAAACCCGTTTAAATTACAAACTAATTACATTGATTAAATAGATTAATAAAATTCAGATTTTAGAAATCCAAAATTTGATAAATTCGGATTTTAGAAATCTGAAAATTGAGAATTAAAAAAATGAAAAATTTAAAGAGGATTAAAAATGAATTTTTTGCAAATTATTTAATTGAATTAAAGAAAAGCGGATTTCTAAAATCCGAATTCTTTGTCATATTGACTAAAATTTGAATTTTAAAAATTGGAATGTTGTTGAAATAAAGAAAAAAATTTATAAATAAAAAAAAAGTGTTGATTTAATTTGTTTGGAACAATGAAATAACAACTATTAAAAAATATAAATGTAAATAATTCACTACGAAAAAATATTTATATTAAATTGAACCATAATATTTTAAAAAAATTTTGAAATATTGAAATATGATAAAAATTATAAAATCAAATCAAAATATCAAAACATCCAATGAAAAAACTAAAAATCTAAATGAATCTATATTTTCTATGTGGAGCCATTTCTTCTACCCGCTCTCTTAGAAATAGGTCATGTACTAGAACATGAACCCTGTGAACCTCCACCTTGTGAACCTCTACCTCTACCTCCACGTAGACCCCGTGGCGGCGGCGAACCGCCATTATCATCACTTGGCTCATCTTCTTCCTCAGATTCTTCATCTTCTTCTTGTGGCCCCTAATATGTTCCATAAATATTGGCTCTTCTTACTCTTCATGGATTGCCCTCCTTTTTCTGCCTCCCCACTTGGAGGAGAGTGCCTTTCTCGGGGAGCTGGAACTGGGGCATAAGTGAAAGGAGGTGAATCATCGACTAGTAATTGGGACCCAACATCATCGAATTGTGCAAAATGTGAAGACCCAAGTGTGAGGACACTTTGGAGAGTGTGGACATTTCTTCGATGAACTGCAGTACTTCAGGGTGAGGGTCTTCTCTTCGATAGTAATCACTCTGGAATTGAATGCCCCTATTGTACCATTCACTAATCGAATCCGACTATAAACAAATACAAAAATTGAAATAGTTAGAAAAAAATCGATAATCACAGCGAATATGTAAAATACTGTAAACAACAACTAAATTAAACACTTACATATACTCTGACTTGGTTTATTGCACCACGGTATCCAATTCACGTAGGGTCATTTCTGCTTGGATCATTGATGAGCCTAACTGTCCTGCGGTTATACCAGCTTTGATACCCTGCGTCAACTCATGGAGGTTGCTCTAGTTCACCTTGAGATAGATAACCAGCTGTCATATTTTCTCGCCAAAGCCTATTGTACCGCACACATTCTATTGACCAGTCAATGTACCCCTTGCCTCTTATACCCTTGCTATGCTCCTTTTCATATACTGTTAGTTTTAAATACTAAAGTTATGCTTGTATTAAACTTTTCCCAGTTAATATTTCAATTTAATGTTTTGGTTTATATGTTTTAGTCCATTTATATTATGTAATTAGATGATGAGGTGTCTCGTATGACACAGTAGATCTCATCATTGGTTCAAAGTGAAGGAAAACAGAACAAGCCCGGGCTAAATCGAAAACCTCACTTTCGTGCAATGCATTCCAGAATTGGAAGCTTTCGACAAAGCTCAGGCTCAAATTTATTTTCCCATGAACGGATCTAGGCTTATACTTATTTAATTTATTAATCGAAACACAAAAGATACAATCTTTAATTAAAGCAGAAAGTTCAAAAGATTATACCTTTGTAGCGAAGTCCCTAGCAAATAGAAAACCAAAAACTGAAATTCCTGTTGTTCACCGCCCGGGACCAATCACGAGAGAATCCCGATAACAACTCCGTCTCTATGTAGAAATCACTTGGGCAACTATCCAAAAGGTAGCAAGACACTAAGGAAGATATCCATATGAGACCCACTTCCAAAAACTTGTCAGATCCTCAGCAGATCGTTGCCCGAAGATTACTGTGCTTATTTACCGCCTGGCTGCGAAATTCACTCGAAATCCGAATTGGACTCCGAACTAGTGTGGGCTAGTGTCTACGGAGTATCCCAAGGCAAAACGAAGAAATCCCAAGCAACCCACTTCAAGAATCACACAAATCTGAAAAAACAGATTTACCCCGGAAACTTAACCCAATCTGAAAATCCACACCAAAAGTGTCTGGAATGTGTTCCTGCTCGTAGATCTAGACTCTAGCGATCTAAAACGATCAAGCTAGAGGATCAACACAACAAGAATTAACAAACTCACTTCAAAAAGAGTAAATCCGCTTCCACGAAAATAAACCAAGCACCGGCCGAACTATTTCCGGCGAACAAAACCCGGCGGCCGAGAAAACCAATCAAAGGCAGCAGTTTTTTACTCCAAAAATGCTGATCTAGGATTCTCTAGGTTATGGGCTTTTAGGATTCTCGAAGAAGAAAGCTCCAAAGTCGACTTCGAAAGAAAATCTACTAAGAAAGTTGAGAGCTTCTCTTTCTAGACTTAACTTTCTCTCACTAGGCAAATGCCTCTAAGGTTTCTAATGTCTTGTAAGTTTCCTAACAAGGGATATTTATAGGGAGCTTCTAAGGAGACCTAATGGGCCTTTGAGTTGGGCCTTTTAGTTTGACTTTCGTTAACCCCTTAGTCTTTCCTAGACTAGTCAACTCCAATCGATCCTTTTGAATTAAATCTTTAACCCACTTCGTTAATTTACTTTAATCGAACCCTTTGGATTAATTAATTCATTTAGAATTAATTTTATTAATCCACTTTGTCAATTAAATATTAATTAAACCTTTAGGATTAATTAATTCACTTTATCGATTAGTCAAACGCATAACTACTCGTACCACTAACGGACCAATTATGGAACTACCGCTCAAAAACGATTTTACATCGTGCCACTATATTTTCTTCTATCTTCCCACATTAAAGATCTAGTGCTCGTCGGTTTATCAATTTACTGACAAACTAATTCACCGACTTCTTGGTATCCGAGATTAGTACCACTCGACCTTCTTATTATACCGGACATAAAGTTCACCGATAGGGTTTAGTATAACAAACCTTACGAGCTCATCTCGGGAGCCGTACGTGGATTCCTCCGACTAGAAACGACACGTAAGAAGCTAAACACCGCATACCCAACCTACCGAGGTATATGCCTCTATTGACCGCACTCTTTGGCAAATCAAAACATACGATATCCAACTCTCACGTCCATCCCAATCTCGGGATTGAGAGACGGAATACTAGAACCGAATTAACTACGTCGATCAATATAAGTCAATTCTATCCAAACTGGTCGTGCTCAATATGCCTCGGGCATATCCGTGTGAATTAATTAGTCTAGATAAACCAATTTTCAAACCACACGATAACCTATACTGATAGTATGTTCAGACTATCTCAGTTACGAGCATACTTTTAATATATCAATACTTTAACCAATAACTGTATCTACTGTGTCTTTCCACGCCCCATTATCTAGTTCTATAATATAATTGAACAATTTAATACTGAAATAAAATGATATGTCATCTGTGGATATTAGTTTTTGATATAAGCCATAGTTTTTCTGTATTCAAAACTTACAATCTCTCACTAATACTCAAAGTTATGCTAAGAAGTACAAAAACTGTCAAACCTGCTATTACACTGTTGTCATAATGAAATCTACAGAACACCTTTAAGCTCACTCACATGGCTCCCTCAAGAATCTGACTCAAAGACCTTTGGGGTCAATGGCTTCGTGAAAGGATCTGCAAGGTTGTCATCTGATGCTATCTTGGCCACGATCACATCTCCCCTCTGTACGATCTCTCGTATCAGGTGGTACTTGCGCTCTGTGTGTTTACTCGCTTTATGGGCTTGTGGTTCCCTTGAGTTAGCAACTGCACAATTGTTATCACAGTAAATTGTGATAGACCTAGGCAACTCAGGAACCACATCTAAGTCCATCAGGAAGTTCTGGAGTCATACAACTTCTTTCGCTGCCTCTGATGTGGCAATGTACTCAGCCCCCATGGTGGAGTCTGCCGCGCATTTTTGCTTGACACTCCACCATACTATGGCTCCACCTCCTAGAGTAAACACAAACCCAGAGGTAGACTTACTCTTATCCATATCACCTTGAAAGTCCGAATCTGTGTAACCCAATGGTATAAGCTCCTGCGCTCTATAAACTAGGACATAATCTCTCGTCATGCGCAAGTACTTGAAAATGCATTTTACTGCCTCCCAGTGAGCCTTCCCAGGGTTACTCTGATATCTGCTAACCATGCCAATGGAAAAGCAAATATCAGGCCTCACAACCCGCCTGCATGGTATCTATCTCCTCAGCAGTCTTGGGACACTGCTCCTTAGAAAAATGCACCCCATGCCTGAAAGGTAGTGAGCCCTTCTTGGAGTTTTGCATGTTAAAACGGGCCAGAATCATGTTTATGTAGGATGCCTGAGAGAGAGTCAGAGAAAAACTCCTACGATCTCGAATAATCTTGATCCCAATGATATGTCCAGCCTCTCCCAAATCCTTCATATCAAATTGCCTGGACAACCTGCTTTTACGTCTGACAACACCTTCTTACTGTTGCCAATCAGAAGGATGTCATCTGTGTAAAGTACGAGGAACACCACTGTATCACCATCATGCCTGCGATAAACACACTGCTCATCCGGACACTGAGTGAATCCATAGGACTGAATAACCTCATCAAAACGGATGTTCCAAGATCTGGATACTTGCTTAAGTCCATAAATGGACCACCTAAGCCTGCATACCTTGTGCTCTTGGCCCTGGACAATGAAACCCTCTGGTTGCTGCATAAACCTCAAGACTTCCATTAAGGAAAGCTGTCTTGACGTCCATTTGCCAAATCTCATAGTCCATATGAGCAGCTATGGCCAAGAGAATCCGGATCGACTTAAGCATAGCTACTGGGGAAATGGTCTCCTCATAATCGATACTCTCTTTCTGAGTATACCCCTTCACCACTAGCCTAGCCTTGAAGGTCTCAACCCTCCCGTCAGATCCCCTCTTTCGCTTATAGACCCATTTGCACCCAATAGGTCAAAACCCATCAGGAAGGTCTACCAACTCCCAGACCTGATTTGAGTCCATAGAACGCATCTCAACAATCATCACTCTCTGCCAAGAATCTGCATCTTTATCCTGGAGAGCATCATTATAGCTAACTGGGTCTGGTTCATGAGCGCCAGGGATAAAGTCAGAAGACTCACCCAAACCCATGTACCTCTCGGGTTTTCTAGCAACCCTCCCACTACGACGAGGTGCAGCCTGTGTGAGAGCATCATCTGTGATAGTGTGTGCAGTCTCTTGTGGTGTGTCTTCCTATACTTGTGCATCTAGAATACAGGACTGACTTCTAAGCTCTTCCAATACTACCTTGCTGCTTGACTTGTGATCTAAAATATGGTCCTTCTCAAGAAATCTGGCATTGGTGCTTACCACCACCTTCTGATCTTGAGGACTATAAAATAGACCACCTTTCGTTCCTTTGGGGTAGCCTACAAACAGCATAACCTTTGATCTCGAATCTAACTTGTATGTACCATGAGCACATGTGTTGGACAACCCCAAATCCTTAGATGTCTCAGACTAGGCTTTCGCCCAGTCCACAACTCTAGGGGTGTCGTAGGCACAGATTTAGATGGCACGAGATTAAGGAGATAACACGCTGTCTCTAAGGCATAACCCCAAAACGAGGTAGGCAACTCACTATAACTCATCATCGATCTAACATATCCATAAGACTCCTGTTCCTTCTCTCTGCTACACCATTCTGCTGGGGCGTGCCAGGTGCAGACAACTGGGTCTGAATACCCTCCTCTGACAAATAGGACCTAAATTCACTAGAGAGGTATTCGCCACCACGATCAGATTGCAAGGCTTTGATACTCTTACCCAGATGGTTCTCCACCTCAGCCTTAAACTCTTTGAACTTGCCAAAGCATTCAGACTTGTGGCACATCAGGTATATGCATCCATATCTAGAGTAATCGTCCGTGAAAGTCACGAAATAGTCATAACCACCTCTAGCCTGAACTGACATAGGCCCCCACACGTTAGAATGAATCAACTCTAAAACCTCCTTGGCCCTATACCCCTTTGCCTTGAAAGGCCTCTTGGTCATCTTACCCTCAAAGTAGGACTCACAGGTCGGATACCTGTCAATATCCAATGAGTCCAAATACCCATTATTGACCAATCTTTGAATCCTACTAAGGTTGATGTGCTCGAGTCTCAGGTGCCAAAGATGAGTTTGATTCAAAGTGGAAGACTCCTTTCTCTTATTATGATTTGGTGATGAGTTACTAGTGTCTGTATTTTGCACAACTGGGGAGTTTGTCTTAATTAAAAACAGATTGTCAACTAATGTACCGGAACATATAAGCCTCTGGTTCTTTCTAATAAAAATAGAATTATCAGAAAAAATACACTTATAACTATCCAATAAAAGTTTAGAAACTGAAAGCAAATTCTTTCGAAAACTGGGTATATAAAGACAATCTCTCAAATGTAAAATAGAGTGTGAAAAATAAAGACATAAAATTCTCACTGCAACAATAGAAACTCTGGTAGTATCCCCATGGTAGATTTGCAACTCTCCCTCTCTAAGCATCCGGGTCACTTAGAACCCCTGCAAAGAATTACAAACATGATCAGTGACTCCTGAATCCACACACCAAGTATATGTAGGAATCGCCACTAAACACGTCTCAGTAACTAGGGAAAATTTACACATACCTAGAGGCTTTGGGCAATCCTTCTTCCAATGTAGTGTTTTGCCACATCTGAAGCACTTGCCTTTTGGCTTATGCTTCTTGGCAATGCCAGCATTGGGTCCATGATCAGCTCCTGCTTTCTGGCCTCTGTTCCTCTTTTACTTCCTGGCTTTGGGCCCAGCAGAGGAACCTGAGGGACCAACAGTATCCAAGGCTTGCTTCTACTCTGCGAATAGGCCCTCAGCAGACACCAATGAAGTTATGAGCTCGGGAAGTGAATATGAGAGCTGGCCCATATTATAGTTCAACCAAAACTGCTCAAAAATGGGGTGCCAGCTCTGGAGGATGATATCAACCTGGGTCTCCCCATCAATGTGTTAGGATCTAGGCATGCATGTTTCCAAAATCATGCTACGGAAAAGCCTAAAATTCTGTTAAAACTCGGGTCTTACCCTTGAAGCATAATCGGTTGCGCTCGTCACCTGGCTCCCTTGAGAAGATTGCGTTCACCAACAATTCATGCAAACTGTCTCTACGATCTTGCACTGGAGCCTCTCAGAATTGGTGCTAGCCAAAAATCTTGCTTGCAAAAGAGAAAAAACGATTTTTCTCTGGAAGAATGTTTTAGAAGAGAAAGAGGGTTTTCTCAAAACCTTTTCACCTGTTTTAAAAACAGAATCAGTAAAAAGAATTTTTTTCTTCCACAGATACGTCTCTACTCTTTTATAAAAGAGTTTTAACTTATCTGTTAATAATAAATAAATTAATAATAATTAATTATTTACTGAGTTGGGCTTAACTAACACCATGGATCAACCCATTGACCCATGGATCAGGCTGATGGGTCAAGAACCTCAATTCACAATTAGGTCCCTTGATTTGTCAGCCCAATTCAATTCTTCGTAGGTAATTAATTATCTCTTAATTAATACCATAATACTCTTCAATAATATTTAATTAAACTATTTAATTAAATATTATCAATTTAAGTATAACTCTTATACTTAATACTGGCAATTTAATTAATTCTGAATCATCGAACTCACTTATGTGCGATCCTGTATGCCCATTCCAAATTGACAATGAATAAATTAATCTCATTAATTAATCCATAAATCATTAGTGGTCTCTAGCAAGACATAATGACTACACAATTCAGAACGGAGGGTTAAATGGTGATTCAACACAACATTCCGAGTATACTACGTAATGTCCTCTACACTGATATCCAGTTTAGCATAAGGCATGGAACCAATCATCCTTATATAGCTAAACGTTTTACATGATCTCTTAGTGATACTGAACTTAATCAAGCAAATGATAACCCTTATCATTTCTTGGGCACGGCCATGCACTTCTCAGTTCACTATCAACTGGCCAAGATATCATCTCTCATTTAAGAGAGACTTGTAGTCCCATCACTTCACCTACATACCTTAGCGTGACTCATAGTGTACCCAATCATACCCATACTTGGCAACATGTTACGGTCCCGTTAGGCATATGTCTAAACACACTATAATTCACCTAAGACTATGCAGTGATTTCTGGTCTAAGGATCCTCGTACGAGTACTACTCAAAAGAATCACTCATGATCTAAAAGTCCATGGAGTGTTTCTTTTTGGCTGATCGATTTCATGAAATTCAATATGCACAAGAATATAATTTCATAAAATTAACTCATCAGATAAATAATCAATCAAACGAAAAATATATTATTTACATAAATAACCCTCAAAGTTTATTTATATAAATAGCCCTCAAAAGGGCACATACACCAACCCAATGTCACCTCCCAATACCTCAATCTCATTGATGCAGCTCATCATGTCCAGCACGTGATCCCTCACTGAAGTGCCTTCAGCCATCCTAGCATTCATAAGTTTCCTCATAGCTGACTGCTTGGCTGCCCTGCCCTGATGTCCAAACATCTCCCTGAGGTTGAGCATCATATCGTAGACTGAGGTAAACAACTGATGTTGGTGCTACAGTACACTCGACATAGAAGCCAAGATGTAGTACCGGGTCATCTCATCAGCCTTTTGCCACCTCGTATATGGCTCTTGCTGCTCAGGGGTGGCATCATCGCTGGGCTTAGGGGGACACTCCTTAGTGAGTACGTACTTGTAACTCTCAGCGGTAAGGACAATGTCCAGGTTACGTTTCCAGTTAATGTAATTTGGACCCGTAAGTTTGTTCTGATTCAAAATGATAGCTAGCGGGTTGAACGACATATCAACAACTGAAAAATAAACAGTCAAGTTTCAGTATAATTTTTTGAAAATATTGATATCCTCAAAACAATACATTCTCCTACTGACATCTCTCACACTGGGATTAACGCAGGTCACGTTGGGTGAATATCTACTCCAATCCACATTCGTTTGAGAAAAACAGAAGATCATTAATTCTATTATCTGACCAACGATCTTATGATCAATGAAATTAATAGTCAATAATTTTAGCCATACTCAATAAGAAGCGTAACCTCTTAGGAGGAATACTACAAATGGTACACTAAGTGTTTGTCATTACGTGACTTCTAAGCTTGTTACTTAGGATACTAATGCGTCTCGATTAGCGAGGGTGTCGCAACTTTCTCCAATTAAACTTGCTATAGTCATCCCTTTAGAAATTCAATCTAGTGATATCTCAGGGTTGAAGACTTATCCGTAGGGAAGAAAGCCCTTGGCCAGCGCGTCGGTGTAACCCACATTACATATGAATCCGTAATGGAGGCTATGTGGATATTTACCAACCCGCTCCCACTTAGATTTTCAACTTTGAGGATTTTTTCGTTTTAACATGCAATATCTTAACCATGGATATTCGCACCCATAAAACCGTTGGAGTTTTAATATGCGAATAATCTACCTTAGTTAATTGTACTTTACTTTTTAAAACGTTTTGGTTTGGTTTTCATTCATGCAAAATAAAATGAAAAACACACAATAAACGAAAAGACATAAATACGGAAAATTAAAGAAATTAAAATTTCCCGACTATTATAGTCTTCTCTATCGTTGATTCCTTGATGCCTCGATGACACGTCCCGTCATGTCGCTCCCACTCGTTATTTGGGTTTCTCTCGATTCGCCCGGGTTTCCCGGTTTTATACATAATTAGGAATCACCCAAAATTACGAGAAACCAAAACCCGTGAATATAAGTTACCCAAAATAATGTCTTCGTCATAATACATAAATTCCTATATACAAAGGTATTTTTCTAGGAATTTAAAGACGACATGATTAGATCAAATCCTACTACAAGATTTTTCTAATCCTACACGGCTTCCAGCTCATGGTTAGTACTATGACAAACATTTCCATTCAAAAAACAATACGAGCCCGGACATGTCCCGGGGTTTATGAATGAAAAATAAAATTCTAGCATAATAGCCGGGAAACTAATAACCACCTGTTTAAACATTTCGACAAAAATAATAATGCCAAAATAAAGCCGTGTAATAAATCAAACAAGTATAAAGCCAAAACACTCGCTCTGATACCATTTTGAAGGAAAACAGAACAAGACCGGGCTAAATCGAAAACCTCACTTTCGTGCAATGCGTTCCAGAATTGGAAGCTTTCGACAAAGCTCATGCTCAAATTCATTTTCCCATGAATGAATCTAGGCTTATACTTATTTAATTTATTAATCGGAACACAAAAGATATAATCTTTAATTAAAGCAGAAAGTTCAAAAGATTATACCTTTGTAGCGAAGTCCCTAGCAAATAGAAAACCAAAAACTGAAAATCCTGTTGTTTACCGCCCTAGACCAATCACGAGAGAATCCCGATAACAACTCCGTCGCTACCTCGAAATCGTGTGGGCAACTATCCAAAAGGTAGGTAAGACACTAAGGAAGAGATCCATATGAGACCCACTTCCAAAAACTCGTCAGATCCTCAGCAGATCGTTGCCCGAAAATTACTGCACTTATTTACCGCCTGGATGCGAAATCCACTCGAAATCCGAAGAATAACTCCAATTCGATTCCAAACTAGTGTGGGCTAGTGTCTACATAGTAGCCCAAGGCAAAATGAAGAAATCCCAAGAAACTCACTTCAAGAATCACAAAAATCTGAAAAAACAGATTTAGCCCGGGAACTTAACCCAATTTGAAAATCCACACCAAAAGTGTCTGGAATGTGTTCCTGCTCGTAGATCTAGAATCTAGCAATCTAAGAAGATCAAGCTAGAGGATCAACACAACAAGAATTGACAAACCCACTTCAAAAAGAGCAAAGTCGCCGCCCCAAAAATAAACCAAACGCCGGCCGATCTATTTCCGGCTAACAAAACCCGACGGCCGAGAAAACCAATCAAAGGCAGCAGTTTTTTACTCCAAAAATGGTAATCTTAGATTCTATAGGTTATGGGCTTTTAGGATTCTCGAAGAAGAAAGCTCCAAAGTCAACTTCAAAAGAAAAACTACTAAGAAAGTGGAGAGCTTCTCTTTCTAGACTTAACTTTTTTTCACTAGGCAAAAGCCTCTAAGGTTTCTAATGTCTTGTAAGTTGCCTAACAAGGGGCATATTGAACTTGACCATTTAGAATGATTTGTCTTGTACTTATTTGATAGGCAAATCGTTCTTAGTATTCTATCTCTTAATCCCTAGACTTGGTGGACATGAGGATTAGACATAGTGTACTTTGATCTGCCAATAGGTGAAGTCAAATGTGGTCAATAGTCTCGGTGGGTTGGGTGCGCGTGTTTTCTTACTTGGTGTGCTACTGCTTGTCGAAAGGAAACCATGTACCAGTGTGTCTGGGGTGATGGTGCTCCCGATATGAGCTCGTTATGTTTATTATATGTAACCCGGCCTGCGGACTTATGTCCGGTATAGTAAAAAGGTCGAGTGGTACTAGTCTCGGATTTAAATAAGTTAATTAATTAATTTATCAGTAAATTAATAAATTAATGAGCACTAAATCTTTGATGTGTGGAGAATAAGAATAAATTAATTTAGTTGTTCCGGAAGCAATTCTGGTGTAGGATGGTTGTGCCAAAATTAATCCGTTAGTAGTACGATTAATTTTGTAGTTGGTTAATTGAATAAGTAGAATTAATTATTTAATTAATTATTACTTAGGGTTAATTAAGTAATTAACAATATGGAATTAATTAATTAATTAAGTCATAAGTTTCAATTAGAATTAGGAAATCTTAGAGATTAAGAAATCTAATTGGATTTGGATTATCCTATTAGATTAGTTACCTAATTGGATTTGAAAACTAATTAATTACCTAAACCCATTAGGAAGACCAATTTTAAACCAACTTGGGGTCTCTCTTGTAACATTATATATAGACAAGGGATTAGCAATTACATAACACACAACTCCTAAGTTTTCAAGACAAGAAAACTAGAGAGAGAAAATAATTTTCTCCCTCTAGAATAAACTTTGGCCGGCTGAATTTTGTCCCAAGGCGGAGGCCGGTGATCAATTCCGGCCGACGGCTGTGGTAAGGAAATTCCGGCTGTGGCGGTTGAAATTCCGGAGGTGAAGAGCTGCTGAATTTTTCTGGCAAGTTTAGTTGTGTTGATTGCTGATTAATTGCTCGCTAGATCGTTACCTACACAATGTGCGATCATAGTCTTGAGTCATAAAAGCGATCACCTGAGTTAACACGCTTCAAGAGGTACTTTTCTATGTTTCCATTTTTAATTAGAAAATTATTATTGCGTGATAAATCGAATGAGTATAAACCAAGATCCTGCACAATGTTATTTCAAGCAAAGATTGGAATAGCGATTGTGCTAGAGTCTAGGCCTTATCAAAGATTTCGATTCTGGAATGTGTAGCACAAAAGTGAGTTTTTAACAGGGCCCCGGCAGATAATCTTTCAATTGGTATCAGAGCCTAGTTTTGGGTTTTGTGCTTGTTCGATTTATTACATGGTTTTATTTGCAGGTGGTTTAGAAATCCCGACTAGTATGGTTGCGTTTGTATAGTTTTTAATTAAACCCCGGGACATGTCCGGGTTTGATTTTATTATGAATGCTTGTAATAGTATAACCACATGTTGGAAGCCGTGTAGGATTAGATCTAATCTGTATTAGGATTTTTTCTATGTATTTCGATTTTAATTTTCCTAGAAAACCTTGTAGTAGGAGAATTAATTTTGTAATCGAAGGCGTTATAGTGGCAACTTGAATTCATGGGTTTTTTGGGTTATCGTTAATTCGTAGAAATCCAGAAAAACCCAGAACAAATTGCAAGAAGAATAAATAGCGTGGGAAAAGAAGCGAATGACGAATCGCCAGCAGGAGCCGCCACCGTGCAGTGTGCGGCAGCAGCTGCAAGCGCAGTAGTAGTGTGCGGCCCATATGGGTTGTAGGCGCGCGCGATCCGTTTGGCGAGTTTTTGGCCTGTTTTTCCTCCAAGTTCTTTTTTTTTTTAAGTTCAAGACTCAATCCATCGAGTAATGTGATGGGACACGAGATCAAGGCAGAAAATGGAAGTAATTAAAATCATGATAGTCGGGAAATTTATTTTTTGTATTTATTTCCTGTATTTATAGTTTTAATTTTGTGATTTAAGTTTTGTGTTGTATTTTAGATGCATGATTTTAAAGCATTACTTGTTTTATGTTTGCACATAACTTAGGATTTGTTAATTGCATGTTAAAATTGGAAAAACCCTCAATTTAGAAATCTAAGTGAGAGCGGATTGTTTTAATATTCTCATAGTCACCATTACGGGTTCATATGTGATGTGGGTGGACTTGTGTGTTGGCATTAGGGCCTTCCTCTATTCGGATGAGTCCAACCATGAGATCGCTAGATTATGAATTTCTGAGTAAGATGACTAGAGTAAGTTTAACTAGGAGAAATGCGATACCCTCTCCATCTGAGGTGCACTATCCTGAGGTGACAAGCTTAGAAGTCACGTAATGGCACACACTTAGTGTACGATTTGTATTATTCATCCCATTGAGGTTACGCTGCTTACTTGTACGCCTGAAAACATTGACTATTAGCTACATTGATCAATAGATCGTTTGGTCAGATATTGTAATTAATGAACTTGGTTCTTCTCAAACGAGTGTGGGTTTGCGTAAACGTCCACACTATCGTGGCCTGCGAGAATTCCAATGAATGAGATGTCGGTGGTTTAAATTATTGTTTTGAGGGAAGTCAATAATTGTTAGAATTTCTTTGTTATTTTTGAAATTCTAGGATATGCACAAAAACATTGTCTGTTTATTTAATTTTTAGTATTCAATATGACATTCAATCCTTTAGCTACAATTTTAAAAGACAACAAATTAATTAGTATGAACTAATGTCAATTGGAGTCGTAATTTGGACACTGTCCTAATGGCTAAGAGCACTCCTATGGGAGATCATGTCATTAACATGATTAGTAATATCAACGAGGTTGAGGTAGTGGGAGGCAAAATCGATGGTGAAACCAAAGTCGATATTGTCCTCTGGAACTTGCCTCAAAGATATGAGTAGTTTAGGTTCAACTACAACATGAGTAAGATGTTTGTACTTCATCCAAGCTCTTGACAGAGTTAGTGGCGGCTAAAAGTCGTCTTCAAGAGAAGAAGCGAGCTTAGTCGTAGTCAAAGCTTCAGAATCTTCTTCGGAGCCTGAGGCTGGAAAGAAGAAGAGAAAGCTCGAGGGAATAGCTCAAAAGTCGTGAATTGCGCCTAAGCCAGATATTGTAAAGAAGAAGTCAAAAGACAAGTACTTCAAGTGCAATCAGACGGGACATTGGAAATGAGATTGTCCAAATCTTAAAAGTACGACAGTTTATGCCATGTTTAGCGGTGATTCCCACAGATACTTAGTGTGTGGATTCAGGCACCACTGACCATGTTTGTAATTCTTTGCAAGGGTTCTAAGTAATCCGAAAGCTTAGAGAATGTGAGCTAGATATCTACAGGGGCAACACTACAAGAGTGTCAGTAGAAGCAATGGGAGTAGTTACTTTGAATTTCGAAAATTCTAGATTAAAGTTAGTTAATTGTCTTTATGTACTGAGTTTTAGAAAGAACCTTGTTTCAGTTTCTAAACTCTTAAATAATGGTTATAAGTTTATTTTTTCTGATAATACAGTTGTTGTTAGAAAAGATGACATCTTGTTTGTTCTGGTTCATTTGTAGATAATTTGTTTGTGGTTAAATCTAACTCCCCTGTAATGCATAACATAGAAACAAATAGTGCATAATCTAACCTTTATAAGAGAAAAGAACCTTCTATAATGAATCAAACCTATCTTTGGCATCTCAGGCTAGGTCATATAAACCTTAGTAGGATTCAGAGGTTGGTCAATGATGGACCTTTAGGTTCATTAGAGATTGACAGTTATTCAACCTGCGAATCTTGCTTGGAAGGTAAAATGACCAAGAGACCTTTTAAGGCAAAAGGTTATAGAGCCAAAGAAGTATTAGAGTAAATTCATTCTGACTTATGTGGACCAATGTCGGTCCAAGAACATGGTGGGTTTGAGTATTTCGTGACATTCATGGATTATTACTCAAGGTACGAGTACATTTACCTAATGCGCTATATGTCCGAATGTTTTAGTAAATTCAAAGAGTGTCGGGCAGATGTGAAGAAACATCATGGTAAGAGTATCAAGACACTACGATCAGACCATGGTGGGGAGTACCTATCCCACAAATTTCGAGAATACCTCAGTGAGGTCGGAATCCAGTATCAATTGTCTGCACCTGGCACACCACAGCAGAACGGTGTAGCAGAAAGAAGGAATCGAACTCTCATGGAAATAGTTAGGTCAATGATGAGCAATAGTGATTTTTCGAGTTCGTTCTGGGGGTATGCCTTAGAAACAGCAATGTACATACTTAATCTTGTACTATCTAAAACCATTCCTTCAACCCCATTAGAGTTGTGGAATGGGCGTAAGCCCAGTCTAAGATATCTCAGAATTTGGGGTTGCCCAGCATATGTGCTTAAGGCAGATGCGGCTAAGTTAGATGCAAGAACTGAAGTAATGTTGTTTGTAGGATATCCTAGAGGAACGAAAGATGATCTGTTCTATAGTCCTAAAGATCAGAAGGTGATAGCTAGCACTAACGCCAGAGTTTTAGAAGAATACTATATCCTAGATCACAAGCTCAAGAGCAAGATAGTACTAGATGAGCTTAGGAGATAAACTGATAATCCTGATGCACCAGCACAAACAGATACACCATACACTGTACAAGATATCATAGATGATGCTCCTACACAGGTGGTGCCTCGTCGTAGTGGGAGGGTTGTAAGATAGCCCGACAGGTTCATTGGCGTGTGAGAGGCCTCAGACCTAGTCCCAGGCATGCCTGAGCCTGACCCAGTGAACTACAATGAGGCTCTCCGAGATAAAGATGCAGAATCTTGGTGAAAGGCAATAATGTTCGAGATTGGGTCGATGGACTAAAATTAAGTCTGGGAGCTTGTGGACCTACTTGATGGGTTTAAGCCCATTGGATGTAAGTGGATCTACAAATGCAAGAGAGGACCTGACGGAAAGGTTGAAACCTTTAAGGCTAGGATTGTGGCAAAGGGGTATACTCAGAAAGAGGGAATTGATTACAAGAAAACCTTCTTCCCAGTGGCCATACTTAAGTCGATCCGAATTCTATTGGTCATAGCTGCTCATTTAGATTATGAGATATGGCAGATTGATGTCAAGACAGTTTTTTCTTAATGGAAGTCTTGAGGAAACTATCTTCATGCAGCAACCAGAGGGATTCATTGAAAAATGCCAAGAGCATAAGGTTTGCAAACTTAAGAGGTCTATTTATGAACTTAAAGAGGCATCCAGATCTTGGAACATCCGGTTTGATGAGGTAATCCAGTCATACAAATTACTCAGTGTCTGGATGAGCAATGTGTATATCTCAGACGTGATGGAAATGCGATGGTGTTTCTTGTGCTTTACATAGATGACATTCTATTGATTGCCAACAACAAAAAAGTGTTATCAGACGTAGAGGCATGGCTGTCCAAACGGTTTGATATGAAGGACTTAGAAGAAGCGAGACATATCCTTGGGATCAAGATAATTCGATATCGTAGGAAACATTCGTTAACGCTCTCCCAAGCTTCATACGTAGATATGATTCTGGCCCGTATTAACATACAGAACTCCAAGAAAGGTTTTCTACCTTTCAGACATGGAGTGCATCTATTTAAAGAACAGTCTCCCAAGACTGTTGAGGAGATAGAGGCCATGAAGACAGTTCCTTATGCTTCGGCAGTAGGAAGTCTCATGTATGCCATGTTGTGTACGAGGTCTAATATTTGTTATGTCGCCGGCATTGTAAGAAGATATCAGAGTAACCCTGGGAAAGCTCATTGAGACGCAGTAAAATGCATTCTCAAGCATTTGCGCAGAACGAGAGACCAAGTGTTGGTCTATCAGGGGCCTGAGCTGGTACCCCGAGGTTACAAAGATTCAGATTTCCAAGGCGACAGGGACAAGAGCAAGTCTACCTCAGGCTATGTGTTTACTTTGGAAGGTGGAGCCATAGTTTGGCTGAGTGTTAAGCTGAAATGCATGGAAAACTCTACCATGGAGGCTGAATACGTTGCCGCATCAGAGGCAGTGAAGGAAGCAGTGTGGCTCAAGAACTTCCTAGTGAACTTAGATGTTATTCCTGGTTTGCAGAAGTCAATCACAGTATATTGTGATAAAAATGGTGCAGTAGCAAACTCGAAGGAACCACGAGCCCATAAGGCGAGCAAACACATACAACGCAAGTACCACCTGAAATGAGATATTGTCAAGAGGGAAGACATGGTCATGGCTAAGATAGCATCGGAGGATAACCTTGCAGATCCGTTCACGAAGACATTGACTTCAAAAGTCTTTGAGGCTCACGTGGAGGGCATGTGGATCAAATACTTAGGAGAGCCATGATAGTTTTTCTAGATAAATTGTAGAATGTAAAAGATTGAATATAGTTATATACTTAAAGCACAACTTAAGTATTAGTGGGAGATTGTAGTTTTCAATACTAAAGCTATGTTTGTATTAAACTTTTTCCCAGTTAATATATCGATTTAATGTTTTGGTTTATATGTTGTGCATGTTTAGTCCATTTATATTATGTAGTTAGATGATGAGGTGTCTGGTGTGGCACTGTAGATCTCATCATTACTTAAAAGACATAATATATAAATGAGGTTCATAACCGAGACAGTTTTGGACAAGCTGTCAGTTTAGGTTATTATATGTTTCAGATAATTGATTTCTCTAAACTAATTGAATAATATAGATATGCCTGGGGTAAATTGAACTTGACCATTTAGAATGATTTGTCTTGTACTGATTATATAGACAAATCGTTCTTAGTATTCTATCTCTTAATCCCTAGATTTGAGTGGACATGAGTATTAGACATAGTGTACTTTTATATGTCAATGGGTGAGGTCAATTGTGGTCAATAGTCTCGGTGGGTTGGGTGTGCGTGTTTAGTTACTTGGTCTGCTGCTGCTTATTGAAAGGAAACCATGTACCGGTGCGTCCGGGATGATGGTGCTCAGGAGATGAGCTCAATATGTTAATTAAACTAAACCCGGCTGGTGGACTTATGTCCGTTATAGTAAAAAGGTCGAGTGGTACTAGTCTCAGAATTAATGAAGTTAATTAATTAATTTATTAGTAAATTAATAAATTAAAGAGCACTAAATCTTTGATGTGGGGAGAATAAGAATAAATTAATTTAGTTATTCTGTAAGCAATTCTAGTGTAGAATGGTAGTGCCAAAATTAATCTGTTAGTGGTACGATTAATTTTGTAGTGGGTAATTGAATAAGTAGAATTAGTTATTTAATTAATTATTCCTAAGGGTTAATTAAGTAATTAACAAAGTGGAATTATTTAATTAATTAATTAAGTCTTAAGTTTCAATTAGAATTAAGAAATCCTAGAGATTAGGAAATCTAATTGGATTTGGATTATCCTATTAGATTCGTTACTTAGTTGGATTTGGAAACTAATTAATTAACTAAACCCATTAGGAAGGCCAATGCTAAACCAACTTGGGATCTCTCTTGTAACTCTATATAGACAAGGGATTAGCAATTACATAACACATAACTCATCAGTTTTCAAGACAATAAAACTAGAGAGAGAAAGTTTAAAGAGAGAAAATAATTTTGTCCCTCTAGAATAAACTTTGGGAGGCCGAATTTTGTCCAAAGGCGGTTGCCGGTGATCAATTCTGGCAGGCAGCGGCTACAAGGAAATTCGGGCGGCGGTGGCGGTTGAAATTTTGACGGCGACGAGCTGCTGAATTTTTCCGGTGAGTTCATTTGTGTTGATTGCTAATCAATTGCTCTCTAGATCATTGCCCACACAACGTGCGATCATAGTCTTAAGTCATACAAACGATCACCTGAGTTAACACGCTTCAAGAAGTACTTTTCCATGTTTTCGTTTTTAATTAGAAAATTATTGTTGCGTGATAAATCAAATGAGTACAAACCAAGATCTTGCGCAATGTTATTTCAAGCAAGGATTGGAATAGCAATTGTGCTAGAGTCTAGGCCTGGTCAAAGATTCCGATTCTGGAATGCATAACACGAAAGTGAGTTGGCCCGGGCAGATAATTTTTCATATACATCCGCTAGCATAGAAAAAATCATTGGGTTTCCAGGGATTGGCTGATGGCACCCAAATTGGCGAAGTACACTCCCAGCCTCATTAGGCTCTTGGGCGTCCCAATATATCAGCCAAGTATTGGACATCCCTTCTCGACAGTATTGGGGGAGATACCCATCAAGAAAATGTCCTCAACATAAGGCTCCAAGAGAAACTAAAAAAATAAATAGAAAACACATGAAAACGTTCATAAATATAATAATATATAAATATGCACCGAATTTCACAAAAATTGACACTTACCTCCATCTCTCAGAGACCCTCAAGCTGATCTCGATACGTTGGCAAGCAATGAGGATTCGTGCTGTCAAATCTTTTCTTGATATGCCGCCATTCTGCCAAAGGGCAACCAATTAAAGGTCGGTCACTAACCGCCACTCTAGTTGGTCTTACAGCACGAATAGAATGTGAATTATATAAAATTCGGTTACAAGAATCCGAATTTTATTAATTCAAGTTTTTATAAAAATTTTTGAAATTAAAATTGTACCTATTACACTAACCAATGCAACATAAGATCTTCAAATAAGCAATTGTACCTATTACATATACCAAAACACCAATAACTAACCATAACACAATATGAACATCAAAAAGCAATTGTACCTATTACATAAACCAAAACACCAATAACTAACCATAACACCATATGAACATCAAATAATACCATTTGGGTTATAAAGTCTACCAAGTCTTGTTCGGTTTTATCTAGGATGAGATAAATTACACATTCTAGCTTGATGGGCAATACAACCACACCTTGTGCATTCGCCTCAGCGTCGTCGTCCACGTCGATCCATTTGCATTGTAAATCTCCAGTTCTGTCTCATTTCTGGCGGTCTATTATGAACTATTAGTCTTTGGTAATCTGGAATCACCTTCCATGCAATGTCTCTTCGCCATTGCTCTTTCGGCGGGATTGGGATGAAAATGCCATTCCCAAATTATTTCTTCCAGTTTCTTATCGTAAGAAAGTCTTCCACGAGATTGAATGCATTCTCACCAAGAGAACGACACACCGTCATCACATAGGAACACGGAAACCTATAAGTTTGCCACTTACGACACATACAAGTGTGTGCCTGATAATCAACTGTGTGTATGTTTCCTCTTTTACCATTAGATGTCCCCCATATCATATTTCGTAATCCTTGATATTTTTCACAACAGAAGAGGAAATTGAGTGTTGCATTTATGATCCTTCTCATTTTCTAACCGAAATATCTCTTTTGTTTTCTGAAATGTGGACTCAATTATTGCTCTAATTGAAAGACAGTGGATGCCTTTCAACACACTGTTGTTACTTTCGGATATATTCGTCATTAAGTTACCCCAGGGATGGTATCCATCGTGTGCCAGACTCTATTTATCTGCACCAATTTACTACAAATACCGGTATGCGTTAGGACTTTATTGAAATAGCTCCGCACCAACTTTATCAAACTTCCAAGGTTGACAGCTTTGCCCCATTTCCCAACATAAACTGTTTAATCTATTGTTGCGAAAATGCGTTATTAGATTGCTTCGAACGTGTTGTAGGCAAAATCTGTGGTGACCTGTAACACCTTCTTCCAATTCCTCAATGTCTCTAAATGCGGCGAGAATGCCAGGACATCGATCTGATAGCACACACATCGGACGCTGACCAAATACATGATGAATGAGGTTCATGATGAAAAATGTCCAACTTTCAGTAATTTTTTCTTCCACCAATGCATACGCGAGCGGAAGAATACGACATGTTTGGGACCAAATGCCCAAAACAAATATTTGAAATGTCTCTTTGCATCTAAAGCACTCGACCGTCCTTGATATTCCCATTCTCTAATCGTGTCTGGATTCAACGATTGCAAACCTTCAACAAAGCTACATAAACAACCGTTAACACAGTCATCCCCCAATCATTATGTAAACAATAATTCCAATCAAATTTTAAAAAAATATATAAACTTTTAAAACTTACCTCGGTAACTCAACAAAATTCGTAACCCAATTACCAAATACCAACTCGATGGCTTTCCTTCTATAATGCCATGCTTTCTTCTTCTTGACATCAACTTTTAATTGGTTTTGACGTCAATTTGAATAGAAACCACTGGATAATCCGAATCTTTTTCAATTTTCTTCATTATGAGAGGCACTATTGTGAACGATGTCACATTATGGTGGTCATTTCTCACGGTCATTCAAACTCAATTGTGACTCGGACACTAAATAACCACTTCCCATCAACCGTGACTACGATTTTTTTTTTGACACCCAGATTTTCCATGCACATAGGGAATAACCTTCGGGTGTGCCAAATCATCGCCTTTTGCATTCCACGCACCATGTGGTTTTATTGCTCTCAACATTGACATATTCCCTAAGCCTTTCCATATTCCATACGGATATGGCCCGTTGTGCTTCTTCCTTGTTTTTGAAAACAGTTCCAAGGCCTATAATCTTAGGATTGCCTTTATATTGAGGAAAAACATATTCATCCCAATAAATGGTGTACGGATCTTGGTGTCTCACATCAGAGTAGATGAAATGTCCCCTTTCAGACATCCTAAACTCATCCAAACTTTCCTCAGAATTGAACCCCTAGAGTCAGAAAAAAAATCACTCTCGGATCTATGGTCAGCGTTACATTGTTGGTGGATTAAGATTATTGTTTTGAGGGAAGTCAATAATTGATAGAATTTCAATTTTTTTTCGAAATTCAAATAACTAAAACGTTGTCTATTTAATTACAGTATTCGATATGGCATTCAACCCCTTAGCTACTATATTGAAAAACAACAAGTTAACTGGACCTAATTATGTCGATTGGAGTCGTAACTTGGACATTGTCCTTATGGCTGAGAGTACTCCTGTGAGAGATCATGTCATTGACGTGATTAGTAACATCAACAAGGTTGAGGTAGTGGGAGGCAAAATCGTTGGTGAAACCAAAGTCGATATTGTCCTCTGGAGCTTGCCTCATACCTATGAGCAGATTCGGTTGAACTACAACATAAGTAAGATGTTGTGTACTTCATCCGAGCTCTTGGCAGAGTTTTTGGCGGCTAAAAGTCTTCTTCAAGAGAAGAAGAGAGCTTTAGTCACAGGTAAAGCTTCAGAATCTTCTTCTGAGCCTGAGGTTAGAAAGAAGAAGAGAAAGCTCAAAAGACGCAGATTGCGCCTAAGCCAGCTATTGCAAAGAAGAAGTCGAAAGACAAGTGCTTCAAGTGTAATAAGACGGGACATTGGAAATCGGATTGTCCAAAGCTTATAGGTACGATAGTTTCTACCTTAATTACTGAGACATGTTTAGCGGCGATTCCCACAGATACTTGGTGTGTGGATTCAGTTGCCACTAACAATGTTTGTAATTCTTTGCAAGGGTTCCAAGTAACCCGGAAGCTTAAAGAAGGCGAATTGGATATTCACTTGGGCGACACTACAAGAGTGTCAGTATAAGCAATGGGAGTAGTTACTCTGAATTTTGAGAATTTTAGTTTAGAGTTAGTTAATTCTCTTTATGTACCGAGTTTTAGAAAGAACCTTATTTTGGTTTCTAAACTCTTAAAGAACGATTTTAAGTTCATTTTCTGATGACTCTGTATTTATTAGAATAAATGAAAAACTTATTTGTTCTGGTTCATTAGCTGACAATTTGTTTGTGGTTAACTCTAACTCTCATATTGAGTAAAACATAGAAACAGATAGCTCTTTATCTAACATTAATAAGAAGAAAAAACCTTCTGAAATGAATCAAACCTATCTTTGGCATCTCAGGCTAGGTCATATAAACCTTAGTTGGATTCAGAGGTTGGTCAATGATGGACCTTTAGGTTCATTAGAGATTGACAGTTGTTCAACCTGCGAATATTGCTTGGAGGGTAAGATGACCAAGAGACCTTTTAAAGCAAAAGGTTATAGAGCTAAGGAAGTATTAGAGTTGATTCATTTTGACTTGTGTGGACCAATAACTGTCCAGGCACGAGGTGGATTTGAGCATTTCATGACGTTCACGGATAACTACTCAAGGTACAGGTACATTTACCTAATGCTTCACAAGTCCGAATGTTTTGGCAAGTTCAAAGAGTTTCGGGCAGATGTGTAGAAGCATCATGGTAAGAGTATCAAGACACTGTGTTCAGATCGTAGTGGGGAGTACCTGTCCCATGAATTTCGAGAATACCTCCGTGAGGTCGAAATTCAATCTCAGTTGTCTGTACCTGGCACACCACAGCAGAACGGTGTAGCAGAAAGGAGGAATCGGACTCTTATGGAAATGGTTAGGTCAATGATGAGCTCTAGTGATTTGCCAAGTTCGTTCTGGGGACATGCCTTAGAAACAGCGATGTATATTCTTAATCTTGTACCATCTAAAATCGTACCTTCAACCCCAGTAGAGTTGTGGAATGGGCGCAAGTCTAGTCTAAAACATCTCAGAATTTGGGGTTGCCCAGCACATGTGCTTAAGACAGATACAGTTAAGTTAGATGCGGGAACTGAATTGATGTTCTTTGTAGGATATCCTAGGGGAACGAAGGGTGGTCTGTTTTATAGTCCTAAAGATCAAAAGGTGATGGTAAGTACCAACACTAGATTTTTGGAAGAGGATTATGTCTTAGATCACAAGCCCAAGAGTAATATAGTACTAGAAGAGCATAGACAAGAAACTACTAATCCTGATGCACCGGCACAAGTAGATACACCACACACTACACATGAGAGCACAGATGATACGCCTACACAGGTAGTGCCTCATCGTATTGGGAGGGTTATAAGACAGCCCGACAGATTCATTGGCGTAGCAGAGGCCTCAGAACTAGTCCCAGGCGCGCCTGAGCCTAACCCAATTAAGTACAATGAGGCTCTCTGAGATAATGATGCAAAGTCTTGGCGTAAGGCAATGATATTCGAGATGGGGTCAATGGACCACAATCAACTCTGGGAGCTTGTGGACTTGCCTGATGGGTTTAAACCCATTGGATGTAAGTGGGTCTACAAACGTAAGAGAGAACCTGACGGGAAGGTGAAAACCTTTAAAGCTAGGCTGGTGGCGAAGGGGTATACTCGAAAAGAGGGAATCGATTATGAGGAAACCTTATCCCCGGTAGCCATGCTTAAGTTGATCCGGATTCTCTTGGCCATAGCTGCTCATTTAGATTATGAGATTTGACAGATAGATATCAAGACATCTTTCCTAAACGGAAGTCTTGAGGAAATCATCTTTATGCAGTAACCAGAGGGATTCATTGAAAAAGGCCAAGAGTATAAGGTTTGCAGGCTTAAGAGGTCCATTTATGGACTTAAGCAGGTATCTAGATCTTGGAACATCCAGTTTGATGAGGTAATCCAGTCCTTTGGATTTACTCGGTGTCCGGATGAGCAATGTGTGTACCGCAGACGTGATGGAAACTCAGTGGTGTTTCTTGTGCTTTACGTAGATGACATTCTATTGATTGTAAACAAAAAGAAACTGTTATCAGACGTAAAGGCATGGCTGTCCAAGCAGTTTGATATGAAGGACTTAGGGGAAGCTGGACATATCCTTGGGATCAAGAAAATTCGATATCGTAGGAAACATTCGTTAACGCTCTCCCAAGCTGCATACATATATATGATTCTGACCCGTTTTAACATGCAGAACTCCAAGAAAAGTTTTCTACCTTTCAGACATGGAGTGCATCTGTCTAAAGAACAGTCCCCTAAGACTGTTGAGGAGATAGAGGCCATGAAGACAGTTCCTTATGCTTCGGCAGTAGGAAGTCTCATGTATGCCATGTTGTGTACAAGGCCTGACATCTGTTATGCTGTTGGCATGGTGAGCAGATATCAGAGTAACCCCGGGAAAGCTCATTGGGAGGCATTAAAATGCATTCTCAAGTATTTACGCTAAAAGAGAGACCAAGTTCTGGTCTATCAGGCGCCTGAGCTGGTACCCCGAGGTTACACGTATTTAGATTTCCAAGGCGACAGGGACAAGAGCAAGTCTACCTCAGGGTATGTGTTTACTCTAGGAGGTGGAGCCATAGTTTGTCGGAGTGTCAAGCAAAAATGCATGGCGGACTCTACCATGGAGGCTGAATACGTTACCGCATAAGAGGCAGCGAAAGAAGCAGTATGGCTAAAAAACTTCCTAGGGGACATAGATGTGATTCCTGGTTTGCAGAAGTCTATCACGGTATATTGTGATAACAACGGTGCAGTAGCTAACTCGAAGGAACCACGAGCCCACAAGGCGAGTAAACATATACAGCACAAGTACCACCTAACACGAGATATCGTAAAGAGGGAAGACGTGATCGAGGCTAAGATAGCATCAGAGGATAACCTTGCAGATCCGTTCACGAAGACATTGACTTCAAAAGTCTTTTAGGCTCACGTGGAGGGCATGGGGATCAGATACTTAAAGAGAGAGCCATGACAGTTTTTCTAGATATATAGCATCAGAGTGTATAGGAGTTCTATATAGAGGTATACTTAAAGCACAGCTTAAGTATTAGTGGGAGATTGTTGGAGTTGAATACATAAGTTATGCTTGTATTGTACATTTTCCCAGTAATATATCGATTTATGTTTTGGTTATATTTTGTTGTGCATAGTATGACCATTTATATTATGTAAGTAGATGATGAGATGTCTTGTGTGACACAGTAGATCTCATCATTGGTTGAAAGACATAATATATAAATGAGGTTTATAACCGAGATAGCTTTGGATAAACTGTCGATTTAGATTATTATGTGATTCGGATAATTGGTTTGTCTAAACTAATTGAATCATGTAGATATGCCCGAGGCGTATTGAACTTGACCATTAGGAAAGATTTGTCTTGTACTGATTTAATAGAAAAATCATTCTTGTTATTCTATCTCTTAATCCCTAGACTCGAACGGGCATGAGGATTAGACATAGTGTACTTTGATCTGCCAAAGGGTGAGGTCAATTGTGGCCAATAGTCTCGGTAGGTTGGGTGTGCGTGTTTAGTTACTTGGTGTGTTGCTGCTTGTCGAAAGGAAACCATGTACCGGTGCGTCCGGGGTGATGGTGCTCCCAAGATGAGCTCGTAATGTTTATTATACTAAACCTGACCGGTGGACTTATGTCCAGTATAGTAAAAAGGTCGAGTGGTACTAGTCTCGGAATTAAAGAAGTTAATTAATTAATTTATCAGTAAATTTATACATTAACGAGTACTATATCTTTGATGTGGGGAGATTATGAATATAAATTAATTAAGTTGTTCCGAAAGCAATTCTGGTGTAGGATGGTAGTGCCATAATTAATCCACTAGTGGTACGATTACTTATGTATTGGGTTGTTGACAAAGCTATATTTAATTAATTAAGTAATTAATTAATCCTTGTGTCAGTTGGTTGTGAATCATACCAGGAACTGGTTTGGGATAAGTGAATCCCTGTATCAGTTGCATGTGTATCAGTCCAGGAACAGGATTGAAGAAAACAGAATCCCAGTAGGAAGGCCAATCCTAAACCAACTTGGGATCTCTCTTGTAACTCTATATATAGACAAGGGATTAGCTATTCCACAATATATATATATATATATTTCATAAGTTTTCAAGACAAGAAAACTAGAGAGATAAAATCCTAGAGAGAGAAATAATATTCTCCCTCAAAGTCGAATTTTACAGAGCGAATTGCGGCTGGTTTTTGTCCTCTTCTTGGCCTATTTATACCAGCTGTGTGTGTAGCTTTTTCTCTCTCTAGGCGGTGCGTTTGCAGTACGTGCCAGGTGCAGCGGTGCTGGAATTTTTCTAGCAGGTGGATTGTGGTGATTAACTGATCAAATTGTTTTCTAGATCGCTGCCCACACAGCATAAAATCAAAGTCTTGAGGCATACAAGAGAATCACCTAAGTGCAAGCTTCAAAAGTATTTTCTAAAGTTCCGCTTTTAATTAGAATTTATGTTGCGTGGTAAATTGAATAAGTGCAAACCCAGATCCTGTGCAATACTATTTCAAAAGGGTTGGAATAGCGATTGTGTTAGCGTCTAGGCCTGGCCAGAGATTCCGATTCTGGAATGCATAGCACGAAAGTGAGTTTCCGGCTAGGCCCGGACAGATAATCTTTCAGGCATCGTCCTCAATGTTATAAACCAAGTCCTCAGCCTCCTTTTCAAAATCATAACGGAATCCAAAATCAAATTGACCTTCTCCACCCTGGCAAGAACTCGAAGCAACATTTCGCCTATCCACTCTTTCTAAAGACTGAATTTCCTCAATCCCGACGTACACATCAATAAAACTCCATGCTCGAAAATTAAAAAAAAAAAAATCCAGCACAACATTAGAAGTAATTATTTCTTGTCTCTTAGTCCCATCTACTTCAAAAAACGCTGTAAGTGTGATTTTGCAAGAATTCATTGACACCTCAATTACATTGCAAATGCTTTCTACCAAATCATCCCTTGACAATCTAAGATTAACAACTAATGTATGATCCGGATCCGGAGCGTTATTAATAGCAAACGTAGATGTCCAATAGAAATTAAACATATATGGACCATTAAATGTCATTATACCTGTCAATCGTAAAAATGTCATTATAAGAATTGATCTTATATTTTCTTCATCAAAATTTAGTATCAATAAAATTTATAAACCACATTACATGAAGCAACCCACAACATTATAAACAATCCACAACATTACGATAATATTATTTTAATTGTAATTTAACTACCACTTACGACTAATCATACTTAAAATCGTAATTGGAATAATTACACTACTAATGCATGACTACTAATTAAAAATTCCACAAAACTTGCACAAATCTTAGTCCTATACTACTAATACATGTATTTCCTAACCTCATTTCATCAACTACATACACCACTACTTAAAATGTCATATAATCACATTAAAATCGTAATTAGAATGATTACACTACTAATGCATGACTACTAATTAAAAAGTACACAAAACTTACACAAATCTTAGTCCTATACTACTAATACATGTATTTCCTAACCACATTTCATCAACTACATTCACCACTACTCAAAATATCATCTAATCACATGAAAATCGTAGGAATAATGAAATATCAGCCATAAAGCACTTAAATCGTGACTTACTTTATTATAATATCACAACATGACGTAGATCTTCAAAAAAATTTAGTCGGAATCCAAAATTTGCAGATGAATAGTATCTGGCCGCTAGAGAGAGAAAATGTGAGGGAAGAAGAATGAGAAAATGGCTAGGGTTTTGGTTTATATAGTCCGATCAAATTCGGATTTCTTAATTCCGATTTTTACAATATTCGGATTTTTCACTTCCAAATGTTACCAAATTTGGATTTTTAAAATCCAAATGTAGTAAAACTCGGATTTGTAAAATCCGAATTCATTAAAAAGTTTCTGTCCATATCAAAAAAAATTCTAACCAAAAAATTCTTTTTCCACAAATTTGGATTTCAAAATACCAAATTCTCATAATTCGGATTTTGAAAATCCGGATTTTTCTTTCCTTTTTTAAATTTTCAAACTTTTCAAAAATTAGTCCCAATTTTTTTAGTTTTAAACAATTTTCGATTTGTAAAATCCGAATTATTAATTGAATTAGATTTTGAAAATCTGATTCTTACTTCATTTTTTTCTTTTTTTCCTACAACTTTTACAAATTAAGTTACAATTTATATTAATATAATATTTTTAAATTCTTAAAATCCAAAAATTATCATTAGTTAAGAAATCAAATTTATAAAATCTGAATCTCTAATTAATTAAGATATTCAGATTTTACAAATTCAATAGGCCTCTTTTCATTCCACATCTCCCCAAATCAAAATATTTCTGCCCACACCCCCAATTTCGGCATTTATTCGGTCCGGAGCCCAGCCAAAGATAAGATGTAAAAGTTTCCCAAGATAGCACTAGACTCTACTATTGTAACTTCAAAATGCTCACCATCTGTTCACATTACCACTAATGTGATCATTTGCACTTTCAATTTACTGAAAATCAAAAGTGAGTTACAAAATAACTCAAATAAAGGATATCTACAAAGTACTTAAAATCCATACACTAACAGAGTACTTAGATTTGCCCATTGCAGTACCAAAGTACTTAAAATCCTTCCGCTTGACAAAAGATAATGGTAATAAAAAAAAAAAAAGCTGTGGTACACGATTGAATTGGAATAAAAAAAAAATAAATAAATCTTCAAATCATGTTGTACAGAAGTACATTAAATCATAATTATTGTTTCAAAATAAATAATTATTTTACCCAAAAATATCGGTTAAAACACCGACTAATAATAGATCATTTGCTTCCCTTAGTCTTCACTATAGCCGGGTCAAATGTGGAAGATGTAGGTACCTCATGTCCTTTGATCACCCAATCTGGAACAACTAAGCAAAACTTTGAACACAACTCCTTTCTATCCTGCAAAGTAGGGTGTAAGTCAACCGTTTTGACCAGTTTGAAAGTAAAAGTACAACTAAAATCAATAATTACGGTTTGAAAATTTTTCAAATTAAGTCGGTTAAACAACATTTTAGCGGTTTGGTCCGACCGGTTTAGCCAGTTTAGAGTTAGCTTATGGCTTTTTTAAAAAAAAAACAAGTTTACAATATAAAATATCCGTCAACTTCTCATCATACAACTTTACAATCACAATCAAACCATAATCATATATATAAATCTTCAATGATGCTTTAAAATCAAAATTCAAATTTTTTTATGCTTAACCACGTAGGTATCGATCTCTTTGTAGGCAACAATTGAGGAGGATGGAGGAGGGAGATAAGTGATATCAATGAAATAAAGAAAGAAAACATATAACAATGGAAGAGAAAAGAGAAAGTGAAATAGATTTAAGATGAAAGAAAAATAAAATATATATTTATTATATTTGGAGGATAGCAGTAGTGTGATGTTCTGGTTTTATGGTAGGCACAGCTAGCATGCAATGCAACCTTTGGCAATGAAGATACTCCAAACGACGGTTATAATGAGATAGCTTTTTGAAGGGACTAATTTCTGGGCTTTCGGAACGTTTCCTTCCCTCCGCTCCACTGCACCATTTCTGATCTCAATTATAATATATATATATATATATATATATTCGGAATGTTTCAAACCAATAAAATTTTTTTAAAATTTTGAAATTGGCCAAATCGATCAAAATTGGTCAAATTTAGCTGGTTTAACCGGTTTAGACGGTTTCGGCCAAACCGCTTACACCCCTACTGCAAAGTTTTTAAGACCATATTCCTGCTATCCTTATGGATTTCCAGGTCTGTAATAATGTTATCGACACTATTACTTGGATTTAGCGACAATAAATTTTGTAGTGTAGCACGTTGGCTAATTGGATATGAAGGTACTTGGAGTCCAAATTGCTTCCAAAGGGATATTATCTCCCTCTCTGTACCTATGGTATGAACTGGTGTCTTGGCCTTAGTAGCCTTCACATGGGATTTTTACGTGATGGTTTTTTATGCTTAACCACATAGACATCTGAATTTGAAATTTTTATTTTTTTTTTGCAAACAATCTCGTAAACAAATGGATAAAAAGAACCGATGATATTGACTATTAAAAAAAGTGTACAGAGGGCAGTTCATACACTTACCCCCAACCATATACTTTACAAACTAACATTCCCAGTTACCTCCCCTCCTAAAATTATGTGAACACTTATTTTACGTTCCTTATTTTGTTATTCCGTGCATCTTTCATATCTAAATTATCCCTAACAAATTAGTAAATATCAACCATAATATTTAAATATAAAATATAATATATTAAATTACCTAACTACCCTTCATCAATTTACTTAAAATGCCAAAAAAAATCATTTATAGTTCCACTCATCTATGCTACTTTAATCATAATTTTATAAATTTTTTGGTAGATTAAGAAGGGACTTATAAATTTTTTTGGTAAATTGATTAAGGGCAATTAGGTAATAATAGGAGAGGCGGAAGATAAGCATTAAGGGACGAGAAATAAGAATTAAGGGGCGATCCTTAAGAAAATAGAGGACTTTTTTAGAAAAAAAAAAAGGGGTTAAAAACAAAAAGGGACATGATTACCCTAAAATTATATATACACCCATACTCACCGAGGAGCAACGCGTATATCCTGTATACTGTGTACATGTACCTATTACTATATATAGTAATTTTTTGCATGACAGCTGTACACTTACTAAATATAGTAAGTTTCGCCTACGCGCGCGCCTTTTTTTTTCCCGCGCTGAGTCAACAACGTCTCAGAACAACTGCCGCAACGTCCAAAAAACAACTGTCGCAACCTCTACATCCAGACATGTATACAACGTCTCCTAACACTAGCACCACGTCCGAAACAACTAGCACCACTCCAGAAACGTCTACATCCATGCATGTGAATTTAAACTAATTTTTTCACAAATACAACTAGAACCACGTCAAAAACAAATAGCACTACGTCCAGAAACGTCCTTATCCATGCATGTGAATTTAAACTGATTTTTTTTACAAAGACAGTCCACACGTCTCAGAACAACTAGAACCACGTCAAAAATAACTAGCACCACGTCTACAAACGTCTACATTCAGGCATGTCCACAACGTCTTCGCTGAGTCAACAACGTCTCAGAACAACTGCCGCAACATCCAAAAAATAACTGTCGCAACGTCTACATCCAAGCATGTCCACAACGTCTACTAACACTGCCGCAACGTCCACCTACGTCCAAAAAATAACTGCCGCAACGTCAAAAAACATCTACATCCAGGCATGTGAATTTAAGATGAATTTTTCACATAAGGTCTTCAACAACGTCTCCTAACACGGCCGCAACGTCCCTGCACGTCCAAAAAATAACTGCTGCAACGTCCAAAAACGGCATAGCTGATTTTAGTAATGTAAAAAACAAATACCATTTAAGTAACTATTAGTAGAAAAAACAAAAAAAAAATTGTCAGGGACGAGACTCGAACCCTGGTTATTTTAGTCTTGTGACTTTCCAAAAAATTCAATTGCCATTAATCTACTTAAAGTTAGTTGAAATTTAATTAAACTTTTTTGTACATGTCATTTAAAAGATCAGTATTGTTAGTATTGAATTTTTCATCTCTCAATACATAGGTCAGTAGAACCCCGGAGGAACAAGGTTTTCATGCAAGCAAATCATAAAAAACTATTTTTTATACATGTCAAATATTTCGTCGAAAATTCGAAAAACCCTTGAAATTATTAAAAATCTTTCGTATCTTTTAAAATATGGCATTTTTTGGAGTTTTGAGCGGCCTAAACTGCCTTCAGCTATTTGCAGATAGATAGATCTCGAAAAGTTATATGAAATCAAAAAAAAGATCGTCTAAAACGGACCACCGAGCGCAAAGTTATGACCATTTAAAGTTTTCGTCCAAAACCACACATTTTTCAATATCAGAACCATCTACAAATGCCGTTCTGCTGTGTACATTTCGTAGATCTCGTCGAGAAACATCAAATCGACTACTCACGCATCCAAATCGGACAATTGAGTGCCGAGTTATGCCCTCTTGAACCGTCCGTGCAATACAACTTCATAGATTGCACATTCCACAACGTCTCCTAACACTGCCGCAACATCCCTGCACGTCCAAAAAATAATTGTCGCAATGTCTACATCCAGGCATGTGGTGAATTTTTCACATAACACCTTCTACAACATCTCGTAATACTGCCACAACGTCCATGCACGTCCAAAAAATAACTGCCGCAACGTCTACATCCAAGCATGTGAATTTAAGCTGAATTTTTCAGATTACACCTTCAACAACGTCTCCTAACACTAGAACACGTCAAAAACAACTAGCACCACGTCCTGAAACGTCTACATCCATCCATGCATGTGAATTTAAGTTGATTTTTTTCACAAAGACAGTCCACCAAGTCTCATAACACTAGAACCACGTCAAAAACAACTAGCACTACGTCCTGAAATGTCTACATCCATGCATGTAAATTTAAGCTGATTTTTTCACATAACATAGTCTACCACGTCTCACTACTTTCGAAAAAACTAGCACCACATCCAGATATGTCCAGATACGTCCAGCTACGTCCCGCAACATCCGAAAATACAAAGCAGCAACGTCCCGCGACGTCTTGTTACGTCCCGCAACGTCTTGTTACGTCCCGCTACGTCCAAAATACAAAGCAGAAACATCCTGTTATGTCTCGCAATGTCCCGCAACGTCTAGTTACGTCCAATAACGCGTTCTACCAAGTCCAGCAGCGGGGAAGAATCAGAAACAACCCGTTTCACATGAAAGTGTCAATACCTCACGGAAACCATTTATATATCATATTTCGGAGCAACAGAGCATTATTTGAATAAGAAAACACGAATATAACATCATTAATACATTATCCAACATCAAATCGTGAAAATAAGGTTCCGTAAATCCATCAAATACAGTTCATACTTTATGATGTGGTGATTTTTTAAGAAGAATAAGTTATTTTTGAAGAAGAAGAAGAAGAGATTTTTTAAGAAGAAGAAGAGATTTTTGAACAGGAAGAGGTGATTTTTTAAGAAGAAGTGACTTTTCCGTTGTATTTGGTGTTGTTCATCGGAAAAAACAATCATCGATCTCCGTTAAATCTGTGTTTAAATGAAAATTTTGATTAAATGCGGTTTCGAATGGAGTACGCCAAAGAATAATAACTGATTTTTTAAGAAGAAGAAGTGATTTTTTGAAAAAGAATGAACTGGATTTTTGGAGAAGAAGAGAAAAGCGTGTATCTCACTCTCTTATAGTGAGAGTGGTGATGTATTATTAGGTACATGTACCTCTAGGTACAGGATATAATTTGCGACCGAGGAGCCCCTATCTACTACAAGTGGAACATACCAACTATGAACGAGGTAGGCAGATGAAAGGATCATAAGTCCTGAAAAGACCCTGGGCACCTTGATTGGCAAGAAAATCTTCCGGTCTATTTGCCTCACCATAAATTTTATGGGGAATAGAATAACCATGTTATCCCATAGTTTGTTGAATCTCCATCAATGCACTATACTCACGCCATAGATAACCTGCCTTCCTTTGAAGCATCTGCACCACATAAGAATTATCCGCCTGTGTAACACCCTCTTTTTTTTTTTCTCCCTAGAAATTATTCTGAAAATATTTTAAAAGAGAAAAAAATAAAAAAAGGATTTAGTTAGAATTTTGATAGGAGTAGGATTTGATAGTTATTATTTTTTTTTTTTATGAAGAGTTATAATGGGAATAGAAAATTGAGCGAGCCGTTTGTATGAAAACTACATTCTTCCTTGAAACCTCACTCGACTGGGTTTCGACTCAAGAAGATTGCCCCTGTGGAGAAACGCGAAACCAACCATTCAACAGAGACCACCATCAGTCAAGGTAAATCTTTTGAAACTAACCATATAATAGTTTAGATAGAAAATTCAGATTATCAAGCTTTGGAATAATAGAAAATTCCGAAAGTATTTGTACGAATTTATACCTGAGATTTGAAGATTTTTTCCAATTTTCATAATTTTAGAATTTTTTTATGGAATTAAAAATAATTCTTGTATGTGAAGTTCTGTTTGTGATGTGAATTATATCAGTTAATCGGCTCGTTGAAAAATTCTGAAATTCTTCTAGACATTAAACCATAGGTATATGTATGCTGTGTAAAAAATTGAGAATTTATGAATGAGTAGAACCTTAGATATAAATCATGGAAGTTATGACCATCGCTGCTTAATTTGTTTGGGAACTACACTATTGTGATAATGTTTTCTCTTTAACCATAGATCCAAAAGTTTTCATTTTTACACGAAACTGACCAAAATTTAGTTTCTGACATTATTTTTTAGTTTCTTGAATTTTGAAAATATTTAGTGATGGTTAAATGAGAATAAGTGGGGTCTGCTCAATGCGGGGAAATAGGAGGTAATCTTAACTTTTGAATTTTATTCTAAATTAACCATAGTTTCAAATTTGTAAAAATTTTAAGAATGGTTAAAAACTATGTTTTATAAGGATACAATTATTTTTGGGATTTTTGGTATAACATTCGTTGAGATACACTGTTGTGGCAAGTGACAGAATAGCCTATTTTGGGATTTTTTTTTTTTTTCAATTAATGCGTGCGTAAAAAATTAGTGAAACATTTAGGGTAACTCTGTCAAGTTATATTTGACATTGTGGATAAAAATAAGAATTTTCTAACATGTATTTACATGATTCTTAATTACTTCACAACTGTGCTATACTGAGAAACTTTTATAAATATCTAACTTATAAAAATTATTTCGGGCTATCTAACAGTTTGGAATAGCTGATAAAATTATTTCGGGCTATCTAACAGTTTGGAATAGCTGATGATTAGTTATGGTTGTTGGGAATAATTATATAGTTTTTTTAATATTAGTTCATCAACGTGTTGGAGTTTTAAATAATGGTGTTACTGCTGAAAAATTCCAGATAGTGTGACTTGCCTTTGATTATGAGAATCGGGGTTGAAGATTTACTAGAACTTTAATTCTGATATACCTTAGGATAGTCATTCTAGGAACCTTTAGTACTAGATATTGAATAGCTAATCTAAAAATATTCATACATAATGTTCAGTGAAGACGGAGAATTAGAGGTACCTAAAAAGATTACTGTGTAAGGAGCGTAAAATAGTGCATACTTGTCTAAAATCTCTTGAAATAAATGTTTTTCTTGTTTTTCACAGAACATGTTGTGTTTATGTTTTAAAGTTTTTTTTTAAAGTTTGAGACAAAAACACGTATGATATTTTATTAGTGATCACAAATGTAAAGGGTAAAAAGGGCTGGAAGGTCCAAAGTAAGTATTAAAGTGTACTCGAAAGTCCAAAGTAAACTTTATAGACGGATTCGAAGGTCCGAAGTAAAGTAAAGATAGGTCAAAGGGTCTAAAGTAAAAGTGTCCTATAGTTCAGAGAATTTGTATCCTATTTTTTTTTTTTTTTTGAAGAACAGTCTCGCAAGCCCCAGCGGGCAAGGTAGACCGGCGGGATTGGCTACCCTTTTATTAAAACTTAAAATATCCACTCATAATATCAGGTACAACGGGCTGTGCCAAGACTTACCCAATCCCCATACTCAAATCTAGTCCACCCTCCTCATTGCCTATAGCTATACAAACAATACCCTGGTAAGCGCTACTAACTATTACAAAAAATCTTATGCAAACTAACTATAGAACTCTACGTCTTCGATTGTCTTACTCGCCAAGCTGGAGTTCCCGTCATGTATAATAGTATTAAACCACGAAGTCTCGGTGGCATATCTTGTAAAAGCTCATAAAACAAAGTTTCTCCATCCGATCCCAAATCAGCCAAGTAATCTGCAGGAAAGTTTGCCTCCCAAAAAATTTGTGAGATAGAGCAGTCCATCTCTCTAACCAAGCCCACTATTTCATTGAGTTCAGCTGCCAACCTCCATTGAAAAGGCGAAAATCCTGAAATCATCCGTACAAGAAAGAGATTATCACACATCAGCTGCATTCCTCTTAGATTAAGATCTTTGCAATATCGTAAGCCCTGCGTACCGCACTCACCTCTGCATAAAGAACTGAACCATGCGTGAGATGCCCAGCAGCCGCATGAACGAGTCGCCCACTTCCCATACGCAAAATAAACCCCCACCCAACTTGCCCTGAATCTAAAAAAGATCCATCTGTATTTAAAACCCAAGAAGAGGTGATTTACTCCCTCCAAACAACAGCCCGAATCGAAGGTGGCTTAGGACTTGGCAATTGAAGACCAAAAGTCTGCTGTACATATTGTCGTTCAACTTGTGAAGTGCAACTCGGACTAAAAGTGCGAAATAGATACCCCACAGTCCGGAAAATCTGGGCATTAAAAGTGGAAATATTAACAGGAATAATACCATCATATAAACTCTTATTCCTAACTTTCCAGATCTCCGAAAGCACCAACACTGGTACAACCACTCTAAGCCGGGAGATAATATATTTACTTGCACGGTGTTGCCACCATAACCGAAAAGAATTGCTGAGATTGGCATCTCTTCTCAATCCCAGAAAATCAAGCCAAAAGCGCCATATTGGTATAGAAAAATGGCACAAAAAGAAGCAGTGTTCTTTAGAATCAATCGCCTCCTGGCATAAGGGACACCAAAGTGGGTAAACAGCAGTTCCAAAATTGCAAATTTTCTCAGGAAATGACAGTAAATCATTAAAGAATTTCCATGCAAAACATGAGACTTTTGGAGGTATCCTTGGAGACCAGATTGCCGCAGAAAAATAAGCCGGGCGATTAAAATTCCGACACCAGGAGTAAGCTGACCTTAAAGGAAAATTGCCCGAAGGAGAAGGCTGCCATACCAACGGATCATTGACAGCCGAAAAGGGAAAAAAACGCCCGTTCCAACCACGCTTTAATTTCATCCTCCAACTCAAAGCCAAAAAAGCTAATATAAGAGGACCTATCCAAGAAAAATTCAGCAATCGTCAATTCCGGGAAATGAGGAAAATACCTTTTATTCCACCAAATTCCAACATCTGCCCAGTGATCAAACCAAAAGGAGGAGGATCTCAAACCAATAAGAACTTTAGAGTGCATGGCCGCATGGAAAGAGATTCTCCAGACACGACGCCATGAAGTCCGTAGGCGTACCGATGGAAACAAAGAATTTATAAAACTGGCCCAAATACCTTCACCACGCTTCCACCGCCACCAGAGTTTCATTGAGAAGGCTTCTACTATTTCTCCCAGCTGCCTAATGCCCAGTCCATTCTCTTAAGTAGGAAAAGTGAGTTTTTGCCAACTTCTCCAATGATGGTTGCTGCTTGAAGCCCCTCCTTCCCAAAGAAATTGTTGACACAATAGCTCAATTTGCTGTATAACAGAGCAAGGGGGATCCATATAAACGAAAGTGTGATTGGGTATTGCCAACAAAACCGACTTAATCAACTCTACACGGCCTCCTATGCTCAAAAAATGGTTCTTCCAAGTAGAGAGTTTCAACGAGATATTATCTACAATCCCGCGAAACAAGTGCCTCGACTTCAACTCTTTGGACAGCCTGCATCCCAAGTATGGAATAGGAAAATCCCCCTTAGGAATGCGCAACACCCTTTCTATTCTAACAATCCTACGGGCTGTCGTCCCCTTCTCAACAACAAAACAACTTTTGGAAAGGTTTGCCTTCTGACCAGATGCCACCTCATATAAACAGATGTACTCCATTAACGCACGCAAGGAACGGAGATAACCCCTTGTGAAAACAATTAAATCGTCAGCAAAGCATAAATGAGATATTATTCTGGATCCTGGTGGTGTGCCATAATTCAAAATCTTTCCTTCAACAACCAAAACTTTAAGTGATAGTTTTGAATACAAGAAAGCTATTTGCTTGTTTCAAAAACTAATACCCAGTTGACATATCATTTTGTTTCAGTATTAAATTTTGTTCTATTATATCATAGAACTAGATAACGAGGTTTGGAAAAATACAGTAGATCTCGTTATTGGTTAAAGTATTGATATATAAAAAGAATGCTCGTAACTGAGATAGTCTAAACATACTATCGGGGTAGGTTATCGTGTGATTTGGAAATTAATTTGTCTAGACTAATTAAATCATACGGATATGCCCTAGACATATTGAGCACAACCCGTTTGGATTGAATTAACTTGTTCTGATCGGCGTAGTTAATTCAATCCTAGTATTCTAATCTCTTAATCCCGAGATTGGGACGGGCATGAGAGTTAGATATCGTATGCTTTGATTTGTCAAAGGATGCGATCAATTGAGACCTAAATCTCGTTAAGTTGGGTATGCGGTGTTTAGCTTCTTTGTGTTCCGTTGCTAGTCAGAGGAATCCACGTACCGGTTCACCAGGTTGATGGTACTCCCGAGATAAGCTCGTAAGGTTTATTATATTAAACCCTGCCAGTGGACTTTATGTCCGGCATAATAAGAAAGTCGAGTGGTACTAATCTCGGATAGCAAGAAGTCGGTGAATTTATTTGTCATTAAATTAATGAACCGATGAGCACTAGATCTTTGATGTGAGAAGATAGAAGAATAATAAAGTGAGCGCGATGTAAAGTTTTTTTTGAGCGGTAGTTTCATAATTGGTCCGTTAGTGGTAAGACTAATTATGCGTTTGACTAATCGACAAAGTGAATTAATTAATCCTAAAGGTTTAATTAATATTTAATTGACTAAGTGGATTAACAATTTAATTATAATTGAATTAATTAATCTTAAGAGTTCGATTAAATTAAATTAACGAAGTGAGTTAAGAAATTAATTCGAAAGGCTCGATTGGAGTTGACTAGTCTAGGGAAGACTAAAGGGTCAACGAAAGTCAAACACTAAGACCCAACTCAAACGCCCACTAGGTCTCCTAAGGAACTCCCTATAAATAGCTAATGTTACGCATTAGTAGGACATTAGAAACCTTGTAGGCAAATGCCTTAGAGTGAGAAAGACAAGCCTAGAGAAAAAACTTCTTCTTCTTCCTTGAGAGTTCTTTCTCGAAGTCGGTTTGCGATCTTTCTTTTCGAGAAACTCAGCCCACAATTCTGGAAGCCCGAGACCACCGCCCAAAAGTTTGAACACCGCTCGAGAAGTCCGATCGCCGCTCTTTTTCTGGCCAGTTAGTGTCACCGGCTTTTTTTGGATTTTTCAGCGCCGTTTTGGTGCATTTTCATTGAGGGATTTGTTTATTTGTTGCGTTGATCCTTTGGCTCGTTTCTTTTGGTTAGCCAAAGTATAGATCTACGAGCAAATAGCTTACCCACTAAGTTTTATTGAGGCGGTATCGGTTTTCAAATTATAATCAAGTTCCCCGATTAAATATGTTTTTCATATCTACGAGTTTCTTGAAGTGGGTTTTTTTGGATTTCTTCACCAGTGCCTTTAGCCTCCTCGTAGTTACCTGCCCACCTAAGTTTGAGGTCGTTTGGAGTTATCCTTGGGATTCTGAGAGGATTTTGCTTTCCTGTAGAATTGGTTTTCTATATTGCTTGGGACTTCGCTTCAAATGTATAATCTTTAGTCTTTTCGCTTTAATTAATGATTTAATCTTTGAGTATCGTTTTAATAAATTAAACTAGTATAAGCCTAGATCCGTTCAGGGGAAATGAATTTGAGCCTGAGCTGAGTCCAAAGTCTCCGATTTTGGAATGCATAGCACGAAAGTAAGATTTTCAATTTAGCCCGGGCTTGTTCTGTTTCCTTCAAATTGGTATCAGAGCGAGTGTTTTGGCTTTATACTTGTTTGATTTATTACACGGTTTTGTTTTGGCTTTGTTATTTTTGCATTGTCATTACATTAAACAGGTGGTTATTAATTCCCGGCTATTATGGTAGATTTATTTTTCATTCATAAACCCCGGGACACGTCCGAGCTCATTTTGTTTTTTAATGAAAATGTCTGTAATAGTAATAACCACGAGCTGGAATGAGTGTAGGATTAGATAAATCTTGTAGTAGGATTTAATCTAATGTTGTCGTCTTTAAATTCCTAGAAAACCCCTTTGTATATAGGAATTTATGTACTATGACGAAGACGTTATTTTGGGTGACTTATATTCGTGGGTTTTGGTTTCTCATAATTTTGGGTGATTCCTAATTACGTAGAAAATCGAGAAAACCCAGACGAATTGAGAGGAATCCAAATAACGAGTGGGAGAGACATGTCGGGACGTGTCAACGAGGTATAAAGAAATCAACGATAGAGAAGGCCATAATAGTCGAGAAATGTTTAATTTTGAATTTCTCGTATTTATGTCTTTTCGTTGATTGTGTGTTTTCATTTTCTTTTTGTATGACCGAAAACCAAACCGTTTTAAAAGGTAAAGTGCAATTAACTAAGGTAGATTATTCGCATATTAAAACTCCAACGGTTTTATGGGTGCGAATATCCATAGTTAAGATATTGCATGTTAAAACATAAAAATCCTCAAATTTAAAAATCTAAGTGGGAGCAGGTTGGTATATATCCCCATGGCCTCCATTACGAATTCATATGTGATATGGTTAGACTTGCGTGTTGGAATTAGGGTCTTCCTCCATTCGGATGAATCTTCAATCACAAGATCACTAGATTGAATTTCTAAATGGATGACTATAGTGAGTTTAATTGGAGAATTGTGACACCCTCTTTGCTGAGGCGCACTATCTCCTAAGTAACAAACTTAGAAAACACGTAATGGCATACACTTAGTGTACTATTTATAGTATTCCTCCCAAGAAATTATGTTATTTATGTGTACGGCTAAAATCATTGACTATTAATTTCATTGATCATAAGATCGTTGGTAAGATAGTGAAATTAATGAACTTTGGTTCTTCTCGAACGAATGTGGCTTAGCGTAGACGTTCACCCGCGTGACCTGCGTTAATTCGGTGTGAGAGATGTCAATGGGAGATTATATTGTTTTTGGGGATATCAATATTTTCGAAAAAGAATACTGAAACTTGACTTTTTATTTTTTCAGTTTGTTGATATGTCATTCAACCGACTAGTTGTCATATTGAATCAGAACAAATTCACTAGTCCTAATTACATTGACTGGAAACGTAACCTTGACATTGTCCTTACTGCCGAGAGTTACAAGTACCTGCTCACTGAGGAGTGCCACCCTAAGCCCAGTGATGATGCCACCCCTGAGCAGCGAGAGCCATATAGAGGTGGCAGAAAGCTGATGAGATGACCAGGTGCTACATCCTGGCTTCTATGTTGAGGGTATTGTAACGCCAGTATCAGTTGTTTACCTCAGCCTACGATATGATGCTCAACCTCAGGGAGATGTTTGGACATCAGGGCAGGGCAGCCAAGCAGTCAGCTATGAGGAAACTCATGAATGCCAGGATGGCTGAGGGCTCTTCAGTGAGGGATCACGTACTGGACATGACGAGCTACATCAATGAGATCGAGGTATTGGGAGGTGATATTGATGGAAGACCCAGGTCGATATCATCCTCCAGAGCTTGCCATCAGTTTTGAACAGTTTCAATTGAACTACAATATGGGCAAGCTCTCATATTCACTTCCCGAGCTCATGACTGCATTGGTGTCTGCTGAAGGCCTCTTCGCTGAGATACTGTTGGACCTTCAGGTTCCTCTGCTGGGCTCAAAGCCAGGAAGCATAAGAGGAAGAGGGGCCAAAAAACATCAGCTGATCATGGACCTAAGGGAGGTATTGCCAAGAAGCACAAGTCGAAAGGCAAGTGCTTCAGATGTGGCAAGGCTGGACATTGGAAGAAAAACTGCCCAAAGTCTCGATGTATCTGTAAATTTTCCCTAGTTACTGAGACATGTTTAGCGGCGATTCCCGCAGATACTTGGTGTGTAGATTCAGGAGCCACTGATCATATTTGTAATTCTTTGCAGGGGTCCTAAGTGACCCGACTGCTTAGAGAGGGAGAGTTGCAGGTCTACCTTGGGGATACTATCAGAGTTTCTATTGTTGCAGATGGAGTTTTATGTCTTTATTTTTCAGACTCAGTTTTACATTTGAGAGATTGTCTTTATGCATGTAGTTTCATAAAGAATTTACTTTCAGTTTCGAGACTTCTTTTGGATGGTTATAAGTGTGTTTTTTCTGATAAGTCTGTTTTTATTTGAAAAACCAGAGGCTTATATGTTCCGGTACATTGGTTGACAATCTGTTTTTTAATTAAGACAAACTCTCCAGTAGTGCAAAATACACAAATTGATAACCCATCATCGATTCATAGTAAGAGAAATGAATCTTCCCCTTTGAATCAAACTTATCTTTGGCATCTAAGACTAGGTCACATCAACCTTAGTAGTATTCAAAGGTTGGTCAATAATAGGCCTTTGGACTCATTGGAGATTGACAGATATCCGACCTACGAGTCCTGCGTGAAGGGTAAGATGACCAAGATGCCTTTTAAGGCAAAGGGGTATAGGGCGAGGAGGTTTTAGAGTTGATTCATTCTGACTTATGTGGACCTATGACAGTTCAGGCTAGATGTGGTTATGAGTATTTCGTGACATTCACAGATGATTACTCTAGATTTGGATACATATACCTGATGCGCCACAAGTCTGAATGCTTTGACAAATTTAAAGAGTTTAAGGCGGATGTGGATAAGCATCACAGTAAGAGTATCAAGACCCTGCGATCTGATCATGGTGGTGAATACATCTATAGTGAATTTAGGGCCTATTTGTCAGATGAGGGTATTCAGTCCCAGTTGTCTACACCTGGCACACCCCAGCAGAATGGTGTAGCAGAGAGAATGAACAAGACTCTTATGGATATGGTTAGATCGATGATGAGTTATAGTGAATTACCCAATTCGTTTTGGGGTTATCCTTTAGAGACATCGTGTTATCTCCTTAATCTCGTACCATCTAAGTCTGTGCCTTCAACCCCTGTAGAGTTATGGATTGGGCGAGAAAGCCAAGTCTGAGACATCTCAAGATTTGGGGTTGCCCAACATATGTTCTTAAGGCAGATGCAGCCAAGCTAGATGCGAGATCTGAGGTTATGTTTTTTGTACAAAGGGTGGTTTATTTTATAGTCCTCAGGATCGGAAGGTGGTGGTGAGCAACAATGCCAGATTTCTTGAGAAGGACTATATTTTAGATCACAAGCCAATGAGCAAGGTAGTATTGGAAGAGTTTAGGGGGTCAGTCGAGTATTTAAGATGCACAAGTACAGGATGACACACCACAAGATACTGCACACACTATCACAGATGATGTTCATACACAGGCTGCGCCTCGTCGTAGTGGGAGGTTATCAGACAGCCCAAGAGGTACATAGGTTTGGGTGAGTCTTCAGACTTTATCCCTAGCACCCATGAATCAGACCCAGTTAGCTACAATGAGGTTCTTAAGGATAAAGATGCAGATTTTTGGTATAGAGTGATGATTGCTGAGATGAGTTTTATAGACTCAAATCAGGTCTGGAAGCTGGTAGACCTTCCTAATAGGTTTCGGCCTATTAGGTGTAAATGGGTGTACAAGCGAAAGAGATGATCTGATGGAAGGGTTGAGACCTTCAAGGCTAGGCTTGTGGCGAAAAGGTATACTCAGAAATAGGGTATCGATTATGAGAAGACCTTTTTCCCGGTAGCTATGCTTAAGTCGAACCAGATTCTCTTTGTCATAGCTGCTTATATGAACTATGAGATTTGACAGATGGACGTCAAGACAGCTTTCCTTAATGGAAGTCTTTAGGAGACCATCTTTATGCAACAACCAGAGGGTTTCATTGTTCAGGGCTAAGAGCACAAGGTATGTAGGCTTAAGAGGTCCATTTATGGACTTAAGCAAGCATCCAGATCTTGGAATATCCATTTTGATGAGGTTATCCAGTCCTATAGATTCACTCAGTGTCCGGATGAGCAGTGTACATACCACAGGCTTGATGGTGATATGGTGGTGTTCTAGGTACTTTACGTAGATGACATCCTTCTAATTGGCAACAGTAAGAAGGTGTTGTCAGACATAAAGGCATAGTTGTCGAGGTAGTTTGATATGAAGGACTTGGGAGAGGCTGGACATATTCTTAGGATCAAGATTATTCGACATCGTATGAGACATTCTGTGACACTCTCCCAGGCTTCATACATAGACACGATTTTGGCCCGTTTCAATGTGCAGAACTCCAATAAGGGTTCACTACCTTTCAGACATGAAGTGCATTTATCAAATGAGCAGTGTCCCAAGACTGCCGAGGGGATAGATGCCATGAAGGCGGTACCCTATGCATCTGTAGTGGGTAGTCTCATGTATGCTATGTTATGTACTAGGCCTGATATTTGCTTTGTCGTTGGCATGGTTAGCAGATATCAAAGTAACCCTGGGAAGGCTCACTGGGAGGCAGTAAAATACATTCTCAAGTACTTGCGCAGGACGAGAGATCATGTCCTAATTTATAGAGCGCAAGAGCTAGTACGATTGGGTTACACAAATTCGGACTTTCAAGGTGATATGGACAATAGTAAGTCTACCTCTGAGTTTGTGTTTACTCTGGGAGATGGAGCCATAGTATGATGGAGTGTCAAGCAGAAATGCGTGGCAGACTCCACCATGGAGGCTGAGTAGGTTGCCGCATCAGAGGTAGCGAAAGAAGCTGTATGGCTCAGGAACTTCCTAGTGGACTTAGATGTGGTCCCTGAGTTGCCTAGGTCTATCACAATTTACTGTGATAACAATGGTGCAGTTGTTAACTCAATGGAACCACGAGCCCACAAGGCGAGTAAACACATAGAGCGCAAGTACCACCTGATACGAGAAATCGTAAAGAGGGGAGACGTGACCGTGGCCAAGATAGCATCTGGAGACAACCTTGCAGATCCTTTCACAAAGTCATTGACCCCAAAGGTCTTTGAGAGACATGTGGAGGGCATGGGAGTCAGATTTTTAAGAGAGTTATGTGAGTGAGCTTAAAGGTGTTTTATAGTTTTCATTATGACAACAGTGTTATAAAGCGGGTTGGACGGTGTTTTTGTACTTTAGAGCATAGCTTTGAGTATTAGTGGGAAATTGTTAGTTTTCAATACTAGAAAGCTATTTGTTTGTATAAGAAACTAATACCCAGTTGACATATCATTTTATTTCAGTATTAAATTTTGTTCCATTATATCATAGAACTAGATAACGAAGTGTGGAAAGACATAATAGATCTCGTTATTGGTTAAAGTATTGATACATAAAAAAATGCTCGTAACTGAGATAGTCTGAACATACTATCGGTATACGTTATCGTGTGATTTAGAAATTAGTTTGTCTAGACTAATTAAATCATACGGATATGCCCGGGGCATATTGAGCACGACCAGTTTGGATTGAATTAACTTGTACTGATCGGCGTAGTTAATTCGATCCTAATATTCTAATCTCTTAATCCCGAGATTGAGACGGGCATGAGAGTTAGATATCGTATGCTTTTATTTGCCAAAGGGTGCGGTCAATTGAGATCTATATCTCGGTAAGTTGGGTATGCGGCGTTTAGCTTCTTTGTGTGCCTTTGCAAGTCGGAGGAATCCACGTACCGATTCACCGGGTTGATGTTGCTCCTGAGATGAGCTCGTAAGGTTTATTATACTAAACCCGGCAGATGGACTTTATGTCCGGTATAATAAGAAAGTTGAGTGGTACTAATCTCGGATACCAAGAAGTCAGTGAATTTATTTGTCAGTAAATTGATGAATCGATGTACTAGATCTTTGATATGGAGAGATAGAAGAATAATAAAGTGAGCGCGATATAAAGTCATTTTTGAGCGGTAGTTATGCGTTTTACTAATCGATAAAGTTAATTAATTAATTCTAAAGATTTAATTAATATTTAATTGACTAAGCGGATTAAGAAATTAATTATAATTGAATTAATTAATCCTAAGGGTTCGATTAAATTAAATTAACGAAGTGGGTAAAGAAATTAATTCGAAATACTCGATTGGAGTTGACTAGTCAAGGGAAGACTAAGGGATCAACGAAAGTCAAACACTAAGGCCCAACTCCAAAGCCCACTAGGTCTCCTAAGGAGCTCCCTATAAATAGCTAATGTTAGGCATTAGTAAGACATTAGAAACTTTGTAGGCAAATGCCTTAGAGTGAGAAAGACAAGTCTAGAGAGAGAACTTCTTCTTCTTCCTTGAGAGTTCTTTCTTAAAATCGGTTTGCGATCTTTCTTTTCGAGAAATGCAGCCCACAATTCTAGAAGCCCAAGACCACCGCCTGGAAGTTCGAATGCCGCTCGAGAAGTCCGATAGCCGCTATTTTTCTGGCCAGTCAGTGCCGTTGGCATTTTTTGGAATTTTCGACACCGTTTTGGTGCATTTTCATTGTAGTCTTTGTTTATTTGTTGCGTTGATCCTTTGGCTCGTTCCTTTTGGTTTGCCAAAGTATAGATCTATGAGCAAATAGCTTACCCACTAAGTTTTATTGAGGCGGTGTCCGTTTTCAGATTATAATCAAGTTCCCGGGCTAATCAGTTTTTCAGATCTACAAGTTTCTTGAAGTAGGTTTCTTGGGATTTCTTCACCAGTGCCTTTAACCAACCCGTAGTTACTTGTCCACCCAAGTTCGAAGTCGTTTGGAGTTATCCTTGGGATTCTGAGTGGATTTCGTTTTCCCAGAGATTGGTTTTCTTTATTGCTTTGGGACTTCGCTTCAAAGGTATAATCTTTAGTCCATCCGCTTTAATTAAATATTTAATCATTGAGTGTGATTTTAAAAAATTAAACTAGTATAAGTCTAAATCCGTTCAGGGGAAATGAATTTGAGCCTGCGCCGAGTCGAAAGTCTCTGATTCTAAAATGCACCAATGTACTACCAAATGCTCTAGAGAGGGGCACCCCTTTAAAAAATTCAGTGCATGTAGCATGCAAATCATATCCCACAAATTCCCAAGAAGATCGATAGAACATATCACAAAAACCATCCGTTCTGGGGCGCTATCCGGACTAAGATAAAAAATAGCTTTGCGAACTTCTTTATTGGACGGAGGTCGAAGTAATGCATGCTCTTCATCAAGAGAAATTAATTCAGGCGGATGTTGTAAAAGTTCATCCATCGCCACCTCCCATGCTAAAGGATGCTCAGCTGCCAATAAATCCTTAAAGAAATGCACTGCTTCCTCGTCGACTGCTGGGCCTGACTTCCAAGAACTATCGTGACCTTTTATTTTATGTATGGCTAGGCGAATTCTCTTCTCACGTAAAGATGCGTGAAAAAATCGTGTGTTTCTATCACCACCATGAATCCATTTAATCAGTGATTTTTAGACAAAAAATCGTCCTTTTCATTAAGCCTCTTAAACTCTTATGCCTGAGCCAGGGATAATTGTATTCTGTTTTTATCCGAGGGTCAAACTGAAAAAGGTGTTGACATTGTAGAACCTTTTCCTCTGCCGCCTTAAGATTAGCAAAAACGTCACCAAAGGAAGTCCGATTCCACCCTTCTAAAAATTGTTTTAGCCTCTGCAATTTATTTGAGAACCGCACTATACCTAGTCCTTCACAGGGTTGTTCCCAATTCACTTTCATCAATGGCAGAATATCTTGACGCTGTAGCCACATTGACTGAAAAATAAACCTCGAGCGTCTTGAAGAATCTGACGCTTGAAACTGTAATAACAAAGGAGAATAATCTGAGCCTGAGGCATTAAGATTATGAACCACAATTGAAGGAAAAACCATCAACCACTCCTCCGAAAATAACATCCTGTCGAGCTTCTTTGACACGTGCCCCACTTGCCGAGAGCCTCCACAAGTAAATTCTAATCCCACTGTAGAGGCTTTATCTAATTTTGCCGCCGAAATAAAAGAATTAAATTCATTAATAGGGAGTTGGTGTGGCACCGAAGTTCCCTTATATTTAGACATTTGTCGAATGACATTAAAGTCTCCTGCAACAACCCAGCGCAGGTGTGGTTTAGTGCTGCGCAACTGAAGAAGGTTAGCCCAGAGTTGATGGCGATCTATACAGCGACAGCTTGCATATACAATAGTTAATAGGAAAGAACCCTCCAATTGAGGATGTTCTACAAGAAAAGAACCAAATTGCCCATTATCGAGTAAAGGAGTAAAAGAAATCCCACGGCGTCCAAAAAGCCAAATCTTCTCAGATGTCGAATCAAAACCCATCTTTAACTGAAAATGTTGATGATATTGGCCCAATCTGGCCCGTGTCCTCTTAATATTTTCTTATAGTGGCCCGTTACACTTGGCCCAGTATCCCAGCCGGCCCATCTCTTCTTTTTCCCTTATACCCGGGCATTGCCCTAGGGTTTGAGGAGGGCAGTCATTTTTCTTTGTGAAGTCTCGGACGTTTTCTCTGGTCTTCATGACTTTTCCTCTCCAGAAGAAACTAGGGTTTCTCCTTTTGTGGTGGACTTCCGCTGTCACTTTTCTCTCTATCGGTATTAAGGATTAGTTCCTTCTTCCCGGTGTGTTGAGGCAGAGAAGAAGAGGAGAAGGGCTCTGGAGAAGGCTGGGCTGAGTAGTTCGAGAAGCCGATCGTCCAAGGTGGCCGACATAATAGAGGATACTCCCTCGTGGAGCTTGTGGAGGCCGGAGATCTGAGCTGACGCTGGAGGTTTGATAACCAGACCGCAGTGGAGAAGAAGCAGAAAGTCGGAGCTATCCTTCCACCTAACAGTGGTATCAGAGCGACAGGGTACCTCAGCTCTCACCGCGCTCGCCGGGAATCGCCTGGAGTAGCAGAAAGGTCGCGCCTTTCACCGGGAGTTCGACAATCGCGACCGGTCTCTACCCAGATCTAGAAGCGCAGCAGGTAGGTCGGGATACCAAACGTGGTTCCCGCTCAGGTATTGTTTTCTAAACATCCTGGAGTACCGGAGTGCCACCGGAATTTATTTTATATATGGTTTTGACTGTTGGGATACCAAGGAGTTTATCCCCGCTCAGGTATTGCATTCTAAACATCCTGGAGTATCGGAGTGCCACTGGATTTACTTTTCTCTGGATTTGTCCTGGCTGTTGTATTATCTTCTGAATCTGCCTTGACTGTTGTGATTCTTTGGATTTGCCTTGACTGTTTACATTTCTGGAGTACCGGAGTGCCACTGGAGTTTTTTTTTTTTTTTGTATACCATGTTTTTGTACTGACCCTGCAGGGCTGGCTGTCGGGATTACCCGATAACCCCCCAGGTATGACCCTTGCGCCCTTCTGTGTCTGGTGTTGAGCATGCTGGCTTAGGGTTGAGATTGGTACCAAAAACAGTGTATTTCTGGGATATTGTGTTGTCTCAGTGAACTTCTGTGTGAATTTACCTGAATTTGTGTCAACTTAGTGAATTTTACCTGATTGAGTGAACCTGTTTCTCTAAATCAAAGCTCTGAATATTGCTTGATGTTGTGTTTCCAATATCTTGCGTGTATTTACTGTTCAGTAAAGTCGAGTCCAGGGCTAGAAGGGAGCCCTGCCGGTCACAGAAGTTGGCTTTGGAACTGTGTGGCCCTTTTAGTTTTCCCTTAGTGTGTGCTTGTGTGTGCATTGCGGTCTGTGATGGCTGTCAATCAGTGTGCCAATCAGTATGGTCTATTGCCCTTTAATGGGAAAACTGATTTTGATATCTGGAAACAGAAAATTAAATGTGTTTTAATTCAACAGAAAGTGTTTAGAGCTGTAACTGGTAATTTTCTTGATAATGAGGATAAGAACATGTAGAATGAGATGAATGAAACTACCTGTTCCACCATATACTTGAACTTATCTGACTCTGTGCTTAGAAAAGTAGGTATTATGGAATCTGCAAAGGAACTGTGAGATAAACTTGATGATTTGTATACTGATACTTCTCTTCCTAGAAAGTTGTTTTTGCTTGAAAAGTTCTTTCGTTTTAAACTGGATTTATCTAAGGATATGGATGAAAACTTGGATGCCTTTAATAAACTGGTTCAGAATATTAAAGTGGCTAGTGACAAACACATTGATGACTACACTCCTATTGTTTTGCTTAATGTCATACCTGATTCTTATAATGATGTCAAATATGCTATTAAGTATGGCAGGGATGAAATTACACTTGACATTGTTGTAAATGGCTTAAGAAGTAAAGAACTGGACTTGAAACACAATAGGGGTAGTAGTAATCAGAGTAAAGACTCAGGAGAAGCTTTGTTTGTCCGTGGTAGATCTAAAAGTAGGTCTAAACACTCCAAGAAGAATAACCAAGATAAATCTGGTAAACAAGCTAAAAAGAATAGGCATAAGTCCAAGAAGAGAGTATGTTACAATTGTGGTAATCCAGGACACTATATCAAGGAATGCCCAAACCCTAAGAAACCTGAACTTGCCAATGTTGTTTCTGAAAAGAAAGTGCATGAAGATGTCTTTATGGTTTTTGATGTTGTTAACTCTGTGTTAAGCAAAATGCCTGAGAATGAATGGTTGATTGATTCTGGCTGTACTTACCATATGACTCCTTTTAAAAAACTGTTTACTTCTTATGAAATTTGTTATGGTGGCTATGTGTCTTTGGCTGATAGTAAAAAGTGTAAGGTGCATGGGATTGGTAATGTATGCCTTAAATTTGACAATGGAACTGTATTTACCATGAAGAATGTGAGACATGTTCCTGATTTATGTCACAACCTTTTTTCAGTTGCTGCACTATAAAGTAGTGGGTTTGAAGGGAAATGGGGAAATGGTTGCATGAAAATTCTGAAAAACTCTCTTGTTTTATTCAAAGCACAGAAAGCGAATAACCTGTATATTTACCATGCTGTTCCCTTATCTGAATCTCTGAATGTTGTGTGTCATGACATGTCTATTTTGTGGCATAATAGACTAGGGCATATGAGCAACAAAGGGTTAAATATAATGCAGAAATCTGGTTACTTTGGTAATGACTCTGTGTCTTCTGTGCCTTTCTGTGAAGCTTGCATGTTAGGAAAACAGCATAAAGTTAGCTTCCCTGTTTCTGCATATCCTAAAATGACTAAGTGCTCTTCTGTGCTTGAATATGTGCATGCTGATGTGTGGGGTCCTGCTAGTATCCCTTCCCATGGTGGGAAGAGATATTTTCTGTCCATTATAGATGATTTCTCTAGGAAAGTCTGGATCTGTCTCCTAGAGCATAAATCTGAAGTCTATAATAAGTTTAGTGAGTGGAAAACCTTAATTGAAAACCAGACAAATTGTAAGGTTAAAACACTTAGAACTGATAATGGATTGGAATTATGTAATAAAGAAATGGACCAACTCTGTGTTAATAGTGGGATTAGAAGGCATAAAACTGTGCCCTATAATCCTCAGCAAAATGGTGTTGCTGAAAGAATGAATAGGACACTCTTAGACAAGGTTAGAAGCTTGTTAGCTACCTCAGGTCTGTCTAAGAAATTTTGGGGTGAAGCAATTCATACTGCTGCCTATCTGGTAAATAGGTCACCCTCTGTTCCCTTAGGGGGAAAATATCCTGAATCAGTGTTTTGTGGAAAACCACTGGATCTGTCCAACCTTAGGGTATTTGGGTGTGCAGCATATGTACACCAACAATCTGATAAATTGGATTCTAGGTCTAAGAAATGTGTTTTCTTAGGATATCCTGAAGGTGTAAAAGGATATAGGTTGTGGGATAGAAACCAAATAGGTTTTAAGGTGGTCATTAGCAGGGATGTCATTTTTAATGAATCTGATTTTCCATGTTTAGTTAGTCCTGTGTCTGATTCTGTTCCTGAGAACACTCATATTGAGGTGGAGTCCAGGACTATTGCTGCTAATCATTTGCCTGAATTTCCTGATAACCCTGATGAGAATTTGCTGTCTGAAAATTCTAATGACTGATGATAATTGTTGCCTGAATCTGAATTAACTTAGCAGGATATTAGTACCACCCATAGTGAGGTGGAGCGTCCTAATAATCATGAAAATGAACCTGAATTTTCTGATATGTCTGCTGAATCTGAATCCCATAGTAACAGTGAAATACATGAATAGAATTTGGAGCATAATTCACCTAATTTGAGTAACTACCAACTTGCTAGAGATAGAAGTAGGAGAGCTATCAAGAGAATTGCTGATAGTATGCCTGATTTTGCCTTCCATGTGCATGATACTTCTCTCTTTGCATTTTCTGTGTTTGAAACCTTGGAACTGAATGAACCTAAAACCTACCAGGAAGCACATAAGTCCAAGGAGTCCCAACAATGGCTCAGTGCCATAAAGAGTGAAATAGACTCCTTGAAGGTTAACCAAACCTGGACTTTAGTGCCTCTGCCAACTAACTGTTTTGTGGTAGAATGTAAGTGGTTGTTTAAGGTTAAAGAAGAACCTGAAAATGTTAGGTTTAAAGCTAGGTTAGTTGCCAAGGATTTCACACAAAAAGAAGGTGTAGATTACTCTGAAATTTTTGCTCCTCTTGTTAAATTCACTACTATTATAATGATGCTTGCTCTTGTTGCTCATCATAATTGGGAGATGAAGCAAATGGATGTTACTACTACTTTTCTGCATGGTGAATTAGATAAGAAAATTTATATGACTCAACCTGAAGGATTTGTCGATCCTAAGAAACCTGATTATGTGTATTTGCTTAGGAAATCACTGTATGGACTTAAACAGTCCCCTAGACAGTGGAACATCAAATTTGATAACTGCATGTCTTCCTTGAAATTTCAGAAATCTGTTTGTGATCATTGCTTGTATTTTAAGGATACTGCCACTGAACCTGTATTCTTGATGATCTATGTTGATGACATGTTAATTATCAGTCCTTCTCTGGATGCTATTGTGAATGTTCAGAAATGCCTGTGTGATAGTTTTTCCATGAAAGACCTAGGTGATGCAAAAAGAATTCTAGGCATTAATATTGTAAGGGACAGGAGTAAGTTTACTTTGATCCTGAATCAGACCTCTTATATTGAAAAAGTGTTGAGTAAATTTAATATGCTTAGCGCTGCTCCTGTAAATGTTCCTTTAGCTTCCCACTTTGTGTTAAGTAAGGATCAGTCCCCTAAAACTGATCCTGAAATTGAGAAAATGAAAACTTTGCCTTATTCCAGTGCTATTGGGTCAGTTATGTATCTCATGGTGAGCACTAGATGTTGGAACTAGGCATGCATAATTTCCTAAATTATGCTACGGAATAGCCTAAATTCTATGGAATCGGGTCTTACCCTTGAAGCGTAATCGGTTGTGCAGTCGCCTGGCTCCTTTGAGAAGATAGCGTTCACCAACAATTCACGTGAATTGTCTCTACGATCTTGCACCGGAGCCTATCAGAATTGGTGCTAGCCAAAAATTGTTGCCTGCAAAAGAGAAAACATTTTTCTCTCTGGGGAAGAGTTTTTGGAAGAGTCTGTACTGAAGTCTGTTCTATTTTTTTTTAAAATCCTTTTCAAACGTCTTTTAAAACCAATTCTGTTAAAAAAAACTTTAACAGACTCCCAGATACTTCTCTGATTTGAGAAGTATCTGTTTTAATAATAATTAATTAATTATTTACTGAGTTGGGTTTAACCAACACCATGGATCAACCCATTGATCCATGGATCAGGCTGATGGGTCAAGAACCTCAATTCACAATTAGGTCCCTTGATTTGTCAGCCCAATTCAATTCTCCTAGGTAATTAATTAACTCTTAATTAATACCATAATACTCTTCAATAATATTTAATTAAACTATTTAATTAAATATTATCAATTTAAGTATAACTCTTATACTTAAAACAGCCAATTTAATTAATTCTGAATCATTGAACTCACTTATGTGCGATCCTGTAGGCCCATTCCAAATTGACAATGAATAAATTAATATCATTAATTAATCCATAAATCATTAGTGGTCTCTAGCAAGACATAATGACTACACAATTCAGAACGGAGGGTCGAATGGTGATTCAACACAACCTTCCGAGTATACTACGTAATGTCCTCTACACTGATATCCAGTTTAGCATAAGGCATGGAACCAATCATCCTTATATAGCTAAACGTTTTACTTGATCTCTTAGTGACACTGAACTTAATCAAGCAAATGATAACCCTTATCATTTCTTGGGCACGTCCATGCACTTCTCAGTTCACTATCAAGCGGCTATGATATCATCTCTCATTTAAGAGAGACTTGTAGTCCCATCACTTCACCTACATACCTTAGCGTGACTCATAGTGTACCCAATCATACCCATACTTGGCAACCTGTTATGGTCCCGTTAGGCATATGTCAAAGCACACTCTAATTCACCTAAGACTATGCAGTGATTTCTGGTCTAAGGATCCTCGTACGAGTACTACTCAAAAGAATCACTCATGATCTAACAGTCCATGGAGTGTTTCTTTTGGCGGATCGATTTCATGAAATTCAATATGCACAAGAATGTAATTTCATGAAATTAACTCATCAGATAAATAATCAATCAAACGACAAATGTCTTGTTTACATAAATAACCCTCAAATTTTATTTACATAAATAGCCCTCAAAAGGGCACATACACCAACAATCTCCCACTTGCCCGTTGAAGGGCTATGTCCTAAACTGTTTAAGACCAAGCTCTATTACATGTCTATCAAACTTTGACTGTGGTAGAGCTTTTGTGAGAGGATCTGCTACATTGTCTTGCATACTTTCACATCTCATCAATCAATGATCTCTCGGATGAGGTGAAACCTTCTGAGTATATGTTTGGTTTTCTGGTGTGACCGAGGCTCCTTAGCTTATGCGATGGCCCCGTTATTGTCACAGAAAAGTTCTATCGGATCTTGGATACTCGGTATCACTTCGATGTCTAACACGAACTTTCTCAACCAAACAGCTTCCTTTGCAGCATCTGATGCAGTAATGTACTCAGACTCTGTTGTAGAATCGGTTGTTGTATCTTGCTTTGAGCTTTTCCAACTTATTGCACCGCCATTCAGACTAAACACGTAGCCTGATTGTGACTTCATGTCATCTTGATCTATTTAGAAAGCAGCATCAGCGTAACCTTGTACAATGAGCTGTTCTTGTCCTCCATACACTAGCATTAATCCTTTAGTTCTTCGTAAGTACTTTAGGATTGCTTTGACTGCAGTCCAATGATCTGTTCCTGGATCTTGTTGGTATCTGCTAGTCATGCTCAGTGCATGTGCGACATCCGGGTGGGTACATAACATGGCATACATGATAGATCCTATTGTCGAAGCATATGGTACTCTACTCATTGTATCCCTCTCCTCTCTTGTTGAAGGACCTTGGTTCTTCTTCAAGAGAAGGCCATGTCTAAATGGTACCTTACCATTTTTGGAGTTAGACATATTGAATCATTTCAATATCTTGTCTATGTACCCTTCTTGACTTAGTCCAAGAAGCCTTTTTGACCTATCTCTATAGATCTTGATACCTAGTATCATTTCGGCTTCTCCTAAGTCTTTCATAGAAAATACAGTCCCCAACCATTGTTTGATGTCTTTCATCATGGGAATGTCATTTCCTATGAGTAGGATGTCGTCCATATATAGGACAAGGAAAACTATCTTGCTCCCACTAACCTTCTTGTAAACACAATGCTCTTCTTCGTTCTTTATGAAGCCGTAACCTTTTATTGCCTCGTCAAAATGAAGATTCGAACTCCGAGATACTTGCTTTAGTCCGTAGATGGACCTCTAAGCTTGCATACACAATTTGGATGCTCTTGATCGATGTATCCCTTGGGTTGTTTCATGTAAACATCCTCGAGTAGGTTTCCATTTAGGAAAGCCGTCTTAACATCCATCTGTCATATCTCATAGTCATAATATGCAGCTATGGCGAGCATAGTCCGAATAGACTTGAGCATTACGACAGGGGAGAAGGTTTATCATAGTCTATACCATGAGTCTGTCTGAAACCTTTAGCCACTAGTCGTGCCTTGAAGATCCCGCCAGGTTTTAACTTGAAAATCCACTTGCAATCGACAACCTTTGCCTAAACAGGAGGGTCAATCAAAGTCCACACTTTATTGTCCCTCATGGATTGCATTTCAGATTCCATGGCTTGTAGCCATTTATCCGAATCTGGACTTTCTAAAACCTGTTTGTAGTTCACGGGCTCATTAGAGTCCGTCAAGATCAAATCTTGATCGTCAGTCATGAGAAATCCATATCTCTCGGGTTCATGACGAGATCTACTAGACCTTCTAGGTTCTTGTGTTGTTGACTCAGGCTGCTCATCTTCATGAGTTTCCATGTCAACTTCCATCTGAGTTTCTATAGATCGTTCTATATTCTCTTGTGGTTCTGGAACTTCTCTGAGTTCTATTCTACTCCCACTATCTTTTTTGTAGAGAAAGTCTTTCTCTAAGAAAGTGGCACCTCGAGCAACAAACACTTTGTTCTCAGTTGGATTGTAGAATTGATATCCTTTTGTTTCCTTAGGATATCCCACAAACAGGCATTTGTCAGTTTTAGGTTCAAGCTTACTACTTTGTAAACGCTTTACATGAGCTTGACAACCCCAAACTCGTAGATATGACATATATGGTTTTTGACCCATTCACATCTCATATGGAGTCTTATCTACTGCCTTAGATGGAATACGATTTAGTAAGTAGGCTACTGAAAGGAGGGCATAACCCCAAAAGGACATAGGGAGAGTCGCTTGGCCCATCATAGATCGAACCATATCTAATAAGGTCCGATTCCTCCTCTCGGATACACCATTCCATTGAGGTGTTCCTGGTGGAGTCAGCTGTGAAACAATTCCACACTGTTTTAGATAGCCATCAAACTCATCACTAAGGTATTCACCTCCCCGATCGGAGCGAATAGTCTTAATCCTTCTATTTAACTGATTTTCTACTTCATTTTTAAACTCTTTGAACTTTTCAAAAGTTTCATTTTTATACCTCATTAAGTAGACATAACCATATCTACTATAGTCATCGGTAAAAGTCACGAAGTACTCAAATCCACCTCTGGCTTGTGTGCTCATTGGTCCACATACATCTATATGTATTAGAGCCAATAGCTCACTAGTCCTCTCGCCTTTCTTGTTGAAAGGGCTCTTCGTCATTTTGCCTTGCAAACAGGGTTCACATGTGTCATATGATTCGAAATCAAATGACCCAAGCACTCCATCCTTATGAAGTCTTTGAACTCGCTTCTCATTTGTATGGCCTAAACGACAATGCCACAGATATGTTGGACTTAAATCAGATTGAATTAATTTGGCTTTCTTTTCAATGTTATAAACCGGTTTCTCTTGGGTCAAATCCAAGATATATAGGTCATTGCACAAATTTGCAACTCCGTATAAAACATCTTTTTGATATAAAGACAACGAATTATTACCAATAATAAAACGAAATCCTTTAATATCCAAACAAGAAATTGAAATAATATTCCTACTCATAGTAGGTACATAATAACAATTCTCTAAAACAATGTTTAAACCGGAAGGCAAAGACAAAATGTAATCTCCAACTTCAACGGCTGCAACTCTTGCCCCGTTGCCCACTCGGAGATCTACTTCGCCTTTCTTTGTCATCCTTCTATTTCTCAGTCCCTGCACATTAGTACAAATGTGAGCCCCACATCCGGTATTTAATACCCATGAGGTGGACATAGAAAGATTAATTTCAATAACAAAGATACCTGAAGCCGAAGGATTCTGTTTCTTCTCTTCAAGAAACAACTTGCAGTTTCTTCTCCAATGCCTCTTTTGATTGCAATGGAAACATACCGCATCCTTCTGAGCATTTTTCTTAGCAGGAGGAGTTTGAGGCTGAGCCTTAGGAGCAGTCTTACTGCGAGGCTTCTTGTTTTCAGCAACTTTTGCCTTGCCTTTAAACTTTCTCTTGGTGCCCTTACCTTTTTCTACAACAAGAACTGGCGTTACCTTCCGAAGGGTTTGCTCAGTATTTTTAAGCATTCCATAGAGCTCAGGAATCGTCCTCTCCATGTTATGCATGTTGTAGTTTACCACAAAATCATTGTAATCATCAGGCAGTGAAGCCAAGATGATGTCAATGGCTAACTCTCTAGAAAGAGGTGTATTTAATCTCTCTAAGGTATCAATATACCCCTTCATCTTGATCAAATGCGTGCTTACTGACGAACCCTTCGCCATCTTGCACGAGATCAATGCTTTTATCGTAACGAACCTTTCGTTACGGGCTTGTTCACGGAACATTTCCGTTAGTGACACATAAATTTGGAACGCTTCCGAATTCATGAATTGTTTCTGAAGCTCGCCTGACATAGTCGCGAGCATCAGACACGTCACGTCATCGGAATCGCTTTTCAGCTTTTCCCATGCTCGTTGAACAGCAGCCGTAGCATTTACAGGTGGTTCAGGTAAAGCAGCGTCCAAGATATTTAGCTTCCTTTCTTGTTTGAGAACAATTCTCAAGTTTCTTTCCAATCTAAAAAGTTTGGACCAACAAGTTTTTCTTTGTCCAAAATGCTTCTTAGAGTGAGATTAGATGTATTAGTGCTAGTAGATGCCATTTCTACAAAAGAAATATGCAAAACATTAGAATGAGTTTTAAAATATTTTCCACAGTAGCCAAAATTGAAATCCCAAACAATTTTGTGTTGGTGCTAGATTGTGGGCCGAAAATCCACAAAGAGTCAACCCCAGTCTTGCTTTGGCAAGTATCGTAGGGATTGGGCTCTTTTGGTAGGCAACGTTCAAATCACATCCCTATGTAATTTAACGATTTCCAATTACATCACTATGCAACTTTTCGATGATAGGATGAACATTCCAAATGTTTGATATCATCCTATCTTTGCAAAATTAATCCCTAGTCAACTTAACGGGTCAAGCTAGGATTAATTTTCCCAAGTTAAACCATCCCTCAAGGCATCACATCAATAGACACCCACACAGTTTTTCCATAACAAGTGGTAGTGATAAAGTTGAGCATCTAATACCCAAACAGTTTTTCTACTCATTAATGGTAGTGATAAAGTTGGGCACTATTATGTAACAACCCGCCGCACGAAGAAAACCTGAGGCCCTTGGGCTCTCCAAGTCCACCAGACGTTCAACGCTCTAGCGGGCCCTCAAGTATGGAAGCAAAATCTTGGGTTTTTGGGATTTTATATTTTGAACGGCTTAACATGCATTGTCGTTTTCATTCATTCACAAAACATAAGATTGCGAAAATGCAATAAATTGGGCTCTAATCTATTACAGGGCCTTTTAACAAAAAAAAAAAAAAAAAACTTCTTTTGGGCCTCCATTTTGGGCTTCCGTTCCTGGGCTCCACCATGGACTCCTTTGGAACCTCCTTTTTGGGCCTAACTATTACATAATTATTTAATAGGCACACGGGCCCAATTTTAAAATGGCTCACAGGCCCAAAAATTTAAATAATAAATTTTAAGCCCAATTCATGCATAGAAAAACACACAAATACATATGCTTCATACAAGCCAATTTTATTAAGCCGAATTATTTAATTAGGGATTGTGTAACTCTTACACTATTAAAATTGATCGTGTCATGATCAATTTTAATCAATCTCATGTTCATTCATTTTAATCGAATGATGCAAGAACATACCAATAATGCGTGCAATTATTTAAACACTTTAAATAAATAACACATTATTTGGAAAATGAATAACAAAAACATAATAATTAATTAACTAATCTTATTAATTAATTATTTATTTATTTATTCATTTAATTATCTAATTTTATTAAGATAATTTTTCTAATTTTAAAATTTAAATATTTCGAATTATCCTAATCTCATTAAGATAATTATTCAAAATTCTAAATTTTAAAATTCTATAGGATAAGAATTAAATCTAAATCTAATCCTATCTTATCATAATTTAAAATCTGATAATATCTTTTAATTTATCCTAAATCATAAATTAAGATTTTATCAAATTTTAAAATTCAGAAAGATTAAATTTTTCTGAAAATTTTGAGGCAAATCTGTAATTTACAAAACCTCTCGGGCTAGGGTTTTAAGGTTTAAAACTTCTGGGGTTGTTTTGCAAATTTTTAAAACAATTTTAAAAGGCTGGCATTTCCGGGATTATGGAGTGCGGCGGGGGCAATTTGGTCATTTCACCCAATTAGGGCACCAGCCTCCCGCCGCCTCCTTTCTTCTCCGACAAACATACCATCGGGTTACAGGCCGGCATCCTCGAATCCCGGCGACACTCACCGTTCATCTCATCCGGCTCGGTTCAGACCGATCGTCGTCTCTCCGTCGCTGCAATCTTTCGGCGACCAGAACATTTCCGGCCCCGATGGAGATTGACCAGCTGCGATTTGGAGAAGAAGAGCCCAGACGCGAACCCAGCGACCGCTTCGATGAAACCGAAGCAGCCCGCCAACATGGATTCCGTCTTCGCCGGTTTTCGGACGACCCAACACCTGCAAATCAAAACGAAAAAAAAAAACACAGCAGCCCAGCAACCAAAATTTCTGAAAACTAAAAATTGGACGGAACCATTCCGACCAGCCCGTTTTCCCAGCGAGGAAAACCCAGTTCCCGTGGCCAATTTCCGACAATGAAATATAAACCAAAATGAAATCCAAGTTCTGGCGAATCCAATTGAACCCAAAACTTTCAAACCCCAGCAGTGTTTGTTTCGAAAATCAGTAACGGTAATACCAAACCAGAAACAAGTTTTGAAAACCCAAACAACACAAAATCGTTCCCCATTAATAAAAGAACAAAAAGCACAGGAAAAATTCAGGCAAAAAAACAATTTTTTTTTCATTTGCGATTTCCGGCGAACTTCCGGCCGGCCGGAACACCTTTCCGGTGACCATTCCCAGAAAACAGGTGACAGCAAGCATCTTATGTTTTCTTTTCTTTTCAAACGTTTTTTCAAGAAAGAAAAACTTATACCCGCTTCTAAACTCTTTTGTTTCAATTAAAACATTTTTAATTAAAACAAAATTAACCTATGGCTCTGATACCACTGTTGTGACTAGGCATGCATAATTTCCTAAATTATGCTACAGAATAGCCTAAATTCTGTGGAATCGGGTCTTACCCTTGAAGCGTAATCGGTTGTGCAGTCGCCTGGCTCCTTTGAGAAGATAGCGTTCACCAACAATTCACTTGAATTGTCTCTACGATCTTGCACCGGAGCCTATCAGAATTGGTGCTAGCCAAAAATTGTTGCCTGCAAAAGAGAAAACGTTTTTCTCTCTGGGGAAGAGTTTTTGGAAGAGTCTGTACTGAAGTCTGTTCTTTTTTTTTTAAAATCCTTTTCAAACGTCTTTTAAAACCAATTCTGTTCAAAAAAACTTTAACAGACTCCCAGATACTTCTCTGATTTGAGAAGTATCTATTTTAATAATAATTAATTAATTATTTACTAAGTTGGGTTTAACCAACACCATGGATAAACCCATTGATCCATGATTAGGCTGATGGGTCAAGAACCTCATTTCACAATTAGGTCCCTTGATTTGTCAGCCCAATTCAATTCTTCCTAGGTAATTAATTAACTCTTAATTAATACCATAATACTCTTCAATAATATTTAATTAAACTATTTAATTAAATATTATCAATTCAAGTATAACTCTTATACTTAAAACAGGCAATTTAATTAATTCTGAATCATCGAACTCACTTATGTGCGATCCTGTAGGCCCATTCCAAATTGACAATGAATAAATTAATCTCATTAATTAATCCATAAATCATTAGTGGTCTCTAGCAAGACATAATGACTACACAATTCAGAACGGAGGGTCGAATGGTGATTCAACACAACCTTCCGAGTATACTACGTAATGTCCTCTACACTGATATCCAGTTTAGCATAAGGCATGGAACCAATCATCCTTATATAGCTAAACGTTTTACTTGATCTCTTAGTGACACTGAACTTAATCAAGCAAATAATAACCCTTATCATTTCTTGGGCACGGCCATGCACTTCTCAGTTCACTATCAAGCGGCCATGATATCATCTCTCATTTAAGAGAGACTTGTAGTCCCATCACTTCACCTACATACCTTAGCGTGACTCATAGTGTACCCAATCATACCCGTACTTGGCAACCTGTTACGGTCCCGTTAGGCATATGTCAAAGCACACTCTAATTCACCTAAGACTATGCAGTGATTTCTGGTCTAAGGATCCTCGTACGAGTACTACTCAAAAGAATCACTCATGATCTAACAGTCCATGGAGTGTTTCTTTTGGCGGATCGATTTCATGAAATTCAATATGCACAAGAATATAATTTCATGAAATTAACTCATCAAATAAATAATCAATCAAACGACAAATGTCTTATTTACATAAATAACCCTCAAAGTTTATTTACATAAATAGCCCTCAAAAGGGCACATACACTAACACTAGACCTGACATTGCTTATGCTGTCAGTTGCTTGAGCAGATACATGTCGAACACTGGATTGCCTCACTGGAATGCTCTTAAATGGTTGCTTAGATATTTGAAATCCTCTGCAAACCATGGCTTGTTTTTCTCTAAATGTGCTCAGGGTATTCAGCTAGATGTTTATGTAGATTCCAATTTTGCTAATGATAGAGACAACATGAAATCTACTATTTCCTATGTGTTTACTTTGTGTGGTTTTTGTATTAGCTGGAAATCTCAATTGCAGTCTATTGCTGCACTGTCCACAACTGAGTCTGAATATGTTGCTGCTACTGAAGCTTTTAATGAAGCCATTTGGCTTAAACGTATTGTGTCTGAAATTGGTTTTCTAAAAGGAAATGTCACTGTTTTCTCAGATAGTCAATCTGCTATTCAGTTATGCAAAAATCCTGTTTTTCATGATAGGACCAAACATATAGATGTTAGGTTCCACTTCATTAGGGATATTGTTAAGACTGGTGACATTAAACTAGAAAAAATTCCATCACAATTCAATCCTGCTGATATGGGTACAAAATGTTTGCCTGTTGAGAAACTGTTATCTTGCAAACGTATTTTGCATATAAATCCTGGATGACTTCTTCGTGTGCCTGTTTACTGCTTGTAGTTTACCTACTCGGTGCTAGTTAACTACATGATACTCTTGTGAACTTTGTGTTTTTCTTGTTGAATAACCTGCTTTGTGCTTGTTATCAGTTTCTTTGTGATTCACCTTTGTGTGTCGAGTATTTTCTTTGTGATGTACCAGGCAAAATCAGCGATGATGTATCTCCATACGGCCATATTCCTTACATCTGAAAGTTGTGCCATCTTGGACCACATAAGGTGGAGAATGTTGATGATATTAGCCCAATCTGGCCCGTGTCCTCTTAATATTTTCTTGTAGTGGCCCGTTACACTTGGCCCAGTATCCCAGCCGGCCCATCTCTTCTTTTTCCCTTATACCCGGGCATTGCCCTGGGATTTGAGGAGGGCAGTCATTTTTCTTTTGTGAAGTCTCGGCCGTTCTCTCTGGTCTTCGTGACTCTTCCTCTCCAGAAGAAACTAGGGTTTCTCTTTTTATGGTGGACTTCTGCTGTCACTTTTCTCTCTATCGGTATTAAGGATTAGTTCCTTCTTCTCGGTGTGTTGAGGCAGAGAAGAAGAGGAGAAGGCTGGGCTGAGTAGTTCGAGAAGCCGATCGTCCAAGGTGGCCGACAACATAGAGGATACTCCTTCGTGGAGCTTGTGGAGACCGGAGATCTGAGCTGACGCCGGAGGTTTGATAACCAGACCGCAGTGGAGAAGAAGCAGAAAGTCGGAGCGATCCTTCCACCTAACAGAAAAAAATCTATCGGATCAGATGACACCATAGGCTCAAACAATCCCATAATAGATACATTATAACAAGTAGTTAAAAAACGAAACCTACGACTTATCGGAGGAGAAGCAATCCCCCGAACATTCCACATCATTGCAGTAATCATCGGAATTTAGAGGGGGGCTGAACATTGCGCCTTACGGATCGGCGGGGATTACCTACTTTTATTCCAGTATCTAGCTTCTTCTCAAATCCTTTCTTAGGATGACCCCTCCTGGGCCTCACTTCTTGAAACCCATCTAACAAAAGATTTGGCTCTGGCTCAGATTGAACTCCTGAATAATAGTTCTTCGTCTCTTCCCAATCTGCGCCAGAGTCCAAAGCAGCGTGTGGGGCTTCCAGAGCTGGCGGCAAGGAAGGCCGCTCTAAACCCGTCGGGGGTATAAGATGAGGAGGTGGTGGAATCTCCAGACTTTCACTAATCTCCAATGCCAAGCGATCAGAATCCGAAACAATCCGTGGATTCTGCTTCTCTGCAGCACAATGTTGAGATTTCGGAATTACAACTGTCTGGGGCAACTCATGCAAGGATTCTATTGGAGAATAAACATCCTGCTGCGGCAGTACTAAAGGATCAGTTCGTGTGTTTTCAGGTTCCGTAACATGCTCTGGAACATGGGGATGAACTTCCCGCCATAAAAATTCCGGGAGTGGCTTCGTAGCCGTGGGAATGGCCGATTTCTCTAAGATAGATAAACCTCATGAACTCTCTTCAATACGTGGCTGCTCAATAAGGACTGGTTTGGGCCTATACTCTTGACGCACTACAAGTTGTTTCTGGGGCTGGCGAGGATTGCCCGATAGACCTTTCTTGCATTTCTTCTCCGTGTAACCAATCTTCCTGCACTCCCTAAAATACGATGGAATATATTCATATTCAAAGCTTTGTACGATATCTTTATCTACCCGGATTCTAATACTTGGTGGATGATCCGTTAATAAATCCAATTCAACACAGAATCTGGCCACCGACGGACGGGAGCCCCGCATTGTTGGCGTATCAATTTGGAGGGGCTTCCCTAAAAACTAGCAATTGAAAATAAGGCCGGGGTATTCATGTATTCAACTGGTAAGCCATGCACAGAAATCCAAACAGGGGCCACAGGGGGATCCTCTTCGAACTTAAAGTGGGGAGTTTGTATCCTCTTCGGAGAGTTTGTATCCTAAACTGTGTAAAGGTTACTAAAATAAAGTACATAACTATGTCACAAATTTTAATATCAAAGTGAAAGTTATGTTTTATATGCATTTTCCTACTTATGCATGTTTCTGTGAAATATTTTTGTTGATTTAGACAATGGATGTAATTACGTTTATCGCAACCCCCTTCTAGATTGTTCAAGTGCCAATGAAACTAGTGTCTCTAAGACAAAGTCCTATGAGGATGAATGGCAGAGATCCTCTTAGCCATGGTGATCTTAAATAAGAGGAGACGTAGTCTCAATAGCTACTTTGGAAAACTCTAGTGTTAGAAAGTTGACCTTACTTGTATGATTTGAATCTTTGTACTTGTGGCATATCAACTAGGCCCTAACGATTTCACATCCATTTGATTTGATGTACAATTTATATAATTTTATGCCTACTAGTGCTTAGAATCTTGCTTTAATTGTGCTCTATATGGTAATTTGTGGCGTGATTGGTGTAAATTGTAGGTTGGGGCATGTAAATTGTAGGTTGGGGTATGAGTATTGTTAATTTAAGTAAACCTTGAAAACATTGCAAGAAGAATGGATCAGGAAGAGAAAAAAAAAGAAAAAATAATAAGCAAAGAAGCAGTGAAGGGGCTGAAACCGCACTGTGTCGCGCACAAGTCTCGAGATGATAGCACGGTATAGGCGCGGGCTATTTAAAAAGAGAAGAAAAAAGAAATTTAAGTGAGACTAGTATTAATGACCAAAATAAAAGAGAGATCAATAATAGTATTGTCAAAATAGAAATTTAAGTGAGACTAGCATTGGTAACCAAAATAAAATAAGGACTAAAATCAAAATAATCCCTATCAAAGGGACCAAAAATATATTTAAGTCCTTTTCTAAAAAAAATAATAAAAACAAAAACACATGCACAAATAGCACCATTGAGTGGGTGCAAAATTTTGAGGTTTGGAAGCTAAACTTGATAAATTATTTTTATTAAAAGATAGTAAAAATTTCATCTGATGTTAAAATTTTACAATTCTTTACTTTGTGCCATAAATATTGAAGGAACTAAATATTATTGAAGTTAAATGCCATCCACGACAAAACACCAAAAAAAACAGAGTAAAAACCTCTTAAAATTTACTTTGTGCCACAATTATTATGTGTAAACTGCAACGTACAACAGACAGACTTGCAGGAATTAAATAATTAAGATCAACAATTCACGTCAGGATAAATAGACTTCATACCTAATCTATCAAGAGATTTTAAAAACAAAATAAACTTCATACCTATCACGAAGCAGCTCGGTTTTATGTATATGAAGCAGTGAAATAGCCGGCCAAAAACTTTTTATTTGTGTACAACTGATCTGCAATAGTATTGATCTTAACGGACCTGGCCATGGTTATCATATCATTCTGGGGGATGTTCACCATCTCCTAGTCCATAATCTGTCCATGGTAACATAGACTCAAGCAGTACAGCTATAGCATTTCTGTTTGTCAAATCACGGGGAGCTCGAGCATGAGCAGGTTGTGCCAGAACTTGCTGTTCATCATTCTGGCCGTCTCTAATCCTTGGATTCACAATAAAGTTCTGCAACTCATCAGGTGGCAGAGTCGGCACAGAATCGGAGAAATCTGGTACCAGAAGATGGCTATACCTGTCCAACCGGCAAGAAGAAAAAGGCTTGTAAATAGCGAATTTTCTCAGTAAAGGTGGATTATGAAACTAAGTTTCACCATCATTAGATTGTTACAGGAACAAGAGATATTAGCTATGATCATTAACAACAAACATATGGACTACTTACCTCGAAAACTCAATTTCCTTCAGCTAAGATCTAGGTAATAGTAAAATAAAGTATATAAGCTTAAACAAGTCACTAAGCTATATGGTACTCACTCATTTTTCTCAGAAGAGAATGCCTCTTTTCTGACGCAGATCCAATCATTTGCATCACTTTTGTTGTCTTTCAGCATCGCAATTACTGCATGAGCGGAGTCCCGAAGAAGCTTTTGCAGCTCAGGAAGCCTCCATATAAGATAACTCCTTTCAACGTACAAATTGATCAAGTGATCCAACGATGGGCTTCCTGATTTCTCAGATTTAAAGAAACCATTCTCAAGTATTCGTGTCCAAACCTGGTCTTTCAAAGGCACCTTAGCTACTAATTTCTTCAAAACTGAAGGATGAAGCATCAAGGCTTGTTTCATTAAATCAGCTGAGGAAGCTTTTTCAGATCTGTTTTCTATATCCTCTGTGTGCTCCTTCTGTTCAAGATAATACCTACATACGGCTAGGGAATAAGAAAAATTTGGAAATAACCAAAGGGAGTTGTCACTTCCATATTCTTCAGAAAATTGTTCTAGCCATAAATGCTTCTCTGCTCGAACAGCATAGTAATCAATACAAAAGAGGGCCCCTACTGGATCATCTGAATCGAGAGAGAGTAATAGTTTGCAAATTTCAAGTGCAGAGCGGTGACAACCACGCCTATCCATGTTTTTCATGTGCATAAACAGCGTTGTGAAGAGTGCCTTGTTGGTGTCATGGCTATATTTCAATTGACAGTTACCCTGTAAGGGAGTAAACACTGGATGCCATGCACATTCAAAGGCATAAAGGCACTTTGCAACTGCATTTGCTGACATTTGATGTTCTCCTGAAAATTTGAAGTATTCTGCCAAAGTGATGAGTGAATCTATATGATAAGGATGGTACAACAAAATGCTTGTTACACCATTCAGATCATGAATAGCCTTTGCGGCTTCAAATGCTCTCTGAGCTTGGCTATAAGATGGTGAATGTACATACCTAAATAATAAGATGAAAAGAAAAAAATAGGTCATATTTGTTGGCTGATTCCAAATCTGAAAACACAATTTAACACATTAGAGGAAAGAATAAACAAGAGACGGATCTAGCAGAATAATACCAAGGTTAAGTTAACACTAGTTAGTTAAGGCAGCTAAACTCATGCAAGACGTGTAGCATCTTATATTCCAAATGGCAGACCTTACAATACTGGGTAAAATATTGTGAACAATATTCAACTGTCCTTTATATCACAATAAGGAAAAGCAGTTTACAGAGGAAATGTTTAGATTAAAAGATTGAAGTCGAGTTGAGCCTGAAAGAATAATTAGATACTCATATATGGTAATTTACGACACTTTTAGAGCCTTTTACAGCCACAGCTAGGACAAAACTGAGATAACATAGCCTTGTGGATTTCAATAACCTTACAATTATAATTTTGCGCACTTAGCTTACTTTGTTGTTAATCAAAATTTAAGCATCTAACCATTATGCATACATCTTAAAAATTATTGCAATAGAATACAAAGCAAAAAGAAGAGCAAACATCTAATCCTGCAATTCATCTGCCAGTAAACATAAGCATTAAAACACATTTAGGTTGCTACAGCTCTTCTACAATACTTTAAGAGTATATTCATCTACAGGGAACAACAAGCACTGCAACCCATCTAGATTGCTACAGATTGCTAGTTTACAGTTCTAATTTTAAGAGTACCAACAATATGATTCAAAAATGTATTTGATCTTTGCTATATTTAATAAGATTAAAACAAAATGAGATCTACCACCCCTTTTATGACCTGATAAGAAAATATACCTGAAGTAATTGACCCCATTACTACTTTCCAGAAGTTCCATAGACAATGATCCATCCCAACGAGGCCAGTGTTCAGATGTTGAAACAAGAATACTCTTCCTATGACTCTGACTTCCTCCTCGTCTACCAGAAAGCAAATGCCTAGAACTTCCAGCTTGTTGACCTCTTTCAAATGAATTCACTACCTTAGAGCCAAAGATCCTTCGCAGCTCATTTTCCGCAATAAGAAATTTTGGATCGATTTGTAGAATGGAGGGTTTCAACTGTTTCAACAAACTGTCCTTGCTGTTTGCCTTTGCACTCTTAGCTGTTCTACAAGATGAAGCAACATGCTCATGCTTAGAGGGACCAATTCCAATTGATAAATTCTCCAATGTCACATCAGAGGATTTTCCAAAATCCTCAGCATTTGATGGAAAATCTTCCTTGGGTTTCTTCTTTTTCTTCTTCTTCTTCGATTTACTATTGGATGCTGAAACTGGCTTAACAGAGGCTTTATCATTTGATTGTTGAATTTCATCTACACTTCCGTTTGCAGAATCAACAGAATTTACCAAGTCATCTCCCTGCATCAGAATCAACCATGTGATACAAAATTAAGGAAAAGGCACCGAAAGCCCTTTTCCACTCCAAACTTTCAGGAAGATCTTATAGAGTAAACCATTTGTTCCAACAGAAGATAAGTAGAGACTCTCAGGTATAAACTAAGCCGGAAACTAAAAATCACACAAAATGATAATAACAATTTTTTTTAGTGGTGACAAGTTCATTTGAATCTCCCAGTTCAAAGTGCAGAGGTTATAAACATGCTAATAGTTCAAAATGTTCTTGAAGCTGGAAGATCACAAAACTAAACCATCAAGAAAAGCATGCAGTTATTCTGCTTCTCTCCCACTCTACCTCAAACACTTCTCACCAAAGCGCATTTTAGTTCGTGCTTCCTAAGCAACCAAATTTTATTATATTGCACGCCAATAAGTCTGACTAAATCTAGAAACATGGCCACCAATTATAGGAGTACAAGCTAAGCCAGAGGGCACCACTCGAATGGTGCCTCTTAGGTAACGGCCAAACCTAAATTACCAACTAAACAAGCACGCAGATTTTCTGTTCCAAGTTTACCTCTTCAAATTAGATTGAAAACCTTACATTAATTTTCATGGATGTCAACAAAGAACATATTTTTCTGAAAAGAACTAACCAAGCAAACCATAATATGTTTGGACCAGCATAAGCCATCTTAAATGATTTACCATATATTCAGCAAGATAAATTTAGTGAGATACTCATCATCTAACAGGTGCTACACAAAGAATTCAAAAAAAAGCAAGTCCAAAAGACGGGTTCTCATTTAGGTCATATGGTACTATAGTACATTAAAGCATTAAAGGCGCAAAATTCTAACTCATTTAAGAATTAAGACTGTCAACCAATGCAGGAGGGAAAAAGACTACAAGTTATCAAAACAAAACAAACAGGAAAAAGAATTATACCTGAAAGGCATCACAACAAATTCTTTTGCAGAGAAATACAACATGAAATAATTGTGAGGAAATCAAACCTCATCCAAGTTTGGGTGATCATCATTGTCCTCATCATCTATGAGAAGATCAAAGGGATTTCTTGCTGGGGTAGAAGTGTCAGGGGATTCAGACTCATCCCCACTGTGAACCAGCTGCTGTTGTTCAGGTTCAGTAGCTTCTTGATCTCGCAAAACTTTCTTCAATAACCGAGCTGACATCCTATTCTCCAATCAAAATTGATCAATTTCTTATTGCCTGTCTACCGTACCGATACACATGGTAAGGAATCATGTCAATTAGTCCGAGGTAGAAACTCAAACAATAAAGTTATTTTAAAGGGATTCAAGAATTTATGATACAACTGATCAAGTTAACACAAATAAATCATGCTAAATGCTTAAATTTAGATAAATAACAAAAAGTAACAAACTAAAGCTTAAGGTGGTAAACGAAGGAATCTGACTTAACAACAGTAGGAGGAAATTAAACGCCTTCCCGAGATAGCACATTTGAAAGTATCCTTGGTAATTGGTGACAAAAAGCTTAGAGTTAGCTGAAGATATCCCTTCCAACACCAAATTAAAACTCCTTTTCATAATTGAAAGGATTCATCATAAAAATCTAATCACCCCCCTACAAAGACGTAAATATATTTATCGTCTGTCAAGAAATAAAATAATTTGTTTTTTAAAAGAAAAAAAAAACCCCTTATTTATTAGCTCAAATTTTCAATTTTATCAGCCCAACAGCCCACGGAAAAATCAACTCAGTATAGCACTAGCGGGCAATCTAAGTTGTCTAGATCATAAAATTTATCTTTTAAAAAGGAAATCCTGACCGCTGGGCGTAGCGAAAATTGCACAAATATAATCAAAATGTCCAAAATTAAACAACTACTTGAGCAGAAAGCGAAAAATATATTGAAGTTGAGGGGCATTAGGCCAGGGTGCTTACCGTCAGTTCAGTGGGTATGACTCCCGGAGCTTAGGACGATAGCAGGGAAAGTCGACGGTGGAGGTGACGAGCTTAGAGATTTTCAATTTCTTTTTACTAGCTTCTCTGCCCTGCGGTTTCGTGTGTTCGTTTTTGGCACTGATTTGGTTAGGGAAAACTTCGAAATTTTATAGGGTGGATTACATTTTCCTCCTTAAACTTTGGTTAAAATACAAAAAGCATCTTAAAATTCAAAAAATTACAAAAATAACTAAATAAATTTTCAGACTAAAACAACCTACTATTTAATATACATAAACCAAAACACCCTTATATTTTTTAGGCAAAATATACGAATTAAACAAGTCACAAACTGTACTTTTGGTGTCTTGTTTATAAATTCATCGGAATACACATTGTTCTCATATTTAGCTATTACATTTTTATTTTTCTGAAAAAATAAAAAAATTTCAAAACGAGGACATCTTGTTGGAGTGAAGGGAGTATTTTGATTCGGAAGGTAATTTGATAAATTAGTGTTAGCAAGAAGATTAATAAGAATGAGAACAAAAATGATAAGAGGTGAAAAAGTGGAAAAAATGAAATTATTCTTTTAAAATTTTTTAAAGTAAAAAAAAAAATAGAGGAGTTTTTTAAATTTTGTATATGCATACTGAATAGGCCTATTTCAAAGCATATTTACAAAATTGATTGATATTTATAAACACTATATGCATACTGAATAAGCCAATGTTTTTTGTATTTATAATTTTAATGATTAATTATAAAATGTTGTTAACATTCCCACATAATTTTCAAATTATTAAAATAAATTAGTTTGAAAGCAGATAATATAGAAGTCTCAAAAATGAAAAAAGAATTACTACCATGTTTTCTAAATCCTTCAAAAAGTTTTTATGAATTTTTAAACTTTTATTTCTACTATATGTTTGATAAAAATAATAGAATTATATGTAATTAATTCTATGAATAAGAAAGTCATAACATCGTAGAGTTTCTGAGTTTGAGTGTAAAAAAAATAAAAATAAGTAAATAGCATGGCAATGGTGGTATAATGGGTTAAAACCATACATCTATTTCTTTTTTTAAAGAGTAAATTTTAAAATTGATCACCATACTGTAGTCATTTCTGATTTTGGTCATTATATTTTGAAAATTATTTTTAAGATTATCATACTTTACTTTTCTTTTAAAAATGATCACTCCGTCAAGTTGGGCCGTTAACCCACTAATGGTCAACTTTTTTAGGGTTATTTTCATCTTTTCACTAACTTCTTAAATTAAAAAAGAGTAAACTATGAATTTGGTCATCATACTTTTCTAAAATCACGCTTTTGGTCATTTTATTTTAAAAATTATATTTGATGTTCTCATACTTTTATTTTTTTATTCAATTTTAGTCATTCAGTCTAAATGTTCCATTAAATCTCTAACGGCCATAATTTTTTTAGGGTAAATACGGAAAAACACACCCTATCATGCACGTGAAATTTTTTTTATTATTGATTATTTTTTTGCATCTCCGCCGTCAACACTCACACTCTTAAGGAGAATAAAACTTTTAGGGTCACGTGCATAATGGGGTAAGGGTGTGGGTGTTGGCTGCGGAGATTCAAAAAAATAATTAATACTAAAAAAAATTTCACGTGCATGATGAGGTGAGTTTTTCCGTATTTACCTTCAAAAAATTATGGCCGTTAGAGATTTAACGGAGCATTTAGACGGAATGATCAAAATTGAATAAAAAAATAAAAGTATGAGAACATCAAATATAATTTTTAAAATAAAATGACCAAAAACGTGATTTTAGAAAAGTATGATGACCAAATTCATAGTTTACTCTTTTTTTAATTTAAAGAGTTAGTGAAAAGATGAAAATAACCATAAAAGAAGTTGACCGTTAGTGGGTTAACAGCCCAACTTGACGGAGTGACCATTTTTTAAAAGAAAAGTAAAATATGATTATCTTAAAAATACTTTTCAAAATATGATGACCAAAACCAGAAACTATAAATATGGTGACCAATTTTGGAATTTACTCTTTTTTAAAAAACATAAATACAAATTATCCCAAATTTTTTTTAAAACTTTCATTTCATGATTTTTTCAATTTTAATTATTTGTATGAGTATTACTTGTTCTGCTTTTTTTTTTCTTTCAATAGAATAACCTTAAATATTTATCATTTATCTATTTTGTTAGAATTTTATTTTTAAATTTATTTAAGCATTTTTAATTTATTTTCTTCACTATTTTCAAATTTTAAGTACGTTTGATTTATTTTTTAATTAATATTTTATGAAATAATCATTAATAATTTTTTATGTTATATTAATATATTAAATAAAATAAATTTAAATATTATTAATTATTATAAATTATTATGTTGTGAATGAGTGAAATAAATATATAATATGATTCATGATCAATCCATTATAACTTATAGTGTAATACCAATGCATGGAGAAATGCAATGAAATGAGAATTTAGTGAAAAGTTGATGTGACACAATTAGACCCATTTATTACATAAGTTTGAGATTAAAACATTGTTGATGCTCTTCGCCAATATAGTCCTATCATTTGTTAAATGACACTTTGCAATACCAATCATTATATAGTAGTACTAGGGCTGTATTGCAATTATTATTTGACAAATGGCAGAATAACATTGGTCAAGGGGGGAAACAATTGATATTTAAGAGGGCACTGCATTAAATTATAAAAGATTCTTTTAATTAAAATGCTAAGGGTACATGTACGATATAATTTGCCTTGCAATGTAACCCTATAACTACTATACAATAATTTTAAAAATAGAATTTGATTTGTTGATTTATAGAAATTTAATAAATATGTCATTAATAGGGAGATAGTATTTAATTAATGTAAAATTAGAAAACATATATATAATTTGATAAAATAAAGTTGGGTTTAGAAGGTAAAAAAAAATATTCCGCCCTTAATTAAAAATTAATATATACACTCACACCAATTTTATTAATTTAAAAACTTCTTCTGCCCCCAAACTGAAATTTCCCAATTATTTATTTTTAAAAAAAGCAGTAACTTGGGAAGTAATTAAATTGTGAGCCTATAATTCAAATTAGTCACAAATTTTGTAGTTAACATTTTTATGGCTAATGTTTTTTTTATACAAGTATGTCACTTTTAGTTCCTCTTAAATTTTGATCGATCAAAATAGTCATGCTTAATTTTTCTTTTTTGGTCCTTTTTGACGGAAAGGTTAGGAAATAACGGTTTAACTCATTTGACTGCTAGTTAAAAATACTTTTTACTTAATTATGATTTTGTATCATAGTTTGTTCAACTCTGGTTTATACCGTGATTTGTTCAACCCATTTTATGACTTGCATCCACCTTAATGTTAAACTCATTTAGAGTTTCAGCCATCATTTCGGGTTGGAGATCGACCTAAATGGGCCGAACATTAAAGTGTATACAAGTAAGGGTGTAAGTGGTTTGACCAAAATTGGCAAAATTTGACTGGTGTGAATATGATGAAAATGGTTAAGTAAGTAAGGCATGATATTGTTGGAGTTGAATACATAAACTATGCTTGTATTGTACATTTTCCCAGTTAATATATCGATTTATGTTTTGGTTATATTTTTGTTGTGCATTATTTGTCCATTTATATTATGTAGTTAGATGATGAGGTGTCTTGTGTGACACAGTAGATCTCATCATTGGTTAAAAGACATAATATATAAATGAGGTTCGAAACCGAGACAGTTTTGGACAAACCGTCGGTTTAGGTTATTATGTGATTCAGATAATTGGTTTGTCTAAACTAATTGAATCATATAAATATGTCTGGAGCGTATTGAACTTGACAATTTGGAATGATTTGTCTTGTACTGATTTAATAGACAAATCATTCTTAGTATTCTATCTCTTAATCTCTATACTCGAGAGGGCATGAGGATTAGACATAGTGTACTTTGATCTGCTAATGGGTGAGTTCAATTGTGGCCAATAGTCTCGGTAGGTTGGGTGCGCGTGTTTAGTTACTTGGTGTGTTGCTGCTTGTCAAAAGGAAAACATGTACCAGTGCGTCCGAGGTGATGGTGCTCCCGAGATGAGCTCATAATTTTTATTATACTAAACCCGGCCGGTGGACTTATATCTGGTATAGTAAAAAGGTCGAGTGGTACTAGTATCAGAATTAAAGAAGTTAATTAATTAAGTTATCAGTAAATTAATAAATTAACGAGCACTAAATCTTTGATGTGGGGAGATTATGAATAAATTAATTAAGTTGTTCCGGAAACAATTCTGGTGCATAATGATAGTGTCAAAATTAATCCGTTAGTGGTACGATTAATTTTGTAAGAGGTTAATTGAATAGGTAGATTTAATTAATTAATTGGTTAATTATTCCTAAGGGTTAATTCAGTAACTAATAAAGTGGAATTAATTAATTAATTAATTAAATCTTAAGTTTCAATTAGAATTAAAAAAATCCTAGAGATTGGGAAATCTAATTGGATTTGGTTTATCCTATTAGATTGGTTATCTAATTGGATTTGGAAACTAATTAATTAGCTAAACCCATTAGGAAGACTAATCTTAAACCAACTTGGGGTCTCTCTTGTAACTCTATATATAGACAAGGGATTAGCTATTCAATATACACAATTTATAAGTTTTCAAGACAAGAAAACTAGAAAGATAAAATTCTAGAGAGAGAAATAAATTTTCTCTCTCATAGTTGGATTTTTGAGGCTAATTTGTAGCTGGTTTTCTTCCCTTTTTGTGGCCGAATTTTGGCCTAGTAAACCGGCAGCGTGTGAGCTGTTCTCTTTCTCCGGGCGGCGCGTGGATTGTATGTGCCTGGTGTGGTGGTGCTGAGATTTTTTTGGCAAGTGGATTATGGTGATTAGATGACCAATGGTTGCTAGATCGTTGCCCACACAACGTGCAATCAAACTCTTGAGGCATACAAGAGAATCACTTGAGTAAACACTTCAATAGGTAATTCTTAAGTTTCCATTTTTTATTAAGAATTTATTTGTTGCATGATAAATCGAATAAGTACAAACCAAGATCCTGTGCAATGTTATTTCAAGCAAGGGTTGGAATAGCGATTGTGCTAGCGTCTAGGCCTGCCTAAAGATTCCGATTCTGAAATGCGTAGCACGAAAGTGAGTTTCTGGCGATGCCCTCGTTTTGGCCCGTTTTTCCTCTAGTTTTTGTTTTTTGAAGTCCAAGACTCAATCCATCGAGTGACGTAGCGGGACACAAGATCAAGGTAGAAGGTGGAAGCGATTAAAACCATAATAGTAGGGAAATTTTATTTTCACATTTATTTCCCGTATTTATATTTTAAATTTTTGTGCTTTAATTTTTTGTGCTGTATTTTAGATGCATGATTTTAAAGCATGATGGTTTTATGATTGCATATAACTTAGGATTAATTAATTGCATGTTAAAACCTTAAAAACCCTTAATTTAGAATCTAAGTGGGAGCGGGTTGGTTTAATATCTCACAGCCACCATTACGAGTTCATATGCGATGTGGGTGGACTTGTGCGTTGGCATTAGGGCCTTTCTTCATTCGGATGAGTCCAACCACAAGATCGCTAGATTATAAATTTTTGAGTAAGATGACTAGAGTAAGTTTAACTAGGAGAAATGCGACACCCTCTCCATCTGAGGTGCACTATCCTGAGGTAACAAGCTTAGAAGTCACTTAATGGCACACACTTAGTGTACGATCTGCAGTATTCCTCCCATCGAGGTTACACTGCTTATTTGTATAGCTGAAAGCACTAACTATTAGCTACATTGATCAATAGATCGTTTGGTCAGATAGTGTAGTTAACGAACTTAGTTATTCTCAAACGAATGTGGGTTAGCGTAAACGTCCACATTATCGTGGCTTGCGAGAATCCCGGTGACTGAGATGTTGGTGGATTAAAATTATTGCATTGAGAGAAGTCAATAATTATTAGAATTTTGTTTTTTTTTTCGAAATTCTAGATTAGATGACTAAAACACTGTGTGTTTAATTTACAGTTTTTTCAATATGACATTCAACCCCTTAGCTACTATATTGAAAGACAACAAGTTAACTGGACCTAATTATGTTGATTGGAGCCATAACTTGGACATTGTCTTGACAGCAGAGCAGTATAAGCTTGTGCTCACCGAAGTATATCCAGATGTGCCTAACGAGGACTCTCCTCAAGAGGATAGGGATGCCTATGCTAGGTGGAGAAAAGCGGATGAGATGACATCAGCTTAGGGATGTCCCTCTTGTTGAATGTGCTGCAACATCAGCTTCATTCCATGGTCTCTGCCTTCAACATGATGGCTTACCTGAGGGAGATGTTCGCTCATTAAGGCAGGACTGCTAGGCAAGCAGCCATGAGAAAGTTGATGAACACTAAAATGGCTAAGGGCCGATCGGTGAGAGATCATGTGATTCACATGATCAGTAACATCAATGAGATAGAGGTGTTGAGAGGTTAAATCGACCTAGAAAGTCAGAATGATATCATCATCCAGAGTTTACCATCTAGTTTTGAGCAGTTTTGGGTTAACTATAATATGAACCAAAGAGTTTATAGTCTACCCGAGCTCTTAACAGAGTTGGTGTCGGCCGAAGGTATCTTCCACTAGAAGAAGCAAGCTTTGGTCATAGTGAGGGCTTCAAGTTCTTCTTCTATGCCTAAAGGCAAGAAGAATAAGAAGAAGAAGAATACTAAGAAACTTGCTGCTAAGCCTAAAATCGCAAAGAAGAGCAAGCCCAAAGGCAAGTACTTCAGATGCGGGAAAACGGGACACTGGAAAGCAGATTGTCCAAAGCCTAAAGGTACGATAGTTTCTGCCCTAATTACTGAGACATGTTTAGCAGTGATTCCCATAGATACTTGGTGTGTGGATTCAGGCGCTACTGATCATGTTTGTAATTCTTTGCAGGGGTTCCAAGTAACCCGGAAGCTTAGAGAGGGCGAGCTGGACATCTATATGGGTGACACTACAAATGTCTCAGTAAAAGCAGTGGGAGCAGTTACTCTGAACTTCGAGAATTCTAGTTTAGAGTTCGTGAATTGTCTTTATGTATCGAGTTTTAGAAAGAAACTTATTTCGGTTTCTAAATTCTTAAAGAACCGTTATAAGTTTATTTTTTGATGATTCTGTTATTATTAGAAGAAATGCAGCTAGATCTTTAATGTGGGGAGATAGAATAAAATATAATGCGCGATGTAAAGTCATTTTCGAGCGGTAGTTCCATAATTGGTCCGTTAGTGGTACGACCGATTATGCATTTGACTAATCGACAAGGTAAATTAATTAATCCAAAAGGTTTAATTAATATTTAATCGACAAAGTGAATTTAGAAATTAATTCTATTTTGAATTAATTAATTCTAAGGGTTCGATTAAATTAAATTAACAAAGTGGATTAAATAAATTAATTTAAAAGGGTCGATCGGAGTTGATTAGTCGGGAAGACTTAGCGGTCAACGAAAGTCAAATTTTAAGACCTAACTCGAGAGCCCATTAGGTCTCCTTAGAAGCTCCTCATAAATACAACTTATTGGGCAAGTCAAGACATAAGAAACTTGGAGGCCAAGTTAAGCCTAGTGAGAGAAAGCTTAGCTTAGAGTGAGAAGTTCGTCTTCCTCGTCGAAACTTCTTCTCGAAGTCAGCTAAGAAAGCTTTCTTCTTCGCGAAAAACTTAAGCCCAAGTCCCGGATTCTTCTGCTGTTATTCACCGCCGTTCGCTGCTGGTTTTTCCGCCCTGCTGCAACCGCGACTTCGTCGCTGGTGCAGGTTTTACCGGCCATGCTGGCGCCCAGTTTTTTTCGGCGCTGCTGGAGTGCGGTGTTCTCGGTACTGCTAGCGATCGAACTCCAAGGCCCGGGTGCTGATCCTGCTGCTGTTGCGTCGATCTCTTGATTATCTCGGTGATCCGCAACAGTAGTGGTGCATATCGTGGCGGGTTTTAGGTTTTGATCGAAGGGTTTTCTTTGGATTTAAAAGGCAGCAGTTTTTTCCAGCAGATTAGGGACTAGTCCGGGCAGATTTGAGTTTTTCTTGCGAAGCAAGTTTCTTGGGTTTTCTTAATTTTCCGTGTGTAACTCCGTAGAAAATAGCCCACACTATTTCAGAGTTTGTATCGGAGTCATTCTTCGGATTCCTTGTGGAAATCGCAACAAAGATTGGATTTTTCTTTAGGCAATGGACTTCGCTTCAAAAGGTAGTATCTTTAAACATTCTGCTTTAATTAAAGATCGAATCTTTTGTGTCCCGTTTAATAAATTAAATAAGTATAAGCCTATATCCATTCATGGGTAAACTAATTTGAGCCTGAGCTTGGTCGAAAGCTTCCGATTCTGGAATGCATTGCACGAAAGTGAGGTTTTCAATTTAGCCCGGGCTTATTCATTTTTCCTTCAAATTGGTATCAGAGCGTTGGTTTTGGTCTTATACTTGTTTGATTTATTACACGGCTTTATTTTGGCATTATTATTTTTGTCGAAATGCTTAAACAGGTGGTTATTGATTTCCCGGCTATTATGGTAGAAATTTAATTTTCATTGATAAACCCCGGGACATGTTCGGACTTGTTTTATTTTTGAATGGAAATTTCTGTAATAGTAATAACCACGAGCTGGAAGCCGTGTAGGATTAGAAAAATCTTGTAGTAGGATTTGATCTAATCATGTCGTCTTTAAATTCCTAGAAAAATGCCTTTGTATATAGGAATTTATGTACTATGACGAAGATGTTATTTTGGGTAACTTATATTCGCGGGTTTTGGTTTAATCGTAATTTTGGGTGATTCTTAATTACGTAGAAAACCGAGAAAACCCGGGCGAATCGAGAGGAATCCAAATAACGAGTGGGAGCGACATGATGGGACGTGTCATCGAGGTGTCAAGGAATCAACGATAGAGAAGGCCATAATAGTCGAGAAATTTTATTTAATTTTAATTTCCCGTATTTATGACTTTTAGTTGATTGTGTGATTTTCGTTTTATTTTGCATGAAGGAAAACCAAACCAAAATGTTTTTAAAAGGTAATGTGCAATTAACTAAGGTAGATTATTCGCATATTAAAACTCCAACGGTTTTATGGGTGCGAATATCCATAGTTAAGATATTGCATGTTAAAATATAAAAATCCTCAAACTTAACTAATTATATTCGCGGGTTTTGGTTTAATCATAATTTTGGGTGATTCCTAATTACGTAGAAAACCGAAAAAACCCGGGCTAATCGAACTTAAAAATCTAAGTGGGAGCGGGTTGGTTAATATCCCCATGGCCTCCATTACGGGTTCATTGGTGATGTGGTTAAACTTGCGTGCTGGCTTAGACCTTCCTCCCTATCGGATGAGTTTTCAACCACGGATATCACCGAAATGAATTTCTAAAGGGATGACTATAGTGAGTTTAATTGGAGAAAGTTGCGACACCCTCGCCATCCGAGGCGCATTAGTATCCTAAGTAACAAACTTAGAAGTCACGTAATGGCATGCACTTAGTGTACCGTTTTTAGTATTCCTCCCATCGAGGTTACGCTATTTTCGGGTACGACTAAAATTATCGACTATTAATTTCGTTGATCATAAGATCGTTGGTCAGATAATGAAATTAATGAACTTCGGTTCTTCTCGAACGAATGTGGGTAAGCGTAGACATTCACCTATCGTGACATGCGTTAATCCCGATGTGAGAGATGTCGGTAGAAGATTATATTTGTTTTTGAGGATTTTTCAATATTTTCGAAAAGTATACTGAAACTTGAATTGTTTATTTTCAGTTGATATGTCGTTCAACCCGCTAGCAGTCATTCTGAACCAAAACAAACTCACCGGTCCAAATTACATTGATTGGAAACGTAACCTGGACATTGTCCTTACCGCTGAGGGTTATAAGTATGTGCTTACTGAGGAGTGTCCCCCTAAGCCCAGCGATGATGCCACCCATGAGCAGCGAGAGCCATATACGAGGTGGCAGAAGGCTGATGAGATGACCAGGTGCTACATCTTGGCTTCTATGTCGAGTGTATTGTAGCACCAGCATTAGCAGATGACCTCAGCCTACGATATGATGCTCAACCTCAGGGAGATGTTTGGATATCAGGGCAGGGCAGCCAAGCAGTCAGCTATAAGGAAACTCATGAATGCTAAGATGGCTGAGGGCACTTCAGTGAGAGATCACGTGCTGGACATGATTGGTTGCATCAATGAGATTGAGGTATTGGAAGGTGAGATTGATGGGGATACCCAGGTCGATATCATCCTCCAGAGCTTGCCTCTCAGTTTTGAGCAGTTTCGATTGAACTATAATATGGGGAATCTCTCATATTCATTTTCTGAGCTCATGACTGCATTGGTGTCTGCTGAGAGCCTATTCACAGAGAAAAAACAAGCCTTGGCTACTGTTGGTCCCTCAGGTTCCTCTGCTGGGCCCAAAGCCAGGAAACAGAAAAGGAAGAGGCCAGGAAGCAGGAGCCAATCATGGACCCAAGGCGGGCATTGCCAAGAAACAGAAGCCGAAAGGCAAATGTTTCAGGTGTGGCAAAGTGGGACATTGGAAGAAGGACTGCCCAAAGCCTCGAGGTACGTGTAAATTTTCCCTAGTCACTGAGACGTGTTTAGCGGTGATTCCCACAGATACTTGGTGTGTGGATTCAGGAGCCACTGATCATGTTTGTAATTCTTTGCAGGGGTTCTAAGTGACCCGGCTGCTTAGAGAGGGAGAGTTGCAGGTCTACCTTGGGGATACTACCAGAGTTTCTGTTGCTGCAGTGGGAGTTTTATGTCTTTATTTTTCAGACTCTACTTTATTGTTGAGAGATTGTCTTTATGTACCCAGTTTTCGCAAGAACTTACTTTCAGTTTCTAAACTTGTTTTAGATGGTTATAAGTGTGTTTTTTCTGATAGATCTATATTTATTAGAAAAGGCCAAAAACTTATATGTTCTGGTACATTGGTTGACAATTTGTTTTTAATTACGGCATACTCCCCAGTAATGCAAAACACAGAAACTAGTAGCTCATCACCGAATCATAATAAGATAAAAGAGTCTTCCCCTTTGAATCAGACTTATCTTTGGCACCTGAGACTAGGTCATATCAACCTTAGTAGGATTCAAAGGTTGGTCAAGAGTGGGTCTTTGGACTTACTAGATATTGACAGTTATTCGACCTGTGAGTCCTGCTTGGAGGGTAAAATGACCAAGAGGCCTTTCAAGTTAAAGGGGTATAGGGCCAAAGAGGTTTTAGAGCTGATTCATTCTGACGTGTGTGGGCCTATGTCAGTTCAGGCTAGAGGTGGTTATGAGTATTTCGTGACTTTCACGGATGATTACTCTAGATATGGATACATATACCTGATGCGACACAAGTCTGAATACTTTGGCAAGTTCAGAGAATTCAAAGCTGAGGTGGAGAACCATATGGGTAAGAGTATCAAGTCACTGCGGTCTGATCGTGGTGGCGAATACCTATCTAGTGAATTTAGATCCTATTTGTCAGAGGAGGGTATTCAGACCCAATTGTCTGCACCTGGCACACCCCAGCAGAATGGTGTAGCAGAGAGGAGGAACAGGACTCTTATGGAGATGGTTAGATCGATGATGAGTTACAGTGAGTTGCCTATCTTGTTTTGGGGATATGCCTTGGAGACAACATGTTTTATCCTCAACCTTGTGCCATCTAAGTCTGTGCCTTCGACCCCATCAGAGTTGTGGAATGGGCAAAAGCCTAGTCTGAGACATCTCAAAATATGGGGTTGTCCAGCACATGTGCTCGAGGCAGATGCAGGCAAGTTAGAGGCGAGATCCAAGGCTATGCTGTTTATAGGCTACCCCAAAGGAACGAGAGGTGGTTTATTTTATAGTCCTCAGGATCAGAAGGTGGCGATCAGCACCAATGCCAGATTTCTTGAGGAGGACTATATTTTAGATCACAAGTCAAGCAGCAAGGTAGTATTGGAAGAGCTTAGAAGTCAGTCCACTATTCCAGATGCACACGTACAGGAAGACACACCACAAGAGACTGCACACACTATCACAGATGATGCTCTTGCATAGGCTGTGCCTCGTCATAGTGGGAGGGTTGTGAGACAACCCGAGAGGTACATGGGTTTGAGTGAGTCTTCGAACTTTATCCCTGGTGCTCATGAACCGGACCCAGTTAACTACAATGAGGCTCTCTAGGATAAAGATGCAGATTCTTGGCAGAGAGCGATGATTACTGAGATGAGTTCTATGGACTCAAATCAAGTTTGGGAGCTGGTAGACCTTCCTGATGGGTTTAGGCCTATTGGGTGCAAATGGGTTTACAAGTGAAAGAGAGAATCTGACGGGAGGGTTGAGACCTTCAAGGCTAGGCTTGTGGCGAAGGGGTATACTCAGAAAGAAGGGATCGATTATGAGGAGACTTTTTCCCCAGTAGCTATGCTTAAGTCAATCCTGATTCTCTTGGCCATAGCTGCTCATATGGATTATGAGATTTGGCAGATGGACGTCAAGACAGCTTTCCTTAATGGAAGTCTTGAGGAGACCATCTTTATGCAGCAACCAGAGGGCTTCATTGTTAAAGGCCAAGAGCACAAGATATGCAGGCTTAGGAGGTCCATTTATGGACTTAAGCAAGCATCCAGATCTTGGAACATTCGTTTTGATGAGGTTATCCAGTCCTATGGATTCACTCAGTCTCCGGATGAGCAGTGTGTTTATCGCAGGCGTGATGGTGATATGGTGGTGTTCCTAGTACTTTACGTAGATGACATTCTTCTTATTGGCAACAGTAAGAAGGTGTTGTCAGACGTAAAGGCATGGTTGTCCAGGCAATTTGATATGAAGGATTTGGGAGAGGCTGGACATATCCTTGGGATTAAGATTATTCGAGATCGTAGGAGACGTTCTCTGACTCTCTCTCAGACATCCTACATAGACACGATTCTGGCCCGTTTTAACATGCAGAACTCCAAGAAGGGTTCACTACCTTTCAGGCATGGAGTGCATTTGTCTAAGGTTCAGTGTCCTAAGACTACTGAGGAGATAGATGCCATGAAGGCGGTACCCTATGCTTCTGTAGTGGGTAGCCTCATGTATGCTATGTTGTGCATGAGGCCTGATATTTGCTTTACCTTTGGCATGGTTAGCAGATATCAGAGTAACCCTGGGAAGGCTTACCTGGAGGCAGTAAAGTGCATTCTCAAGTACTTGCGCAGGACGAGAGATTATGTCCTAGTTTATAGAGCGCAGGAGCTTGTACCATTGGGTTACACAGATTCGGACTTTCAAGGTGATTTGGACAAGAGTAAGTCTACCTCTGGTTTTGTGTTTACTCTAGGAGGTGGAGCCATAGTATGGAAGAGTGTCAAGCAGAAATGCGTGGCGGACTCTACCATGGAGGCCGAGTACATTGCCGCTTCAGAGGCAGCGAAAGGGGCTGTATGGCTCAGGAGCTTCCTGATGGACTTAGATGGGGTTCCTGAGTTGCCTAGGTCTATCACAGTTTATTGTGATAACAATGGTGCAGTTGCTAACTCAAGGGAACCATGAGCCCATAAGGCGAGTAAACACATAGAGCGCAAGTACCACCTGATACGAGAGATCGTAAAGAGGGGAGACGTGATCGTGGCCAAGATAGCTTCAGATGAGAACCTTGCAGATCTTTTCACCAAGCCATTGACCCCAAAGGTCTTTAAGAGACATGTGGAGGGCATGGGAGTCAGATTCTTGAGAGAGCCATGTGAGTGAGCTTAAAGGTGTTCGGGAGATTTCATTATGACAACAGTGTAATAGCGGGTTGGACAGTTTTTGTACTTCTTAGCATAGCTTTGAGTATTAGTGGGAGATTGTTAGTTTTGAATACAGAAAAGCTATGGCTTGTATCAAAAACTAATATCCACAGTTGACATGTCATTTTGTTTCGGTATAAATTTGTTCCTTTATATCATAGAACTAGATAATGGGGTGTGGACAGACACAGTAGATACCATTATTGGTTAAAGTATTGATATTTAAAAAGTATGCTCGTAACCGAGATAGTCTGAACATACTATTGGTATAGGTTATTGTGTGGTTTGGAAATTAGTTTATCTAAACTAGTTTAAATCACACGGATATGCCCGGGGTATATTGAGCACGACCAGTTTGGAGAATTGACTTATACTTATTAGCGTAGTCAATTCGGTCCTAGTATTCCGTCTCTCAATCCCGAGATTAGGACGGGCGTGAGGGTTGGATATCGTATGCTTTGATTTGCCAAAGAGTGCGGTCAATTGAGGCCAATACCTCAGTAGGTTGGGTATGCGGTGTTTAGCTTCTTACGCGCCGTTGCTAGTTGAAGGAATCCACGTACCGGTTCGCCTGGTTGATGGTGCTCCCGAGATGAGCTCGTAAGGTTATTATACTAAACCCGGCTGGTGAACTTTATGTTCGGTATAATAAAAGGACGAGTGGTACTAATCTCGGAAACCAAGAAGTCGGTGAATTAATTTGTCAGTAAATTGATAAACCGACGAGTGCTAGATCTTTAATGTGGGGAGATAGAATAAAATATAATGGCGCGATGTAAAGTCGTTTTCGAGCGGTAGTTCCATAATTGGTCCGTTAGTGGTACGACCGATTATGCATTTGACTAATCGATAAGGTAAATTAATTAATCCAAAAGGTTTAATTAATATTTAATCGACAAAGTGAATTTAGAAATTAATTATATTTTGAATTAATTAATTCTAAGGGTTCGATTAAATTAAATTAACCAAGTGGATTAAATAAATTAATTTAAAAGGGTCGATTGGAGTTGATTAGTCGGGAAGACTTAGCGGTCAACGAAAGTCAAATTTTAAGACCTAACTCGAGAGCCCATTAGGTCTCCTTAGAAGCTCCTTATAAATACAACTTATTGGGCAAGTCAAGACATAAGAAACTTGGAGGCCAAGTTAAGCCTAGTGAGAGAAAGCTTAGCTTAGAGTGAGAAGTTCGTCTTCCTCGTCGAAACTTCTTCTCGAAGTCAGCTAAGAAAGCTTTCTTCTTCGCGGAAAACTTAAGCCCAAGTCCAGGATTCTTCTGCTGTTGTTCACCGCCATTCGCTGCTGGTTTTTCTGCCCTGCTGCAACCGCGACTTCGTCGCTGGTGCAGGTTCTACCGGCGCTGCTGGCGCCCAGTTTTTTCTGGCGCTGCTGGAGTTCGATGTTCTCGGTGCTGCTAGGGATGGAACTCCAAGGCCCGGGTGCTGATCCTGCTGCTGTTGCATCGATCTCTTGATTATCTCGGTGATTCGCAACAGTAGTGGTGCAGATCGTGGCGGGTTTTGGGTTTTGATCGAAGGGTTCTTTGGATTTAAAAGGCAGCAGTTTTTTCCAGCAGATTAGGGACTAGTCCGAGCAGATTTGAGTTTTTCTTGCGAAGCAAGATTCATGGGTTTTCTTAATTTGCCGTGGGTAACTCCGTAGACAATAGCCCACACTATTTCGGAGTTTGTATCGGAGTCATCCTTCGAATTCCTTGTAGAAATCGCAACAAAAATTGGATTTTTCTTTAGGCAAGGGACTTCGCTTCAAAAGGTAGTATCTTTAAACATTCCGCGTTAATTAAAGATCGAATCTTTTGTGTCCCATTTAATAAATTAAATAAGTATAAGTCTAGATCCGTTCATGGGTAAACTAATTTGAGCCTGAGCTTGGTCGAAAGCTTCCGATTCTGGAATGCATTGCAAGAAAGTGAGGTTTTCGATTAGCCCGGGCTTGTTCAGTTTTCCTTCAGTAATGAATTAGTTTCCAAATCCAGTTAGGCAACCAATCTGATAGGATAACCAAATCCTACTGGATTCCTAATCTCTAGGATTTCCTAATTCCAATTGAAACTTAAGACTTAATTAATTAATTAAATAATTCCACTTTGTTAATTACTTAATTAACCCTTAGGAATTAATTAAATAATTCCACTTTGTTAATTACTGAATTAACCCTTAGGAATAATTAACCAATTAATTAATTAAATCTACCTATTCAATTAACCCATTATAAAATTAATCGTACCACTAACGGATTAATTTTGGCACTACCATCATACACCGGAATTGCTTCTGGAACAACTTAATTAAATTATATTCATTTATCTCCCCACATTAAAGATATAGTGCTCGTTAATTAAAATTAATTTACTGATAAATAAATTAATTAACTTCTTTAATTCCGAGACTAGTACCACTCGACCTTTTTACTATACCGGACATAAGTCTACCGGCCGGGTTTAGTATAATAAACATTTTGTGCTCATCTCGGGAGCACCATCACCCCGGACGCACCGGTACATGGTTTCCTTTCGACAAGCAGTAGCACATCAAGTAACTAAACACGCGCAGCCAACCCACCGACACTATTGGCCACATTTGACCTCACCCATTGGTAGATCAAAGTACACTATGTCTAATCCTCATGCCCACTCGAGTCTAGGGATTTAGAGATAGAATACAAGGATCGATTTGTCTATTAAATCAGTACCAGACAAATCATTCCTAAGAGTCAAGTTCAATATACCCCGGGCATATCTATATGATTCAATTAGTTTAGACAAACTAATTATCTGAATCACATAATATCCTAGACCGACAGTTTGTCCAAAACTGTCTCGGTTACGAACCTCATTTATATATTATGTCTTTCAACCAATGATGATATCTGTTGTGTCGCACCAGACACCTCATCATCTACTTACATAATATAAATGGATATAAACATGCACAACGAAATATAATTGAAACACAAATCGATATATTAAACTGGGAAACTGTACAATATAAGCATAGCTTATGTATTCTACTCTAACACGGTGCAGTAGCAAACTCGAAGGAAACACGAGCCAACAAGGCGAGTAAACATATACATCGCAAGTACCACCTGATACGAGATATCATAAATAGAGAAGACGTGGTCATGGTGTTGGTGTATGTGCCCTAATGAGGGCTATTTATGTAAATAAACTTTGAGGGTTATTTATGTAAATAAGATATATGTCGTTTGTTTGATAATTTATCAATGAGTTAATTTCATGAAAATTATATTCTTGTGCATATTTAATTTCATAAAATCGATCCGCCAAAAGAAACACTCCATGGACCTCTAGATCATGAGTGATTCTTTTGAGTAGTACTCGTACGAGGATCCTTAGACCAGAAATCACTACATGGTCTTAGGTGAATTGTAGTGTTGTTTGACATACACCTAATGGGACCGTAACAGGTTGTCAAGTACTAGTATGATTGGGTACACTATAAGACACGCTAAGGTATGTAGGTGAAGTGATGAGACTACAAGTCTCTCTTAAGTGAGAGATGATATCTTGGCCACTTGATAATGAACTGAGAAGTGCATGGTCATGCCCAAGGAATGATAAGGACATCATTTTCTTGATGGATTCAGTGTCACTAAGAGATCAAGTAAACGTTTAGCTATATAAGGATGATGGTTCCATGCCTTATGCTAAACGGGATATCAATGTAGAGGATCGTACGCAGTTTGCTCAGAAAGGTTGTGTTAAATCACCATTCGACCCTTCATTATGAATTGGGTAGTTATTATGTCTTGCTAGAGACCACTAATGACTTATGAATTAATCAATGAGATTGAGTTATCCATTGCCAATTTAGAATGGGCCTACAGGAACGCACATAAGAAAGTTCGATGATGCAGAATAAGTATTCTTGCCTACAATAAGTATAATTGTTATATTTAAATAAAGAAGATTTAATTAAATGGTTTAATTAAATATTATTGAAAAGTTTTTTGGTATTAATTAATAGTTAATTAATTTCCTGGGAACAATTGGGATGGGCTGATAAATCAAGGAACTTAATTGCAATTGAAGTTCTTGACCCATCAGCCTGATCCATGGGTCATGGGTTGATCTATGGGCTTGGTGTATAACCCAAATCATTAAGGTATTATTTAAAACTGATTTGGAATCAGTATTTAAATACTGATTTGGAATCAGTAAAATAATATTTGGTAATAATACTGATTTGGAATATGACTAAAATCAGTTAAGTAATAATTGGATGATTACAATACTGATTTTGGAAATTTCAACTCTACAAATATCCTAGGGATATTATGGTAGGGGATTGATGATTTTCAATTGAGGAAAATCAGAACAAGAGATATACACAAAATCCCAATTCTCTCTGTAGGCGAAAAATGGCTAGCACCAAATCTGCAAAGGCTTTCAGTGCTTGAAAGTAGGGAGTCCTTCAAGGAAGATTTTGGTGGTGACAAACGTAACCGGAGCAGAGAAACGAAAGGTGGTTTATTTTATAGTCCTAAAGATAAGAAGATGATAGGTAGCCCTAACGCCAGATTTCTTGAGAAGGATTATGTTTTGGATCATAAGCCCTGCAGTAAGATTGTACTAGAGGAACTTAGATGACAACCTACGACTTTCACACCCCCAGTACAAGTAGATACACCATAAGATGCTGCACAACCTATCACAGAGAATGCGCCTACACCAATAGTACCTCATCGTAGTGGGAGGGTTGTGAGATAACTCGAAAGGTTTATGGGCTTGGGAGAATCTTCGAATTTGATCCCATGTGCGCATGAACCAGACCCGATAAACTATGATAAGGCACCCCAAGATAAAGATGCAGATTCTTGGCATAAAGCGATGTTATCTGAGATGGGGTCAATGGACTCTAATCAGGTCTTGGAGCTTGTAGATTTGCCTGATGGTTTTCAATCAATGGGTGCAAGTGGGTCTACAAACGCAAAAGAGGGCCCCACGGGAAGGTTGAAACCTTTAAAGTTAGGCTTATGGCGAAGGGGTATACTCAGAAAGAATGCATCAATTATGAGGAAATCTTTTCTCTGGTAGATATGCTTAAGTCGATCCAGATTCTCTTGGCCATAGCTGCTCATTTAGATTATGAGATTTGGAAGATGGATGTCAAAGACAGCTTTCCTCAATGGAAGTCTTGAGGAAACCATCTTCATGCAGCAACTAGAGGGATTCATTGCTGAAGGCCAGGAGCATAAGGTTTGTAATCTTAAGAGGTCCATCTACAGATTTAAGCAAGCATCCAGATCTTAGAACATCCGGTTTGATGAGGTAATCCAGTTATATGGAATTACTCATGTGACAGGAACACAGTGGTGTTTCTTGTACTTTATGTAGACGGTATTCTGCTTATTGGAAACAATAAGAAAGAGTTTTCAGACATAAAATTGTGTTTATCCAAGCAGTTTGATATGAAAGACTTAGGAGAAGCTGGACATATCATTAGGATTAAGATTATTCGAGATCGTAGAAAACATTCACTGACGCTTCCCCAGGCTTCATACATTGACACGATTCTACTGCATTAGTGCCATCACCATTGTACCTATAGTGATTAGAAACGTGTTGGTAAGCTCATAAGTCCGTTGGTAAGCCTTGAAGTACTGTGAGTACTCGGTGTTCCAGGTGTAGTTTCCCACTATTCACACTATAATACAATTTGGCAATGATTAAATTCTAGTAGATCAATATGGCTAGCATACTAAGAAAAATCATGCATAATAATTATAATACTACTAAAAGGATTGTTCAAAGTAAAGAAGAAATTATTCAAGGAAATTTTGATGATTGGTCTATTCCAGAAGAAAATATAGAAACAATTTATAAGGTAGGATCTTTGGATTTTAAAACTGCTTTCAGTATTAAAACACATGAAGAAACATTGAATATTCAAGAAAAGTTTCATTCTTCATCATTACTATCTAATATATCGATAAAGAATTATTTAGATAAAGGATATAGATTTGTTCATTTTGGATTAATTCAGATAGCAATTAAACCTCTGGTTCATATTGGGGTTTATACTCCCATTTATGTCGCATTAAGAGATAAAAGATTAAAAAAATATAAGACTTCTTTGTTAGCTTTAATTCAGACTAATATATATAATGGACCCATATTTTTTAATTGTGCCCCTAATTTTTCAGTATCATTAACTGATCCATTGGTCATGAATTCTCTTACTTTAGATATTCATAATCAAGGAGATGAATTTGAAAAATTGACTGAACAATTTGTGGTAATGTATAGGATTTATTATAACTTAATGAGTAGTCAATTAAATCCTAAGTTTCGAATGTATCCATCAATTAAGAAAGAAACTGTTTTATTACAGATAGAGGATGTACATTCAAAAACATATACTCCTAAAAGATTAAAATGGAATGAAATCACTATACCTGAAGAATTTCAAGTACAGAATCAACAATCTAATAGAAATATTGAACGTAGAAATGTTTCCCAAATCATAGAAGAAGATGATGGTACAGTCTTAGTACGATTTAATTATTTTAGACGTAATAATTCTAATTTAGAAGATATTCCTTTTCAATCCCATCGGAGATCTACATCTAGTATTAATGATTCCCAAATAATTTTACAAAGACACAAGTTTATCATAAAAATCCAATCCCAGAAATAAATTCTTATAATTCTCCACCTTTATCTCCTACAGCTTCTCAGATGCAAGGGGATATTAATGTTATCTCTAAAGTATCTACTGTTAATTATGATCATTTAATAGCGGAGTTAGAAGATGATGAATATATAGAACAAAGAAATTGGTATCATACATTAGACACTCCATTTCAGGATAGATTACAACAAGAATGGATCATAGATGTCAAACGGCATAATACTCCATTTAATTTCTTCTCATGGTTAGAATACTATTGTACTACACTTGATCTTAACAATGTATACACTTTATCTCATATTAATGTTCAGACTAATTTGGCAAAAAAATGGAAATTAGGGGATAGAACAATGATAGCACAAACTTATCCTCCTTTACATACATTAAAGATAGATACAACTCATGGTGAATTACTTGCATCTCCATTTGAGATTGGTAAAGATAATGATGAATCTGTCGAGATGGAAGATATACGAAAATTACATATGCAGCATAATTATTCAAATGTAATATTACATCATATAACTAAACAATTGGATTCTTTATTAGTTGAGGTTAAATCTTTACCTCGACACAGTCAAAAATTCCCTGATAGTCATTCTTTTCCTCATTTTCAGCCTAATGTATTAATTACTGAAAGAGATAAAATCAAATTACCTTCTAATGGATTTCAGACACCTTTAATGGAAAAAATATCTCAGATATTAGAAAAATTAAATTCCAATCTTGCTCCTGGTCCTTCAAAAATAAATGTCATTAATAAAGGATTAGATAAAGAATTAGATTCTAAAGAATTAGATTCTGAAGAATATTCTAGTAGTAATTCAGATAATGAACTTATACATCACATTAATAAGCTAGAAGAAGAATTACTAGATGAAAAGCTATATAATGTTAATAGGATAAGGAGACGGTTTAGATATATGAATAAGCCTAATTGGAAAAAAGCTGAAACAAGAGCTTATTATCCTAGACCCACACCACTGGATATTCAGTATGAAGAAAGGGCAAAATTTAGATCTAGTAGTTATGATGGTAATTCCTTGACTAATTGGAATATAGATGGTAAAAGTGAGTATGAAATTTTAAATACTTTACAAGAAATAGGCATGAAAAAAACAACATATCGATTGAAAAATATGTCAGAAAAGGATGCATGTCTTTTAATTATTATAGGATTTACTGGACAGCTAAAATATTGGTGGGATAATTCTTTAAGCTTCCAAGATAAAATATCTATAATGGATCATATGAGACCAGAGGAGGATACAGAAGGAAATCTTACTAATACAAATGATTCTTGTGATTTCTTGATTTATACAATAGCTATGCATTTTGTAAACAACCCTAATAAAGCATTAACTTCTTCAAAGATTTTTTTAACTAATTTAAGATGTCCAAGTTTATCTGATTTCAGATGGTATAAGGATATGTTTTCAACTCATGTCTTAAAAAGACCTGATAGTAATTCTCCAATATGGAAAGAAAAGTTTGTTACAGGATTACCTAATTTATTTTCTCAGAAGATTATGACAAATTTACAAAAAGAAATGGGTACAGAATCAATAAATTTTAATGATATGACTTATGGGCAATTGTTTGCTTTTGTAAAAAAAAAGCATTAACAGCATGCCAAGATTTAAAATTTCAGGCTAAATATGGAAGTGAAAGAAGAGAATTAGGCTCATTTTGTGAAGCATTTGGCATTACAGGGATAAAAGCTCCCTCTAGAGTCTCTAAACAAAAATGATTGACTTATAGAAGAAAAAAACCACATAGATATGACTCTCACAAATATGAGAATCACAAATATGAGAATCCTAGGAAATATTATAGGAACAAAAATAAAAAGAAGTACAATAAGGATAATATTATTTGTTATAAGTGCGGACAAAAAGGTCATAAGGCTAATAATTGTAATAGTAAGAAACAGATTAATGAAGTATTAGATAAATTTTCTGAATTAGATTTAAATTTAAAAGAAAAGTTGGCTAATCAAATATCTTTGGTCCAACATAGTTCAGATGATTATAATGATGATTTTTATAGTATTTCAGGATCAAGTTCAGCAGAACCTGAATGTAGTTGTAATTCTATTAATATGATTCGGATTAATCCCCAAACCACCAATAAAGAACAAAAACATCTTTTATTTGGTTTAATTCAAGAATTGCCTTCAGAATTACAAACTACTTATTTGCTTAAGCTAAAGGATTTGATATTAAAAGAAGATCAGGATCCAATTAAGATTGTAGAACCCTTTAGTATTTCTAAATTATTACATACTTATTCCTTTGATAATTCATTTAGGAAGAATACTACTACAGATTTACAAAGTGAGATTACTCAGTTAAAAAATCAAATGAAGCAATTAAAAGAAGATGTTTTACGAATTGAAACAAAGAATTTAGAATTAGAAACTAAAATTGCCATTCTTAAATCTAGTACATCAAAAGGGAAAAATATAGTAGAGGATGACACACTACCAAAATTTAATCATTCAGAATTTCAATTAGCAGAAGTATCATTATCAGATAAACCACCTCAAGATTCTCAATTCATTTCTGTTATTGAGCAAATAAATTTTCAAAAATGGATCGTATATATTACAATATCAATAAGATCTTACCATACGACTATAACAGCTATGATTGATAGCAGTGCAGATCAAAGTTGTATTAGAGATGGATTTATTCCAACTAAATACTATGTACCAACAAAAGAATCTTTAATCACGGCAAATGGTATACCATTAAAAGTAAAAGGTAAGATAGTAAAAACTTCTATATGTAATGATAAATTTTGCTTTAAACATCATTTTATTATAGTCGAGGATTTAAATATTCAGACTATTTTAGGAACTCCTTTTCTAACACAAATTTATCCTTTTTGTGTTGATGAACAAGGAGTTGGAACTAAAATAATGGGATCAACAGTTTTTTTTTAAGTTTTTATCTCCAGTAAAAAGAAAAGAATTATTATTGTTACAAAGTAATTCTATCTACAAACAGATTTATACTATAAATTCAATATCAAAAAAGATTAATTTTCTTAAGGAAGAAAAAGGCTATGTAAGAATTGAAGAACAATTACAAGAATTAGGATTACAAAAGAAAATTAAGGATTTCGAAGTATTAATAAGAAAAGAAGTATGTTCAGACATTCCTAATGCCTTTTGGGATAAGAAAAAACATTTAATATCTTTGCCATATGAGAAAGACTTTAATGAACGTAGTATACCAACAAAAGCTAGACCTATACAAATGAATTCAGAATTATTAGAAATTTGTAAAAAAGAAATTGACGGATTAATAAGTAAGGGATTAATAACTCCATCTAAATCACCTTGGAGTTGTGCAGCATTTTATGTTCAAAAGCAAGCTGAAAAATAAAGGGGAGTTCCCCGATTGCTTATAAATTATAAACCCCTTAATAAAGTTTTACAATGGATTAGATATCACATTCCTAATAAAAGGGATTTATTAAAACGAATTTATAATGCAAAAATATATTCAAAATTTGATATGAAATCAGGAATTTGGCAGATTCAGATTGACCCAAAAGATCGATATAAAACAGCCTTTACAGTCCCATTTGGTCATTATGAATGAAATGTTATGCCTTTTGGATTAAAAAATGCCCCTTCAGAATTTCAAAAAATAATGAATGATACATTAAATCCTTATACACATTTTTCTATAGTATATATTGATGATGTTTTAATTTTTTCTGATTCAATAGAACAACATTTTAAACATTTAAATATCTTAAGTGTAATTAAGAAAAATGGATTAGTAGTTTCTGCTTCAAAAATTAAATTATTCCAATCAAATATTAGGTTTTTGGGCCACAATATATACAAAGGAACCCTTATTCCTATACAGAGATCTTTAGAATTTACAAATAAATTTCCCAACGAAATAAAGGATAAGACTCAATTACAACGATCTTAGGATGTTTAAACTATATTTCTGACTTTTTCCCAAAATTAAGAGAGATATGTGCTCCTTTATATAAACGTTTACAGAAGAATCCACTTGCATGGACAGAAGAACATACTAATATTATAAAATCATTAAAACAACGAATAAAAACTTTACCACTTATTACTATTTCACACCCCCAGGCATTCATGATTGTAGAAACAGATGCATCTGACATATGATATGGTGGTATTTTAAAACAAAGATTGCCATCTGAATCAAAAGATCAATTAGTAAGATATCATTCAGGGTTATGGCTTGGACCTCAGAAGAATTATTCTATAGTAAAAAAAAGAAATTTTATCTATTGTTCTTTGTATTTCTAAATTTCAAGATGATTTAATCAACAAAAGGTTTCTTTTAAAAGTAGATTGCAAACCTGCCAAAGATATTTTACAAAAAGATGTAAAGAATTTAGTTTCCAAACAAATATTTGCAAGATGACAGACTATTTTATCAGTATTTGATTTTGACATTGAACATATCAAAGGAAATTCTAATTCTTTACCTGATTTTCTAACTCGGGAATTTTTGACAGGTTCCAAGGATGAATACCCAGAATACCAAGAATAAGACCCTTACGGTCTGAGACTTCATGAAAAATCCTACACCTCCATCTACTTCTAACCGTTTTCAGTCTCTTCAGGATTTTCCACCTTTAACTTATGTTCAAGTTGCTTCAAATCCCTCAGCTAAATTACAGCGATCCCCTATACCAGATTCTAGTACTCATTTTCCTTACCCTTCACGTCAACTAGCACATACATCCAGCCACCAGGTTCCAACCCAAAATACTCCAGACAAAAAATCATTCAATCCAAATCCTCCATGCTATGCCATCAAGCTTAATGTTGAACTCTTACCAGGCATCATGAACCTTTAGAATATTAAGATCTTTTGGGATATGTTTTTAATATGTTTCAAGATAACCAGTATTGGATCTCCTCTGAGCCAAACAAGGATTTGCTTTATTATCAGTATATCTTGATACACTCAAGATCAGTGGATATACACCATACTATGGATACACCAACAAATTCAGTCATTATGTACTCCAAGGCTGTTATCAGGAAAATCTTAAATCGACGCGACTGGATTGATTTGACAGGATCAATAACTGGCAAAGTCCATTTTGGAGGTTCTTATAATCCTCCAGGATACTCCTATGAGGATTATAAAGCAGCATGGTTTCGAGGATTTCTCTTCAGACCCTTCAATCATTCGTGGTTTTACACAATACATAAGATATTAAGAACTGATTTTGCTAGTATTCCTCTATGGTTTTATGAATGGTGGATACATTATGGAGCCAATGAAGATATTTATCCTCCTGATGCTAAGAAGGCTTTCAGTTATTCAGTGGAAAGCTAGATTCTACTGTTCCCGACTTTGGCAAGATTATTCAGTTCTATTTCAAATTAAAGCTTCCATGGATTTTGTGTTGTAATTTTAAACTCACTCAGTATTTTCCAACGCCAATGCCACTTTCTCTTGTTCGTGAATTTAAAATCAAATGGTGGATTTCACTCAAGGTAACTCAGGATACTGTTCAGATTTACTTTGAAGAACAAAAATTGCTCCAACACAATCCAAAACAGTCCGAAAACTTTCCAGTCCATTCTTTCGCCCCTTCTAGTTTCCCCACTCCTGCAAAGAAGGAAGTTTAAGCTCAGGCAGGAGTCAGGTCTCCGAACCGCCATCTACTCTATCATTAAAACAAAAACTTCAACGGGAGAATGAACTTTTGGAATACCAAGAATTTTTGGAATTCAAGAAGTTTTGGGAGAAATATAATAGTTTTAAGGGTGCTTCTACCATAGGATCATCTTCTGATCCTATGGATTCCAATTTAGTACTGGAACATCTGGAGTTTTAAAAGTTAAAAAAAAAATTACTTACTCTTTTCATTTTTGCAGCTGCAGGAATATTGTCCAGATCAGATGGAGGAAAACCTTAAGGCACGTGGATTTATTATGCCTGATCAAAAGAAGAATTGTACTACTCAGATTTTGAATAGAGAAATTGGTACCAAGATACTCGACAAAGGATTACAGAATCAACTATCATTCGATCGACTATGGCGAGATGAAGATGAACTTTTTAATAGAACCCGAATTCAATCTTTACAGATTAATGAGGATGGCCAGCTATCTAAAGTTCAGCTCTGTTTTTATCCCATGTATTTGGATCAGACTTTTACCTTGGATGAATTCTCGTCAGGTAATGAAGATGAAGATTGCTTGGATGCAGATTATTTGGACACGGAATATTGGTTCTCTTATTAAACTTTCCAATATATTCCAGCTGGATGGAATCTTTGCAAAACATGTCTACAGATTCATGTGCCTAATGACGACATGCATACTTTATGTCAGGACTATTATTCAAAAAGCTCTCCATTTTCAACTTTGCAATAGTGGAGGACGCACTAGGATACTTTATGTCATGATCAATATTAAAGAAGACCTCTATTTCTCAACCCTGCAATAGTGAAAGATGCACCTGGATACTTTATATCACTATCAGTATTAAAGAATGCCTCAATTTTCAACCTTATAATAGTGGAAGACGCACTAAGGATATTATCAGCATTAGTGGAAGACCCATTCAGAATATTTTATGTCATGTTCAGCATTATTTTCAACTTTGTAATAGTAGTAGTTAGATCTATAAATTGGGAGTTCGATTAGAAGGAGAGACAGAACTTCCTTAAGCTCTTAGCTCTCATTTTTAAAAACCACTCTCAAACTTCTTTTGTAAACATTGCATTCTCTTGTATTCTACACAGAATTTGAATAATATCATAATCTTAAGGATTATACCTTGGTGTTCTTATTATAGCTTTTGGAATTAATTACGGTGGATTTTGTCTTCCAGATTTCTTTTGGAATTAATTACGATGGATTCTATCTTCCAGATTTGTAAGTCTTCTATATCATTTTAGGTTGATTTTCTTTTGTTTATCTAACCTGGGTTGACTAACTTCGTGTCAACCCATACATTGACTAACTAATTTAGGCTTACCTTCCATATTTGCAGTAGATTTTCTTTTTGGGCTTTGGATTAACTAACTTCCAAATCTCAAATAGTTTTCGAATCCAATTAATTTCCAAATCCAATTAGTTTCCAAATCCAATTAGATTTCCTAATCCAATTAAATTTTATAATTCTTGGATTTCCTAATTCTAATTGAACTTTAAGACTTAATTAATTAATTCCACCTTGTCAATTTACTAATTGACCCTTAGTATTAATTTAATTAAATAATTAATCTACTTTATCAATTAACCCAACACATAATTAATCGTACCACTAACGGATTAATTATGGAATCACTACTCAAACTGAAATTACTTCCAAAACCGCTAAATTGATTTATTCTTTATTCTATCCACATTAAAGATATAGTGCTCGTCAATTCGTTAATTTACTGATAAATTAATTTATGGACTTCTTATACCGAGATTAGTACTACTTGACCTTTTTATTATACTGGACATAAGTCCACCGGCCGGGTTTAGTATAACAACCATTTAAAACTAATCTCAAGAGCACTATCAACCCGGATGCACCGGTATATGGTTTCCTTCGACTGGCAATGACACACCGAACAACCATACACATGCAGCCAACCTACTGAGACTATAGGCCTTAAGAGACCGCACTCTTTGGCAGATCAAACTACGCAGTGCTCAATCCTTATGCTCATTCTTGTCTAAATATTAAGAGATACAATACTAGGATGATCGATTAGTCTATCAAATCAGTACAAGACAATCCATCCTAAATAGGTCATGCTCAATATGGCTCAGGCATATCTATATGATTCATTTAGTTTAGACAAACCAATCTCAGAATCACATAATGACTTAAATCGACAGTATATCCAAATTATTTTAGTCACGAGCCTAGTTTATATATCATGACTTTAACCAATGATGAGAGCTGCTGTGATACACCCGACACCTCATCATCTAGTCTCTAGATATAAGTGGACAACATATACAAAACTTAAGGCATATAACTGAAACATTTAACTCGGTATATAAAATCGGGAAATAGTTTTCCATAAAATCAAAGCTTTTAGTATTCAAAATTAACAATCTCCCACTAATAATTAAAGTGACGCTCTTAAGTATAAAACTATTCAATACAATTAATCTACTGCTATATTAAAAACTACAGAACCATTAAGTCTTAGCTAAATATCTAACTCCCATGCCCTCCGCGTGAGAATCAAAGACTTTTGCAGTCAATGTGTTCGTGAACGGATTTCCAAGGTTCTATGTTGATACTATCTTTGCCACGACCACATGTCCTCTTATAACAATTTCTCGTATCAGGTGGTACTTGCGCTCTATATGTTTACTTGCCTTGTGAGCTTGTGGTTCCCTTGAATTGGCTACTGCACCATTGTTATCACAGTACACTGAGATTGATCTTGGTAACTTAGGAATCACGTCTAAGTCCACTAAGAAGTTCTTAAGCCACACAGCTTCTTTCATTGCCTCTGATGCTATAACATATTCAGCTTCCATGGTGGAGTCCACCACGCATTTCTGCAGGATACTCTGCCAATCTATGTCTCCACCTCCTAAAGTAGACACAAACCCAGAGGTAGACTTACTCTTATCTTTATCACCTTGGAAATTCCAATCTATGTAACCTCTAGGCATAAGTTGAGGCACCTAATAGACCAATACTTGGTCCCTCGTTCTGTGCAAATACTTTAGGATGCATTTTACAGCTTCCCAATAAGCTTTTTCGAGGTTACTCTGGTATCTGCTGACCATGCCAACTGCATAGCAAATATTAGGTCTCTTGCACAACATTACATACGTGAGACTTCCTACTGCAGAAGCATAAGGAACCATCTTCATAGCTTTTATCTCCTGAATAGTTTTTGGAGACTGCTCTTTAGATAGATGCACTCTGTGTCTGAAAGGTAAAAAACCTTTCTTGGAGTTATGCATGTTAAAACGAACCAGAATCGTATCTACGTATGAAGCCTGAGAGAGTGTCAGTGAACGTTTCTTACGATCTCGAATAATCTTGATCCCACAGATATGTCTGAAGGAAAATAGAACAAGCCTGGGCTAAATCGAAAACCTCACTTTCGTGCAATGCATTCCAGAATCGGAAGCTTTCGACAAAGCTCAGGCTCAAATTAATTTTCCCATTAATGGATCTAGGCTTATACTTATTTAATTTATTAACTGGGACCTGAAAGATACAATCTTTAATTAAAGTGGAAAGTTCAAAGATTATACCTTTGTAGCGAAGTCCCTAGCAAATAGAAAACCAAAAGCTGAAAATCTTGTTGTTCACCACCCGGACCAATCACGAGAGAATCCCAATAAAAACTCCGTCTCTACCTTGAAATCACGTGGGTGACTATCCAAAAGGTAGCTAAGACACTAAGGAAGAGATTCATATGAGACCCACTTCCAAAAACTCGTCAGATCCTCTGTAGATCGTTGCCCAAAGATTACTGCACTTATTTACCGCCTGGCTGCGAAATCCACTCGAAATCCGAAGAATAACTCCAAATCGACTCCGAACTAGTGTGGGCTAGTGTCTACGGAGTAGCCCAAGGCAAAACGAAGAAATCCCAAGAAACACACTTCAAGAATCACACAAATCTGAAAAAACAGATTTAGCCTGGGAACTTAACCAAATATGAAAATCCACACCAAAAGTGTCTGGAATGTGTTCCTGCTCGTAGATCTAGACTCTAGCGATCTAAGAAGATCATGCTAGAGGATCAACACAACAAGAATTAACAAACCCACTTCAAAAGGAGCAAAGCCGCCGCCCTAAAAATAAACCAAACGCCGACGGATCTATTTCCGGTGAACAACACCCTGCGGCCGAGAAAACCAATCAAAGGCAGCAGCTTTTTACTCCAAAAATGGTGATCTAGGATTCTCTAGGTTATGGGCTTTCAGAATTCTCGAAGAAGAAAGCTCCAAAGTGGACTTCGAAAGAAAAGCTACTAAGAAAGTTGAGAGCTTCTCTTTCTAAACTTAATTTTCTCTCACTAGGCAAATGCCTCTAAGGTTTCTAATGTCTTGTAAGTTGCCTAACAATGGATATTTATAGGGAGCTTCTAAGGAGACCTAATGGGCCTTTGAGTTGGGCCTTTTAGTTTGACTTTCGTTAACCCCTTAGTCTTTCCTAGACTAGTCAACTCCAATCGATCCTTTTGAATTAAATCTTTAACCCACTTCGTTAATTTAATTTAATCGAACCCTTTAGGTTAATTAATTCATATAGAATTAATTTTCTTAATCCACTTTTTCAATTAAATATTAATTAAACCTTTAGGATTAATTAGTTCACTTTATCGATTAGTCAAACACATAATTAGTCGTACTACTAACGGACCAATTATGGAACTACCGCTCAAAAATGACTTTACATCGCTCCACTATATTTTCTTCTATCTCTCCACATTAAAGATCGAGTGCTCGTCGATTTATCAATTTACTGACAAACTAATTCATCGACTTCTTGGTATCCGAGATTAGTACCACTCGACCTTTTTATTATACCGGACATAAAGTCCACCGGCCGGGTTTAGTATAATAAACCTTACTAGCTCATCTCGGGAGCACCATCAACCCGGCAAACCAGTACATGAATTCCTCCGACTAGCAATGGCACGTAAGAAGCTAAACACTTCATACCCAACCTACCGAGGTATAGGTCTCAATTGACCGCACTCTTCAGCAAATCAAAGCATACGATATCCAACTCTCACGCCCATCCTAATCTCGGGATTGAGAGACAGAATACTAGGACTGAATTAACTATGACGATCAGCATAAGTCAATTCTATCCAAATTGGTCATGCTCAATATGCCCCGGGCATATCCGCGTGATTTAATTAGTCTAGATAAACCAATTCCCAAACCACACAATAACCTATACCGATAGTATGTTCAAACTTTGAATATATCAATACTTTAACCAATAACGGTATCTACTGTGTCTTTCCACTCCCCGTTATCTAGTTCTATGATATAATGGAATAATTTAATACTAAAACAAAATGATGTGTCATCTGTGGATATTAGTTTTTGATACAAGCCATAGCTTTTCTGCATTCAAAACTAACAATGTCAACCTTCTCCCAAGTCCTTCATATCAAATTGTTTAGACAACCATGCATTTACTTTTGATAATACTTTCTTACTGTTGCCAATAAGTAGGATATCATTTATGTAAAGTATAATAAACACCACTTTTCATTCCTCTAGGATATCCTACAAACAACATTACTTCTGTTATTAAATCTAACTTACCCGTATTTGTTTTAAGCACATGTGCTGGACAACCTAAATTTTGAGATGTCTCAGACTGGCCTTACGCGTCCACTGTTGGAGTAGAATACATAAGCTATGCTTGTATTGTACAGTTTCCCAGATTAATATATCAATTCGTGTTTCAGCATATCTTGTTGTGCATTAATTATCCATTTATATTATGTAAGTAGATGATGAGGTGTCTGGTGTGACACAGTAGATCTTATCATTGGTTGAAAGACATAATATATAAATAAGGTTCGAAACCGAGATAGTTTTGGACAAACTTTCAGTTTAGGTTATTATGTGATTCGGATAATTAGTTTGTCTAAACTAATTGAATCATATAGATATGCCCGGGGCATATTGAACTTGACCTTTAGGAATGATTTGTCTTGTACTAATTTAATAGACAAATTGATCCTTGTATTCTATCTCTAAATCCCTAGACTCGAGTGGGCATGAGGATTAGACATAGTGTACTTTGATCTGCCAATGAGTGAGGTCAAATGTGGCCAATAGTCTTGGTGGATTTGGTGCGCGCGTTTAGTTACTTGGTGTGCTGCTGCTAGTCGAAAAGCAACCATGTACCAGTGAATCCGGGGTGATGGTGCTCCCGAGATGAGCTCAAAATGTTTATTATACTAAATCTGATCGGTGGACTTATGCCCGGTATAGTAAAAAGGTCGAGTGGTACTAGTATCGGAATTAAAGAAGTTACTATATTAATTTATCAGTAAATTAATTTTAATTAAAGAGCACTATATCTTTGATGTGGGGAGATTAATGAATATAATTTAATTAAGTTGTTCCAGAAGCAATTCTGGTGCAGGATGGTAGTGCCAAAATTAATCCGTTAGTGGTACGATTAATTTTGTAATGGGTTAATTGAATAGGTAGATTTAATTAATTAATTGGTTAATTATTCCTACGGGTTAATTCAGTAATTAAAAAAGTGGAATTATTTAATTAATTCCTAAGGGTTAATTAAGTAATTAACAAAGTGAAATTATTTAATTAATTAATTAAGTCTTAAGTTTCAATTGGACTTAGAAAATACTAGAGATTAGGAATCTAGTAGGATTTGGTTTATCCTATCAGATTGGTTACCTAATTGGATTTGGAAACTAATTCATTACCTAAACCCCTTAGGAAGACCAATCCTAAACCAACTTGGGGTCTCTCTTGTAACTCTATAAGTAGACAAGGGATTAGCCATTCAAGATACACAATTCAATAGATTCATAATTCAAGAATCTAGAGAGAGAAAATCCTAGAGAGAGAAAACGTTTCTCTCTCCAAGTCGGATTTTCAAGAAACTGTGCGGCTGGTTTTTGGCTTTCTAGTGGCTGAAATTTTGGCCTTAGTTTATACCAGCTGCGCGTAGCTTTCTCTCTCTGCGGGCGGTGCGTTTATAGTACGTGCCAGGTGCTACGGCGCTAGAGTTTCTTAGCAGGTGGATTATGGTGATTGGTTGATCAATTGGCTTTTAGTTCGTTGCCCACACAACGTGAAGTCATAGTCCTGAGGCATACAAGAGAATCACCAGGTGCACGCTTCAAAGGTACTTTTCTAAGGTTCCGCTTTAATTAGAAATTTATGTTGTGTGGTAAATCGAGCAAGTGCAAACCCAGATCCTATGTGACAAATTCTTTCAATTGGTATCAGAGTCTGGTTTAGGGGGTTTTGGTGCTTGTTCGATTTATTACATGGTTTTATTTGCAGGTGGTTAAGAATCTCGACTATTACGGTTACGTTTGTATGGGTTTTAATTAAACTCCGGGACATGTCCGGATTTAATTTTATTATGAATGTTTGTAATAGTACAACCACGTGCTGGAAGCTGTGTAGGATTAGATTAAATCTGTAGTAGGATTTTTTCTATGTAATTTTGATTATTTAATTTTTCCTAGAAAGCCTTGTAGTAGGAAAATTGATTTTTGTAATCGAAGGCGTTATGGTGGGCAACTTGAATTCGTGGTTTTTGGGTTATCGTTAATTCGTAGAAACCCAGGAAAACCCAGAACAAATTGCAAGAAGACCAAATAGCGTGGGAAAAAAGCGAAGGAGGAATTGGCGGCAGGACGCCGGCAATGACTACAGGCAGCAAGTCGCACCGGCAAAACGTGCGCAGCAGTTGCTGCGCGCTGCTGCAGGCGCACAGAACCGCGCACAGACATCCCGTGCGGGCCGTGCGCATGGGCGCGCAGGCGCGTAGGGCCTCGAGCGCACGGCCCGTGCGGACCGTGCGCGTACGGGCGCTCAGTCCGTGTGCTCGGGCGCGCAGGCGCTTAGGGCTGCGAGCGCACGGGCGCACAGGCCATGCGCGCGGGCTGTGCGGCCATCGGGCCGTGCTGCGGTACGGGCGGCCCATTCGGGCCGTTCGGGCTGTGTTTTGGCCTGTTTTTCCTCTAATTTTCATTTTTTGAAGTTCAAGACTCTCTCCATCGAGTGACGTGATGGGACACGAGATCAAGGCAAATGATGGAAGCAATTAAAACCATAATAGTCGGGAAATTTATTTTTCGTATTTATTTCCCGTATTTATTGTTTTATTTTTTATGCTTTATTTTTATGCTGTATTTTCGATACATGAATTAAAGCATGTCTGGTTTTATGGTTGCACATAACTTAGGTTTAGTTAATTGCATGTTAAACTAGAAAAACCCTGAATTTGGAAATCTAAATGGGAGTGGGTTGTTTTATATCCCCATGGCCACCATTACGGGTTCATATGCGATGTGGGTGGGCTTGTGCGTTGGCATTAGGGCCTTTCTCTATTCGGATGAGTCCAGCCCCGAGATCGCTAGACTATGAACTTCTGAGTAAGATGACTAGAGCGAGTTTAACTAGGAGAAATGTGACACCCTCTCCATCTGAGGCGCACTATCCTGAGGTAACAAACTCAGAAGTCACGTAATGGCATACACTTAGTGTACGATCTGCAGTATTCCTCCCGCGAGGTTACGCTGCTTTCTTGTACGGCTGAAAGCACCGACTATTAGCTACGTTGATCAAAAGATCGTTGGTCAGATAATGTAGTTAATGAATGTGGGTTAGCATAAACGTCCACACTGCGTGGCTTATGAGAATCCCAGTGGATGAGATGTTGGTGGGTTATAATTATTGTTTTGAGGGAAGTCAATAATTAATAGAATTTCATGGTTTTGAAATTCTAAGCATATATAATTGAAACATTGTTTGTTTACTTTCTAGTTTAAATCGATATGGCATTCAACCCCTTAGCTGCTATTTTGAAAAACAACAATTTAACTGGAACTAATAATGTCGATGAAAGTCGTAACTTGGACATTGTCCTTAGGGCTGAGAGCGTTCATGTGAGAGATCATGTCATTGACATGATTAGTAACATCAACAAAGTTGAGGTAGTGGGAGGCGAACTTGTTGGTGAAGCCAAAGCCGATATTGTCCTCCGGAGCTTGCCTCAAAGCAATGAGTGAATACAGTTAAACTACAACATAAGTAAGATGTTGTGGAGTTTATCCGAGCTCTTGGCAGAGTTGGTGGCAGCTAAAAGTCTTATTCAACAGAAGAAGCGAGCTTTAGTGGCAGTCGAAGCTTCAGAATCTTCTTCTGAGCCTGAGGCTAGAAAGAAGAAGAGAAAGCTTGAGGGAATAACTCAAGTGGCGCAAATTGTGCCTCAGCCATGTATTGGAAAGAAGAAGTCGAAAGACAAGTGCTTCAAGTGCAATAAGACGGGACATTGGAAAGCGGATTGTCCAAAGCTTATAAGTACGATAAATTCTGTCTTAATTACTGAGACATGTTTAGCGGCAATTCCCACAGATACTTGGTGTGTGGATTCAGGTGCCACTGACCATGTTTGTAATTCTTTGCAAGGGTTCCAAGTAACCCTGAAGCTTAGAGAAGGCTAATTGGATATCTACTTGGGCGACACTACAAGAGTGTCAGTAGAAGCAGTGGGAGTAGTTAAGTTGAATTTCGAAAATTCTATCTTAGAGTTAGTTAATTGTCTTTATGTACCGAGTTTTAGAAAGAACTTGATTTCGATTTCTAAACTCTTGAAGAATAGGTATAAGTTTATTTTTTCTGATGACTGTGTTGTTATTAGAAGAAATGGAAAACTTATTTGTTCTAGTTCATTGGAGGACAATTTGTTTGTGGTTAACTCTAACTCCCATGTTGCGCAAAACATAGAAATAGATAGCTCAGGATCCAACATTAATAAGAGGAAGAAACCTTCTGAAATGAATCAAACCTATATTTGGCATCTCAGGCTAGGTCATATAAACCTTAGTAGGATTCTGAGGTTGGTCAATGATGGACCTTTGGGTTCATTAGATATTGACAGTTATGCAACCTGGGAATCTTGCTTGGAATGTAAGATGACTAAGAGACCTTTTAAGGCAAAAGGTTATAGAGCTAAAGAAGTATTAGGGTTGATTCATTCTGACTTGTGTGGACCTATGAAGGTCCAGGCACAAGGGGGATATGAGTATTTCGTGACGTTCACGGATGACTACTCTAGGTACGGATACATTTACCTAATGCGCCACAAGTCCGAATGTTTTGGCAAGTTCAATGAGGTTCGGGTAAATGTGGAGAAGCATCATGATAAGAGTATCAAGACACGGTGTTCAGATCGTGGTGGGGAGTACATGTCCCATGAATTTTGAGATTACCTCAGTGAGGTAGGAATTCAGTTTCAGTTGTCTGCACCTGGCATGCCACAGTAGAATGGTGTAGCAGAAAGGAGGAATCGAACTCTTATGGAAATGGTTAGGTCCATGATGAGCTATAGTGATTTGCCAAGTTCGTTCTGGGGATATGCCTTAGAAACGGCAATGTATATTCTTATTCTTGTACCATCTAAAATCGTGCCTTCAACCCCAGTAGAGTTGTGGAACGGGCGCAAGCCCAGTCTAAGACATCTCAGAATATGGGGCTACCCAACACATGTGCTTAAGGCAGATACGACTAAGTTAGATGCGAGAACAGAATTAATGTTGTTTGTAGGATATCTTAGGGGAATGAAAGGTGGTCTATTCTATAGTCCTAAAGATCAGAAGGTGGTGGTAAGTACCAACTCTAGATTTTTAGAAGAGGACTATGTCTTAGACCACAAACACCAATAGTAAGATACTACTAGAAGAGCTTAGACGACAAACTAATCCTGATGTACCAGCAGAAGTAGATACACCACACACTGCACATGAGATCACAGATGATACGCCTACACAGGTGGTGCCTCGTCGTAGTGAGAGGGTTGTGAGACAGCCCGATAGGTTCATTGGCGTGGGAGAGGCCTCAGACTTAGTCCCAAGTGCGCCTGAATCTGACCCAGTTAACTACAATGAGGCACTTCGAGATAAAGATGTAGAATCTTGGCGTAAGGCAATGATATCCGAGATGGGGTCAATGGACCACAATCAAGTCTGGGAGCTTATGGACTTGCTTGATGGGTTTAAGCCCATTGGATGCAAGTGGGTCTACAAACGTAAGAGAGGACCTGACGGGAAGGTGAAAACCTTTAAAGCTAGGCTGGTGGTGAAGGAGTATACTCAGAAAGAGGGAATCGATTATGAGGAAACCTTCTCCCCGGTATCCATACTTAAGTCGATCCAGATTCTCTTGGCCATAGCTGTTCATATGGATTATGAGATTTGGCAGATGGATGTCAAGACAGTTTTCCTAAACGGAAGTCTTGAGGAAACCATCTTTATGCAGCAACCAGAGGGATTCATTGAAAAAAGGCAAGAGCATAAGGTTTGCAGGCTTAAGAAGTCTATTTATGGACTTAAGCAGGCATCCAGATCTTGGAACATCCAGTTTGATGAGGTAATCTAGCCTTTTGGATTTACTCAGTGTCTGGATGAGCAATGTGTGTATCGCATATATGATGGAAACTCAGTGGTGTTTCTTGTGCTTTACGTAGATGACATTCTATTGATTGACAACAACAAGAAAGTGTTATCAAACGTAAAGGCATGGCTGTCCAAGCAATTTGATATGAATGACTTAGGGGAAGCGGGACATATCATTGGGATCAAGATTATTCGAGATCGTAGGAAACGTTCGTTAACGCTTTCCCAAGCTTTGTACATAGACACGATTCTAGCCCGTTTTAACATGCAGAACTCCAAGAAAGGTTTTTTACCTTTCAGGCATGGAGTGTTTCTATCTAAGGAACAGTCTCCTAAGACTGTTGAGGAAATAGAGACCATGAAGACAGTTCCATATGCTTCGGCAGTAGGAAGTCTCATGTATGCCATGTTGTGTGTGCCGTTGGCATGGTGAGCAGATATCAGAGTAACCCCGAGAAAGCTCATTGGGAGGCAGTAAAATGCATTCTCCAGTATTTGCGCAAAATGAGGGACCAAGTTCTGGTCTATCAGGCGTCTGAGCTGGTATCCCGAGGTTACACAGATTCAGATTTCCAAGGCGACAGGGACAAGAGCAAGTCTACCTCAGGGTATGTGTTTACTCTAGGAGGTGGAGCCATAGTTTGGCGGAGTGTCAAGCAGAAATGCGTGGCTGACTCTACCATAGAGGCTGAGTACGTTGCCGTATCAGAGGAAGCGAAAGAAGCAGCATGGCTCAAGAACTTCCTAGTGAACTTAGATGTGATTCCTGGTTTACCGAAGTCTATCACAGTTTATTGTGATAACAACGGTGCAGTAGCAAACTCGAAGGAACCACGAGCTCACAAGGTGAGTAAACATATACAGCGTAAGTACCACCTGATACGAGACATTGTAAAGAGGGTAGACATGGCCGTGGCTAAGATAGCATCAGAGGATAACCTTATAGATCCATTCACGAAAACATTGACTTCAAAAGTCTTTGAGGCTCACGTGAAGGGCATGGGGATCAGATGCTTAAGAGAGCCTTGACAGTTTTTCTAGATAGATAGCAGCAGATTATATAGGGATTATTGAAGGAAAACTGAACAAGCCTGGGCTAAATCGAAAACCTCACTTTCGTGCAGTGCATTCCAGAATCAGAAGCTTTCGACCAAGCTCAGACTCAAATTAGTTTACCCATGAACGGATCAGGCTCAAATTAGTTTATCAAAAGATTCGATCTTTAATTAAAGTGGAATTTAAAGATACTACCTTTTGAAGCGAAGTCCCTTGCTTAAAGAAAAACCAATTCTTTGACACAACTTCCACAAGAAATCAGAAGAATATCTCCAATACGAACTCCGAAATAGTGTGGGCTATCGTCTAAGGAGTTACCCACGGCGAATTAGAAAATCCAAGAAACTTGCTCCGGAAGAAAACCCAAACTCTGAAAATTTGAAAACCAAACTGCCCAGTTTGTTCCAAGAAACCTTGCTGCGCAAGTTTCTTCTTCAGCTGCTAAGCTCGCCGGTTTCCGCTGCAAAAACCCACTGCCTGCACGATGATATCTGGTCCCGATCTATACAGCCCAGCTTCGCGGATCACTCTGATCAGAAGATCGACGCGAAGACAAGGCCGGCTCAGGGCACCGGATGAAACAACGCATAGGGGTTTTTTGGAAAAACCGAGAAGAATAATCAGCGTTGTGCGCTGTTTCTTCGAGAAATCTGATCGGCAACAACCAGCGAGCAAGTCAGCGAGCAACCAAAATCGACCAGGCAGTATAAAGATTAAATCTTCCGGAGGAGAAAGTTCTCTTAGCTGATTTCAAGAAGAAACTTCGATAAGGAAGACGAAGTTCTCACTCTAAGCTAAACTTTCTCTTTCTAGCCTTTTCTTGGCTGCCAAGTCTCTTTCTAGTTTTTCTTACCCAATAAGTTGTATTTATATGGAGCTTCTCGAGTTAGGCCGTAAAATTTGACTTTCGTTGACCGCTAAGTCTTACCGACTAATCAACTCCAATCGACCCTTTTAAATTAATTTATTTAATCCACTTTGTTAATTTAATTTAATCGAAATTAGTCAAATGCATAATCGGTCGTACCACTAACGGACCAATTATGGAACTACCGCTCGAAAACTACTTTACATCGCGCCATAATATTTTATTCTATCTCCCCACATTAAAATTCTAGCGCTCATCAGTTTATCAATTTACTGACAAATTAATTCACCGACTTCTTGGTTTTCGAGATTAGTACCACTCGTCCTTTTATTATACCGAACATAAAGTTCACCGGCCGGGTTTAGTATAATAACCTTATGAGCTCATCTCGGGAGCACCATCAACCCGGCGAACCGGTACGTGGATTCCTCCGACTAGCAACGGCACGTAAGAAGCTAAACACCGCATACCCAACTTACCAAGGTATTGCCCTCAATTGACCTCACTCTTTGGCAAATCAAAGCACACGATATCCAACCTTCACGCTCGTCCCAATCTCGGGATTGAGAGACGGAATAATAGGACCGAATTGACTAGGCCGATCAGTATAAGTCAATTCTATCCAAACTGGTCGTGCTCAATATGCCCCAGGCATATCTGTGTGATTTAAACTAGTTTAGATAAACTAATTTCCAAACCACACAATAACCTATACTGATAGTATGTTCAGACTATCTCGGTTACGAGCATATTTTTTATATATCAATACTTTAACCAATAACGGTATCTACTGTGTCTGTCCACACCCCGTTATCTAATTCTATGATATAAAGGAACAAATTTATACTGAAATAAAATGAAATGTCAACTGTGGATATTAGTTTTTGATACAAGCCATAGCTTTTCCGTATTCAAAACTAACAATCTCCCACTAATACTCAAAGCTATGCTAATAAGTACAAAAACTGTCCAACCCGCTATTACACTGCTGTCATAATGAAATCTCCAGAACACCTTTAAGCTCACTCACATGGCTCTCTTAAGAATCTGACTCCCATGCCCTTCACATGTCTCTCAAAGACCTTTGGGGTCAATGGCTTGGTGAAAGGATCTGCAAGGTTGTCATCTGAAGCTATCTTGGCCACGATCACGTCTCTCCTCTTTACGATCTCTCGTATCAGGTGGTACTTGCGCTCTATGTGTTTACTCGCCTTATGGGCTCGTGGTTCCCTCGAGTTAGCAACTGCACCATTGTTATCACAATAAACTGTGATAGACCTAGGCAACTCAGGAACCACATCCAAGTCCATCAGGAAGCTCCTGAGCCATACAGCCTCTTTCGCTGCCTCTGAAGCGGCAACGTACTCGGCCTCCATGGTAGAGTCCGCCACGCATTTCTGCTTGACACTCTTCCATACTATGGCTCCACCTCCTAGAGTAAACACAAACCCAGAGGTAGACTTACTCTTGTCAAAATCTCCTTGAAAGTCTGAATCTGTGTAACCCAATGTTACAAGCTCCTGCGCTCTATAAACTAGGACATAATCTCTCGTCCTGCATAAGTACTTGAGAATGCATTTTACTTCCTCCCAGTGAGCCTTCCCAGGGTTACTCTGATATCTGCTAACCATGCCAACGGCAAAGCAAATATCAGGCCTCGTGCACAACATAGCATACATGAGGCTACCCACTGCAGAAGCATTGGGTACCGCCTTCATGGCATCTATCTCCTCAGCAGTCTTAGGACACTGCTCCTTAGACAAATGCACTCCATGCCTGAAAGGTAGTGACCCCTTCTTGGAGTTCTGCATGTTAAAACGGGCCAGAATCGTGTCTATGTAGGATGCCTGAGAATGAGTCAGAGAACGTCTCCTACGATCTCGAATAATCTTAATCCCAAGGATATGTCCAGCCTCTCCCAAATCCTTCATATCGAATTGCCTGGACAACCATGCCTTTATGTCTGACAACACCTTCTTACTGTTGCCAATAAGAAGAATGTCATCTACATAAAGTACGAGGAACACCACCATATCACCATCACGCCTGCGATAAACACACTGCTCATCCGGATACTGAGTAAATCCATAGGACTGGATAACCTCATCAAAACGAATGTTCCAAGATCTGGATGCTTGCTTAAGTCCATAAATGGACCTCCTAAGCCTGCATACCTTGTGCTCTTGGCCCTTAACAATGAAGCCCTCTGGTTGCTGCATAAAGATGGTCTGCTCAAGACTTCTATTAAGGAAAGCTGTCTTGACGTCCATCTGCCAAATCTCATAATCCATATGAGCAGCTATGGCCAAGAGAATCCGGATTGACTTAAGCATAGCTACCGGGGAAAAGGTCTCCTCATAATCGATCCCTTCTTTCTGAGTATACCCCTTCGCCACAAGCCTAGCCTTGAAGGTCTCAACCCTCCCGTCAGATCCTCTATTTCGCTTGTAAACCCATTTGCACCCAATAGGCCTAAACCCATCAGGAAGGTCTACCAGCTCCCAGAATTGATTTGAGTCCATAGAACCCATCTCAGCAATCTTCGCTCTCTGCCAATAATCTGCATCTTTATCCTGGAGAGCCTCATTGTAGTTAACTGGGTCTGGTTCATGAGCGCCAGGGATAAAGTCCGAAGACTCACCCAAACCCATGTACCTCTCGAGCTGTCTCACAACCCTCCCACTACGACGAGGCGCAGCCTGTCCAAGAGCATCATCTGTGATAGTGTGTGCAGTCTCTTGTGGTGTGTCTTCCTGTACGTGTGCATCTGGAATAGTGGACTGACTTCTAAGCTCTTCCAATACTACCTTGCTGCTTGACTTGTGATCTAAAATATAGTCCTCCTCAAGAAATCTGGCATTGGTGCTGACCACCACCTTCTGATCCTGAGGACTATAAAAGAAACCACCTCTTGTTCCTTTGGGGTAGCCTATAAACAACATAACCTTGGATCTCACTTCTAACTTGCCTGCATCTGCCTCGAGCACATGTGCTGGACAACCCCAAATCCTGAGATGTCTCAGACTAGGCTTTCGCCCACTCCACAACTCTACTGGGGTCGTAGGCACAGACTTAGATGGCACAAGGTTGAGGATAAAACATGTTGTATGCAAGGCATAACCCCAAAACGAGGTAGGCAACTCACTGTAACTCATCATCGATCTAACCATCTCCATAAGAGTCCTGTTCCTCCTCTCTGCTACACCATTCTACTGGGGTGTGCCAGGTGCAGACAACTGGGTCTGAATACCCTCCTCTGAAAAATAGAATCTAAATTCACTAGAGAGGTATTCGCCACCACGATCAGACCGCAGTGACTTGATACTCTTAACCAGATGGTTCTCCACCTCTGCCTTGAATTCTCTGAACTTGCCAAAGCATTCAGACTTGTGGCGCATCAGGTATATGTATCCATATCTAGAGTAATCATCCGTGAAAGTCGCGAAATACTCATAACCACCTCTAGCCTGAACTGACATAGGCCCACACACGTCAGAATGAATCAGCTCTAAAACCTCCTTGGCCCTATACTCATTTGCCTTGAAAAACCTCTTGGTCATTTTACCCTCCAAGCAGGACTCACAGGTCGAATAGCTGTCAATATCTAGTAAGTCCAAAAACCCACTCTTGACCAACCTTTGAATCCTACTAAGGTTTATATGACCTAGTCTCAGGTGCCAAAGATAAGTCTGATTCAAAGGGGAAGACTTTTTTCTCTTATTATGATTCGGTGATGAGTTACTAGTTTCTGTGTTTTGCATAACTGGGGAGTAAGTCTTAATTAAAAACAAATTGTCAACCAATGTACCGGAACATATAAGTTTCTGGCCTTTTCTAATAAATATAGATCTATAAGAAAAAACACACTTATAACCATCCAAAACAAGTTTAGAAACTGAAAGCAAGTTTTTACGAAAACTAGGTACATAAAGACAATCTCTCAACAATAAAGTAGAGTCTGAAAAAAAAGACATTAAACTCCCACTGCAGCAACAGAAACTCTGGTAGTATCCCCAAGGTAGACCTGCAACTCTCCCTCTCTAAGCAGCCGGGTCACTTGGAACCCCTGCAAAAAATTACAAACATGATCAGTGACTCCTGAATCCACACACCAAGTATCTGTGGGAATCGCCGCTAAACATATCTCAGTGACTATGGAAAATTTACACATACCTCGAGGCTTTGGGCAGTCCTTCTTTCAATGTCCCGCTTTGCCACACCTGAAACATTTGCCTTTCGACTTCTGTTTCTTGGCAATGCCCGCCTTGGGTCCATGACTGGCTCCTGCTTTCTGGCCTCTCTTCCTCTTTTGCTTCCTGGCTTTGGGCCCAGCAGAGGAACCTGAGGGACCAACAGTAGCCAAGGCTTGCTTCTTCTCTGCGAAGAGGCTCTCAGCAGACACCAATGCAGTCATGAGAACAGAAAGTGAATATGAGAGATTCCCCATATTATAGTTCAATCGAAACTGCTCAAAACTGGGAGGCAAGCTCTGGAGGATGATATCGACCTGGGTATCCCCATCAATCTCACCTCCCAATACCTCAATCTCATTGATGCAACCAATCATGTCTAAAGGAAAACTGAACAAGCCCGGGCTAAATCGAAAACCTCACTTTCGTGCTATGCATTCCAGAATCGGAAGCTTTCGACCAAGCTCAGGCTCAAATTAGTTTACCCATGAACGGATCTAGGCTTATACTTATTTAATTTATTAATCGGGACACAAAAAATTAAATCTTTAATTAAAGCAGAACTTAAAGATTATACCTTTTGTAGCGAAGTCCCTCATTTAAAGAATACCAAATATTCAGAAGCGATTTCCACAAGAAATCCAATCGATTCTACAAGAACACTCCGAATATTGCGTGGACAATAATCTATCGGAGTTTAATCGTCTTGCCCACAAGGAAATCAACTGAATTAAACAACCCACAGCCCAAAAACTGATCTGGAACCTTCGCTGCTCACCGCTAGCAAATTGCTGCTGAAAAATGATAAAAACCCTCGCTTTCTTTGATTCGAGAAAACCCACTTCGGTCACTAAGAATTCAACTTGTAATTCTTGTCGTGATCTAGACAAGCAGCCAGGTGGATCACCGATAAAAACTGAAAGAGATCGACACCAGCTGCTCGAATCAAACGCACAAGAAAGCTGAATATTAGCGCCGATAAAATCGTACAAACCAGCGGACAAAAAACTGCAGCAGCTTGGAGGTGAAGAAAACCCAGCAGCGGTAAAATTAATAACCCAATAATAATCAAGGTTTGATCTTTGGGCTGAGTTTAATTCAAGGAGTGAAAAATCTGGTTTGTTTGTGAGGAAAAATTCTTGAAGAAGAATTTTCTCTCTTAAACCTTTTCACTCAAGAAAGCAAGACAAAAATGTCTTACTAGAATTTCCTTAGGGTTTCTTGGGCATCAAGTCTTCTATTTATAGTAGCTCGATTGGAGACCTAATGGGCTCTCGAGTTAGGCCTTAAAATTTGACTTTCGTTGACCGCTAAGTCTTCCCGACTAATCGACTCCAATCGACTCTTTTAAATTAATTTATTTAATCCACTTTGTTAATTTAATTTAATCAAACCCTTAGAATTAATTAATTCAAAATCGAATTAATTTCTAAATTCACTTCGTCGATTAAATATTAATTAAAGCCTTCGGATTAATTAATTTACCTTGTCGATTAGTCAAACACATAATCGGTCGTACCACTATCGGACCAATTATGGAACTACCGCTCGAAAACGACTTTACATCGCGCCATTATTATTTCTTCTATCTCCCCACATTAAAGATCTAGTGCTCGTCGATTTATCAATTTACTGACAAATTAATTCACTGACTTCTTGGTTTCCGAGATTAGTACCACTCGACCTTTTATTATACCGAACATAAAGTTCACTGGCCAGGTTTAGTATAATAACCTTACGAGCTCATCTCGGGAGCACCATCAACCCGGCGAACCAGTACGTGGATTCCTCCGACCAGCAACGGCACGCAAGAAGCTAAACACCGCATACCCAACTTACCGAGGTATTGGCCTCAATTGACCTCACTCTTTGGCAAATCAAAGCACACGACACCCAACCCTCACGCCCGTCCCAATCTCGGGATTGAGAGATGGAATACTAGGACCAAATTGACTACGCCGATCAGTACAAGTCAATTCTATCCAAACTGGTCGTGCTCAATATGCCCCGGGCATATCTGTGTGATTTAAACTAGTCTAGATAAACCAATTTCCAAACCACACAATAACCTATACCGATAGTATGTTCAGACTATCTTGGTTACGAGCATATTTTTTATATATCAATACTTTAACCAATAACGGTATCTACTGTGTTTGTCGACACCCCGTTATCTAGTTCTATGATATAAAGGAACAGATTTATACTGAAACAAAATGATATGTCATCTGTGGATATTAGTTTTTGATACAAGTCATAGCTTTTCTGTATTCAAAACTAATAATGTCCAGTACGTGATCCCTTACTGAAGTGCCCTCAACCATCTTAGCATTCATGAGTTTTCTCATAGCTGACTGCTTGGCTGCCCTGCCCTGATGTCCAAACATCTCCTTGAGGTTGAGCATCATATCGTAGGCTGAGGTGATCTGCTGATGCTGGTGCTGCAGTACACTTGACATGGAAGCCAAGATGTAGCACCTGGTCATCTCATCAGCCTTCTGCCACCTCGTATATGGCTCTCGCTGCTCAGGGGTGGCATCATCGCTGGGCTTAGGGGGACACTCCTCAGTAAGCACATACTTATAACCCTCAGCAGTAAGGACAATGTCCAGGTTACGTTTCCAATCAATGTAATTTGGACCGATGAGTTTGTTTTGGTTCAGAATGACAGCTAGCGGGTTGAACGACAGATCAACTGAAAATAAACAAACAAGTTTCAGTATACTTTTTCGAAAATATTAAAAAATCCTTAAAAAACAAATATAATCTTCTACCGACATCTCTCACACCGGGATTAACGCAGGTCACGATGGGTGAACGTCTACGCCAACCCACATTCATTCGAGAAGAACCGAAGTTCATTAATTTCATTATCTGACCAACGATCTTATGATCAATGAAATTAATAGTCGATAATTTTAGTCGTACACGTAGATAGTGTAACCTCGATAGGAGGGATACTATAAACAGTACACCAAGTGTATGCCATTACGTGACTTCTAAGTTTGTTACTTAGGATACTAATGCGCCTCGGATGGCGAGGGTGTCGCAACTTTCTCCAATTAAACTCACTATAGTCATCCCTTTAGAAATTCATTCCGGTGATATATGTGATTGAAAACTCATCCGATAGGGACGAAGGTCTAAGCCAGCACGCAAGTTTAACCACATCACCAATGAACCCGTAATGGAGGCCATGGGGCTATTAACCAACCCGCTCCCACTTAGATTTTTAATTTCGATTCGCCCGGGTTTTTCTCAGTTTTCTACATAATTAGGAATCACCCAAAATTACAATTAAACCAAAACCCGCGAATGTAATTAGTTTGAGGATTTTTATGTTTTAACATGCAATATCTTAACTATGGATATTCGCACCCATAAAACCGTTGGAGTTTTAATATGCGAATAATCTACCTTAGTTAATTGCACATTACTTTTTAAAACTTTTGGTTTGGTTTTCGTTCATGCAAAATAAAACGAAAATCACACAATCAGCGAAAAGACATAAATACGGGAAATTAAACAAATAAAATTTCCTGACTATTATGGCCTTCTCTATCTTTGATTCTTTGACGCCTCGGTGACACTTCCCGTCGTGTCGCTCCCACTCGTTATTTGGATTTCTCTCGATTCACTCGGGTTTTCTCAGTTTACTACGTAATTAGGAATCACCCAAAATTACGATAAACCAAAACCCGCGAATATAAGTTACCCAAAATAACATCTTCGCATAATACATAAATTCCTATATACAAAGGCGTTTTTCTAGGAATTTAAAGACGACATGATTAGATCAAATCCTACTACAAGAATTTTCTAATCCTACACGGCTTCCAGCTCGTGGTTATTAATATTACAGAAATTTCCATTCAAAAATAAAACAAGCCCGGACATGTCCCGGGGTTTATGAATGAAAATTAAATTTCTACCATAATAGCCGGGAAACTAATAACCACCTATTTATGCATTTCGACAAAAATAATAATGCCAAAATAAAGCCGTGTAATAAATCAAACAAGTACAAGACCGAAACCAACGCTCTGATACCAATTTGAAGGAAAACTGAACAAGCCCGGGCTAAATCGAAAACCTCACTTTGGTGCAATGCATTCCAGAATCGGAAGCTTTCGACCAAGCTCAGGCTCAAATTAGTTTACCCATGAACGGATCTAGGCTTATACTTATTTAATTTATTAATCGGGACACAAAAGATTCGATCTTTAATTAAAGCGGAATTTAAAGATACTACCTTTTGAAGCGAAGTCCATTGCTTAAAGAAAAACCAATTCTTTGACACAACTTCCACAAGAAATCCGAAGAATATCTCCAATACGAACTCTGAAATAGTGTGGGCTATCGTCTACGGAGTTACCCACGGTGAATTAGAAAATCAAAGAAACTTGCTCCAGAAGAAAACCCAAAATCTGAAAATTTGAAAACCAAACTGCCCAGTTTTTTCCAAGAAACCTTGCTGCGCAAGTTTCTTCTTCAGCTGCTAAGCTCGTCGGTTTTCGCTGCAAAAACCCACCGCCTGCACGATGATATCTGGTCCCGATCTGTACAGCCCAGCTTCGCGGATCACTCTGATCAGAAGATCGACGCGAAGACAAGGCCGGCTCAGGGCACCGGATGAAACAACGCACAGGGTTTTCTGGAAAAATCGAGAAGAATAATCAGCACTGTGCGCTGTTTCTTCGAGAAATCTGATCGACAACAACCAGCGAGCAACCAAAATTGACCGGGCAGTATAAAGATTAAATCTTCCGGAGGAGAAAGTTCTCTTAGCTGACTTCGAGAAGAAACTTTGATAAGGAAGACGAAGTTCTGACTCTAAGCTAAACTTTCTCTTTCTAGCCTTTTCTTGGCTGCCAAGTCTCTTTCTAGTTTTTCTTGCCCAATAAGTTGTATTTATATGAAGCTTCTAAGGAGACCTAATGGGCTCTCGAGTTAGGCCTTAAAATTTGACTTTCGTTGACCGCTAAGACTTCCCGACTAATCAACTCCAATCGACCCTTTTAAATTAATTTATTTAATCCACTTTGTTAATTTAATTTAATCGAACCCTTAGAATTAATTAATTCAAAATATAATTAATTTCTAAATTCACTTTGTCAATTAAATAATAATTAAACCTTTTGGATTAATTAATTTACCTTATCGATTAGTCAAATGCATAATCGGTCGTACCACTAACGGACAGTTATGGAACTACCGCTCGAAAACGACTTTAATTCGCGCCATTATATTTTATTCTATCTCCCCACATTAAAGATCTAGCGCTCGTCGGTTTATCAATTTACTGACAAATTAATTCACCGACTTCTTGGTTTCCGAGATTAGTACCACTCGTCCTTTTATTATACCGAACATAAAGTTCACCGGTCGGGTTTAGTATAATAACCTTACGAGCTCAACTCGGGAGCACCATCAACCCAGCGAACCGGTATATGGATTCCTCCGACTAGCAACGGCACGTAAGAAGCTAACACCGCATACCCAACTTACCGAGGTATTGGCCTCAATTGACCTCACTCTTTGGCAAATCAAAGCACACGATATCCAACCTTCACACCCATCCCAATCTCGGGATTAAGAGACGGAATACTAGGACTGAATTGACTAGGCCAGTCAGTATAAGTCAATTCTATCCAAACTGGTCGTGCTCAATATGCCCCGGGCATATCTGTGTGATTTAAACTAGTTTAGATAAACTAATATCCAAACCACACAATAACCTATACCGATAGTATGTTCAGACTATCTCGGTTACGAGCATACTTTTTATATATCAATACTTTAACCAATAACGGTATCTACTGTGTCTGTCCACACCCCGTTATCTAGTTCTATGATATAAAGGAACAAATTTATACTGAAACAAAATGATATGTCAACTGTGGATATTAGTTTTTAATACAAGTCATAACTTTTCTGTATTCAAAACTAACAATTATATGTAGTTATATACTTAAAGCACAGCTTAAGTATTTGTGGGAGATTGTTGGAGTAAAATACATAAGCTATGCTTGTATTGTACAGTTTTCCAGATTAATATATCGATTCGTGTTTCAGTCATATCTTGTCGTGCATTAATTGTCCATTTATATTATGTAAGTAGATGATGAGGTGTCTGGTGTGACACAGTAGATCTCATCATTGGTTGAAATACATAATATATAAATGAGGTTCGTAACCAAGACAGTTTTGGACAAACTGTCGGTTTAGTTTATTATGTGATTCGGATAATTAGTTTGTCTAAACTAATTGAATCATATAGATATGCCCGGGGCATATTGAACTTGACCTTTAGGAATGATTTGTCTTGTACTAATTTAATAGACAAATTGATCCTTGTATTCTATCTCTATATCCCTAGACTCGAGTGGGCAAGAGGATTAGACATAGTGTACTTTTATTTGCCAATGGGTGAGGTCAAATGTGGCCAATACTCTCGTGGGTTGGGTGCGCGTGTTTAGTTACTTGGTGTGCTGCTGCTAGTCAAAAGGAAACCATGTACCAGTGAATCCGAGGTGATGGTGCTCCCGAGATGAGCTCAAAATGTTTATTACACTAAACCCGGCCGGTGGACTTATGTCCGGTATAGTAAAAAGGTCGAGTGGTACTAGTCTCGGAATTAAAGAAGTTAATTTATTAATTTATCAGTAAATTAATTTTAATTAACGAGCACTATATCTTTGATGTGGGGAGATTAATGAATATAATTTAATTAAGTTATTCCAGAAGCAATTCTGGTGTAGGATGGTAGTGCCAAAATTAATCCGTTAGTGGTACGATTAATTTTGTAATGGGTTAATTGAATAGGTAGATTTAATTAATTAGTTGGTTAATTATTTCTAAGGGTTAATTCAGTAATTAACAAAGTGGAATTATTTAATTAATTTCTAAGGGTTAATTAAGTAATTAATAAAGTGGAATTATTTATTTAATTAATTAAGTCTTAAGTTTCAATTGGAATTAGGAAATCCTAGAGATTAGGAATCTAGTAGGATTTGGTTTGTCCTATCAGATTGGTTACCTAATTGGATTTGGAAACTAATTCATTACCTAAACCCATTAGGAAGACCAATTCTAAACCAACTTGGGGTCTCTCTTGTAACTCTATAAATAGACAAGGGATTAGCCATTCAAGATACACAATTCAATGGATTCATAATTCAAGAATCTAGAGAGAGAAAATCCTAGAGAGAGAAAATATTTCTCTCTCCAAGTCAGATTTTCAAGAAAGTGTGTGGCTGGTTTTTGGGTTTCTAGTGGCTGAAATTTTGGCCTTGGTTTATACCAGCTGCATGTAGCTTTCTCTCTCTGCGGGCGGTGCGTTTATAGTACGTGCCAGGTGCTGCGGCGCTAGAGTTTTCTAGCAGGTGGATTGTGGTGATTGGTTGATCAATTGGCTTCTAGTTCGTTGCCCACACAACGTGAAGTCATATCTTGAGGGATACAAGAGAATCACCTGGTGCACGCTTCAAAGGTACTTTTCTAAGATTCCGCTTTAATTAGAAATTTTTGTTGTGTGGTAAATCGAGCAAGTGCAAACCCAGATCCTATGTGGTAAATTCTTTCATCCACAACTCCGTAAGGGTTGAAGGCACCTATATAGATGGTACATGATTAAGAATATATACAACTGTTTCTAAGGCATATCCCTAAAACGAATTTAGCAATTCACTATAACTCATCATGGACCTCACAGTTTCCAAAAGAGTTCTGTTCTTCCGTTCTGCTACACCATTCTGATGGGGTGTGCTAGGTGTAGATAACTGGGATTGAATTCCCATTTCTGACATGTAATTTTGAAACTCACTAGACAGGTATTGACCACCATGATCTGATCGTAGTGTCTTGATACTTTTATTATGATGCTTCTCCACATTTGCCGATACTCTTTGAACTTGTTAAAACACTCAGACTTGTGGTGCATTAAGTAAATGTATACATACCTCGAGTATTCATCAGTGAATGTCCTGCCCCTATCCTAAATCAAAAATGGTCCACACAAGTTAGAATGAATCATCTATAATACTTCTTTGGCTCTATACACCTTGTCCTTGAATGGACGTTTAGTCATTTTACCTTCCAAGTAGGATTCACAAGTTGAGTAGTTGTCAACTTCAAATGAATCTAATGATCTAGCAGTGACCAACCTATGAATCCTACTAAGGTTAGTGTGACCTAGTCTAAGGTGCAAAAGATAGGTTTGATTTATCTCAGAAGGTTCTTTCCTCTTATTATGGCTTAATGATGTTTGAATTGCTGTTGCATGTCTAGTAGGAGATGTTGGTTTTAGAATAAACAAATTTTCTACTAATGATCTGAAACAAATGATTTTCTTATTTATTCTAACAAATAAAGACTTATCATAAAAAACAAACTCATAACAATTCTTTAAAAGTTTAGAAACTGAAATAATGTTCTTTCTAAAACTAGGAACATAAAGACAATTATCTAAAACTAAGCTAGAATTTTCGAATATAAGCTTCACTTCTCCCATTACAACGACTGACACTTTTGTGGTGTCGCCCAAGTAGACTTCCAACTCATCTTCTCTAAGCTTCTGGGTTACTTGGAACAAACATGGTTAGTGGTGCCTGAATCCACATACCAAGTATATGTGGAAATCATCGCTAAACATGTCTTAGTAATTAAGGTGGAAATTGTCATACCTTTGAGCCATGGACAATCTGACTTCTAATGTCCCGTCCAACCGCACTTGAAGCACTTACATTTTGGCTTGTTCTTTATTGTGATATCCGACTTTGCGTGAGTTTCTGTGCCTGATTAGTGTTCTTCTTGGCCTTCTTCTTCTTCTTTCCAGCCTTGGGCTTAGAAGAAGATCATGAAGCCTTAAAAGTGACTAAATTTTTTTTTTCTCTTCAAAAAGACCTTCAGCCTGCACCAATGCTACTAAAAGCTCATCCAGAGTATAATCTCTCTGATTCATGTTATAGTTCAACCAAAATTGCTCAAAACTCTGAGGCAAACTCTGGAGAATGATATCAGCTTGACTTTGATGATCAATCTCGCATCCCAACACCTTGATCTGATTAATGTTGCTAATCATCTCAAGGATGTGATCTCTCACAGGAGCCCCCTATTTCATTTTAGTAGTCATAAGTTTGCTCATAGCCACTTGCCTAACATTCTGACCTTGAAATCCGAACATCTCTCTGAGATTCAACATCATCTCTGAGGCAGTAAGCATTGACTGATGTTAATGTTGCAAAACATTCGACATAGAAGCCAGAATGTAACAACACGACATCTCATTAGCTTTTCTCCTCCTCTGATATGCCTCTCTTTGTTCATCAGTCGATTTATCATTAGACACAGGAGGACATGGTTCTGTGAACACGAACTTGTATTGCTCAGCTGTTAGGACAGTGTCCAAATTGCATTCCAATCAATGTAATTTTGACCATTCAGTTTATTCTCTTATATTATCACACCTAAAAGATGAAACGCTATATTGAAAACTGTAAATAAATAAACAGAAAATGTTTCAGCACATATGAAAATTTTGAATCTAATATTGCAAAAACCTTCAAAAAAATATTTAAATCCACTGACATCTCGTTCATCGGGATTCGCACAAGTCATGTTAGTGTGATCGTTTACGCTAGTCCACATTCGTTCAAGAAGAATCTCATTCATTAATTTTACTATCTTACCAAACAATTGATGTAACCCTAAGTTAAATCAATTTTCATAGCATTTTCCACAGAAGTTCAATACAATTAGATAGAGTTTTGATCACATTTTTTTACTTTTCAAGCTTATAATGTGCTTTGTTGGAAATTCAGGCTTAGGTCCAGTTTTATCATTTTCCACCACAAATGAGGTCACAAAGTGCTGAAATGATGCAATTAGGCAAACTGGTCATTATTGGACTGATGTAGACAACTTTGATGCACCTATGTGGCAAAAAAGACTATCCTACCCCTATTCTCTTTTGTTAATTGCAACCCTAGAATGCTGTACTAGCAAAAAAATGGTGAAGACAAATCCTGTGGGTAACTTTTGCTTCGTTCTCTTTCATTTGGGGCCTACTGCATTACTTGTAAATCAGGTAGCTAGAGTTTTATTTGAAGATGGCGATTCAGCTTAGAACCATATGGTTCTAAGTAGTTCATGGCGTTTTCACCCCAGATCTGGACGCTTTAGGTGGAATCAGTGCATCTGCACTTGTTAGAGCTATTTTGTAGTTCTTTTTCTTCAGATTGGTAAAAGACTTATGCTTTTCCAGGGTGACAGACAGTTATAAGCGAGGGTGAGCCGGCTGAATCATGTATTGTGTATGCTCATATGTGTAGTGTATCTGAAATCTTTTTATTTATTATACGTTGGTGTAATGGTTTCTTGGGTTGATTTGGGCTTGGCTGATTTGTTGGTGATTTTATTGTTATATTGTTGGAGATTGAATATTGAGTAAGTTTATTATCTTGTTGGTAGTTTCCTCTTTTGGAGATTAAATCTTGAGTATGTTTATGATCTTGTTGGCGGTTTGCTTGTATAATATGTGAGATTGGATCTTGTCAGCCGCATAAGCCTAAGGTTGGAAAAGAGATAATGAAACCATTGTATGATAAATACTAGAAGACAGTGAAGGAGATTAAATCACCACCCCAACATCCCATCAATTTAATTTCTGAATTTTGTTCATTTTTGTTTGATCAAATTAAATTCATTTTCAATCTCCACACCTTGCATGTTTTAGTCTAGATTGATACACAAGCGTTCTGTATTCCTTGTGGTTTTGATACCTTTTTTTACTACACGGTAGGATTTGTGGTCTTTAAATGTGCTGAAAAAGGGTTTTTATTAGTGTTGTACTTAAGCACATCACTTTTTGGCGCCGTTGCTAAGGAGCATGGTAGCCCTTGCGTATCTAATTCATTTTTTGTTTGTATAGCATGGAGACACCAAAATGGACCTGAAGTATAGAAAATTTGGTCGACCTTTTTTTTTTTGTTGGGGATGTGGTTGACGAAGAATTGAGAAATTATTATCTAATCATGGTGTGTAAAGGATATGGAATGTGTACAGGTAAAAACTTAAGATGGAAAGAGTGGATAAAATGAAGAGGACATCATGATTTGACTAGAGAAGAAATGGACTTTAAGTTCAACTTTGTCAGAATGGAAAAGGAACTACAATTGATGCAACTGGATCAGAAGTAGAAGCTTGAGAAGTTAGTTGAAAAGGAAGTTGAGCTAAAAGTGGAAGAGCCGAGGCAGGCGGAGGTTACAGTGGAAGGCAACAATAAGGATGTGGAAATAGAAGCCTTCAACGAGGTTAAAGAGACTGGAGAAGATTTGGAGAGGAATGTGGATACATCTATTGTTGTTTGTCAAGCTAGAATACTGGCTCGAAGGAATAGAAATGAGTGGAAGAAGGGAGATATAGACAGAAAAATTTTAAAAGAGATCTTTAAGCTTAGAATTTCACAAGCATAATCTCTTGTGTTTACAAGGGTACGGAGGTGCTATCAAGTTCTCATCCCTTCGGATAAGACAAAACTTACCAGAAAGAATAGAGAATCTAAATTAAGCATATTGGTGAATAAGGTAAATAAAGTGAAAATTTTTCACTTGAGATAGAAAAAAAATCCACGGTCTGTGAATGAGACAAAGTCTGAACCTTCTAATTCTTTTATATCAAATTAAGCACACATATATGGACCTTTGTCATGGGAATTGGGGAAACCTAAAATATGCCAGTAGAGGAAGAAGTAACTCTTAAGTATTAGGTAATGTCTTTTCTTTGTTCTTGTTTTTCTTTTTCATATTTTATGTAAGATAAGTTAATTATGAAAATCAAAGGTTGCGTGCATGAGTATAAAAGTCATGATGAGAGAAGTTACAAAGGCAGCACGAAAAGGGTAAGGGGTGTAAGCTTCGGTAAGGAAAAAGAAAGAGCTAGACACTTAAGGAACGCGAGCAATTGAAAGGTCACATCCCATTTAATTAGTGGGAATACCCACACCTCTTGAAAAATGTGAGGGACTTGACCGGTAAGTGATATATTTCTTTCTTTTTCAACCCTAGTCGTATTCTCTTTCTTTGCACCAGAGCGACATTGTGGGGAACTTATAGTTTCTCTTTGTTGTGATAAAAAAATATTCAACGAAGCTCTATTTACCAGGTACGTTTCTCTAACACCTTCTTAGTTCATTCATATAACCTCTTGTTTGTAACTAAGTAAAAAATAGAAGAATTATTTTGAGAAGTAGTTTTGTTAAACACATATGAACTTTTCTACTACTGATATGTTAAAATATGATTTAATCAGGGCCTCATCAAACATGTCATTCTCTAGTGATGATAAAGTAACTGAGATGGGATAGTTCCTACCAACAATTGATCCACAGTTTGCTGATAGGGCTTTTATCCATCAGATTTAGATAGCAGAAGGCTGTATTTTTAGGGAGTATCTGATCGGTAAACAGTGGGGTATGTTGATCCCTGCAACCCGAGAGGTAAATCTGACCAGGGTTAGAGAATTCTATTTAACTGTTAAGTATGGGGAGGATAAAGGAATGATCACAGTCCGTTATGTGAAAATACCCTTCTCTTTCGATTCGATAAACTAGTTGTTGGGAACCCCAGATAGCAGGGATGCACTGGACGTGTGGCAACTTAGTTGGTACCGACCACAAAGGGAAAGTTGGAGAAGGATGATGAAATCAGAGGCAGCGGTACCAGCCCACTGGGGGGAGGTTTGTTAAGAGGATCTCGGAGAAATGGCTAGGAGATTGTACACTTTTGTTTGTAGAGATGTAGTGCCCATAGATAAAGAGATCCAGAGTAAAGTGGAGGATAGAAAGTTCCGCATCACGGCAGCATTGTTGGAAAGGAGGCCTATCAACATAGGTCATGTTGTCATGACTAACTTAATGAATGTTGTTCGGAGTCAAGGTTGTAGCCTTCCATATACCAGTCTGGTTGACGCTATTTGTATGGATCTTGGGGTTGAACCGTGCAGAACTGATGAGATTATGAGATTAGGGGGTCAATTTGGAAAAGATATGATCTCTGAGGAAGGGAGTGAAACAATGTGCCAGCAGCTACGGAATCAGAGTTTGCAGATCCAGATTAACACTGTAGCACTACAAACCATGTAGTAGCACCTGGAGTTATTCCAGGGGTACCTCGATAAGCGACTGGACCTGCACACCAAGATCATAGCTACTCAAGTTCTCAGCCAGCTCGTGCATGACCCCACACAATCTCATCCCTGATCATTGTTTTTAAATCTTTCATTTTCTGGAGAATTTTAATCTTTGTTTTAAATTGTTTTCTTCTATTTTTAGGATTTCACGAATCATGGATACTCGTAATTAATTTCTGGATATTGTTTTTTTTTAACTCTTAGGTTTTCCCCAATATCAAGTGGGGTTTTTCAATATTATTATTTTTTATATACCTATAAATGATGCACTATTACTATGCAACTACTTGTGAATATTATCTGCGAGTACATATTAATTGTAGGACAGCTTAAGTGGAGAGGAATTTGGGAAGATATGTTCTTTTATTGACTATCCATATTTGAAAATTTATTTGAAGGTGGTAGTGTATCTAGGATTTGATATAATCTGTTAAGATTAGTGAACTGGACTTGCGCATCCAGGTAAGTTCTTCTAAGCCACTATTTCTAGAATTTTATCAGCCAATCCTATGCTTGAAATTCTGAGACTTCAGTCGTGTTTTGTCCAAATAATTTTAAAATTACGAACATCCATCTTTTAGCAAGTATTGTGCATTTGGTACCGTTGATCTCTTTAGATGAACTGATGATATTTGTGAAACAATTGATGGAATATTTTCTAGTTTAAAATGTTAAACATGATTATTGTGAGTGAGTATTCGAACCTATAGTAAGTATTCTTGTGCTTGCTTTCTCATTTGATTGTGTGAATAACTTGTGTTTGATTTGAGAATTCAGAATTTAAGGTAGTATACATGTTGCTTGTTGATTTTGGGTATGAGTTATTGAAATGAAATAAGCATTAGAACCCTTTTCTCTTCTTTTTGGCCAACTAAGGAAATAAGAGCTTCAGGATTACCCAGTTGAGCCTTAGCTGTATTTTTGCTAAACCTTTCAGTAGCTTATTTTCTCTTAATTCTGTACATTGTCACATCTATTTAATTTTTCCCAAAGGGCTTGATTTTGGTTCTGGTAGACTAAAAGGTTAAATGAATGGATCTATAATGATTAAAGGCAGTAAGTTGTAAATAAATGTAATTAGTTAAAAGGAAGAAGTGATGGATTTTTAAGCCCTGAACCTTCGGTTAAAAAAAAAAACTGCCTTTTGAGAAATTGATGGATATTCAAGCCCTATACCATTAGCTAGTAGTATGATCCAGAGCAGTAAATGAAGATATACCAGAACCAGGTTAAGTACCATGGATTTTAGCTCCATTCTTCTAGCTTTGACTTTCCTCTAACCTAAACCATCATCCGTAGCCAAACACCTATGGATCAATGCCTTGTGTATAGGACTAATGCGGGGGTGTGATTCCGCCTCAAGCCTATGGCTGCATCAATTCAGTACAAGTATGAGAGCTACCTTAAATTTATACAGAACCTGAAAAGAGGGGAGCTCTCTTGGGCAAACTAGTGAGAATACTTGAACCAGGAAATACTTCAATCAATTGGTTCACCTATAGCTGAATTCTCACATGCTGATTGAACTATGGTATGGACGTATACTGCTTATTCTATTTTGTTTTTGTTTTTTTTTAACTTGGATGTTTAGGAACTTGAAAACACTAGAGTCAGAATTATGATTGGCTATTTTAAATTTCCTTTGGTTCTTAATGACCTTACTTGAGGACAAGCAAGACTTTAGTGTGGGGAGTGATGTAACCCTAATTTACATAAATTTTCATAGCATTTTGATCACTCTTTTGTACTTTTCAAGCTTATAACATGCTTTGTTGAAAATACAGGCTCAGGTATGGTTTTATCATTTTTCCACTATAAATGAGGTGACAAAGTGCTGAAATGATGCAATTAGGCAAGCTGGTCATTACTGGACTGATGTAGACAACTTGGATGCACCTATGTGGCTAAAAAGACTATCTTACCCCTATTCTCTTTAGTTAATTGCAACCCTAGAATACTGTACTAGTATAAAAATAGTGAAGACAAATCTTATGGGTAACTTTTGATTCGTTCTCTTTCATTTGGAGGCGACTGCTTTACTTGTAAATTCGGTAGCTAGGGTTTCACTTGAAGATGGCGATTCATTTTAGAACCATGTGGTTCTAAGCAGTTCAGTGCCTGTTTAATCCCAGATTTGGACACTCTAGGTGGAATCAGTTCATCTGCACTTCTTAGAGCTGTTTTGTAGTTCTCTTTCTTCAGCTTGGTAAAGGACTTTAGCTGTTCCGGGGTGACAGACCGTTATAAGCGAGAATGAGCATGTTGAATCATGTATTGTGTATGCTCATATATGTAGTGTATCTGAATTCCTTTGATTTATTATATGTTGGTGTAATGGTTTCTTGGGTTCATTTGGGCTTGGCTGATTTATTGGTGATTTTGTTGTTATACTATTGGGGATTGAATCTTGAATAAGCTTATTATCTTGTTGATAGTTTCCTTTTTTGGGGATTGAATCTTGAGTAAGTTTATGATCTTGATGGCTATTTCCTTGTGTAATATGTGAGATTGAATCTTGTCAGCCGCATAAGCCTAATGTCTGACAGACATAATGAAACCATTGCATTATAAATACTGGAAGACATAAAGGAGATTAAAACACCACCCCAACATCCCATCAATTTATTTTTTGAATTTTGTTCATTTTTGTTTGATCAAATTAAAGTCATTTTCAATCTCCCCACCTTGCATGTTTTTAGTCTAGATTGATACATAAGCTTTCTGTGTTCCCTGTGGTTTTGATAAATTTCTCTACTACATGGTAGGATTTGTAGTCCTTAAGTGTGTTGAAAAAGGGTTTTTATTAGTGTTGTATTTGAGCACATCAACAATCTATTGATTAATGAAATTGATAATCAGTGCTTTTGGCCGCACATAATAAGCAGCGTAACCTCGATGGGAGGAATACTACAAACAATACACTAAGTGTATTCCCATTACATGACTTCTAAGTTTGTTACCTAGGATAGTGCACCTCAGATGCAGTGGGTGTCGCATTCTCCAATTTAACTTACTATAGTTATCTTATTTAGAAATTCAACCTATTGATCTCATAGATTAGAGTAATCCAATATGCAGGAAGACTTAATCGTGCATAAAATAATGCACAAAATTAAAACATGTAAATAACAATTAAAACAATAAAACAGGAAATAAATACGTAAAATAAGTTTCCCGACTATTATGGTTTTAATCGCTTCAATTTGCTGCCTTGTCTTCGTGTCCCGTCACGTCACTCCGATGCATTGAGTCTTGAAAATTTTGGAACTTGGAGTCCATCTCAAAAAATGGGCAACACGCGTAAAAATTGCGTGCGCACACTGCTTGTGCACGGCCTAGGTTGTGTGTGCTGTGAAGGCCGCTTGCGTTGGGCCTGGCACGCAAACTAAGGCCTACACCTGCAGCAAAAGCCGTCCGTGCTGGGCCTCGTGCACTAGGGCACCGCATGCATCTGTTGCCTCTGTGCTGCAGACGATGGCTTTCCCTTGCGAACTGTTAAGCTCAGCACCTGTGGTCTCTATCGGTGTTCCTACGTCGGTACCGGTCGGTGCCCCATTCTCTCTCTGAGTCTTCTACTCCGCTCCCAGTCGTTATTTGGTATTCTCGCAATCTGCCTGGGTTTTCTCAGTTTTCTATACAATTCTTGGAATTACCCAAATCGTGATAAAAAAAAAACCCACGAATCCAAGTTGCCCACAACAACGTCTATGCTATTACATATTTTCCTAAATACAAGGTTAAATTTATCTAGGAAAATAAAAATGATAATTACATCGAAAAAAATCCTACTACAGATTTCATCTAATCCAGCACGTGGTTTTACTATTACAAGCATTCATATATATAAAAAAAAACCATCCGGACATGTCCCGAAATTTAATTAAACATACAAACACAAACTATAATAGCCGGGATAAACAAACCACATGCATATAAAAAACCATCCGGACATGCCCGGGGCCAGGTAAAAAATCTAACTTTCGTACTATGCTTTCTAGAATCGGAGATTCTCAACCAAACCCAAATGTTCGTGTACTGTGATTCAAACCCTTTTGAAATACCTCACGAGTACCAGATCTTAGTTCTACTTTATTCGATTTATCAGGCATAAAAATTTACTATAACTAATAAAAGCAAAAATATAGAAATTGACCTCTTGAAACGTGTGCCTTAAGTAATCACTTCTATGACTCTTAGACAGATCCGTACATTGTGTGGGCAACGAACCAACAAACCAGTTGAATCAGTAATAACCAAATAACCAGCAAAAAAATATGCTCCAAAAATCCTGCCAGAAAATCGATCCACGCGCTGCTCTTCGTTCCAGATAACCACGCTCCCACACCCGACCTTTTCCACGCGCTACCACCGCTGCCTCGAAGTCCACGCGCTGTGCTAAACTCTCTCAGGAAAGCTGCTGCCAAAAAAGGTTGAGGAAGAACTTGAACTATTATGTTCTTTCTCTCTCTAGTTTTTCTTGTCTTGAAAACTTGTGAGTATTGTGTGTCTTGTTAATGCTAATCCCTTGTCTATTTATAGAGTTACAATGGAGACTTTATGTGGGCTTGAGTTAAGCCTTCTTGTTGGGCTTTAGATTAACTAACTTCCAAATCTCAATTAGTTTCCTAATCTAATTAATTTCTAAATCCAATTAGTTTCCAAATCCAATTAGATTTCCTAATTCTTGGATTTCCTAGTTCTAATTGAACTTAAAGACTTAATTAATTAATTTCACCTTGTCAATTTACTAATTGACCCTTACGATTAATTTAATTAAATAATTAATCTACATTATTAATTAACCCAACACATAATTAATCGTACCACTAACGGATTAATTATCGAATCACTACTCAAACTGCAATTGCTTCTAGAACCACTAAATTGATTTATTCTTTATTCTCCCCACATCAAAGATATAGTGCTCATCAATTTATTTATTTACTGATAAATTAATTTATCGACTTCTTATAATTCGAAATAAGTACCACTTGACCTTTTTATTATACCGGACATAAGTCCACCGGCCGAGTTTAGTATAACAAACATTTATAGCTCATCTCAAGAGCACATCAACCCGGACGCACCGGTACATGGTTTCTTTCAACTCACAATGACACACCAAACTCACGCAGACAACCTACCGAGATTATAGCTCTTAAGCTACCACACTCTTTGGAAGATCAAACTACGCAATGCTTAATCCGTGTGCTCATTCTCGTTTGGGAATTAAGAGATAGAACACTAGGATCGAATAGTCGATCAAATTAGTACAAGACAATTCATCATAAATAGGTCATGCTCAATACGACTCAGGCATATCTATATAATTCAATTAGTTTAGATAAACCAATCTCAGAATCACATAATAACTTAAACCGACAGTATGTCCAAACTGTCTCAGTCACAAGCCTAGTTTATATATCAAGATTTTTAACCAATGATGAGATCTACTGTGCTACACCCAGAACCTCATCATCTAGTTTCTAGATATAAGTGAAAAACATATGTAAACATAAGGCATATAACTAAAATATTTAACTCGATATATAGAACCAAGAAATAGTTTTTCAAACAACAATGCTTTCAATATAAAAACTAACAAATCTACCTCGGGTTTTGTGTTTACTTTGGGAGGTTGAGCCATAGTTTGACGGAGTGTCAAGCAGAAATGTGTGGTGGACTGTACTATGGAAGTTGAGTACGTTGTAGCCTCAGAGGCAACAAAGAAAGTAGTGTGGCTCAAGAACTTCTTAGTAGACTTAGATGTGATTCCTTATTTGTCGAAGTGTATCACAGTGTATTGTGACAATAACGGTGCAGTAGCAAACTCGAAAGAACCATGAGCCCATAAGGCAAGGAAACACATAGAGCGCAAGTACCACCTGATACGAGATATCATTAAGAGGGAAGATGTGGTTGTGGAAAAGATAGCATCAGCAGATAACCTTGCAGATCCATTCATGAAGACATTGACTGCAAATGTCTTTGAGGCTCACGTGGAGGGAATGGGAGTTAGATACTTAGTTGAGCCTTGACAGTTCTCTAGATATTAGTGTAGCAATAGTTTTTGTATTAAATCAGTGTCATTGTACTTTAAAGTGCAACTTTGAGTATTAGTGTGAGATTGGTAGTTTTGAATAATGAAAAGCTTTGCTTGTATGAAAAACTATTCCTTGATATATCGATTGAATTTGTTTTAGTTAATCATTTGCGTTTATGCATGTTTTCCCTTTATGTCATATGACTAGATGATGAGGTATTTGGTGTGACACAGTAGTTCTCATCATTGGTTAAAGTTATGACATATACATTAGGCTCGTGACTGAGACAGTTTAGACATAATGTCGGTTTAACTCATTGTGTGATTCTGATATCGGTTTATCTAAACTGATTGAATCATACAAATATACACGGTGCATATTGAGCATGACCGATTAGGATTGAATTAACTTATACTGATCTGTTGTAGTTAATGCGAGCCTTGTGCTCTGTCTCTTAATCCTTCGATGAGAACGGGTATGAGGATTGAGCGTAGTGCGTTTTAATCTGCCAATGAGTGCGGTTGCTTAAGGCCTATAGGCTCGGTAGGTTGGATGTGCGCATTTGGTTGCTTGGTCTGCTGTTGCGATTCGAAAAGAAACCGTGTACCAGTGCGTTCGGGGTGATGGTGTTCTCGAGATAAGCTCAAAAAGATTGTTGTACTAAATCTGCTCAGTGGACTTATGCCCGATATAGTAATAAAGTCGAGTGGTACTAATATCAGTTAAAGAAGTTGATTAATTAATTTATCAGTAAATTAATAAATTGACAAGTATTAAATCTTTGATACGAGGAGATAAAGAATATTTCATTTAGTGGATTCGGAAGTAATTTCGGTTTGAGCGGTAGTTCCATAATTAATCCGTTAGTGGTATGATTAATTATGTGTTGGGTTAATTGAAAAAGTGGAATTAATTATTTAATTAATTATCCTTGGGTCAATTAGTATTAATAAATGTAGCTGAGATTTGGAAATTAATCAAACCCAATCCCAATATAAAGGCCTAATTCAAGCCCACTTAAGGTATCTCTTGTAACGTTATATAAGACAAAAGAATCAGGCCCGAGATAGATAACAACAGTCTTAATTGACAGAACACAATTCCTTGAGAGAGAAAGCTATAGAGATAGAGAGAGGGAGTTCTTGCGGCGTCAGTGACCAAAGCTCAGTGGTAGCACTCCTTATTCGGTGATTGGCGGCGTGTGGCAGTGAGAGCAGTGGCGCGTGACGGCGGCGATGACGGTAAACTTCCGACGATGTTTTCTGGTGAAATTTTTCAGTAGCCAGGCAGTTTGATTTGAGGAGCTTTCTGTGATGGTGATTTCTATTGGGGTTTGATTCAGATTGTTCGGTAGATCGTTGCCCACACAACGTCCAGACTTATCTCAGAGAATACAAGCGATTTCTTGTGGATCATGCTTCAAAATTTAAATCTGAACTTCCACAATTTATATTTAAGATATTGTTTTTGTTTGCGTGTCAAATTGAACAAAAGTAATCAAAAATCCTGTACTATAGATTTTTGAGAGATTTCATATCAGATTGCACGTACCGAATCTTTCTAGATCAAATCAGGGTAGTACGAACGTGTTTTGGGTTTGGTTGAAAGTTTTCTAATCGAATTGCACGAATGAAAATTTTTTACCGGATAAGAATAAGCGCGAGAACATTCAATAAGCCCAAGGGCATAGAAAACACATACTTTACACTTTCAGAACACATAGTAGCACTTTTCTTAGAGAGAAAGCAAGAGAAAAAAGATAGATTCTTACCATAGAACAATCATGTTCTAAGTCTAGATTAGAGATTTTCACTCCTCTAAGTGATAGAGGAAGTGGGGATCCATGTAAATAGGGTGGATTGAGGTAACCCACAAAGATTTTACACTTATTCTTGAAGTAGGGACTATGGGTTACTTTGTATGGTGAGAATTAAAAGAGAAGCTAACTCTTTTCCTATCTATTTTGAGTTTAAATGGTCATATTTCTTATGGGCTTGTTTTCTTTTATGCTTTTACATGTGATTTCCATGATGGTTTGTGTTTGGTTAATGTATTCATGTGATAGATTGAAATTAAGTATGTTAATACTATGGGTTACTTATAAATACTTTTATTTTCTCATGGGTTTAATGAGGGGTAGATTTGTTAATTCCTAAATTTGGCCTTTATCTTGCTTACTTAATAGGTTAGAAGAAAGTGGACTTTATAATTTTATTGGATTTATGAGGGGTAGGAGTTAGATTACTAGAATTGATGCCTCTAATATGACGTTAACTAGCCCATGATATTGACATTCACTATTTTAGTTCTAACTTGTTGAATTCATGAATTGAACACAACTTGACCTCCTGATCTAATTGAGAAAATCCCGCCTCTTATATCTTGTGGTTTATCCTTCGCTACTTTTGCTTTGCATGTGTTTAGTGTAGTAAACAAACTACTCAAAAACTACAAAAAAAAAAAAAAAAACCATAATAAGAATCATGCAACCCCTTCGAAATCGATACCTTTAAATACTACTTAGTTGTCTTATTTATTATTTTTATAAATAAGTTTTGTTGAGTAGATGATGACTTCGGCACTCACCAGCTGGGCTCATTGTTTTCTTGCATTTGTTACTATGAGCATGGCCTTTTGGAAACAATCTTCTAGATCTGTGTACCCATTGATCTCAATCCTTTTGCTGTGGCTTTATTGAGACCACCGAGCAATCTTACAATAGCTGCATCATCATCCATATATACTTCCACTCTAGAGTAGAGGGATTCAAGATCGCTGTAGTATTCTACAACAGTACGTGTTCCTTGCCTGTAACTAAACGATGAAGGAATAAACTTACTGTGGATTCAATCATTATGTTCTTTCCAACTAGAAACAGGAGGTCTCTTAATGCGTCGCCTTTCTCGAACTAGTGTAGCCCACCAAATTATTGCATTGTGTTTATATTTGGTAGTTGCTAGTCTAAGTTTTCTCAGCTCTGGGATGTCATTAGCATTGAAAATATATTCTATCTGAAGATACCTATCAAGATAAGTTTCAGGATCATACTTTCCGAAATATTCAGGAATTTAAAATTTAATATTCTCTTAATATAAAAAATTAGAGTAAACAGGAGTTCTATGCACTTCCAGTTAAGGTGTATGAGATTCATCTAAATCGTAGTTCAAGTTGGAGGAAACGTGAGGTTTTTGTTCATGAAGAGGACTAAATCTAGTATTCTTGGGAGTCTTGGATCCATAGCCTTGGTTAACTGATCTTTTCCTGCTATTGGCTTCTAGATTGCCAATGCGTGGTTCATCTGTATTAACTGTACTTGTAATCCTACAAGCAATGCTGCAATCTGCTCTATCGAAATCTGATTCTTACTGGTCTCTTCAACCTGTTCAGGAACTGGCTCTTCCCTAATGTTCTAATCCTTGTTAGTGTTTCTTGCCATCTTGCAAAAGAGGGTAGATCACACAAGAAAAGAAAAAGGTAAACCAGAAACAAGACTCTAAACTAAAAAAAAAAACAAAAATTGAAAAGAAAAACAAATTAAAAGAAAGCTAACTAGGTTTTGCGCAATGCAGAAGGAAGCCTTTTACGACGTTGCTGGGTTTTAGTTATTGGAACCTGCCCAGGACTGGACCTTTAGCTACACTTGTACTGGGGGTCACTATAAGGGGGTATGGTTATGGTTTCTCGGTTCTAAACCTAGGGTTTCCTTACCAATTTTCAACCCTTTTAATTTACTTCCACAGGTAATCAGATCTCTTTAGGGAGGTGTGAACGCAGTGGTATCTCTTCAAAAAGACTCAAAAATACAAAAATTGACACCAAAACAAAAACTGACTCTTAAAGTAAAAATAAGACACAAAATCACTAGTATTGAAAAGGACAAATCTAACAGATAGTAAAAATCTAAGACAAAACTAAGGTGACTAAAAACAAGTACTATATAAATATATGTTTATTAAGTCACACAAAAGCAAACAAACGCCAAGAAAGTAGGTATCTTTTGCAGTCAAACTGTGATATCTAGAACACGAGTTTAACTACAGGGGGAGAGGAAAGAGTTTATACACATACCGGGGTAATTAACTTAAGGGATACTTTTCACCATTTACTCCCTTTGTTGCTCAGGTGTGATCACTCCTATCTCTGGAATCCGTTCGCTTCCCTACAACTTGGAGCAACTTACTTTTGACTTATATTTTTCTTATTTAGCAAGACTTTTGCAGAAGAGTTTTGACTTTTAGGATTGGTCAAATCTTTGAGTTGGCTCGTTGGCTCTTCTCTCTTCTTACCACTTTTAGACTTTTTCGAGAGTTATTGAACAAACTATTTTCTTACTTTAGATGTGAAGGGGATTCCAATAGCAAGTACTTAACAAGAGGGCTAAGGGTATCAAGATGAAACTATTCCAACAAGTTCACAATCAAACCTTAAAAAATAGGCTTAAATCCATCTTTGGCCCCCCTTAAGAGGGGTTATTCTGGTTTTGGTCCCTCTTTTATTTTGGTCAACAATACTAATCCCACTTAATTTTTTTGGGCAATTATAGTCATTTTTTACGAAAAAATTTAGAAGATAACGGATAAACTCGTTTGATCGCTAGTGAAACCTAATTTTTTTCTTCACTATGATTTTTCAATCCATTTTGTGACTCGGTTCCTCATGAATGTTCAATCTATTTAGATCGACTCACAATCCAAAATAACGGCCGAAACCCTAAATGGGTTTAACATTCATGAGGATCCGAATCATAAAATTCGTTGAACAAACTATGGTACAAATCATGGTTAAAAAAAAGTAAGTTTGACTGGCGATCAAATTTGTTAATCCGTTATCTTATAGATTTTTTCGCAAAAAGGGACTATAATTATTAAAAAAAATTTATGTGGGGCTAGTATTAGTGACCAAAATTAAAGAGGACCAAAATCAGAATAACCCGAAGGACCAAATGTAACAACCCCAAAATACGGTTGTTCTACCTGAATCGATATACAAGAAAATCTAATTTCAAATCACCAGTTACACTACTAAATTTGTTCGTCATAGCCAAACTTATAACAAATTACAACCTAAACTTGTTCAGTTTCAAAATTCACCATTAACTACGCAAATTTAGTTCAATTTCTTAACATTACACCCTTAATATTAATATGGCAAATATGTTCATAGCTTAATACCTAACAATACAAATACTACATGAATCACCCGAATCTTCTTCAACTTCTTATCCCAGCTAAACTAAGCCCCCACCTAAGCCTTCAATCCGGAGTATCACCTGGAAAACACACGTAACTAAATAAGTATACTAGGCATACTCAGTGAGAATTCTCTTTTAGAAATTACCTGGCGCCTTCTGAACTGGAATATTTACCTGCAACAGGTATCCACATAGCATCCAAACAAATATAAAACCAACCCACAAACATATAACCAATGAACATAACATCAACCAACAATCATATAACCAAATCCAAAGTCAAATCAAATTTCCCCGTAGGGCATCTAATGCGCACAAAGAAAAGTAATAGCTGCTCGAAGTAGTCAAATAACCCATGTCGAAACATTTAAGTCCTATAATCTAATCACCGTGTCCAATATGTCCTCATCACCAATCAGCCCATCACCTAGACATCCTGGGACTGCCAAATCCTAGTCAAAATCACCACCTGGCCTTTGATCCCAAATCCAGACCTCCTCCTGGCAAAAAGGAGGCACAAGAATGGAGGGAATCCTTTAAAGTACAAATAACAAACATGACCCAAATAATGTTATAGTGCAGATAAACCTACGGTCAGACATATGAAAACATAAACAAAGTAACCAACAGCTCAAACTATCCATCACAACATCAACCATAGGAAACAAAACCATACAAGTGAATATATAATCTACGATCGAAACTTAGGTGCTGGCAAGACCATAAACAGAGACATGCAAAATACATACGAATATTTTTCAGATTAAACCTAGGTTACATAAATGTTTTTGAGGGCATATATGTATTTCTAAATTTAACAAAGTATCAAATTAAGAGAATCAACTCACCTTTTCGCATTATACCTAACCCGAGTCTCACTTGACAAGAAGACACCAATAGTCTCGGTATTGTAAACATTCCTATTACAAACACATCAAAAATCCACTAATCAAAACCTACATACAAAATTTATATATGCATATGACCTAAGGACCTCTAAATGGAATTATACCAAACTCATTTCATAACTTAAAAGTTAAGTAAAAGCTTAAGGGGAATGAGCATCCTCTTGAAGCAGCAGACCTCAAGTGGACTTCCACGTCCCTTTAATCAGTACTTAACCAAAAGACATAAAATCAACTTCGCATACCTAGGTGACCTAATTCTTTTCTAACGTGTAAGTTGTGAGTAAATTTATGAATGCTTCAGTTTAAAATGTCGTCCTAACCTACCCCATTTCCTAATCAATCTATGGAAGTATATATAAATCCATATATGACTTCAAGGTTATACTGACCTATATTAAGAATCATAATTCCGATAGACAATCCTACGATACCATTGATAAAGTATGAGTAACATTCTTCTTAGGATTTCATTTAATCCATGCATGTGTTCTTTATAAGTACAATCTTACTTATTCCTCAACCTATGGTTTAACAACCAATTCCCTCACCTTATTTCACGTTGGGAAACCCACACTCCACTCACTATGGACTTCATGCAAATCTCCCTTTTCCTCTTTTGCTCTTTAACCCAACTAGGATTAAATTGAATTCACTCCAAATCACCAAATCTCTTCCGCTTTTGACTTCCTTGAAGTTCTAACATGGCTTCCTAACTCAAATGGGTAGTAGGAGGATTTTACATGTGAAGAATTGAGTGTTTCTTAGTGGGTCGTCAATGAAAGTGAATTGGGGGAATTTAGGAGAAACCCACTCTAGAGAGAGAGAGAGTCAAACCGGAAGAAGAAAAGTACAATAAGTGAGAGAGTGAGATGGGTGGCGGTTGTTGAAGTTGCGGCGACTGGAGAAAAGGGGGAGGCGGACAGTGGTGGTTGGATGGTGAAGAGCGAAGGAACCAAGAAAAATGAGGAGGAGGAGGAATGATCGGGAAAAGAGAGAAAGAAAAGAAAAGGAAAAGAAGGAAGAGGGAAGGGTTGATTTACAATTTGATTATTTATTTTGCAAACCCCTCTACTTCTCTAGTTCTCTATTAGCCCCTTGATTTATAATCTATCCCAATTCAACCACAAAAGTTCCTTTCCTTTTACTAAAAGTATCCTATTGTGTCTTTTAAACTAGTAATTCCTCCATCTTAAATTTACTTGGACTAATCTTAGTTAAATTTCTAATTAACCTCCTTATTGTTCTAATTTAGATAATGGGATTTACCTACAAATCCCCGGGTGTTGCACCAAAAATGGATTTAAGCGTAAAAAATAACCCACTACCCTTAGAGTTGTCAACTCCGTGATCCTCGTGCACCGATTATGTAAAAATATGGTTTTCGCCTCTACAAGTCCAAAACTCTCACAACCTGATAGAAAAATCCAAAAACAGATTAAAATTTACAAAAACAACTTTTAGAAACTAGAAAAAAGACACAAAAATCAAAACTTACACCAGGGGAAAAATCATAATTTTATATTATCTTGGGACAGGGGATATTTTTGGGGTCAAAAATAAATTTTCTTCCACCAGAATGACACTAGTTCTTGTCAAAATTCCTAAGGGACTACTAGGGTTAATTTCGAAACTCAAGAAAACACAAAAAAAACTCAAAAAAATCTAAAATTTCATAGGGATATAGGCTAAAAACGCCTTGACTCAAAAACATATAGTAAAATAGAAAGAAACAACCATTGCTCTAATACCAATTTGACGTGGATCCTTCAAAGGAATAGGTTACTGATGGTAGCTTTATTGTCGGGCTGATCTATACTTGAGGGAAGACCAGTGTGTTCCTGATTTTTCTAACTACTCTTTCAACTATCTATGCTCTATTGAATTGAGGTAGCGGATTCTTAATAAACAGAAAAACACTATTTAGCCTTCTCCCGTGAATAGGGTAGTGAAAGATTATCTGCCCGGGCTCGGTCAAAACTTTACTTTCGTGCTACGCATTCCAGAATCAAAATTCTTGACCAGGTCTAAGCTCTAGCGCAATTACTATTTCAACACTTGCTTGAAATACATTGCGCAGGATCTTAGTTTCTACTTATTCGATTTGCCGCGCAATAATAAATTCTTAATAAAAGTAGAAGTTTAAGAATTAGCGTGTACTTAGGTGAACGCTTATATGACTCAAGACCAGCCCGTACGTTGTATGGGCAATGAAACAACGAACTAATGATTAGCAATTCAACACAAAAGGAATAGCTCGAAATCCAAGCATCTTACTCGGAAGTCTGCCACCATCCGCTGCCGCGCGTGGGGATCACGCGCCGTGCACAAACCGTCGGTTGCCGCCCGTGAGATTGACGTGCCGTCGGTGGTGAGAAAGGAAAAGTCATGTGCCGCTACTGGAATTCTCTTGCGGCTGCCTAGCTTCACAAAAACCGATTCTTGAGGTGAGAAATTTCTTAATTTCTCTTTCTAGGTTTTCTCTCTCTAGTTTCTTGGATTATAAAACTATGAATTGTGTATCTTGAATTGCTAATCTCTTGTCTATTTATAAAGTTACAAGAGAGACCCCAAGTTGGTTTAGGATTGGCCTTCCTAATGAGTTTAGGATTCCTAATTAGTTTCCAAATCCAATTAGGAACCAAATCTAATAGGATTTCCAAATCCAAATAGATTTCCTAATGTATTGGATTTCTTAATTCCAATTGAACTTTAAAAATTAATTAATTAATTAAATAATTTGACTTTCTTAATTATTTATTAACCATTAGAAATAATTAATTAAATAATTAATTATACTTTATCAATTAACCCACTACATAATTAATCATACAACTAACGGATTAATTATGGCACTACCATCCTACACCAGAATTGCTTCCGGAATAACTAAATTAATTAATTCTTTAATCACCCCACATCAATGATATAGTGTTCGTTAATTTATTAATTTAATGATAAATTAATTAATTAACTTGTTTTAATCCGAGATTAGTACCACTCGACCTTTTTACTATACTGGACATAAGTCCACCAGTTGGGTTTATTATAATAAACATAACGAGCTCATCTCGGGAGCACCATCACCCTGAACACACCAGTATATGGTTTCCTTTCAACAAGTAACATCACACAAAGTAATCAAACACGTGCAACCAACCCACCGAGACTATTGGCCTCAAGTGACCTCACTCTTTGGCAGATGAAAGTGCACTATGTCTAATCCTCACACCTGCTCAAGTCTAGGGATTCAGAGATAGAATACTAGGATTGAATAGTCTATTAAATCAGTACAAGACAATTCATCCTAAATGGTCATGTTCAATATGCCCCAGACATATCTATATGATTTAATTAGTTTAGACAAATCAATTTCTGAATCACATAATAACCTAAACTGACAGTGTGTCCAAAACTGTCTCTGTTACAAACCTCATTTATATATTATGTCTTTTAACCAATGATAAGATCTACTGTATCACACCAGACACCTCATCATCTAACTACATAATATTAATGGACAACATATGTAAAACATAGAAACAATTTAACTAAAACATTCAATCGATATATATGAACTGGGAAATAGTTTAATACAAGCAAAGCTTTAGTATTCAAACCCAACAATCTTTCACTAATACTTAAGTTGCGCTTTAAGTATAAAACTACATTAATCTTACAACTACAATATAAACTAGAAAAAAAAATAATGGCTCTGCTAAGTATCTAATCCCCATGCCCTCCCTGTGAGTTTCGAAGACCTTTGCAGTCAGTGTCTTCATGAATGGATCTACAAGGTTGTCTTCTGATGCTATCTTTGTCACGATCACATCTTCTCTCTTTATGATATATCATATTAGGCGGTACTTGCGCTGTATATGCTCACTCTCATTGTGTGCTCGTGGTTCCTTCGAGTTTGCAACTGCCCCGTTATTGTCACAGTACACTGTGATAGACTTCTGCAAACCAGGAATCACGTCTACGTCCACCAGGAAGTTTTTGAGCCACACTACTTCTCTCGCTGCCTCTGATGTTGTAACATACTCAGCCTCCATAGTAGATTCTGCCACACATTTCTGTTTAACACTCCGTCAAACTATGGCTCCACCTCTCAAAGTAAACACATACCCTGAGGTAGACTTGCTTTTGTACTTGTCGCCTTAGAAATATGAATTTGTGCAACCTCAGGGCATAAGCTCAGGTGTCTGATAGACCAAAACTTGGTATCTCGTTCTTTACAAATACTTGAGAATACATTTTATTGCTTCCCAGTGAGCTTTCCCAGGGTTACTCTGATATCTGCTTTCAATGCCAACAAATAGCAAATATCAGGCCTCGTACACAACACTGCATACACGAGACTTCCTACTGCAGAAGCATAAGAAACTGTCTTCATGGCTTCTATCTCCTTAACAGTCTTTGGAGATTGCTCTTTAGATAGATGCACTCCGTGTCTAAAAGGTAGAAAACCTTTCTTAGAGTTCTGCAAGTAAGAACGAGCCAGAATCATATCTATCTATGAAACTTGAGATAGCGTTAATGAACATTTCCTATGATCTCGAATGATCTTGATCCCAATGATATGTCCCACCTGTCCTAAGTCTTTCTTATCAAACTGTTTGGACAGCCATGCCTTTACGTCTGACAACACTTTCTTTTTGTTTCCAATAAGTAGAATGTCATCTACGTAAAGTGCAAGAAACACCACCGCGTTTCTATCACATTTACGGTATACACATTGTTTATATAGGCACTGAGTAAATCCGTAGGATTAGATTACCTCATCAAACTGGATGATCCAAGATCTGGATGTTTACTTAAATCCGTAAATGGACCTCTTAAGCTTGCAAACCTTATACTCTTGGCTTTTCGCAATGAATCTATCTTTTTGCTGCTAAAGATGGTTTCTTCAAGACTTCCATTGAGGAAAGCTGTCTTGACACCCATCTACCATATCTCATAATCTAAATAAGCAGCTATGGCCAAGAGAATTTGGATTGACTTAAGCATGGCTACCGGGGAGAAGGTTTTCTCGTAATTGATTCTCTTTTTCTGAGTATACCTCTTCGCCAATAGCCTAACTTTAAAGATTTCAACCTTTCCATCCGGTCCTCTTTTGCATTTGTAGACCCACTTACATCCAATGGGTTTGAAACCTTCAGGTAGGTCCACAAGCTCCCAGACTTGATTGTGGTCCATCGACCCCATCTCAGATATAATCAATTTTCGCTAAGATTCAGTATCTTTATTTTGGAGAGCCTCATTATAGTTAACGGGGTCAACTTTAGGTGCACCTGGGAATAGATCTGAGGCCTCTCCCATACCAATGAACCTGTCGGGTTGTCTCACAACCCTCCCACTCTTTGTAGGTGCATTATCTGTGATATCTTGTGCAGTGTGTGGTGTATCTACCTGTGTTGGTGCATCAGGATTTTCAGAGTGCTTTCTATGTTCTTCGAGTACTATCTTACTATTGGGCTTGTGATCTAAGATATAGTCTTCCTCTAAAAATCTAGCATTAGTGCTAACTATCACCTTCTGATCTTTAGGACTATAGAACAGACCACCTTTCATTCCTCTAGGATATCCAACAAATGCATTACTTCTATTCTTGAATCTAACTTAGCCGCATCTGCCTCAAGCATGTGTGTTAGACAACCCCAAATTTTGAGATGTTTTAGACTGGGCTTGCGCCCATTTCAAAACTCTGTAGGGGTTGAAGGCACGGTGTTAGATGGTATAAGATTTATAATGTACATTGCAGTTTCTAAGGCATATCCCCATAACGAACTAGGCAAATAACTATAGCTCATATTGACTAAACCATTTCCATGAGAGTTCTATTTATTCGTTCTGCTACACCATTCTACTGTGGTGTGCCAGGAGTAGGCAACTGAGACTGAATTTCGACCTCACTGAAGTATTTTCAAAATTCATGGGACACTTACTCTCCACCATGATCTAATCATAGTGTCTTGATACTTTTACCATGATGCTTCTTCACATCCACCCGATACTCTTTGAAATTACTAAAGCATTCAGACTTGTGGCACATTAGGTAAATGTATCCATACCTTAAGTAATCATCTGTGAAAGTCAAAAAATACTCAAACCCACCTCTTCCTTGGACCAAAATTGGTCCACACAAGTTAGAGTGAATCAAATCTAATACTTCTTTGGATCTATAACCTTTTGCTTTAAAAGGTCTCTTGGTCATCTTACCCTCCAAGCAAGATTCGCAGGTTGAATAGCTGTCAATCTCTAATGAACTTAAAGGTCTATCATTGACTAACTTCTGAATCCTACTAAGGTTTATATGACCTAGCCTGAGACGCCAAAGATAGGCTTGATTCATTTTAGAAGGTTCTTTTCTCTTATTTAGGTTAGATGATGCGCCATTTAGTTATGTGTTTTACACAACAGGGAGTCTGATTTAACGTGAAACAAATTGTCTACTAATGAACCAGAACAAACAAGTTTGTCATCTTGTCTAACAATAATAGATTTATCAGAAAAATAAACTTGTAACCATTCATTAAGAGTTTAGAAACTGAAATAAGGTTTTTTCTAAGACTCGGTACATAAAGACAATTATGTAAATCTAGCCTATAATTTTCGAAAAATAAGCTAACTACTCCTACTGTTTCTACTGACATTCTTGTAGTGTCGCCCAAGTAGACTTCTAGTTCATATTTTCTAAGCTTCTGGGTTATTTGGAACCTCTACAAAGAATTACAAACATGGCCAGTGGCGCCTGAATCCAGACACCAAGTATCCGTGGGAATCACCTCTAAACATGTCTTAGTAATTAAGGCAGAAACTGTCGTACCTTTGAGGTTTGGACAATCTAATTTCCAATGTCCCACTTTACTGCATTTGAAGCATTTGCCTTTAGGCTTCTTCTTCTTTCCGATGTCTGGCTTGGCAGCATGATTCTTGGCCTTCTTTTTATTGTTATTGCCTTTAGGCACAGAAGAGGAACTCGAAGCCTTTACTGTGACCAAAGCTTTCTTATTCTCTTGGAAGATGCCTTCAGCCAACACCAATGCTGTTAGGAGCTCGAGAAAAGTATAAACTCTTTGGTTCATATTATAGCTTACCAGAAACTGCTCGAAACTAGAAGGTAAGCTCTGAAGGATGATATCGATTTGACTCTTAGGATGAATCTCACATCCTAACACTTTTATCTCATTGATGTTACTGACCGTGTGAAGCACATGTTCTCTCACTGAGGTACCTTCAGCCATTTTGGTATTCATAATTTTCCTTATGGATGCCTGCCTTGATGTCATATCTTGATGAGCGAACATCTCTCTTAGGAGAGCCATCATGTTAAAGGCGGAGACTATGGGATGAAGCTGATGTTTTAGAACATTCGACACTGAGGCCAGAATGTAACACCGCGCGATCTCATCCGCTTTTCTCCACCTCGTACAGGCATCCCTATCCTCTTGAGGAGATTCATCATCAGGCACATCTGGACATACTTCAGTGAGCATGAAGTTGTACTGCTCAGCCGTCAGGACAATGTCCAAATTTGACTCCAATCGACATAATTCGGACCGGTTAGTTTGTTGTCTTTCAATATTGTAGCTAATGGATTAAATGCCATATTGAAAACTATAAATAAATAAATAGGCAATGTTTCAGTACAAGAATTTCAAAAAATTTCAAAACATTATTCAAATCCCTCGAAACAATAATTAAGTCCACCGAAATCTCATCCACCGGGATTCACGCAAGCCACGATAGTGTGGACGTTTACACTAGTCCACATTCGTTTGAGAAGAACTAGGTTCATTAACCACGTCATCTGACCAAACGATCTATTAATCAATGTAGCTAATAGTCAGTGCTTTCAGCCATACAAATAAGCAGCGTAACCTCGATGGGGGGAATACTACAAATCATACACTAAGTGTATGCCATTCCGTGACTCCTGAGTTCGCTACCTTAGAATAGTGCGCCTCAGATGGAGAGGGTTTCACATTTCTCCAATTTCAACTTTACTCTAGTCATCTTACTTAAAAATTCAAAAACTAGTGATCTTATAGTTGAACTCATCCGATTGTAGGAAGACCCTAATGCCAATGCGCAAGTTCACCCACATCACATATGAATCCGTAATGGAGGCTATGGGAATATTTAACCAACCCGCTCCTAATAAGATTTCTAGAATGAGGGTTTTTCAGGTTTTAAAATGTAATTAACTAATCCTAAGTTACGTGCAAACATAAAACCAACATGCTTTAAATCATGAATAAAAATATAGCGCAAGAATTTAAACACATAATTAAAACTGTAAATATGGGAAATAAATGCGTAAATTAAAATTTCTGACAATTATGGTTTTAATTGCTTCCATCTGCTGCCTTGGAGTCATATCCCATCACGTCACTCGATGGATTGAGTCTTGAAATCTGGATTGGAAAAAATCTCAAAAAAAAAAAAAAATGGGCCTCAAGTGCGCAGCACGCTCTCTGCTGCGCGATGCCCAGCTTGCGGCGCTGTGCTACAGTGCTGCCGTGACACTGCTGCTGCGTGTTGCTGGCGAGCTCTCACCGGAGCCGTCCGGTACCCCGTGCCATTTTTCGTTTTCTGCTCCCACTGCGTTATTTGGTCTTCTTGCAATTCGTTATGGGTTTTTTTGGTTTTCTTCATATCAACGATGAACCAAAAACTCACGATATCAAGTCGCCCACTATAATGTCTTCGATTATATAAGATTTTCCTACTACAAGGCTTCTAGTAAAATAAAATAAAAAATTACATAGAAAAAATCCTACTACAAATTTAATCTAATCCTACACGGCTTCCACCGCGTTATTTTACTATGATAAGCATTCATAAAAAAAATAACCCGGACATGTCCCGGGGTTTAATTAAAAACATACAAACGCAACCATAATAGCCGGTATTTCTAAACCACCTGCAAACAAAACCATATAACAAATCGAACAAGCACAAAGCCAAAACCATAGCTCTAATACCAATTGAAAGATTATCTGCCCGGACCAGGTCAAAAACTTACTTTCGTGCTACGCATTCCATAATCAAAATTCTTGACAAGGCCTAAGCTCTAGCGCAATTACTATTTTAACCCTTGCTTGAAATACCATTGTGCAGGATCTTAGCTTCTACTTATTCGATTTCTCAAGCAACAATAAATTCTTAATAAAAGTGGAAGTTTAAGAATTACCTCTTGAAGCGTGTACTTAGGTGATCGCTTGTATGACTCAAGACCAGCTCCTACGTTGTGTTGGCAATGAACCAACGAACTAACGATCAACAATTCAACACAAAAAGAATAGCTCAAAATCCAAGCGTCTTGCCCAGAAGTCCGCCGCCGTCTGCTGCCGCGCGTGGGCGTCATGTGTCGTCTATGAACCGCCGGTTATCGAGCTTGAGATTGACGCGCCACCGGTTTTGAGAGAGGGAAAGCTGTGCGCCACTGCTAGAATTCTCCTGTCGCCACATAGCTTCACAAAATCCGATTCTTGAGGGAGAAATTTCTTAATTTCTCTCTTTGGTTTCTTGAATTATGAAACTATGAATTGTGTATATTGAATTGCTAATCTCTTGTCTATTTATAGAGTTACAAGAGAAACTCCAAGTTGGTTTAGGATTGGCCATCATAATGGGTTGAGGTAATTAATTAGTTTCCAAATCTAATAGGATTTTCAAATCCAAATAGATTTCCTAATGTATTGGATTTCCTAACTCTAATTGAAATTTAAGACTTAGTTAATTAATTAAATAATTTCACTTTGTTAATTACTAATTAACCCTTGGAAATAATTAATTAAATAATTTAATTCTATTTTATCAATTAACCCACTACGTACCACTAACGGATTAATTATGACACTACTATCCTACACCAGAATTGCTTTCGAAACAACTAAATTAATTTATTCTTTAATCTCCCCACATCAAAGATATAGTGTTCATTAATTTATTAATTCACTGATAAATTAATTAACTAACTTCTTATAATCCGAGATTAGTACCACTCGACCTTTTTCTATATCGGACATAAGTCCACCAGTTGGGTTTAGTATAATAAACATAACAAACTCATCTCGGGAGTACCATCACCCCAGACGCATCGGTACATGGTTTCCTTTTGACAAGTATCAGCGCACCAAGCAATCAAACACGCGCACCCCACCCACCGAGACTATTGGCCTCAAGTGACCTCACTCTTTGGCATATTAAAGTGCACTCTGTCTAATCCTCATGCCTGCTCAAGTCTAGGGATTTAGAGATAGAATACTAGGATTGAATAATCTATTAAATCAGTACAAGACAATTCGTTCTAAATGGTCAAGTTCAATATGCCCCGGGCATAACTATATGATTCAATTAGTTTAGACAAACCAATTTCTGAATCACATAATAACCTAAACTGACAGTGTGTCCAAAATTGTCTCGGTTACGAACCTCATTTTTATATATATTATGTCTTTTAACCAATGAAGAGATCTATTGTGTCACACCAGATACCTCATCATCTAACTACGTAATATAAATGGACAACATATGTAAAACATAGAAACAATTTAACTAAAATATTCAATCGATATATATGAACTGGGAAATAGTTTAATACAAGCAAAACTTTAGTATTCAAACCCAACAGGTACAAGGTTGGATGATGATTTTTGATGATTTAGTCTTGCAATATATAGCTTAATAGTTCAACCTAAACTATGGAAACAAAAAAAGGGGTGGTATTTCCTCGCAGGACAATACACGATCAGTCAGGTCACTCACAATGAGATTTTTTTATTAGCAATCAAACACAAAATATATATATATATATTATTTTCAAAAATGGGGGCCATATATAGTCATGCAAGATGTTCTCTTCATTTTTTTAAAAATGTAATCTCAAATCCTAATGAGAGAAAGTTTGAGAAACAAAATCCTATTGTGACTCAAATAAGCCTATTTCGATCACACTTTCAAAAGAACTAAAGAAGGGAAAACTCAATTAATCCTATTACAAATAGGATACACTTCTAAAACCTTTCGAACTAGAAGACAAAATACATAAAATCCTAATAGGAAGAGACTTAGAGGTCCTAAATGGGTTTAGGGAGTGACATGGGCCTTGAATCTCGCCTGCTTTCACTATCAACCCGATATGATTCCTTTATTCTGGGCTTAGTCCATCATCTACGTTAACTCAACAAGTCCATCTTCATTAAGTTTCGTGATGTTAATGTGCTTGGGTCTGGAGTACAATAAATGGATTTAGGCCTCATGTTGGGCTTCTTCGATAATAACTTACAAGGTTTTCATAACGTTTTTAGTCATATTTCTCATCATAGACCCGACAATATCAACAAGTGGATTTGTCTTATAAGATTAGGATCCAAAGAGGGACTCTCAGCTAGACTTTTTGAAAACTAACAACACAACCTAAGAGGGGGGGGGGTGAATTAGGTTGTTTAAAAATTTTACTTAAAAATGAGCAAATCTTAAAATAATTTTTCTTAAAATAAGCAATGACTATCTATGTCTATGAAACAAATAAAAAGTAAGCCTAAATTAAAATAAGATGAAAACAATAATAATAAGATTAGTCAACAATATAAAAGTATATAGCCTTTCTTATACAAGGAAATAAGAAATTGTTAGTTCACAATATATAATAATCAAATTAAAATAAAGGTCAAGTATGTAACTTGAAATGGACAAGTCTTGAAATTGAATAATTTAAAATAAAGCTCAAGTATTGACTTGATTAAGGAAAAGTCTTTGACTTGAAATAGACAAGTCTTGAAATTGAATAATTTAAAATAAAGCTCAAGTATTAACTTGATTAAGGCCAAGTCATTGACTTGATAAAGACAAGTTTGGACTTTATTAAGGACAAGTCTAAGATAAAGTAAATACTTAACTAAAGAAAGCTCGACTTGAAATAAGGACAAGTCTTAAATAAAATCTTAAGATTAAAGATGTAATACTTGAATTGAGCAACTCTAATGGTGATGTTTTATGATCCAAGAAATGTAGAAGAGAGAGTATGAATGCAAAATGCAATGCAATGAAAGAGACAAGATTTTTAAAGTGGTTCAAGCTTGTAACCTCCTTACAAGCTCTACATCCACTCCCCAACTTCTAAAGTTGAGGCCCTTCCTATTTCTTTTTGAAAAAAAAAAAAAAATCCTTAAGGTGGAATTCAAACGTTTACAAATATCCCAAGAACAACTTAGTAAATCTACTAAGAGGTTCTTCCATACTCATCCTCCAAATTGTTCTTGACTTGCAACCTCTTGCTTTCAATAACAATAAAGCCTTTTTGTGTGTGAAGTGTTTATGGATTACAAGTTACAAGGTTCTAGTCTAAGATTGACACATTGAAAAATAACTAGAACACTTGGAAACATAACTAAAACTTGAAAGTAAAATTTGAAAATGAGCACTTGAAAACTTGAGAGAATTTTGAAAATAATAAGAATGGCTTGATAGCTTGTATGTCTTGAATGTCTTCACCCATGGTCTCTATTTATAGGCAAATTTGTGCTCCAATTCAAACACTTGAATTTTGGCTTCAAAAATGATTTGACATAGTCTGAACTTCCTTCAACTTTTTCGACTTCTTTCAACTACTTTTGACTTTTGTGTCAGAAATCATTGTTGTAGATCTTTCTTGGAGCTTTCTAAGGATGTCAAAATCAGTTGATTTGGACTTTTGTTGCTTAAGTTACATCTAATTTACAAAACTATGACATTGCAGTGACATAATTTTGTTTTTGTCTATTTTCACCAAAATTCCATTTGAATTGAAGTGACTATTAGACATCATTTTTTAGATAATTGAAATTGGTTTTCAAAACATCTAAAATATTAAATTTTGGCTGAGTGAAACAAAAGTTATGCTTATTTAAAGATGAATATATCAGTCTAAAAATTTTGCACTTTCTACAAAAAATAATTTTAGACAATTTAAGAAATTGTTAGTGTCACATATTTGTTTTGTTATTATTAAAACAATATTGAAACAATTAAGTCTAACAATCTCCCCCTTTTTAATGATGAAAAAACAAATATGATATTTTAAAATGAAAACTACAAGTAACAAGTGAACTCCCCCTTACTTTGACAATAAATTTTAAAACTAGTTTTCCTTCCTCCCTTTTTGTCATCAATAAAAAGTTCGACACGAAAACAAAAAAAAAAAAATTGGGAAATCAAACTTTTATTTTATTTTATTATTATTATTTTTTTACATGTGTAATAGGATCATAAGTCAATAATTTGACTTTGGAATTCATCACTTCCCATACACATGTTTGCATGCACAAGTAATCAAATAAGGTCATGCACAAATAAGTTCACATAAGCTTGCATTATAAAGCATTAAAATCACAAAAATTCAACTTGCTTCTCAAAATTTCAAATTGGTCTTTAGGTAAGGCTTTAGTGAAAATATCGGCTAATTGGTTTTTTGTATTAACATAATTCAAGTGAACTTCTCTATTTTGAACAAGCTCTCTAACGAACTGATGTTTAATATCTATATGCTTTGTCCTCGAGTGTTGAATAGGATTTTTAGTCAAATTTATAGCACTAGTATTATCACAAAAAATGGGAACATTTTCAAAATTGAGGCCAAAACCAATTAAAGTGTGTTTCATCCACATAATTTGAGCACAACAATTTCCCACCGCCATGTATTCCACTTCCGAGGTTGAGAGTGAAATAGAAGGTTGTTTCTTACTAAACCAAGATACTAGACATTTCCCAAGTAGTTGACATGTGCCACTAGTACTCCTTCTTTCTACTTGACATCCCCCATAATCTGCATCTGTATAGCCAATTAAGTCAAAATCATTTGTTCTAGGAAACCAAAGGCCAAAATCTAAAGTTCCTTTTAAATATCAAACTCTTTTCAAGGCCACAAAATGACTTTCTTTAGGATTAACTTGAAATCTAGCACATAAACACACGGAATGCATGATATCGGGTCTACTAGCGGTTAAGTATAAAAGACTACCTATCATGCCTCTATACCTTTTTTCTTCAACATTTTGTCCACTTTCATCTTTTCCTAACTTAATAGATGTGCACACAGGGGTACCTATAGGTTTACATTCATCCATACCAAATCGTTTAAGCAGTTCTCTAGTATATTTTTCTTGACAAATAAAAGTACCTCCATGCATTTGTTTAATTTGAAGTCCTAAAAAGAAATTAAGTTCACCCATCATGCTCATTTAAAATTCTTTTTTCATAATTGAATCAAATTCATCACATAATGAAGTATTGGTAGAACCAAAAATAATATCATCTACATAAATTTGAACAATAATCCAATCACCATACTCATTAGTTCTAGTAAACAAAGTAGTGTCAACTTGACCTTTCTTAAAACCATTTTCACTTAGATAAGAGGTAAGCCTTTCATACTAAGCTCTAGGAGCTTGTTTTAAACCATACATTGCTTTAATTAATTTATACATATGGTTTGGAAATATTTCATTTTTAAAACCGGGTGGTTGTCCAACATAAACTTCTTCTTCCAAATAACCATTTAAAAATGCACTTTTAACATTCATTTCAAATAATTTAAAATCTTTAAAACAAGCAAAAGCAAGTAACATTCTAATAGATTCTAATCTAGCAACCGGGGCAAGTGTTTCATCATAATCAATTCCTTCATCTTGTTTATAACCTTGGGCAACTAATCTAGCTTTATTTCTAACCGCTTCACCGTTTTCATTTAGTTTATTTCTAAAATCCCATTTCGTTCCAATTGTAGGATAATCATTTGGTCTCTTAACTAAAATCCATACTTTAATTTTTTCAAATTGATTTAATTCTTCTTGCATGGCAATTATCCAAAATTCATCATTTAAGGCTTCTTTAACATGCTTGGGTTCAATTGAAGAAAGTAAAGAAAAATGACTATCAAATACCGTAGATCTAGTTTTTACTCCTTTAGATGTATCACCGATTATTAAATCTTGTGGATGATTCTTTACAAATTTATAATCCTTAGAAAGATTACTCATTTTATTTTCAACTCTAATTGTCTTTTCATTTACATTGCTAGTTTCACAAGAAATTTCTACCTTTTTAGTGGGCTCATTGTCAATTACAATAGTTTCTTCTTCTTCTTATTTTCTTACTTCATTAATCCCCACTAAATTCTCATCAAATTTCACATAAATTGCTTCTTCAACTACTAGTGTCCTTTTATTAAAAACTCTATATGCTTTTCAAAAAGATGAATAGCCTAAGAAAATTCCTTCATCCGATTTCTTATAAAATTTTCCCAAGTTATCTTTAACTTTTAAAATAAAACATTTACAACCAAACACTTTAAAATATGCAATATTGGGAGGTCTACCATAAATAACTCATAAGGGCTTTTTCAAAATAGGTCTAATTAAAGCTCTATTTAGCACATATCAAGTGGTATTACCGGCTTCCGCCCAAATATATTTAGGTAAATTATTTTCACTAATCATGGTTCTAGCTATTTCTTGAAGTGTCCTATTTTTTCTTTCACCTACTCCATTTTTTTTGAGGTGACTTAGTTACCGAATAATTTTGAATAATTCCAAATTCATCACAAAAATCATTAAAACTTGCATTTAAAAATTCCGTACCATTATCACGCCTTAGTTTTATAATTTTCAAATTAAGTTTATTTGAACTTTCTTAGCTAATTTTTGAAATTCATTGAAAGCATCACTTTTGTTTGCAAGAAATAACACCAAAGTAAATCTTGAAAAATCATTAACTATAACATAGCCATATCTTTTACCACCCATACTAATTTGTTGGGTAGGACCAAACAAGTCCATGTGAATAAGTTCAAGAGGTTTAGAAGTTGAAACACAATTTTTAGTTATAAAAGATGATTTAATATGTTTTCCATATTGGCATGCATCACATATTCTATCTTTCACATATTTGGTTTTAGGCAACCCTTTTACCAATTTTTTTTATGAAAGTTCATTCAAATAATCCATACTAATATGAGCAAGTCTTCTATGCCACAACCATGTATCATCAACTAATACATTCAAGCAATGATCACTTTGATCCATCAAATCTTCAATATTTAACAAATAAATATTTTTATTTCTACTACCGGTACAAATAATATTATCATTAGTAAGATCAACAATATAACATGCATTTTTTCTAAAATTCACTCCTAAATTTTTATCACAAATTTGACTCATGCTAATCAAATTGAATTTCAAATTATCAATCAAAAGCACATTTTCAATTATATCACTATTTTTAGAAGAAATGTTACCTATACCAATAATTTTGCCTTTTGTATCATCACCAAAAGTCACATTTCCCTACACACAAGTTTTGATTCCCTTTAGTAGATGTTTATCTCCGGTCATGTACCTTGAGCATCCACTATCCAAGTACCATTTCGTTTCTTTCAAACTTTTTCTTTCCTACAAAAGATAAATAAACTCATTGGTCCCCAATTTTAATTGGATCCTCGTAGGTTAGGGGATTTTTTAATTCGCCATTCTTTTATATCATTTTCTACATCAATTCTAGCAAAACATCTAGGAGAGACATGGCCAAAAACTCCACAATAGATACAAGGTAAATGAAAGTTAGAAGAACTAGGGATTTTGTAATTATCATATTTCATATAATAATTATTTCTTGTTCTTTCATGTATTCTAGATGAATTATAAGGTCTAAATGAATGAGGATTCTTTTGTTGCATAAATGAAAAATGAGGTGAGGCATAAAATCCATAAGATAGAGTAGAAACATTTGAAACGTATTTTTCATTATATTTCCAAGCATGAAATTTTGGTGCTTTGCTAGTGGATGCTTGTGTATTTGAATGTGATTATCCTAATCCACTTTTATCATCACAAACTTTTTGTTTACCCAATAATTTTTCTAAATTATCTCTCCCTTGGGTAAATTTTGCAAGACTATTACTTAAATCTTCAATTCTACACTTATGTTCTTTATGTTATAATTTCACCTTTTCATTAAAAGATAATTTTTCTTCAATCAAATTTTTGTTTTCATTCTTAAGTTCAACAATGGGGGTTACTAGTTACCGCCCCAAAAACTGGGGCGGTAGCCTTGTAATTTGACGAAATTATCCTTGGTTTTACTAATTACCGCCCTAGTTTACCGCCGCAATTTTTATTTACCGCCCCAATATAATTTACTAATATAACCTTATAATATTATATTAATATAATAAAAATAATAAATTTAAAAATATTAATACACCCTCTCCCCGTCTCGGCGACTAACCCTCTCCCCGACCCACCCTCTCCCCGTCCCGGTGACCCACCCTCTCCCCGTCCCGGCGAGCCACCCTCTCCCCGACCCACCCTCTCCCCGTCACCCCCCTTTTCCCCCATCGCGCACCTCCCGCCTTTCCCCAAGTTTGCCCCGGCGACCCCTCCCTCGAAACCCTACCACCCCAATTCGGTTTGCCCTATAGATACTGAACCCTAACATCAGATCAACAGACTATAGACATCAGATCAAGAATATAAAAGAAATCATACAACAGAATAAAAACACACTTAACAAGGGAGATCAGATCAGGATTACATAGACATCAGATCAGAGAATACTTGACATCAGATCACCAGACAATAGACATCAAATCAAGAATATCAAAGAAATCATAAAACAGAATAAAAAAACACTTAACAAGGGAGATCAGATCAGGATTATATAGACATCAGATCAGAGAATACTTGACATCAGATCACCAGACAATAGACATCAGATCAAGAATATAAAAGAAATCATAAAACATAATAAAAACACACTTAACAAGGGAGATCAGATCAGGATTATATAGACATCAGATCAGAGAATACTTGACATCAGATCACCAGACAATAGATATCAGATCAAGAATAGAAAAGAAATCATACAATAGAATTAAAACACACTTAACAAGGGAGATCAGATCAGGAGTATATAGACATCAGATCAGCGAATACTTGACATCAGATCAATAGACTATAGATATCAGATCAATAATATAAGGTGGGTAGGTGGATGATGTACTCGAGATTATTGGATGCATGCTCCAGCAGACTTGTATCCAATTACGACAGTTTATGATGCGGCTATTTTTTACTATGCCTCAGATCAGGGTGGCAAGTACAATAGTCATGAGATATGCTTCACCATTTTACCACAACGAGCGTGAAGGAATATAAATGGTCCATCTACAAAATTTGCAATTGCCCATCTTGGTCCTCTTGCCCATTTTATAAGGTTAGATCTACTTCCTAATTCACCTTTGCCGGGTGTTATGAGGATGTGGCGTGAATTATGTGATGAATACACTTGGCAATAGGAGAGCCTATATGAACATAATATAGGTGCTTGGAATGCAAAGTTCCCTCGAGAGCAGAAGGATGCATTTTTCATATCACTAGATCTTACGGAATAGGTGTAATAAATTAATTTGCCTTGAATGTGTAACATGTGTGGAATGGTATCCTATGATAAACAGGACCCTAAAAATGTAATGATATATGCTTAGCCTATGCACTGATTGTAATTTGTAGAAATGTAATATTCAACCCAAAAAAAGAGCAGCATTTCACTTGGTTTTTAATATTCCACAGCCACATGAAATCAAATCATATCCATCCTAACCCAGCAAAAATGAAAATCCTCATTATCCATCCACAGGATGTTGCCGCTTTGTATTTTGGACGTAGCGGGACGTTGCTGGACGTAGCTGCTTTGTATTTTCAGACGTTGTGGGACGTTGTTGGACGTATCTGGATGTGGTGCTAGTTTTTTCTGACGTATCGAGACTTGGTAGACTATGTTCTGTGAAAAAATCAGCTTAAATTCACATGCATGGATGTAGACTTTTCAGGACGTGGTTCTAGTGTTATGAGACGTTGTTGAATGTGTAATCTGAAAAATTCAGCTTAAATTCACATGCTTGGATGTAGACGTTGCGACATGTATTTTTTGGACGTGCATAGATGATGCGGCAGTATTAGGAGACATTGTAGAAGACATCATAGACATGCCTGGATGTAGACGTTGCGACAGTTGTTTTTTGGACGTTGCGGCAGTTGTTCTAAGACATTGTTGACTCAGCAAAGACGTTGTGGACATGCCTGGATGTAGACATTTATGGACGTGGTGCTAGTTGTTTTTGACGTGGTTCTAGTTGTTCTGAGACGTGGTACTTTGTAAAAAAAAAAGTTTACATTCACACGCATGGATGAGGACGTTTCTGGACGTAGTGCTATTTGTTTTTGAAGTGGTTCTAGTTGTATTTGTGAAAAAATCAGTTTAATTTTACATGTATGGATGTAGACGTTTTTGGACGTGATGCTAGTTGTTTCGGACGTGGTGCTAGTGTTAGGAGACGTTGTAGACATGTCTGGATGTAGACGTTGCGACAGTTGTTTTTTGGATGTGGCGGCAGTTGTTCTAAGACGTTGTTGACTCAGCAAAGACGTTGTGGACATGCCTGGATGTAGACGTTTATGGACGTGGTGCTAGTTGTTTTTGACGTGGTTCTAGTTGTTATGAGACGTGGTGGACTGACTTTGTAAAAAAAAAAATTTACATTCACACGCATGGATGAGGACGTTTCTGGACGTAGTGCTATTTTTTTTTGACGTGGTTCTAGTTGTATTTGTGAAAAAATCAGTTTAATTTTACATGTATGGATGTAGACGTTTTTGGACGTGGTGCTAGTTGTTTCGGACGTGGTGCTAATGTTAGGAGACGTTGTAGACATGCCTGAGACGAGTTGAGATGTTTTGTGAAAAAAACATTTTAAATTCACATGTCTTGATGGAGACAATTTTGGACATAGTTCTAGTGTTTTGAGACGTGGTGCTAGTTGTTCTGAGACGTGGTAGACTTTCTTCGTGAAAAAAATCAGTTTACATTCACATGAATGGATTAAGGACTTTTTTTGACGTGGTTCTAGTTGTTCACAGACGAGTTGAGATGTTATATGAAGTTCTTACAACTTACTACTCAGTCCAGTTACTGACCACTTCTTACAACAAAATTATAACCAAAACAGCAATTTACCAATTTACCAAAACAGCAGCCTCAAACTTACATCATAAAATATCCTCATAGCATTCAGCAGTAAATAATAAATAGAACAATTATACTGCCATTAATCAATATAAGAAACATCAAATTTCAGACTACGCAAAACATGGAAAAAAAGATACATTTTTGGCCTCTTGACAAGCAAAACAAACAGCTCAATCATGTACTCAAAAGAGGTTTCATACATGATTGAGAAGGGATAAGAACTTACAGAGTAATGATAGGGATTAACTAGGTCCGGACCGATCAAATTCGCGACGCCCGGACTCCACTACCACGCCGCGACTTCGCGACCACCGGCAACCACTCGAAGACCGACCACAATCCTTGGTCACGATCTGGACGAACTCAACCTTGGATCACCAAAAGAGATCAAACAAGGTGAGCCCGGATTAAGCACACCAAGGACGGCGATCGGATCTAATAATAGTCGGCCCCGGTGGAAACCTTCGCAACCCCAAAGACTTCGCGAAGTCGCGACCGGTGCTAATAACACCAAACTGCTACGTCACCTTCGGTTGCCCACGCCTTAGCGAATCGACTTCCCGATCGACCCTAATAACACCAAACCGCAGAGCCAACCTTCGCAACCCAAGGCTATCGACTCCACTTCGCGACCGCCGCAACCTTGGAAACCCAACCGACCGGCAACCTTCGCAACCCAAGGCTTCACGAAGGTTGGCGCGCGGTTTGGTGATATTAGGGCCGGTCGGGAAAGGGCCGTGATTTGGGGAAGGGGGGGTGACGAGGGGAGGGGGGGTTGCCGGGTTGTGTAGTAAATTTTTTCCCCAAAATTTTTAGGAGGGTATTTTAGGTTTTTTAGTATTAGTTAATTTAAATATTGATGAAGGTATTTATTGTATTGTTAAGGGCATTATTGTCCAAACTGGGGCGGTAACTACTAATTATTTTCAATAATTTCATTATCTTTAATTTTTAAATTTTCAACATGCAAAATATTTTCCTTTTCTAGAGCATATACTTTTGATTTAAAACATGCATTCCTCTTCTTGGTATTTTCTAAGTGATATGCAAGACTTTCTACATATTTTACAAACATTTTATCATCAAGATCAAGAAGAGAACATTCTTCGATTTCATTTTCATCATCACTTAAAATAGTAGGATTTGTTACCTCAAGATGAACCATAAAAGCAATTTGAGCTTCTTCTTCTCCATTGGAATCATCATCAGAGTTGGTTTGATCCCAATTTTCAGCAACAAGTATTTTACCTTTTTTATTGTTCAAGAGCTCCTTCTTCTTTTTTGGACAATCAACAAGAAAATGATTCGGTTGCTGAAAACTATAGCACTTAAGTGGTTCACCCTTAGACTTTCTCCTAAAGTTTCCTTTCTTGAAGATTTTCCTAAAGTGCATAAGGAGCAAATTCAATTATTCTTCTCCTATTTCATCATCACTATCATCATCTAATTCACTTTCATTTTTATTAGCCTTAAGTGCAATTGGTTTAGAATTTTTAACATTCTCATCTCCCTTATTTCTCATATCATGAACTTTTAACATAGACATTAATGCATCCAAATATAGAGTGTAAAGGTCTTTAGATGTTTCTATGGATATTGCTTTAGTTTCATAGTCTTTCTTTAATCCACTTAATATTTTTCTTTTAATTTCACTTTGCGGATACACTTTACCTAAATCTTCCAAGTCTTTAATTAGACTATTAAACCTAAGAGACATGTCATCAAGAGACTCATTACTAGCCACTTTAAAGGACTCATATTGTGACACTAAAATTGATTTCCTTTCTTCTTTTATGCTTATAGACTATTCATAAAATTCTTGTAATTTTACCCATATCTCATGCGCATCTTTAGCACCCTTAACTCTAGATGATTCTTGCAAGTCTAGTGCATTATACATGATATAAATAGCATTTACATTTAAACTTAAATTTTTCTTATCAATTTCATCTAACTCATTTCTAGTTTTAGGCCTAGATGCACCTAAATTATAACTAGTCATGGGGATAAATGGACCTTCATCTACAATTAACCATAAATCATAATCCATTTTAAAAAAAGCTTCCATTCTTTTCTTCCATTCACCAAAATTCACACCTTTAAAAAGAGGAGGCCTAGTGGTCGAATTTCCTTCACAAAAAGGGCTTCTATGATTTGCCATTAGATGGATCTTTTAACTCTAGAAAGTGAATCCAAAATAGTTTAAGAGTCTCGCTCTGATACCAAATGAAAACTAGCAACACAACCTAAAGGGGGGGTGAATTAGGTTGTTTAAAAAATTTACTTAAAAATGAGCAAATCTTAAAATAATTTCTTTTAAAATAAACAATGACTATCTATGTGTATGAAACAAATAAAAAATAAGTCTAAATTAAAATAATATGAAAACAAGTATAATAAGATTAGTCAACAATATAAAAGTATGCAAGGAAATAAGAAATTGTTAGTTCATAACAAATAATAATCAAATTAAAATAAAGGTCAAGTATGTGACTTGAAATGGACAAGTCTTAAAATTGAATAATTTAAAATAAAGCTCAAGTATTGACTCGATTAAGGACAAGTCTTTGACTTGAAATGGACAAGTATTTGACTTGATAAGGACAAGTCTAGACTTGATTAAGGACAAGTCTAAGATAAAGTAAATACTTAACTAAAGAAAGCTAGACTTGAAATAAGGACAAGTCTTAAATAAAATCTTAAGATTAAAGATGTAATACTTGAATTGAGCAACTCTAATGGTGATGTTATATGATGCAAGAAATGTAGAAGAGAGTATGAATGCAAAATGCAATGCAATGAAAGAGACAAGATTTTTAAAGTGGTTCAAGCTTATAATCCCCTTACAAGCTCTACATCCACTCCCCAACTTCTAAAGTTGAGGCCCTTCCTATTTCTTTTTTTCAAAAAAAAAAAAAAAAAATTCCTTAAGGTGGAATTCAAACCTTTACAAATCTCTCAAGAACAACTTAGTAACTCTACTAAGAGGTTCTTCACTACTCACCCTCTAAATTTTTCTTGACTTGCAACCTCTTGCTTTCAAGAACAATAAAACCTTTTTGTGTGTGAAGTGTTTATGGCTTACGAGTGACAAGGTTCTAGTCTAAGATTGACACTTTGAAAAATAACTAGAACACTTTGAAAAATAACTAGAACTTGAAAGTAAAATTTGAAAATGAGCACTTGAAAACTTGATTGAATTTTTTGAATAATAAGAATGGCTTGATAGCTTGTATGTCTTGAATGTCTTCACCCATGGTCTCTATTTATAGGAAAATTTGGGCTACAATTCAAACACTTGAATTTTGGCTCCAAAGATGATTTGACATAGTCTGAACTTTCTTAAACTTTTTTGACTTCTTTCAGCTGCTTTTGACTTTTGTTTCAGAAATAAATGTTGTATATCTTTCCCTTAGCTTTCCAAGGACATCAAAATCAGTTGATTTGGACTTTTATAGCTCAAGTTACATCTAATTTTCTGAATTATGGCATTGCAGTGACATAGTTTTGTTTTTGTCTATTGTCACAAAAATTTCATTTGAATTTCACATTGGCTATTCGACACCATTTTTTATATAATTGAAAAAGGTTTTTAAAACATCTAAAATCTTAATTTTTGGCCAAGTGAAATGAAATTTATGCTCATTTGAAGATGAATGTATCAATCTGAAAATTTTGCACTTTCTACAAAAAATAATTTTAGACAATTTAAGAAATTGTTAGTTTCACATATTTGTTTTGTTATTATTAAAACAAGATTGAAACACTTAAGTCTAACACTTTTCGCATTTCTCTCTATCTGTTTATGAAGATGTTGCACGAATTCTAAAGGAGTGGAGAAAGAGCTGGTTTAGCTTGCTGGCTCTTTTTCTGGTGGAGGTTGATCACTTCTATTGTCCAGATCACCAGTAGATGTGTATTCACTTTTTTTGTTGTCTAAATATATATATATATATATGGTGGGGTTATGATGTATGGTATCCTATTTGGTGTATAGTATAAGAATGGTATTGATAAATGGTTCTATTGTCAAGCAATTAGGAAAGCATATCGAATTGTGACGGTGACGGGTTTTCCTCCTAGAGGCGTGCTTCACATGTGGATTCGACATGCTATTTGGGAAGATATATCTGTCATTTGAGACAAATTTTTTTATCTGTTTGGAGGTTTTCGTGCCATTCTTTTCGGAATTTTTGACCAAATAAATCTCCAAAATCAATTTGTGGACAAAAAAAAAGAAATTTGGAAGTTGTGGCCTAAAAGAGGCCTCTCAGATTTTGAAAATCCGAATAGAGACAAAATCGGATTTTGGGAATCAAAATTCATCCAAATTTGGATTTTTAAAATCTGAAATATCAATAACCCTAATTAAATTTAAAATTAATTAAAAATTAATAAGGGAGATTAAGTAGATTAATTATATTGATATGTGGCGTGGACGTAGTTCCAGCTTTGCGAGACGTAGTTCCAGCTGTGCAGGACGTAGTTGGAGTTTTGCGAGACGAAGTTCCAGCTGTGCAGGATATAGTTGCAGCTTTACGGGATGTAGTTCCAGCTTTGTGGGACGTAGTTCCAGCTGTGCAGGATGTAGTTGGAGTTTTGCGGGACGTAGTTCAAACTGTGCAGGATGAAGTTGCAACTTTGCGGGACGTAGTTCCAGATTTGCGGGATGTAGTTCCAGCTGTGCAGGACGAAGTTGGAGTTTTGCAGGACGTAGTTCTAGCTAAGTAGGACAAAGTTTTGCGGGACGAAGTGCATGCTTTGTGGGACGTAGTTGGAGTTTTGCGAGATGTAGTTCAAGCTGTGCAGGACGTAGTTGGAGTTTTGCGGGATGTAGTTCTAGCTATGCATGATGAAGTTGCAGCTTTGCGGGACGAAGTTCAAGCTTTGCGGGATGTAGTTCCAGCTGTGTAGGACGTAGTTGGAGTTTTGCGGGACGTAGTTCAAGCTTTGCGGTCCGTCAGCGGCGGGCAGTGGTCCGGCGGCAGAGGGCGGTGTTACGGTGTCGAAAACGAAAACCGATCGGTTCATTTTGTAGAGTTCAACAAGATGAATATGTTGGTGCTATTGTATCACAAAAACACCGGCCAAAATTTTGTAAATCTACGAAAACTTACTGTGTTTTGATTTTTGGGAAATTTACAAAACCCAAAATAAAAATTGGATTGAAATGTATGATTTTGTTCCTTGAGATGAGATGAATGTCTTGATCAGTTTAGATTTTGAAATTGATGTCCGGTTGGTCGGAATTGAAAAATCCGGCGAGGGAAATAGGAAATGAGTCCGCAATGGGAATTGGGAAGGAGAAGAAAGAAGACAAAAGAAGAAAAAAAGCAGGGTGGGTCCGAATTTTGGCAGGATTCGACGGGATTTGTCCCGCCGACGAAAAAAATTTGGTTTCGGATTTTCAAAATCCGAAACCGGAATGGATGGAATTAATATTAATTCGGATTTCTGAAATCTGAATTAATTAATTAATTCCGATTCAAAATCCGAATTAATTAAATTCGGAATTTTATTGTCCGAATTAAATTGAATTCGAATTTTCTAAATCCACATTCAATTTTAATTCTGATTTTCCTTATAAGAATAAAAAAATCACAATTCTACCTAGTCCATATACCAAAACATCAATAACTCTTCAAAACACAAATATGAACTTCAAAATCACAATTCTACCTATTCCATATACCAAAACATAAATAACTCATCCAAACACGAAAGTGAACTTATAATTTACAATTGTACCTATTCCACATACCAAAACATCAATAACTCATCAAAACACAAAAATGAACTTCAAAATCACAATTCTACCTATACTATATACCAAAACATCAATAACTCATCAAAACACAAATTTGAACTTCAAAATCACAATTCTACCTATTCCATATACAAAAAACATCAATAACTCATCCAAACACAAATATGAACTTCAAAATCACAATTGTACCTATTCCATATACCAAAACATCAATAACTCATCAAAACACAAATATGAACTTCAAAATCACGATAACCTATTCCATATACCAAAACATCAATAACTCATCAAAACACAAATATGAACTTCAAAATCACAATTCTACCTATTCTATATACCAAAACATCAATAACTCCTCCAAACACCAAAATGCACTTATAATTTACAATTATACCTGTTCCATATACCAAAACATCAATAACTCATCAAAATATAAATATGAACTTCAAAATCACAATTCTACCTATTCCATATACAAAAACATCAATCAATAACTCATCTAAACACCAAAATGAACTTATAATTTACAATTGTACATATTACACAAAATAAAAAATAATAACTCAACAAAACATCAAAATATACATCAAATAATGTCATCAGCGTCACATAGTCTACCAAGCCTTGTTCGATCTGCTCTAGGCTGTGAAACGGACACCTTCTGGCTCCATGTGATCTACTTCAACATCGCGTCCTGACTGTATTCATACAACTGAAAGATTATATGCCCGGGTCTAGCCAGAAACTCACTTTCGTGCTATGCATTCCAGAATCGGAATCTCTGGCCGGGCCTAGGTGCTAGCACAATCGCTATTCCAACCCTTGCTTGAAATAACATTACGCAGGATCTTGGTTTGTACTTATTCAATTTATCATGCAACAAATAAATTCTTAATTAAAAGCGAAAACATAAGAATTACCTATTGAAGCGTATAATCAGGCGATTCTCTTCTATGCCTTAAGACCTTGATTGCACGTAGTGTAGGCAACGATCTAGCAACCAATTGATCAGCTAATCACCATAATCCATCTACCAAAAAAATTCCAGCACCACCGCACGTGGCGTATACAATACATGCGCCGCCTGGAGAGAGAAAGTCACACACGTCGCCACCTCGAAAACCGTGCACCACCGGGAGGAGAGAGAAATCTGGCCGTCGGTTTCTAGAGAGAGAGGGCCGCACAAAGCTTTGAAAATCTGACTTGGAGAGAGAAGAAAATATATCTCTCTCTAAGATTTTATCTCTCTAGTTTTCTTGTTTTGAAAACTATTGAATTGTGTATATTGTGGAATAGCTAATCCCTTGTCTATATATAGAGTTACAAAAGAGACCCCAAGTTGGTTTAGGATTTGTCTTCCGAATGGGTTTAGGTAATTAGTTTCAAAATCCAATTAGGTAACCAATCTAATAGGATAAACCAAATCCAATTAGATTTCTTAATCTCTAGGATTTCCTAATTCTAATTGAAACTTAAAACTTAATTAATTAATTAAATAATTCAACTTTGTTAATTACTCAATTAACCCTTAGGAATAATTAATCAATTAATTAATTCTACCAATTCAATTAACCCATTACAAAATTTATCGTACAACTAACGGATTAATTTTGGCACTACCATCCTACACCAGAATTGCTTCCAGAACAACTTAATTAATTTATTCATAATCTCCCCACATCAAAGATATAGTGCTCGTTAATTTTATTAATTTACTGATAAAATAATAATTAACTTCTTTAATTCTGAGACTCGTACCACTCGACCTTTTTACTATACCGGACATAAGTCCACCAGCTGGGTTTAGTATAATAAACATAACGAGCTCATCTCGGGAGCACTATCACCACAGACGCACCGGTACATGGTTTCCTTTCGACAAGCAGCAGCACACCAAGCAACTAAACAAGCGCTCCCAACCTACCGCGACTATTGGCCACAATTGACCTCACCCATTGGCAGATCAAAGTACACTACGTCTAATCCTCATGTCCGCTCAAGTCTAGGGATTAAGAGATAGAATACCAAGAATGATTTGTCTATTAAATCAGTACAAGACAAATCATTCTAAATGGTGAAGTTCAATACGCCCCGGACATATCTATATGATTCAATTAGTTTAGACAAACCAATTATGTGAATCACATAATAACCTAAACCGACAGTTTGTCTAAAGCTGTCTTAGTTACGAACCTCATTTATATATTATGTCTTTTAACCAATGATGAGTTTTACTCTCTCACACAAGACACCTCATCATCTAAGTACATAATAAAAATGGACAAATAATACAGAACAAGATATAACCAAAACACAAATCGATATATTAAATGGAAAAATGTACAATGTAAGCATAGCTTATGTATTCAACTCCAACAATCTCCCACTAACACTTAAGCTGTGCTTTAAGTATACATCTACATACAACTCCTATACACTCTGCTACTATATATCTAGAAAAACTATCATGGCTCTCCTAAGTATCTGATTTTCATGCCCTCCACGTGAGCCTCAAAGACTTTTGAAATCAATGTCTTCGTGAACGGATCTGCAAGGTTATCCTCTGATGTTATCTTAGCCACGACCACGTCTTTTCTCTTTATGATATCTCGTATAAGGTGGTACTTACGTTGTATATGTTTACTCGCCTTGTGGGCTCGTGGTTCCTTCGAGTGTGCTCCTGCACCATTGTTATCACAATACACCGTGATAGACTTCTGCAAACCAGGAATCACATCTAAGTCCACTAGGAAGTTCTTGAGACACAATACTTCCTTCATTGCCTCTGATACGGCAACGTATTCACCCTCCATGGTAGAGTCCGCCATGCATTTCTGCTTGACACTCCACCAAACTGTGGCTCCACCTCCCAGAGTAAACACATACCCTGAGGTAGACTTGATCTTGTCCCTGTCACCTTGGAAATTTGAATCTGTGTAATCTCAGGGTACCAAATCAGGCACTTGATAGACCAACACTTGGTCTCTTGTTCTGCACAAATACTTGAGAATGCATTTTACTGTCTCCCAATGAGCTTTCCCGGGGTTACTCTGATATCTGCTTACAATGCCAACGACATAACAAATATTAAGCCTCGTAAAAAACATGGCATACATGAGACTTCCTACTGTCGAAGCATAAGGAACTGTCTTCATAGCCTCTATCTCCTCAACAGTCTTGAGAGACAGTTCTTTAGAAAAACGCACTCCGTGTCTGAAAGGTAGAAAACCTTTCTTGGAGTTCTGCATGTTAAAACGGGCCAGAATCGTATCTATGTATAAAGCTTGGGAGAGCATTAATGAACATTTCCTACGATCTTGAATTATCTTGATCCCACAAAATATATCCCGCTTCCCCTAAGTCCTTCATATCAAACTGCTTAGACAGTCGTGCCTTTACGTCTGATAACATTTTCTTGTTGTTGCCAATCAATAGAATGTCATCTAAGTAAAGCACATCACGTCTATGGTACACACATTGCTCATCTGGACACTGAGCAAATCCGTAGGGCTGGATTACCTCATCAAAATGGATGTTCCAAGATCTGGATGCCTGCTTAAGTCCGTAAATGAACCTCTTAAGCCTGCAAACTTATGCTCTTCGCCTTTTTGAACGAATCCCTCTGGTTGCAGCATGAAGATGGTTTCCTCAAGACTTCCATTTAGAAAAGCTGTCTTGACATCCATCTGTCATATCTCATAATCTAAATAAGCAGCTATGGCCAAGAGAATCTGGATCGACTTCCTCATAATCGATTTCTTCTTTCTGAGTATACCCCTTCACCACCAGCCTAGCTTTAAAGGTTTCCACCTTTCCGTCAGGTCCTCTCTTACGTTTGTAGACCCACTTGCATGCAATGGGCTTAAACCCATCAGGCATATCCACAAGCTCACAGACTTGATTGTGGTCCATTGACCCCATCTCGGATATCATTGCCTTACACCAAGATTCTGCATCTTTATTTCGGAGAGCCTCATTGTAATTTACTTGGTCAGGCTCAAGCGAGCCTGGGACTGGGTCTGAGGCTTCTCCCACGGTAATGAACCTGTCGGGCTGTCTTACAACCCACCCACTATGACGAGGTACCACCTGTGTAGGCACATCATCTGTGATCTCTTGTGCAACGTGTGGTGTATCTACTTTTACTGGCGCATTAGGATTATTAGTTTGTCTCATATGCTCTTCTAGTACTATCTTACTCTTGGGCTTGTGATCTAGGATATAGTATTCCTCTAAAAATCTAGCATTGGTATTAACCACCACCTTCTGATCTTTAGGACTATAAAACAGACCACCTTTCATTCCCCTAGGATATCCTACATGTTAGTTTTGAATACAGAAAAGCTATGGCTTGTATCAAAAACTAATATCCACAGATGACATATCATTTTGTTTCAATATAAATTTGTTCCTTTATATCATAGAACTAGATAACGGGGTGTCGACAAACACAGTAGATACCGTTATTGGTTAAAGTATTGATATATAAAAAGTATGCTCGTAACCGAGATAGTCTGAACATACTATCGGTATAGGTTATTGTGTGGTTTGGAAATTGGTTTATCTAAACTAGTTTAAATCACACATATATGCCCGGGGCATATTGAGCACGACCAGTTTGGATAGAATTGACTTATACTGATCGGCGTAGTCAATTCGGTCCTAGTATTCTGTCTCTCAATCCCGATATTGGGACGGGCGTGAGGGTTGGATTTCGTGTGCTTTGATTTGCCAAAGAGCGAGGTCAATTGAGGCCCATACCTCAGTAAGTTGGGTATGCGGTGTTTAGCTTCTTACGTGTCGTTGCTAGTCGGAGGAATCCACGTACCGGTTCGTCGGGTTGATGGTGCTCCCGAGATGAGCTCGTAAGGTTATTATACTAAACCTGGCCGGTGAACTTTATGTTCGGTATAATAAAAGGACGAGTGGTACTAATCTCGGAAACCAAGAAGTCGGTGAATTAATTTGTCAGTAAATTGATAAATCGACAAGCACTAGATCTTTAATTTGGGGAGATAGAATAAAATATAGTGGCGCGATGTAAAGTCATTTTCGAGCGGTAGTTCCATAATTGGTCCGTTAGTGGTACGACCGATTATGCATTTGACTAATCGACAAGGTAAATTAATTAATCCGAAGGGTTTAATTAATATTTAATCGACGAAGTGAATTTAGAAATTAATTCGATTTTGAAATAATTAATTCTAAGGGTTAGATTAAATTAAATTAACATGTGGATTAAATAAATTAATTTAAATGGGTCGATTGGAGTTGATTAGTCGGGAAGACTTAGTGGTCAACGAAAGTCAAATTTTAAGGCCTAACTCGAGAGCCCATTAGGTCTCCTTAGAAGCTCCATATAAATACAACTTATTGGGCAAGAAAAACCTAAGAAACTTGGCAGCCAAGTTTAGGCTAGAAAGAGAAAGTTTAGTCTAGAGAGAGAACTATTTCTTCCTCGTCAAGTTTTCTCTCGAAGTCGACTAAGATAACTTTCTCCTCCGGAAGACTTAGCCTTTAGCTTGCCCGGACTAGTCTTCACCAGTCTGTCGATCAATACAGCGCAGCAAGCCGCCGGCCAGTCTTGCGCAGCGATTTTCCGATCAAGCTGTGCGGTGGGTTTTCATTTTCATAAACCCTGGTGACAGTTTCGTTTGGTGCCCAGAACCGACTGGATTCCATGTTTGATCTTCCTATTGGAGTGATCCATGGTGTTAGTCGTCTAGATCGGGACTGAGCGAGCAGTTTTTTCCGGTGGGTAGTTCTTTATAATGGCCGGCGACTTGCGCTGCTTACTATAGGGTTCCGGGCAGCTTGTTTTTGGTTTTCTTCTGGAGCAAGTTTCTTGGGTTTTCATCGAATTGCCGTGGGTAACTCCGTAGAAAATAGCCCACACTATTTCGGAGTTCGTATTGGAGAATTCTTCGGATTTCTTGTGGAAATCGCAGCAAAAATTTGGTTTTCTTTAAGTAAGGGACTTCGCTTCAAAAAATAGAACTTTTAAATTCCGCTTTCATTAAAGTTCGAATCTTTTGTGTCCCGATTAATAAATTAAATAAGTATAAGCCTAGATCCGTTCATGGGTAAACTAATTTGAGCCTTAGGTTGGTCGAAAGCTTCCGATTATGGAATTCATAGCACGAAAGTGAGGTTTTTGATTTAGCCCGAGCTTGTTCAGTTTTCCTTCAAATTGGTATCAGAGCGTTGGTTTCGGTCTTATACTTGTTTGATTTATTACACGGCTTTATTTTGGCATTATTATTTTTGTCGAAATGTATAAACAGGTGGTTATTGGTTTCCTGGCTATTATGGTAGAAATTTAATTTTCATTCATAAACCCCGGGACATGTCCGGGCTTGTTTTATTTTTGAATGGAAATTTCTGTAATAGTAATAACCACGAGCTGGAAGCCCTGTAGGATTAGAAAAATCTTGTAGTAGGATTTGATCTAATCATGTCGTCTTTAAATTCCTAGAAAAACGCATTTGTATATAGGAATTTATGTACTATGACGAAGACGTTATTTTAGGTAACTTATATTCGCGGGTTTTGGTTTATCATAATTTTGGTGATTTCTAATTACGTAGTAAATCGAGAAAACCCGGGAGAATCGAGTGGAATCCAAATAACGAGTGAGAGCGACACGACGGGAAGTGTCACCGAGGCGTCAAAGAATCAACGATAGAGAAGGCCATAATAGTCGGGAAATTTTATTTTATTTAATTTCCCGTATTTATGATTTTTCGTTGGTTGTGTGATTTTCAAAATCCAAACCAAATGTTTTTTAAAAGGTAATGTGCAATTAACTAAGGTAGATTATTCGCATATTAAAATTCCAACGGTTTTATAGGTGCGAATATCCATAGTTAAGATATTGCATGTTAAAACGTAAAAATCCTCAAACTTAATTAAATTCGCGGGTTTTGGTTTAATCATAATTTTGGGTGATTCCTAATTACGTAGAAAATCAAGAAAACCCGGGTTTTGGTTTATCGTAATTTTGGGTGATTCCTAATTACGTAGAAAACCGAGAAAACCAGGGCGAATTAAAATTAATTAAAAATCTAAGTGGGAGCGGGTTGGTTAATAGCCCCATGGCCTCCATTACGGGTTCATTGGTGATGTGGTTAAACTTGCGTGCTGGCTTAGACCTTCCTCCCTATCGGATGAGTTTTCAATCACAGATATCACCGGAATGAATTTCTAAAGGGATGACTATAGTGCGTTTAATTGGGAAAAGTTGCGACACCCTCGCCATCCGAGGCGCATTAGTACCCTAAGTAACAAACTTAGAAGTCACATAATGGCATACACTTAGTGTACTGTTTATAGTATCCCTCCCATCGAGGTTACGCTATCTACGTGTACGGCTAAAATTATCGACTATTAATTTCATTGATCATAAGATCGTTGGTCAGATAATGAAATTAATGAACTTCTGTTCTTCTCGAACGAATGTGGGTTGGCGTAGACGTTCACCCATCGTGACCTGCGTTAATCCCGGTGTGAGAGATGTCGGTAGAAGATTATATTTATTTTCTGAGGATTTTTCAATATTTTCGAAAAAGTATACTGAAACTTGTTTGTTTATTTTCAGTTGATATGTCGTTCAACCCGCTAGCTGTCATTCTGAACCAAAACAAACTCATCGGTCCAAATTACATTGATTGGAAACATAACCTGGACATTGTCCTTACCGCTGAGGGTTACAAGTACGTGCTCACTGAGGAGTGCCCCCCTAAGCCTAGCGATGATGCCACCCCTGAGCAGCGAGAGCCATATACGAGGTGGCAGAAGGCTGATGAGATGACCAGGTGCTACATCTTGGCTTCCATGTCAAGTGTTCTGCAGCACCAGCATCAGCAGATGACCTCAGCCTACGATATGATGCTCAACCTCAGGGAGATGTTTGGACATCAGGGTAGGGCAGCCAAGCAGTCAGCTATGAGGAAACTCATGAATGCTAAGATGGCTGAGGGCACTTCAGTGAAAGATCACGTACTGGACATGATTGGTTGCATCAATGAGATAGAGGTATTGGGAGGTGAGATTGATGGAGGTCGATATCATCTTTCAGAGCTTGCCTCCCAGTTTTGAGCAGTTTCGATTGAACTATAATATGGGGAATCTCTCATATTCACTTTCTGAGCTCATGACTGCATTGGTGTCTGCTGAGAGCCTCTTCGCAGAGAAGAAGCAAGCCTTGGCTACTGTTGGTCCCTCAGGTTCCTCTGCTGGGCCCAAAGCCAGGAAGCAAAAGAGGAAGAGATGCCAGAAAGCAGGAGCCAGTCATGGACCCAAGGTGGGAATTGCTAAGAAGGAGAAGTCGAGAGGCAAATACTTCAGATGTGGCAAAGCGGGACATTGGAAGAAGGACTGCCCAAAGCCTCGAGGTATGTGTAAATTTTCCCTAGTCACTGAGACATGTTTAGCGGCGATTCCCACAGATACTTGGTGTGTGGATTCAGGAGCCACTGATCATGTTTGTAATTCTTTGCAGGGATTCCAAGTGACCCGGCTGCTTAGAGAGGGAGAGTTGCAGGTCTACCTCGAGGATACTACCAGAGTTTCTGTTGCTGCAGTGGGAGTTTTATGTCTTTATTTTTCAGACTCTACTTTATTGTTGAGAGATTGTCTTTATGTACCTAGTTTTCGTAAAAACTTGCTTTCAGTTTCTAAACTTGTTTTGGATGGTTATAAGTGTGTTTTTTCTGATAGATCTATATTTATTAGAAAAGGCCAGAAACTTATATGTTCCGGTACATTGGTTGACAATTTGTTTTTAATTAAGACTTACTCCCCAGTTATGCAAAACACAGAAACTAGTAACTCATCACCGAATCATAATAAGAGAAAAGAGTCTTCCCCTTTGAATCAGACTTATCTTTGGCACCTAAGACTAGGTCATATCAACCTTAGTAGGATTCAAATGTTGGTCAAGAGTGGGTCTTTGGACTTACTAGATATTGACAGCTATTCGACCTGTGAGTCCTGCTTGGAGGGTAAAATGACCAAGAGGCCTTTCAAGGCCAAGGGGTATAGGGCCAAGGAGGTTTTAGAGCTGATTCATTCTGACGTGTGTGGGCCTATGTCAGTTCAGGCTAGAGGTGGTTATGAGTATTTCTTGACTTTCACGGATGATTACTCTAGATATGGATACATATACCTGAATGCCACAAGTCTGAATGCTTTGGCAAGTTCAGAGAATTCAAGGCAGAGGTGGAGAACCATCTGGGTAAGAGTATCAAGTCACTGCGGTCTGATCGCGGTGGCGAATACATCTCTAGTGAATTTAGGACCTATTTGTCAGAGGAGGGTATTCAGACTCAGTTATCTGCACCTGGCACACCCCAGCAGAATGGTGTAGCAGAGAGGAGGAACAGGACTCTTATGGAGATGGTTAGATCGATGATGAGTTACAGTGAGTTGCCTATCTCGTTTTGGGGTTATGCCTTGGATACAGCATGTTTTATCCTCAACCTTGTGCCATCTAAGTCTGTGCCTACGACTCCAGTAGAGTTGTGGAGTGGGCGAAAGCCTAGTCTGAGGCATCTCAGGATTTGGGGTTGTCCAACACATGTGCTCGAGATAGATGCAGGCAAGTTAGAGGCGAGATCCAAGGTTATGCTGTTTATAGGCTACCCCAAAGGAACGAGAGGTGGTTTATTTTATAGTCCTCAAGATCAGAAGGTGGTGGTCAGCACCAATGCCAGATTTCTTGAGGAGGACTATATTTTAGATCACAAGTCAAGCAGCAAGGTAGTATTGGAAGAGCTTATAAGTCAGTCCACTATTCCAGATGCACACGTACAGGAAGACACACCACAAGAGACTGCACACACTATCACAGATGATGCTCTTGCACAGGCTGCGCCTCGTCGTAGTGGGAGGGCTGTGAGACAGCCCGAGAGGTACATGGGTTTGGGTGAGTCTTCGGACTTTATCCCTGGTGCTCATGAACCAGACCCAGTTAAATACAATGAGGCTCTCCAGGATAAAGATGCAGATTCTTGGCAGAGAGCGATGATTGCTGAGATGGGTTCTATGGACTCAAATCAAGTCTGGGAGCTGGTAGACCTTCCTGATGGGTTTAGGCCTATTGGGTGCAAATGGGTCTACAAGCGAAAGAGAGGATCTGACGGGAAGGTTGAGACCTTCAAGGCTAGGCTTGTGGCGAAGGGGTATACTCAGAAAGAAGGGATCGATTATGAGGAGACCTATTCCCCGGTAGCTATGCTTAAATCAATCCAGATTCTCTTGGCCATAGCTGCTCATATGGACTATGAGATTTGGCAGATGGACGTCAAGACAACTTTCCTTAATGGAAGTCTTGAGGAGACCATCTTTATGCAGCAACCAGAGGGCTTCATTGTTAAAGGCCAAGAGCACAAGGTATGCAGGCTTAGGAGGTCCATCTATGGACTTAAGCAAGCATCCAGATCTTGGAACATCCGTTTTGATGAGGTTATTCAGTCCTATGGATTCACTCAGTCTCCGGATGAGCAGTGTGTTTATCGCAGGCGTGATGGTGATATGGTGGTGTTCCTCGTACTTTACGTAGATGACATTCTTCTTATTGGCAACAGTAAGAAGGTGTTGTCAGACGTAAAGGCATGGTTGTCCAGGCAATTCGATATAAAGGATTTGGGAGAGGCTGGACATATCCTTGGGATCAAGATCATTCGAGATCGTAGGAGACGTTCTCTGACTCTCACTCAGGCATCCTACATAGATACGATTCTGGCCCGTTTTAACATGCAGAACTCCAAGAAGGGTTCACTACCTTTCAGGCATGGAGTGCATTTGTCTAAGGAGCAGTGTCCTAAGACTGCTGAGGAGATAGATGCTATGAAGGCGGTACCCTATGCTTCTGCAGTGGGTAGCCTCGTGTATGCTATGTTGTGCACGAGGCCTGATATTTGCTTTGCCGTTGGCATGGTTAGCAATTATCAGAGTAACCCTGGGAAGGCTCACTGGGAGGCAGTAAAATGCATTCCCAAGTACTTGCGCAGGATGAGAGATTATGTCATAGTTTATAGAGCGCAGGAGCTTGTACCATTGGGTTACACAGATTCGGACTTTCAAGGAGATTTGGACAAGAGTAAGTCTACATCTGGGTTTGTGTTTACTCTAGGAGGTGGAGCCATAGTATGGAAGAGTGTCAAGCAGAAATGCGTGACGGACTCTACCATGGAGGCCGAGTACGTTCCCGCTTCAAAGGCAGCGAAAGAGGCTCTATGGCTCAGGAGCTTCCTGATGGACTTAGATGTGGTTCCTGAGTTGCCTAGGTCTATCACAGTTTATTGTGATAACAATGGTGCGGTTGCTAACTCGAGGGAACCACGAGCCCATAAAGCGAGTAAACACATAGAGCGCAAGTACCACCTGATACGAGAGATCGTAAAGAGGGGAGACGTGATAGCTTCAGAGGACAACCTTGCAGATCCTTTCACCAAGCCATTGACCCCAAAGGTCTTTGAGAGGCATGTGGAGGGCATGGGAGTCAGATTCTTGAGAGAGCCATGTGAGTGAGCTTAAAGGTGTTCTGGAGATTTCATTATGACAGCAGTGTAATAGCGGGTTGGACAGTTTTTGTACTTCTTAGCATAGCTTTGAGTATTAGTGGGATATTGTGAGTTTTGAATACAGAAAATCTATGGCTTGTATCAAAAACTAATATCCACAGATGACATATCATTTTGTTTCAGTATAAATTTGTTCCTTTATATCATAGAACTAGATAACGGGGTGTCGACAAACACAGTAGATACCGTTATTGGTTAAAGTATTGATATATAAAAAGTATGCTCGTAACCGAGATAGCTGAACATACTATAGGTATAGGTTATTGTGTGGTTTGGAAATTGGTTTATCTAAACTAGTTTAAATCACACAGATATGCCCAGGGCATATTGAGCACGACCAGTTTGGATAGAATTGACTTATACTGATCGGCGTAGTCAATTCGATCCTAGTATTCCGTCTCTCAATCCCGAGATTAGGACGGGCGTGAGGGTTGGATATCGTGTGCTTTGATTTGCCAAAGAGTGAGGTCAATTGAGGCCAATACCTCGGTAAGTTAGGTATGCGGTGTTTAGCTTCTTATGTGCCGTTGCTAGTCGGAGGAATCCACGTACCGATTCGCCGGGTTGATGGTGCTCCCGAGATGAGCTCGTAAGGTTATTATACAAAGCCCAGCCGATGAACTTTATGTTCGGTATAATAAAAGGACGAGTGGTACTAATCTCAGAAACCAAGAAGTCGGTGAATTAATTTGTCAGTAAATTGATAAATCGACGAGCACTAGATCTTTAATGTGGGGAGATAGAATAAAATATAATGGCGCGATGTAAAGTCGTTTTCGAGCGGTAGTTCTATAATTGGTCCGTTAGTGGTACGACCGATTATGCATTTGACTAATCGACAAGGTAAATTAATTAATCCGAAGGGTTTAATTAATATTTAATCGACGAAGTGAATTTAGAAATTAATTTGATTTTGAATTAATTAATTCTAAGGGTTCGATTAAATTAAATTAACAAAGTGGATTAAATAAATTAATTTAAATGGGTCGATTGGAGTTTATTAGTCGGGAAGACTTAGCAGTCAACGAAAGTCAAAATTTAAGGCCTAACTCGAGAGCCCATTAGGTCTCCTTAGAAGCTCCATATAAATACAACTTATTGGGCAAGAAAAACCTAAGAAACTTGGCAGCCAAGTTTAGGCTAGAAAGAGAAAGTTTAGTCTAGAGAGAGAACTGTTTCTTCCTCGTCAAGTTTTCTCTCGAAGTCGACTAAGATAACTTTCTCCTCTGGAAGACTTAGCCTTTAGCTTGCCCGGACTAGTCTTCACCAGTCCGTCGATCAATACAGCGCAGCAAGCCGCCGGCCAGTCTTGCGCAGCGATTTTCCGATCAAGCTGTGCGGCGGGTTTTCATTTCATAAACCCTGGTGACAGTTTCGTTTGGTGCCCAGAACCGACTGGATTCCATGTTTGATCTTCCTATTGGAGTGATCCATGGAGTTAGTCGTCTAGATCGGGACTGAGCGAGCAGTTTTTTCCGGTGGGTAGTTCTTTATAATGGCCGGCGACTTGCGCTGCTTACTATAGGGTTCCGGGCAGCTTGTTTTTGGTTTTCTTCTGGAGCAAGTTTCTTGGGTTTTCATCGAATTGCCGTGGGTAACTCCGTAGAAAATAGCCCACACTATTTCGGAGTTCGTATTGGAGAATTCTTCGGATTTCTTGTGGAAATCGCAGCAAAAATTTGGTTTTCTTTAAGCAAGGGACTTCGCTTCAAAAGGTAGAACTTTTAAATTCCGCTTTCATTAAAGTTCGAATCTTTTGTGTCCCGATTAATAAATTAAATAAGTATAAGCCTAGATCCGTTCATGGGTAAACTAATTTGAGCCTGAGCTTGGTCGAAAGCTTCCGATTCTAGAATTCATAGCACGAAAGTGAGGTTTTCGATTTAGCCCGGGCTTGTTCAGTTTTCCTTCAAATTGGTATCAGAGCGTTGGTTTCGGTCTTATACTTGTTTGATTTATTGCACGGCTTTATTTTGGCATTATTATTTTTGTCGAAATGTATAAACAGGTGGTTATTGGTTTCCCGGCTATTATGGTAGAAATTTAATTTTCATTCATAAACCCCGGGACATGTCCGGGCTTGTTTTATTTTTGAATGGAAATTTCTGTAATAGTAATAACCACGAGCTGGAAGCCCTGTAGGATTAGAAAAATCTTGTAGTAGGATTTGATCTAATCATGTCGTCTTTAAATTCCTAGAAAAACGCATTTGTATATAGGAATTTATGTACTATGACGAAGACGTTATTTTGGGTAACTTATATTCGCGGGTTTTGGTTTATCATAATTTTGGGTGATTTCTAATTACGTAGTAAATCGAGAAAACCCGGGCGAATCGGGAGCAATCCAAATAACGAGTGAGAGCGACACGACGGGAAGTGTCACCAAGGCGTCAAAGAATCAACGATAGAGAAGTCCATAATAGTCAGGAAATTTTATTTTATTTAATTTCCCGTATTTATGATTTTTCGTTGATTGTGTGATTTTCAAAATCCAAACCAAATGTTTTTTGAAAGGTAATGTGCCATTAACTAAGGTAGGTTATTCGCATATTAAAACTCCAACGGTTTTATAGGTGTGAATATCAATAGTTAAGATATTGCATGTTAAAACGTAAAAATCCTCAAACTTAATTAAATTCGCGGGTTTTGGTTTAATCGTAATTTTGGGTGATTTCTAATTACGGAGAAAATTGAGAAAACCTGGGTTTTGGTTTATCGTAATTTTGGGTGATTCCTAATCACGTAGAAAACCGAGAAAACCAGGGCGAATTGAAATTAATTAAAAATCTAAGTGGGAGCGGGTTGGTTAATAGCCCCATGGCCTCCATTACGGGTTCATTGGTGATGTGGTTAAACTTGCGTGCTGGCTTAGACCTTTCTCCCTATCGGATGAGTTTTCAATCACAGATATCACCGGAATGAATTTCTAAAGGGATGACTATAGTGCGTCTAATTGGGAAAAGTTGCGACACCCTCGCCATCCGAGGCGCATTAGTACCCTAAGTAACAAACTTAGAAGTCACATAATGGCATACACTTAGTGTACTGTTTATAGTATCCCTCCCATCGAGGTTACGCTATCTACGTGTACGGCTAAAATTATCGACTATTAATTTCAATGATCATAAGATCGTTGGTCAGATAATGAAATTAATGAACTTCGGTTCTTCTCGAACGAATGCGGGTTGGCGTAGACGTTCACCCATCGTGACCTGCGTTAATCCCGGTGTGAGAGATGTCGATAGAAGATTATATTTATTTTCTGAGGATTTTTCAATATTTTCGAAAAAGTATACTGAAACTTGTTTGTTTATTTTCAGTTGATATGTCGTTCAACCCGCTAACTGTCTTTCTGAACCAAAACAAACTCATCGGTCCAAATTATATTGATTGGAAACGTAACCTGGACATTGTCCTTACCGCTGAGGGTTACAAGTACGTGCTCACTGAGGAGTGCCCCCCTAAGCCTAGCGATGATGCCACCCCGGAGCAGCGAGAGCCATATACGAGGTGGCAGAAGGCTGATGAGATGACCAGGTGCTACATCTTGGCTTCCATGTCAAGTGTTCTGCAGCACCAGCATCAGCAGATGACCTCAGCCTACGATATGATGCTCAACCTCAGGGAGATGTTTGGACATCAGGGTAGGGCAGCCAAGCAGTCATCTATGAGGAAACTCATGAATGCTAAGATGGCTGAGGGCACTTCAGTGAGAGATCACGTACTGGACATGATTGGTTGCATCAATGAGATAGAGGTATTGGGAGGTGAGATTGTTGGGGAAACCCAGGTCGATATCATCCTTCAGAGCTTGCCTCCCAGTTTTGAGCAGTTTCGATTGAACTATAATATGGGGAATCTCTCATATTCACTTTCTGAGCTCATGACTGCATTGGTGTCTGCTGAGGGCCTCTTCACAGAGAAGAAGCAAGCCTTGGCTACTGTTGGTCCCTCAGGTTCCTCTGCTGGGCCCAAAGCCCGGAAGCAAAAGAGGAAGAGAGGCCAGAAAGCAGGAGCCAGTCATGAACCCAAGGCGGGAATTGCTAAGAAGCAGAAGCCGAGAGGCAAATACTTCAGATGTGGCAAAGCGGGACATTGGAAGAAGGACTGCCCAAAGCCTCGAGGTATGTGTAAATTTTCCCTAGTCACTGAGACATGTTTAGCGGCGATTCCCACAGATACTTGGTGTGTGGATTCAGGAACCACTTATCATGTTTGTAATTCTTTGCAGGGGTTCCAAGTGACCCGGCTGCTTAGAGAGAGAGAGTTGCAGGTCTACCTTGGGGATACTACCAGAGTTTCTGTTGCTGCAGTGGGAGTTTTATGTCTTTATTTTTCAGACTCTACTTTATTGTTGAGAGATTGTCTTTATGTACCTAGTTTTTGTAAAAACTTGCTTTCAGTTTCTAAACTTGTTTTGGATGGTTATAAGTGTGTTTTTTCTGATAGATCTATATTTATTAGAAAAGGCCAGAAACTTATATGTTCCGGTACATTGGTTGACAATTTGTTTTTAATTAAGACTTACTCCCCAGTTATGCAAAACACAGAAACTAGTAACTCATCACCGAATCATAATAAGAGAAAAGAGTCTTCCCCTTTGAATCAGACTTATCTTTGGCACCTAAGAATAGGTCATATCAACCTTAGTAGGATTCAAAGGTTGGTCAATAGTGGGTCTTTGGACTTACTAGATATTGACAGCTATTTGACCTGTGAGTCCTGCTTGGAGGGTAAAATGACCAAGAGGCCTTTCTAGGCCAAGGGGTATAGGGCCAAGGAGGTTTTAGAGCTGATTCATTCTGACGTGTGTGGGTCTATATCAGTTCAGGCTAGAGGTGGTTATGAGTATTTCTTGACTTTCACGGATGATTACTCTAGATATGGATACATATACCTGATGCGCCACAAGTCTGAATGCTTTGGCAAGTTCAGAGAATTCAAGGCAGAGGTGGAGAACCATCTGGGTAAGAGTATCAAGTCACTGCGGTCTGATCGCGGTGGCGAATACATCTCTAGTGAATTTAGGACCTATTTGTCAGAGGAGGGTATTCAGACACCCCAGCAGAATGGTGTAGCAGAGAGGAGGAACAGGACTCTTATGGAGATGGTTAGATCAATGATGAGTTACAGTGAGTTGCCTATCTCGTTTTGGGGTTATGCCTTGGATACAACATGTTTTATCCTCAACCTTGTGCCATCTAAGTCTGTGCCTACAACTCCAGTAGAGTTGTGGAGTGGGCGAAAGCCTAGTCTGAGGCATCTCAGGATTTGGGGTTGTCCAACACATGTGCTCGAGGTAGATGCAGGCAAGTTAGAGGCGAGATCCAAGGTTATGCTGTTTATAGGCTACCCCAAAGGAACGAGAGGTGGTTTATTTTATAGTCCTCAGGATCAGAAGGTGGTGGTCAGCACCAATGCCAGATTTCTTGAGGAGGACTATATTTTAGATCAAAAGTCAAGCAGCAAGGTAGTATTGGAAGAGCTTATAAGTCAGTCCACTATTCCAGATGCACACGTAAAGGAAGACACACCACAAGAGACTGCACACACTATCACAGATGATGCTCTTGCACAGGCTGCGCCTCGTCGTAGTGGGAGGGCTGTGAGACAGCCCGAGAGGTACATGGGTTTGGGTGAGTCTTCGGACATTATCCCTTGTGCTCATGAACCAGAACCAGTTAACTACAATGAGGCTCTCCGGGATAAAGATGCAGATTCTTGGCAGAGAGTGATGATTGCTGAGATGGGTTCTATGGACTCAAATCAAGTCTGGGAACTGGTAGACCTTCCTGATGGGTTTAGGCCTATTGGGTGCAAATGGGTCTACAAGCGAAAGAGAGGATCTGACGGGAAGGTTGAGACCTTCAAGGCTAGGCTTGTGGCGAAGGGGTATACTCAGAAAGAAAGGATCGATTATGAGGAAACCTATTCCCCGGTAGCTATACTTAAGTCAATCCTGATTCTCTTGGCCATAACTGCTCATATGGACTATGAGATTTGGCAGATGGACGTCAAGACAGCTTTCCTTAATGGAAGTCTTAAGGAGACCATCTTTATGCAGCAACCAGAGGGTTTTATTGTTAAAGGCCAAGAGCACAAGGTATGCAGGCTTAGGAGGTCCATCTATGGACTTAAGCAAGCATCCAGATCTTGGAACATCTGTTTTGATGAGGTTATTCAGTCCTATGGATTCACTCAGTCTTCGGATGAGCAGTGTGTTTATCGCAGGCGTGATGGTGATATGGTGGTGTTCCTCGTACTTTATGTAGATGACATTCTTCTTATTAGCAACAGTAAGAAGGTGTTGTCAGACGTAAAGGCATGGTTGTCCAGGCAATTCGATATGAAGGATTTGGGAGAGGCTGGACATATCCTTGGGATCAAGATCATTCGAGATCGTAGGAGACGTTCTCTGACTCTCTCTCAGGCATCCTACATAGATACTATTCTGGCCCGTTTTAACATGCAGAACTCCAAGAAGGGTTCACTACCTTTCAGGAATGGAGTGCATTTGTCTAAGGAGCAGTGTCCTAAGACTGCTGAGGAGATTGATGCCATGAAGGCGGTACCCTATGCTTCTGCAGTGGGTAGCCTCGTGTATGCTATATTGTGCACGAGGCCTGATATTTGCTTTGCCGTTGGCATGGTTAGCAGATATCAGAGTAACCCTGGGAAGGCTCACTGGGAGGCAGTAAAATGCATTCTCAAGTACTTGCGCAGGACGAGAGATTATGTCCTAGTTTATAGAGCGCAGGAGTTTGTACCATTGGGTTACACAGATTCGGACTTTCAAGGAGATTTGGACAAGAGTAAGTCTACTTCTGGGTTTGTGTTTACTCTAGGAGGTGGAGCCATAGTATGGAAGAGTGTCAAGCAGAAATGCGTGGCGGACTCTACCATGGAGGCCGAGTACGTTGCCGCTTCAAAGGCAGCGAAAGAGGCTGTATGGCTCAGGAGCTTCCTGCTGGACTTAGATGTGGTTCCTGAGTTGCCTAGGTCTATCACAGTTTATTGTGATAACAATGGTGCGGTTGCTAACTCGAGGGAACCACGAGCCCATAAAGCGAGTAAACACATAGAGCGCAAGTACCACATGATACGAGAGATCGTAAAGAGGGGAGACGTGATAGCTTCAGAGGACAACCTTGCAGATCCTTTCACCAAGCCATTGACCCCAAAGGTCTTTGAGAGGCATGTGGAGGGCATGGGAGTCAGATTCTTGAGAGAGCCATGTGAGTGAGCTTAAAGGTGTTCTGGAGATTTCATTATGACAGCAGTGTAATAGCGGGTTGGACAGTTTTTGTACTTCTTAGCATAGCTTTGAGTATTAGTGGGAGATTGTGAGTTTTGAATACAGAAAATCTATGGCTTGTATCAAAAACTAATATCCACAGATGACATATCATTTTGTTTCAGTATAAATTTGTTCCTTTATATCATAGACATAGATAACGGGGTGTCGACAAACACAGTAGATACCGTTATTGGTTAAAGTATTGATATATAAAAAGTATGCTCGTAACCGAGATAGCTGAACATACTATCGGTATAGGTTATTGTGTGGTTTGGAAATTGGTTTATCTAGACTAGTTTAAATCACACAGATATGCCCAGGGCATATTGAGCACGACCAGTTTGGATAGAATTGACTTATACTGATCGGCGTAGTCAATTCGATCCTAGTATTCCGTCTCTCAATCCCGAGATTGGGACGGGCGTGAGGGTTTGATATCGTGTGCTTTGATTTTCCAAAGAGTGAGGTCAATTGAGGCCAATACCTCGGTAAGTTGGGTATGCGGTGTTTAGCTTCTTACGTGCCGTTGCTAGTCGGAGGAATCCACATACCGGTTCGCCGGGTTGATGGTGCTCCCGAGATGAGCTCGTAAGGTTATTATATTAAACCCGGCCGATGAACTTTATGTTCTGTAATAAAAGGACGATTGGTACTAATCTCGGAAACCAAGAAGTCGGTGAATTAATTTGTCAGTAAATTGATAAATGGACGAGCACTAGATCTTTAATGTGGGGAGATAGAATAAAATATAATGGCGCGATGTAAAGTCGTTTTCGAGCGGTAGTTCCATAATTGGTCGGTTAGTGGTACGACCGATTATGCATTTGACTAATCGACAAGGTAAATTAATTAATCCGAAGGGTTTAATTAATATTTAATCGACGAAGTGAATTTAGAAATTAATTTGATTTTGAATTAATTAATTCTAAGGGTTCGATTAAATTCAATTAACAAAGTGGATTAAATAAATTAATTTAAATGGGTCGATTAAAGTTTATTAGTCGGGAAGACTTAGCGGTCAACGAAAGTCAAATTTTAAGGCCTAACTCGAGAGCCCATTAGGTCTCCTTAGAAGCTCCATATAAATACAACTTATTGGGTAAGAAAAACCTAAGAAACTTGGCAGCCAAGTTTAGGCTAGAAAGAGAAAGTTTAGTCTAGAGAGAGAACTGTTTCTTCCTCGTCAAGTTTTCTCTCGAAGTCGACTAAGATAACTTTCTCCTCCGGAAGACTTAGCCTTTAGCTTGCCCGGACTAGTCTTCACCAGTCCGTCGATCAATACAGCGCAGCAAGCCGCCGGCCAGTCTTGCGCAGCGATTTTCCGATCAAGCTGTGCGGCGGGTTTTCATTTTCATAAACCCTGGTGACAGTTTCGTTTGGTGCCCAGAACCGACTGGATTCCATGTTTGATCTTCCTATTGGAGTGATCCATGGAGTTAGTCGTCTAGATCGGGACTGAGCGAGCAGTTTTTTCCGGTGGGTAGTTCTTTATAATGGCCGGCGACTTGCGCTGCTTACTATAGGGTTCCGGGCAGCTTGTTTTTGGTTTTCTTCTGGAGCAAGTTTCTTGGGTTTTCATCGAATTGCCGTGGGTAACTCCGTAGAAAATAGCCCACACTATTTCGGAGTTCGTATTGGAGAATTCTTCGGATTTCTTGTGGAAATCGCAGCAAAAATTTGGTTTTCTTTAAGCAAGGGACTTCGCTTCAAAAGGTAGAACTTTTAAATTCCGCTTTCATTAAAGTTCGAATCTTTTGTGTCCCGATTAATAAATTAAATAAGTATAAGCCTAGATCCGTTCATGGGTAAACTAATTTGAGCCTGAGCTTGGTCGAAAGCTTCTGATTCTAGAATTCATAGCACGAAAGTGAGGTTTTCGATTTAGCCCGGGCTTGTTCAGTTTTCCTTAAAATTGGTATCAGAGCGTTGGTTTCGGTCTTATACTTGTTTGATTTATTGCACGGCTTTATTTTGGCATTATTATTTTTGTCGAAATGTATAAACAGGTGGTTATTGGTTTCCCGGCTATTATGGTAGAAATTTAATTTTCATTCATAAACCCCGGGACATGTCCGGGCTTGTTTTATTTTTGAATGGAAATTTCTGTAATAGTAATAACCACGAGCTGGAAGCCCTGTAGGATTAGAAAAATCTTGTAGTAGGATTTGATCTAATCATGTCGTCTTTAAATTCCTAGAAAAACGCATTTGTATATAGGAATTTATGTACTATGACGAAGACGTTATTTTGGGTAACTTATATTCGCGGGTTTTGGTTTATCAAAATTTTGGGTGATTTTTAATTACGTAGTAAATCGAGAAAACCCGGGCGAATCGAGAGCAATCCAAATAACGAGTGAGAGCGACACGAAGGGAAGTGTCACCGAGGCGTCAAAGAATCAACGATAGAGAAGGCCATAATAGTCGGGAAATTTTATTTTATTTAATTTCCCGTATTTATGATTTTTCGTTGATTGTGTGATTTTCAAAATCCAAACCAGATGTTTTTTAAAAGGTAATGTGCAATTAACTAAGGTAGATTATTCGCATATTAAAACTCCAACGGTTTTATAGGTGCGAATATCCATAGTTAAGATATTGCATGTTAAAACGTAAAAATCCTCAAACTTAATTAAATTCGCGGGTTTTGGTTTAATCGTAATTTTGGGTGATTCCTAATTACGTAGAAAATTGAGAAAACCCGGGTTTTGGTTTATCGTAATTTTGGGTGATTCCTAATTACGTAGAAAACCGAGAAAACCAGGGCGAATTGAAATTAATTAAAAATCTAAGTGGGAGCGGGTTGGTTAATAGCCCCATGGCCTCCATTACTGGTTCATTAGTGATGCGGTTAAACTTGCGTGCTGGCTTAGACCTTCCTCCCTATCGGATGAGTTTTCAATCACAGATATCACCGGAATGAATTTCTAAAGGGATGACTATAGTGCGTTTAATTGGGAAAAGTTGCGACACCCTCGCCATCCGAGGCGCATTAGTACGCTAAGTAACAAACTTAGAAGTCACATAATGGCATACACTTAGTGTACTGTTTATAGTATCCCTCCCATCGAGGTTACGCTATCTACGTGTACGGCTAAAATTATCGACTATTAATATCATTGATCATAAGATCGTTGGTCAGATAATGAAATTAATGAACTTCGGTTCTTCTCGAACGAATGCGGGTTGGCGTAGACGTTCACCCATCGTGACTTGCGTTAATCCCGGTGTGAGAGATGTCGGTAGAAGATTATATTTATTTTCTGAGGATTTTTCAATATTTTCGAAAAAGTATACTGAAACTTGTTTGTTTATTTTCAGTTGATATGTCGTTCCACCCGCTAGCTGTCATTCTGAACCAAAACAAACTCATCGGTCCAAATTACATTGATTGGAAACGTAACCTGGACATTGTCCTTACCGCTGAGGGTTACAAGTACGTGCTCACTGAGGAGTGCCCCCCTAAGCCTAGCGATGATGCCACCCCTGAGCAGCGAGAGCCATATACGAGGTGACAGAAGGCTGATGAGATGACCAGGTGCTACATCTTGGCTTCCATGTCAAGTGTTTTGCAGCACCAGCATCAGCAGATGACCTCAGCCTACGATATAATGCTCAACCTTAGGGAGATGTTTGGACATCAGGGTAGGGCAGCCAAGCAATCAGCTATGAGGAAACTCATGAATGCTAAGATGGCTGAGGGCACTTCAGTGAGAGATCACGTACTGGACATGATTGGTTGCATCAATGAGATAGAGGTATTGGGAGGTGAGATTGATGGGGAAACCAAGGTCGATATCATCCTTCAGAGCTTGCCTCCCAGTTTTGAGCAGTTTCGATTGAACTATAATATGGGGAATCTCTCATATTCACTTTCTGAGCTCATGACTGCATTGGTGTCTGCTGAGAGCCTCTTCGCAGAGAAGAAGCAAGCCTTGGCTACTGTTGGTCCCTCAGGTTCCTCTGCTGGGCCCAAAGCCAGGAAGCAAAAGAGGAAGAGAGGCCAGAAAGCAGGAGCCAGTCATGGACCCAAGGCGGGAATTGCTGAGAAGCAGAAGCCGAGAGGCAAATACTTCAGATGTGGCAAAGCAGGACATTGGAAGAAGGACTGCCCAAAGCCTCGAGGTATGTGTAAATTTTCCCTAGTCACTGAGACATGTTTAGCGGCGATTCCCACAGATACTTGGTGTGTGGATTCAGGAGCCACTGATCATGTTTGTAATTTTTTGCAGGGGTTCCAAGTGACCCGGCTGCTTAGAGAGGGAGAGTTGCAGGTCTACCTTGGGGATACTACCAGAGTTTCTGTTGCTGCAGTGGGAGTTTTATGTCTTTATTTTTCAGACTCTACTTTATTGTTGAGAGATTGTCTTTATGTACCTAGTTTTCGTAAAAACTTGCTTTCAGTTTCTAAACTTGTTTTGGATGGTTATAAGTGTGTTTTTTCTGATAGATCTATATTTATTAGAAAAGGCCAGAAACTCATATGTTCCGGTACATTGGTTGACAATTTGTTTTTAATTAAGACTTACTCCCCAGTTATGCAAAACACAGAAACTAGTAATTCATCACCGAATCATAATAAGAGAAAAGAGTCTTCCCCTTTGAATCAGACTTATCTTTGGCACCTAAGACTAGGTCATATCAACCTTAGTAGGATTCAAAGGTTGGTCAAGAGTGGGTCTTTGGACTTACTAGATATTGACAGCTATTCGACCTGTGAGTCCTACTTGGAGGGTAAAATGACCAAGAGGCCTTTCAAGGCCAAGGGGTATAGGGCCAAGGAGGTTTTAGAGCTGATTCATTCTGACGTGTGTGGGCCTATGCCAGTTCAGGCTAGAGGTGGTTATGAGTATTTCTTGACTTTCACGGATGATTACTCTAGATATGGATACATATACCTGATGCGCCACAAGTCTGAATGCTTTGGCAAGTTCAGAGAATTCAAGGCTTGGGTGGAGAACCATCTGGGTAAGAGTATCAAGTCACTGCGGTCTGATCGCGGTGGCGAATACATCTCTAGTGAATTTAGGACCTATTTGTCAGAGGAGGGTATTCAGACCCAGTTGTCTGCACCTGGCACACCCCAGCAGAATGGTGTAGCAGAGAGGAGGAACAGGACTCTTATGGAGATGGTTAGATCGATGATGAGTTACAGTGAGTTGCCTATCTCGTTTCGGGGTTATGCCTTGGATACAGTATGTTTTATCCTCAACCTTGTGCCATCTAAGTCTGTGCCTACGACTCCAGTAGAGTTGTGGAGTGGGCGAAAGCCTAGTCTGAGGCATCTCAGGATTTGGGGTTGTCCAACACATGTGCTCGAGGTAGATGCAGGCAAGTTAGAGGCGAGATCCAAGGTTATGCTGTTTATAGGCTACCCCAAAGGAATGAGAGTTGGTTTATTTTATAGTCCTCAGGATCAGAAGGTGGTGGTCAGCACCAATGCCAGATTTCTTGAGGAGGACTATATTTTAGATCACAAGTCAAGCAGCAAGGTAGTATTGGAAGAGCTTATAAGTTATTCCACTATTCCAGATGCACACGAACAGGAAGACACACAACAAGAGACTGCACACACTATCACAGATGATGATCTTGCACAGGCTACGCCTCGTCGTAGTGGGAGGACTGTGAGACAGCCCGAGAGGTACATGGGTTTGGATGAGTCTTCGGACTTTATCCCTGGTGCTCATGAACCAAACCCAGTTAACTACAATGAGGCTCTCCAGGATAAAGATGCAGATTCTTGGCAGAGAGCGATGATTGCTGAGATGGGTTCTATGGACTCAAATCAAGTCTGGGAGCTGGTAGACCTTCCTGATGGGTTTAGGCCTATTGGGTGCAAATGGGTCTACAAGCGAAAGAGAGGATCTGAGGGGAAGGTTGAGACCTTCAAGGCTAGGCTTGTGGCGAAGGGGTATACTCAGAAAGAAGGGATCGATTATGAGCAGACCTATTCCCCGGTAGCTATGCTTAAGTCAATCCGGATTCTCTTGGCCATATCTGCTCATATGGACTATGAGATTTGGCAGATGGACGTCAAGACAACTTTCCTTAATGGAAGTCTTGAGGAGACCATCTTTATGCAGCAACCAGAGGGCTTCATTGTTAAAGGCCAAGAGCACAAGGTATACAGGCTTAGGAGGTCCATCTATGGACTTAAGCAAGCATCCAGATCTTGGAACATCCGTTTTGATGAGGTTATTCAGTCCTATGGATTCACTCAGTCTCCGGATGAGCAGTGTGTTTATCGCAGGCGTGATGGTGATATGGTGGTGTTCCTCGTACTTTACGTAGATGACATTCTTCTTATTGGCAACAGTAAGAAGGTGTTGTCAGACGTAAAGGCATGGTTGTCCAGGCAATTCGATATGAAGGATTTGGGAGAGGCTGGACATATCCTTGGGATCAAGATCATTCGAGATCGTAGGAGACGTTCTCTGACTCTCTCTCAGGCATCCTACATAGATTCGATTCTGGCCCGTTTTAACATGGAGAACTCCAAGAAGGGTTCACTACCTTTCAGGCATGGAGTGCATTTCTCTAAGGAGCAGTGTCCTAAGACTGCTGAGGAGATAGATGCCATGAAGGCGGTATCCTATGCTTCTGCAGTGGGTAGCCTCGTGTATGCTATGTTGTGCACGAGGCCTGATATTTGCTTTGTCGTTGGCATGGTTAGCAGATATCAGAGTAACCCTGGGAAGGCTCACTGGGAGGCAGTAAAATGCATTTTCAAGTACTTGCGCAGGACGAGAGATTATGTCCTAGTTTATAGAGCGCAGGAGCTTGTACCATTGGGTTACACAGATTCGGACTTTCAAGGAGATTTGGACAAGAGTAAGTCTACCTCTGGGTTTGTGTTTACTCTAGGAGGTGGAGCCATAGTATGGAAGAGTGTCAAGCAGAAATGCTTGGCGGACTCTACCATGGAGGCCGAGTACGTTGCCGCTTCAAAGGCAGCGAAAGAGGCTGTATGGCTCAGGAGCTTCCTGATGGACTTAGATGTGGTTCCTGAGTTGCCTAGGTCTATCACAGTTTATTGTGATAACAATGGTGCGTTTACTAACTCGAGGGAACCACGAGCCCATAAAGCGAGTAAACACATAGAGCGCAAGTACCACCTGATACGAGAGATCGTAAAGAGGGGAGACGTGATATCTTCAGAGGACAACCTTGCAGATCCTTTCACCAAGCCATTGACCCCAAAGGTCTTTGAGAGGCATGTGGAGGGCATGGGAGTCAGATTCTTGAGAGAGCCATGTGAGTGAGCTTAAAGGTGTTCTGGAGATTTCATTATGACAGCAGTGTAATACCGGGTTGGACAGTTTTTGTACTTCTTAGCATAGCTTTGAGTATTAGTGGGAGATTGTTAGTTTTGAATACAGAAAATCTATGGCTTGTATCAAAAACTAATATCCACAGATGACATATCATTTTGTTTCAGTATAAATTTGTTCCTTTATATCATAGAACTAGATAACGGGGTGTCGACAAACACAGTAGATACCGTCATTGGTTAAAGTATTGATATATAAAAAGTATGCTCGTAACCGAGATAGCTGAACATACTATCGGTATAGGTTATTGTGTGGTTTGGAAATTGGTTTATCTAAACTAGTTTAAATCACACAGATATGCCCAGGGCATATTGAGCACGACCAGTTTGGATATAATTGACTTATACTGGTCGGCGTAGTCAATTCGATCCTAGTATTCCGTCTCTCAATCCCGAGATTGGGACGGGCGTGAGGGTTGGATATCGTGTGCTTTGATTTGCCAAAGAGTGAGGTCAATTGAGGCCAATACCTCGGTAAGTTGGGTATGCGGTGTTTAGCTTCTTACGTGTCGTTGCTAGTCGGAGGAATCCACGTACCGGTTCGCCGGGTTGATGGTGCTCCCGAGATGAGCTCGTAAGGTTATTATACTAAACCCGACCGATGAACTTTATGTTCGGTATAATAAAAGGACGAGTGGTACTATTCTCGAAAACCAAGAAGTCGGTGAATTAATTTGTCAGTAAATTGATAAATCGACGAGCACAAGATCTTTAATGTGGGGAGATAGAATAAAATATAATGGCGCGATGTAAAGTCGTTTTCGAGCGGTAGTTCCATAATTGGTCCGTTAGTGGTACGACCGATTATGCATTTGACTAATCGACAAGGTAAATTAATTAATCCGAAGGGTTTAATTAATATTTAATCGACGAAGTGAATTTAGAAATTAATTCGATTTTGAATTAATTAATTCTAAGGGTTTGATTAAATTAAATTAACAAAGTAGATTAAATAAATTAATTTAAATGGGTCGATTGGAGTTGATTATTCGGGAAGACTTAGCGGTCAACGAAAGTCAAATTTTAAGGCCTAACTCGAGAGCCCATTAGGTCTCCTTAGAAGCTCCATATAAATACAACTTATTGGGCAAGAAAAACCTAAGAAACTTGGCAGCCAAGTTTAGGCTAGAAAGAGAAAGTTTAGTCTAGAGAGAGATTTGTTTCTTTCTCGTCAAGTTTTCTCTCGAAGTCGACTAAGATAACTTTCTCCTCCGGAATACTTAGCCTTTAGCTTGGCCGGACCAGTCTTCACCAGTCCGTCGATCAATACAGCGCAGCAAGCCGCCGGCCAGTCTTGCGCAGCGATTTTCCGATCAAGCTGTGCGGCGGGTTTTCATTTTCATAAACCCTGGTGACAGTTTCGTTTGGTGCCCAGAACCGACTGGATTCCATGTTTGATCTTCCTATTGGAGTGATCCATGGAGTTAGTCATCTAGATCGGGACTGAGCGAGCAGTTTTTTCCGGTGGGTAGTTCTTTATAATGGCCGGCTACTTGTGCTGCTTACTATAGGGTTCCGGGCAGCTTGTTTTTGGTTTTCTTCTGGAGCAAGTTTCTTGGGTTTTCATTGAATTGCCGTGGGTAACTCTGTAGAAAATAGCCCACACTATTTCGGAGTTCGTATTGGAGAATTCTTTGGATTTCTTGTGGAAATCGCAGCAAAAATTTGGTTTTCTTTAAGCAAGGGACTTCGCTTCAAAAGGTAGAACTTTTAAATTCCGCTTTCATTAAAGTTCAAATCTTTTGTGTCCCGATTAATAAATTAAATAAGTATAAGCCTAGATCCATTCATGGGTAAACTAATTTGAGCCTGAGCTTGGTCTAAAGCTTCCGATTCTGGAATGCATAGCACGAAAGTGAGGTTTTCGATTTAGCCCGGGCTTGTTCAGTTTTCCTTCACTACAAACAACATTAATTCTATTCTTGTATCTAATTTAGCCGCATCTACCTTAAGCACATGTGCTGGGCAACCCCAAACTCTGAAATGTCTTAGACTAGGCTTTCGCCCGTTCCACAACTCTACTGGGGTTGAAGGCCCGGTTTTAGATGGTACAAGATTAAGAATATACACAGCTATTTCTAAGGCATATCCCCAGAACGAACTCAGCAAATCACTATAGCTCTTCATCGACCTAGCCATTTCCATGAGAGTTCGATTCCTTCTTTCTGCTACACCGTTCTGCTGTGGTGTGCCAGGTGCAGACAACTGAGACTTAATTCCTACCTCACTGAGGTATTCTCAAAATCAGTGGGACAGGTACTCCCCACCACGATCTGATCGCAGTATCTTGATACTCTTAACATGATGCTTCTCCACATCTGCCCGAAACTCTTTGAACTTGCCAAAGCCCTCTGACTTGTGACGCATTAGGTAAATGTACCCGTACCTTGAGTTGTCATCTGTGAACGTCACGGAATACTCGAACCCATCTCGTGGTTGGACCGACATTGGTCCACACAAGTCAGAATGAATCAACTCTAGTACTTCTTTGGCTTTATAACCTTTTGCTTTAAAAGCTCTCTTGGTCATCTTACCCTCCAATCAAGATTCACATGTTGAATAACTGTCAATCTCTAATGAACCTAAAGGTCCATCATTGACCAACCTCCGAATCCTACTAAGGTTTATATGACCTAGCCTGAGATGCCAAAGATAGGTTTGATTCATTTCAGAAGGTTTTTTCCTCTTATTAATGTTAGATAAAGAGCTATCTATTTCTTTGTTTTGCACAACAGGGGAGTTAGAATTAACTACAAACAAATTGTTAGCAAATGAACCAGAACAAATAAGTTTTCCATTTATTCTAATAAATACAGAATCATCAGAAAAATAAACTTATAACCGTTCTTCAAGAGTTTAGAAACCGAAATAAGGTTCTTTCTAAAGCTCGGTACATAAACACAATTAACTAACTTTAAACTAGAATTCTCAAAATTCAGAGTAACTACTCCCACTGTTTCTACTAACACTCTTGTAGTGTCGCTCAAGTAGATATCCAATTCGTCTTCTCTAAGATTCTGGGTTATTTGGAACCCTTGCAAAGAATTACAAACATTTTTAGTGGCACCTGAATCCACACACCAAGTATCTGTGGGAATCGCCGCTAAACATGTCTCAGTAATTAAGGCAGAAACTATCCTACATTTAAGCTTTGAACAATCTGATTTCTAATGTCCCGTCTTATTTCACTTGAAGCACTTGTCTTTCGACTTCTTCTTTGCAATATCTGGCTTAGGCATAATTCGCGCCTTTTAAGCTATTCCCTCGAGCTTTCTCTTGTTCTTTCTAGCCTCAGGCTCAGAAGAAGATTCTGAAGCTTTGACTGCGACTAAAGCTCGCTTCTTCTCTTGAAGCAGACTTTTAGCCGCCACCAACTCTGCCAAGAGCTTGGATGAAGTACACAACATCTTACTTATGGTGTAGTTCAACCGAATCTGCTCATAGCTTTGAGGCAAGCTCCGAAGGACAATATCGACTTTGGTTTCACCAACGATTTCACCTCCCACTACCTCAACCTTGTTGATGTTACTAATCACGTCAATGACATGATCTCTCATAGGAGTGCTCTCATCCATAAGGACAATGTCCAAGTTACGACTCCAATCGACATAATTAGGTCCAGTTAACTTATTGTCTTTCAATATAGTAGCTAAGGGGCTGAATGCCATATCGAAAACTGTAAATTAAACAGACAATGTTTTAGTTATCTAACCTAGAATTTTGAACATGACAAAATTCTAAAAAATTATTGACTTCCCTCAAAACAATAATTTTAATCAACCAACATCTCATTCACCGGGATTCTCGCAAGCTACGATAGTGTGGACATTTACGCTAACCCACATTCGTTTGAGAAGAACCAATTTCATTAACTCCACTTTCTGAACAAACGATCTAATGATCAATGCAGCTAATAGTCATTGCTTTTAGCCGTACAAATAAGCACCGTAACCTCGATAGGAGGAATACTGCAGATCGTACACTAAGTGCGTGCCATTACCTGACTTCTGAGCTTGTTACCTCAGGATAGTGCACCTTAGATTGAGAGGATGTCACATTTCTCTTAGTTAAACTTAATCTAGTCATCTTACTCAGAAATTCATAATCTAGTGATCTCGTTGTTGGACTTATCCGAATGGAGGAAGGCCCTAATGCCATAGCGCAAGTTCATCCACATCGCATATGAACTCATAATGGTGGCCATGGGGATATTAAACCAACCCGCTCCTACTTAGAATTCTAAATTGAGGATTTTTCCGATTTTAACATGCAATTAACTAACCCTAAGTTATATGCAACCATAAAACCATCATGTATTAAAATCATGCATCTAAAATACAGCACAAAAATTAAAACAATAAATACAGGAAATAAATGTGAAAATTAAATTTCCGGACTATTATGGTTTTAATCGCTTCCATCTTTTGCCTTGATCTCATGTCCCGTCATGTAACTCGATGGAAAGAGTCTTGAACTTAAAAAAAAGAAAACTGGAGGAAAAACGGGCCAAAACGTGACCCGAAAGGGTCGCGCACCCGCAGCGCGCACAAGGAGCACCGCTGCGTGCAGCAACTACTGCACACTGCTGCCACACCTACTGCCGCGCGCTGGCACAGCAAATCTGCTGTGCCGCGCGGCAGTTGTGCTGCCATTTTCCAGAGCCGTCGCTCGCGAGTCATCGCCGGCGCCGCCCCCTGCCACCAATCCCTCATTCACTTCTTCTACGCTATTTGGTCTTCTTACAATTCGTTCTGGGTTTTCCTGGGTTTCTACGAATTAACGATAACCCAAAACCCACGAATTCAAGTTGTCCACCATAACGCCTTCGATTACAAAAATTTAATTCTCCTACTACAAGGCTTTCTAGGAAAATTAAATAATCAAAATTACATAGAAAAAATCCTACGACAGATTTGATCTAATCCTACACGGTTTTTTTTCCTCTTATTAATAGAAAAAATCATACTATAAACATTCATAATAAAATCAAATCCGGACATGTCGTGGAGTTTAATTAACATCCATACAAACGTGACCATAATAGTTGGGATTTCTTATCCACCTGCAAATAAAACCATGTAATAAATCGAACAAGCACAAAACCCAAAACCAGGCTCTGATACCAATTGAAAGATTATCTGCCTGAGCCTAGCCAGAAACTCACTTTAGTGCTATGCATTCCAGAATTGGAATCTCTGGCCAGGCCTAGACGCTAGTACAATCACAATTCCAACCCTTGCTTAAAATAACATTGCGCAGGATCTTGGTTTGTACTTATTCGATTTATCACGCAACAAATAAATTCTTAATTCAAAGCGGAAACAAAAGCCTATTGAAGCGTATACTCAGGTGATTCTCTTGTATGCCTCAAGACTTTGATTGTATATTGTGTGGGCAACTATCTAGCAACCAATTGATCAGCTAATCACCATAATCCACCTGCCGAAAAAATTTCAGCACCACCGCACCTGGCGCGTACAATCCACGCACCGCCCGGAGAGAGAAAGTCACGCGCGCCACCACCTCGAAAACCGTGTGCCGCCGGGAGGAGAGAGAAATCCAGCCGTCAATTTCTAGAGAGAGAGGGCCGCACAAAGCTTTGAAAATCTGACTTGGAGAGAGAAGAAAATATATCTCTTTCTAGGATTTTATCTCTCCAGTTTTCTTGTATTGAAAGCTATTGAATTGTGTATATTGTGGAATAGCTAATCCCTTGTCTATATATAGAGTTACAAGAGAGACCCCATGTTAGTTTACGATTGGTCTTCCTAATGGATTTTGGTAATTAGTTTCCAAATTCAATTAGGTAACCAATCTAATAGGATAAACCAAATCCAAATAGATTTCCTAATCTCTAGGATTTCCTAATTCTAATTGAAACTTAAGACTTAATTAATTAATTAAATAATTCCACTTTGTTAATTACTCAATTAACTCTTAAGAATAATTAATCAATTAATTAATTCTACCAATTCAATTAACCCATTACAAAATTAATCGTACCACTAACGGATTAATTTTGGCACTACCATCCTACACCAGAATTGCTTCCAGAACAACTTAATGAATTTATTCATAATCTCCCCACATCAAAGATATAGTTCTCGTTAATTTTATTAATTTACTGATAAATTAATTAATTAACTTCTTTAATTCCATGACTAGTATCACTCGACCTTTTTACCATACCGGACATAAGTCCACCAGCTGGGTTTAGTATAATAAACATAGGACGCACCGGTACATGGTTTCCTTTCGACAAGCAGCAGCACACCAAGTAACTAAACACGCGCACCCAACCTACCGAGACTATTGGCCACAATTGACCTCACCCATTGGCAGATCAAAGTACACCATGTCTAATCCTCATGCCCGCTCAAGTTTAGGGATTAAGAGATAGGATACCAAGAACGATTTATCTATTAAATTAGTACAAGACAAATAATTCTAAATGGTCAAGTTCAATACGCCCCGAGCATATCTATATGATTCAATTAGCTTAGACAAACCAATTATCCGAATCACATAATAACATAAACCAACAGTTTGTCCAAAGTTGTCTCGGTTACGAACCTCATTTATATATTATGTTTTTTAACAAATGATGAGATCTACTGTGTTACACAATACACCTCATCATCTAAGTACATAATATAAATGGACAAATAATGTACAACAAGATATAACAAAAACATAAATCGATATATTAACTGGGAAAATGTACAATACAAGCATAGCTTATGTTTTCAACTCCAACAACAACTCCGCACCTACTATATAAAAAAAGCTTAAATTCACATAAATGGATGTAGACTTTTCTGGACGTGGTGCTAGTTGTTTTTGGATGTGGTGCCAGTTGTTCTCAAACGTAGTGGCCTGTTTTTGTGAAAAAAATTAGTTTAAATTCACATGAATGGATGTAGACGTTTCTGGACGTGGTGCTAGTTGTTTTTGACGTAGTTCTAGTTGTTCTGAGACGTGGTGGGTTGTCTTTGTGAAAAAAATAGCTTAAATTCACATGGATAGATGTAGATGTTTCTGGACGTGGTGCTAGTTGTTCTGGACGTGGTACTACTTTTTTTTTTAAGAATTTGGATTTCCAAAATCCGAATTCTTTTTGGATTAAGAACTCGAATTTGTGAAAACCGAATCCTTAATTGATTAGAGACTCGGATTTCACAAATCCGAGAGGCCTAAATTTGGTCCACACCTTTCCAACTTTTATTATTTCTGTAATACCCCTACCAAGCAGGGGTATTACGACTAGGAGATTTTAGGGGTTTGAACTGTCAGACGAATAAAATAAATCAGGTTTTAAATAGATATAGGTTAGACAAATAGTTAAATAGAATATGTAGGCATAAAATAAGTATAATATTTTTTGTGAGGATTAAGTTAATTTAAAGGATTAGAGCAGTTATGCTAAAAGGTTGTAAAAAGGGCTTAATTGAAGAAATTAGGGACTTTGAGACGAAATTAGATGAGCTTAAAAACTTAGGGACTTAAGTTGCAAATTTTCTAAACAAACTCCACTTTCCCGTTTTTCTTTCCTTTCTCAGCTGGTCAAACTTTCTTTCCCTTTTCTTTTTTTTTTCTACTTCCTTTTCTTTATTCCTTCTTTTCTTCTCTGCCGAGCTCCTCTGCCACCAGCCACCAGCCACAAGCCATCGTCGATTCTGCATTTTCTCGATGCCAATACGAGCGTGCAAAACACTGGCGAGATTCCTGTCCTAAAAAACTATAAATCCCATATCCTAAAATCCCTTCTCCCTGATTTTCTCTCTCCCCGACCACCCTACACCACCTGTAATTTGTCACCGATTCTGGCCTTTCCGACCAAAATGCTCCCCATACCATTTAGAACAAAACCCACCAAGTAATTCCTCATTTGGATGGCTACGGACTGCTGCCGCTGGACTGCCACCGCTGCTGTTGGTTCTCCCCCTCTAGTCGCTGGCCAGAGTCTTCTCTCCTAGATTCAGCTCTTTTCAACTAAATTGTGGGTAAATTCCTAAAACCCCTTTTTACCACATTACAATATTTAGGCCATGCATGGTAAGGATTAACGTTATTATTGTGTGATTAGCATAATGTTACCTGGTCTAGTCAATGCATGAACTGGATAGAAGGTATTAACCTAGCTTTCATTGATAAGATTTAAAAGAGGCAAATAACTAAACCTTAAGACTTGTTAGTACAGTAAATGACTAAGATTTTAAGGTCTATTATCAATAGAGATCGATTAATTAGTAAAGTTATAATGTACCAAATGGTAAAAGAATGATAAGGTTATTTAGCATGGGAATGGGATCATTTGATGCTCGTATATATACTTGCAGGTAGATAGTAGTAGGGAACGTCTATAAAAACAAAGATAGTAACGTTATTAAATAGAAAAAGAACTTGCATTTGGCTCTTTACTAAACTGGGATTTAAAAGGACGTGAGAATCGACTTGGGTTTCGCAATCCCTTGTGGAATCTCATTCCTTTTACTCCTATAATTAGTCTTGGGACATGAATAGGATTAGGATAGTTTTTGTTTAGTAACCCTTAGGACATATGCACTATATACAATCTTTATGTGGGATTTTGATAAGTGGACTTTATATGTTATGTGTAATAGGAATATTTGTGACCAAGAGACAGGTGGTGTCTTCTTGTCAACTTGAGTTGTGCGAGATTGACCCAATAAAGGTGAGTTGATTCTCTTTATGTGTTGTTTTGTTAAATTCAGGTGTACGTATATGCCCTCAAAACCATATGGGTAGCTTGGGTTTAACTTGGAAAACATTCGTATGTACTTTTGCGTGTCTCTGCTTATTGCTCTCGATGTATCTAGACGATTATGACCTTGCCGGCACTTAGGATTTGCTCTCTGTGACCATGGTTCTGTTTTGATGCTAGTTGGTGGTAATGAATTATGTGTGGTATTTACGATTTTGGATGTTTAGTATGATGGTTGTGGGTGTTATTTTCCGCACATTTGTTGTGTTTGCATCTTTTGGTGGCCCCGCACTTTTCACGCCGACCTACTAGGTAGTGGCCGGACTGAGGCTTAGTGCGTAGGACAGGTATAGCCCGGGGTACCTTTGGTGGTTCGGTGGATATTGGTGGCTCGGTTGATAGCGGGTGGGATGCCCGTTTCGGTTGGTTGGTACAAAAATATCCTAGGGAGGGCATTGGTTGCGATGACCTAGACCTCTGTAGGATTCAGGTTGGCTTTATTTAAGTTGTTGCACATTATTTGGTTAGTTGACGTTTCTTGTTAGCATGTTTAAATGCTTTACCGTTTTGATGCCTAATTATGTGGTCATGTTATCGATGGTTCTTGTATATGTTTGTGGGTTTGTTGTTTGTGTGCTTATCTTTTTGACCCTCCTTCCAGCACAGGCGGCGCCAGGTAAGCTAAAAGAGAATCCTCACTGAGTATGCCTAGCATGCATATTTAGTTACGTGTGTTTTCCAGGAATAAGTCCGGAGCGGGCCTAGGGGGAAGCTAGGTTAGTTTATGGGTTTGAAGGAAGGTGTTCGAAGCTGCGAACTAAGGAATTGAATTTAAAACTAGAATGTGTATGTAATGAACTTAAGTACTTTATGATTTAAACTTGTTTATGATTCTTGTAAAGCAATTGCAGCAAGATAATGATGATTTTGGGTTTGGCTGTTACGGATTTGATGTTATAAACGTTAATTTATCTTAAAAAGTCAAATAGAACTTGGTATATTGATTCAGGTAGAATGACCGTTTCTGGGGTCGTTACAATTTCCTTTCACACCCCAAAATTTTGTATTATTTTGGTCTGGGCCCATCCTTTTCGTACAATAAAAAAGGGAAAAACTATAATTTGTATAATTGTATATTATGGATGAGTATACTGAAAATATCGAGCTCAAATAATTAAGTTAGTTGTAATGCTATTTTGATTTTGTGATTTTTTCAAAAAGCTTTTTTTACTTTTTATGGTATATAATGAGGTAATTTTAGAGATTTTTAATGTAATTTTTTTAAAAAATAATATTTTTATTTTAGAACAAACATAATACAATCAAAATATAAAATAAATTAATACCTGGTATCTAAAGTGAACAATTAATTAATTTTTTTTGAAAAGAAACAGTGACTTATATTAGAATTAGGATTGTTGAAATTTGTCCAGTCGCAAATAGAAAATAAAGTCCACGTCTTGCAGGACAAGACATGGGTGATGTTACTCAAAAAATTTGGCATAACACGGAACATTATGAAGAACAAATTTTACAAACAGGGAATCCAAAATAAACTAGATACGGGAGAAGTAAAATGAACAAGTAATAAAGTAGATATTTACTGCAAAAGGTGCCAAAACATTAACACAATAAATCCGTCATCCTCACCATTTGTTCATTTATTTTTTCAAAACTAACTTCCCCAGCTGAATCAACATCAACAATTATAGAATCACCTTCATTGACATATCCCCTCAAAATTTTGTCTGCCAAATTATCTTCCAGATTCCTGGTAATCGCTCTCCTGAGTGGCCTTGCTCCATAATTGTTTGTGTTATAACCACTGTCGTCAATCAATTTCTCCTTGAAACTTTTAGTAATAATCACACTGATATTCTTCATTTCGATTCTTTCACACACTTCTTTCAACATAACATCCACAATCTTCATCAGCTCATTCTTTCCAAGCTTTTTGAACACAATAATCTCGTCAATCCTGTTGAGGAACTCAGGCCTGAATTTCCTCTTCAGCTCTGCGCACACATCACCTTGATCAAGTCCGTAATTGAATCCGATGTTCGATGTCATTATGATGATTGTGTTCTTGAAGTCCACCACTTGCCCCTTTCCGCAGGTTAATCTTCCATCATCAAGGATTTGAAGCAATGCGTCAAAAACATCGACATGTGCCTTGTCTATTTCATCAAAAAGTATCAAACTGTGTGGCTTCTTCAGTACTGCCTCTGTTAACTGCCCACCATCATCATGCCCAATGTAGCCAGGGGGCGATCCAAAAAGCCTTGCAACTGAATGTTTTAACATGTATTCACTCATGTCCAACCTCACTATTGCGTCTTTCGATCCAAAATATTCCTTAGCAAGTAGCTTTGCCACTTCAGTTTTGCCAACACCGGTTGGACCTGTGAAAAGCAGGCTCGCAATGGGGCATTCAGGGTCCCTCAGGCCGACCCTCGCTCTCCGAACGGCCCGCACCACTGCTTGGATGGCTTCATCCTGGCCTACTATATGTTGCTGGAAAATCTTCTCCATATCAAGCATCCGAGCCGATTCTTCACCGGTTATCTTTTCAACTGGAATCCCAGTCCGAGAAGAAATCACTTGTTCTATCACCTTACTAGTGACAGTTTTGCCACCGTACAGCTCAACTCTTGCTCCTGCTTCATCCATAACATCTATGGCCTTATCGGGCAGGAAACCGTCACTAAAATAACACACAAAATAATCATCATTCTCCTCACAAATTTGATTGAATAAACAAGATTGTATTTATTAAGAATCAAATTGACCACCTGATGTATAGTTTTGACAGTTTTACAGCTGCGATCAAAGCAGCATCCTGGTATGAAACAATATGGTGATCCTGGTATTTTTTCTTCAGCCCTCTCAGAATTTCAATGGCCTCGTCAATCGTAGGTTCGGCCACTTGAACCACTTGAAAACGCCTTTTGAGAGCAGGGTCTTTCTCAATGTACTTTTTGTATTCAACGTGCGTTGTTGCCCCAATGCACTGAATGAAACCCAACTTTGGTTAGTGATGCATTAACCATCAAACATTGTTGAATGAGCAGGTACTGTTAAGCTTCCAAGAATTGAGCAATTTTCATACCTTTAATTCCCCTCGAGCAAGAGGAGGTTTCAAAATATTGGCAGCATCCAGAGCTTGGCCTCCAGAGCCAGCACCAACCAGTGTATGCAATTCGTCAATAAAAAGAATAATTCCGCCATGACTCCCCTTCACTTCATCTACAATCTTAGTTAGTCGTTCTTCAAATTCTCCCCGGTTGGCTGCTCCGGCAATCAAGCGGCCTATATCAATGGTGAAAATCTGAACCAGAGTTTCACACATGTAAATTTCGAAAATGCAAGAAATATAAAATATATCTTCATAAGTTTACATTACCCTCTTCTTCTGGAGTTTTGGGGGAACATTACATTTGACAATTTTGAGGGCCAGACCCTCTGCAATGACAGTTTTCCCAACCCCAGGGTCACCAAGAAGGCATGCATTGTTCTTCTTTCGCTTGCACAAAATTTGAATCACTCTCTCTATTTCTTCTACTCTTCCAATCACTGGATCCAGTTTATCCTAAAATAGAAAAAATTTTAATAGGGTTCATAGGGTTTATAACCAACACAAAAAGAACATTCCAAAATAGTAAAACATAGAGATAATGATCCCTCGCCTCTTCTGCTATTTTGGTGAGATCTGTGCCATACTTATTCAGAGCTTGCAAAGATTGAGACTGATTCAACTTCTCCATTTCAGCTTTCTAATGAACTTCACTTCACTCTCCTACATTATATGTATTTATACATCCAAATCCAGCCATATTAGTATTATTTTGGTCAATCCCAGATTTCAATAAGGATTAATGATGTATATGTCTTTATACATCCAAATCCAGCCATGTTATTAATTTTTGTTCATGAACATATGGAATCCCAGATTTCAATAAGATCAATTATCCCAATTCCCGAGCACAGTTGTGTTGTGTTGTGTTGATGACTGATGTTCCACTTCCTCTTCTTATGATCCCCAAACTCCCCCGTTGTTGTTTGCTTTTGGGTTCCACAAATCTATTTAGTTTCGACTTTTCGAATAACGGATGCTATGTTATCTCACAAGAATCCATTGTTTTCTGGGTCATACTCACCAATTCTTATATCACGCTCCACTCCAACTACAAAATCAATAAACACTACTCCCTAAAATTCCTGTGGAAACAAGCTCCATAACCCCATTTTTTTTTCATCTTCTCATCCCTTTTGCAAACTAGGATTTCATATAAAAATTTAATAATTTAATTATATTCAAATACTTCTAATAATTTTACTCATAATTTTTTAAAATTAATTAAATAATTAAAATTTCTTTCTTTAAATTATATAAAAAAATTTATTTAAAATAAATATTATAGTAATAAAAAATTTTAACAAAATTTGTACGGATAAAAAATTAAATAGGATGAAAATATTTTTTTATGTGTTATAAAAAAAGAAATTGAAAAATCTAAACAAAATAAAAATAGAATTGGAACTGAAAGAGTAAATAAAGATGGTGAACTAAAGCAATAATGAAAACTAAGCAAAATTGACATGCGCACATGGGAGGGAGGGAGTGAAACATGAAAAGTGAAAAAAAAATTGGGCAAAATGTAATTTTGGTCCCTTATAATAGAGGTAAAATTATTTTTTATCCCTTTTAATTTTATGGTGACACTTTTAGTCCTTAAATTTTTTTTATTAGGAATTTTGATCATTTTTAACGGAAAAAGTGATCAACTAACTGGTTGACCATGTTTGACTATTAATTAGAAATTTTTATGTAAAAAAAAAAAATTTCAAGAGTCTCCTGTGTAAAAAAAAAAATTAAATTTTGCACTCTTCTTCTTTTCTCAAGCCCCCTTTTCTTTTTCTTCTTTCCACAATCCAACCACCACTCACACCCGCTTCTCCTCCTCCTCCTCTTTCATCTTCTTCTTCCGTCGCCGTTATTCCCTCTCCCGATCGAATCCCGATCTCCTCCGCTCTCCCTCTGTAACACCCCAAATTTTCTTACCAAAATTAAAATTTTCAACATGAAATCCTTTAGAAATTTAGTTTAGCAGTGAAAGCGTATAACACAAGAAAATATGAGCGTTACCGCCACATTTAGACATTTCAGAATATCCAAATGCAAGGCTAAAATAACCCACACTATCCAATTTCAATCCAACGGTTTAAGTGAGCTAAACTATTCCAAATAAAGCCAACTTAATCCCCAAAATCTCGAAATAAGTTTACAAGTTTTTAAACCATTAGATAAGTTTTAGTTAGATAATAATTATTCCTTGAGTGAAATTGAAAGCTATTAGAAGAGGAGATAGCTCTCATGCATGGATGACATCACACCAGGTTCACCTGCAAAATAATTATAAAAAGGGAGAACAGACAAAACAAACAAAATCAGCGAAAACGCTTGTAAGCTTTACTTCACCCGGTTCCAAAACATTTATAGTAAAATTTTGTTTCTTGGTAATCAGAAATTCAAACGAATTTTCACAACACAAATTGAGTTTAATAATTTAGAACCACCATTGTCGATAGTAAAATAAATTGAATAACCAATAGAGAGCAAACACCCAAAATTTATTTAGGAGGAACGAAAATATGAACTAGTTTTCCACCAAGCCAACTAGACGAATCCAGCGGCCAAATTCCACCAAGCCAACTAGACGAATCCAGCGGCTAAAAGAAGATCTTACTCCTTAAGTGTGCACACCCCCCCAATGGTTTTCTAGCCCAAAAAGTAGAATAAGCCTAAGGGTCATGATTTTTTCCTATGACCCAATAAATAAATGATAATATGCCACACAGGACCAAACCACTAGTTGGGTTAGGATTGTTCTACTGACTAATTGAAAAATGATAATGGCCACCTAGGACCAAACCAGTTCACATTCCTCCATAGATTTCTTAAAATGTATATACTCAAAACATTTTGATAATATATATAAGTTCAAATAAATTTCTCACCCATAAGAATTTATCTCCACCATACGACTATTCAAAACTGTGAATAAGTAAATAAATTTATCCTTGTAAATAATAAGGAACAAAATCATGTTAATTAAATAAAAACATATTTAAAACATGATAAAACTTTTAAAAGCACATTTAAAAGCTTTTATGTTCGACATCTAAAAGCATAGGAACATAGCCTTGCGCATAAAACACCCCTTTATGCATGAACTAGCTTGTGCGGGAAAAGAGTAAAATTGTGAACATAAAACTTACTCCTTACAAACAGCAACGACCACACAAAGTACTCTAGTGCTGCAAATCCTCGTCAACTAGTCTTTCTACACATTTAATATTTAAAACTAATATGAATACTTTACCTCTAAGATTCATAACTTGCTGAATATTAAACCAAAAGAAGTGATTAAAGGGTATGTAGAAAGCTTACAACACGATCTAAGGCTTACGATACCAAAACCCTTTAAAACAGCACCAAAAAACTGCCCAGATTTTGACAATGCTGTGCACTCAACTTCGGTCCCTTTCCCACATGACTCCAGTAAGCTTTTAACCCCAAAGTAAAATTTGATCTCTTCTCATTATTGCAAGGAACACATAGGAACAATCGGTGCTCAATTCCATTAAGAAACGAATGAGATATGAGAAAATAAAAAGTGGGTCGTTAAGTGAATTTTGGTAATTCCTCAATGTGTTTTCATGGTAGTTCTGAAAGATTATCTGCCCGGGTCCGGTTAAAAACTAAATTTTGTGCTACGCATTCCAGAATCGAAATCTTTGACCAGACCTAGACTCTAGCACAATCACTATTCTAATCCTTGCTTAAAATAACATTGCGCTGGATCTTGGTTTGTACTCATTCGATTTATCACGCAATAATAATTTTCTAATTTGAAGCGTAATCATAGAAAAGTACCTCTTGAAGTGTGTTAACTCAGGTGATCGGTTGTATGACTCAAGACTTTGATTGCATGTTGTGTGGGCAACAATCTAGCAACCAATTGATCAGCAATCAACACAATTGGGTTGTCAGGAAAAATTCAGCAGCTTGTCGCCGCCAGAAAAATCCACCGCCGCAGTCAGAATTCCTTGCCGTCACCGCCTGCCGGGTCTAATCGCCAGCCGCCGCCTTGGGACAAAATTCGGCCGCCCAAAGTTTATGCTAGAGAGAAAAACATTTTCTCTCTCTAAACTTTCTCTCTCTAGTTTTCTTGTTTTGAAAACTTAAGAATTGTGTGTTATGTAATTGCTAAGAAATGAAAACTTAAGAATTGGATTTGGACTCGAGGATTTCTGAATTCTAATTGAAACTTAAGACTTAATTAATTAATTAATAATTTCACTTTGTTAATTACTTAATTAACCCTTAGGAATAATTAATTAATTAATTAATTATACTTATTCCATTAGCCCACTACAAAATTAATTGTACCACTAGCAGATTAATTTTGGCACTACCATCCTACACCAGAATTGCTTCTGGAACAACTAAATTAATTTATTCTTAATCTCCGCACATCAAAGATATAGTGCTCGTTAATTTATTAATTTACTGATAAATTAATTAATTAACTTCTTTAATTCCGAGACTAGTACCACTCTACCTTTTTACTATACCTGACATAAGTCCACCGGTCGGGTTTAGTATAATAAATATTACGAGCTCATCTCGGGAGCACCATCACCCCAGACGCACCGGTACATGGTTTCCTTTCGACAAGCAGCATCACACCAAGTAACTAAACATACGCACCCAACACACCTAGACTATTGGCCACAATTGACCTCACCCATTGGCAGATCAAAGTACACTATGTCTAATCCTCATGCCCACTCAACTCTAGGGATTAAGAGATAGAATACTAAGAACGATATGTTTATTAAATCAGTACAAGACAAATCATTCTAAATGTTCAAGTTCAATACGCCCCGGGAATATCTGTATGATTCAATTAGTTTAGACGAACCAATTATCTGAATCACATAATAACCTAAACCGACAGTTTGTCCAAAACTGTCTCAGTTACGAACCTCATTTATATATTATGTCTTTTAACCAATGATGAGATCGACTGTGTCACACCAGACACCTCATCATCTAACCACATAATATAAATGGACAAATAAAGCACAACATATAAACCAAAACATTAAATTGATATATTAACTGGGAAAATGTATAATACAAACATAGCTTATTTATTCAACTCTAACAAGTTCTTGTGTTAGGTTTTGAGAGGTGTAAAGGCTGCGGAAAGGGGTATTTTTAAGCTTTTATATGGTAGTTTAATACCCTAAGAATCAAAGGATAAAATCAGGATAGTTTCCAAGATTAAATAGAGTCTCATCTTGCCATAACTCTATTCCCATGATTTCTGAAAAATTTCCCCAAACAAGCGACATGGGCATGTCGTAGGAACAATTCACTATTGGAGGCAAATCTCAAATAAGCGACTTGGGCATGTCAGGAGAACAATTCACTACTAGCGAAAATCCTCAAGTAGCGAAAATCCCCAAACAAGCGACATGGGCATGTTGCGGGAATTGTTCTCTACTGGCAAACTCTCGAATAGGCGACCTGGGCATGTAGCGAGAATTGTTCTCTACTCGCAAACTCTCAAATAGGTGACCTGGGCATTGCGCATGAATTATTCTATTATGGAATATAGACTTAATACCATTACTATATTTATAATTAATTAAATAATACCCAAAAATAAGGGGTATCACAAACTACCCTCGTTAAAAGAAGTTTTGTCCCGAAACTTAGAAAACAAGCCCACCAAAAAAAATCCATCTAATTTGACATACAACACACAACGAACAAACAAAAAAGAAAGAAAAAAAAAGTGAAATAGAATCACACGTACTCTACCCCCTTAAAGTAAATGAGTTACATCCTTGTAACTTAAACCATAATATACCTGCTTAAAAAGCTCCAGGTATCGCTTTCTCATATCATCCTCTACCTCCCATGTAGCCTCTTCAGACTGGTGGTTAGACCATAGCACCGTTTTCATTTTTACAACTCTATTCTTTGTCTCTCGAGCCTTTTCATCCTGGATTTTAAAGGGCCTTTCTTCATAGGTCAAGGATTCGTCTAGCTCCACTATCTCAGGTTGGATTACATGTGACGGATCATAAACATACTTCTTAAGTTGAGACATGTGAAACACATCATGCACTTTCTCTAACTCGGTCGGTAAAGCTAGTCGATACGCCATTTTTCCAATCTTCTCTAAAATCTCGTAAGGACCAATGAACCTAGGGCTTAACTTCCTTTTCTTCCAGATCTCATAACTCCTTTTGTATGTGAGACCCAAAGTAAAACCTTCTCTCCAACTTGAAACTCCGATTATTTCCTATTCTTGTCTGCAGACAACTTCTAACATTCTTGAGCCATTTTTATCCTATCCTGAATAAGTTTCACCTTCACAATAGTATCTTGCAGATATTGTGGTCCTAAAACTAAAGCATCACTCATGTCACTCCAACACAATGGACTTCTGCATTTGTGACTATACAGTGCCTCATAAGGAGCTATCTTGATACTCGCATGATAACTATTATTCTATGAGAACTCTATCAAATCTAAATGCTCATCCCATGATCCAGGAAACTTCATAGTACAAGCTCTTAACATATCCTCCAATGTCTGAATTGTTTTTTCTGTCTGACCGTCTGTAGCTAGGTGAAATGCAGTGCTTTAATTTAGTACTGAGCACAGCCTATAACGCTTGCCAAAAATGCGATAAGAAGTGAGAGTCCCTATCTGAAATAATATCTTGTGGCACACCATGATATTTCACAACTTTTCTAACATATGCTTTCGCTAATTGCCCCATTGACCAAGTCTCATTCATCGCTATGAATCTAGCCATCTTCGTAAGTCGATCAACTATAACCCATATATTGTTCTTACCGGTTTTAGTTAAATGTAAGGCTCCCAAAAAATCCAATGATATAGAATCCCATTTCCATTTTAGAACATCTAAGGGTTGAACTAATCCTTGAGGTCAACTTCTTTCAGCCTTCACTTTCTGACATGTAATGCACCTAGTGTTGGAGTTGAATACATAAGCTATGCTTATATTGTACATTTTCCCAGTTAATATATCGATTTATGTTTTGGTTATATCTTGTTGTGCATGATTCGTCTATTTATATTATGTAGTTAGACGATGAGGTGTCTTGTGTGACACAGTAGATCTCATCACCTCATCTTTGGTTGAAATACATAATATATAGATGAGGTTCGTAACCAAAACAGCTTTGGACAAACTGTCAGTTTAGGTTATTATGGGATTCAGATAATTGGTTTGTCTAAACTATTTGAATCAAATAGATATGGGCGTATTGAAATTGACCAATAGGAATGATTTGTCTTGTACTGATATAATAGACAAATCGTTCTTGGTATTCTATCTCTTAATCCCTAGACTCCAGCGGGCATGAGGATTAGACATAGGGTACTTTGATCTGCCAATGGGTTAGGTCAATTGTGGCCAATAGTCTCGGTAGGTTGGGTGCGCATGTTTAGTTGCTTGGTGTGCTGCTTGTCGAAAGGAAACCATGTACTGGTGTGTCCGGGGTGATGGTGCTCCTGAGATGAGCTCGTAACGTTTACTATACTAAACCCGGTCGGTGGACTAATGTCCGGTATAGTAAAAAGGTCGAGTGGTACTAGTCTCGTAATTAAAGAGGTTAATTCATTAATTTATCAGTAAATTAATATATTAACGAGCACTATATCTTTGATATGGGGAGATTATGAATATAATTAATTAAGTTGTTCTGGAAGCAATTCTGGTGTAGGATGGTAGTGCCATAATTAATCCGTTAGTGGTACGATTAATTATGTATTGGGTTATTGACAAAGGTAGATTTAATTAATTAAGTAATTAATTAATCCTTGTGTCAGTTGGTTGTGAATCATACCAGGAACTGGTTTGGAATAAGTGAATCCCTGTATCAGTTGGTTGTGAATCATACCAGGAAATGGTTTGGGATAAGTGAATCTCTGTATCAGTTGGTTGTGAGTCATATCAGGAACTGGATTGGGATAAGTGAATCCCTATATCAGTTGGATGTGTAGCAGTCCAGGAACAGGATTGAAGGAAACAGAAACCTAGTAGGAAGACCAATCTTAAACCAACTTAGGGTCTCTCTTGTAACTCTATATATAGACAATGGATTAGCACGATATACAATTCATAAGTTTTCAAGACAAAAAAACTTAGAGAGAGAAAATCATAGAGAGAGAAATTTTCTCTTTCTTAGAATCGAATTTTTATAGCTTTTTGAGGCCAAAATTTTCTTCTGAATTTTGGCAACAACGTGTAGCCTTCTCTCTCTCCGGGGAGTGCGTTAATTGTACGCGCCAGGTACAGCGGTACAGGTTAGATTGCGGTGATTAGCTTATCAAATTGCTAGTTAGATTGCTGCCCACACAGTATACAGGCAAAGTCTTGAGGCATACAAGAGAATCACCTGGGTATACGCTTCAATCGGTAATTCTTATGTTTTCGCTTAATTAATAATTTTTGTTGCGTGGTAAATCGAAAAAGTGCAAACCCAGATCCTGTGCAATGTTATTTTAAAAGGGTTGGAATAGCAATTGTGCTAGCGTCTAGGCCCGGCCAGAGACTCCGATTCTGGAATGCATGGCAAGAAAGTGAGTTTCTGGCTAGGCTCGGGCAGATAATCTTTCAATTGGTAACAGAGCCTGGTTTTGGGTTTTGTGCTTGTTCGATTTATTGCATGGTTTTATTTGCAGGTGGGTAAGAAATCCGGGCTATTATGGTTACGTTTGTATGGGTTTTAATTAAACTCCAGGACATGTCCGGATTTAATTTTATTATGAATTTTTGTAAAAGTATAACCACATGCTGGAAGCCGTGTAGGATTAGATCAAATCTATAGTAGGATTTTTCTATGTAATTTCGATTATTGAATTTTCCTAGAAAGCCTTATAGTAGGAGAATTAATTTTTTGTTATCGAAGGCGTTATGGTGGGCAACTTAAACTCGTGGGTTTTGGGTTATCGTTAATTCGTAGAAACCCAGGAAAACCTATAATGAATTGCAAAAAGACCAAATAGCATGGGAATAAGTGAAGGAGGAACATCTGGCAGGGGGCGGCGCCAGCGATGACTCACCGGCAGGAGCTACCGCTGGCAACCGCCTGTGGCAGCAGCACCGCTGCCGCACGGCGTAGCAGGCCTACTGCGCCATGGTGCGATAGCAGGCACGACAGCTGCTGCGCACGCAGTGCGCCTTGTGAGTGCTACTCGCGTGCGGCATGTTCGGGTCGCGTTTTTTGCTTGTTTTTCTCCAGTTTTTGTTTTTCAAGATCAAGACTCAATCCATCGAGTTGCTTGGCGGGACACGAGATCAAGGCAGAAGATGGAAGAGATTAAAACCATGATAGTCGGGAAATTTAATTTCCATATTTATTTCCCGTATTTATTGTTTTAATTCTTGTGCTTTATTTTTGTGCTGTATTTTAGATGCATGATTTAAAGTATGACTGGTTTTATGATTGCACATAACTTAGGGTTAGTTAATTGAATGTTAAAACTGGAAAAAACCCTCAATTTGGAAATCTAAGTGGGAACGGGTTTGTTTAATATCCCCACAGCCACCATTACGAGTTCATATGCGATGTGGGTGGGCTTGCGCGTTGGCATTAGAGCCTTCCTCCATTCGGATGAGTCCAACCCCGAGATCGCTAGATTGTGAATTTCTGAGTAAGATGACTAGAGTAAGTTTAACTAGGAGAAATGCGATACCGTCTCTATCTGAGGTGCACTATCCAGAGGTAACAAACTCAGAAGTCACGTAATGGCACACACTTAGTGTATGATTTGTAGTATTCCTCCCTTGAGGTTACGCTGCTTATTTGTACGGCTGAAAGCACCAACTATTAGCTACATTGATCAATAGATCATTTGGTCAGATAGTGTAGTTAATGAACATGGTTCTTCTCAAACGAATGTGGGTTAGCGTAAACATCCACACTGCGTGGCTTGCAAGAATCCCGGTGAATGAGATGTTGGTGGATTAAGATTATTGTTTTGAGGGAAGTCAATAATTGTTAGAATTTCCTTGTTTTGAAATTCTAGATTAGATAACTAAAATGTTGTCTGTTTAATTACAGTATTCGATATGGCATTCAACCCCTTACAAGTTGACTGGACCTAATTATGTCGATTGGAGTCGTAACTTTGACATTGTCCTTATGGCTGAGAGCACTCCTGTGAGAGATCATATCATTGACGTGATTAGTAACATCAACAAGGTTGAGATAGTAGGAGGCCAAATCGTTGGTGAAACCAAAGTCGATATTGTCCTCCGGAGCTTGCCTCAAAGCTATAAGCAGATTCGGTTGAACTACAACATAAGTAAGATGTTGTGTATTTCATCCGAGCTCTTTGCAGAGTTGGTAGCGACTAAAAGTCTTCTTCAAGAGAAGAAGCGAGCTTTAGTTGCAGGCAAAGCTTCGGAATCTTCTTCTAATCCTAAGGCTAGAAAGAAGAAAACAAACCTCGATGGAATAGCTCAAAAGGACCATATTGCGCCTAAACCAGATATTGCAAAGAAGAATTCGAAAGACAAGTGCTTCAAGTGCAATAAGATGAGACATTGGAAATCGGATTGTCCAAAGCTTATAAGTACGATAGTTTCTGCCTTGATTACTGAGACATGTTTAGTGGCGATTCCCACAGATATTGGTGTGTGGATTCAGGTGCCACTGACCATGGTTGTAATTCTTTGCAAGGGTTCCAAGTAACCCGGAAGCTTAGAGAAGGCGAATTGGAGTTCTACTTGGGCGACACTACAAGAGTGTCAGTAGAAGCAATGGGAGTAGTTACTCTGAATTTTGAGAATTCTAGTTTAGAGTTAGTTAATTGTCTTTATGTACCGAGTTTTTGAAAGAACCTTATTTCGGTTTCTAAACTCTTAAAGAACGGTTATAAGTTTATTTTTTCTGATGATTGTGTTGTTATTAGAAGAAATGGAAAACTTATTTGTTCTGGTTCATTGGCTGACAATTTCTTTGTGGTTAACTCTAACTCCCCTGTTGTGCAAAATATAGAAACATATAGCTCTTTATCTAACATTAATAAGAGAAATAAACTGTTGGTGTATGTGCCCTAATGAGGACTATTTGTGTAAATAAACTTTCAGGGTTATTTATGTAAATAAGACATATGTCGTTTGATTGATTATTTATCTGATGAGTTAATTTCATGAATGTAATATTCTTGTGCATATTTAATTTCATGAAAACAATCCGCCAAAAGAAACACTCCGTGGACTGATAGATCATGAGTGATTTTTTCGAGTATATTCGTACGAGGATCATTAGACTAGAAATCACTGCACGGTCTTAGGTGAATTGTAGTGTTCTATGACATACGCCTAACGGGACTGTAATGGTTGCCAAGTACGGGTATGATTGGGTACACTATGAGTCACGTTAAGATATGTAGGTGAAGTGATGGGACTACAAATCTCTCTAAAGTGAGAGATGATAACCGGGCCACTTGATAGTGAACTGAGAAGTGCATGGCCATGCCCGAGAAATGATAATTGTTATCATTTGCTCGAATAGTATCAGTGTCACTGAGAGATCAAGTAAACGTTTAGCTTAATAAGGATGATGGTTCCATGCCTTATGCTAAACGAGATATCGATGTAGAGGACCGTACATAGTATGCTTAGAAAGGTTGCGTTGAATCATCATTCGACTATCCATTCTAAATTGAGTAGTCATCATGTCTTGCTAGAGCCACTGATGATTTATGGATTAATCTATGAGATTAATTTAACCATTGTCAATTTGGAATGGACCTACAGGATTGCACGTAAGTGAGTTCGAAGATTCTGGACGGTACTAGGTGTAATTGTTATACTTAGAAGAATAATATTAAATTAAATAGTTTAATTAAATATTATTAAGAAGTTCTGGGGTATTAATTAATAGTTAATTAATTACTCAGGAAGAATTGAGATAGATTGACAAATCAAGGGACCTAGTTGCAATTGAGGTTCTAGACCCATCAGTCTGATCCATGGGTAAATGGTTTGATCCATGGGTCAAGTAAAACCCAAATCAGTAAAAATAAAATATTATATTATTATTATAATATTAAATATTTTATTTTTAACAACCCGGTGGTTGTGGGATTGGGTAAAAAATCAGATTTCTTTTATAAAGAGAATCTGTGAGAGAAAAGGATGGAACAGATTTTAAAACGAGAAAATAGTTTTCTGAAAGTTTTTCTTCTCTTTTCTCTCTCGTAAAATTCTCGCTCTTCCAAAACAAAATTTCTTTACAGGAATTTTATACTAGCACCGAAGAGCACCAGTGCCTGATTGTGGAGGACACTTCCGGGAAGTGCCAGAGAAAGACGAAATGCCATCTTCCCAAAAAGGATTCAGGTGCGAGCACAACCGATTACGCGTCGAGGGTAAGACCCCGATTCTTATAGTTTAGGATAATCCGCTGCGTTAATTTTGAATTAAATGCCTAAACTCGATCCAACAGTGGTATCAGAGCAAGGTTGTTCAGTTTTAATTAAATTGGGTTTTAATTAAAAGGAATAATCAAGAATCGGCATTAATTGAGGCGTTAAGTTTTTTTTTCTTCCCGGGGCTATCAAAAGTTTCAGAAAAAGGAAATTGTTTTTTTTTCTTGGAGGGTGTACCAAGAAGGGATCCGTTTTTTTTTTTGAAATCGGTCTCGGGAAAAAGGTTTTGGGTTTTAGTCCTTTCTTGTGTTTGGTAGGAATTGTTCCACCAGCGTTTTGGTTTCAAATCTCGTCGGGAAAACGAATTACTTCTTCAGGGATTGAAAATTGGTTATTTTCGTATCTGGGTTTTATCGTTTTGGAAAGAATCTGGGTTTGCAAAATTCCTTATCAGAATCTGGGTTTTATGTCTATTTTGGTCGCTGTGGTTCCACTGGAAAAACAAGCCGCTGGAGTGGGAATCTGAGCTTTCAAGTTTTCAACGGAAAAATTGTTTTCAAGATTTTGGAAATGTTTAAAAGGGTTTTATTTTCGATTAGAAAACGTTTTGTTTGGTATGTTTTGGTTTCGAAAGTTTCTGGGCTGCTGGGTTTTTTTTTTTTTCGCAGGTTTTATTCGTCGGGAAAACGTGGACGCCGGAATCGTTCTGGTTGCGTCAGTTTTAACGCGAAGGCTGCCAACCGATCCTTCATGTCCATTGAGAATGGAGAGCAGTGGCGAGCGTTGCCGCTGCATCTTCATCGCGATCGGCCTTCACTCCAACCGGCGTTGGACGTCGGATGTTGTAGCTGCGGCTTCGTGGTTTCTTCGAACGGCGGTCTTCGTCGTTTGGGGAGGCCACGGTCGTGGAAAGGCTACAATCAGAGGCGAGACGAAGATTTTGCCTGAGATGACAATCGATGTTTGACGCCGGCAAGTCGAGGATGCCAACAGAAATTTTGAGGCTGGTGGCGGCTGGGGGCAGAAACCCTAAACCGGTGAATTTACCGATTTGCCCCCGTCGCAACCTCTAATTACCAAAATAAAACAAGCAGTTTTAAAATTGTTTTAATTGCAAAATAGCCCAGAAGTTTTATTTCCTTAAACCCTAAGCCCGGGAATTTTTGATAAATTAGAGAACTACCCCAAAAGTTTCAGAAAATTAATTTTCTAAGTTTTTTGAATTTTATTATTATTTTAATTAATAAGATATTATTTAAATAATCTTATTAGATAAAGATAGGATTAGATTTAATTTAGAATTTTATCCTATATGTTTAGAATTTAAATTTGAATAATTATGTTAATTAGATTAGGATAATTAAAATATTTAAGTTTAAAATTTGAAATGATTATCTTAATTAGATTAGGATAATTAAAATAATTTAAAATTTAAAATTGAATAATTATCTTAATTAGATTAGGATAATTAATATTATTTAAATTTTAAATTTGAAAGATTATCTTAATTAGATAATTAGATAAATTTTAAAATAATTATTTTAATAAGATTAAGATAATTATAAAAGATAAATAAATAAATAATTAATTAGATTAATTAATTTGTTTAATTTTGATTTATTTATTTATTTATTTATGATTTTTTTATATATATTTAAATTGTTTAAATTTTATATGTGAAACATCATAATTATGACAAGCATGGCTAAATGAAAAATGAACAAAGGGATTGATTAAAATTGATCATGACACTATCAATTTTAATTTTGTAATAGTTACACAATCCTTAAATTTAATCGGTTTAAATTAAAACAGACTTGTATGAGCATATGCATTTATGTGTTTTAAAGCATGAATTGGGCTTATTAATGTTGGGGCCTGCGAGCCATTTGAATTTGGGCCTGCGTGCCTATTATAATTTTATGTAATAGTTAGGCCCAAGAGAAATTTCCAAGAGGAGTCCATAGTGGAGCCCAGGAACGGGAGCCCAACAATGAAGGCCCGAACATGAAGTTTTATTATTTTAAAAGGCCCTGTAATAGACTAGAGCCCAATTCATTGCTTTTATTCATTTTATTTATTTGATATGCAAATCAATGTTAAAACGAAAATGCATGTTAAGCCGATCAAACTAAAATCCCAAAAACCCGAGTTGATTTTGCTTCCATACTTGGGGGCCCGCCAGAGCGTCGAACGTCTGTGGACTTGGAGAGCCCAAGGGCCTCAAGTTTTCTTCGTGTGGCGAGTTGTCACATAATAGGTGCCCAACTTTATCACTACCATTAATGAGTGGAAAAACTGTTTGGGTATTAGATGCTCACCTTTATCACTACCACTTGTTATGGAAAAACTGTGTGGGTATCAATTGATGTGATGCCTTGAGGGATGGTTTGACTTGGGAAAATTAATCCTAGCTTGACCCGATAAGTTGACTGGGGATTAATTTTGCAAAGATAGGATGGTGTCAAACATTTGGAATGTTCATCCTATCATCGAAAAGTTGCATGGTATACAATTGGAAAGCGTTAGATTACATGGAATGTGATTTGAACGTTCCCAACCAAAAGAGCCCGATCCCTACGAAACTTGCCAAAGCAAGACTGGGGTTAACTCTTTGTAGATTTTCGGCCCACAATCTAGCACCATCACAAAATTGTTAGGGATTTCAATTTTGGCTATTGTGGAAAATATTTTAAAACTCATTCTAATATTTTGCATTTATTCCTTGTAGAAATGGCATCATCTAGCACAAATGTTATCTCAAACTTTACTCTAAGAAGTATATTGGATAAAGATAAATCGGTTGGACCAAACTTCTTAGATTGGGAAAGAAACTTGAGAATAGTTCTCAAGCAAGAAAGAAAGCTACATGTCTTAGAGACTGCTTTACTTGAACCACCACAAAATGCTTCGGCAACTGTTCAACGAGCCTGGGATAAGCTGAAAAGCGACTCCGATGATGTGACTTACTTGATGCTCGCGTCTATGACGGGCGAGCTTCAAAAGCAGTTCATGAATTCGGAAGCCTTCCAAATTTACGAGTCACTGATGGAGATGTTCCGTGAACAAGCCCGTAACGAAAGGTTCGTTACGATAAAAACTTTAATTTCGTGCAAAATGGCAAAGGGTTCGTCAGTTAGCACGCATTTGATCAAGATGAAACGGTACATTGATACCTTAGAGCGATTGAATGAACCTCTTCCTAGGGAATTGGCCATTGATATCATCTTGGCATCATTGTCTGATGAATACAATGATTTTTTGGTGAACTACAATATGCACAACATGGATAGGAGCATTCCTGAGCTCAAGACAGTTTTCATTAAAACAAGTTTCGTGGAGACCATCTTTATGCAGCAACCAGAGGGTTTCATTGTTTAGGGCCAAAAACACAAGGTTTGCAGGCTTAAGAAGTCCATTTATAGACTTAAGCAGGCATCCAGATTATAGAACATCCATTTTGACGAGGTTATTGAAAGGGTTTGCCACATAGGATCTGGGTTTGCACGTGCTCGATTTACCACGCAACAAAAATTTCTAATTAAAGCAGAACCTTAGAAAAGTGCTTTTGAAGCGTGCACCTGGTGATTCTCTTGTATGCCTCAAGACTATGACTTCACGTTGTGTGGGCAATGAACTAGAAGCCAATTGATCAGCTACTCACCACAATCCACAAGCAAGAAAAATCCAGCACCTCTGCACCTAGCACGTACTGCAAACGCAGCTGGTATAAACCAAGGCCAAAATTTTGGCCACTAGAAACCAAAAAACCAGCCGCACACTTTCTTGAAAATCCGACTTGGAGAGAGAAATGTTTTCTCTCTCTAGGATTTTCTCTCTCTAGATTCTTGAATTATGAATCTATTGAATTATTATCTTGAATAGCAAATCCTTGTCTATTTATAGAGTTACAAGAGAGACCCCAAGTTGGTTTAGGATTGGTCTTCCTAATGGGTTTAGGTAATGAATTAGTTTCCAAATCCATTTAGGTAACCAATCTGATAGGATAAACCAAATCCTACTAGATTCCTAATCTCTAGGATTTCCTAATTCCAATTGAAACTTAAGACTTAATTAATTAATTAAATAATTTCACTTTGTTAATTACTTAATTAACCCTTAGGAATTAATTAAATAATTCCACTTTGTTAATTACTGAATTAACCCTTAGGAATAATTAACCAATTAATTAATTAAAACTACCTATTCAATTAACCCATTACAAAATTAATTGTACCACTAACGGATTAAATTTGGCACTACCATCCTACACCAGAATTGCTTCTGGAAAAACATAATTAAATTATATTCATTTATCTCCCCACATCAAAGATATAGTGCTCGTTAATTATAAATTAATTTACTGATAAATTAATTAATTAACTTCTTCAATTCCGAGACTAGTACCACTCGACCTTTTTACTATACCGGACATAAGTCCACCGACCGGGTTTAGTATAATAAACATTTCGAGCACATCTCGGGAGCACCATCACCCCGGACGCACCGGTACATGGTTTCCTTTCGACAAGCAGCACACCAAGTAACTAAACATGCGCACCCAACCTACCGAGACTATTGGCCACAATTGACCTCACCCATTGGCATATCAAAGTACACTATGTCTAATCCTCATGCCCGCTCGAGTCTAGGGATTAAGAGATAGAATACAAGGATCGATTTGTCTATTAAATCAGTACAAGACAAATCATTCCTAAATGTCAAGTTCAATATGCCCCGGGCATATCTATATGATTCAATTAGTTTAGACAAACCAATTATCTGAATCACATAATAACCTAAACCGACAGTTTGTCCAAAACTGTCTCGGTTACGAACCTCATTTATATATTATGTCTTTCAACCAATGATGAGATCTACTATGTCACATCAGACACCTCATCATCTACTTACATAATATAAATGGATAATTATGCACAACAAGATATAACCAAAATATAAATCGATATATTACAGGGAAAAAGTACAACATAAGCATAGCTTATGTATTTAATTCCAACAATCTCCCACTAATACTTAAGCTGTACTTTAAGTATACATATGCATACAACTCCTATACAATCTACTGCTATTTATCTAGAAAAACTATCATGGCTCTGCTAAATATCTGATTCCCATGCCCTCCACGTGAGCCTTAAAGACTTTAGAAGTCAATGTTTCGTGAATGGATCTGCAAGGTTATCCTCTGATGCTATCTTAGCCACGACCACGTCTTCCCTCTTTACGATGTCTCATATCAGGTGGTACTTGCGCAATATATGTTTACTCGCCTTGTGGGCTCGTGGTTCCTATGAGTTTGCTACTGCACCGTTGTTATCAAAATATACCTTGATAGACTTCTGCAAACCAGGAATCACATCTAAGTCCACTAGGAAGCTCTTGAGCCATACTGCTTCTTTCGCTTGCTCTGATACGGCAACGTATTCAGCCTCCATGGTGGAGTCTGCCACGCATTTCAGCTTAACACTCCACCAAACTGTGGCTCCACCTCCTAGAGTAAACACATACCCTGAGGTAGACTTGCTCTTGTCCCTGTCGCATTGGAAATTTGAATCTGTGTAACCTCGGGGTACTAGCTCAGGCGCCTGATAGACCAGAACTTGGTCCCTCGTTCTGCGCAAATACTTGAGAATGCATTTTACTGTCTCTCAATGAGCTTTCCCGGGGTTACTCTGATATCTACTCACCATGCCAACGGCATAACAGATATCAGGCCGCGTACAGAACATGACATACATGTGACTTCCTACTGCCGAAGCATATGGAACTGTCTTCATGGCCTCTATCTCCTCAACAGTCTTAGAAGACTGTTCTTTAGATAGAAACACTCCATTCCTGAAAGGTAGCAAACCTTTCTTGGAGTTCTGCATGCTAAAACGGGCCAGAATCGAGTCTATGTATGAAGCTTGGGAGAGCGTTAATGAATATTTCCTATGATCTCGAATAATTTTAATCCCAAGGATATTTCCCGCTTTCCCTAAGTCCTTCATATCGAACTGCTTGGACAGCCATGCCTTTACGTCTGATAACACTTTCTTGTTGTTGCCAATCAATAGAATGCCATTCTACGTAAAGCACAAGAAACACCACTGAGTTTCCATCACGTCTGCGATACACACATTGCTTATCCGGACACTGAGTAAATCCGAAGGACTGGATTATCTCATCAAACTGGATGTTCCAAGATCTGGATGCCTGCTTAAGTCCATAAATAGACCTCTTAAGCCTGCAAACCTTATGCTCTTGGCATTTTTCAATGAATCCCTCTGGTTGCTGCATAAAGATGGTTTCTTCAAGACTTCCATTTAGGAAAGCTGTCTTAACATCCATATGCCAAATCTCATAATCCATATGAGCAGCTATGGCCAAGAGAATCCGGATCGAATTAAGCATGGCTACCGGGAAGAAGGTTTCCTCATAATCGATTCCCTCTTTCTGAGTATACCCCTTCGCCACCAGCCTAGCTTTAAAGGTTTTCACCTTCCCGTTAGGTCCTCTCTTACGTTTGTAAACCCACTTGCATCCAATGGGCTTAAACCCACCAGGCAGGTCGACAAGCTCCAAGACTTGATTGTGGTCCATTGACCCCATTTCGGATATCATTACCTTACGCCAATATTCTGCATCTTTATCTCGAAGCGCCTCATTGTAGTTAACCGGGACAGGTTCAGGCGTACCTGGGACTAGGTCTGAGGCCTCTCCCATGCCAATGAACCTGTCGGGCTGTCACACAACCCTCCCACTACGACGAGGCACCACCTATGTAGGCACATCATCTGTGATCTCATGTGTAGTGTGTGGTGTATCTACTTGTGCTGGTACATCAGGATTAGTAGTTTGTTGTCTAAGCTCTTCTAGTACTATATTACTCTTGGGCTTGTGGTGTAAGAAATAGTCATCTTCTAAAAATCTAGCGTTGGTACTTACCACCACCTTCTGATCTTTAGGACTATAGAATAGACCACCTTTCGTTCCCCTAGGATATCCTACAAACAACATTAATTCTGTTCTCGCATCTAACTTAACCATATCTGCCTGAAGCACATGTGCTGGGCAGCCCCAAATTCTGAGATGTCTTAGACTTAGCTTGCGCCCATTCCACAACTCTACTGGGGTTGAAGGCAGGGTTTTAGATGGTACAAGATTAAGAATATACATTGCCATTTCTAAGTCATATCCCCAGAACGAACATGGCAAATCACTATAGCTCATCATGGACCTAACCATTTCCATAAGAGTTCGATTCTTCCTTTCTGCTACACCATTCTGCTGTGGCATGCCAGGTGCAGACAACTGAGACTAAATTCCTACCTCACTGAGGTAATCTCAAAATTCATGGGATAGGTACTCCCCACCACGATCCGAACGCAGTGTCTTGATACTCTTACCATGATGCTTCTCCACATCTGCTCGAAACTCTTTGAACTTGCCAAAACATTCGGACTAGTGGCGCATTAGGTAAATGTACCCGTACCTAGAGTAGTAATTCATGAACGTCACAAAATACTCATATCCCAGTCAAGCCTGGACCGTCATAGGTCCACACAAGTCAGAATAAATCAACTCTAAAACTTCTTTAGCTCTATCACCGCTAAACATGTCTCAGTAATTAAGGCAGAATTTATCGTACTTAAAGCTTTGGATAATCCGCTTTCCAATGTCCCGTCTTATTGCACTTGAAGCACTTGTCTTCCGACTTCTTCTTTGCAATACATGGCTTATGCGCAATTTGCGCCACTTGAGCTATTCCCTTGAGCTTCTTCTTCTTCTTTCTAGCCTCAGGCTTAGAAGAAGATTCTGAAGCTTCGACTGCGACTAAAGCTCGCTTCTTCTCTTGAAGAAGACTTTTAGCCGCCACCAACTCTGCCAAGAGCTCGGATGAACTCCACAACATCTTACTTATGTTGTAGTTCAACAGAATCCGCTCATAGCTTTGAGGCAAGCTCCGGAGGACAATATCGGCTTTGGTTTCACCAACGATTTCGCCTCCCACTACCTCAACCTTGTTGATGTTACTAATCATGTCAATGACCTGATCTTTCACAGGAGCGCTCTCAGCCATAAAGAAAATGTTCAAGTTATGACTTCCATCGACATTATTAGTTCCAGTTAAATTGTTGTTTTTCAAAATAGCAGCTAAGGGTTGAATGCCATATCGATTTAAGCTGGAAAGTAAACAAAACAATGTTTTAGTTATATATGCTTAGAATTTCAAAAAACATGAAATTCTATTAATTATTGGCTTCCCTCAAAACAATAATTATAACCCACCAACATCTCATCCACCGGGTTTCTCACAAGCCACGCAGTGTGGATGTTTATGCAAACCCACATTCGTTTGAGAAGAACCAAGTTCAATAACTACACTATCTGACCAACAATTTTTTGATCAATGTAGCTAATAGTCGGTGCTTTTAGCCAAACAAGTAAGCAGCGTAACCTCGTGGGAAGAATACTGCAGATCGTACACTAAGTGTGTGCCATTACGTGACTTCTAAGTTTGTTAACTCAGGATAGTGCGCCTCAGATGGAGAGGGTGTCGCATTTCTCCTAGTTAAACTCGCTCTAGTCATCTTACTCAGAAGTTCATAGTCTAGCGATCTCGGGCTGGACTCATCCGAATGGAGGAAGGCCCTAATGCCAACGCGCAAGCCCACCCACATCGCATATGAACACGTAATGGTGGCCATGGGGATATTAAACCAACCCGCTCTCACTTAGATTTCCAAATTGAGGGGTTTTTTGGTTTTAACATGTAATTAACTAACTTAAGTTATATGCAACCATAAAACCAGTCATGCTTTAAATTCATGCATCTAAAATACAACATAAAATAAAGCATAAAAATTAAAACGATAAATACGGGAAATAAATACAAAAAATAAATTTCCCAACTATTATGGTTTTAATTGCTTCCATCCTTTGCCTTGATCTCATGTCCCGTCATGTCACTCGATGGAGAGAATCTTGAACTTCAAAAAATGAAAACTGGAGGAGAAACGGGCCAAAAACAGCCCGAACGGCCCGCAGCACGGCCCAAAATCTGCACCGCCTGTGCGTACAGCCCGCATGGTTCGTGCGCGCGTGGCCCAGCGCACTGCTGCTGAACGACTTGCTGCTTGCCGGTGGCTGCTGCTGCCGACAGTGGTTGTCGGCGCCACCTCCTGCCGCCATCTCCTCCTTCATTTTTTCCACGCTATTTGGTCTTCTTGTAATTCGTTCTGGGTTTTTACGAATTAACGATAACCCAAAAACTCACGAATTCAAGTCGCCCACCATAACGCATTCGATTACAAAAAAACAATTTTCCTACTACAAGGCATTCTAGGAAAATTAAAGAATCGAAATTACATAGAAAAAAACCTACTACAGATTTAATCTATTCCTACACAGCTTCCAACATGTGGTTATACTATTACAAACATTCATATTAAAATTAAATCCGGACATGTCCGGAGTTTAATTAAAAACCATACAAACGTAACCATAATAGTTGGGATTCTTAACCACCTGCAAATAAAACCATGTAATAAATCGAACAAGTACCAAAACCCCTTAAACCAGGCTCTGATACCCATTGAAAGGATTTGCCACATAGGATCTGGGTTTGCACGTGCTCAATTTACCACGCAACAAAAATTTCTAATTAAAGCGAAACCTTAGAAAAGTACCTTTGAAGCGTGCACCTGGTGATTCTCTTATATACCTCAAGACTATGACTTCACGTTGTGTGGACAATGAACTAGAAGCCAATTGATCAGCTACTCATCACAATCCACCTGCCAGAAAAATCCAGCACCTCCACACCTAGCACGTACTGCAAACGCACTGCCCGGAGAGAGAGAGAAAGCTACGCACAGCTAGTATAAACCAAGCCCAAAATTTTGGCCACTAGAAACCAAAAATCAGCCGCACACTTTCTTGAAAATCTGACTTGGAGAGAGAAATGTTTTCTCTCTCTAGGATTTTTTCTCTCAAGATTCTTGAATTATGAATCTATTCAATTGTTATCTTAAATAGCTAATCTCTTGTCTATTTATAGAGTTACAAGAGATACCCCAAGTTGGTTTAGGATTGGTCTTCCTAATGGGTTTAGGTGATGAATTAGTTTCCAAATCAATTAGGTAACCAATCTGATAGGATAAACCAAATCCTACTAGATTCCTAATCTCTAGGATTTCCTAATTCCAATTGAAATTTAAGACTTAATTAATTAATTAGATAATTCCACTTTGTTAATTACTTAATTAACCCTTAGGAATTAATTAAATAATTCCACTTTGTTAATTACTGAATTAACCCTTAGGAAAAATTAACCAATTAATTAATTAAATCTACCTATTCAATTAACCCATTACAAAATTAATCGTACCACTAACGGATTAATTTTGGCACTACCATCCTACACCAGAATTGCTTCCGGAACAACTTAATTAAATTATATTCAGTTATCTCCCCACATCAAAGATATAGTGCTTGTTAATTATAAATTAATTTACTGATTAATTAATTAATTAATTCTTTAATTCCAAGACTAGTACCACTCGACCTTTTTACTATACCGGACATAAGTTCACCGGCCGGGTTTAGTATAATAAACATTTAGAGCTCATCTCGGGAGCACCATCACCCCGGACGCACCGGTACATGGTTTCCTTTCGACAAGCAGTAGCACACCAAGTAACTAAACGCGCGCACCCAACCTACCTAGACTATTTGCCACAATTGACCTCACCCATTGGCAGATCAAAGTACACTATGTCTAATTCTCATGCCTGCTCGAGTCTAGGGATTAAGAGATAGAATACAAGGATCGATTTGTCTATTAATTCAGTACAAGACAAATCATTCCTAAAGGTTAAGTTCAATATGCCTCGGGCATAGCTATATGATTCAATTAGTTTAGACAAACCAATTATCTGAATCACATAATAACCTAAACTGACAGTTTGTCCAAAACTGTCTCAGTTAAGAACCTCATTTATATATTATGTCTTTCAACCAATGATGAGATCTATTGTATCACACCAGACACCTCACCATCTACTTACATAATAAAATGGACAATTTTGCACAACAAGATATAACCAAAACATAAATTGATATATTACAGAGAAAAACTACAACACAAGCATAGCTTATGTATTCAATTCCAACAGTTATCCAGTCCTATGAATTCACTCAGTGTCTAGATGCGCAGTGTATACCGTAGGCGTGATGGTGATCAAGTGGTGTTCCTTGTACTTTACGTAGATGACATCTTTCTTATTGGGAACAATAAGAAGGTGCTGTCAAACGTAAAGGCATGATTATCCAGGCAGTTTGATGTGAAGGACTTGGTAGAGGCTGGACATATCCTTGGGATTAAGATTATTCGAGATCGTAGGAGACGTTCACTGACCCTCTCTCATGCTTCATATATAGACACGATTCTATCCCGTTTTAACATGCAGAACTCCAAGAAGGGTTCGCTACCTTTCAGGCATTGAGTGAATTTATCAAATGAGTAGTGTCCCAAGACTGCTCAGAAGATAGATGCAATGAAGGCAGTACCCTATGCATCTACAGTGGGCAGTCTTATGTATGTTATGTTATGCACTTGGCCTTATGTTTGCTTTGCCGTTGGCATAATAAGCAGATATCAGAGTAACCTTGGGAAGGCTCATTGGGAGGTATTCAAATGCATTCTCAAGTACTTGCGCAGGATGATAGATCTTTATTTATCTAGCACAGGAGCTAGTTCCATTGTGTTACACAGATTCGGACTTTCAAGGTGATATGGACAAGAGTAAGTCTACCTCTGGGTTTGTGTTTACTCTAGGAGGTGGAGCCATAGTATGGCGGAGTGTCAAGCAGAAATGTGTGGTGAACTCCACAATGGAGGCTAAGTACGTTGCAGCATAAGAGGCAGCTAAAGAAGCAGTATGGATCAGGAACTTCCTGGTGGACTTAGATGTGGTCCTTGAGTTGCCGATGTCTATCATAGTCTATTGTGATAACAATGGTGCAGTTGCTAACTCAAGGGAACTACGAGTCCACAAGGCGAGTAAACATATAGAGCACAAGTACCACCTGATACGAGAAATCATAAAGAAGGGAGACGTGACTGTGGCCAAGATAGCATCAGGAGGCAACCTTACAGATCCATTAACAAAGGCAATGACCCCAAAGGTCTTTGAGAGCCACGTGGAGAGCATGGGAGTCAGATTCTTAAGAGAGCAATGTGAGTGAGCTTAAAGGTGTTTTGGAGATTTCAGTATGATAATAATGTAATAAGTATATTAGACAGTTTTTATACTTCAGAGCATATATTTGAGTATTAGTGGGAGATTGTTAGTTTTAAATACTGAAAAGCTACTGCTTGTATGAAAAACTACAGTTTGCATATCAATTTTGTTTCAGTATTAATTGTTCATTTATATCATATGCATAGATGATAAGGTGTCGGGTGTAGCACAGTAGATCTTATCATTGGTTAAATTTATGATATATAAACAGATGCTCGTAACTGAGATAATTTGAACATATTATCAGTTTAGGTTATCGTTTGATTTGGATAATTAGTTTATCTAGACTAATTAAATTATACGGATATGCCCGGGGCATATTGAGCACGGCCTATTAGGGATTGAATTAACGGCGCAATTAATCCGATTCTAGTATTCTAATCTCTTAATCCCTAGATTGGAGTGGGCATCAGAGTTAGATATCGTATGCTTTGATTTTCCAAATGGTGTGGTCAATTGAGGACTAAATCTCGGTAAGTTGGGTATGCGGTGATTGGCTTCTTTGTGTGCCGTTGCTAGTCGAAGGAATCCATGTATCGGTTCGCCGGGTTGCTAGTGCTCCCGAGATGAGCTCGAAAGGTTTATTATACTAAATCTGGACAGTGGACTCTATGTTCGGTATAATAAGAAAGTTGAGTGGTACTAATCTCGGATACCAAGAAGTTGATGAATAACTTTGTCAGTAAAATATGAATCTACGAGCACTAGATCTTTGATGTGGGGAGATAGAAAAATAATAAAATGAGCGCGAAGTAAATTCTTTTTTCAGCCGTAGTTTCATAATTGGTCCGTTAGTGGTACGACTAATTATACGTTTGACTAATCGACAAAGTGAATTAATTAATCCTAAAGGTTTAATTAATATTTAATTGACTAAGTGGGTTATACGAAATAATCCTAAGGGTTCGATTAAATTTAATTAACGAAGTGGGTTAAGAAATTAATTCGAAAGGTTCGATTGGAGTTGACTAGTCTAGGGAAGACTAAGGGGACAACGAAATTCAGACATCAAGGCCCAACTCAAAAGCCCACTAGATCTCCATTGAAACTCCTATAAATAGCTTAAGTTTGGCATTTAGAAGACATAAGAAACCTTGTAGGCAAAGTTGCCTCCTTAGAGGGAATGAAGAGCCTAGAGAGAGAATTTCATCTTCTTCGATTAATTCTTTCTCAAAGTCAGTTTCTAGCTCCTTCTTCTTCAAGAACTCAGCCCACGAATCATCCTAGGAAACCCAATTTCTCAGTCATTCGATCAGCCGCCTATCTGAGTTCTGCCGCCGCGATTTGCCATCGGAGAGAAGGATTTCCGACGCCGGTCCACATTCTTGTTGTGGGTCTTTCATTTTTGTCATGTTGATCCTTTCGTTTGTTCCTTCGGGTGTGCCAAAGTCTAGATCTACGGGTAAAAAGCTTTTTCCAACATGTTTTATTTAGGCAGTGTGGGTTTTCATATTAGGATCAGGCCTCCGGGCTGTTTCAGATTTGGGCAGATTGAGTTTTCTTGAAGTGGGTTTCTTTGGATTTCTTCATATTGTGCCTTAGCCATCCCTTGGACATTTGCCACTCAAATTGAGGATCTTTTGGAGTTATTCTCAGGACTCATTAATGGATTCGTAACTCAAGACCCGGTTTTCTTTATTTGCAAAGGACATGCTTCAAAGGTATAATATTTAAAGATTTCAGCTTTAATTTAAAGATTCATTTTTTGCGTGTCTTTTTAATAAATTGAATTAGTATAAGCCTAGATCCGTTCAGGGGAAATGATTTTAAGCTTAAGCCAAATCGAAATTCTCCGATGTTGAAATACATAGCACGAAAGTGAGATTTTCAGTTTAGCCCGGGCTAGATCTTTTTGCTTTAGTATTCTCATTAGTTAGCCCAAGAAAGGTCCTCTCTTTATAGGTTCTTTGTACTTATAATGTGACTCTCACACTTGTGATAAATTGATGCAACCAAATGAAAGATTATCTACCCGGGCCTAGCCAGAAACTCACTTTCGTGCTATGTATTCCAGAATCGGAATATCTGGCCAGGCCTAGATGCTAGCACAATCGCTATTTCAACCCTTGCTTGAAATAACATTGCGCAAGATCTTGATATGTACTTATTCGATTTATCACGTAACAAAATAAATTATAATACAAAGCGGAGTCATAGAATATACCTCTTAAAGCGTGTTAACTCAGGTGATCGCTTGCATGCCTCAAGACTTTGATTGCACATTGTGTGGGCAATGATCTAGCAACCAATTGATCATCAATCAACACAACTGGATCCCCAGAAAAATTTCGGGAACCACCACTTGCTTGCGTTGACTTCACGCGCCGCCTGAGAGAGACACACAGGCGACCAATTCCTCACGCACCACCGAGTTTTAGAGCAAAAACCGGCCTGCCAAACTGGAGAAAAAAATGGCAACTTTGAGCTCAAGAAATCCAACTTTAGGGAGATAAATTATTTCTCTCTCTAGGATTTTCCGTATCTAAGTTTTCTTTTCTTGAAAACTAAAAATTGTGTATCTTGAATAGCTAATCCTTTTTCTATAGATAGAGTTACAAGAGAGACCCCAAGTTGGTTTAGGATTGGTCTTCCTAATGGATTTAGGTAATTAATTAGTTTCCAAATCCAATCAGGTAACCAATCTAATAGGATAAACCAAATCCAATTAGATTTCCTAATTCTAATTGAAACTTTAGACTTAATTAATTAATTAATTCCACTTTATTAATTACTTAATTAACCTTTTGGAATAATTAATCAATTAATTAATTATACCTATTCAATTAACCCATTACAAAATTAATCGTACCACTAACGGATTAATTTTGGCACTACCATCCTACACTAGAATTGTTGGAGTAGAATACATAAGCTATGCTTGTATTGTACAGTTTCCCAATTTAATATATCGATTTGTGTTTCAGTCATATCTTGTTGTGCATGTTTACGTTCATTTATATTATGTAAGTAGATGATGAGGTGTCTGGTGTGACACAGTAGATCTCATCATTGGTTGAAAGACATAATATATAAATGAGGTTCGTAACCGAGACAGCTTTGGACAAACTGTCGGTCTAGGTTATTATGTGATTCAGATAATTAGTTTGTCTAAACTAATTGAATCATATAGATATGCCCGGGGCATATTGAACTTGACTCTTAGGAATGATTTGTCTTGTACTGATTTAATAGACAAAACGATCCTTGTATTCTATCTCTAAATCCCTAGACTCGAGCGAGCATGAGGATTAGACATAGTGTACTTTGATCTACTAAAGGGTGAGGTCAATTGTGGCCAATAATCTCGGTAGGTTGGGTGCGCGTGTTTAGTTACTTGGTGTGCTGCTGCTTGTCGAAAGGAAACCATGTACCGGTGAGTCCGGGGTGATGGTGCTCCCGAGATGAGCTCGAAATGTTTATTATACTAAACCCGGCCGGTGGACTTATGTCCGATATAGTAAGAAGGTCGAGTGGTACTAGTCTCGGGATTAAAGAAGTTGATGAATTAATTTATCAGTAAATTAATGAATTAACGAGCACTATATCTTTGATGTGGGGAGATTATGAATATAATTTAATTAAGTTGTTCCGGAAGCAATTCTGGTGTAGGTTGGTAGTGCCATAATTAATCTGTTAGTGGTACGATTAATTATGTACTGGGTTATTGACAAAGGTATATTTAATTAATTTAGAAATTAATTAATCCTTGTGTCAGTTGGTTGTGAATCATCCCAGGAACTGGTTTGGGATAAGTGAATCCCTGTTTCAGTTGGGAGTGATTCATCCCAGGAACTGGTTTGGGATAAGTGAATCCCTGTGTCAGTTGGGAGTGATTCATCCCAGGAACTGGATTGGGATAAGTGAATCCCTGTGACAGTTGGGAGTGTATCAGTCCAGGAACAGGATTGAAGGAAACAGAATCTGTATCAGTCCAGAAACAGGATTGAAGGAAAACAGAAACCCAGTAGGAAGACCAATCCTATTCCAACTTGGAGTCTCTCTTGTAACTCTATAAATAGACAAGGGATCAGCCATTCAGAATACACAATTCAACAATTAATCCACAGGATTTCTAGAGAGAGAAAATTCTAGAGAGAGAAAACGTTTCTCTCACCAGGTCGAATTTTCAAGAAGTTTTGGCGGCTGGTTTTTCTTCCTAGTGGCTGAATTTTTTAAGCCCTTGGTGTATACTAGCTGCAAGTAACTTTCTCTCTTTCTCCGGGCAGTGCGTTTGCAGTACGTGCTAGGTGCGAAGGTGCTAGATTTTTCTGGCAGGTGGAGTTGTGGTGATCAATTAACTTCTAGTTCGTTGCCCACACAACGTGAAGTTATAGTCTTGAGGCATACAAGAGAATCACCAGGTGCACGCTTCAAAGGTACTTTTCTAAGATTCCGCTTTAATAGAAATTTTTGTTGCGTGGTAAATCGAGCAAGTGCAAACCCAGATCCTACCTAAATCTTTCAAGAATTACTTCCGGAAAAACTTAATTAATTTTTTCTTAATCTCCCCACTTCAAAGGTATAGTGCTCGTTAATTTATTAATTTATTGATAAATTAATTAATCAACTTCTTTAATTCTGAGACCAGTACCACTCGAACTTTTTACTATACCGGACATAAGTACACCAACTGAGTTTAGTATAATAAACATAACAAGTCATCTCGGGAGCACCATCACCCCGGACGCACCGGTACATGGTTTCCTTTTGACAAGCAGCAGCACACCAAGTAACTAAACACCCGCACCCAACCCACCGAGACTATTGGCCACAATTGACCTCACCCATTGGCAGATCAAAGTACACTATATCTAATCCTCATACCCGCTCAAGTCTAGAGATTAAGAGATAGAATACTAAGAACGATTTGTCTATTAAATTAGTGCAAGACGAATCATTCAAATTGGTCAAGTTCAATACGCCCCGGGCATATCTATATGATTCAATTAGTTAGACAAACCAATTATCCGAATCACATAATAACTTAAACCGACAGTTTGTCCAAAACTGTCTCGATTACAAACCTCATTTATATATTATGTTTTTTAACCAATGATGAGATCTACTGTGTCACACAAGACACGTCATCATCTAACTACATAATATAAATGGACAAATAATGCACAACAAAAAAATAACCAAAACATTAATCGATATATTAACTGGGAAAAAGTACAATACAAGCATAGCTTATGTATTCAACTCCAACACCATAGGCTTGAGACAGAATCACACCCCACACTACTCTTGGACATGAGGTATTGATCAATAGGTCTTTGTCTCAGGGTGATGGTTAAAGTCAGATGAAAGTCAAGGCTTGGAATACTGGAGCTAAAGTCCTTAGCACTTAATCTAATTCCAGTTCATATACATTTACCAAATTTGGACCTTACTATTTACTGAGGGTACAGGGCTGAGTCTTCCTTCACTTTCTTAGAAGGCAGCTTGATTAATTTTTTTTTTTTAATTCAAACACTGAAGGTTCAAGGTTTGAAGAAACCTCCCTTCTTAATTAATTACATTAGTGAACTACTTACTGCCTTTAATTTCTAACGGTTCAATCCCTACTTATTTAGACTACTCAAATCAGATTTAAGCACCTTCGAGGGAGAAATTTTAATATAAGAAATCATATACAACATTAAGGAAAAGTAAGTCTACTATTAGGTTCAGCAAGAATGAAGCTTAGGCTCAACTGGTTAACCCTAAAGGTCATATATATTTGGTTAGCCAAAACAAGAGAAAGGGTACTAATGCCTATGTCATTTCAACAACTCATGCACAGATTCAGCAAACAACATGTATAATATCTTAAATTCTGGATTCTCAATCCAACACAAGTTAAACGCACAATCAAATAAGAAAGCAAGTCCAACAATACTTACCACAGGCTCAAATGCTCACTCATAGAAATTATGCTCAACACTTAAAACTAACAAGTACTCCATCAATTGTTTCACAAATAGCTTCAGTTCATCCAACAAGATCCACGATATAAGTTGCATAGTACTTGCTAAAATATAGATGTTTAGAATTTGGAGAATGATTTATACAAAACACTACTGGAGTCTTCAGAATTTGAAGCATAGGATTGACTGAGAAAATTTCAAAATCAGTGGTTCAGAAAGACTTACATGGGATCCTGAAGAATAGTTATCAGCTCTATATATTCCATTATCTGTTTCATGCTTTATCCCCCATGTAGATAAGTCCATACTCTAGCTAACTACTGAAAGCTTATGCTAGACCTAACCTACCCTGATTACTATATATCAATTATAAAAGGGTTCATGAGAATAGTTTAAAAGTAAAGTTAAAGTTCTCTGGCTAACAATTTTCTCCTCTTTCAACTTCTGATCAAAGCGTAATACTTTTAAACAGTTCTTTCACCTTCACTAAAAGATCATTACATGCTTTAAATCACTTCTATCACAATTTTATGCATTTTAATGCAAAAGTAAAATGAAAAATAAATAAAGACTATCACAAAAAAAATAAAAATTCAAGGGTTGCCAACCAGTAGCGCTCCTATTAAGTCTCGAGCCTGGCCAAAAGGATACTCTATAAAACAATCACGATCCTTCAAAAGCCATATGATTTTCTCTGTCATTTGGAAACAAATCTGTAGATGCCGGGGCCACATTGCTCAATTTTCTCCAAGTGCTAGCGGCCTCCCTCATAATATTACTATTTTTATTTCTTTTATCATTTTCCTTATCCTTTATTTTCTGATCTAAAACAAAAACTGCCCCATCATTGCTACCTATACTTTCCTCAGTCAGTAGCTTCTGACTTCCCTCTTGAATACATGTTTCTGTTTGCCCTAATTTTTCCTTCACTGGTTCTGACTTTTGATTCTGAAGACTCCTTTCAACCCTCATTACATTCTTGTAGGGGCTCTTCTTAGACTCTTCTATTTTGAAAATATACTTTCAGCCACAAATAGCAAATGTGATCATTTTATCTTGATCTTCAGGGTAGCATCTCCAGTAGCTAAAAATGGCCTTCCTAGAATTATAGGGACTTCTGAGTCTTCCTCCATATCAATCACCACAAAGTCTGCAGGGATAACAACTTGATTGATTCTTACCATCACATTCTCAATTATCCCTTCAGGTTTGACCTTGGAACGATCAGTCATAAGTAAAGTGATTTTAGTGGGCTTCAAGTCAAACATGATTCTACAAGATTCTGTTGTCTTCTTTGGTATCAAATTCACCCTTGCTCCAGGTTCACACAATGCCTGTTCAAAACTCCTACTTCGTACCTTACATGGAATGGTGCACATTCCTAGGTCTTCTACATTCACCGGGATGTCCAATGGTTGAAGGTTATCCACTCTCACTAATTTTTCCATGTTCTTCAAAGTAAATTTACTTTTCTTAGCCAGCAACTCTCTCAAGTACCTGTGATACTTAGGAGCATGGACTATCAGATCTGCCAGAGATACATGCATATTAGTCTCATTCTTCAGTTCCACAAACCGTTGCCGATGTTTTTGGTCATCTCTTTTGAGAGGCTATCTAGTTGCGAAAGGCGGTTCTAGACATGCTTCCACTTTTTTAATTGCTTATCTCCCCTCTTCCTTCTGGCTTCTCCAAGCTTCTCCAAGCTCTTTGGTGATATTACTCCTTCCTCTTTTAGGATTTTTGGCAATGCTATATCTCTCAGGACACCTTTCCCTTTGTTATCTTTAGTCAGCACTTTCCCATTTCGCAAAGTTACAGCTAAACAGTGCTCAGTGTTGGTAGGATTAGATTCTGTGTTGCTTGGCAAGTTTCTTTTTTCTCTATTTGACTGACCCTTAAGGAATGCTCCCAACTACATTTGCATATCCTTCATGATGTTTTTCATTTCCTCAACATTTCTTTTTATACCCTCAAAATCTTGCTTCATACTCTCAATATTAGATTTTTCTCCCACTCTTGCGTTCTCTCATCTGCTGCCATATCACTGTTTCGCAGCTAGCCTGTACCTACTGTTCTATGCATTACCCTCATAGTTTCCCCTATTGTAAGCACCTTCTCCTGCATTTGGTCAGCACCCTGATGAGATTCCCATACCAAGTTGACCATTGGCGTAACTCATATTTGATAAATGGTGAGGACAATCAATAGTCATATGCTGCCCTTAGCAGATCCCACAAAAACTCACAGCAACTCCAGTTACCTCAATCACTATATCCCTTGGTTCTTAAATGACCACTTCAACTGTAGTATTTGGTGTTGGTGTATGTGCCCTAATGAGGGCTATTTATGTAAATAAACTTTGAGGGTTATTTATGTAAATAAGACATTTGTCGTTTGATTGATTATTTATCTGATGAGTTAATTTCATGAAATTATATTCTTGTGCATATTAAATTTCATGAAATCGATCCGACAAAAGAAACACTCCATGGACTGTTAGATCATGAGTGATTCTTTTGAGTAGTACTCGTACGATGATCCTTAGACCAGAAATCACTGCATAGTCTTAGGTGAATTAGAGTGTGCTTTGACATATGCCTAACGGGACCGTCACAGGTTGCCAAGTACGGGTATGATTGGGTACACCATAAGTCACGCTAAGGTATGTAGGTGAAGTGATGGGACTACAAGTCTCTCTTAAATGAGAGATGATATCTTGGCCGCTTGATAGTGAACTGAGAAGTGCATGGCCGTGCCCAAGAAATGATAAGGGTTATCATTTGCTTGATTAAGTTCAGTGTCACTAAGAGATCAAGTAAAACGTTTAGCTATATAAGGATGATTGGTTCCATGCCTTATGCTAAACTGGATATCAGTGTAGAGGACATTACGTAGTATACTCGAAAGGTTGTGTTGAATCACCATTCGACCCTCCGTTCTGAATTGTGTAGTCATTATGTCTTGCTAGAGACCACTAATGATTTATGGATTAATTAATGAGATTAATTTATTCATTATCAATTTGGAATGGGCCTACAGGATCGCACATAAGAGAGTTGATGATTCAGAATTAAATTGCCTGTAATAAGTAGAAGAGTTATGCTTAAATAGATAATATTTAATTAAATGGTTTAATTAAATATTATTGAAGAGTTTTAATGGTATTAATTAAAAGTTAATTAATTACCTGGGAAGAATTGAGTTGAGCTGATAAATCAAGGGACCAAATTGTGAATTAAGGTTCTTGACCCATCAGCCTGATCCATGGATCAATGGGTTGATCCATGGTGTTGGTTAAACCCAACTCAGTAAATAATTTATTAATTATTATTTATTATTATTAAAACAGATACTTCTCAAATCAGAGAAGTATCTGGGAGTCTGTTAAATGAATTTTAACAAAATTCAGTTTAAAGACGTTTTAAAGATTTTGAAAAAAAACACTCTGACTCCAAGGAAAAAAAAAACAGACGCTCTTCCAAAAGTCTTCCCCAGAGAAAATTGTTTTCTCTTGACAGGCACTTTTGGGCTAGCACCGATTCTGAGAGACTCCAGTGCAAGATCGTAGAGACAATTCACGTGAATTGTTGGTGAACGCCATGTTCTCAGAGGAGCCAGGCGACTGCACAACCGATTACGCATCCAGGGTAAGACCCGAATCCTTAGTGTTTAGGAATTCCGCCGTTTAATTTTGAATTAAATGCCTAAACACACACCTTCAGTGGTATCAAAGCAATAGGTTAATTTTGTTTTAATTAAAAATGTTTTAATTGAAACAAAAGATTTTAGAAATGGTATAAGTTTTTCTTTCTTGAACAAAAACATTTGAAAAGAAAAGAAAACATAAGATTCTGTCGCCGGTTTTCTGGGAATGGTCGCCGGAAAGGTGTTCCGGCCGGCCGAAAAATCGCAAACGGAAAGAAAAATTGGTTTTGGCCTGAATTTTTCCAGTGCCTTTTGTTCTTTTATTAATGGGGAACGATTTTGTATTGTTTGGGTTTTCAAAACATGTTTCTGGTTTGGTATTACCGGTACTGATTATCGAAACAAACACTGCTGGGGTTTGAAAGTTTTGGGTTCAATTTGATTCGCCAGAACTTGGGTTTCATTTTGGTGTATATTTCATTGTCGGAAATCGAATTTTGGAAAATCTGGATGCTTGCATTTTAAATTTTTGCTCTGGGTTTCGGAAACTTCCGCCGATTTCTGTTTTCGGAAAGCTTGCTTTGGATTAAACTAGTTGCTGGGCTGCTGTGTTTTTTCCCGTTTTGATTTGCAGGTGATTGGGTCGTCCGTTTTGCCGGAATCCATGTTGGCGAGCTGCTTCGTTTTCATCGAAGCGGTCGCTGGGTTCGCGGCTGGTCAATCTCCATCGGGGCCGAAAATGTTCTGGTCGCCGAACAATTGCAGCAACGGAGAGACGACGATCGGTCGAAACCGAGCCGGATGAGATGAACGGCGAGTGTCGTCGGGATTCGAGGAAGCCGGCTGAAACCCGATGGCATGTTTGCCGGAGAAGAAAAGAGGCGGCGGGAGGCTAGTGCCCTAATTGGGTGAAATGACCAAATTGCCCCCGCCGCACTCCATAATCTCGGAAATGCCAGCCTTTTAAAATTGTTTTAAAAATTTGCAAAACAACCCCAGAAGTTTTAAACCTTAAAACCCTAGCCCGAGAGGTTTTGTAAATTACAGATTGGCCTCAAAATTTTCAGAAAAACCTTAATTTTCTGAATTTTAAAATTTGATAATATTTTAATTTATAATTTAGGATAAATTAAAAGATATTATCAGATTTTGAAATCACGATAAGATAAGATTAGATTTAGATTTAATTCTTATCCTATAGAATTTTAAAATTTAGAATTTTGAATAATTATCTTAATGAGATTAGGGTAATTAGAAATATTTAAATTTTAAAATTAGAAAAAAAAATTATCTTAATAAAATTAGATAATTAAATGAATAAATAAATAATTAATTAATTAATAAGATTAGTTAATTAATTATTATGTTTTATTTATTTATTCATTTTCTGAAATAATGTGTTATTTATTTAAAATGTTTAAATAATTGCACGCATTATTGGTATGACCATGCATCATTCGATTAAAATGAATGAATATGAAATTGATTAAAATTGATCATGACACGATCAATTTTAATAGTGTAAGAGTTACACAATCCCTAATTAAATGATTCGACTTGATAAAATTAGCTTGTACGAAGCATATGCATTTATGTGTTTTTCGATGCGTTGAATTGGGCTTAAAATTTATTATTTAAATTTTGGACCTGCGAGCCATTTTAAAATTGGGCCTGCGTGCCCATTAAATAATTATGTAATAGTTAGGCCCAAAAGGAGGTTCCGAAGGAGTCCATGGTGGAGCCCAGGAACGGAAGCCCAAAATGGAGGCCTAAAAGGAAGTTTTTTTTTTAAAGGCCCTGTAATAGATTAGAGACCAATTCATCGCATTTCCAGAAATTTTATGTTTTGTGAATGAATGAAAACGACAATGCATGTTAAGCCGATCAAACTTAAATCCCAAAAACCCAAGATTTTGCTTCCATACTTGAGGGCCCGCTTGAGCGTTGAACGTCTGGTGGACTTGGAGAGCCCAAGGGCCTCAGGTTTTCTTCGTGCGGCGGGTTGTTGCATAATAGTGCCCAACTTTATCACTACCATTAATGAGTGGAAAAACTGTTTGGGTATTAGATGCTCAACTTTATCACTACCACTTGTTATGGAAAAACTGTGTGGGTGTCTATTGATGTGATGCCTTGAGGGATTGTTTAACTTGGGAAAATTAATCCTAGCTTGACCCGATAAGTTGACTAGGGATTAATTTTGCAAAGATAGAATGGTGTCAAACATTTGGAATGTTCATCCTATCACCGAAAAGTTGCATAGTGATGCAATTGGAAATCGTTGAATTACATAGGGATGTGATTTGAACGTTGCCTACCAAAAGAGCCCAATCCCTACGATACTTGCCAAAGCAAGACTGGGGTTGACTCTTTGTGGATTTTCGGCCCACAATCTAGCACCAACACAAAATTGTTTGGGATTTCAATTTTGGCTATTGTGGAAAATATTTTAAAACTCATTCTAATGTTTTGCATCTTTCTTTTGTAGAAATGGCATCTACTAGCACTAATACATCTAATCTCACTCTAAGAAGCATTTTGGACAAAGAAAAACTTGTTGGTCCAAACTTTTTAGATTGGGAAAGAAACTTGAGAATTGTTCTCAAATAAGAAAGGAAGCTAAATATCTTAGACGCTGCTTTACCTGAACCACCTGTAAATGCTACGGCTGCTGTTCAATGAGCATGGGAAAAGCTGAAAAGCGATTCCGATGACGTGACATGTCTGATGCTCGCGACTATGTCAGGCGAGCTTCAGAAACAATTCATGAATTCGGAACCGTTCCAAATTTATGTGTCACTAACGGAAATGTTCCGTGAAAAAGCCCGTAGCGAAAGGTTCGTTACGATAATAGCATTGATCTCGTGCAAGATGGCAAAGGGTTCGTCAGTAAGCACGCATTTGATCAAGATGAAGGGGTATATTGATACCCTAGAGAGATTAAATGCACCTTTTTCTAGAGAGTTAGCCATTGACATCATCTTGGCTTCACTGCCTGATGATTACAATGATTTTGTGGTAAACTACAACATGCATAACATGCAGAGGACGATTCCTGAGCTCCATGGAATGCTTAAAAATACTGAGCAAACCCTTCGGAAGGCAACGCCAGTACTTGTTGTAGAAAAAGGTAAGGGCACCAAGAGAAAGTTTAAAGGCAAGGCAAAAGTTGCTGAAAACAAGAAGCCTCGCAGTAAGACTGCTTCTAAGGCTCAGCCTCAAACTCCTCCTGCTAAGAAAAATGCTCAGAAGGACGTTGTATGTTTCTATTGCAATCAAAAGGGGCATTGGAGAAGAAACTGCAAGTTGTTTCTTGAAGAGAAGAAACAGAATCCTTCGGCTTCAGGTATCTTTGTTATTGAAATTAATCTTTCTATGTCCACCTCATGGGTATTAGATACCGGATGTGGGGCTCACATTTGTACTAATGTGCAGGGACTGAGCAATAGAAGGATGACAAAGAAAGGCGAAGTAGATCTCCGAGTGGGCAACGGGGCAAGAGTTGCAGCCGTTGAAGTTGGAGATTACATTTTGTCTTTGCCTTCCGGTTTAAACATTGTTTTAGAGAATTGTTATTTTGTACCTACTATGAGTAGGAATATTATTTCAATTTCTTGTTTGGATATCAAAGGATTTCGTTTTATTATTGGTAATAAATCGTTGTCTTTATATCAAAAAGATGTTTTATATGGAGTTGCAAATTTGTGCAATGGCCTATATATCTTGGATTTGACCCAAGAGAAACCGGTATATAACATTGAAAAGAAAGCCAAATTAATTCAATCTGATTTATGTCCAACATATCTGTGGCACTGTCGTCTAGGCCATGCAAATGAGAAGCGAGTTCAAAGATTTCATAAGGATGGAGTGCTTGGTTCATTTGATTTCGAATCATATGACACATGTGAACCCTGTTTTCAAGGCAAAATGACGAAGAGTCCTTTCAGCAAGAAAGGCGAGAGGACTAGTGAGCTATTGGCACTAATACATACAGATGTATGTGGACCGATGAGTACACAAGCCAGAGGTGGATTTGAATACTTCGTGACTTTTACCGATGACTATAGTAGATATGGTTATGTCTACGTAATGAGGTATAAAAGTGAAACTTTTGAAAAGTTCAAAGAGTTTAAAAACGAAGTAGAAAATCAGTTAAATAGAAGGATTAAGGCTATTCGCTCCGATCGGGGAGGTGAATACCTTAATGATGAGTTCGATGGCTATCTAAAACAGTGTAGAATTGTTTCACAACTGACTCCACCAGGAACACTTCAATGGAATGGTGTATCCGAGAGGAGGAATCGGACCTTATTAGATATGGTTCGATCCATGATGGGCCAAGCGACTCTCCCTATGTCCTTTTGGGGTTATGCCCTCCTTTCAGCTGCCTACTTACTAAATCATATTCCATCTAAGGCAGTAGATAAGACTCCATATGAGATGTGGACGGGTCAAAAACCCTATATGTCATATCTACGAGTTTGGGGTTGTCAAGCTCATGTAAAGCGTTTACAAAGTAGTAAGCTTGAACCTAAAACTCACAAAAGCCTGTTTGTGGGATATCCTAAGGAAACTAAAGGATATCAATTCTACAATCCAACTGAGAACAAAGTGTTTGTTGCTCGAGGAGTCACTTTCTTAGAGAAAGATTTTCTCTACAACAAAAGATAGTGGGAGTAGAATAGATCTCGGAGAAGTTTCAGAACCGCAAGAGAATGTAGAACGATCTACAGAAACTGAGATGGAAGTTGACATGAGAACTCATGAAGATGGGCAGCCTGAGTCAACAACACAAGAACCTAGAAGGTCTAGTAGATCTCGTCATGAACTCGAGAGATACGGATTTCTCGTGACTGACGATCAAGATTTGATCTTGGTAGACTCTAATGAGCCCGTGAACTACAAACAGGTTTTAGAAAGTCCAGATTCAGATAAATGGCTACAAGCAATGGAATCTGAAATGCAATCCATGAGGGACAATAAAGTTTGGACTTTGATTGATCCTCCTGTTTAGGCAAAGGTTGTCGATTGCAAGTGGATTTTCAAGTTAAAACCTGGCGGGATCTTCAAGGCACGACTAGTGGCTAAAGGTTTCAGACAGACTCATGGTATAGACTATGATAAAACCTTCTCCCCTGTCGTGATGCTCAAGTCCATTCGGACTATGCTCGCCATAGCTGCATATTATGACTATGAGATATGGCAGATGGATGTTAAGACGGCTTTCCTGAATGGAAACCTACTCGAGGATGTTTATATGAAACAACCCGAGGGATACATCGATCAAGAGCATCCAAATCGTGTATGCAAGCTTCAGAGGTCCATCTACGGACTAAAGCAAGCATCTCGGAGTTGGAATCTTTGTTTTGACGAGGCAGTAAAAGGTTACGGCTTCATAAAGAATGAAGATGAGCCTTGTGTTTACAAGAAGGTTAGTAGGAGCAAGATAGTTTTCCTTGTCCTATATGTGGACAACATCCTACTCATAGGAAATGACATTCCCATGTTGAAAGATATCAAACAATGGTTGGGGAGTGTATTTTCTATGAAAGACTTAGGAGAAGCTGAAATGATACTGGGTATCAAAATCTATAGAGATAGATCAAAGAGGCTTCTAGGACTAAGTCAAGAAGGGTACATAGACAAAATATTGAAGAGGTTCAATATGTCTAACTCTAAGAATGGTATGGTACCATTCAGACATGGCCTTCTCTTGAAGAAGAACCGAGGTCCTTCAACAAGAGAGGAGAGGGATACAATGAGTAGAGTTCCATATGCTTCGGCAATAGGATCTATCATGTATAATATGTTGTGTACCCGCCCGAATGTCACACATGCACTGAGCATGACTAGCAGATACCAACAAGATCCTGGAATGGATCATTGGACTGCAGTCAAAGCAATCCTGAAGTACTTGCGAAGGACTAAAGGATTGATGCTAGTGTGTGGATGACAAGAACAGCTCATCGTACAAGGTTACGCTGATACTGCTTTCCAAACAGATCAAGATGACATGAAGTCATAATCAGGCTCCGTGTTTAGTCTGAATGGCGGTGCAATAAGTTGGAAAAGCTCAAAGCAAGATACAACAACCGATTCTACAACAGAGTCTGAGTACATTGCTGCATCAGATGCTGCAAAAGAAGCTGTTTGGTTGAGAAAGTTCGTGTCAGACGTCGAAGTGATACCGAGTATCCAAGATCCGATAGAACTTTTCTGTGATAATAACGGGGCCATCGCACAAGCAAAGGAGCCTCGGTCACACCAGAAAACCAAACACATACTCAGAAGGTTTCACCTCATCCGAGAGATCATTGATCGAGGAGATGTGAAAGTGTGCAAAATAGGGTCAGACGACAATGTAGCAGATCCTCTCACAAAAGCTCTACCGCAGTCAAAGTTTGATAGACATGTAATAGAGCTTGGTCTTAAACAGTTTAGGACATAGCCCTTCAACGGACAAGTGGGAGATTGTTGGTGTATGTGCCCTAATGAGGGCTATTTATGTAAATAAACTTTGAGGGTTATTTATGTAAATAAGACATTTATCGTTTGATTGATTATTTATCTGATGAGTTAATTTCATGAAATTATATTCTTGTGCAAATTGAATTTCATGAAATCGATCCGCCAAAAGAAACACTCCATGGACTGTTAGATCATGAGTGATTCTTTTGAGTAGTACTCGTACGAGGATCCTTATACCAGAAATCACTGCATAGTCTTAGGTGAATTAGAGTGTGCTTTGACATATGCCTAACGGGACCGTAACAGGTTGCCAAGTGCGGGTATGATTGGGTACACCATAAGTCACGCTAAAGTATGTAGGTGAAGTGATGGGACTACAAGTCTCTCTTAAATGAGAGATGATATCTTGGCCGCTTGATAGTGAACTGAGAAGTGCATGGCCGTGCCCAAGAAATGATAAGGGTTATCATTTGCTTGATTAAGTTCAGTGTCACTAAGAGATCAAGTAAAACGTTTAGCTATATAAGGATGATTGGTTCCATGCCTTATGCTAAACTGGATATCAGTGTAGAGGACATTACGTAGTATACTCGAAAGGTTGTGTTGAATCACCATTCGACCCTCCGTTCTGAATTGTGTAGTCATTATGTCTTGCTAGAGACCACTAATGATTTATGGATTAATTAATGAGATTAATTTATTCATTGTCAATTTGGAATGGGCCTACAGGATCGCACATAAGAGAGTTGATGATTCAGAATTAAATTGCCTGTAATAAGTATAAGAGTTATGCTTAAATAGATAATATTTAATTAAATGGTTTAATTAAATATTATTGAAGAGTTTTAATGGTATTAATTAAAAGTTAATTAATTACCTGAGAAGAATTGAGTTGAGCTGATAAATCAAGGGACCTAATTGTGAATTAAGGTTCTTGACCCATCAGCCTGATCCATGGATCAATGGGTTGATCCATGGTGTTGGTTAAACCCAACTCAGTAAATAATTTATTAATTATTATTTATTATTATTAAAACAGATACTTCTCAAATCAGAGAAGTATCTGGGAGTCTGTTAAATGAATTTTAACAAAATTCAGTTTAAAGACGTTTTAAAGATTTTGAAAAAAAACACTCTGACTCCAAGGAAAAAAAAACAGACGCTTTTCCAAAACTCTTCCCCAGAGAAAATTGTTTTCTCTTGACAGGCACTTTTGGGCTAGCACTGATTCTGAGAGACTCCAGTGCAAGATCGTAGAGACAATTCACGTGAATTGTTGGTGAACGCCATCTTCTCAGAGGAGCCAGGCGACTGCACAACCGATTACGCATCGAGGGTAAGACCCGAATCCTTAGTGTTTAGGAATTCCGCCGTTTAATTTTGAATTAAATGCCTAAACACACACCTTCAGTTGGTCGCTCTACCTGAGTGTGCAATTTCTCAACCATGGCTCGCAGTTCTGCAATTTGAGCTTTTTCTCCGGAAGAGCTAGCCTTTATTAAAGGCTATGCTGTGTATCTGTCATTAGACCAGTTTGAATAAGTCTGTGTCATACTGTCATAAAGATCTCTGAGCTTCCCATTGTCTTGCTGTTCAGACTTCTAACAGCACTAGCATCAACTAAACTCCTGGATGCCAGAGTTAGTCCCCTATAAAAGCATAATAGTTCTGTGCCTCTCTCGAAACCATAACTTGGACATCTCCTAACCAGATTCTGAAATCTTTCCCATGCTGCCGCAAAAGATTCATCCTCATGTTGCCTGAATTCTTGAATTTCACTTTTATTCTATCAATTTTGTGGGGTGGGTAATACCTTGCAAAGAACTTATTCTTCAGATCCTCAAAAGTCCTGATCGACTCAATTTGTAAAGAGTTTAGCCATCCACTATCACTATCCCTTATGGAAAACGGAAACAACAACATTCTCAATTGATCTTGGGTGAGATTTGCTATTTTAGTGGTGTTGCAAATATCCAGAAATGCTTTCAAATGAGTGTTTGCATCCTTATGATCATTTCCATAAAAGTTGGACCCATTTAACACCAAGTTAATGAGTGGTGGTGGCACAACATATTCTACGTTACCAGCTTCGGCTCCCCTGTTAGCCTCATGAAATGTAGGTTCAAAAAATGACCCAAAAGTGAGTTTGGGCTCTTCGACCATTTCCTCCGTGACCACTTCTGTTATCTCTTCAGTAACCACTTCGCCTATTACAACTTCTTTAGACTTGGAAGTTTCTACTTGTGTCTCACTTGCACTGGTCTTGCCTGACTATACTATCATTCCTTTCTTTGACCTCGTATGAGGGTCAATTTCTCTATGTGTTAGTTCGCTTTGTAGGTTAGATAGGATTTTGCGCTAAGAGCCAGACTCATTCACCTTTAGACAAGTTCATGTATGTGTTTGAAGGGGACAAATAGGTTGAAATATAGCAGGGAATTCCAATCCAAGTACCATGCTGCTCCAGCCAAAGCAAGAAAAGCTACAAGAATCATGCCCCAGCCCCCATTAATTTTGAACTATCTCCCAAACTAAGATTATGGAGCTCTTGGCATTGTTTTTTTTTTTTTTTTGTCTCTTTTCAGCGAGTTTTGACCATTTTTTTCGAAATTTCTTTGTTTATACCGAACCGCTTGCAGAATCAAACCTTGTTCCACAAGATCTTATATCAGCTGTACATCCTGCTTGCATTTGTGCCGGAGACGTCGCCAGTGCAATGGCCTTTGGCTTATTTAGTTCCAAAATGATGAATGGGATTGTGGCAGGTCACTCACCGCCAATGCAGAAGGATGCCACCGAAGGAATTAGTCTCCACTAGTGTCATTTGAAGAAAAAACAATAAATAGGTTACTGTGGCCCAATGGCTAAAGCTCTACCAGCTTCTTGTAGACTAAACTATCTTCTCTTTAGGCTCCAACTTGTTTTTGGGTTGGATTGTCTAATTTATTTTCGCTATTAGTGGCAAAGAAGTTCTTGGTAATTAGCAAGGTGGAAGCTCTCGTAGAAGTTTTACCCCTTGCATTACAGAGTTTGTTATAAACTAACTAAATGACTAGATACTCCCGGCTAAGCAATCGGATGTTGTGCTGGTTGATATAGCGTATTCGGCTTGAGACTGCACGATGCTCTATGCGTTGTTTGAAGGAAGTCCGTTCCCTAAATGAAAGACTTTTTAGTAAGTACTCCTTAGACGGAGGTTCGCTTCCTAACCTCTTGCCCTGCTCATCACTCTTCTTCTTCTCTTTGTTCCTTTCCCCGCTTCGCAAGGAGTGGACTGTCTCTCCGGGTAGAAGTAAGTGAACTACTCTTTCCCTCTTCCATGCCAGTGGAGTGATAAGTTTAGCCTGTCTGGGTAAAGTCCCATAAGCAAGGTCAATCATGTTCTATTTTTTATATTGCTAGGATGTCGATGGCAAAGAAATTCCAATCAACGGGATGCAAGGAAGGAAGCACGCGGAGCGAGTCAATAGGGAAAGTAGGACTAGTTTCTACCACTGTCCTTGTTGAAATACAATCTATCTGAATTCCAGGTTGAATTCTTCCAGTTTAATATTTCATTTTTAGGGACAACCCTAACAACCAGCACAATGTCAATAAAAGAATTAGATACACCAGATCTACCGTGCTCCCCGGCAACGGCGCCAAAAAGTGTTGTGCTGAAAAACAACACTAATAAAAACCTTCTTTTTGCACACTTAAGGACTACAAATCCTATCGTGTAGTAGAGAAGGGTATCGTATCCATAGGGAACACTTGAACACTTATGTATCTAATTAGAATGCCAACATGCAAGATGCAAAGAGAGAAACTGATTTGATTTGATAAAATGAGACAAACAAAATTGCAAAAAAATAAATTGATTGGAGTTGGAGCAGTGATTTGATCACCTTCATCGACACCTAGTACTTACCCTATATTGGCCTCACTAATTCTCTACAAACCTTAGGTTCAACAGCTAACAAGATCCAATTTTCACATCAAACAAGGAAACCGCCAACAAGATAATGAATTTACTCAAGATTCAAGGAAACCACCAACAAGATAATAAATTCACTCAAGATTCAATCCCCTTAAATATAATGGCCAAATCGCCAAAAGTCAACCAAGGCAAGATTAATTAAAAACCTATTCCATCAATACACAATAAATCAAAGGAATTCAGATACACTACACAAGAGGAGCATAATCAATACAGGATTTAGCTCACCGGTGCTCAAAACGGTCTGTTACCCCATAGTAGCAAGAGTGTCAAACCAAGCTGAATAAATGATATACAAAGCAGCTCCGACTAGTGCAAAGGCACTAATTCCACGTAGGACTACCAGATCCGGGATGAAACCACCATTAACCACTTAGAACCTCATGGTTCCAAGCTGATTTGCCATTTCTTGAAGAAACCCTAGCTACCGCAAGCACAGGCAGAGCAGTCGGCTCTCAGGATGAAAATGGACAAAGCAAAAGTTACCAACACGATTTGTCTCTCAACAATTTATACTACTCAACATTCTAGGGTTGTAAATAACTAAAGAAGCGTGGGTACGTCAGTCTTTTTAGCACACATGTCCATCTGGAATGCTCAATGTATTTCCAGCAAATGACCATTAAGCCCTCATTCACAAACTCAACACTTTTTGACCTTATTTCGGGTGGAAAAGTGATATAACCAAGTCTTGACCTGCATTCCCAACAAAGCACATTATATGCTTGAAAAGTATACAAGAGTGATCAAAACTCTGTCAAATTTTAATGAACTTCTATGGAGAATGCTATGAAAATTGATGTAACTTAGGATTATATCATCGGCTACTAATTTTTTTTCAAGGCAAGAGAGTGCTGCCCAATTTCGGTTGAATATTCTAGCTGCTGCCCGGTTTCACGTTGTTTTTCTCGGCGGAAAATTAATTCAGTTTGGCAACATTATGCAGCACCAAAAACGTTTTTTTTTTTGCTGAATATTCAAGCCAAGCGAATGTTGTCTTTTCTTGCCTAGATAAATTAATTAAGTTTGGGTGAATCCAGCTTGATTAATTTTGCCTAGAAAAGCTTAGATCTTTGGCCCTTTTTCATTAAAGATTCTTTCTTTTTAATTTTAGGTGATTCCTAATTGAAAAGAAAAATCTTTTCTTGGGAAAAGTTCTTATCTTTTTTATTTTGGGTGATTCCACGTTAAAAAGAAATGATCTTTTCTTGTGGATTGATTTAGTGGGCATAAAAGATTCGATAGATATTCGCCCACACAAATTTCAAATCATTCTTGGAGTCATCCTCGGGTTTTCTTAAGGATTAGGGTTCAAGGGTTTTCTTACTCAATTTATTTTTGAGGGTCACGCTACAAAGGAATAATCTTTATATTCCACTTTTAATAAAGATTCAATTTTTAATGTGGCGTTTAGTAGATCTAACAAGTATAAGCCCAGATCCACTCAAGGGAATTGATTATAGCACGAAAGTGATATTTTTTATTTGGCCTGGACCGGATCTTAATTCCTTCAAATTGGTATCAGAACTATGGTTTTGGCTTTATACTTGTTCAATTTAATACACGGTTTTATTAGGGGTTGTTATTATTTTCGGTTATTATGGTTTTACATTCATTTATAAACCTCGGATATGTCCGGGTTCATTTTTTTTAATGTGAATGTGTGCAATAGTAATAACCACGAGCTGAAAGCCGTGTATGATTAGATTAAATCTTGTAGTAGGATTTATTCTAAAGGTGTCGTCTTTATCTTCAAAGACAAGGCTTGTATATAGGAATTTATGTAAAATGATGAACACGTTATTGTGGGTAACTCATATTCGTGGGTTTTTAGTTTATCGTCATTTGGGTGATTCCAGATTACGTAGAAAACTGAGTAAACCCGAACGAATTAGGAGGAATCCAAATAACGAATGGGAGCAACGCGACGGGCGTGACAACAAGGTGTAAAAAGGAAGCAACGATTGAGAAGGCCAAAATAGTTGGGAAATATTTCATTACGTATTTATTTCCCGCTTTATATGTCCTGATTGTTGCTTGTGTGTTTTCATTATAGGTTTTTATGCATGATAGAAAACAAACGATTTTATGGTGCAAATTACTAAAGTTATAAATGACTAAAGTTAAGACATTGCATGTTAAAATTGGAAAACCCCTCAATTTAAGAACCTAAGTGGAAGCGGGTTGGTTTATATTCCCATGGCCTCCATTACAAATTCATATGTGATGTGAATAGACTTGCGCCTTGGCATTAGGGTCTTCCTCTGTATCGGATGAGTCTTTATTCTTAAGATCACTAGATTGAATTTCTAAAGTGATGACTATAGTGTGTTTAATTAGAGAACTGCGACACCCTCTCTTTCTGAGGCGCATAAGTATCCTAAGTAACAAACTAAGAAGTCACGTAATGGTATACACATAGTGTACCGTTTGTAGTATCCCTCCCAACGAGATTACGCTACTTATGTGTGCCGCTAAAATCACCGCCTATTAATTTCATTGATCAATATATCGTTTGGTTAGATAGTGAAATTAATGAACTTAAGTTCTTCTCGAACGAATGTGGACTAGCGTAGACGTTCACACGATCGTGACCTGCGTAAATTCGATGAATGAGATATTGGTGGATTTGATTATGTTGTTTTGAGGGTGTCAATATTTTCTAAAAAGATTAAATACTCAAACTTCTCTATTTATTTATTTCCAGCTTTCGATATGTCGTTCAATCCACTTGCTGTCATATTTAATCAAAACAAACTCACCGGTCCAAATTACATTGACTGGAAACGCAACTTGGACATTGTCCTTACTGCTGAGGGGTACAAGTATGTGCTCACAGAAGAGTGCCCAGTAGAGCCCACTGATAACTCCACTCCTGATGAGAAGGAAGCTCATAAAAGGTGAAAGAAAGCTGATGAGATGACCAGGTGCTTCATTTTGGCTTCTATGTCAAGTGTGTTGTAGTACCAGCATTAGTTGATGACCTCAGCCTATGATATGATGCTTAACCTTAAGGAGATGTTTGGATATCAATGCAGGGCAGCCAAACAGACATCTTTGAGAAAACTCATGAATACCAAGATGGTGAAGGGTACTTTTGTGAGGGATCACATGTTTGACATGATGGCAAGCATCAATGAAATTGAGGTATTATGAGGTGATATTGATGGTGAGTCTCATGTTGATATCATTCTCTAAAGCTTGCCTTAGAGTTTTGAGCAGTTTCGGTTGAACTATAATATGAGCAATCTTTCTTATTCTTTTCCTGAGCTTTTGACTTCATTGGTGTCAGTTGAAGGCCTCTTCAATGAAAAGAAGCAAGCTTTGGCAACTGTTAGGCCTTCAAGATCTTCATCTGGGCCCAAAGCTAGAAGAAAGAAGAAGAAGTCCCAGAAGACTTCCAATCGTGGACCCAAGCCAGCAATTTCCTAGAAGAACAAGCCGAAGGCAAGTGCTTCAAGTGTGGCAAGACAGGACATTGGAAGCCAAACTGCCCAAAGTTGAAAGGTATGAGCAATTTTACCTTTGTTACTGAGATATGTTTAGCAGTGATTCCCACAGACACTTGGTGTGTGGGTTTAGAAATCACTGATCATGTTTGTAATTCTTTGTAGGGGTTCCAAGTAACTCGGACGCTTAGAGATGTTGAGTTGCAGGTCTACTTGGGAGATACTACCAGAGTATCAGCTGTAGCAGTGAGAGTTGTCAAGCTTATTTTCTCAAATAATGTTGTTTTAATTTTGAGAGATTGCCTTTATGTTCCTAGCTTCAGAAAGAACTTGCTTTTAGTTTCTAAACTTTTAAAAGATGGTTATAAGTTTATTTTTTCTAATGACTCTGTTGATGTTAGAAAGAATGAGAAACTTATATGTTCTAGTTCGTTGGTTGTCATTTTTTTCTTAATTAAGACTAACTCCCCTGTAGTGCAAAACACAAAAATTAATGACACATTATCAAATCATAGTAAGAGAAAAGAGCCTTCCCAAATGAACCAAACTTATCTTTGGCACCTAAGACTATCATATCAACCTTAGTAGGATTCAAAGGTTGGTCAGTGATGGGCCCTTAGGCTCATTGAAGATTGACAGTTATCCAACATGTGAGTCTTGCTTAGAGTATAAAATGTCCAAAAGGCCTTTCAAGACAAAGGGGTATAGGGCCAAAGAAGTTTTAGAGTTGGTTCACTTTGATTTATGTGGGCCTATATCAGTTCAGGCTAGAGGTTGTTTTGAGTACTTTGTGATATAGCTACATTTACCTAATGTGCCACAAGTCTGAATGCTTTATCAAGTTCAAAGAGTTTAAGACATATGTGGAGAAGTATCATGGTAAAAGTATCAAGACACTGCAATCTGATCATGGTGGCGAATACCTCTCTAGTGAATTTAGAAGCTACTTGTCAGATGAGGGTATTCAGTCCCAGGTGTCTGCACCTGGCACTGTTGGTGTATGTGCCCTTGTGAGGGCTATTTATGTAAATAAACTTTGAGGGTTATTTATGTAAATAAGATATTTGTCGTTTGATTGATTATTTATCTGATGAGTTAATTTTATGAAATTATATTCTTGTGCATATTGAATTTCATGAAATCGATCCACCAAAAGAAACACTCCATGGACTGTTAGATCATGAGTGATTCTTTTGAGTAGTACTCGTACGAGGATCCTTAGACCAGAAATCACTGCATAGTCTTAGGTGAAATAGAGTGTGCTTTGACATATGCCTAACGGGACCGTAACAGGTTGCCAAGTACGGGTATGATTGGGTACACTATGAGTCACGCTAAGGTATGTAGGTGAAGTGATGGGACTACAAGTCTCTCTTAAATGAGAGATGATATCATGGCCGCTTGATAGTGAACTGAGAAGTGCATGGCCGTGCCCAAGAAATGATAAGGGTTATCATTTTCTTGATTAAGATCAGTATCACTAAGAGATCAAGTAAAATATTTAGCTATATAAGGATGATTGGTCCCATGCCTTATGCTAAACTGGATATCAGTGTAGAGGACATTATGTAGTATACTCGGAAGGTTGTGTTGAATCACCATTCGACCCTCCGTTCTGAATTGTGTAGTCATTATGTCTTGCTAGAGACCACTAATGATTTATGGATTAATTAATGAGATTAATTTATTCATTGTCAGTTTGGAATGGGCCTACAGGATCGCACATAAGTGAGTTCGATGATTCAGAATTAATTAAATTGCCTGTAATAAGTATAAGAGTTATGCTTAAATAGATAATATTTAATTAAATGGTTTAATTAAATATTATTGAAGAGTTTTATGGTATTAATTAAAAGTTAATTAATTACCTGGGAAGAATTGAGTTGGGCTGACAAATCATAGGACCTAATTGTGAATTAAGGTTCTTGACCCATCAGCCTGATCCATGGATCAATGGGTTGATCCATGGTGTTGGTTAAACCCAACTCAGTAAATAATTAATTATTATTAATAATTAATTATTTACAGATACTTCTCAAAATCTTTAAAATAAAGATCAGAGAAGTATCTGGGGGGTTGAGAGATTTTTTTTTTTAACTAATTCAGTTTTAAAACACGTTTTGAAAAATAATTTTAAAAGGTCTCTCTCTGACTCTTCCGAGTTATCACTCTTCCAAACATTTTTCCAGAGAAAAACGTTTTCTCTTTGACAGGCATTTTTGGCTAGCACCGGTTCTGAGAGACTCCAGTGCAAGAATGTAGAGGCAATTCGTGTGAATTGTTTGGTGGTGAATGCAATCTTCCCAAGGGATCCAGGCGACGAGCGCAACCGATTACGCGTCAAGGATAAGACCCGATTCCATATAATTTAGGCTATTCCGTAGCATAATTTAGGAAATTATGCATGCCTAAGATCAAACAGTGGTATCAGAGCCATAGGTTGAAAAATCGGGTATAAAAATTTTTTTTTTTTGAAAAAAAAAACGTTTTGGATAAAAAATATATATATACTGCTTGAATGTCGCCGGATTCTGGGAAATTTTCGCCGGAAAGTTTTCCGGCCGGCCGGAAGTTTGCCAGAAAATCGCATATTGCTCAAAATTGGTTTTTTGGCCTGAATTTTTTGTGCGTTTTGTTCTTTTCCTCATGGGAAACTATTTCGGGTTTGTTTCATTTCAAAACATTTGTTGCATGGTTGTTTTTGAAAGAAGTTTTTTTCTGGGTTTTGGAAAAATGTCACCGGGAAGAAAATTTTTTTTTTTTGGATTTGGGTTTTTGAGAACCGTCAGAAACTAACGCCGGTTGTTTCGGTAAGGCCGGGGAAAGGTTCCTCACGCCGCGGGGAAACGAAGTGACGGAGAACTGGCTTCCTCGTTTGTTCCGTCGGGAAATCGGTTTCGCCGGGAGAGTCGTGGGGTCACGGTCTTCGTCACTTCTTGTCGATCGATGAATTGCCGAGGTGGGCCGCGATTTGATCGGGATCGGACCGGGGCAAAACAGCGCCAGAAAAGGCGAATCGATTCACCGGAAATCGCAGACGACGCCGACAGCAAATCGGGGAAGAAGAAAGGAGGCGGCGGGGGCTGGTGCCCTAATTGGGCTGAAATGACCAGATTGCCCCCGCCGCACTCCATAATCCCTGAAATGCCAATTTTAAAAATTGTTTTAAAATTTACAAAACAACCCCAGCAGTTTTAATCTTTAAAACCCTAGCCCAATAATTTTTGTTAATTACAGATTTGCCCTAAAATTTTCAGAAAACTTAATTTTTTCTGAATTTTAAAATTTGATAAAATTTTAATCTATGATTTAGGATAAATTAAAAGATATTATCAGATTTTAATTGATAAGATTTAATTATTAAGATAAAATAAAATCTTATCAAATAGTTAAGATAGGATTAGATTTGAATTTAATTCCTATCCTATAGAATTTTAAAATTTTGAATTTTGAATAATTATCTTAATAAGATTATGATAATTTTAAATATTTGAATTTTAAAATTTGAAAGATTATCTTAATAAAATTAGATAATTAGATGAATAAATAAATAATTAATTAATTAATAAGATTAGTTAATTAATTATTATGGTTTTATTTATTTATTTAATTTTCCGATATAATGTGTTATTTATTTAAAATGTTTAAACAATTGCACGCATTATTGGTATGTCCATGCATCATTCGATTAAAATGAATGAACATGGGATTGATTAAAATTGATCATGACACGATCAATTTTAATAGTGTAAGAGTTACACAATCCCTAATTAAATGATTCGGCTTAATTAAAATTGGCTTGTATGAAGCATATGCATTTGTGTGTTTTTATATGCATGAATTGGGCTTAAAATTTATTATTTTAATTTTGGGGCCTGCGAGCCATTTTGAATTTGGGCCTGCGTGCCTATTAAATCATTATGTAATTGTTAGGCCTAATAGAGGAGGTTCCGAAGGAGTCCATGGTGGAGCTCAGGAACGGAAGCCCAAAATGGAGGCCCAAAAGAAGTTTTTTTTTTAAAGGCCCTGTAATAGATTAGAGCCCAATTCATCGCATTTCCGCAATTTTATTTTATGTTTTGTGAATGAATGAAAACGACAATGCATGTTAAGCCTATCAAACTAAAATCCCAAAAACCCGAGTTGATTTTGCTTCCACACTTGAGGGCCCACCAGAGCGTCGAACGTCTGTGGACTTCGAGAGCCCAAGGGCCTCAGGTTTTCTTCGTGCGGCGAGTTGTCACATAATAGGTGCCCAACTTTATCACTACCATTAATGAGTGGAAAAACTGTTTGGGTATTAGATGCTCAACTTTATCACTACCACTTGTTATGGAAAAACTGTGTGGGTATCGATTGATGTGATGCCATGAGGGATGGTTTAACTTGGGAAAATTAATCCTAGCTTGACCCGATAAGTTGACTAGGGATTAATTTTGCAAATATAGGATGGTGTCAAACATTTGGAATGTTCATCCTATCACCGAAAAGTTGCCTAGTGATGTAATTGGAAATCGTTAAATTACATAGGGATGTGATTTGAACGTTGCCTACCAAAAGAGCCCAATCCCTACGATACTTGCCAAAGCAAGACTGGGGTTGACTCTTTGTGGATTTTCGGCCCACAATCTAGCACCAACACAAAATTGTTTGGGATTTCAATTTTGGCTATTGTGGAAAATATTTTAAAAACTCATTCTAATGTTTTGCATATTTCTTTTGTAGAAATGGCATCTACTAGCACTAATACATCTAATCTCACTCTAAGAAGCATTTTAGACAAAGAAAAACTTGTTGGTCCAAACTTCTTAGATTGGGAAAGAAACTTGAGAATTGTTCTCAAACAAGAAAGGAAGCTAAATATCTTAGACGCTGCTTTACCTGAACCACCTGTAAATGCTACGGCTACTGTTCAACGAGCATGAGAAAAGCTGAAAAGCGATTCCGATGACGTGACATGTCTGATGCTCGTAACTATGTCAGGCGAGCTTCAGAAACAATTCATGAATTTGGAACCGTTCCAAATTTATGTGTCACTAAAGGAAATATTCCGTGAACAAGCCCGTAGCGAAAGGTTCATTACGATAATAGCATTGATCTCGTGCAAGATGGCAAAGGGTTCGTCAGTAAGCACGCATTTGATCAAGATGAAGGGGTATATTGATACCCTAGAGAGATTAAATGCACCTCTTGCTAGAGAGTTAGCCATTGACATCATCTTGGCTTCACTGCCTGATGATTACAATGACTTTGTGGTGAACTACAACATGCATAACATGGAGAGGACGATTCCTGAGCTCCATGGAATGCTTAAAAATACTGAGCAAACCCTTCGGAAGGCAATGCCAGTGCTTGTTATAGAAAAAGGTAAGGGCACTAAGAGAAAGTTTAAGGGCAAGGAAAAAGTTGCTGAAAACAAGAAGCCTCGCAGTAAGATTGCTCCTAAGGCTCAGCCTCAAACTCCTCCTACTAAGAAAAATGCTCAGAAGGACGCTGTATATTTCCATTGCAATCAGAAGGGGCATTGGACAAGAAACTGCAAGCTGTTTCTTGAAGAGAAGAAACAGAATCCTTGAGCTTCAGTATCTTTGTTATTAAAATTAATCTTTCTATGTCCACCTCATGGGTATTAGATACCGGATGTGGGGCTCTCATTTGTACTAATGTGCAGGGACTGAGAAATAGAAGGATGACAAAGAAAGGCGAAGTAGATCTCCGAGTGGGCAACGGGGCAAGAGTTGCAGCTGTTGAAGTTGGAGATTACACTTTGTATTTGCCTTCGGGTTCAAACATTGTTTTAGAAAATTGTTATTATGTACCTACTATGAGTAGGAATTTTATTTCAATTTCTTGCTTGGATATTAAAGGATTTCATTTTATTATTGTAATAAATCGTTGTCTTTATATCAAAAAGATGTTTTATATGGAGTTGCAAATTTGTGCAATGGCCTATATATCTTGGATTTGACCCAAGAGAAACCGGTTTATAACATTGAAAAGAAAGCCAAATTAGTTCAATCTGATTTAAGTCCAACATCTGTGGAATTGTCGTTTAGGCCATGCAAATGAGAAGCGAGTTCAAAGACTTCATAAGGATGGAATGCTTGGGTCATTTGATTTTGAATCATATGACACATGTGAACCCTGTTTGCAAGGCAAAATGACGAAGAGTCCTTTCAGCAAGAAAGGTGAGAGGACTAGTGAGCTTTTGGCTCTAATACATACAGATGTACGTGGACCAATGAGCACACAAGCCAGAGGTGGATTTGAATACTTTGTCACTTTTACCGATGACTATAGTAGATATGGTTATGTCTACTTAATGAGGTATAAAAATGAAACTTTTGAAAAGTTCAAAGAGTTTAAAAACGAAGTAGAAAATCAGTTAAATAGAAGGATTAAGGCTATTCGCTCCGATCGGGGAGGTGAATACCTTAGTGATGAGTTCAATGCCTATCTAAAACAGTGTGGAATTGCTTCATAGCTGACTCCACCAGGAACACCTCAATGGAATGGTGTATCCAAGAGGAGGAATCGGACCTTATTAGATATGGTTCGATCTATGATGGGCCAAGCAACTCTCCCTATGTCTTTTTGGGGTTATGCCCTCCTTTCAGCAGCCTACTTACTAAATCGTATTCCATCTAAGGCAGTATATAAGACTCCATTTGAGATGTGGACGGGTCAAAAACCCTATATGTCCTATCTACGAGTTTGGGGTTGTCAAGCTCATGTAAAGCGTTTACAAAGTAGTAAGCTTGAACCTAAAACTGACAAATGCTTGTTTGTGGGATATCCTAGGGAAACAAAAGGATATCAATTCTACAATCCAACTGAGAACAAAGTGTTTGTTGCTCGAGGAGCCACTTTCTTAGAGAAATATTTTCTCTACAAGAAAGACAGTGGGAGTAGAATAAATTTTGAAGAGGTTCAAGAACCACAAGAGAATGTAGAACGATATACAGAAACTCAGATGGAAGTTGACATGGGAACTCATGAAGATGAGCAGCATGAGTCAACAACACAAGAACCTAGAAGATCTAGTAAATCTCATCATGAACCCGAGAGATACGGATTTCTCGTGACTGACGATCAAGATCTAATCTTGGTGGACTCTAATGAGCCCGTGAACTACAAACAGGTTTTAGAAAGTCCAGATTCAGATAAATGGCTACAAGCAATGGAATCTGAAATGCAATCCATGAGGGACAATAAAGTATGGATTTTGATTGATCCTCCTGTTCAGGCAAAGGTTGTTGATTGCAAGTGGATTTTCAAGTTAAAACCTGGCGGGATCTTCAAGGCACGACTAGTGGCTAAAGGTTTCAGACAGACTCATGGTATAGACTATGTTGAAACCTTCTCCCCTGTCGTGATGCTCAAGTCCATTCAGACTATGCTCGCCATAGCTGCATATTATGACTATGAGATATGGCAGATGGATGTTAAGATGGCTTTCCTAAATGGAAACCTACTCGAGGATGTTTACATGAAACAACCCGAGGGATACATCGATCAAGAGCATCCAAATCATGTATGCAAGCTTCAAAGGTCCATCTACGGACTAAAGCAAGCATCTCGGAGTTGGAATCTTTGTTTTGACGAGACAATAAAAGGTTACGGCTTCATAAAGAACGAAGATGAGCCTTGTGTTTACAAGAAGGTTAGTGAGAGCAAAATAGTTTTCCTTGTCCTATATGTGGATGACATCCTACTCATAGGAAATGACATTCCCATGTTGAAAGATATCAAACAATGGTTGGGGAGTGTATTTTCTATAAAAGACTTAGGAGAAGCTGAAATGATACTGGGTATCAAAATCTATAGAGATAGATCAAAGAGGCTTCTAGGACTAAGTCAAGAAGGGTACATAGACAAAATATTGAAGAGGTTCAATATGTCTAACTCTAAGAATGGTATGGTACCATTCAGACATGGCCTTCTCTTGAAGAAGAACCAAGGTCCTTCAACGAAAGAGGAGACGGATACAATGAGTAGAGTTCCATATGCTTCGGCAATAGGATCTATCATGTATGCCATCTTGTGTACCCGCCCGGATGTCGCACATGCACTGAGCATGACTAGCAGATACCAACAAGATCCTGGAATGGATCATTGGACTGCAGTCAAAGCAATCCTAAAGTACTTACGAAGAACTAAAGGATTAATGCTAGTGTATGGAGGACAAGAACAGCTCATTGTACAAGGTTACGCTGATGCTACTTTCCAAACAGATCAAGATGACATGAAGTCACAATCAGGCTACGTGTTTAGTCTGAATGGCGGTGCAATAAGTTGGAAAAGCTCAAAGCAAGATACAACAGCCGATTCTACAACAGAGTCTGAGTATATTGTTGCATCAGATGCTGCAAAGGAAGCTGTTTGGTTGAGAAAGTTCGTGTCAGACATCGGAGTGATACTGAGTATCCAAGATCTGATAGAACTTTTCTGTGACAATAACAGGGCCATCGCACAAGCTAAAGAGCCTCGGTTACACCAGAAAACCAAGCATATACTTAGAAAGTTTCACCTCATCCGAGAGATCCTTGATCGAGGAGATGTGAAAGTATGCAAAATAGGGTCAGACGACACTGTAGCAGATCATCTTACAAAAGCTCTACCGCAGTCAAAGTTTGATAGACATGTAATAGAGCTTGGTCTTAAACAGTTTAGGACATAGCCCTTCAACGGGCAAGTGGGAGATTGTTGGTGTATGTGCCCTTATGAGGGCTATTTATGTAAATAAACTTTGAGGGTTATTAATGTAAATAAGATATTTATCGTTTGATTGATTATTTATCTGATGAGTTAATTTCATGAAATTATATTCTTGTACATATTGAATTTCATGAAATCGATCCGCCAAAAGAAACACTCCATGGACTGTTAGATCATGAGTGATTCTTTTGAGTAGTACTCGTACGAGGATCCTTAGACCAGAAATCACTGCATAGTCTTAGGTGAATTAGAGTGTGCTTTGACATATGCCTAACGGGACCGTAACAGGTTGCCAAGTACGGGTATGATTGGGTACACTATGAGTCACGCTAAGGTGTGTAGGTGAAGTGATGGGACTACAAGTCTCTCTTAAATGAGAGATGATATCTTGGCCGCTTGATAGTGAACTGAGAAGTGCATGGCCGTGCACAAGAAATGATAAGGGTTATCATTTGCTTGATTAAGATCAGTATCACTAAGAGATAAAGTAAAATGTTTAAATATATAGGATGATTGGTTCCATGCCTTATGCTAAACTGGATATCAGTATAGAGGACATTACGTAGTATACTCGGAAGGTTATGTTGAATCACCATTCGACCCTCCGTTCTGAATTGTGTAGTCATTATGTCTTGCTAGAGACCACTAATGAGTTATGGATTAATTAATGAGATTAATTTATTCATTGTCAATTTGGAATGGGCCTACAGGATCACACATAAGTGAGTTCGATGATTCAGAATTAATTAAATTGCCTGTAATAAGTATAAGAGTTATGCTTAAATAGATAATATTTAATTAAATGGTTTAATTAAATATTATTGAAGAGTTTTATGGTATTAATTAAAAGTTAATTAATTACTTGGGAAGAATTGAGTTGGGCTGACAAATCAAGGGACCTAATTGTGAATTATGGTTCTTGACCCATCAGCCTGATCCATGGATCAATGGGTTGATCCATGGTGTTGGTTAAACCCAACTCAGTAAATAATTAATTATTATTAATAATTAATTATTTACAGATACTTCTCAAAATCATTAAAATAAAGATTAGAGAAGTATCTGGGGGGTTGAGAGATTTTTTTTTTAACTAATTCAGTTTTAAAAACACGTTTTGAAAAATAATTTTAAAAGGTCTCTCTCTGACTCTTCCAGGTTATCACTCTTCCAAACATTTTTCCAGAGAAAAACGTTTTCTCTTTGACAGGCATTTTTGGCTAGCACCGGTTCTGAGAGACTCCAGTGCAAGAACGTAGAGGCAATTCGTGTGAATTGTTTGGTGGTGAACGCAATCTTCCCAAGGGATCCAGGCGACGAGCGCAACCGATTACGCGTCAAGGGTAAGACCCGATTCCATATAATTTAGGCTATTCCGTAGCATAATTTAGGAAAATATGCATGCCTAAGATCCAACTGGCACACCCCAGCAGAATGGTGTAGTAGAGAGGAGGAACATGACTCTTATAGATATGGTGAGATCAATTATGAGTTATAGTGAGTTGCCCAGTTCATTTTGGGGATATGCCTTGAAGACAGTGGCTTACATTCTGAACCTCGTACAATCTAAGACTATGTCTCGACCCCTGTGGAATTGTGGACTGGGCGAAAGACTAGTCTAAGACATCTCAGGATTTAGGGTTGCCCAGCACATGTGCTTAAGGTAGATACAGGCAAGTTAGATTCGAGATCAGAGGTAATGATATTTGTAGGATATCACATAGGAACGAAGTGTGGTCTATTTTATAGTCTTAAAGATCAGAAGGTGGTGGTTAGCACTAATGCCAGATTTTTAGAGGATGACTATATTTTAGATCACAAGCCCAGTAGCAAGATCATACTAGAGGAGCTTAGGGGACAGTCCAGTATTCTAGATGCACTAGTACAAGTAGATACACCACAGTGTACTGCACGAGATATCACAGATGATGCACCTACACAGGTTGCACCTCATTGTAGTGGGAGGGTTGTGAGAAAACCCGAGAGGTACATGGGCTTGGGAGAGTCTTTGAATTTATCCCTGGAGCTCACAAACCAGACCCAGTTAACTACAATGAGGCTCTCCAAGATAAAGATGCAGATTCTTGGCAAAGAACGATGACTTCTGATATGGGTTCGATGGACTCAAATCAAGTCTGAGAGCTGGTAGACTTTCCTAATGCGTTTCGACCTATTGGGTGCAAATGGGTCTACAAGCGAAAAAGATGATTTGAAGAGAAAGTTGAAACCTTCAAGGGCTTGTTGTGAAGGGGTATACCCAAGAAAAGGGTATCGATTATGAGCAGACTTTTTCCTCGGTAACTATGCTTAAGTCATTGGAAATCTCTTGGCCATAGCTGGTTATTTAGATTATGAGATTTGGCAGATGGACATCAAGACAGCTTTCCTTAATGAAAGTCTTGATGAGACCAACTTTATGCAGTAACCAGAGAGATTCATTGTAGATGGCCAAGAGCACAAGGTTTGCAGGCTCAAGAAGTCTATCTATGGACTTAAGTATCCAGATCTTGGAACATCCGTTTTGACTAGGTAATCCAGTCTTATGGATTTACTCAGTGTCCAGATGAGCATTGTGTATACCGCAGGCGTGATGAAAACATAGTGGTTTTCTTGTACTTTACGTAGATGATATTCTTCTTATTGGCAACAGTAAGAAGGTATTGTCAGACGTAAAGGCATGGTTGTCCAACCAGTTTGATATGAAGGATTTGGGAGAGGCTGGGCATATCCTTGGGATCAAGATCATTCGAGATCATAGGAGACGTTCGCTGACACTCTTTCAGGCTTTATATATAGACACAATTCTGGCCCGTTTTAACCTGCAGAACTCCAAGATGTTGGGTTTGAATACTGAAGCTTTGCTTGTATTGAACTATTTCCCGGTTTGTATATATCGATTAAATGTTTTAGTTAAATTGTTTTCATATTTTACATATGTTATCTATTTATATTATGTAATTAAATGATGAGGTGTCTGGTGTGACACAGTAGATCTCATCATTGGTTAAAAGACATAATATATAAATGAGGTTCGTAACTGAGACAATTTTGGACACACTGTAAGTTTAAGTTATTATGTGGTTCAGAAATTGGTTTATCTTAACTAATTGAATCATATAGATATGCCCGGGGCATATTGAACATGACCATTTAGGATAAATTGTCTTATACTGATTTAATAGACTATTTGATCCTAGTATTCTATCTCTAAATCCCTAGACTTGAGCAAGCATGAGGATTAGACATAGTATACTTTAATCTGCCAAAGAGTGAGGTCACTTGAGGCCAATGGTCTCGGTGGGTTAGGTGCAAGTGTTTGATTGGTTAGTGTACTGTTACTTGTCGAAATAAAATCATGTACCGGTGCGTCCGGGGTAATGGTTCTCCCGAGATGAGCTCGTTATGTTTATTGTACTAGACCCGGCCGATAGACTTATGTCTGGTATAGTAAAATAGTCGAGTGGTACTAATCTCGAATTATAAGAAGTTAATTAATTAATTTATCAGTAAATTATTAAATTAACGAGTACTATATCTTTGATGTGGAGAGATTAAAGAATAATTAATTTAGTTATTCCGGAAGCAATTCTGGAGTAGGATGGTAGTGTCATAATTAATCCTTTAGTGGAACGATTAATTATGTAGTGGATTAATTGATAAAGTATAATTAATTATTTAATTAATTATTCATAAGGGTTAATTAGTAATTAACAAAGTTAAATTATTTAATTAATTAATTAAATTTTAAAGTTCAATTGGAATTAAGAAATCCAAGACATTAGGAAATCTATTTGGATTTGGAATCTAATTAGATTTGGCTACTAATTGGATTTGGAAACTAATTAAGAAACCTAAACCCATTAGGAAGGACAATCCTAAACCAACTTGGGGTTTCTCTTGTAACTTTATAAATAGACAAAAGATTAGCAATCACAATTCACAATACACAATTCATAAGTTTCAAGACAACAGAAACTTGGAGAGAGAAATCCTAGAGAGAGAGTCCTAGATGCAAGAACCCAAAACTCCTTCTCAAAGTCAGAATTCTCCTCGGGAAGCGGGCAGCTTCGGCGGTCAACGGCAGTAGCGACGGTCAAAATTCTGGCGAGAATTTTTTGACGAGTTTTTATGTGGTTTTCGTTTTGCTAAACAATTGGTTGTGAGGATCGTTGCCCACACGAAGTCAGAATCTGTGTCTAGAGTCATACAAGAGAATCACCTAAGTATACACTTCAAGAGGTAATTCTTAAACTTCCGCTTTAATTAAGAATTTATTATTGCGTGACAAATCGAATAACTAGAAGCTAAGATCATGTGCAATGGTATTTCAAGCAAGGGTTAGAATAGTAATTATGCTAGAGCTTAGGCCTGGTCAAGAGTTTTAATTCTGGAATGCATAGCACGAAAGTAAATTTTTGACCGGGCCTGGGCAGATAATCTTTCACAAGAATGGTACACTACCATTTTAACATGGAGTGCATCTATCTAAGGAGCAGTCTCCCAAGACTGCTAAGGAGATAGAAGCCATGAAGAGAGTTCCCTATGAATCTACAATGGGAAGTCTCATGTATGCCATGTTGTGTACCAAGCCTGATATTTTCTTTGCCTTTGGCATGGTTAGCAGATATCAGAGTAACCCTGAGAAAGCTCATTGGGAGGCTGTCAAGTGCATCCTCAAGTATTTGAGCTGGACGATAGACCATGTCTTGATTTATCGAGTGCAAGAGCTAGTTTCTAAGGTTTACACAGATTTAGATTTCCAAGGTGATATGGACAAGAGTAAGTCTACCTCTGGGTTTGTGTTTACTCTGGAACGTGGAGCCATAGTTTGGTAGACTGTCAAGCAGAAAAGCATGGACTCCAAAAGTCTTTGAGACCCACGTAGAGGGCATGGGAGTCAGATACTTAAGTGAGCCATGAGAGTTTTCTAGGTTTTGGTATGACAATATAATAAGTGTATTGAACATTTTTTATATTTCAGAGCATAGGTTTTATTATTAGTGGGAGATTGTTAGTTTTGAATACTAAAAAGCTTTGCTTGTATGAAAAACTATTTTTCAGTTACATATTGATTGTGTTTCAGTACTATAAATTGTCCCTTTATATCATGTGTATAGATGATAAGGTGGTGGGTGTAGCACAGTAGATCTTATCATTGGTTTAAATTGAGATATATATATAAATAATGCTTGTAACTGAGATAGTTTGGACATACTATCGGTATAAATTATTGTATGATTCGAAAAATTAGTTTGGCTAGACTTATTGAATTATACGAATGTGCCCGAGGCATATTGAGCAGGATCTATTTAGGATCGAATTAACTTGTACTAATCTTCGCAGTTCTCTTAATCCCTATACTAGAGCAGGCATAAGGGTTAGACATAGTGTACTTTGATTTGCCAAAGGGTGCGGTCAATTGAGGCCAAGATCTCGGTAAATTGGTATGCGTGTTTGACTTCTTATCGTGTCGTTCCTTGTCGAAAGGAAACTATGTACCAGTACGTACAGGGTGATGGTGCTCCCGAGATGAGCACGTAAGGATTATTATACTAAACCCAGCCGGTGGACTTATGTTCAGTATAATAATAAGGTCGAGTGGTACTAGTCTCGGATAACAAGAAGTCAATTAATTTATTTATGAGTAAATTAATAAATTGACGAGCACTATATCTTTGACGTGGGGAGATAGAATAATGATTAAAGTGTGCACAAAGTAATTTTTTTTTTTTGAGCGGTAGTTCCATAATTGATCCGTTAGTGGTACGATTAATTATGCGTTGGACTAAATGGCAAAATGGATTAAATAAATATTTACCCTTGGGTTAATTAATATTTAATTGACAAAGTGGGTTACGAAATAATCTTTAGGTCATTTAATATTTAATTGACGAAGTGGGTCGAATAAATAATCCTTGGGCTAATTGGTATTGACTAGTCTAGTGAGGACTAAGAAAAGTCAATTAAAGTCTAACACTAAGACCTAACTCAAAAGCCCACTAGGTCTCCCTTGAAGCTCCTTATAAATACATAATGTCTTGACATTCAAGACATAAGAAACTTAGGAGGCAAGTCTTTCCTAGAGAGAGAACTTCATCTTCTTCGTTGAAGATCTTTCTCGAAGTTAGTTTTCAATCCTTTTCTTCTTTGAAAAATTCAGCCCAAAGGATTCCATGTTTTTATCCTCATTTTTCTGGTGAGTGAGTGCTACCCAGCTATTGAAAGATTCTGGCGATCAGCTACTATCTCTGGCGAACTGATCTCGTCAGGTGAAGCACACAGCTCTCTCCTGCGACTCGTTCACGGTGGTCCGGCGATTCATTCGTGGCTGCGCAGCTCAACTCGCGGCGGTCGGAATTCAGACTTTGGGCAGTTTTGAATTTTTTCGAGACTAGTTTCTTGTGGGTTTCTTGGATTTCGATTCGATCTACCCGGTGGATAGTTGCGCACTCAACTTCCGAGTTTGTTGGAGTCATTCAAGGGACTTCAAGAAGAGTTCATTGCTGAAGATTGTATTTTTTTATTTGCATTGAGGACACGCTTCAAAGGTATAATCTTTAATTCTACCTTTGTTTAAAGATTTAATTTTTAGTGTGTCATTTAATAGATCTAACAAGTATAAGCCTAGATCCGCTCATGGGAATTGATTTTAGAGTTTGGGCTTCATCAAAAGTTTTCGATTCTGGAATGCATAGCACGAAAGTGAGATTTTTTTTTGGCCCGGACCGGATCTTAATTCTTTCAGTTCCATGCCTTATGCTAAACGGGATATCAATGTAGAGGATCGTACGTAGTCTGCTCGAAAGGTTGTGTTGAATCACCATTCGATCCTCCGTTCTAAATTGGATAGTCATTATGTCTTGCTATAATGACTTATGGATTAATCAATTAGATTTAATTACCCATTGCCAATTTGGAATGGGCCTACAGAATCGCACATAAGAGACTTCAATGATAGAGAATAAATAATGTTGCCTGCACTAAGTGTAAATGTTATACTTAGATAAATAATATTTAATTAAATAGTTTAATTAAATATTATTGAAAATTTTTGTTCTATTAATTAAGAGTTAATTAAGTACCTAGGAACAATTGGGATAGACTGACAAATCAAGGGACTTAATTGCAATTCAGGTTCTTGACCCATCAGCCTGATCCATGGGTTACTGGGTTGATCCATGATTTATGTAACACCCAAATCAGTAAAATAGTATTATTAAATATTAACTTACTAATTTGGTGTAACTGACTCTTATATATCCCGAAGATACGTGAGTCAGTAACACATGGTTTTCAGAAAACTGTTTTACCAAAAATTATTCCAAAGTTTTTTTTTTCCCTCTGGAGGCTTAAACAGCTAGCACCGATTCTGAGAGAACTCCGGTGCTTGAGAGTAGAGAGTTTCTTCAAAGAAAGAACTTCTAGTGGTGATCAACGTACTCGGAGCAAAAGGATCTAGACTAACATCAAACAAGGATCCAAACGCGGCAACCGATTACGCTTCAAGGGTGAGTTTCAATTGCTTTAGAAGTATGTTGATTAAACACAAAATGACATTGGCATGAATCCGCTGCTAAAAATTCTTCAAAATCATGCCTAGATCCTAACAGTGGTATCAGAGCTAGGTTCTAAATTTTAGTGTTAAAATTAAGATTGAATTTGATTAAAATGCAAAAGTTTTTATTTCAATTAAAATAGATTTTAATCAAAAAAAAAAGAAAATATTTTTCCTCGAAAAAATATGGCTGGAATAAATAAAAATATTTTTCGGAAAAGTGTTTGAAGGTTTGCCGGAAAAGGTGGCACCGATCGGCCTGAATCTCGCAGGAAAACTGAGGCGTTGAATTTCCATAGTTTTGGGTTCAAAAATTTTGAGGGTTTTGTTCTCTGTTCTTCACGGAATTGTTTCCGAATGCTTTTGATTTCAAAAAGAATTTGAAAGTTTTGGTTTCTAGGTCTAAAAACGTTTCACCAAGAAATTTTTTGGCTTTTCGGGTTTTCAATTTCTGATCGTAAAATCGGGGGTACCAAAAAGGGTTGTCGGTTTGATTTTTCTCTAGAAACGACATCCCGGAATGATTCCAAGGATTTTCGTCATTATCAAAATGAATTTAACTCAGTTTTCACCGGATTTGCTTCGCCGGGAAAATGAGCTCGTCGGATTTGATCTGTGTGGCTACTTCGTTTTCAAATCACGGCTTCCGGATTCCCATTTTACAATCGGATACACGTCCAGAATGGTTCTTGGTCATGCGATCATGGAAAAATGGCTTGCAGCGCCGGGGAAGACGACCAGTGAATATCACCAGAAGTCAATGAATCCGACTAGGCTTGGCCGAGGAAGAAATGAAGGCTGGCGGCAGGTGGCTGAAGCCCTAGGGGTTGAAATTACTAAATTGCCACCGCTGCAGCCCCAAAACCCTATATTCGAAAATTTTAAACTTTTTAAAATTATAAAACAGTCCCAATAATTTTGTTCTTTTAAAACCCTAAGCCCAGAATATTTAGTTAATTATGAAATTGCCTCTAAATTTTCAGGAAAAAGGTTTTTCTAAAATTTTAATTTAATTTGATAAGATTTAGTTTGATTTAAGATAAAATTAAATATCTTATCAGATTAGAGATATGATTAAATTTTGTTTAAAATTCTTATCCTATCAAAATATTTTAAATTTTAAATTTTAAATAATTATTTTAATAATAATTAGGATAATTAGAAAATATTTAAAATTTTATTTTTAAATAATTATCTTAATAAGATTAGGATAATTAGAAAATATTTAAAATTTTAATTTTAAATAATTATCTTAATAAGATTAGGATAATTAGTAAATATTTAAAATTTTAATTTTCAATAATTATCTTAATAAGATTAGGATAATTAGAAAATATTTAAAATTTTAATTTAAAATAATTATCTTAATGAAATTAGGATAATTAGTAAATATTTAAAATTTTAATTTTGAATAATTATCTTAATGAGTTTAGAATAATTAGATAATAATTAATTAATGAGATTAGTAAATTTATTTATTTTATGATTTATTTATGATTTCAAATTTAAAGTGTTTAAATTGTGAAGTACATACATATTCATGTGAGTATGTTCATGCATCTTTTGACTAAAATGAATGAACAAGGAGATTGATTAAAATTGATTATGACACGATCAATTTTAATAGTGTAAGAGTTACACAATCCTTTAAAATTGATTGGCTTAATTAAAATGAGATTGTATGAAGCATTTGCATTTTATGTGTTTTTCATGCATGAATTGGGCTTTATTTAAATTGGTTTAATTTAGGGCCTGCAAGCTAATTAAATTGGGCCTGTGAGCCTATTAAATTCTATGTAATAGAATAAAATTAGATAGCCCCAAAATCTACATAATTCCAAAGAGCCCAAGATGGAGCCTAGGAACATAAGCCCAACAATGAGGCCCAAATGCAGACCAAAATTTTTTAAAAAGCCTTGTAATAGACTAAAGCCCAATTTATTGCATTTATTCTCTTTATATTTTATATGTTTCGTGAATGTTGAAAAACGAAATGCATGTTAAGTCGTTCAAACTAAATCCCTAAATACTTAAGTCTTAAAATTTCTTCCATACTTGGGGGCTCGTCAAGGCGTCGAATGTGTGTTGGACTTGGAGAGCAGAAGGGCCTCAGGCTTTCTTCGTGAGGCGAGTTGTCACATAATATAGTACCTTACTTTATCACTACCACTGAGAATGAAAAAACTGTTGGTGTATCTATTGATGTGCAATTTCGAGGGATGGTTTGAGTTAGTAAAATCGGTTCTAGGTGTACAACCCAACGGTTGACAAGGATTGGTTTTGCAATGATAGGATGGTGTCAAACATTTGGAATGTTCATCTTGCATAGTGATGCAATTAGAAAGCGTTAAGTTGCATGAGATGTGATTTGAATGTTGCCTACCAAAAGGGCCAGATCCCTATGATACTTGCCAAAACAAGACTGGTGTTTGGTTCTTTGTGGATTTTTAGCCCACAATCTAGCACCAACACAAAATTGTTTGGGATTTCAATTTTGGCTACTGTGAAAAATTATTTTAAAACTCATTATAAAATTTTGCATTTATTCTTTTGTAGAAATGGCATCATCTAGCACCAATGTCATCTCAAATCTTATATTAAGAAAAATTTTGGATAAAGACAACCTTATTGGTCCAAATTTCTTAGATTGGGAAAGAAATTTGGTAATTGTTCTAAAACAAAAAAGGAAGCTACACGTCTTACATAACGCTTTACCCGCACCACTTGAAAATGCCACGGCTGTTGCCCAACGAGCATAGGATAAACTGAAAAGTGATTCTGATGATGTGACATGTTTGATGCTCGCATCTATGATAGGCGAGCTTCAAAAATAGTTCATGAATTCAAAAACGTTCCGTATATATGAGTCACTGACAGAAATGTTCCATGAGCAAGCCCATAACAAAAGGTTCGTTATGATAAAAGCATTAATCTCGTGCAAAATGGCAAAGGTTCGTCAGTAAGCACGCATTTGATTAAGATGAAAGGGTATATTGATACCATAGAGCGATTAAATGCGCCTCTTGCAAGAGAGTTAGTCATTGACATCATATTGGCATCACTGCCTGATGAATACAACATGCATAACATGGAGATGAGCATTCCTGAGCTTCATGGGATGCTGAAAAATATTGAGCAAACCCTTCGGAAGGGCACGCCAGTATTCGTTATAGAAAAGGCTAGAGAGAACAAGAGAAAGCTCAAATGCAAGGCTAAAATTGGTGAAAACAAGAAGGCTCGCAGTAAGACTACTGCCAAAGCCCAGCCTCAAGCTCCTCCAGCTGCTAAGACCCCTTCTCATAAGGACGCTGCATGTTTCTACTTCAAACAAAAGGGTCACTAGAAGAGAAACTGCAAGTTGTTTCTTGAAGAAAGTAATAAACAGAATCCTTCAGCTTTGGGTTGTTAGTTTTGAATACTGAAAAGCTTTGCTTATATGATAAACTATTTCCCAGTTACATATCGATTGTGTTTCAGTATTATAAATTGTTCATTTATATCATATGTCTAGATTATGATGTGTCGTGTGTAGCACAACAAATCTCGTCAATAGTGAAAGTTATGATATATAAATAAAGCTCGTGACTGAGGCAGTTTGGACACACTGTTGGTTTAGGTTATTGTGTGATTCTTATATTGGTTTGTCTAGACTAATTGAATCATGTAGTTGTGCCCGTGGCATAATGAGAAAACCTTGAGTAGAATCTAATTGACTTGTACTGATCTTCGTAGTTACTTCGAGCTTTGTATAATTTCTCTTAATCCCTAGACTAGAGCGGGCATGAGAGTTAGACATAGTGTACTTTGATTTGACAAATGGTGCGTTCAATTGAGGCCTAGATCTTGGTAAGTTGGATATGCATATTTGACTTCTTATTGTGTCATTGATTGTCAAAAGGAAACCATGTACCGGTACGTCCGGGTTAATGGTGATGCGAATCAAGAGGGAAGGTTGATGCTTCTTGACGATTTTGATGCGGAAATGAAGACCGTTTCTTATAACTCTTCAAAATATCCCCTCAAACCTCCTAAGAATGAAGATAGGCAATAGAGGGCATATTAAACCCACCACCTCCTAGCAATCAACGTAGGCAATCTTTGGTGAATCGGATGACTCTTCTCAAACCCCCAACCTAACTATATTGAACCCAACAATAATAGGTATATGAAACCTAACACCTTTGGATCACAATGGACTTAGAAATGGAAAGGTAAAAAATGCCACACTCAATAGGGAAGGAGTATTGAGTGATAAGTTGTTAGTTATGCAAGAATAACCTTACAAAACCCAATCTAGCTCAAGACTAGAACTTAAGGAATACCCTTAAAGTTTATAAATATTAATCAAACTTCTCTTCAATGTTTAACCAAGGCCCTCAATTTATTGAGTTTTAAGAGGGACCAAGGTTGAAAATTAAAAAAGGATTAAAATAGAAAATCTGAACTTTCTACTCAAGACTAGCATTAACACTTTCTTTGACCAAAAAAAGCTCTATGACTAAGAAAAACTCTTTGACCAAGAAAAGTTCTATGACTAAGAAAAGCTCTTTGACCTCGAAAGAATCTTTAATTCTAATATTCTAAATAATTAAAATGCAAAAAAACAACTTGAAAATATCACCCAAATGCTGTTGAAATTTGTCCATAAATTCAGCTCATAAATGAGACGTTCAACCTTCCTCTTAAAGGCCAGCGACATGGGCATGTCGTGGGAAATGTTTAATTCTGCTGGGGAACAAAATTCTTAACATGGGCATGTCGTGAGGAATGTTCAATTCTGCTACGGAACAAAATTCCTGATATGGGCATGTCGAGGGAAATGTTCAATTCCAGAAATCCACCCTTAAAAAATTGATCAAATGCCTTAACAATGTTAAATAATTTAGGCCTTATAGATGCGTAGTTGGTCTTGTCTTCAACTAGTGACTTTTATGCAACTTGGGCTACGACTTCTTTCATTTGTTTCTTCCTAAGCCTTGTAAGAGATCTAGCCATGTTTTGTAGTGGACTTGACCGTACTTGTGATCCATTAGCCTCTTTGGTAGCTCCTCGATTATCAACATCATCCAAATGTGAAGTAGTTTCTTTATTTACATCACCCCCCCCCCCCTTTAAAAGGATTCATCCTCGAATCTAGGGAATCTGCATCAAATTCAAAAGGAGATAAGTCAGAAACATTGAAGGAATAACTAATACCATACTCCTCGGGAAGGTCCAATTTGTAGGCATTATCATTGATCTTTGCCAACACTTGGAATGGTCCATCTCTCCTAGGATATTTTGATCTTCTTGCAGCCAAAAATCTCTCCTTCCCCATGTGAACCCAAACCCAATCACAGGGTTCAAAGAGCACATTCCTTCTCCCCTTGTTAGCTTTCTTGGTGTATTGTTTGGTCTTGTGCTCAATGTTTGCTCGATCTTGCTCCTGTAACTTATTTACATTTGCAGCCCTTTGAGCACCATCCATGTTAACCTGCTCTTTGATTGGTAAAGGAGACAAATCCAAGGGAGTTAAAGGGTTGAATCCATAAATCAATTCGAAAGGAGAATAACCAGTAGTAGAATGCAAGGTCCTGTTATAAGCAAATTCAGCAATTGGAAGGCATGATTCCTAATCTTTCAAGTTCTTTTTGATGATTGCTTTCAATATCATGCCCAATGTTTTATTTGTAACCTCAGTTTGTCCATCGGTTTGCGGATGGCTTGAAGTTGAAAACAAGAGTTTAGTTCCTAATTTTCCCCACAAAGTTTTCCAGAAATAGCTCAAAAATTTCACATCCCTATCAGACACAATCATTCTAGGAATACCATGAAGACGAACAATTTCCTTAAAGAAAAAATTAGCAACATTACTACCATTATCTATCTTTTTACATTGCAAAATGAGCCATTTTTGAAAATTGATTAACCACAACAAAAATAGAATCATGCCCCTTTGGGACCTTGACAATCCAAGCACAAAATCCATAGACATATCAGTCTAAGGTGCACTAGGAATAGGAAATGGTGTATACAAACCATGGGGAAGTGAAGTAGACTTAGCCTTTTTATAATCAAGACATCTCTCACAAATTCTTTGCACATCTTTTTTCATGCTAGGCCAAAAGAAATGTCCACTAAGGATATCACAAGTTTTCAAAACTCCAAAATGCCTCATTAAACCACAACAATGAGCTTTTCTAATAAGCAATTCTCTAAGAGAACAAATAGGAACAAAAAAGTTGATTTCCTTTGAAAATGAAACCTTCAAGTTTGTAGAATTTTTTAAATGCTCCTTTTTCACATGCTTTGAAAGTAGTTGCAAAATCAGAATCAAGCACATACAATTCTTTCAAGAATTCAAATCCCATGATAGTACCATGCATAGTAGTGATTAAGATGAGAGTACATCGACTACTACGTTTTCCTTACCCTTTTTATACTTGACCACATAGGGAAATGTTTCAATGAAAGAGATCCACTTGGCATGTCGCTCATGCAAATTCCTTTGCCCCTTGAGGTATTTGATGGATTTATGGTCAGTGTGAATCACAAACTCACAAGGCATGAGGCAGTGCTGCCAAGTCTCCAAAGCCCTCACGATGGCATAAAGCTCCTTGTCATAAGTTGGGTAGTTCAAGGCTGCACCCATTGAGTTTTTCACTAAAGTAAGCAATAGGTCGACTTCCTTAAAGAAGAACAACCCCCCTATGCCAACACCTGAGGCATCACACTCAACTTCAAAAGCTTTAGAAAAATCTGGCAAGGCCAAAACAGGAGAGTTAGTCAAATCATGCTTAAGAAGATCAAAATCTTTTTGTTGGCTCTCACCCCATTCAAATTTCACATTCTTTTTAACCAACTCGTTGAGTGGTGCTGCCTTTGTTCAAAAATCTCACACAAACCTTCTATAGAAACTAGAAAGGCCATGGAATGATCTCACCTCGGATGCATTGGTAGGAATTGGCCATTCCTTGATTGCCTTGATTTTTTCCTCATCAAATCTCAGCCCATTAGAACTCACAACAAAACTAAGGAATGTTACTTGTTTCACACAAAATGCACACTTTTTCATATTAGTATACAAAGTCTCCTTTCAAAGTGTAATCAACACAAGTCTCAAATGCTCAACAAAAGTCTTGCTATATGTCAAAATGTCATCAAAATACACAACAACAAATTTGCCAGTGAAACTCTTAAGAATGTGATTCATAAGTCTCATGAAGGTACTTGGGGCGTTAGTCAAGCCAAAAGGCACAACCAGCCACTCATACAAGCCAAACTTATTCTTAAAAGCCGTTTTTCATTCATCACGTTCCTTAACTCTAATTTGGTGGTAACCAGATTTTAAGCCAATTTTATTGAAAAATTAGCACTAAATAACTCATCAAGCATATCATCTAATCTAGGAATAGGATGACGATACTTAATAGTAATTTTGTTAACAGCTCTATAATACACACACATGCGCCATGTTCCATCTTTCTTAGGCACCAAAATTACGAGAACAGCACACAGACTAAGAGACTCACGAATACTACCTTTAGCAAGGAGTTCATCAACTTGTTTTTGTAGCTCTCTTGTTTTCTCCGGATTCATCCTATAGGCAGGACGGTTTGGAATTTATGAACCGAGCACAAAATCAATTTGGTGTTCAATCCCCCTTATTTGTGGCAATCCACTTGGTATGTCATCCGGAAGTACATCTGCAAAGTCACTCAAAACACCCAAAATTTATAGTGGCAAATCACTAGGTAAGTCATTAGAAGTAATGATAGAATCATTAAACAAGAGAATCAAGCAATGGTGTTTTGCTTAGAGGGTTCGCTCAACATCTTTTATACTAGCAAAGAAGGCTCCTTTTTGCTTACTTATATTCGGATTTTTTCCTTTATCACTCACTTTGCTTTTATCCTCACATTCTCTTTCTTTTTCTTTTTCTCTCTTTTTGTTTTTGTCCTCACAATCTCTTGCTTTTTACACTCATTTGGCTCTTTTTCCACGATCCTCTCCTTTTGCTTTTTTTCTCTCATTTTCACTTGTTCTTTATACACTTGTTGAGGAGACAATGGAACAAGAGTGTAGGACTTCTTCTTGTGCACAATTTGATATTGATTTTTCTTGCCAAAGTGTGTATCATCATGATCAAACTCCCATGGTCGTCCCAACAAAATATGACCAGCATCCATGGGAACCACACCACAAAGGATCTCATCCTCATACTTGCCAATGGAGAAAGGAACTCTCACTTGGCGGTTCACCCTGATTTCTCCATGGTCATTTAAAACCATTGCAACCGATAGGGACAAGGATGTTTGATGGTTGGTAGCCCCAATTTTTATACAAGAATATAACTTACAACATTAGTACAACTACCACTGTCAATGATTAGCAAGCAAACCTTATATTGGACTTTGCAACGAGTGTGAAAGATTATGTTGCGTTGTCCTTCAATTTCTCCAACTTGTGCATTCAAAGATCTCAAGGTAACTAGCACTTCCTCACAACTATCTTCAGCCTCTTGTTTCCCCACATTTTCTATGTCCTTTTGATCACTTTCATCCTCACTTTGGCTATAAACCATGCCATCCTCCATTATCATCATGGTTTTCTTATTTGGATATTCAGAAGCAATATGCCCATTTCCTAAACACCAAAAACATGTTAGTTGAGAGGTAGAAGATGGAGAGGGTTTACTTGAGTCACCTTTTGTGAAAGGCTTCTTTTGCTCAAATTTTCTTGAGTCCCTCTTTTCATCTTCCCTTTTGCTTTAAGTAGAACTTCTTGTTGGAATTTTGTTTGAGCCACTCTTCCTCTTTCGTTGCCTTTCAAATTTTTCAGCCATATGAACCATTTCCTACACGTCCATGTAGTGTTGCAATTCCACTAAATCCACGATCTCACTTCGAAGGCCTCTTAGAAACCGTGCCATGGTTGCCTCTTCATCTTCTTCTATGTTGGCCCTTGTCATGGAAATATCCATTTCTTGATAGTAATCCGAGACAGTTTTAGACCCTTGAGTGATACTTTGCAACTTGTTGTACAACTCTCGGTAGAAATGTGGATGGAGAAATCTTTTCCTCAAAATTGATCTCATTTTCTCCCATGTCTCTATTGGTCTTTCCCTGTTCTTTCTCCTAGTGGAAATCAACTTATCCCACCAAGTTAGAGCATATGATTGAAATTCGAGGGGAGCAATTTTTACCTTCTTCTCTTCTGAATAATCATGAATCGAAAAGATTTTCTCCACCTTAGATTCCCAATCCATGTAAATCTCAGGATCATTCTTTCCATGAAACTCAGGAATCGTGTTCTTGAGTCCCCTAAGATCATTGTCTTGACCCCTTCTATGGTTTCCCCTTCGTATCCTCACTGGTGAAGCATTGGATTCCACATCGTTTCTATTTCTTCGTATTAAGGACTCCTCAGATCTCTTATCATTCTCCTCATCATCTTGTTGACTTCCTAGCTGTCTCTCTTCTCTTTGTTGAAAAGCGAGTTCTAATTGGTCCAACCCGGTGATGACCCTTTTAAGGATTTGATCAAGTCGCCTTGTGGTGTGTTCCCTCCATGCTTTTTTTTCGGGCGTTTCGCTGGTTGGATCTTCCATTAAAAGATAAATAACAAAAATAAAAGTTTAAAAGTACCTCACACCCCTTTTACCCTTTTACCTATTATGTCTCAACCCAAATGAAAAGAAATTTTCACTCGTGTTTAAGGCCGATTTAGTAGGGGAAATTTGCACTCAGATTTTACCACTCCTTCCTTAGCACTAGACTCAAACCCCGATCATGTTGTGTAAGTTTCTCACAAAACATCACAACATGGAATATAAGGCATTTTTAAGATCAAAGAAAAGAAAAGAGCGTTTAGAAATGAAAAAGTAGATGAAGAAAATGAATAGAAGAATGTAATGAAGAACTTAATACTTCAATACTTTGTCTTTTTTTTGACTGAATCGAAATCTCAATTTTTTTTTTTGACTAAATCGATTTCTCTTCTTTTTTTTTTTTTTTTTTGATAGTACGAAATTTAAAGATATGAGCTAGTAAGAAAACTTAGATCTGATACCAAATGATGCGAATTAAGAGGCAAGGTCGATGCTTCTTAACGCTTTTGATGCGGAAATGAAGACTGTTTCTTATAGCTCCTCAAACAATCCCTTCAAACCTCCTAAGAATGAAGATAAGCAATAGAGGGTATATTAAACCCACCACCTCCTAGCAATCAACGTAGGAAATCTTTGGTGAATCGGATGACTCTTTCCAAACCCCCAACCTAACTCTATTGAACCCAACAATAATAGGTATATGAAACCTAACACCTTTGGATCACAATGGACTTAGAAATGGAAAGGTAAAAAACGCCACACTCAATAGGGAAGGAGTATTGAGTGATAAGTTGTTAGTTATACAAGAATAACCTTACAAAACACAATCTAGCTCAAGACTAGAACTTAAAGAATACCCTTAAAGTTTATACCTTCAATCAAACGTCTCTTCAATGCTTAACCAAGGCCCTCAATTTATAGAGTTTCAAGAGGGACCAAGGTTGAAACTACAAAGGATTAAAATAGAAAATCTGAACTTTCAGGTCAAGACTAGCATTAACACTTCTCTTTGACCAAGAAAAGCTCTATGACTAAGAAAAGCTCTTTGACCTAGAAAGAATCTTTAATTCTAATATTCTAAATAATGAAAATGCAGAAAAATAGCTTGAAAATATCACCCAAATGCTGTTAAAATTCGTCCTTAAATTCAGTTCATAAATGAGACATTCAACCTTCCTTTTAAAGGCCAGCATGGGAAATGTTCGTGGGAAATGTTCAATTCTGTTGGGGAACGAAATTCCAGACATGAGCATATCGCGGGAAATGTTCAATTCTGCTAGGGAATGAAATTCCTGACATGGGCATGTCGAGGAAAATGTTCAATTATAGAAATCCACCCTTAGAAACTTTATCCAAGGCCTTAACAATGTTAAATAATTTAGGCCTTATAGATGCGTAGTTGGTCTTGGCTTCAACTAGTGACTTTGATGCAACTTGGGCTACGGCTTCTTCCATTTGTTTATTCCTAAGCCTTGTAAGAGGTCCAGCTATGTTTTGTAGTGGACTTGACGGTACTTGTGATCCATTGGCCTCTTTGGCAGCTCCTTGATTATCAACATCATCCAAATGTGAAGTAGCTCCTTGATTTGCATCAGATGGTGCTCCCAAGATGAACTCGTAAGGATTATTATACTAAATTTGGCCGGTGGATGTATGTTCAGTATAATAATAAGTTCGAGTGGTACTAGTCTCGGATAACCAATAAGTCAATAAATTAATTTATCAGTAAATTAATAAATTGAGGAGCACTATATCTTTGAAGTGGGAAGATTGTAGAATAATTAAAAGTGGACCCGAAGCAATATTTGATTTAAGTGGTAGTTCCATAATTAATTATGAGTTCGATTAAATCGACAAAGTGTATTAAGAATTAATTAATAATCCTTAAGTTAGTCAATAGAAGATTTAAGTATTCGATGAATTATCCTCAGGACAATTAACGAATCGGGTTGAAGTAATTAATTATCTTTGGGTTGATTAGTCGTTGACTTTGTCCATTGAAGACATAGAAGTCAACGGGTACAACTAGAAGGCCCAACTTAAACCCACTCAAAGGTTACCCTAAGCGCTCCCTATATAAAGAATAAGTTGCCCACTTAGAAATCATTCAAGACTTTTTTTACCTTCAAAGAGAAAGAATGTGGATAGAGAGAATTCTTGAAGATTTCTTAAAAGAATTTTCTAAAAGTCGGCTACTGATTCTTTTTCACGGCAAGAGAGTGCTACCCAATTTTGGTTGAATATTCTAGCTTCTGCCCGGATTTCAAGTTGTTTTTCTCGGCGGAAAATTAATTCAGTTTTAAGCCCGGATTTCACTTTGTTTTTCTCGGCGGAAGATTAATTCAGTTTGGCAACATTATGCAGCACCAAAAACGTTTTTTTTTCCTGAATATTCAAGCCAAGCCAATGTTGTCTTTTCTTTGCTAGATAAATTAATTAAGTTTGTGTGAATCCAGCTTGATTAATTTTTCCCAAAAAAGCTTAGATCTTTGCCCCTTTTCATTAAAGATTCTTTCTTTTTAATTTTAGGTGATTTCTAATTGAAAAGAATAATCTTTTTTTTTGGCAAAATTCTTATCTTTTTTATTTTGGGTGATTCCAAATTAAAAAGAAAATATCTTTTCTTGTGGATTGATTTAGTTGGCATTAAAGATTCGATAGATACTTGCCCACATGAATTTCGAATCGTTATTGGAGTCAACCTCAGGTTTTCTTAAGGATTAAGCTTCAAGGGTTTTCTTACTCGATTTATTTTTGAAGGTCACGCTACAAAGGTATAATCTTTATATTCTGCTTTTAACAAATATTCAATTTTTAATGTGGCGTTTAGTAAATCTAACAAGTATAAGCCTATATCCGCTCAGGAGAATTGAATATAGTGTTTGGACTCGATCGAAAGTCTCTGATTCTGGAATGCATAGCACGAAAGTGAGATTTTTGATTTGGCCCGGACCGGATCTAATTCCTTAAAATTGGTATTAGAGCTAAGGTTTTGGCTTTATACTTGTTCGATTTATTATGCGGTTTTATTTTCAGGTGGTTATTATTCCCGGCTATTATGGTTATTACATTCATTCATAAACCCCGGGCTTGTTTTATTTTGAATGTGAATGTGTGTAATAGTAATAACCACGAGCTGGAAGTCGTGTAGGATTAGATTAAATCTTGTAGTAGGATTTATTCTAAAGATGTCATCTTTATTTTCCTAGACAAGCCTTGTCTATAGGAATTTATGTAAAATGACGAAGACGTTATTGTGGGGAACTTATATTCGTGGATTTTTGGTTTATCATAATTTTGGGTGATTCATAATTACGTAGAGAATCGAGAAAACCCGTACGAATTAATAGGAACCAAATACGGGTCATTATAGGGCAATTGAATTTGTGGTTTTTTTGGTTTGTCGTAATTTTGGGTGATTTCTATTTACGTAGTAAACCGAGAAAAACTGGACAAATTCTAAGGGTCCTTATAACGAGTAGGATACGTGGCGGGACATGTGGACAAGGCGAAAAGAAGTTGACAATCGAAAGACCATAATAGTCGGGAAATGTTTCATTACATATTTATTTCCCGCTTTATATGTCTTGATTGTTGATTGCATGTTTTAACCTTATGTTTTGATGCATGATTTAAAATAAATGGTTTTATGGGTGCAATTAACTGAGGTAGAAAATTTGCATGTAAAACTCCAACGGTTTTATAGGTGCGAATAACCAAAGTTAAGATATTGCATATTAAAACCGTAAAAATCCTTAATTTAAGAATCTAGGTGGGAACGGGTTAGTTTATATCCCCATGGCCTCCATTACGAATTCATATGTGATGTCAATAGACTTGCGCATTGGTATTAGGAACTTCTTCCATATCGAATGAGTCTTTATTCTTAAGATCACAAGATAGAATTTTTAAAGGGATAACTATAGTGAGTTTAATTGGAGAATAATGCGAAACTCTCTCTATCTGAGGCACACTATTATCCTAAGTAACAAATTTAGAAGTCACGTAATGGCATACACTAAGTGTACCGTTTGTAGTATTCCTCCCAACAAGGTTATGCTACTTATGTGTGCAGGCTAAAATCACCGACTATTAATTTCATTGATCAAAAGATCGTCGGTCAGATAGTGAAATTAATGAACTTGGTTCTTCTCGAACGAATGTGGACCGGCGTAGACGTTCACACGATTGTGACCTGTAAAATCCCGATGAACGAGATGTTGGTGGAATTAATTATATTGTTTGTGGGTATCAATATTTTCTAAAAATATAAAATATTGAAACTTCTCTGTTTATTTTCAGCTTTTGATTTGGCGTTTAATACAATATTTGTCACACTAAAGGAGAACAAATTAACTGGTCCAAATTACATCAACTGGAAACGCAATTTGGACATTATCTTCATGGCTAAGCGGTGAAAGTACGTCCTCACTGAAGTATGCCCAGATGATCCTAGGGATGACTCTCCTCCTGAGCATAGGGAAGTCTATCAAAAGTGGAGTAAGGCTGATGGGATGGCTAGATGTTGCATTTTGACTTCCATGTTGAATGCATTGTAGCATCAGCATCAGCATCAGCATCAGTTAATGAACTCTGCTTTTGACATTATGGCAAACCTAAAAGAGATGTTTGGTCACCAAGACAGAGCTGCAAGACAAGTCTTCATGTGAAAGCTAATGACTAATAAGAAGGCAAAGGGCATGCCTGTGGGTTATCATATACTTGAGATGAGTAGTGGCTTCAATGAGATTGAGGTACTGGGTGGAAAGATTGACAGGGAAACCCAGGTCGATATCATACTCCAGAGCTTGCCTCAAAGTTTTGAGTAGTTTCGGCAAAACTATAACATGAAACAGCATGTTTACACTCTTTCCGAGCTCTTAACTGTATTGGTGTCCATTGAAGGCCTCTTCCAAGAGAAGAAGCAGGTTTTAGCCACAGTCGGGCCTTCAGGTTCTTTTTCTGGGCCTAAAGCCAGAAATAAGAAAAAGAGAGCCCAAAAGACTGCTAATCATAAGCCCAAGCCAGAAAGCGCCAAGAAAAAGAAGCCGAAAGGCGACTACTTCAAGTGTGGTAAAGGAAGACATTGGAAGTCTGATTGTCCAAAGCTCATATGTACGACCATCTCTACCTTAATTACTGACATATGTTTAGTGATGATTCCCACAGATATTTTGTGTGTGGATTCAGGAACCACTGATCATGTTTGTAATTCTTTACAGGGTTTGCCAAGTAACCTAGATGCTTAGAGAGGGCGAGATGGAAGTTTACTTAGGTGACACTATCAGAGTGTCAGTGAAAGCAGTGGGAGAGGCTAGACTTATTTTCAAAATAATGTTGTAATAGTTTATTGAAGAATTGTCTTTATGATCTGAGTTTTAGAAATAATTTATTTGATGTTTCTAAACTCTTATTGGATAGTTATAAGTTCATTTTATCTAATAATTATGTTATTAAAAGGTATGAGATGTTGGAGTTGATACATAAGCTATGCTTGTATTGTACATTTTCCCAGTAATATATCGATTTATGTTTAGGTTATATTTTGTTGTGCATAATATTTCTATTTATATTATGTAAGTAGATTATGAGGTGTCTTGTGTGACACAGTAGATCTCATCATTGGTTGAAAGACATAATATATAAATGAGGTTCGTAACCGAGACAGCTTTGGACAAACTATCGGTTCAGGTTATTATGTGATTCAGATAATTGGTTTGTCTAAACTAATTGAATCACGTAGATATACCCGGGGCGTATTGAACTTCACCATTAGGAATGATTTGTCTGTTGGGATCGGAGGCATGATTTTCAAAAAAAAATTTACGCAGCGGATTCATGCCAATTTCAATTTTAGTGTTTTAATCCTATGTTCAAAACAAGTAAACTATACCCTTGAAGCGTAATTGGTAGCCGCGTCTGGATCCTAGATTGATGTTGGTCCAAACCTTCTGCTCTGATTACGTTTGTCACCACCAAAATCCTTCCTTGAAAGACTCTCTACTTTCAAGCACTGAAGCTCTTTGCAGATCTGGTGCTAGCCGTCTTTGCATTCGGATAGAGTTTGGGATTTTGTGTATATTTTGCTTGTTCTGATTTTCTGATTGAAAATCATCATTCACCTACCATAATATCCCTAGGATATTTGTAGAGTTGAAATTTCCAAAAATTAGTATTGTAATCAATCAATTATTACTTAATTGATTTAATCATATTCCAAATCAGTATTATTACCAAATATTATTTTGCTTATTCGAAATCAGTATTAAATAATATTTGTTGATTCCAAATCAGTATTAAATAATACCTTAATGATTTGGGTTATACACCAAGCCGATGGATCAACCCATGACCCATGGATCAGGCTAATGGATCAAGAATCTCAATTGCAATTAGGCCCCTTGATTTATCAGCCCAGCCCAATTATTCTCAGGTAATTAATTAACTTTTTATTAATACCACAAAAATTTTCAATAATATTTAATTAAACCATTTAATTAAATCATCTTTATTTAAGTATAACAATTATACTCATTGTAGGCAAGAATACTTATTCTGCATCATCGAACTTTCTTATGTGCGATCCTGTAGGCCCATTCTAAATGGGAAATGGATAACTCAATCTCATTGATTAATCCATAAGTCATTAGTGGTCTCTAGCAAGACATAATGACTACCCAATTCAGAATGGAGGGTCGAATGGTGATTCAACACAACCTTTCCTAGCAAACTGTGTACGATCCTCTACATTGATATCCCGTTTAGCATAAGGCATGGAACCATCATCCTTATATAGCTAAACGTTTACTTGATCTCTTAGTGACACTGAATTCATCAAGCAAATGATAACGCTTATCATTCCATGGGCATGGCCATGCACTTTTCAGTTCACTATCAAGTGGCCAAGATATCATCTCTCACTTAAGAGAGATTTGTAGTCTCATCACTTCACCTACATATCTTAGCGTGACTCATAGTGTACCCAATCATACCCGTACTTGGAAACCTGTTACGGTCCCGTTAGGTGTATGTCAAAGCACACTATCATTCACCTAAGACCATGTAGTGATTTCTGGTCTAAGGATCCTCGTACGAGTACTACTCAAAAGAATCACTCATGATCTAAAAGTCCATGGAGTGTTTCTTTTGGCGGATCGATTTCATGAAATTAAATATGCACAAGAATATAATTATCATGAAATTAACTCATTTGATAAATTATCAACAGACGACAAATGTCTAAATTAGCCCTCAAAATGGCATACACCAACATTGTCTTGTACTGATTTCATAGACAAATAGTTCTTGGTATTCTATCTCTTAATCCTTAAACTCGAGCGGGCATATCTGCCAAAGGGTGAGGTCAATTGTGGTCAATAGTCTCGGTAGGTTGGGTGCGCGTGTTTAGTTGCTTGGTGTGATGTTGCTTGTCGAAAGGAAACCATGTACCGGTGCGTCCGGGGTGATGGTGCTCCCGAGATGAGCTCGTAAAGTTTATTATACTAAACCCGGCCAGTGGACTTATGTCCGGTATAGTAAAAAGGTCGAGTGCTACTAGTCTCGGAATTAAAGAAGTTAATTAATTTATTTATTAGTAACTTAATATATTAATGAGCACCATATCTTTATGTGGGGAGATTATGAATATAAATTAATTAAGTTATTCCGAAAGCAATTCTGGTGTAGGATGGTAGTACAATAATTAATTCGTTAGTGGTATGATTAATTATGTATTGGGTTATTGACAAAGGTAGATTTAATTAATTAAGTAATTAATTAATCCTTGTGTTAGTTGGTTGTGAATCATACCAGGAACTGGTTTGGGATTAGTGAATCCCTGTATCAGTTGGTTGTGAATCATACCAGGAACTGGATTGGGATAAGTGGATCCCTGTATTAGTTGGAAGTGTATCAGTCCATGAACAGGATTGAAGGAAACATAATCCCAGTAGGAAGGCCAATCCTAAACCAACTTGGGGTCTCTCTTGTAACTCTATATATAGACAAGGGATTATCTATTCAAGATACACAATTCAATCTACAATTCATAAGTTTTCAAGACAAGAAAACTAGAGAGATAAAATCCTAGAGAGATAAATAATATTCTCCCTCAAAGTCGGATTTTACAGAGCATATTGCGGCTGGTCCTTCTTTGTTTTGGCTGAAATTTTTGGCCTGTTAAACCAGCTACATGTGTAGCTTTCGCTCTCTCTGGGCGGTGCGTTTACAGTACGTGCCAGGTGCAGCGATGCTGGAATTTTCTATCAGGTGGATTGTGGTGATTAGCTGATCAAATTGGTTTCTAGATCATTACCCACACAGCGTGAAATCAAAGTCTTGAGGCATACAAGAGAATCTCCTGAGTCCACGCTTCAAAGGTATTTTCTAAAGTTCCGCTTTTAATTAGAATTTATATTGTGTGGTATATCGAATAAGTGCAAACCCAGATCCTACGCAATGTTATTTCAAAAGGGTTGGAATAGCGATTGTGCTAGCGTCTAGGCCTGGCCAGAGATTCCGATTCTGGAATGCATAGCACGAAAGTGAGTTTTCGGCTAGACCCGGGCAGATAATCTTTCACGAGAAACTTATATGTTCCAATTCATTGCTGGACAATCTCTTCTCGATAAGTGCGAAAACACTAAAATAAATAACACATCATTGAATCATAATAAGCGGAAAGAACCGTGTAAAATAAACCAAACTTTTTTTTTTGGCACCTAAGACTAGGTGATATAATCCTTAGTAGAATTCAAAGGTTAGTCAATGATAGGCCCTTGGGCTCATTAGATATTGACAACTATCCAATTTACGAATTCTGCTTAGAGGGTAAAATGACCAAGAAGTTTGTCAGGGTCAAAGAGGTTTTAGAGTTGTTCTACTCTGATTTATGTGGACCTATGACAATTCAGGCCAGATGTGGTTTCGAGTATTTTGTGATCTTCACAGATTACTACTCGAGGTACGGGTACATTTACTTGATGCACCACAAGTCCAAATGTTTTGGTGAGCTAAAAGAGCTTCAGACAGATGTGGAGAACCGTCATTGTAAAAGTATCAAGTCATTACGATCCGATCGTGTTGGCAAATACCTATCTGTTGAATTTAGGAGCTACTTATCAGAGATATGGATTCAATTCCAGTTGTCTGCACCTAGCACATTCCAGTAGAATGGTGTAGCAGAATGAAGAAACATAACTCTTGTGCAAATGGTTAGATCTGTAATGAGTTACAGTGAGTTGCCCCATTTGTTTTGGAGATATACCTTAGAAACAACGGCTTACAATCTAAATCTTGTACTATCTAAGTCCGTGCCTTCAACCCCTGTAGAGTTATGGTCAGGAAAAAAACCCAGTATTAGACATCTCAGAATCTGGGCTTATCCAGCACATGTGCTTAAGGCAAATGCAAGTAAGTTAAATGCAATAATGGAGGTAATGTTGTTTGTAGGATATCCCAGAGGAACGAAGGATGGTTTATTCTATAGTGCTAAAGATCAGCAGGTGGTGGTTAGTAGCAACACTAGATTTTAGAAGAGGACTATATTCTAAATCACAAACCAAGTAACGAGATTGTACTAGAAGAGTTTAAGGTACATTATAGTATTCCTGATGCACCAGTACAAGTAGATACACCACAGAATACTGCACGAGTTGACACAGATGATGCGATTACACAGGCGGTGCCTCATCGTAGTGGGAGGGACATGGGTTTGGGAAAATCTTCGGATTTGGTCCCTTGCGCTAATGAACCAGACCCAGTTAACTACAATAAGGCACTCCAAGATAAAGATACAGATTCTTTGCAAAGGGCAATGATTATATTGCAAAGGCCCAATAGCACAAGGTTTGCAAGCTTAAGAAGTCCATTTATGGACTTAAGCAAGTATCCAAATCTTGGACCATCCGGTTTGATGAGATAATCCAGTCCTATGGGTTTACTCAATGTTCGGATGAGTAGTGTGTATACCGCAGGCGTGATAGAAATATGGTGGTGTTTCTTGTACTTTATGTAAATGGTATTCTTCTTATTGGCAACAGTAAGAAGGTATTGTCAAACGTAAAGGCATGGTCATTCAAGCAAGTTTGATATGAAGGATTTGGGAAAGGTTGGACATGTCCTTGGGATCAAGATTATTCGAGATCGTAGGAGATGTTCACAGACATTTTCTCAATTCTGGCTCGTTTTAACATGCAAAACTCCAAGAAGGGTTTCCTACCTTTCAAATACGGAGTGCATCTATCTAAGGAACAGTCTTCTAAGTAGATAGAAGCTATGAAAACAGTTCTTTATGCATCTACGGTAGGAAGTCTCATATATGCTATGTTGTGTACGAGGCTGATATTTGCTTTGCCGTCGGCATAGTTAGCAAAATATCAGAGTAACCCAGGAAAGGCTCAAGTATTTACGCAGAATGAAGGACCAAGTTTTGGTCTATCATACGCAAGAGCTAATTTTAAGGGGTTACACAGATTCGGATTTCCAAAGTGATAAGGACAAGAGAATGTCTACCTCTGGGTTTGTGTTTACTCTGGGAAGTGGAGCCATAGTATGGCATAGTGTCAATAAGAAATACATGGCAGACTCCACCATTGATGCTGATTACATTATCGCATCAGAGGTAATGAAGGAAGCAGTGTGGTTCAAGAACTTCCTAGTGGACTTAGATGTGATTTCTGAGTTGTCGAAGTCTATCACAGTTTATTGTGATAACAATGGTGTAGTTGCTAACTCAAAAGAACCATGAGCCCACAAAGGGCTTAAACACATAGAGAGCAAGTACCACCCAGTACGAGAAATCGTAAAGAGGGAAGACGTAGTCGTAATCGTGGCGAAGATAGTATTAGTAGACAACCTTGTAGATCCAATCACAAAGGCATTGACTACAAAAGTCTTTAAGACCCACGTGAAAGGCAATGGAGTTAGATACTTGAGTGAGTCGTAAGAGATCTCTATATTTTGGTATGACAGCAGAATAAATGTATTAAACCAGTTTTTATACTTCAGAACATAGCTTTGAGTATTAGAGGGAGATTATTAGTTTTGAATACTGAAAAGTTTTGTTTGTATGAAAAACTATTTCCCAGTTACATATCGATTGTGTTTGAGTATTATAAATTGTCCATTTATATCATATGTCAAGATGATGAGGTGTCAGGTGTAGCACAATAGATCTCGTCATTGGTTAAAGTTATGATATATAAATAATGCTCGTAACTGAGACAGTTTGGACACACTGTCGATTTAGGTTATTGTGTGATTCTGAGATTGGTTTGTCTAGACTAATTGAATCATGCAGTTGTGCATGGGGCCTTATGAGCAGAACCTTGAGTAGGATTGAATTGACTTGTACTGATCTTCGTAGTTAATTCTAGCCTTGTATTCTTTCTCTTAATCCCTACACTAGAGCGGGTATGAGAGTTAGATATTGTGTACTTTGATTTGTCAAAGGGTGCGGTCAATTGAGGCCTAGATCTCGGTAAGTAGGGTATGCATGTTTGACTTATTATTGTGTCGTTTCTTGTCAAAAAGAAACCATGTACCGGTACATGCTGGTTAATGGTGCTCCCGAGATGAGCTCATAAGGATTATTATAATAAACCCGGCCGGTGAACTTATGTCCGGTATAATAATAAGGTCGAGTGGTACTAGTATCGGATAACCAAGATGTCGATAAATTAATTTATCAGTAAATTAACAAAAATTGACGAGCACTATATCTTTGACGTGGGGAGATTATAGAATAATTAAAAGTGGATCCGAAGCAATTTTTGGTTTAAGCGGTAGTTTCATAATTAATCCATTAGTGGTACGATTAATTATGAGTTAGATTAAATTGACAAAGTGAATTAAGAATTAATTAATAATCCTTAAGTTAGTTGATAGAGGATTTAATTATTCGATGAATTATTCTCGGGTCAATTAACGAAGTTGGTTGAAGTAATTAAGTATCCTTCGGTTGATTAGTCGTTAACTTGTCTAGTGAAGACATAGAAGTCAACGGGTGCAACTAGATAACTCAACCTAAGCCTACTTAAAGATTACCCTAAGAGCTCCCTATATAAAGAATAAGTTACCCACTTAGAAATCATTCAAGACTTTTCTTGCCTCCAAAGAGAGAGAATGTGCCTAGAGAAAAGTCTTGAAGATCATCTTTCTGAAAAGAATTTTCTAAAAGTCGGCTACTAATTCTTTTTTAAGGCAAGAGAGTGCTGCCCAATTTTGGTTGATTATTCTAGCTGCTGTCCGGATTTGACGTTGTTTTCCTCGGCAGAAAATCAATTCAGTTTGGCCACATTATGCAGCACCAAAAACGTTTTTTTTGCTAAATATTCAAGCCTAGCCAATGTTGTCTTTTCTTGGCTAGATAAATTAATTAAGTTTGGGTGAATCCAACTTGATTAATTTTGCCCAGAAAAGCTTAGATCTTTGGCCCCTTTTCAATAAAGATTCTTTCTTTTTAATTTTAGGTGATTCCTAAATGAAAAGAAAAATCTTTTCTTGGGCAAAGCTCTTATCTTTTTGATTTTGGGTGATTCCAAATTAAAAAGAAAATATCTTTTCTTGTGAATTGATTTAGTGGGCATAAAAGATTCGATAGATATTCGCCCACACGAATTTCGAATCGTTCTTGGATTCATCCTCGGGTTTTCTTATGGATTAAGCTTCATGGGTTTTCTTACTCAATTTATTTTTGAGGATCACGCTACAAAGGTATAATCTTTATATTTCGCTTTTAATAAGGATTCAATTTTTAATGTGGCATTTAGTTGATCTAACAAGTATAAGCCTAGATCCGCTCAGAGGAATTGATTATAATGTTTGGACTCAATTGAAAGTCTCCGGTTCTAGAATGCATAGCATGAAAGTGATATTTTTGATTTGGCCCGGACCGGATCTAATTCCTTCATGTGTATCTTTGTTATTAAAATAAATCTTTCTATGTCTACCTCATGAGTATTGGATACCGGATGTGTGGCTCACATTTATACTAATGTGTAGGGACTCAGAAATAGAAGGATGACAAGGAAATGTGAAGTAGATCTCCGAGTGGGAAACGGGGCAAGAGTTATTGTTGTTGAAGTTGGGGAATATACTTTATCTTTGCCTTCCGGTCTGAATATTGAATTAGAAAATTGTTTCTATATACCTGCTTTGAGCAGGAATATTATTTAGTTTCTTGTCTGGGTAATAAAGGTTTTTGTTTTATTATTGGTAATAATTTGTTATCTTTATATTAAATGATGTTTTGTATGGAGTTGCAAATTTGTGCAACGGCCAATACATCTTAGATTTGAACCAAGAAAGACCGGTCTATAACATTGAAAATAAAGCTAAATCAATTAAATTTGATATAAGTCCAACATATCTTTTGCATTGTCATTTGGGTTAAGCGAATGAGAAGCAAGTTCAAAAACTTCATAAAGATAGAGTGCTTGGGTCATTTGATTTTGAATCATATGACACATGTGAACTCTGTTTGCAAGGCAAAATAACAAAGAGGCCTTTCAACAATAAAGGGGTAAGGACTAGTGAGCTATTGGCTCTAATACATACGGATGTATGTGGACCAATGAGCACACAAGCCAGAGGTGGATTCGAATACTTCATAACTTTTACCGATGACTATAGTAGATATAGTTATGTCTACTTAATGAGGTATAAAAGTGAAACTTTTGAAAAGTTCAAAGAGTTTAAGAACGAAGTACAGAATCAGTTAGATAGAAGGATTAAGGCTATTCACTCCGATCAGTGAGGTGAATACCTAAGTGATGAGTTCGATGGCTATCTAAAGTAGTGTGGAATTGTTTCACAGCTGACTCCACCGGGAACACCTCAATGGAATGGTGTATCTGAAAGGAGGAATTGGACCCTATTAGATATGGTTCGATCAATGATGGGCCAAGTGACTCTCCCTACGTCCTTTTGGGGTTATGCTCTCTTTTCTGCTGCCTACTTATTAAATCATATTCCATCTAAGGCAGATAAAACTCCATATGAGATATGGATGGGCTAAATTCCCTATGTCCTATCTACGAGTTTGGGGCTGTCAAGCTCATGTAAAGTGTTTACAAAGTAATAAGCTTGAACCTAAAACTGACAAAGGATATCAATTCTACCACCCATTCGAGAACAGAGTGTTTATTGCTTGAGGAGCTACTTTCTTAGAGAAAGATTTTCTCTACAAAAAAGACAGTGGGAGTAGAATAGATCTCGAAGAGGTTCGAGACCCACAACAGAGTGTAGAACCATCTACAATAACTCAGATGGAAGTTGGCATGGAAACTCATGAAAATGAGCAACCTGAGCCAAGAACGCAATAACCTAGAAGGTCTGGTAGATCTCGTCAACATCCTGAGAGATACGGATTTCTCGTGACTGACGATCAAGATTTGATCTTGGTGGACTCCGATGAGCCCACTACCTACAGATAGGTTTTTGAAAGTCCAGATTCAGATAAATGGCTACAAGCCATGGAGTCTGAAATGTAATCCATGAGGGACAATAAAGTGTGGACTTTGATTAACCCTCATGTTCAGGAAAATGTTGTCAATTGCAAGTGGATTTTCAAGTTAAAACCTGGCGGGATCTTCAAGGCAAGACTAGTAGCTAAAGGTTTCAGACAGACTCATGGTATTGACTATGATGAAACCTTTTCCCCTGTCGTGATGCTCAAATTCATTAGGACAATGCTTGCCATGGCTGCATATTATGACTATGAGATATGGCAGATGGATGTTAAGATGGTTTTCCTAAATGAAAACCTACTCGAGGAAGTTTACATGAAACAACCTGAGGGATACATCGATCGAGAGCATCCTAATCGAGTGTGCAAGTTTCAAAGGTCCATCTACGGACCAAATCAAGTATCTCAAAGTTGAAATTTTCGTTTTGACGAGGCAGTAAAGGGTTACAGCTTCATAAAGAACGAAGATAAGCCTTGTGTTTACAAAAAGGTTAGTGAGAGCAAAAGTGTTTTTCTTGTCCTATATGTAGACGACATCCTACTCATAGGAAATGACATCCCCGTGTTGAAAAAGATTAAACAATGGTTGGGGAGTGTATTTTCTATAAAAGACTTAGGAGAAGCCGAAACGATACTAGGTATCAAGATCTATAGAGATAGGTCTAAAAGACTTCTAGGACAAATTCAAGAAGGGTACATAGACAAGATATTGAATAGGTTCAGTATGTCTAACTCTAAGAATGGTATGGTACCGTTTAGACATGGCCTCCTCTAAAAGAATAAACAATGTCCATCAGCTAAAGAGGAGAGGGATACAAAGAGTAAAGTCCCATATGCTTTGGCAATAGGTGTTAGTTTTGAATACAGAAAAGCTATGGCTTGTATCAAAAACTCATATCCACAGATGACACATCATTTTGTTTCAGTATAAATTTGTTCCTTTATATCATAGAACTAAATAACGGGGTGTCGACAAACACAGTAGATACCGTTATTGGTTAAAGTATTGATATATAAAAAGTATGCTCGTAACCGAGATAGTCTGAACATACTATCGGTATAGGTTATTGTGTGGTTTGGAAATTGGTTTATCTAAACTAGTTTAAATCACACAGATATGCCCGGGGCATATTGAGCACGATCAGTTTGGATAGAATTGACTTATACTGATCGGCGTAGTCAATTCGGTCCTAGTATTCCGTCTCTCAATCCCGAGATTGGGACGGGCGTGAGGGTTGGATGTCGTGTGCTTTGATTTGCCAAAGAGTGAGGTCAATTGAGGCCAATACCTCGGTAAGTTGGGTATGCGGTGTTTAGCTTCTTGCGTGCCGTTGCTAGTCGGAGGAATCCGCGTACCGGTTCGCCGGGTTGATGGTGCTCCCGAGATGAGCTCGTAATGTTATTATACTAAACCCGGCCGGTGAACTTTATGTTTGGTATAATAAAAGGACGAGTGGTACTAATCTCGGAAACCAAGAAGTCGGTGAATTAATTTGTCAGTAAATTGATAAACCGACGAGCACTAGATCTTTAATGTGGGGAGATAGAAGAAATAATAATGGCGCGATGTAAAGTCGTTTTCGAGCGGTAGTTCCATAATTGGTCCGTTAGTGGTACGACCGATTATGCATTTGACTAATCAACAAGGTAAATTAATTAATCCAAAGGGTTTAATTAATATTTAATCGACAAAGTGAATTTAGAAATTAATTCTATTTTGAATTAATTAATTCTAAGGGTTCGATTAAATTAAATTAACAAAGTGGATTAAATAAATTAATTTAAATGGGTCGATTGGAGTTGATTAGTCGGGAAGACTTAGCGGTCAACGAAAGTCAAATTTAAAGGCCTAACTCGAGAGCCCATTAGGTCTCCTTAGAAGCTCCTATAAATACAACATGTTAGGCAACTCAAGACATAAGAAACTTGATAGTCAAGAAAGGGCTAGTGAGAGAAAGTTTAGCTTAGAGAGAGAACGTCGTCTTCTTCATCGAAATTCTCTCTCGAAGTCAGCTAAGATAGCTTTCTCCTCCGGAAGATCAAATCTTTATATACTGCCCGGTCGGTTTAAGATTACTCGCTGTTTTGCTCGCTGATTTTTTCATCGCTGATTGGATTTTTTCGAAGGAATAGCGCCCAGCGCTTATTATCCTTCCTGGTCGGTTATCTTCTAGATAATCCGTGCGTTGTCTTCATTTGGTGCCCTGAGCCGGCTTTGGGTTTCACGTTGATCTTCTAATTAGAGTGATCCGTGAAATCTGGGCTGTACAGATCGGGACCAAATAGCTTCGCTCAAGCGGTGGGTTTTTGCGGCGAAAATCGGCGAGCTAGCAGCTGAAGAAAAAACTTGCACAGCAAGGTTTATTTCGGAAAAACTGGGCAGTTTGTTTTTCAAGTTTTTAATTTCAGATTTTGGGTTTTTCTTCCGGAGCAAGTTTCTTGGATTTCTTAATTCGCCGTGGGTAACTCCGTAGAAAATAGCCCACACTATTTCGGAGTTCGTATTGGAGATATTCTTCGGATTTCTTGTGGAAGTTGCGTCAAAGATTTGGTTTTTCTTTAGGCAAGGGACTTCGCTATAAAAGGTAGAATCTTTAAATTTCGCTTTAATTAAAGATTTAATTTTTTGTGTCCCGATTAATAAATTAAATAAGTATAAGCCTAGATCCGTTCATGGGTAAACTAATTTGAGCCTGAGCATGGTCGAAAGCATCCGATTCTGGAATGCATTGCACGAAAGTGAGGTTTCCGATTTAGCCCGGGCTTGTTCAGTTTTCCTTCGAGGGAGGGGTCGCCGGGGCGATTTGGGGGAAGGCGGGAGGGGCGCGGTGGAGGGTTTCGAGTAAGGCGTCGCCTGGGGTGACGGGGAGAGGGTGGGTCGCCGGGGGTGACGGGTAGAGGGTGGGTCACCGGGGGTGACGGGGAGAGGGTGTGTTGCGTCGCCGGGGGTAAAGGGGAGAGGGTGGGTCGCCGGGGGTGACGGGGAGAGGGTGTGTTGCGTCGCCGGGGGGAAAGGGGGGTCGCCGGGGGTGACGGGGAGAGGGTGGGTTGCGTCGTCGGGGGGAAATGGGGTGACGGGGAGAGGGTGGGTGGGTTGCGTCGCCGGGGGGAAAGGGGGGGGTGACGGGGAGAGGGTTAATAAAAAATTAATATTATTATATTAATAATATATTATAAGGTTATTTTAGTAAATTTATAAGTTTACCGCCCCAGTTTCTGGGACGAAAACTAGTAATATTTTTTATTTATCTATTTATTTTATTTTATTTTATTTTTTCTTTTCTTGAATTCGTATTCCCTTTTTAATTCGATCAGACAGCAGTTAGTATATAGGAGTCCATGACTCCCTAGTACAGTTTATACTGTAAAAAATAAAAATTAAAAATAGTAAAAATTTTACCGGAGACGAAAGTTGACAGGAGAAAATAAGCGCTCAAACCAAAAAGAAAGGAAGCGATACCTTTTTCGGCGGATGACTCTGAAGCATCGTGCAGAGGAGTTCGTGCATGATGAAGCCGATGATGATAATGGTGGCATGGTAGCCCACATTTCCTTAGCCAGCAGTATTGGTCAATGCTTCCATAACATGCCTCATCTCTTGACTGCTGCTAGTTGAAAAAATGGCGAATCAGCAGCAAATTTCATCTTGACCATGGTTTCTTGAAGTCGTACCCCTTATGGTTGTCATTCTAATAGCAGCTCAAGTTTTCGCTCTGGTTTATTGGATTTATCGGCTTGCAACTGAGAAGCAGACATTTAGGACCAAAAAGCACTGAGAGAAATGTAATATTAGAGTTCTTTCATTATTAGAGGGTTTATTCTGGCAATATTTGTTGGGAAAGCATTCAAATCTGACCAGGTTGGCCAACATAGTTGGTAATATCTATTAATATATTACAGCGCTATGTGTGATTTCAACTTTGGATTCTCAAGTATGCAATGGCGATGTGTGTAAGTGTAACATACTATTTGTTGGGTTGGATCTGTAATTAAATTTGAATGCCCAGTTAGCTTGACTGCTGCTAGTGCCAATCAATTTGTGTTAATGCTAATCAAATTGTTAATGCCTAATCAAATTGTTGTTTTTTTAATTTGCTATCGTGATTCGATTTGATGTGTGTATTTGAAACATGTTTTGTGATAATGGTTTATACTCTATTAATGAATTCTTGGAGTTTGATGTCTCTCAAAATCTCGGAGACAACAAAAAAAAAAAAAAAAAAAAGCGGGATTCACTTAAATTTGATGTTTGCGTTTAATCCAAACGAATAAAGTCTATTATCCCACCATTTAGAAGTAAAAATTCTACCAATTAAAATTAAAATTTTTTTTCTTGTTACAATTTCTGATGTCATTATATATAAACTCTTAATTCATGTCTATTAATTTTTACAATTCATAGTGTTGACTTTTAACAATTCCCAATACAATACTAATGATATAGTATTTCACCCTAAGAACACAATAATTCCACCATATATGTGAATTATTATATTTTTTTATAATATTCTACCCTAAGAACACATTAATCCCACTTTGTCTAAATAAAGAATTCACTTGTATGAATAAACACGAAACATGAATTATAACGATAGTGTATAAACTATCACACCATTTGATGCAGTCAATTCCACCATATTAATAATCCCATTAAATTCAAAATATAATTCCACCATTTGATATATATAATGCTCCTTAAAATCATAATAATCCTAAAAAGCATAAAACACTTTAAAAAAAAATACAATTATCATAGAAAATAAAAAGGAATTACTAGTTTCTGTCTCAATACTTTCTCTTTATTACCCTAAGTTACATTAAAATGTCTCCCCTATAATACCTTCTCTCTTCCCCATTTTATGTAAAAGAACACTTTTATTAAAACTTATGGGCTACCGCCTAAAAAAGTGAGGCGGTATCTAGTAACTCCCAAAATAAAATCTATTATTAAAAAGATTTTTTTTTAAAAATGGTAATTAAATTCAAAAACAAGATAAAATAATATAAATATGGTAATCTCCCTAAAATAATGAAATCAGTACTCAAGATTGTATCATAGGGCGTCTGGGTATGAAATAGTAACAATCCAATAAAAATTCAAATTTTTTTTGATAATATAAGCAAACATCATCAAAACTATAAGGACTACGTAATAATTTGCTATTAGACACCGAAGCCTTAGTTAAATTATTAATGTTTCAAAATGGGTTTGTCTTTTGCTCACCCGAAAACAGTAGATTTCAAACAGTCCGTATACCCTGTACACAGTGGTACATGTATCTACTACTATATATAGTAATTTTTTGCTTAACAACTGTACACTTACTAAATATAGTAAGTTTCGCCCACGCGCGCGCTCACTGAGTCCACAACGTCTTCGCTGAGTCCACAACGTCTCAGAACAACTGCCGCAACGTCCAAAAAACAACTGTCGCAACGTCTACATCCAAGTATGTCCACCACGTCTCATAACACAAGCACCACGTCAAAAACAACTAGCACCACGTCCAGAAATGTCTACATCTATTCATGTGAATTTAAACTGATTTTTTTCACAAATACAACTACAACCACGTCAAAAACAACTAGCACCACGTCCAGAAACGTCTACATCCATGCATGTGAATTTTAACACTAGAACCACGTCAAAAAAAAAATAGCACTACGTCCAGAAACGTCCTCATCCATGCGTGTGAATTTAAATTGTTTTTTTTTACAAAGACAGTCCATCACGTCTCAGAACAACTAGAACCACGTCAAAAATAATTAGCACCACGTCCACAAACGTCTACATCCAGGCATGTCCACAACGTCTTCGCTGAGTCAACAACGTCTCAGAACAACTGCCGCAATGTCCAAAAAATAACTGTCGCAACGTCTACATCCCACCATGTCCACAACGTCTACTAACACTGCCGCAACGTCCACCTACGTCCAAAAAACAACTGCCGCAACGTCCACCAACGTCCAAAAAACAACTGCCGCAACGTCAAAAAAATCTATATCCAGGCATGTGAATTTAAGTTGAATTTTTCACATAACACCTTCCACAACGTCTCCTAACACTGCCGCAACGTCCCCGCACGTCCAAAAAAATTGCTGCAACGTCCAAAAAACGGCTTAGCTAATTTTAGTAATGTAAAAAGCAGATACCATTTAAGTAACTATTAGTAGGAAAAAACCAAAAAAAAAATTTGTCAGGGGCGAGACTCCAACCCTGGTTGTTTTAGTCTTGTGACTTTTCAAAAAATTCAATTGCCATTAATCCACTTAAAGTTAGTTGACATTTAATTACACTTTTTTGTACATGTCATTTAAAAGATCACTATTGTCAATATTGAATTTCCCATCTCCCAATACATAGGTCAGTAGAACCCCGGAGGAACAAGGTTTTCATGCATGCAAATCGTAAAAAACTATTTTTTATACATGTCAAATGTTTCGTCAAAAATTCAAAAAACCCTTGAAATTATTAAAAATCTTTCGTATCTTTTAAAATATGACATTTTTTGGAGTTTCGAGCTGCCCAAACCGCCTTCGGCAGTTTGCAGATATATAGATCTCGAAAAGTTATATGAAATCAAAAAAAAATTCGTCTAAAACGGACCACCGAGCGCAAAGTTATGACCATTTAAAGTTTTCGTCCAAAACCACACATTTTTCAATATCGGAACCATCTCCAAATGCCGGTCTGATGTGTACATTGCGTAGATCTCGTCAAGAACCATCAAATTGACTACTCGCGCGTCCAAATCGGACAATCGAGTGCCGAGTTATGCCCTCTTGAACCGTCCGTGCAATACAACTTCATAGATTGCACATTCCACAACGTCTCCTAACACTGCCGCAACGTCCCTGCACGTCCAAAAAACAACTGCCGCAACGTCAACATTCGGGCATGTGGTGAATTTTTCACCTAACACCTTCTACAACGTCTCCTAATACTGCCGCAACATCCATGCATGTCCAAAAAATAATTGCTTCAACGTCTACATCCAATCATGTGAACTTAAGCTGAATTTTTCATATTACACCTTCAACAACGTCTCCTAACACTAGAACCACGTCAAAAACAACTAGTACCACGTCCTGAAACGTCTACATCCATCCATGCATGTGAATTTAAGTTGATTTTTTTCACAAAGACAGTCCACCAAGTCTCATAACACTAGAACCACGTCAAAAACAACTAGCACCACGTCCTTAAATGTCTACATCTATGCGTGTGAATTTAAACTGATATTTTTCACGAAGACAGTCCACCACGTCTCGCTACGTCCGAAAAAACTAGCACCACGTCCAGATAAGTCCAGCAACGTCCCGCAACGTCCGAAACTACAAAGCAGCAACGTCCCGCAACGTCCCGCAACGTCCCGCAACGTCCGAAAATACAAAGCAGCAACGTCCCGCAACGTCCCGCAACGTCCGAAAATACAAAACAGCAACGTCCCGCAACGTCCCTCAACGTCCGAAAATACAAAGCAGCAACGTCCTGCAACGTCTTGTTACGTCCCGCAACGTCCAAAATACAAAGCAGCAACATCCTGTTATGTCCCGCAACGTCCCGCAACGTCTAGTTACGTCCCATAACGCGTTCTACCAAGTCCAGCAGCGGGGAAGAATCAGAAGCAACCCATTTCACATGAAAGTGCCAATACCTCACGGAAACCATTTATATATCATATTTCGGAGCAATAGAGCATTATTTGAATAAGAAAACACGAATATAACATCATTAATACATTACCCAACATCAGATCGTGAAAATAAGGTTCCGTAAATCCATCAAATACAGTTTATACTTTATGATGTGGTGATTTTTTAAGAAGAATAAGTTATTTTTGAAGAAGAAGAAGAGATTTTTGAACAGGAAAAAGTGATTTTTTAAGAAGAAGTGATTTTTCCGTTGTATTTGGTGTTGTTTGTCGGAAAAAATAATTGTCGATCTCTGTTAAATTTGTGTTTGAATGAAAATTTTGATTAAATGCGGTTTCAAATGGAGTACGGCGAAGAAGAATAACTGATTTTTTAAGAAGAATAAGTGATTTTTTGAAAAAGAAGGATCTGGGTTTTTGGAGAAGAAGAAGAAGAAAAGTGCGTGTATCTCACTCTCTTATAGTGAGAGTGGTGATGTATTAAGTGGTACATGTACACAGTGGTACAGGATATAATTTGCGGATTTCAAATGGGTTATGTCAATTTCTTTCTAGAAAATTCCAACCAGTCCTTTGTTATCAATTTAGCATAATTAGTCTAATAATTAGTTAGGGAAAATCTATATGAATTATTTAGTTAAACAATTAGACCAAACTTAGGCCCTCTTAAATTATTCACTTTCATTTCATGTAAAATACTAATATTAGAATTATTGTATTGCAGGAATCGATATTTCATCTTTGATTTAAGGTGAGGGAAACTAGAAGATAAATTTTTTTATTAATTGTGAGAAAAATTCTCGCCAGGATTTTTTTTATAATTAATGGGTTAAAATTTATTTATTTTTCTATTTATTTCATTTATTTACTGGGCTGCTATTTGCAGCACAAATTTGCTATTTGTAGTACAAAAAAATTGATGAAATGCCTAAAATGCCCTTAAAAACAGAAAATGTGAATTTTGCATGAAAAATCGCCTGTAATTTGCGATAGCTGAACAAAAAATCGGACCCGAAATGCAATTTTTAAAGCAAAAATCGGACGAAATGTGCAAAAATGGGGCGAAAAATCGCCACACTTAACCGATTTTTGGGGAAAAAATCGGATAAAAAAATCGGATAAGTGGGGCGATTTTCACCCCAAAATTCAGATAAGTGGGGCAATTTTTCGCCCCATTTTTGCACATTTCGTCCGATTTTTTCTTTAAAAATTGGAAAGTAGGTGCGATTTTTTCATATTTGTATGTTTATATAAGGGACTTGCTATTTGTATCATACCACAAATTTGCTATTTGTATCACAAAAAAAAAAAATTAATTATGACCAAAATGCACTTATGAACAAAATCAGATTAAATTCACATGCATGGATGTAGACGTTTTTGGACGTGGTTCTTGTGTTTTGAGACGTGGTGCTAGTTGTTCTGAGACATGGTAGACTGTTTTTGTGAAAAAAATCAGTTAAAATTGACATGAATGGATGTAGACGTTTTTGGACGTGGTTATAATTGTTATGAGATGAGTTGAGATGTTTTGTGCAAAAATCCTTGCCTTCAATTCACATGAATGGATGTAGACGTTTTTGGACGTGGTTATAGTTGTTATGAGACGAGTTGAGATGTTTTGTGCAAAAATCAGTTTAAATTCACATGCATGGATGTAGACGTTTTTGGAGGTGGTTCTTGTGTTTTGAGACGTTGTGCTAGTGTTCTGAGACGTGGATGACTGTCTTTGTGAAAAAAATCAGTTTAAATTCACATGAATGGATGTAGACATTTTTTGACGTGGTTCTAGTTGTTATGAGACGAGTTGAGATGTTGTAGGGCCATTTTATTTGTTTTATCTTATTATAACACCTACTTACAAGATCATGAACATTGCTAAGAGTAATATGGTCATTTTAATTGTTTTATATTCACAAAACTCTTAGATCAGATATCATGAACATTTCTAAGAGTCGAATGGTCATTTTATTTTTTTTATCTCATTACAACTCTCAGATATAAGATCATGATCATTTCTGAGAATTGTATAGCCGTTTTCTTTGTTTTGTCTTTTCAAAACCCTTAGATAATAGATTATGCACATTTCGGTCCACATCATACGTTTTTGGACGTAATTATAGTTGTTCTGAGACGAGTTGAGATGTTTTGTACAAAAATCAGTTTAAATTCACATGCATGGATGTAGACGTTTTTGGACGTAGTTCTTGTGTTTTGAGACGTTGTGCTAGTGTTCTGAGACGTGGTTGACTGTCTTTGTGAAAAAAATCAGTTAAAATTGAAATGAATGGATGTAGACGTTTTTGGACGTAATTATAGTTGTTCTGAGACGAGTTGAGCTGTTTTGTGCAAAAATCCTTGCCTTCAATTCACATGAATGGATGTAGACGTTTTTGGACGTGGTTCTAGTGTTTTGAGACGTGGTGATAGTTGTTCTGAGACGTGGTAGACTGTTTTTGTGAAAAAAATCAGCTAAAATTGACATGAATAGATGTAGACGTTTTTGGACGTGGTTATAGTTGTTATGAGACGAGCTGAGATGTTTTGTGCAAAAATCAGTTTAAATTCACATGCATGTGTCACGGGCTCACTCTTTAACTAGTGAACCGTGCGGCACTAGTTCAACAACTAACGATTAGAACTAGCTCAGCCTTATCCCTTAGCACACAAGCGAACTTGTGGGCAGCAAAGTGACCAAGAAACACAAGAGAAATGTAGGCACACAAGTGACCGAAAATGGAACGGAAGTATATTGCTCTAGACAAGTACTCACACACTCTTGCTTGGTGACTTTACAAATGACCCTTGGCCTCTATTTATAGGGCTCAAGGTCGGTTACTATTCATGTCTTCCAAGAGAAGCTTCCTATATTTTATTCTTGGAAGAATCTAGTCCCTAAATAATATATACAAGGAAATTCCTAGGGCTGACATCATGCATGATGTCACCCGTGCAACTTGCAATGCAACTTGCAAAGGAGGGAACCTTCCAGTCCTTCTAGATCCCTCTATTGTCCAAACGTGCCTGCAAATTGTGCTGAAGGGTCTTCCGGTGCAAAAAGAACGGAAACGTGCCGATACGGGTGGAACGTTTGGCACACGGCCGAGTCTAGCGGCTCGCGGCCGTGTCATTCTCCCCCACTTGAACGAGACATAGTCCTCGATGGCTCTAACTCCTCGAACTCAACCACCAGTCTGGTTGCGTCCCTTAACTTTTCGACCGGCTCCCAACTGATCTCGCTCGTTGGTTGTCCCTTCCACTTAACCAAGTACTCCTTAGCCGGTGCTTGGTTTTGCCCTCGAATAATACGTTTGGAAAGGATCTGCTCCGGTTCTTTCCCCAATGGCTCCCTTACCCTTGTTGGGGCTCGTGTGGGAACACTTCTCTCCGAGTCCTCCAAGTCCTTGTGGAACGGCTTGAGTAGGCTCACGTGGAAGACCGGATGTAACTTCTCATAGGCCTCCGGCAACTCCAGTTTATAGGCAGCTATTCCAACGCGTTTGAGGACGTTAAACAGTCCCTCGTACCGATGTATTAGTCCTTGATGCAAACCTCGAACACGCCCGTGTTTGTATAACTTGACCAACACTTGGTCTCCCTCCTGGAACTCCCGGGCAGTTCTTTTCCTATCGGCCCATTTCTTCATCCTCTTGGCTGATCGTTCTAAGTAAAGTCGGGCAATATCGGTTCGTTGTCGCCAATCCTTAACGAATCGGTAAGCCGGTGGGCTACTCCCCGTGTAGCCTCCAATGATGTCTTTGGGTGTTGTTGGCTGAAAATCCAAGACAACCTCGAATGGACTCTTGCCGGTACTTTCAGTTCTCATTAAGTTGTAACAGAATTGGGCAACATCTAGTAGTTGTGCCCAATTCGTTTGGTTGGCTGCGACATAGTGTCTGAGATACACCTCCAGCACACTATTGACCCGTTCCGTTTGGCAGTCCGTCTGCGGGTGCATTGCTGTGGACATCTTTAGTTCTGTGCCAACAGCCTAAACAACTCTTGCCAGAACCGTCCTGTGAACCGTGAGTCCCGATCGCTCACGATTGAAGTTGGCAGCCCCCAATACTTTACCACATGCTTCATAAAAAGCTTGGCCGTAGTCTCAGCCGTGCATTCCTTTGGGGCTGGAATGAACTCGGCATATTTCGATAAACGGTCTACAACCACCAAAATGTTGGTGCATCCGCTTGAGACAGGCAAGCTAACTATAAAATCCATAGAGACGCTGTCCCATATCCTCTCTGGTACGGGCAGCGGCTGGAGAAGACCGTGCGGATACTCCTGCTCGGTCTTATCTTGTTGGCAAACAAGGCACGTCCGCACGTAGGCTTCTACGTCCTCCCTCATCCTCGGCCAGTAGAAACGTTCTTGCACTAAAGCTAGCGTACGGTGTGTACCTGGGTGTCTGGCATAACGGGAATCGTGGCACTCCTTCAAGATCTCCCGTCTTAGATTGTCCCAAGCCGGCACATACAACCGGTCCCCTTTGGCATACAAGGCCCCATCCTTGAGCCAAAACCGGGTCGTCTTTGCCTCCTTAACAAGCTCAATGAAGGCCTGAGCTTGCTTGTCATGCTCCAGTCCCGTTTTTATACGTTCTAACATCTGGCCCTCCGGTGCGCTGGTGATGGCGGCCAACATACTCTTGTGGCTTAGAGCATCCCCAACTTGGTTGGTTTTTCCCGGGCAGTACTCCAACTCAAACTTAAACTCAGCTAGAAAATCTAGCCATCGCGCCTATTTGCTCGATAGTTTCGGTTGGTTCTGAAGGAAACTTACCGCCCGATTATCCGTTCTCACCTTGAACGGATTTGCTGCCTTTAAGTAGTGCTCCCAAACCCTTAGGCAATGCACTACGGCCAACATTTCTTTCTCGTGCGTTGGCCACCGTAGTTTCACATCGCTTAACTTTCGGCTTTCATAAGCGATGGGATGCCCGTCCTGCATCAGCACACCACCAATGGCAAAATCGGAGGCATCGGTGCATACTTCAAACGGCTTAGAGAAATCTGGAAGGGCCAGCACCGGTTCCTTTGTCACCGCATCCTTCAAGGCTTCGAAGGCCGTTTGTTGCTTCTGTGTCCAGCACCATCCCGTCCCTTTCTTAAGCAGGTCCGTTAGAGGGGCAGCAATGGCTGAGTGTCCCTCAATGAACCGCCGATAATAGTTGACGAGTCCCAGAAAAGACCGTAGCTCGGTCGTCTTGGTTGGCACCTCCCATTCAATAATGGCTCGAACCTTGGCCGGATCCATGCGAATCTGGCCTCCCCCAATGATGTGGCCTAAAAAGGAGACTTCCTTTAGCCCGAACGCACACTTATCCTTCTTGGCGTATAGCTTGTTCTCCCTTAAGGCTTGGAGAACAGCACGGAGATGACCCACGTGTTCCTCCATGGTCTCACTATAGATGACAATGTCATCTAAGTAGACCACCACAAAACGGTCGATGAAATCGGCCAGCACGCGTTGCATGAGCGTGCAAAAAGTGGCCGGTGCATTAGTGAGGCCGAACGGCATCACCAAAAACTCATAGGACCCGTACCGAGTGATACAGGCTGTCTTCGGCTCGTCCCCTGGGGCTATCCTAACCTGATAGTACCCCTTCCTCAAGTCCAGCTTGGAAAATACCCTAGCATTCACCAAGCGGTCGAATAAATCAGCTATAAGAGGGATGGGGTATTTGTTCTTTACCGTTAGCTTGTTCAGCACCCGGTAGTCGATGCACATCCTCAACGTCCCGTCCTTCTTGCGCTGGAACAAAGCTGGTGCTCCATAAGGACTTTTCGACGGCCGTATGAACCCAGCCTCGAGCAGCTCCCTTAGTTGCACCTTCAACTCCAGCAGCTCGCTAGGGGACATCCGGTACAGTGCCTTTGCTACTGGTTTTGCCCCTTCAACCAGCTCAATGGCATGGTCGATCTCCTGTCTATGGGGCAATTCTTTCGATAGATCTTCGGGCATTACATCCCGAAACTCCTCGATCACGGTGCGTAGGGCTGAGGGAACGGGCTCCGTTACTGATGCTGCTTCGGTCGGCTGCTCTTCCTCGAACACCAGGGCTGTAAATGTTTGCTCTCCTGGCTTCAGGCCCCGGTTGAGCTGTCTGGCACTCAGTTCCGTCTCCCGGTGCATCTGGATGACACACGTGTCTCGTCCTTGTAGCATGACTATGGTGTCATCTTTGGTCACCATGAAGGGCCGAAGTCCGTCGATAAAATGCATGCCACACCGTATTCTCCCAAAGGCGCAACGGAAAATGAGGCACGGCCATTCCACGACCCGATCTGGACCGGTACACCCTTGGCCTCGCCTACGACCGATGTCCAGGCCCCATTGACTCCCTTGAATCTACCGTTGCTGGGCTCCCAGGAGATGCCTAGCTCACGGGCTAGGGCATCATTTACATAGTTACAATCGGCCCCTGTATCCACAAGTGCCCAATAAGACCGATTGGGAAAACTTACCTCCACAAACATGCGGCCCTTACGCTTCCCGTCCAGCTTAGCTTGAACAGCATCCAACCGTTGGATGCAAGCGACCCTCCTCTCGTCATCTTGGTTGGATTCTTGAATTAACGCCGCAAGTTTGGAACGAGACGGGCAGTCCCGCGCCATGTGAGGACCTTGGCATAAAAAGCACCCTTCAAACCTCCTGGGCCGGTCTCCCTTTGACCCGTCCTTGCTGCTGGATGGCTTGGCCGTCTCGGGCTTGGAGTAAGACTTCCCCTTGTCTCCCCCACTTTTGCCCGAAAACTTCTTTGGCTTGTCCTTCGTCTTGTCCCAGTCTCTCTTCTGGAACTCGATTAAGGACTCCGCTACATTCATAGCTTGAGTTATATTTTGCACGTCCCTCCGCTGCAACTCAAGCTCGGCCCATTGCCTCAGGCCATCCATAAAAGTGAACAAGGCCTCTTTAGGGGACAAGTCAGGGATTTCCAGCATCAGTTCTGAAAATTCCTCGACGTATTCCCTAATTTGGCCGTCCCGGTGTTGCAAACGATGAAGCTTCGCCCAAGCTTCGTCTTCAGCATCCTTGGGGAGGAACTGCTTCTTCAATTCTGTTTTAAACTCGTCCCAAGTGCTGATGGCGTCCACGCCTGTGTCTACGGTCCCCGTTCTCCTTCTCCACCACACCAAGGCAACATCCTTGAGGTAGAGTGGGGCGTAGTCCAGCCGGGCAGCATCTGTAGTTGCACCAACGACGTTGAAATACCGTTCTAGGCCGTATAGAAAATTTTCGATATTCTTCGCCTTCCGGGCTCCCCCATAAGCCTCGGGCTTAGGAATATCAATCCGGGTGGTGGGGAGAGCTCCACCTTGAACTCCTCCCCTAGCCATCTGTGCCCTCAAAACTTCAACTTCCCCTTGAAGTTTGAGCATCCCCTCCTGGATATTGGCAATACTTACCTTTTGTTCTTCAATCTTTCGATCGTAACGTTTCACGATCTGATTGAGAATGGACAGCATCCTCTCCTCGAGCTCGTCCTCATCATGATCGAGGAAGTCCCCCACGGCCAGTTCTACCTTGGCCAGCCGTGTCTCGAAATCGGCCGACGGCTCACGTGCAACGAATTTGTCCTTCCGGCTCCCCTTTTTACCGGCACGTTCCGTTTCACGTGAGGCATGCTCACCTTCAACCTCTACCACCTTGGCAGAATTGCTTGGTGCGGCCATGATCCCCTTGAAGAACGATTGAGCAAAAACTTAGCTTAAGAGCAGAACCTGGCTCTGATACTACTTATCACGGGCTCACTCTTTAACTAGCGAACCGTGCGGCACTAGTTCAACAACTAACGATTAGAACTAGCTCAGCCTTATCCCTTAGCACACAAGCGAACTTGTGGGTAGCAAAGTGACCAAGAAACACAAGAGAAATGTAGGCACACAAGTGACCGAAAATGGAACGGAAGTATATTGCTCTAGACAAGTACTCACACACTCTTGCTTGGTGACTTTACAAATGACCCTTGGCCTCTATTTATAGGGCTCAAGGTCGGTTACTATTCATGTCTTCCAAGAGAAGCTTCCTATATTTTATTCTTGGAAGAATCTAGTCCCTAAATAATATATACAAGGAAATTCCTAGGGCTGACATCATGCATGATGTCACCCGTGCAACTTGCAATGTAACTTGCAAAGGAGGGAACCTTCCAGTCCTTCTAGATCCCTCTATTGTCCAAACGTGCCTGCAAATTGTGCTGAAGGGTCTTCCGGTGCAAAAAGAACGGAAACGTGTCGATACGGGTGGAACGTTTGGCACACGGCCGAGTCTAGCGGCTCGCGGCCGTGTCACATGGATGTAGACGTTTTTGAACGTGGTTCTTGTGTTTTGGGACGTTGTGCTAGTGTTCTGAGATGTGGATGACTGTCTTTGTGAAAAAAATCAGTTTAAATTCACATGAATGGATGTAGACATTTTTTGACGTGGTTCTAGTTGTTATGAGATGAGTTGAGATGTTGTATGGCCATTATATTTGTTTTATCTTATTATAACACCTACTTACAAGATCATGAACATTGCTAAGAGTAATATGGTCATTTTAATTGTCTTATATTCACAAAACTCTTAGATCAGATATCATGAACATTTCTAAGAGTTGAATGGTCATTTTATTTTTTTTTATCTCATTACAACTCTCAGATATGAGATCATGATCATTTCTAAGAATTGTATAGCCGTTTTCTTTGTTTTGTCTTTTCAAAACCCTTAGATAATAGATTACGCATATTTCGGTCCACATCAGATGTTTTTGGACGTAATTATAGTTGTTCTGAGACGAATTGAGATGTTTTGTACAAAAATCAGTTTAAATTCACATGCATGGATGTAGACGTTTTTGGACGTGGTTCTTGTGTTTTGAGACGTTGTGCTAGTGTTCTAAGACGTGGTTGACTGTCTTTGTGAAAAAAATCAGTTAAAATTGAAATGAATGGATGTAGACGTTTTTGGACGTAATTATAGTTGTTCTGAGACGAGTTGAGCTGTTTTGTGCAAAAATCCTTGCCTTCAATTCACATGCATGGATGTAGACATTTTTGGACGTGGTTCTTGTGTTTTGAGATGTTGTGCTAGTGTTCTGAGACGTGGTTGACTGTCTTTGTGAAAAAAATCAGTTAAATCAGTTTAAAAATCAGTTTAAATCAGTTTGAGTCCACCACGTCTCAGAACACTAGCACCACGTCAAAAATAACTAGCACCACGTCCAGAAACGTCTACATGTATTCATGTGAATTGAAGCTGATTTTTTCCACAAAGACAGTCCACCACGTCTCAGAACACTTGCACCACGTCAAAAAGAACTTTCACAACGTCCAGAAATGTCTACTTCCATTCATGTGAATTTAAGCTGATTTTTTTCACAAGGACAGTCCACCACGTCTCCGAACAACTAGCACCACGTCCAAAACAACCAGGAACACGTCAAAAACGTCTACATCCATGCGTGTGACTTTTAGCTAAATTTTTCACAGAACATAGTCTACCACGTCTCGCTACGTCCAAAACAACTATCGCCACGTCTCAAAACGTCTAGCTACGTCCTTTCATAATTATTTTGATTTTTTTTTTTTTTTGTGATACAAATAGCAATTTAGTATTGTCTTGCAAACCTTACAAAATCAAACTTCATTTCCGATTCTCAAAGCAAAAATCTCTCAGCCCACCCAAAAATTTTGAAAAAATCGCAGGATGGACGGAGACGGCTCTCAACCACCATGGGCTCCCGGGAGAGGGAAAGGCTTATACATGAAGGTAATAATCGTATTATTACGTTTGAAATTGTTGGAAATCGCGTAGGAAATCGGATATATTGTGCGATTTTTTTGGTAAAAATCGCACCTGATGTGCGGTTTTTACCAAGAAAATCGCACAATAGATCCGATTTTGTTTGGGAAAACCGGGAAAACTGCACATTTAGTGCGATTTTTCCTAACAAAATCGCAATCTGGTGCGATTTTGTTCGGAAAAATTGCAAATCAGGTGCGATTTTTCGACCAAAATCGCACCAGATTGCGATTTTTCTGACCAAAAATCACACTTCAGGTGCAATTTTTCATTGGGAAAATCGCACCTCTTGTGCGAGTTTTGTTCGGAAAAATCGCAATCTGGTGCGATTTTTACCCATAATTATTATTTTATGTTTGTTTTTAATTAATTTCAAATATGATTAACATTTTTCATGTTTTTAATTATTATTCGTAGTTTTAATGTTGTTTTCATGAACTTGGCTATAGGTTGCGGGGAAGTCTCTCCCGCGACAGCGGCCCACAGCTTCTGCTAGGAAGAAGAAAGCAGGGAGAGGTGTCCCTTTACATGGGCTGGTAGATGAGGACAACGACAGGGAGGAGCAGGCCTTCATTGGCGGAGAGGAGTTTCCGTCATCTTTAGTACGAGATGAGCAGCCCCCACGAGGTCAGTTTTAAATTTACGAATAATATAATGTATATTTATTTATTTAAATTATTATGTGTTGTTATTTGCATTATATTAGTGAATGGTATTATTTATGTAATTTGATTATATTATTATATGTTGTTATTTGAATTATACTAGTGAATGTTATAACTTACTTAATTTGATTATTTGATTATGTGGTGATAGTTGAATTATGTTAGTGAATGCTATTAGTTAAGTAATTTGATTATATGATTATGTGTTGTTATTTGAATTAAATTATTTATTTTTATAATTATTTATGTTAAATAAGTTTATTTATAATAAATAATTGTTGAAATTAGCTACAAATAAGCGTGGGAGGACCGACACGTCTTGGATTGTGACTGAGCCGTGTACTGTTGGCCCTATTGATGGGTCGGTTATTCCTAGTTGGAAGGGGCATGTGGCCTATAGGTACATACAGGATGGGGAGGATGGTGAGGAGGCTTTACCACCTAGGGCGTCCATGCGATGCCACAATAGGTCAGGGGTTTGTTAGCGACTAGTGTCCTGGTTTGCCGCTTTGCCTGACGACTGTCAGACATTGTTGAGGGGGACCGGTTTGGCTCACTTGCCCTCTGTCATGCACACGTCCATCGATGGGCCACTTATTTATGCATTCATTGAGCGGTGGCAGCCCGATACGAACACGTTTCATCTCTCTGTCGGTGAGATGAGTATACTCTTGCACGATGTGTGGGAGATACTACGCATCCCTGTATCTGGCAGTATGGTCGCTGACGTACTGACAAGAATGTGATGTGGGGACTGTGTAGAGATCTGCTGCAGGTGTCGGAGAGGGATGGGGATTGGATGATGAACCACTCAGATGTTGGAGACAGACACTATACACTTGCCTCGAGATCTGGAGGCTTGGTTATGGCTGGCAATTGGTTCCACTTTATTTGTGGACAAGAGTTCGAATAGGATTAGGCCACAACATATAGTCCAGATTAGAGGCCAGTTGCACACTGTGCATCAGTATGCTTAGGGCACCTCTACACTAGCTTACCTGTACAGACACCTAGGTAAGGCGAGTAGAGGTAGTTGCAGCCATATGGCGGGTTGTTTGACGCTGCTTCAGGCATGGATATACGAGCACTTTCCGTCATTCAGGCCTCACTCCGTGCCTATGCCTAATGATCCACATACTCCGCGCGCTGCTTTGTGGAGTGTTGGCTCCCGACAGGGCTCCCGTTCTCGTCTCCAGAGGTACCGACAGGCACTTGACCACCTGCGTCCGGAGGAGGTATGTTAAAATATAGTTGTACAATTCATGATTACATTTGGAGGTAAATTGTAAATATTTACTAAATATCTTACCACAATTGAATGTGATACAAGTGACATGGACCCCTTACGGTCAGTTTCCTCAGCTACGCACCCCGTTGACCACGTACAGGGGATTGATCGCTTGTGGTGCCGAGGTTGAGCCGTACATGCCAGATAGGTGCGTGCGACAGTTGGGGTTCGTGCAGGATATACCATTCGCCATCTTCCGACCGAAGACGGTGTATAGGCCGTATACTGGTGTATATGATGTGGATTTTGATTTGGAGTTCGCCAAGAGCCTATGGCAGTCTGCTGCCCTCTCTAGTTTAAGGCCTGATCTACTGCAGCAGTCTGACTATCCCGGCGCATCCACACAGGATTACATCACATGGTATCGCCAGCACTCCCACCCGTACCTGTTCATCGATGGCCCACCCGTTGATGATGGTGGAGTTCCGCCGCGCACCAACACAGAATATGTATGTATTTTGTGTTTTTTATTTATTTATTATTTAATAATATGTTATATTGTTTTAGAATATATAAACTTACTAATGTAATCGTGTTGTCTTTGTAGTGGGTGAGCCGATTTACTCGCATGACCGAGGACTGCATACAGATCATGAGAGACAATGGAGTACCCGAGTCAGATGAATATGAAGCTAGGTTGAGGGCGGAGATGGATAGACGACATCTGGCTGGGTGATTGTATTACTGTACTATGTTATTGTTATTAGCTTTTGAAATTTGTTTGTAAACCATACTGTACGTTTTATTTTTATTTCTTTAAGTTTTTTTGGGTTTCTAGTATTTCATTTACATACGATTTATGGAATTTTGACATAATGCAATTAAAATATGAATAATAAGTAAACTACAATTATTAAGAGTCATTAACAAAATAAATATTCAAAGGCAATTGCTATTTGTATCACAAATTTGCTATTTGTATCAAAAAAAAAAAAACAAGACAATCCACCACGTCTCAGAACACTAGCACCACGTCAAAAAATAACTAGCACCACGTCCAGAAACGTCTAAGCAATAGCTGTGAATTTTAGCTGATTTTTTCCACAAAGACAGTCCACCACGTCTCAGAACACTAGCACCACGTCAAAAATAACTAGCACCAAGTCAAAAAATAACTAGCACCACGTCCAGAAACGTCTAAGCAATAGCTGTGAATTTTAGCTGATTTTTTCCACAAAGACAGTCCACCACGTCTCAGAACACTAGCACCACGTCAAAAATAACTAGCACCATGTCCAGAAACGTCTACATATATTCATGTGAATTTAAGCTGATTTTTTCCACAAAGAACACTAGCACCACGTCAAAAATAACTAGCACCACGTCCAGAAACGTCTACATCTATTCATGTGAATTTAAGCTGATTTTTTCCACAAAAAACACTAGCACCACGTCTCAGAACACTAGCACCACGTCAAAAATAACTAGCACCACGTTCAGAAACGTCTACATCCATGCATGTGAATTTAAACTAATTTTTGCACAAAACATCTCAACTCGTATCATAACAACTATAACCACGTCCAAAAACGTCTACATCCATTCATGTTAATTTTAACTGATTTTTTTCACAAAAAACAGTCTACCACGTCTCAGAACAACTAGCACCACGTCTCAAAACACAAGAACCACGTCCAAAAACGTCTACATCCATGCATGAGAATTTAATCTGATTTTGTTCATAAGTGCATGTTGGTCATAATTTTTTTTTTTTTTTGTGATACAAATAGCAAATTTGTGGTATGATACAAATAGCAAGTCCCTTATATAAACATACAAATATGAAAAAATCGCACCTATTTTCCAATTTCTAAAGAAAAATCAGACGAAATGTGTGAAAATTGGGCGAAAAATCGCCCCACTTATCCGAGTTTTGGGGTGAAAATCGCCCCACTTATCCGATTTTTTTCCCAAAAATCGGATAAGTGTGGTGATTTTTCGCCCCATTTTCGCACATTTCGCACATTTCGTCCGATTTTTGCTTTAAAAATTACATTTCGGGTCCGATTTTTTGTTCAGCTATCGCAAATTACAGGCGATTTTTCATGCAAAATTCACATTTTCTGTTTTTAAGGGCATTTTAGATATTTCATCAATTTTTGTGTGCTATAAATAGTAAATTTGTGCTGCAAATAGTAAGATCCTTTATTTATTTTTGACTTAACCGCTTTACATGGTTTTAACTTTTACTCTACTCAATAGCTCTGCTTTGTTGACTTTCAATTGACTCATCGATTTTACCCAGGTTTGACTTTCGTGTTAACCATTTGTTCGACTTTTTATTTTACTTTTACTTAACAACTTTACTTGGTTTGACTAGTTAACCGACTTAACGATTTTATTCAGTTCTACTTGATGTTTTTAGTGAAGTGGGATTTTGCTTGACTTGACGATTTTATTGTGGTAGCTGACGAGATTAGATAATTTTGATCCGCATTGACTAGCATATCTAAAAGGACTCAATTATGTGACCTAATTGCTGAATGACTTGTTACTTCTATCAGTCGACGATTTTCAGGCGATGGACCTCTATTATTCGCTAACCTTCGGGTAGTGGACCCTATTAATTGCCGACCTTCGGGCGATGGACCTCTATCAGTCGTCGACATTCAGGCGGTGGACCCTTATGCTGACTTTCGGATGGTGGACCCTTATGCTGACTTTCGGAAGGTGGACCATATTATTTCCTTGTGTTTTATATTAAACTAACTATCGTCTTTTGTTACGCATACCGTTTTAAATCTTTTCACTGATTTTCCTACTATTCATAAAATATAAATATATATATATTTACTTCGGTTGTACTCGTATTTTGTGTGTTTGTCAGTTAAACATCTTTTGGCTACTTCACTGAGCGGTGGCTCACTCCTTCATATTACCATATTCATATTAGTTTATCTTAGTGAAGCAATAAGGGCTCATAGATTGGAGATCGTGGTTCAAGTGTGCTGCGAAAAATAAATCTCGAGTGGTGTTCTATCGAGAGTGAGAGTTTATTTATCATTGATTGGTTAGTTATGGTATAGAGAACCCTGGATTTGAAATTTAGATATGTGTTTAAGTTAAATTTTAAGTTAAGTCCGTTTGTTTAGTTTCACGCTTTCGTGCAAGACACCTCATGTAAAATTAGAGTATTTAGGACAGGATGTTACACCTTATCTTCCCAAATTGGCCAAATAATCTGCCACCGAGTTGCCTTCCCACAATATATGAGTAAATCTCACTTCTAGCTCAGCTGTGTGGCTTTGAATTGCTTTCAACCAAATGATATGCCTCCAATTCATAGCTAATGTTCCCAACAAAATGCAGACCACCATCAGATTATCTGACATAATCTGTAAGCCCCTTAGATTGGACTATCCTGTCATTTTTCAAAAGACTATCATGCATATAGTCCTAGGACTACCATTTAAGAATTGGAGATAAAATGCTCCATACCTTATGGTAACATATAATTTGCACTTTTGTACATGATATAAATCTTTAATTTAACTAATATAAATTCATATTTTACATGATATAAACTCTTGTTTTAAATGATATATAAAAAATCATGAAAATTCTTTATTACCTAATATAAACTTATGTTGTAATATATATAAATTCATACTTTATTTAATATAAATTCTTATTTTATATGATATAAACCTCTACAGAAACTGTTAAAATAAAATATACATAAAAAAACTCATATTTTTAAAGATTAGACTCCTGAAATGATCCATTACATATAGCGAAAATATCATTTTGGTCCAAAACAAATAAAAACTACTTTTTCAGTCCATAACATTATGTTTTTTAAAAATTTTGGCCCAAAACCCACTTTTGTCTGTCTTGACTAGGGGTATTTTTGTTTTAATGAAAAATATTTTTCTTTCAACCTTTTAAAATTATAAAATAATCAAAAAAAAAATCACACCCTCTATCTTCTGCCTGCCCTCTTCCTCCATCTCTGCCCTCTTCCTCACCATCCCCACCACCCTCGATCTCCCTCGCCGTCACCCCCACCCTCTCTCGCTGCCACCGATCTCCCTCCCCTTTGTCCTTCTCCTCCACCCCACTGAAAGAAATTTGCCACATAGGATCTGGGTTTGCATTTGCTCGATTTACCACGCAACAAAAATTTCTAATTAAAGCGGAACCTTAGAAAGTTACCTTTGAAGCGTGCACCTGGTGATTCTCTTGTATGCCTCAAAGACTATGACCTCTTGTTGTGTGGACAACAATCTAGAAGTCAATTGATCAGCAACTCACCACAATCCACCTGCTGAAAGAATTCAGCACCTCCGCACCTAGCACGTACTGCAAACGCACTGCCCGGAGAGAGAGAAAACAACACACGGGGCTAGTATTTTGGACCAATATTCTCGGCCACTTGATGAAGAAAACCAGCCGCCTATTTGCTCAAGAATTCGTTCTTGAGAGAGAAAGAAATTTCTCTCTCTGGAATTTTATCTCTCTTGATTCTTAAATAATGAATCTATTGAATTGTGTAGTCTTGAATGGCTAATCCCTTGTCTATTTATAGAGTTACAAGAGAGACTCCAAGTTGGTTCAGGATTGGTCTTCCTAATGGGTTTAGGTAATGAATTAGTTTCCAAATCTAATTAGGCAACCAATCTGATAGGATAAACCAAATCCTACTAGATTCCTAATCTCTAGGATTTCCTAATTCCAATTGAAATTTAAGACTTAATTAATTAATTAAATAATTTCACTTTGTTAATTACTTAATTAACCCTTAGGAATTAATTAAATAATTCCACTTTGTTAATTACTGAATTAACCCATAGGAATAATTAACCAATTAATTAATTAAATCTACCTATTCAATTAACCCATTACAAAATTAATCGTACCACTAACGGATTAATTTCGGCACTACCATCCTACACCAGAATTGCTTCCGGAATAACTTAATTAAATTATATTCATTAATCTCCCCACATCAAAGATATAGTGCTCGTTAATTAAAATTAATTTACTGATAAATTAATTAATTAACTTCTTTAATTCTGAGACTAGTACCACTCGACCTTTTTACTATACCGGACATAAGTCCACCGGCCGGGTTTAGTATAAAAAACATTTCGAGCTCATCTCGAGAGCACCATCAACCCGGACGCACCGGTACATGGTTTCCTTTCGACAAGCAGCAGCACACCAAGTAACTAAACACGCGCACCCAAGCCACCGAGACTATTGGCCACATTTGACCTCATCCATTGGCAGATCAAAGTACACTATGTCTAATCCTCATGCCCACTCGAGTCTAGGGATTTAGAGATAGAATACAAGGATCGATTTATCTATTAGATCAGTACAAGACAAATCATTCCTAAAAGTCAAGTTCAATATGCCCCGGGCATATCTATATGATTCAATTAGTTTAGACAAACTAATTATCTGAATCACATAATAACCTAAACCGACAGTTTGTCCAAAGCTGTCTCGGTTACGAACCTTATTTATATATTATGTCTTTCAACTAATGATGAGATCTACTGTGTCACACCAGACACCTCATCATCTACTTACATAATATAAATGGACAATTAATGCACAACAAGATATGACTGAAACACGAATCGATATATTAATCTGGGAAACTGTATAATACAAGCATAGCTTATGTATTCTACTCCAACACCCACCGCAACTCTTTCTTCCCCGGTGAACCTGACTGTCTCCGATCATCTTCCCCAGCGAAAGAAAAACTCTCTTGGCGAAGATGAAGCTTCAAAAACTGCAGCAGCTCGAACCGACAACCATTGCGAGGGAAACCCAAGGGAACCAGTCCCAATTCACCTGCGAAAATCCAAGAAACGAAAAATCAAAAAAAATTTGATGCCTATTTTTCTGATGAATCAACCGGAGAAACCAAATCCAATTCTAAACCAATCAGAAACACTTCAGAATCATCCCGGTTACCAAACCAAACCCCAAAACCCACTTTTGCAAGTTTTTTTTCCGATCAAAATTGAGACCCAAAACTAAAACCTTTTTTCGGCGATAAGTTTCGAAAATCCAGAAAATTCAATTTCGAAATCGAAGCAATCCATTCAAGTTTTGAAACCCAAACAAGCCCGAAATGATTTCCAGTGAGAAAATGAACAAAATCAAAACCAAAATCAAGCAAAACCATGAAGTCTGTCTTCTCGCGTTTTCTGGCTACCATTAAGATCAAAATCCTGCTTGGATGTGTCAAGCTCAATGGCAACAAATTTGATGAATTGAAAGAAGCCACCCTGTTTTCGTTTGCCAGAACCATTATGGGACTTCATTTATTGCAAAAAAAATAAATACCCAAAACCCTTTTTGGTATTCCCCCGATTTTCCCATCAAAACCCAGAAAACGAAAAGGTTTTTCTATATCAATAACCAAACCTAAAAAAAATCCCTATCTAAAAGTTTTTTGAAAATCAAACCATCCAAAAATGTTTTCCGGGAGAAGGGATAACAAAACCTAGCAAAATTTCAAACCCAAAACCACCAGAAAAATGAGGCTCGCAGGAGTAAAATAATTTCAGGGGGAGAGAACGAGGAGGATGGCGAAGGCAAAAGAGGATGAGAGCGGAGAGCAGAGGCAACGGGAGGAGGAGAATGACAGAGGAGGGAGATCGGTGGCAGCGATCGAGGGTGGGGGTGACGGCGAGGGAGATCGGGGGTGGTGGAGATGGTAAGGAAGAGGGAGATAGAGGAGGAGGGCGGCAGAAGGAGGAGGGCAGGTGAAAGAGAAGGGGTGTGACTTTTTTTATTATTTTATAATTTTAAAAGGTTAACAGAAAAATATTTTTCATTAAGACAAAAATGCCCTTGATCAAGACAGGTAAAATGATTTTTGGACCAAAATTTTTAAAAAACATAATGTTATGGACTGAAAAAGTAATTTTTATTTATTTTGAACCAAAATGATATTTTTAGTATATGTAATGGACTATTTTGGTAATTTATATAGTGGTCCTATAGGACCACCATGCAATTTTACTCCTACCTACTGTAGCGCGCTACAGTAACGCGCGTGCTACAGTACCTTCATTTCTTTTGTTATTTTTTGCTATTTTTTTATTTTATTTTTTTGTCTTCCTCCTTGAGACTTTTTTCGTCCTTTTTTTTCTAAACAATTCAGTATTTTTTTAATATTTTTGAATTTTATAAAAAAATAAATTTAAATTATCATTTTATTTGTTTTATAATTAAATAATTTTAGATATTATGATACATATTATGGACGTTTTTGTTGTACTGTTGATCTGATGTCAAGTATTTGCTGATCTGATGTCAAGTATTTGCTGATCTGATGTCTATATAATCCTGATATGATATCTCTTGTTAAGTATGTTTTAGTTCTAGTGTATGATTTCTTTTATATTCTTGATCTGATATCTATAGTCTGTTGATCTGATGTCAAGTATTTCCTGATCTGATGTCTATATAATCCAGATCTGATCTCCATTGTTAAGTATGTTTTAGTTCTAGTGTATGATTTCTTTTATATTCTTGATCTGATATCTATAGTCTGTTGATCTGATGTTTAGTATTCGCTGATCTGATGTCTATATAATCCTGATCTGATCTCCATTGTTAAGTATGTTTTAGTTTTAGTGTATGATTTCTTTTATATTCTTGATCTGATATCTATAGTCTGTTGATCTGATGTCAAGTATTCGCTGATCTGATGTCTATATAATCTTATCTGATATCTCTTGTTAAGTATGTTTTAGTTCTAGTGTATGATTTGTTTTATATTCTTGATATGATATCTATAGTCTGTTGATCAGATGTCAAGTATTCGCTGATCTGATGTCTATATAATCCTGATCTGATCTCCATTGTTATGTGTGTTTTAGTTCTAGTGTATGATTTCTTTTATATTCTTGATCTGATATCTATAGTCTGTTGATCTGATGTCAAGTATTGGCTGATCTGATGTCTATATAATCCTGATCTGATCTTCATTGTTAAGTATGTTTTAGTTCTAGTGTATGATTTCTTTTATATTCTTGATCTGATATCTATAGTCTGTTGATCTTATGTCAAGTATGCTCTGATCTGATGTCTATATAATCCTGATCTAATCTCCCTTGTTAAGTATGTTTTAGTTCTAGTATATGATTTCTTTTATATTCTTGATCTGATATCTATAGTCTGTTGATCTGATGTCAAGTATTCGCTGATATGATGTCTATATAATCCTGATCTGATCTCCCTTGTTAAGTATTTTTTTAAAAAAAAGTATTTTTTTTAAAAAGGCTGTGCATAAAAAAAAAAAAAAAAACTATAGCGCGCAACTATAGTGCGTACTGTAGCGCTCACTGTAGCGCGCTACTACAGTAGGTAGGAGTAAAATTCACGTAGGACTACCGTAAACGGACTCGACTATTTTAGGAGATTAATCATTTTTAAATGATGTGAATATCTGATAACACAAATATATTTCTAATGTATTTTTTTTAATTTGACAAACTAACATTTTTTATATATAATCTTATATTTTAAATTAATAAAATAATTTTAAAATTTTTTTTATACAAAATAATTTTAAAACTTGATTAAATTTTCTTTAATTTATATACTTTTTATTTTAAAATAAAATAATAATGAAAAAAATCTATGCAAAAAATATGTAAAGGAAAAAACTTTAAAAATTATGCGAAAAAATGTTGAGTGAAAAAAATATTTTTTTGGGTAAAAAAATAAAAATAAAATTATATTTTTTTAATGAGCTTTTGTTTTAAAAAAAGTAAAAACATAAAAATAAAAACCTGTGCGGGAAGAAATTAATTGAAACAATGAAAAGTTTGAAAGCAAAGAAGACTGTGGAGTGATGCCAACCCAAGCACCGCGCGTGAAGGAATGCAAATCCTGCAACGTGGGTTTGATAACAAAACAAAAATACAATAAAAAAAGGGGGAAATTTTCTAATATTAAAAAGAGTTTATTTTCTGGAAATCCTAAAACGATTAGGGAATTGTTGGATTCTCAAACTCATACAAAATCGGTTTTCTGAGAAATCCCGAAGGCGGTTTTTGGTTCCTATATATAGGGTCGGGGGCAGCCATTCATCTCAAACTTCGACTTAGATTGGTGAAAAAATATAGGGTTTGATTAGACTTCGAATTTGTCTTTAGATCTTAGAATTGTAATCGAATCCATGGCGGCGGCGGCGGCAACTACACAAGCGAGCCTTCTCTTGCAAAAGCAATTGAAAGATCTGACTAAGAACCCAGTGGACGGATTCTCGGCAGGTTTGGTGAACGAGAACGATATATTTGAATGGGAGATCACCATCATCGGTTCGCCCGAAACAATTTACGACGGTGGGTTTTTCAGGGCGATTATGATTTTCCCAAAAGATTATCCAGTTAATCCTCCAAGCGTGAAGTTCACATCGGAGATGTGGCATCCGAACGTGTACCCAGACGGAAGGGTTTGTATATCGATTCTTCATCCGCCGGGCGACGATCCTCACGGTTACGAGCTTGCGACTGAACGGTGGTCTCCTGTCCAGACGGTTGAGAGTATAATGGTGAGTATTTTGGCCATGCTTTCCGACCCTAATGATGAATCTCCGGCGAACGTGGATGCTGCCAAGGAATGGAGGGAAAACAGGGCTGAATTCGTCAGAAAAGTTAAGCGGTGCGTGAGGAGGTCGCAGGAATTCTTCTGAAGAAGAAACTGAGACTGAAGTACTTTAGTTACTTACGATGAATAACGAATTATTTGGTTACATGTTTTTCTGGTGTTGTCCATTGTATGATGGGTAACGAATTTGTTCCCACGGTTCTTAATTTCACTACTAATTATTAATTGAAACCAATTATATTTATATTATCAATTTTCAAAATATTGGACTATAAAACTTTATGTCCCTGCTATAAAAATAATCACTCATCCCATTATCTTGAAAATTTAAAGCAAAAAAAAAAAAAGAAAAAAAAACCTGATTAATTAACCTGTAAGACTACATATAATTTGTCCCAAAATATAGTGTTCAATGGAGTCCGTTATTCGGCCAGCTTTTACAATGGCTTATGAAGAAGCATAAAAATAAGACTTAAAATTCATTCAGCCAAACAAACACGCCTGGTGAATTCAATTCAAAATCAGCTAATATCTATTGATAGAGCACAGTATTAAAAATGTCACAAAATCTTCATCCAGAATTCTAAAACTGAAAATTATCACTGTTCGAAGTAACAAATGTGATTTAATACTGCTGAAAAAACATCTTTTCTTCTCCGTAAGCTCTTCAAGAAGCCAAGGAACTCCTCCAACGAGAGATTATTTCTTCTTTCCAGCCTTTGCAGCATCTCCAGCCTTGGTCTACAAAAGTGAGACCATAAAAAATCATCAACATCAAACAAACCCAAAGACCAACAAGGAAAAAATGCTTCAGTCTACAGTTGAAAAAGGGTAAACAGAAGAGAGGCAATATTCACCACCACAACAACCTGGAGTTTAATTAACTTTACTATCTCTTCAACCCAAAAGTCTTTGAACTTATATTATGTCCACAAAAAATTGAATGAAACCATTCATTTTACTTACCTTCTTTACACCACGAATCTTCTTGGCTCTGTTCTTCCTTTCCTTAAGCTGCTTCCTAGATTTCTCTACCTTGGTATCTAAACCATTCTGCATAAGAATCACAAAAATTATACACTAAGATGATATGAACAAGTATCAAAACCTAAGCTTAATATGCTTCACAACTGAAGGATAATATCAACAGACAAAAAACAGAAAGAGGGTAAATATCAGATATTAAAGAGTATACTGATGATGGAAACTAAGCTGTGCTTGAATTGTAACTTTTGGAGAAATTTTTCCTAGAAAAGAAAAGAGGTTGGGGGGATCATTTGGAGGACAAAATTTTTAGGTAATGTGAGAAATTTTTGGGAGGGAAATTGAATTTTAAAATTTGAATCACCGTTGTTTGGATATTTAATTTTTTGTAGAAAAAAATGTAACTTTTCCTGAAAAAGTTACAATATAAACATAAAATAGGACTCCAACAGACAACATCAATAAAAAATTCAGTTCCAGCTATACTACCAAGAGGACTTAGGGCCATTGTACTAATACAGAAATATTGACCTACTGAAAATCAACCAAGAATAATACTATGTTACAGTGTCTGTTTCAATGCTTTCTCTCAGTGGATTTCCTATCCATTGTAAAGTGTTGGTCTTCTAACAAGTTTAGAACCCTTGTCAACAATTCACAAAATCCTATATGTACAATGGGGGAATAGAGACGGACAGAGGCATAATAGTCAGTTTGGACACATCAACCAGTAGAGTTTGGCTGGCAGGGTTTAGAAGAACCTGCCATGGATTAGAATTCGTTGTGGGAAGATCACAAGAAGCATGGATAACATATTACAATAACACTACAAAGCAACTTAGTTCTAGCTCCAATCCAGCTGGAGAATTAAAACTAATAATATAAATTACCCTTATGAGCCGGTACTTAGGTTCATATTTCTTCGCATTCTCTACGGAATCGTAGATTAACCCAAATCCAGTGGATTTGCCTCCTCCAAAGTGGGTCCTGAACTTGAACACAAAGATGGCATTTGGGTCCTTAACCTCATACATCCTTGCCAATTTCTCCTTCAACTCAGCCTTCAAAAGGAGCAGAAAACAAAAACTATTTCAAGAACACAGAACGCAATGTACACTAATCAAAATTAGTTAAAAGATAAATGTACACATGTACTTTCATTAAGCAAATTGAAAAAATAAAATAAAATTTATTAAATTAAATCACGAGCAACACAAAGAATCAAAGTATCAAAAGCAAGATGGAACGCACCTAATATGATAAAAGTTAAAATAAAACCAGTCATAGACAATTGACAATCATTTCTCATTTTTTGGAAAGCAAAACAGAGCAAATATACAATTTGAGGGTCCCGTTTTACCACTAACAGTTAAAGATGCCTAATTCATCAAAAAAAAAAAACCCAAAAATATACAAAAGTGAGAGTTAAAACCTTGGAAACATTAGGCCTTCCAGGATGCAGAACATCAATGACCTGCACGCACAAGTCAAACAAACACAGTGATTTTGGGATAATTTTTAAACATAATACGAACTTATATTATAAATCAAATTAAGGATTCAGAACACTAACGAATTGTTTCCTGGAGAGAAGGCGATTTGTCATGAACTTCCGAGTACGAATGGTCACTGCCTTGTCCGCCATTTTTTTCCTGTACAGAACAAAAACAAAACAAAACAAAACAAAACAAAACAAAACGAAAAGAAAATCCATCACATGAAACCAGAAATTTTAGTTTAAGAAAGATAATGAGGTAAAATTACTTTGGTCGTCGCCGCTTCTGAGCGTTCAAGTGCTACCCCGCCGCCGCTTCTACGCTTGCCCGCCTTGGAAGGAAGAGAAGAGAGGCGTTCGAAACTAGGGTTTGCAAAATTTAGAGGCCGGGCTATTTATTTATCTGATAAATTTTGGTTGGGCTTTTGGGACGGACTTGTTTTGGGCCATTAGAATTCTTGGTCCCTTTCTCGTAGAAAACTTGGATTGCTATTAAAAAATATCAAAATTATTATAAAATTTCAACACTTTCCTTTATACAAAAAACAAGTTTTTTATTTTAAAAAGGGTCCAAAACGTTACATAATAGCGTTTGTGTGCTATCTAAAATGCAGCAAAATAACGTTTCCAGTTGTAGAAAAATGTTACATCGGTCAAGGCTATTGAACATAAATCGGCGAATCTTACCCAAAAAAGTTTACTAAAAAGCAATGTTTGGACCGTGACTCGCTTGCTAAACCATAGCGTTAAAACCATGGCTCGCTCGCTAAAGCGTAGCATTTCTAACGTTTTAAGTTTAAAAATTGAAAAAGAACACAAACGTTGTACTTTTCATATTTTGTAAAAAAAAAAAAAACTTTCTAAAAAAACCCTAAACACCTAAACCACTACTTCACAAAGTTTTTTACGGCCAAAAATCACAAAAGGACGCTGGAGGAAGTTAATTATCGCGAGGACACAGTGCGGACAAAGGTCCATTGATAAGATAGGTAAAATACGTCAAACTTGTTCGTTTTTGTTCATTTTAATTCGGTCGAAAAAAAAACGCTGTAAATTTGTGATTTTGGTGGGCATAAACGTTGTAGATCTGTTATGGGTAGGATAGAAAACATTTTTTTATATCGTCTTGGTTTCAGTCAAACGCTGTTTGTATCGTTTTGGTTTCGGTCAAACGCAAATCGGTACGTTTGATCAAAGCCAAAACGTTAAAGAGTAGCGGTGTGGTTAACCCATGATGTGCTCTTGTCGTTGTAAAAGTTAAGGGCGAACACTTCAAAATAAATTTATAATAAAACAAAACTAAATACTAAACCTATAGCAGTTAAGGTTTCGTTCCCATGAAAAAGTTGTCTTGATTGAAGTATGATTGGGTTCAATCCTTACTTACCACGATTTTAGTAGTTTATACTCCTAAGAATCTAACAAAACAAGGGGTAAAATAGTAATTGTGAGTGTGTCATAAAAGTATCAAAACAAAATAAAGTAAAAGATAATGGGATAAAAAAGCAGGAATCACACCACTTGAAGATCCAAAGGGCTATTGATAAGCAAATATCATGCAAATGTGGGTAGTTCGGACTTTCCAAACATTATGATAGTACCTTTCATCATGCATTTCCACATAAGCACTGTAATACCTCAAGTCCATGCAAATCCTCACCTTAAGTGAATAAAAAGAGGATCCATGCCACAATCATTAGTAGTCAATAATAGAAATAGGGTCGCCAATCCTACTCTACTATCAACCATCTGCACCACCACATCAAGATAATGTAAATTACCAACTTACATAACAAATGGATATAGAGAACCACACTTGCAACACAAGAAATCTCAATTGACCTACTCCAAATGCCCAAACAAGTTATGTAATCAACAATTCAACCGAAGGAAACAGATCTAGCCCAGGCTAAACTGAAAATCTTACTTTCGTGCTATACATTCCAGAATCGGAGACTTTCGATTCGGCTCAGGTTTAAAATCATTTTCCCTGAACGGATCTAGGCTTATACTAATTCAATTTATTAAATCGACACGCTAAAAATTAAATCTTTAATTAAAACAGAAACTACAAAGATTATACCTTTGAACCGTGTCCATCGCAATAAGAAAACCTAAAGCAAATACCACCAAAAATCCTTTGGATGCCTCCAAGAAATCCCGAATATCATGTGGGCGATAAACTATCAAGAAGTGCTCACAAAGCCCGATAAAACGGATTCAAAAATGCCCAAAACCTGATCAAGAAAATCTCCTGAGGACTGTCGCACTGACCACCATTGTCTGTCGTAAAAACCCTACGCTGACCACCGCGGAGAACACTGATCACTGGAGCTCAGGACCCAGTCGTGATCTATGCAGACCAAGTCACGGATCACCAAGGTGAGATCAACACGGCTGGTCTGAATCAAACGCACTGGCGTCGATCAAGAGTAGTCAGAAATCAACCCAACGGCGACAAACATGAAATATGGCGACGGTAGTCAAAACAAAACTAGGCAAATCTGATCTTTGGGTTAAAATTCGATTCGAGCAAGTGAGATCTCTAGTTCGACTTCGAAAGAAAACTTCAAGAAGAAGAAGTTCTCTCTCTAGAACTTTCTCACTCTAAGAGGCAAGACTTGTCTTGCAAGATTTTTCCTTGTGTTTCTATTGGCTTAAGTTTTCTATTTATAGGGAGTTCCAAAGGAGATCTTGTGGGCTTTTGTTGGGTTTAAATACTAAAGTTTTACTTGTTTTAAATTATTTTCCAGTTTTATATATCGATTAAATATTTTAGTTAAATTGTTTATATGTTTTTACATATGTCATTCATTTATATTATGTAATTAGATGATGAGGTGTTTGGTGTGACACAGTAGATCTCATCATTGGTTAAAAGCCAAATATATAAATGAGGTTCATAACCGAGAAAGTTTTGGACACACTATCAGTTTAGGTTATTATATGATTCATAAATTGGTTTGTCTAAACTAATTGAATCATGTAGCTATGCCCTGGGCATATTGAACTTGACCATTTAGGATGAATTGTCTTGTACTGATTTAATAGACTATTTATTCCTAGTATTCTATCTCTAAATCCCTAGACTTGAGCAGACATGAGGATTACACATAGTGTACTTTGATCTGCTAATGAGTGAGGTCATTTGTGACCAATAATCTCGGTAGGTTGGGTATGCGTGTTTAGTTGCTTGGTGTGCTGCTACTTGTCGAAAGGAAACAATGTACCAGTGCGTCCGGGGTGATAGTGCTCCCGAGATGAGCTCGTTATGTTTATTATACTAAACCTGGCAGGTGGACTTATGTTCGGTATAGTAAAATAGTCGAGTGGTACTAATCTCGGATTATAATAAGTTAATTAATTTATCATTAAATTAATAAATTAATGAGCAATATATATTTGATCTGGGGAAATTAAAGAATAATTAATTTAGTTGTTCAGGAAGCAATTCTGGTGTAGGATGGTAGTGCCAAAATTAATCCGTAGTGAAACGATTAATTTTGTAGTGGGTTAATTGATTAAGTAGAATTAATTATTTAATTAATTATTCCTAAGGGTTAATTAAATAATTAACAAAGTAAAATTAATTAATTAATTAATTAAGTCTTAAGTTTCAATTAGAATTAGGAAATCCTAGAGATTAGGAAATCTAATTGGATTAAAAAATCCTATTAGATTTGTTACCTAATTGGATTTAAAAACTAATTAATTACCTCAACCCATTAGAAAGACTAATTGTACACCAACTTGGGGTTTCTTTTGTAACTCTATAAATAGATAAGAGATTAGCAATTCTACATACACAATTCATAAGTTTTCAAGACAAGAAAACTAGAAAGATAAAATCCTAAAGAGAGAATTAAAATTTAGCTCTCAAAGTCGATTTCTCATTCCTTGTGGGGTGGCTCAATTCCCGAGACGAAGCTCCAGTGATCGTTTCTTTCTGTTGGCAACGCGTGGGAGACCTGGAGGAGGCGCGTGGAGTCTACACACGTGGAGGCGACGGTCGTTGGTTAATTCTGGCGACTTGATTGTGTTGGATTGCTGATTGTTGGTTCGTTGGTTCGTTGCCCACACAACGTTCGAGCCTGTCTTGAGTCATACAAGTGATCACCTGAGTTTACGCTTTAAGAGGTATTTCTAAACTTCCTCTTTAATTAGAAATTATTTGTTGCGTGATAAATCGATTACGTGCAAACCAAGATCCTGCGCAATGTTATTTCAAGCAAGGATTAGAATAGCGATGGTGCTAGATTCTAGGCCTGGTCAAGAGTTCCGATTCTCGAATGCATAGCACAAAAGTGAATTTTTGACCGGACCCGGGCATATAATCTTTCAATTGGTATCAATGCCTAGTTTTGGGTTTGTGCTTATTCGATTTGTTATATGGTTTTATTTGCAGGTGGTTAGGAAATCCCGGCTATTATGGTTGCATTTGTATGTTTTAATTAAACCCCAGGACATGTCCGGGTTTGATTTTTATGAATGCTTGTAATAGTAAAACCACGTGTTGGAAGCCGTGTAGGATTAGATCAAATCTGTAGTAGGATTTTTTCTATGTAATTTTGATTTTATTTTCCTAGATGCCTTGTAGTAGGAAAATTTATTTTGTAATCGAAGGCGTTATGGTGGGTGACTTGAATTCGTGAGTTTTTGGTTTATCGTTAATTTATATAAATCCAAGAAAACCCAGAACGAATTGTAAGAAGACCAAGTAACGTAGAAAAAGCGAAGGAGGAATCAAAAGGGGGCAGTGCCAGCAGCACGCGGTGCGCTTTGATCATGTTGCGCGTACGACCCATTTGGCTCGAGTGTGCAGCCCGTTTTTTCTCCGGTGTTCATTTTTTTATGGAAATTTGATTTTCAAGACTCAATTCATCGAGTGGCGTGACGAGACACGAGATCAAGGCAGAAGATGAAAGCAATTAAAACCATAATAGTCAGGAAATTCATTTTACACATTTATTTCCTGTATTGATAGTTTTAATTTTTATGCTTTAATTTTCATGCTGTATTTTAGATGCATGATTTTAAAGCGCTGGTTTTATGTTTGCACATAACTTAGGATTAGTTAATTGTATGTTAAAACTTAAAAAACGCTCATTTTAGGAATCTAAGTGGGAGCGGGTTGGTTAATATTCTCACAATCTCCATTACAAATTCATGTGTGATGTGGGTGGACTTGTGCGTTGGCTTTAGGGCCTTCCTCTGTTGGATTTGAATACATAAGCTATGCTTGTGTTGTATAATTTCCCAGATTAATATATCGATTTGTGTTTCAATTATATTTAGTTGTGCATATCCATTTATATTATGTAAGTAGATGATGAGGTGTCTGGTGCGACACAGTAGATCTCATCATTGGTTGAAAGACATAATATATAAATGAGGTTCGTAACCGAGACAGCTTATGGATAAACTGTCGGTCTAGGTTATTATGTGATTCAGATAATTAGTTTGTCTAAACTAATTGAATCATATAGATGTGCCCGGGGCATATTGAACTTGACTCTTAGGAATGTTTTGTCTTGTACTGATTTAATAGACAAATCGATCCTTGTATTCTATCTCTAAATCCCTAGACTCGAGCGGGCATGAGGATTAGACATAGTGTACTTTGATATGCCAATGGGTGAGGTCAAATATGGCCAATAGTCTCGGTGGGTTGGGTGCGCGTGTTTAGTTACTTGGTGTGCTGCTGCTTGTCGAAAGGAAACCATGTACCGGTGCGTCCGGGGTGATGGTGCTCCCGAGATGAGCTCGAAATGTTTATTATACTAAACCTGGCCAGTGGACTTATGTCCGGTATAGTAAAAAGGTCGAGTGGTACTAGTCTCGGAATATTAAGAAGTTGATGAATTAATTTATCAGTAAATTAATGAATTAACGAGCACTATATCTTTGATGTGGGGAGATGATGAATATAATTTAATTAAGTTGTTCCGGAAGCAATTCTGGTGTAGGTTGGTAGTGCCATAATTAATACGTTAGTGGTATGATTAATTATGTACTGGGTTGTTGGCAAAGGTAGATTTAATTAATTGAGAAATTAATTAATCCTTGTGTCAGTTGGTTGTGAATCATCCCAGGAACTGGATTGGGATAAGTGAATCCCTGTGTCAGTTGGGAGTGATTCATCCCAGGAACTGGAATTGGGATAAGTGAATCCCTGTGACAGTTGGGAGTGTTTCAGTCTAGGAACAGGATTGAAGGAAACAGAATCTGTATCAATCTAGAAACAGGATTGAAGGAAAACAGAAACCCAGTAGGAAAGACCAATCCTATTCCAACTTGGAGTCTCTCTTGTAACTCTATAAATAGACAAGGGATCAGCCATTCAGAAATCACAATTCAAGAGATTCATAATTCAAGAATCTAGAGAGATAAAATTCTAGAGAGAGAAATTTCTTTCTCTCTCAAGAACGAATTTTTGAGCAAATAGGTGGCTGGTTTTCTTCATCAAGTGACCGAAAATATTGGTCCAAAATACTAGCCCCGTGTGTTGCTTTCTCTCTCTCCGGGCAGTGCGTTTGCAGTACGTGCTAGGTGCGGAGGTGCTGAATTTTTTCAGCAGGTGGATTGTGGTGAGTTGCTGATCAATTGACTTCTAGATTGTTGCCCACACAACAAGAGGTCATAGTCTTTGAGTCATACAAGAGATTCACTAGGTGCACGCTTCAAAAGGTATTATTCTATAGTTCCGCTTTTATTAGAATTTTTTGTTGCGTGGTAAATCGAGCAAGTGCAAACCCAGATCCTACCAAATTCTTTCAATTGGTATCAAAGCCTGGTTTAGGGGGTTCTGTGCTTGTTCGATTTATTACATGGTTTTATTTGCAGGTGGTTTATAATCCCGACTATTATGGTTACGTTTGTATGGTTTTTAATTAAACTCCGGGACATGTCCGGATTTAATTTTATTATGAATGTTTGTAATAGTATAACCACGTGCTGGAAGCCGTGTAGGATTAGATTAAATCTGTAGTAGGATTTTTTCTATGTAATTTCGATTATTTAATTTTCCTAGAATGCCTTGTAGTAGGAAAATTATTTTTTTTGTAATCGAAGGCGTTATGGTGGGCAACTTGGATTCGTGGGTTTTGGGTTATCATGAATTTGAAGAAACCCAGGAAAACCCAGAACGAATTGCAAGAAGACCAAATTGCGTGGGAAAAAGCGAAGGAGGAATTGGCGGCAGGAGGCGACGCCGGCAACGTTTGCCGGCAGCAAAATCGCCGGCCGGCAAGCAGAAAACAGGCCAGCAGCAGTAGCTGCCGCGCCCAGGGCGCAGCAGCCGCGCGCGGGCCGCGCGCGCGTGCAGAGCCGCGCGCACGGCCCTTGCGGGCTGTGCGCGCGCGCACGCGTGCAGGGCCGCGCGCACGGCCCATGCGGGCTGTGCGCGCGGGCTGCGCCACAGGCGGCCCGTTTGGGCCGTTCGGGCTGTTTTTGGCCCGTTTTTCCTCCAGTTTTCGTTTTTTGAAATTCAAGACTCTCTCCATCGAGTGACGTGACGGGACACGAGATCAAGGCAGATGATGGAAGCAATTAAAACCATAATAGTCGGGGAATTTATTTATTTTTTTTTCGAATTTATTTCCCGTATTTATTGTTTTAATTTTTTATGCTTTATTTTTATGCTGTATTTTAGATGCATGAATTAAAGCATGTCTGGTTTTATGGTTGCACATAACTTAGGTTAGTTAATTGCATGTTAAAACCAGAAAAACCCTCAATTTGGAAATCTAAGTGGGAGCGGGTTGTGTTATATCCCCATGGCCACCATTACGGGTTCATATGCGATGTGGGTGGGCTTGCGCGTTGGCATTAGGGCCTTCCTCCATTCGGATGAGTCCAGCCCCGAGATCGCTAGACTATGAGCTTCTGAGTAAGATGACTAGAGCGAGTTTAACTAGGAGAAATGCGACACCCTCTCCATCTGAGGCGCACTATCCTGAGGTAACAAACTCAGAAGTCACGTAATGGCATACACTTAGTGTACGATCTGTAGTATTCCTCCCGCGAGGTTACGCTGCTTACTTGTACGGCTGAAAGCACCGACTATTAGCTACATTGATCAAAAGATCGTTGATCAGATAGTGTAGTTAATGAACTTGGTTCTTCTCAAACGAATGTGGGTTAGCGTAAACGTCCACACTGCGTGGCTTGCGAGAATCCCGGTGGATGAGATGTTGGTGGATTAATATTATTGTTTTGAGGGAATCAATAATTAATTGAATTTTCATGTTTCCGAAAATTCTAGCATATATAACTGAAACACTGTTTGTTTACTTTCCAGTTTTAAATCGATATGGCATTCAATCCTTTAGCTGCTATCTTGAAAGACAACAAATTAACTGGAACAAATTATGTCGACTGGAGTCGAAATTTGGACATAGTCCTGACAGCTGAGCAGTACAAGTTTGTGCTCATCGAAGCATGTCCAGAAACGCCTGATGAGGACTCTACCCAAGAGGAAAGGGATGCCTATGCCAGGTGGAGGAAAGCGGATGAGATGGCGCGGTGCTACATTTTGGCCTCTGTGTCGAATGTGCTGCAACATCAGCTTCATCCCATGCTCTCCGCCTTCGACATGATGGCGCACCTAAGGGAGATGTTTGCGCATCAAGGCAGGACTGCCAGGCAGTCAGCCATGAGGAAGTTAATGAACACCAAAATGGCTGAAGGCGGATCGGTGAGAGATCATGTTTTACACATGATCAGTAACATCAATGAAATAGAGGTGTTGGGAGGAAATATCGACCCAGAAAGTCAGATAGATATTATCCTCCAGAGTCTACCCTCTTGTTTTGAGCAGTTTCGGGTCAACTATAATATGAACCAAAGGGTTTATACGTTGCCCGAGCTCATGACTGATTTGGTGGCGGCTGAAGGCATATTCCATGAGAAGAAGCAAGCTTTGGTCGCGGTAAAGGGTTCAAGCTCTTCTTCTGGGCCGAAAGGCAAGAAGAATAAGAAGAAGAAGAACGCCAAGAAACTTGCGGCAAAGCCAGATGTTGCGAAGAAAAGCAAGCCAAAAGGCAAGTGCTTTAAATGCGGCAAAGCAGGACATTGGAAAGTGGATTGTCCAAAGCTCAAAGGTACGATTGTTTCTGCCCTAATTACTGAGACATGTTTAGCGGTGATTCCCACAGATACTTGGTGTGTGGATTCAGGCGCCACTGACCATGTTTGTAATTCTTTGCAGGGGTTCCAAGTAACCCGGAAGCTTAGAGAGGGCGAACTGGACATCTACATGGGCGACACTACAAGAGTGTCAGTTGAAGCAGTGGGAGTAGTTAGGTTAAATTTCGAGAATTGTAACCTAGAGTTAGTAAACTGTCTTTATGTACCGAGTTTTAGAAAGAACCTGATTTCGGTTTCTAAACTCTTGAAGAATGGTTACAAGTTTATTTTTTCTGATGAGTCTGTTTTTATTAGAAGAAATGGCAAACTTGTTTGTTCTGGTTCATTGGTGGACAATTTATTTGTGGTTAATTCTAACTCCCCTGTTGCGCAAAACATAGAAATAGATAGCTCAGTATCTAACATTAATAAGAGGAAGAGACCTTCTGAAATGAATCAAACCTATCTTTGGCATCTAAGGCTAGGTCATATAAACCTTAGTAGGATTCAGAGGTTGGTCAATAATGGACCTTTGGGTTCATTAGATATTGACAGTTATGCAACCTGCGAATCTTGCTTGGAAGGTAAAATGACCAAGAGACCTTTTAAAGCAAAAGGCTATAGAGCTAAAGAAGTATTAGAGTTGATTCATTCTGACTTGTGTGGACCTATGACGGTCCAGGCACGAGGGGGATATGAGTATTTCGTGACATTCACGGATGATTACTCTAGGTACGGATACATTTACCTAATGCGCCACAAGTCCGAATGTTTTGGCAAGTTCAAAGAGTTTCGGGCAGATGTGGAGAAGCATCATGGTAAGAGTATCAAGACATTGCGTTCAGATCGTGGTGGGGAGTACCTGTCCCATGAATTTCGAGATTACCTCACTGAGGTAGGAATTCAGTCTCAGTTGTCTGCACCTGGCACGCCACAGCAGAATGGTGTAGCAGAAAGGAGGAACCGAACTCTTATGGAAATGGTTAGGTCCATGATGAGCTATAGTGATTTGCCAAGTTCGTTCTGGGGATATGCCTTGGAAACGGCAATGTATATTCTTAATCTTGTACCATCTAAAACCGTGCCTTCAATCCCAATAGAGTTGTGGAACGGGCGGAAGCCCAGTCTAAGACATCTCAGAATTTGGGGCTGCCCAGCACATGTGCTTAAGGCAGATACGGCTAAGTTAGATGCAAGAACAGAATTAATGCTGTTTGTAGGATATCCTAGGGGAACGAAAGGTGGTCTATTCTATAGTCTTAAAGATCAGAAGGTGGTGGTAAGTACCAACGCTAGATTTTTAGAAGAAGACTATGTCTTAGACCACAAGCCCAAGAGTAAGATAGTACTAGAGGAGCTTAGACGACAAACTACTAATCCTGATGCACCAGCGCAAGTAGATACACCACACACTGCACATGAGATCACAGATGATGCGCCTACACAGGCGGTGCCTCGTCGTAGTGGGAGGGTTGTAAGACAGCCAGACAGGTTCATTGGCATGGGAGAGGCTTCAGACCTGGTCCCAGGTGTGCCTGAACCTGACCCAGTTAACTATAATGAGGCGCTTCGAGATAAAGATGCAGAATCTTGGCGTAAGGCAATGATATCCGAGATGGGGTCAATGGACCACAATCAAGTCTGGGAGCTTGTGGACCTGCCTGATGGGTATAAGCCCATTGGATGCAAGTGGGTCTACAAACGTAAGAGAGGACCTGACGGGAAGGTGGAAACCTTTAAAGCTAGGCTGGTGGCGAAGGGGTATACTCAGAAAGAGGGAATCGACTATGAGGAAACCTTCTCCCCGGTAGCCATGCTTAAGTCGATCCGGATTCTCTTGGCCATAGCTGCTCATATGGATTATGAGATTTGGCAGATGGATGTCAAGACAGCTTTCCTAAACGGAAGTCTTGAAGAAACCATCTTTATGCAGCAACCAGAGGGATTCATTGAAAAAGGCCAAGAGCATAAGGTTTGCAGGCTTAAGAGGTCTATTTATGGACTTAAGCAGGCATCCAGATCTTGGAACATCCGGTTTGATGAAGTAATCCAGTCCTTTGGATTTACTCAGTGTCCGGATAAGCAATGTGTATATCGCAGACGTGATGAAAACTCAGTAGTGTTTCTTGTGCTTTACGTAGATGACATTCTATTGATTGGCAACAACAAGAAAGTGTTATCAGACGTAAAGGCATGGCTGTCCAAGCAATTTGATATGAAGGACTTAGGGGAAGCGGGACATATCCTTGGGATCAAGATTATTCGAGATCGTAGGAAACGTTCACTAACGCTCTCCCAAGCTTCATACATAGACACGATTCTGGCCCGTTTTAACATGCAGAACTCCAAGAAAGGTTTTCTACCTTTCAGGCATGGAGTGTTTCTATCTAAGGAACAGTCTCCTAAGACTGTTGAGGAGATAGAGACCATGAAGACAGTTCCATATGCTTCGGCAGTAGGAAGTCTCATGTATGCCATGTTGTGTACGAGGCCTGATATCTGTTATGCCGTTGGCATGGTGAACAGATATCAGAGTAACCCCGGGAAAGCTCATTGGGAGGCAGTAAAATGCATTCTCAAGTATTTACGCAGAACGAGGGACCTAGTTCTGGTCTATCAGGCGTCTGAGCTGGTACCCCAAGGTTATACAGATTCAGATTTCCAAGGCGACAGGGACAAGAGTAAGTCTACCTCAGGGTATGTGTTTACTTTAGGAGGTGGAGCCATAGTTTGGCGGAGTGTCAAGCAGAAATGCGTGGCGGACTCTACCATGGAGGCTGAATACGTTGCCGCATCAGAGGCAGCGAAAGAAGCAGTATGGCTCAAGAACTTCCTAGTGGACTTAGACGTGATTCCTGGTTTGCAGAAGTCTATCACAGTTTATTGTGATAACAATGGTGCAGTAGCAAACTCGAAGGAACCACGAGCCCACAAGGCGAGTAAACATATACAGCGCAAGTACCACCTGATACGAGACATCGTGAAGAGGGAAGACGTGGTCGTGGCTAAGATAGCATCAGAAGATAACCTTGCAGATCCATTCACGAAGACATTGACCTCTAAAGTCTTTGAGGCTCACGTGGAGGGCATGGGGATCAGATATCTAGGAGAGCCATGATAGTTTTTTCTAGATAGATAGCAGCAGGTAGAATAGGATTGTATGTAGTTGTATACTTAAAGCACAGCTTAAGTTTTAGTGGGAGATTGTTGGATTTGAATACATAAGCTATGCTTGTGTTGTATAATTTCCCAGATTAATATATCGATTTGTGTTTCAATTATATTTAGTTGTGCATATCCATTTATATTATGTAAGTAGATGATGAGGTGTCTGGTGCGACACAGTAGATCTCATCATTGGTTGAAAGACATAATATATAAATGAGGTTCGTAACCGAGACAGCTTATGGATCAACTGTCGGTCTAGGTTATTATGTGATTCAGATAATTAGTTTGTCTAAACTAATTGAATCATATAGATGTGCCCGGGGCATATTGAACTTGACTCTTAGGAATGTTTTGTCTTGTACTGATTTAATAGACAAATCGATCCTTGTATTCTATCTCTAAATCCCTAGACTCGAGCGGGCATGAGGATTAGACATAGTGTACTTTGATCTGCCAATGGGTGAGGTCAAATATGGCCAATAGTCTCGGTGGGTTGGGTGCGCGTGTTTAGTTACTTGGTGTGTCTGGGGTGATAGTGCTCCCGAGATGAGCTCGAAATGTTTATTATACTAAACCTGGCCAGTGGACTTATGTCCGGTATAGTAAAAAGGTCGAGTGGTACTAGTCTCGGAATATTAAGAAGTTGATGAATTAATTTATCAGTAAATTAATGAATTAACGAGCACTATATCTTTGATGTGGGGAGATGATGAATATAATTTAATTAAGTTGTTCCGGAAGCAATTCTGGTGTAGGTTGGTAGTGCCATAATTAATTCGTTAGTGGTACGATTAATTATGTACTGGGTTGTTGGCAAAGGTAGATTTAATTAATTGAGAAATTAATTAATCCTTGTGTCAGTTGGTTGTGAATCATCCCAGGAACTGGATTGGGATAAGTGAATCCCTGTGTCAGTTGGGAGTGATTCATCCCAGGAACTGGAATTGGGATAAGTGAATCCCTGTGACAGTTGGGAGTGTTTCAGTCTAGGAACAGGATTGAAGGAAACAGAATCTGTATCAATCTAGAAACAGGATTGAAGGAAAACAGAAACCCAGTAGGAAAGACCAATCCTATTCCAACTTGGAGTCTCTCTTGTAACTCTATAAATAGACAAGGGATCCGCCATTCAGAAATCACAATTCAAGAGATTCATAATTCAAGAATCTAGAGAGATAAAATTCTAGAGAGAGAAATTTCTTTCTCTCTCAAGAACGAATTTTTGAGCAAATAGGTGGCTGGTTTTCTTCATCAAGTGGCCGAAAATATTGGTCCAAAATACTAGCCCCGTGTGTTGCTTTCTCTCTCTCCGGGCAGTGCGTTTGCAGTACGTGCTAGGTGCGGAGGTGCTGAATTTTTTCAGCAGGTGGATTGTGGTGAGTTGCTGATCAATTGACTTCTAGATTGTTGCCCACACAACAAGAGGTCATAGTCTTTGAGGCATACAAGAGATTCACCAGGTGCACGCTTCAAAAGGTATTATTCTATAGTTCCGCTTTTATTAGAATTTTTTGTTGCGTGGTAAATCGAGCAAGTGCAAACCCAGATCCTACCAAATTCTTTCATCCTCCATATCGGACGAGTCCAACCATAAAATCACTAGCTTATGAATTTATAAGTAAGATGACTAAAATAAGTTGAACTAGGAGAAATGCGATACCCACTCTATCTGAGGCACACTATCTTGAGGTAACAAGTCCAGAAGTCACGTAATGACACACACTTAGTGTACAATTTGTAGTATTCCTCCCATCGAGATTACGCTGCTTATTTGTACGGCTAAAAAGCACTGACTATTAGCTACATTGATTAATAGATCATTTGGTCAGATACTGTAGTTAATGAACCTAGTTCTTCTCAAACGAATGTGGGTTAGCGTAAACGTCCACACTATCGTGGCTTGCGAAAATCCCTATGAATGATATGTCGGTGGTTTTAATTATTGTTTTGAGGGAAGTCAGTAATTGTTAGAATTTTTTTTTGAAATTCTAAGTTAAATACTGAAACATTGTCTGTTTATTTAATTTACAATCTTCGAAATGGCATTCAATCCTTTAGCTACAATATTAAAAGACAATAACCTTATTGGTCCGAATTATATTGATTGGAGTCAGAATTTGGACATTGTCCTGACGGCTGAGCAGTATAAGTTTGTGCTCTGTCCAGATATGCCTAATAATGAATCTTCTCAAGAATATAGGGATGCCTATGCAAGATGGAGAAAAGTGGATGAGATGGTGTGGTGTTACATTCTGGCATTTGTGTCGAATGTTCTGCAACATCATCTTCATCCCATGATTTCTGCCTTTAATATGATGGCACACTTGAGAGAGATGTTTGCTCATTAAGGTAGGACAGCTAGGCAAGCAGCCATGAGGAAGATATGAATACCAAAATAACTGAGGGCTCATCGGTGAGATATCATATGCTTCACATGATCAGCAACATTAATGAGATAGAGGTGTTGGGAGGTGAGATTGATCCTGAGAGTCAGATCGATATCATCCTCCCGAGTTTAACCTCTAGTTTTGAGAAATTTTGGGTAAATTACAATATTAATCAAAGAGTCTATACTCTTCCCGAGCTCTTAACAACATTAGTGTCGGCCGAAGGCATCTTCTACTAGAAGAAGCAAGCTTTGGTCACAGTGAAGTCTTCTAGTCCTTTTTCTGCGCCTAAAGGCAAGAAGAAGAAGAAGAAGAAGAAGACAAAAAAAACATGCTGCCAAGCAAGACATCGCAAAGAAGAATAAGCCTAAAGGCAAATGCTTCACGTGCGGTAAAACGAGACATTAGAAATCGGATTGTCCAAAGCTCAAAGGTATGATAGTTTTTGCCTTAATTACTAAGACATGTTTAGCGATGTTTCCCACAGATATTTGGCGTGTGGATTTAGGCGCCACTGACCATGTTTGCAATTCTTTACAGGGGTTCCAAGTAACCTGGAAGCTTAGAGAAGGCGAGCTGGAAATCTACTTGGCCGACACTACAAGAGTGTCAGTGGAAGCAGTAGGAGTAGTTAGTTTAATTTTCTAAAATTCTAGACTAGATTTACCAAATTGTCTTTATGTATAGAGTTTTAGAAATAACATTATTTCGGTTTCAAAACTTTTAATGAATGGTTACAAGTTTATTTTTTCTGATAATTCTGTTGTTGTTAGAAAAGATGGCAAACTTGTTTGTTGTGGTTCATTAGTAGACAATTTATTTATGGTTAAATCAAACTCCCATGTTGTGCAAAACATAAAAGTAAATAGCGCATCATCTAACAGTAATAAGAGGAAAGAACTTTCTAAAATGAATCAAACCTATCTTTGACATCTTAAGCTAGGTCATATAAACCTTAGTAGGATTCAGATGTTGGTCAATGATGGACATCTAAGTTCAATGATGGACAGTTATTCAACCTGCGAATCTTGCTTGGAAGGTAAGATGACCAAGAGACATTTTAAGACAAAAGGTTATAGAGCCAAAGAAGTATTACTATTGATTCACTCTGACTTATGTTGACCAATGTTGGTCCAAGCACGATTGTGACGTTCATAGATGATTACTCAAGGTACGGATACATTTACCTAATGCATCATAAGTCCAAATGTTTTAGTAAATTCAAAGAGTATCGAGCAGATGTGGAGAAACATCATGGTAAGAGTATCAAGACATTGTGATCAGATCGTGGTGGTGAGTACTTGTCCCACGAATTTCGAGAATACCTCAGTGAGGTCAGAATTTAGTCTCAGCTGTCTGCACCTGGCACACCACAGCAGAACGGTGTAACAGAAAGAAGAAACCGAACTCTTATGGAAATGGTTAGGTCAATGATAAGCTATAGTGATTTGCCGAGTTCGTTATGGAAATGGCGATGTACATTCTAAATCTTGTACCATCTAAAACCGTGCCTTCAACCGCTATAGAGTTGTGAAACGGGCACAAGGCCAGTCTAAGACATCTCAGAATTTGGGGTTGTCTAGCACATGTTCTTAAGGCAGATGTGGCTATGTTAAATGTAAGAACAGAGCTATTTGTAGGATATCCTAGAGGGATGAAAGGTGGTCTGTTCTATAGTCCTAGAGATCAGAATGTGGTAATTAGCAATAACGCCAGATTTTTAGAGAAATACTATATTCTAGATCATAAGCCCAAGAGTAAGATAGTACTAAAAGAATTTAAAAAACAATATGATAATCCTGATGCACTAGCACAAGTAGATACACCACACACTGCACAAGATATCACAGATGATACGCCTACACATGTGGTGTCTCGTCATAGTGGGAGGGCTGTGAGACAGCCCGAGAGGTTCATTGGTGTGGGAGAGGCGTGTGACTTCATCCCAGGTGCGCCTGAACCGAACCCTGTTAACTACAATGAGGCTTTCTGAGATAAAGATGCATAATCTTGGTGAAATGCAATGATATTCGAGATGGGGTCGATAGATCAATATCAAGACTAGAAGCTTGTGGATCTGCCAGATAGTTTCAAACCCATTGGATGTAAGTGGGTCTACAAATGCAAGAGAAGACCTGACGAAAAGGTTGAAACCTTTAAAGCTAGGCTTATGGCGAAGGGGTATAATCAAAAATAGGGAATCGATTTTGAGAAAACCTTCTCCCTGGTGGCCATGCTTAAGTCAATTTGGATTTTCTTGGCCATAACTGCTCATTTAGATTATGAGATATGACAGATGGATGTCAAGACAGCTTTTCTAAACGGAAGTCTTGAGGAAACCATCTTCATGCAGCAACCAGAAGGATTCGTTGAAAAAGGCCAAGAGCATAAGGTTTGCAGGCTTAAGAGGTCCATTTACGGACTTAAGTAGGCATCTAGATCTTGGAACATCCGATTTGATAAGGTGATCCAATCCTATGGATATACTCAGTGCCCGAATGAACAATGTGTGTACCGCAAACGTGATAGAAATGCGGAGGTGTTTATTTTGCTTTACGTAGAAGACATTTTACTGATTGGCAACAATAAGAAAGTGTTATCAGATGTAAACGCATGGTTGTCCAAACAGTTTGATATGAAAGACTTATGAGAAGCGAGAATCAAGATAATTCGTGATCGTAGGAAACGTTCGCTAATGCTCTCTCAAGCTTCATACATAGACACAATTCTGGCCCGTTTTAACATGCAGAACTCCAAGAAAGGTTGTCTACCTTTCAGACACGGAGTGCATTTATCTAAAGAGCAGTCTTCCAACATTGTTGAGGAGATAGAAGCCATGAAGACATTTCCTTATACTTCGGCAGTATGTGATGTTATGTACGGGGCCTGATATCTGTTATGCTGTTGGCATTGTAAGCAGATATCAGAGTAACCCCGGGAAAGCTCATTGGGAGGCAGTAAAATGCATTCTCAAGTATTTGGACAGAACAAAAGACCAAGTGTTGGTCTATCAGGCGCCTGAGCTGGTACCCCGAGGTTACACAGATTCAGATTTCCAAGGCGACAGGGACAAGAGCAAGTCTACCTTAGGGTATGTGTTTACTTTGGGAGGGGAAGCTATAGTTTAGTGGAGTGTCAAGTAAAAATGCGTGGCGAACTCTACCATGGTGGCTGAATACTTTGTCGCATCAGAGACATCGAAAGAAGCAGTGTGGCTCAAGAACTTCTTAGTGAACTTAGATGTGATTCCTGGTTTGCAGAAGTCGATCACAGTGTACCGTGATAACAACGGTGCAGTAGCAAACTCGAAGGAACCACGAGCCCACAAGACGAGTAAACATATACAACACAAGTACCACCTAATACGAGACTTCATCAAGAAGGAAGATGTGGTCGTGGCAAAGATAGCATCGAAAGATAACATTGCAGATTCTTTCACAGAGACATTGACTGCAAAAGTCTTTGAGGCTCACGTAGAGGGCATGAGGATTAGATACTTAGTATAGCCATGATAGTTTTTCTAGGTGTATTGTAGTTGTAAAAGATTAAATGTAGTTTTATACTTAAAGCACAACTTAAATATTAGTGTGAGATTGTTAGGTTTGAATACTAAAGCTATGCTTGTATTATACTATTTCCCAGTTAATATATCAATTGAATGTTTTAGTTTATATGGTATGCATATGTCGTCTATTTATATTAAGTAATTAGATGATGAGGTGTCTTGTGTGACACAGTAAATCTCATCATTGGTTAAACCGAGACAGTTTTGGACACACTGTCGGTTTATGTTATTATGTTATTCAGAAATTGGTTTGTCAAAACTAATTGAATCACATAAATATGCCCAGGACATATTAAACTTGACCATTTAGGATGAATTGTCTTATGCTGATTTAATAGACAATTCATTTATTGTATTCTATCTCTTAATCCATAGACTTGAGTGTGCATGAAGATTAGACATAGTGTACTTTGATCTGTCAATGAGTGAGGTCATTTGTGACCAATAATCTTGGTAGGTTAGATGCACGTGCTTAGTTGCTTGGTGTGCTGCTGCTTGTCAAAAGAAAACCATGTACCGATGCGTCCGGGGTGATAGTGCTCCCGAGATGAGGTCATTATGTTTCTTATACTAAACCCGGCCGGTGGATTTATGTCCAGTATAGTAAAAAGGTCGAGTGGTACTAATATCGGATTATAAGAAGTTAATTAATTAATTTATAAGTAAATTAATAAATTAACGAGCACTATATCTTTGATGTGGGGATATTAAAGAATAATTAATTTAGTTATTCTGAAAGCAATTTTGGTGTAGGATGGTAGTGCCAAAATTAATCCGTTAGTGGCACGATTAATTTTATAGTGGGTTAATTGATTAAGTACAATTAATTATTAAATTAATTATTTCTAAGGCTTAATTAAGTAATTAACAAAGTGGAATTATTTAATTAACTAATTAAGCCTTAAGTTTTAATTAGAATTAGGAAATCCTAGAGATTAGGAAATCTAATTGGATTAGGAAATCTAATTGGATTAGGAAATCTTATTAGATTTGTTACCTAATTGGATTTGAAAACTAACCTAAACCCATTAGGAAGGCCAATCCTAAATCAATTTGGGGTCTCTCCTGTAACTCTATAAATAGACAAGAGATTAGCAATTCTACATACACAATTCATAAGTTTTAAAGACAAGAAAACTAGATAGATAAAATCCTAGATAGAGAATTAAAATTCAGCTCTCAAAGTCGGATTTCTCCTTCCTTGTGCTACGGCCCAATTCCCGAGACGAAGCTCCGGTGATCGTTTCTTTCTGGCGGCGGCGCGGAGAGTCTACACGCGTGGTGGCAATGGTTGTTGGTTAATTCTGGTGACTTGATTGTGTTGGATTACTGATCGTTGGTTCATTGCCCACACAACGTTCGAGCTTGTCTTGAGTCGTACAAGTGATCACTTGAGTTTATACTTTAAGAGGTATTTCTGAACTTCCGCTTTAATTAGAAATTATTTGTTGCGTGATAAATCGAATAAGTGCAAACCAAGATCCAATGTAATGTTATTTCAAGCAAGGATTAGAATAGTGATTGTGCTAGAGTTTAGGCCTGGTCAAGAGTTCCGATTCTCGAATGCATACCAGGAAAGTGAATTTTTGACCGGGCCCGGGCAAATAATCTTTCAAATCCTTGTGTCAGTTGGATGTGAATCAGTTCAGGAACAGGATTGAAGTAAAAACACAAATCCATTAGGAAGACCAATCCTAAACTAACTTGGAGTCTCTCTTGTAACTCTATAAATAAACAAGAGATTAGCAATTCACAATACACAATTCATAGTTTCATAATTCAAGAAACTTAGAGAGAGAAAGCTTAAAGAGAGAACTCAAAAGAATTATTCCTCAAAGTCAGCCTTCTCTCCCCAGGCACACACGACAGCATTGCCACCCAAGTAGCGGCGGCACACGGCGGTGCTAGGTGGTGACCGGTTACAGGCGGTGTGAAATTCTGGCAAGTGGTGACGGCGGTTTTTCAGTGACCAATAGCTAGATTTTGAGTCCATTTTCTTTGTATTATTTAGTGGTTGCTGATTAATTGTTCGTTAGATCATTGCCCACACAATGCACGATCAAGTCTTGAGTCATAAAAGACAATCACCTAAGTACACGCTTCAAAAGGTAATTCTTAAACTTCCGCTTTAATTAGTAATTAATTGTTGCATGGCAAATCGAACAAGTAGAAGCTATGATCCTGCGTAATGTTGTTTCAAACAAGGATTGGAATAGCGATTGTGCTAGAGTCTAGGTCTGGTCAAGAGTTCCGATTCTGGAATGCATAGCATGAAAGTGAATTTTTTACTGGGCCCGGACAGATAATCTTTCAGCTTTTGAATTGGCCTTAGTGTTGGACTTTCGTTGACCTCTTAGTCTTCCTTAGACTAATCAACTCCAATCGATCATTTTAAATTAATTTTTTAACCCACTTCGTTAGTTAAATTTAATCAAACCCTTAGGATTATTTCGTTTAACCCACTTTGTCAATTAAATATTAATTAAACCTTTAGGATAGATTAATTCATTTTGTCGATTAGTCCAACGCATAAGTAGTCGTATCACTAATAGACCAATTATGGAACTACCGCTGAATTTATTATTCTTTTATATAGTGCTCCATGATTCATAAATTTACTGACAAATTAATTCATTGACTTCTTGGTATATGAGATTAGTACCACTCGACTTTCTTATTATACCGGGCATAAAGTCCACCTACCGGGTTAAGTATAATAAACCTTACGAGCTCATCTCGGGAGCACCATCAACCTGGTGAACCGGTACATGGATTTCTTCGACTAGCAACGACACACAAAGAAGTCAAACACTGCATACCCAACTTATCGAGATCTAGGCCTCAATTGACCGCACCCTTTGACAAATCAAAGCATACGATATCTAACACTCGTGCCCACTCTAATCTAGGGATTAAGAGATTAGAATACTAGGTTCGAATTAACTACACCGATCAGTACAAGTTAATTCAATCCCGAACAGGTTGTGCTCAATATGCCCCGGGCACATCTGTATGATTTAATTAATCTAGACAAACTAATTATCCAAATCACACGATAACCGAAACCGATAGTATGTTCAAAGTATCTCAGTTACTAGCATCTGTTTATATATTATTACTTTAACCAATAACGAGATCTACTGTACTTTTCTACACCTCGTTATCTAGATATATGATATAAAGAAAGAAATTTAATACTGAAACAAAATGATATGTCAATGGGGTATTAGTTTTTGATACAATCAATAGCTTTTCAGTATTGAAAACTAACATCAACAAGTAATGGGTATATTCAACACATATTCCAATAACAAGGCAAAATCACTACATTAAAACAAGAATTAACTCATTTGCATGAAACCCACTTATCAATATACATGAATAACCATCGAAGAGAACAAAATCAACAAGGAAATGAGTAATTCATAATTTAAGACTCCATTCACAAGAAAAGGTATGGCATTTTCTCAATAATAAAGGATAACACTTCCAACTCTTGAATTCCTTCATTAAAGAGAAATTCCCCTTCATTGAATCCATGAATTTATTCTACATCTATGGAAATCCACTACCCTCTATCACTTAGAGGGGGTAGAATTCCCAAAAATCTACTTAGAACAATACGGTCCTAAGAGAATTCATCTAGTGTGTGTGTGTGTGTGAAAATGTGTAAAAGTGTGTGTCTTCTCCACTAAGCTAATCTCTACAAGAAAACCTACTAAGTGTAATAGTATGTGTTTTTACAAAGGGCCTTGGCCATTAAGAAAGGTTTCTGAGGGCTAAAATTGGTAAAATACAATTTAAAACATGCCAAGGGTAATTTGGAACATTCAGCATCATTCTGTGGCCTACGGCCAGGCAGGGCGCCGAGCAGACGCCTAGGTCGGCGTACAAACGCCAACGCCTGTAGGTCGCCGGTCTTGGTCTCTTCAGCTCTTTTCCAAATTCTTCCATTTCAGCTCCATTTCTTCATGTTTTCTTCCCTTTTCCAGCAAAAGTCTTTAAATTTCTTCCAAAATCTCCAACATAGCTTTTTACTATAAGATCATGCAAATCCAACTATAAGTGCATTGAAAGCCCATAAAAGATATTATAATCATTGAAAACCAACTAAACGTAAGGTAAATGTGCATGATTTTGGGTCATAAAAAGGTATATTTTGGAGTCACATCACACCCCCACACTTAAGACTTTGCTTGTCCTCAAACAAACTAACCAAGAAAGCTAATAGAGAGTGAGTTGAAAATAAAATAAGTTTGCACTAAGATGGATTTTCCTCCCCCCTTCAAGCTAAACATGAAAATTATGCACTCACTTTGCACTCATGATATCACATAACTTCAATAATCAAGCAAGACAAGCATGATATGGATTCTCTATCAACATCAATTGACTTCATCACCTCACACTATCAAGGATTCACTCAATAACACTCAAAGTTTATAGGCTTTGAAATATTCAATAACGCTCAAGTCAATTGCGTGAAAGATCTTCAACCATAAGCTTGACTCAAGATCACATCGCCACCCGCCTATTGCGAATATAACACATTGATCAAAAGGAATTTTATTAGGGTAAAACAAGGCTAATAAAATTGGCTAAGGACAAAAAAATGTCAAGGCTTGAAAATTGGAGTTATTGTAAAGAAATTTTTACTGGTTGGAATGCTTTATCAACTACTTCTACTTGGATTCTTCTACTAATAATGGAGGTTTAAAGCTTAGATGTCCTTTATTTCCCCATTCTTATTTCTTCAAACTTTAACTTAAACTTTTTTTTTTTGAAATTTTTCTCCTTTTAGAAACTTTTAAAAACTGAAAACTAACATACTTAGAATCCATCAAATGAATTTTCATTTCCACATCCAACCATACACAAACTTTTTAAGGGTCTAAAAACAAGGGTTAACAAAGAAAAAGGCTCAAGTTGGCTTATTGGGACAAAAGAAAACAAAGAAAAGATGGGGCTCAACTTGGTTATACCTAAGGGAATAAAGATGATTACGGGAATCGTAAAGTAAAAAAAGATAAAAACAAAAGCTAAGTAATTGCCTTAATCACTTCAATGTATCACAAACACGTAAAAGGTCATGATATGAATGCTAAAGTCAAGTTCTAGATCCAATCATTCATACAAGACAAATCACACAACCGAAGAAATATGAGCAAACAAATAAGATATGCTCATTTACGGATAAAATTAAAGCTCACATAAATCAAGGGTCATAATGTGATTACATCTCAAGATGTTAATTAAGAACTCACATCATACCATATCAATAATTAACCATTTCCATAATGTTTCCACCAATCATACAATGCAAATACACAAAACTAGCTTGAAGGGATCCTTTTGTTTTGAATTTTTTTTTACAAAGTCCAAAATGGAGCAAAATTTTGAAAATTATCCACAAAATAGACTCATTCATCACTAGTTTCCTAATTATCAAACATGAGAACTTAAAATAACAACTTGTATTCATCCCCCCACACTTAAAATATATATTGTCCTCAATGTATCAAAACAAAACACAAGTGGGAAAATTGGGGTGCCAATTTTTCTTTGAATCTTATAATATCACAATTAAACTCATTTCCATCTAATATTAGCCATAAAACAAATGTAAAACACCAAACTTTTATTAAAAAGTTAAAATAAACACACCAAAGCAAATAAACACATTGAAGCATATAAAAATAACTAAATTGCAAATATGTCAAGATAATGTAGTAAGAAAGTAATAGTATTAAGGATTCTCAAACTCTTGTTATAAAGAAACTCATTGTGGAGGAAAACCAATAGTGCATCACTCTATAAGCTTCCTCTCTTTCCAATATAAGCTCATCCTTATTCTTCCTTACTTCATGAATTAACCATGTCCTGAAAATTGTAACGAATTATTGAATTTTTACAAGAAAAACAAAGTGGTTTCAGCATACCTCAGGGGCACTCACTGGGTGTTGGGATCTGGATGTCACCAGTGTCAACGGTATGGTGGTGCGGCGCCATAACGTCACCTGACATTAGGGCCAGTTAAAATAAGCCAACTCAATTCACTAAAGCAACAATTGTAAGCATTAAAGAACCACAAAACATGTTAATTTAACATATGATTAATCTAAACATGAGAATACATGATTTTTCATCCATTAAAGCACAAGTCATACATGTCCTATAACATTAAAGCTTCAAACATAAAGATTAAAACATGCAAGACCTATAAGTTGAAAAATTCATCCATTCAAACCATTATAAGCTCATTCAATCATATTTATCATCCATAGCATAGTATTATGTAAAGTTTAAGAAATCCATTTTTGAAAATTTTACCACATAACAGCTTTATACTTTTACCATTGATCTTTGAATATGTATGATGCTTGAAATCCTCTAAAGAACATAAGAACATCAGTTGTAAGTAAGAATATTAAAAATGAAGAAATTCAAACCAAAATGCATGAATTGAATACATCAAATATGTAAATAACTTTATTTTAAGCTCATGGAAGTTTTGGAAGTCGTAGGTAAGTAGAATGGAGGTTTTTAAACAATATGGTACCTCATTTAGATCGTTTTAATCTCAATTGGGTGATAGGTGCTGTTGCGGCGCTGTACTAGCACTGTTGATACCGCCTACAGGACTTCGGTGGCACCCTGGTGCGGAGCCTGGCGGTCGTCTGCAGCTGGCAGCACATAGATGCTACAGCCTATTTTTCCCCGATCTTCACAAAATTGCTTGCACTTGATTTTTAAACCGTTTAATTGCACCCAATCACATACCAACAACACAGGAATGTATTCTAAAACATCATGATACGAAACTGGGGTCATCATGGACCATGGTTGATATTTATCTTCCAACTGATGAAGTCGAAGATATTCACATGTAAAATTGCAGCCTAAATTGAGACCAAATTGAAGATTTTATCTCGTTAAAAGACACTTGGGTCAATATATGAGTCAAGCCCTTCAAATAATCTTGAAAAGATGTCACATGACATCAATATGAATTTTCAAAATTCAGAGCATGCCTAGTTACAACATTCTTCAAGGAGAGCAGGAAAATGCGCAGATCGGCTTAAGAAGCTCTCAAGTGGATCCAAATGTTTTCAAGCAAGATCCACTAGTTGATTATGTTGGTCCAGTTACAAGATCTAGAGCCTAGAAAGCGTGTGGATCGAGTGCAACTACAAATTTCAAGATCTAGTTCAAAGCCCAACAGACCCAAGCCCATATACTAACTTTGAGGCACAAACCCATTAACGTCTCGAGATTATTCGTTAATGGACTTAAAGATGGAATGTAGATGTGGACTGAAGCCCTTTTTTGAAGGGTGAATTCAGATTAAGGTATTAAAAGGCTTACTCCAAAGCTCAGCCATTCCCTAAGCCCAACTGATACTAGGAAAGCTCTTCTTATTGGGTTTATATTTTACATTTCCTTAGAATAGAAGGTTTTGTAAGTCTATTCTAATTCAACTAGGATAGATGGAATTTTTCCTTCTAATTAGGACTTTATTTTTGTCTTGTTTTTCTCTCTATTAGGCTGAATTCCAAAGCCATTAGAGTTGGAATAGGATTTGTTTTCTTAATCTCCAAGTCACTAGGATTTGAGATTACTTTTTATAAAATAAAGAGACTTCTTGTAATTGCCTATAAATAGGCCACCCTACACCAAAATTTAATAGATTGGATTTGATATTTGTCTTTGAATTTTCAAATTCTCCACATTGAGTTGTGACTCAACCCTTGGTCTTGCGAGATCAAAAGTTCGTGTGTTGTCCTTGCGAGAAAACCCACCAACTTCTTTTTTGGTTTCAATAGTTTAGGTTGAACTATTAAGCCTTGTAATGTATTGACTAAATTAATCACCAACCATCACCCATTCTCTGAATTATTTTAACACAAAGAGGTCTAAATAAGAGTGCATTTTTCTTGAGTTGAGCGATTCCGCTGTTTCAATTCATGCTTGTGGAGATAGTAGGAAGAAATAGATGAGAAAGGTCAGGAAAACACAAGGGTCTTCTCGTGAAGCAGCTCATCTTGACAATCATTGTGGAATTGAATTCTGAAAAAGATAACCTATCAGATTGGTATCGGAGTTTAAGGTTGTTTCGTTCTATTCTACTTTCTATTTTTTGAGTTTTTGTGTTGTCATTTGTTAGAAAATTTGTCCAATTTTTGATACAAGTATCTTAGAGTCTTTCTGAATTCAATGTCCCTGAACTCGTAGGTTTTTTGAGCTATTGGTTGAAAGTCAATATGATTTTCAGTCCAAATATCCGTCTCAGAACCAGTGTCTGATACCCCTTTAGGGAACCAGGCGTTTGTTCGCTTTTGAGTTATTTTGTGTGATTTTTGTTTTGTTTGAGTCTAAAAGTCCCCTTCTAGGTTTAATTTGTGCCAATGTCGAGTTCTAGTGGTAGGAAAGACATTTTTTCCCCTAGACAAAACCCTTCAAAAATTTGCCAAAATTACCAAATTACCTTTATGTTATTTTTGTTGAATTTTCAAATTGTGTGTCTTTGATTGTAGTTTTGAAAAGTGTCAATTGTCAAGATTAATTCATTTTAGTCTTTTTCTAACAGGCAGTACGAGTTTTGGACATTCAGAGGTGACAACACATATTTTCATACTCGGTGCAAAGGGAAACATCAGAGTTCACATATTAAAGGTGGTACGTGTTCTTTTATGGTTTTACTGTGATCTTGAAAGAATACTTGAAACTTGATACCTAATCCTCCTGCTAAGTGCTTGAGGTTGAATTCCCCATAGCTTTAAATCGATCATTTCAAAACTCCCGAAAAAGTCTATAAAATTGAGAAGAGGCAAGAGCCAATGAGCCAATCTAAAGAATTTGAAAAATTTTGTAAAAGAAAAACTCTTTTGTAAAAGTCTGGATAAGTAAAAAAAGACAAGCCACATTTAGTTGCTCCTAAAATTTTTTAGGGAAGCAAACAGAGTTCTGAGATAGAAATGATCACACCTTAATTGAGCAACAAAGGGAGTAAGGGTTCAAAATTTCTCGACCCTGTGCAATATTATTGGTTAGTTTTTGCCCAGTGTGTGTACAAACTTCTTCCTCTCATCCGGTAGTCAAGCTCGTGTTCTGATTTGTTACAGTTTGACTGTGAGATAGTACCTGCTTACTTTTGGTTTGTGCATTTCTGTGTGACTCTAAAAGCATCTACTTATAATTAGTATTTGTTGTCACCTTTGTTTGTCTTTGACTTTTACTTATTTCGTTAGATTTTTTAATTTTAAAAACTTAATAGTCTAAGTAGTCTTTTGTTTTGTTTTTTATTTTTGATATCACTTGATATCAACTTTTTGTGTGGTTTAAAGTTTTGTTTTGTGTTTTTAAGTCTTGTGTTAAAAAAACCATCGAGTCAGTACTTTCCTGAGGGAAATAGGTTATCGGTGGGAGCAAGTTGTAATGTTGAACGATGTAAAGGTTAGGTCGTTGATCCCTGACCCTAAAAAGTGCACTGCATAAGGCAGCTAGGGACCAGCAGCGAACGAAGACCGCAACGTCGCGACCTATCATGATCTCCAATTCCCGACCGCGCGCGTCGCGCTAATTTGATTTATTTTTTTCCTTCTTGTTTTCCTTTTGTTTTGTGATTTGTGTTGGATTACACTTGGTTTTATTTTGTGTTCTACCCTCTTTTGTAGGCTGGCATTGAAGATAATACAAGTGTAGTTCAGGTGAAAAATGAAGCAAGTTGAAGGGAAGATAAACCTTGTAGAGAAAGTTGCAGAATAGGTGGTAAAACCCTAACCCTAGGTGTGCCTCAACCTTTAGTGACCCCTTGAAGGATTGTCGCTAAAAGCCAATTTCAAAAGGGAGCAGCCGACGCAAGGGTCATAGCGACGCACGCCGTCCGTCACTAAAACCTGAGAAAACGTCTGCACCTTCCACGCCCAGGTTTGCGTTCTTTTCATTTGCTCTTTTGTTTTCTTGTTAGTTTTATTTGTTTTGTGTGTGTTTTTATTATTTTAGGTACCTATGAATTTGATTATTGGTTTTTAAAATAAATATCCTTTTTTATTTTAGAGTCTTTTTTAATTACTTTTAATATTTTTGAGACTTTAATTTCTTGAGAGTGTCAGAGGTAAATATCTTTTTATTTTTTGAGTCTTTTTGTTATTTTCAAAAGTTATAAGAATTTATTTTCTTGAAATTTTTGAAAGTAAATATCCTTTTTAGAGTCTTATACATGTTACACTTGGTCTTTTGTTCTATAATTATTTTGCAGGATGATGTTGAGCAATCATGACAATACAAGAGTAACTTCTGAGGTAAAGCACATAGAAGAACCTTTGATTAGAAATTCAGCTCTAGTCATGATCCAATCTCTAAGTTCTCAACCTACACAAGAGCCTGGTCAAGGGCAACGTAATAACATATTTCATATAGGGTCCGTTCGATGCAAGGCAAAGGTAATTGTCAAAGGCAAAATAATATTCGGATTGCTGTCTCTTCTGGTTAGTAAAGTAATGGCAAAGGCAATCCAATTACTTTAATAAAGCGATGAATGTTTTGCTAATTTACCAAACAAGTCAATGGCAATCAGATTCTTTTAATGATTATTGACATATAAAATTTCGATTGCTTCATTTCGATTGTCTTGTATCAAACGGATCCATATGGTGTAAGACTGAGGATCAGAGGAAGTGACTGCTCATCATAGATAGTGGCAGCTGCACAAATGTTGTAAGTGAGTCTTTAGTTAAAGATTTAGCACTAACTTGTTTTCCTAATTCAAACCCTTACAGGTTACAATGGCTTGACAATGCTGGTGAGATAAAGGTACAGAAGCAGGTTATGGTTACTTTATACCTTGGTTCTATCCAGTAGAATGTACTCTGCGATGTAGTACCCATGAAAGCTTATCATATACTATTAGAAAAACCGTGGGAATTTGACAGACAAGTTTCCAAGGATGGCTACACTAACTGGTATTCTTTATCGTATAAAGGGAAGAAGGCCAATCTGTTACCTCTTTCTCCTTTGTAGGTTGCTTTAGCGCACCATAAGATGCAGGATGTACGAGAACTTAGCAGAGAAACTAACCCCTTTGATGCAGGGAAGGATAAGCAGGATATAGTAAAAGGAGAAACAGAGTAACCCTCTTCTACCCCTAAGAAAATTGCAATTTCCTCTAAGGGACAGGGAGACCTTGCGAAATTGTTATCTCCTCACCTAATATTCTAGAACTTTCTTATGACACAGATGCAGAAGCTGATAATGTTGAATTATCTGAAGAGATAGTTGAAGAACAATTTGATATTAACCAGTTGATATTTCTAACTCTGTTGTTTCTGATGTCTTGCAGGAAGTCCCATATGAGTTTCGCATTCTAGATGGTCCCAGTGAACAGGGAGATCTAAGTGAAACACAATCTCAACTTGTGTACCACTATAAAGATCTCAAGATACACTGTGGGAAACCCTTGAGGTTCAAATGTGTCATGACAGCGTGAATCCTGAATGAGAATGGAAGCAATGTCAATCAGTTCTAGAATTGAAATTGTATATCCAAGTGTTTCTCATTCCATCCTTTGATGATAGATTGCACAAGATTCGAGGACGAATCTTTTCCAGCAAGGAGGGGATGTTTCGAACCTGGGGTCATCATGGACCATGGTTGATATTTATTTTCCAACTGATGAAGCTCAAGATATTCACAGGTGTAATTGTAGCCTAAATTGAAGATTTTATTATGTTAAAAGACACTTAGGCTAATATATGGGTAAAGTCCTTCAAACAGGCTTGAATAGATGTCATATGACATCAATACGCATGTTCAAAATTCAGGGTATGCCTAGTCTTGACGTTGTTTAAGGAGAGCTGGAAAATGTGTAGATCAGCTTAAGAAGCTCTCAAGTCGATCCAAATGTCTTCAAGCGAGATCTACTAGTTGATTATGTTAGTCTAGTTACGAGATCTAGAGCCCGGAAGGCGTGTGGATCGAGTCCAACTTCAGAGTTCCAGATAGTTCAAAGCCCAATAGGCCCAAGACCATCTACCAACTTGGAGGCCCAAGCCCATTAATGTATCGAGATTATTTGATAATGGACTTGCAGATGGAATGTAGATGTGGACTGAAGCCCCTTTTTTAAGGGTGAGTTTGGATTAAGGGATTAAAAGGCATGCTCCAAAGCTCAGCCATTCCCTAAGCCCAACTGATATTAGGAAAGCTCTTCCTATTAGGTTTATGTTTTACATTTCCTTAGACTAGAAGGTTTTGTAAGTCTATTCTAATTCAACTAGGATAGATGAAGTTTTTCCTTCTAATTAGGACTTTATTATTGTCTTAGTTTTCTATTTCTTAGGCCGAATTCTATAAGCCATTAGAGTTGGAATAGGATTTGTTTTCTTAATCTCCAAGACACTAGGATTTGAGATTACTTTTAAGAAAAGGAAGAGACTTCTTGTAATTGCCTATAAATAGGCCCACCCTACACTAAATTTTAATAAATTGGATTTGATATTTGTCTTTAAATTTGCGAATTCTCCCCATTGAGTTGTGACTCAACCCTTGGTATTGCGAGATCAAAATTCCATGTGTTGTCCTTGCAAAGAAACCCACCACCTTCTTATTTGGTTTCAATAGTTTAGATTGAACTATTACGCCTTGTCATGTATTGACTAAATTAATCACCAACCATTACCCATCCTCTGAATTATTTTTGCACAAAAAGGTCTAAATAAGAGTGCATTTTTCTTGAGTTGAGTGATTCTGCCGCTTCAATTCATGCTTGTGGAGATAGTAGGAAAGAATAGACGAGAAAGGTAGAGAAAACACAAGGGTCTTCTCGTGAAGCAGTTCAGTTTGGCAGTATCGCTATCATCGCTGAATTGAATTCTGAATAAGATAACCCGTCACATCATATTCTAAAATCACAATGAAATCCATGACTTATTAGTAATTGAGAAATTTGAAAATCTAAAAATTAGAAAATGAAAAGAAAAGTGCTAAAAATGCTTGGGTTGCCTCCCAAGAAGTGCTTTGAACTTTATAGTCTCTGGCTAGACTTGTCTTGAGGTGTAGACTCAATATCCCTTAAAAGTCCTTGAATCTTATGCATAAGATCACTTCCAGTGTTATTCTCCACACTTAAATCATGAAATTTTGCTATCCATTTAATATCTCTAAAACCACCATCTTCATGTTCAAAGTACCTTTTAACTCTATGTGAATTTTCATTATTTATCTCTCTACACTTTGTCCATTTTGCAATGTTAAAACACCATTTGAAAAGACCTTTTTGACCACATAAGGACCCGTCCACTTATATCTCAATTTGCCAGGAAATAACTTCAGCTTAGAATTAAACAGGAGCATTCGTTGCCCCTTTATGAAATCTTTATTTTTGATTACCTGGTCATGAATTCTCTTCAATCTTTCTTTGTATAATTTAGAACTAGTATAAGAATTCATTCTAAATTCTTCTAAATCATTTAACTCCAATAATCTATTCTTCCCAGCATAATTGGCATCTAAGTTTAATGTTTTCAAAACCCAGTAGGTTTTGTGTTCCAACTCAATTGGGAGATGCCATGCCTTCCCATAAACATGCTTGAATGGTGAAGTTCCTATCGATGTCTCATATGCAGTTCAATAAGCCCATAAAGCTTCATCCAAATGTCTTGACCAGTCCTTTCTTGAAGAATTCACTACCTTCTCTAAAATTCTCTTAATTTCCTTGTTAGAAACTTCTACATGTCCACTAGTTTGGGGATGATAAGGAGTAGCAATCTTATGTGTTACTCTATATCTCTTGAGTATGTTCTCAAATATCCTATTGCAGAAATGTGTTCATCCATCACTAATTATAGCTCTAGGTGTTCCAAACCTTGCAAACACATTTTTCTTCAGGAAGTTAACTACAGTTTTAACATCATTGGTCTGGCATACTACTGCTTCTAACCATTTGGATACATACTTCACTCCCACTAATATATATTGATTCCCAAACAATGAAGGGAATGGTCATATCAAATCTATACCCCATACATCAAATAGTTCCACATGTAAGTTTGATTGTTGTGGTATTTCATTGTGCCGATAAATTTCACCACTTCTTTGGCATCTATCACATGTCATAACAAATTCCTTCGTATATTTAAATAATGTAGGCCAGAAAAACCCTGATTGTAATATTTTAAAGGCTGTTCGCTTAACTCCCAAGTGTCCTCTGTAAGGGGCTCCATGACAACCTTCCAAAATCAGTCTTTGTTCAATTTGAGGTACACATCTTCTTATCAGTCCATCCCCACAGATTTTAAAAAGATATGGATCTTCCCATAAATATGACTTGGAGTCATGTATGAATCTCTGCCTTTGTTGTTTTGATAAATCCCCAGGTAATTTCCTTATTACTAAATAATTGACTATATCGCTGTACCAGGGCAGAGTGGATATTACTTTCATCATCAATTCATATTCATCAGGGAATTAATCTTTTATGTATTTATTATGTTCATTCTCATCAAAATCAACTCCTTGCTAACCGTGATAAGTGATCAGCTACTGGATTATCAACTCCTTTTCGATCTTTAATCTCCATGTCAAACTCTTGAAGTAGTAGTACTCATCGAATAAGCCTGGGTTTTGTATCTTTCTTTGTCAGAAGGTATTTTAGGGTTGAATGATCGCTATGAACAATAACATTAGTACCTAGAAGATAAACTCAAAATTTGTCAAATGCATGAACCATTGCCAACATTTCTTTTCCAGTAGTAGAATTATTTCTTTATTTACTTGCATAGTAGGTAACATAGAAGACCTTATCTTTCCTTTATCTTAACACTACCCCCATAGCTTGATCACTAGCATCACACATGAGTTCGAATGGTTTTGTCCATTCAGGTGTTGAGACTATTGGTGCTTATATCGATTTCTTCAATAGTTCAAAAGCTTTTAAACATTCCTCATCAAAGTTAAACATTGCTTCTTTTTCTAATAGATTACACAGTGGCTTTGATACTTTTGAAAAATCTTTGATGAATCTCCTATAAAACCCAGTATGTCCCAAAAAATCCTAATGCATTTTACATTAGTAGGAGGAGGCAATCTTGCAACTACATCCACTTTAGCCTTATCTACCTCGATACCTTTATTTGAAATTAAATATCCCAATATAATTCCTGCATTGACCATGAAATGACATTTTTCCCAATTTAGGATAAGGCGATAATCAATACATCTTTGTAACACTCTTTCTAAATTGTCCAAAAATTTCTCTAATGAATTTCGAAAAACTGAAAAGTCGTCCATAAAGATCTCCATAATATCTTCGTTCAAATCACTAAAAATGAACACCATACACCTCTGAAACGTTGATAGAGCATTGCAAAGTCCAAAAGGCATTATCCAAAAAGCGTAAACACCTGAAAAACATGTGAATGTAGTTTTCTCATGATCATCTGGGTAAATAAAAATCTGATTGTACCCAGAGTATCCATCCAAGAAGCAATAAAATTCATGTCCAGCCACTCGATCGAACATATGATCTAAAAAAGGTAAAGGGTAATGATCTTTCTTTGTAGCTTTGTTAAACTTTCTATAGTCCATGCACACTATTCATGAATTTGCAACTCTTGTAGCTACTAATTCGCCTTTTTCGTTCTCTACTACTGTCATCCCCCCCTTCGTGGGCACGAATTGAATTTGAAGGAAACAGATCTGGTCCGGGCTAAACCAAATTCGTGCTATGCATTCCAGAATCGGAGACTTTTGATCTGACCCAAACTCTGAATCATTTCCCTTGAATGGATATAGGCTTATACTAGTTTAATTTATTAAAATGACACGCTAAGAATTAAAACTTAAATTTAAAGCGGAAGTTTTAAAGATTATACCTTTGAAGCGTGTCCCTAGCAATAAGAAAACCAAAGCTGAAAATCCTGCTGTTTACCGCCCGGGACCAACCACGAGAGAATCCTAAGAATGACTCCGTCTCTACCTCAAAATCGTGTGGGCGACTATCCACAAGGTAGCTAAGATACTAAGGAAGAAATACATAAGAAACACTTTCAAAAACTCATCAGATCCCTAGAAGATTGTTGCCCGAAGATCTCAGTGACTAGTTTCCGCCTGCCGTCTATTTACCACTTGTCGCCTATTTACTGCCTGCCTGCGAAATGCACTATCGAATCCCTTGAATAACATCATCTCCACCTCAAAATCATGTGGGTGACTGTCCACGGGTAGCTAAGACACTAAGGAAGAAATCTAAAAGAAGCCCACTTCAAAAAACTCGTCAGATCCACAGCAGATCGTTGACCGATGATCAGCCGCCTATTTACCTCATAGTGCACAAAATCCAAGAACCACCACTAAAAGAATTCTCCCAGTGCGATCTCAACAACCACCACCATGGATCACCGATCAAGACCGAGATCTACATAATGGAGGTCGAATCAAGTGACTAGGAGAATCAAAAGGTCCGGCGGCACAAATCGAGAGACAGGGTGGTGCACAAATAGAGGGACTGCGGTGAATAAAAAACTGGCAATCCAAAGGGTTGAGCCTTTAGAAGATCGAAGGATCCCAAGCTGACTTCAAGAATAAACTTAACGAAGAAGAAGAAGTTATCTCTCTGGGCTACTCCTTCTCATTCTAGGCAATTTAGCCTCCAAGGTTTCTTAATGTCTTCCAAATGCCTAACAAGGACTATTTATAGGAGCTTTAAGGGAGACCTAGTGGGTTTTTGAGTTGGGCCTTAGTGTTGGACCTTCATTGACTCTCTTAGTTTTCCCTAGAGTAATAAACTCCAATCGAATCTTTAAAATTAATTTCTTAACCCACTTTGTTAATTAAATATTAATCGAACCTTTAGGATTATTTCGTATAACCCACTTTGTCAATTAAATATTAATTAATCCTTTAGGATTATTTAGTTCACTTTGTCGATAAGTCCAACGCATAATTAGTCGTACCACTAATAGACCAATTATGGAACTACCACTCAAAAATGAATTTACTTCACGCTCACTTTATTATTCTTCTATCTCCCCACATTAAAGATCTAGTGCTCGTCGATTCATAAATTTACTGACAAATTAATTCATCGACTTCTTGGTATCCGAGATTAGTACCACTTGACTTTCTTATTATATCAGACATAAAGTCCACCGGTTGGGTTTAGTATAACAAACCTTACGAGCTCATCTCGGGAGCACCATCAACCCGGTGAACCGGTACATGGATTCCTTCGACTAGCAACAACACACAAAGAAGTCAAACACCACATACCCCAACTTACTGAGATTTAGGCCTCAATTGAATCTACCTTTTTGGCAAATCAAAACATACGATATCAAATCTCGTGCCCACTCTAGTCTAGGGATTAAGAGATTAGAATATTAGGTTCGAAGTAACTACACCGATTAGTACAAGTTAATTCAATCCCGAACATGTCGTGCTCAATATGGCCCGGGTATATCCGTATGATTTAATTAGTCTAGACAAACTAATTATCCAAATCACATGATAACCTAAACCGATAGTATGTTAAAACTATCTCAGTTACGAGCATCTATTTATATATTATTTTAACCAATAACGAGATCTACTGTACTTTTCTACACCTCGTTACCTAGATATATGATATAAAAGAAAAATTTAATACTGAAACATAAATGATATATCAACTGGGTATTAGTTTTTGATACAAGCAATAGCTTTTCAGTATTCAAAACTAACACTAGACTTCCCCATTCACTATTAGAAATTGGGTAAATGATTCCTGCATCCAATAGTCTGATGATCTCCGTTTTTACTACTTCCTGCATTACTGGATTTAACCTCCTTTGTCGTTTGGCAGTTGGTAGAATAGTGTTGGGATCTACTGCATTTTCAAGAATTTTAGCAGCGGATTTATGCCAATTTATAATTTTAGTGTTAATTTAATCTATATTCAAAGCTTCTAAAACTTACCCTCGAAGCGTAATCGGTTGTCGTGTTTGGATCCTATTTGATTTTAGTCCAGAAGCGTCCTCTCCGAGACTGTTGATCACTACCAAAAGATCTTTTTGAAGAACTTTTTCTCAAAACCATGTATATTCTGACTCAGTATCCAGTGGATATATAGGAGTCAGATACACCAAATCAATAAAATAAATATTTTAATTTAAAATATTACTATCTACTGATTTTGGTTTTACCAAAACCATGGATCAACCCAACAACCCATAGATCAGGCTGATGGGTCAATAACCTCAATTGCAATTAGGTCATTTAATTCATCAGCCTTTCCTAATTGCTTCTAGGTACTTAATTAACTCTTAATTAATACCATAGAACTTTTCAATAATATTTAATTAAACTATTTAATTAAATATTATTTATCTAAGTATAACATTTACACTTAGTGCAGACAAAATTATTTATTCTGTATCGTTGAACTCTCTTATGCGTTATCCTATAGGCCCATTCCAGATTGGCAATGGATAATTAAATCTAATTAACCCATAAGTCATTAGTGGTTTCTAGCAAGACATAATGACTACCCAATTCAGAACGGAGGGTTGAATAGTGATTCAACATAACCTTTCGAGTATACTACGTACGATCTCGACATTGATATCCCGTTTAGCATAAGGCATGGAACCGTCATCCTTATTTAGCTAAACATTTACTTGATCTCTAAGTGACACTGAATTTCATCAAACAAATAATAACACTTATCATTTCTTAGGCATGACCATGCACTTCTTAGTTCACTATCAAGTGGCCAAGATATCATCTCTCACTTGAGGAGACTTGTAGTCCCATCACTTCATTCACATAACTTAGCATGATTCATAGCATACCCAATCATACTCGTACTTGAAAACCTGTTACGACCCCTGAAGGAAAATAGAAAAAGCCCAGGCTAAATCGAAAATCTCACTTTCGTGTAATACATTCTAGAATCGGAAACTTTCGATGAAGCTCAAGCTCAAATTCATTTTCCCCTGAACAGATCTAGGCTTATACTTATTTAATTTATTAAATCGACAACTAACGCACAAAGATGGAATCTGTAATAAAAAGCGTAATGATTAAAGGTTATACCTTTGAAGAAAAGTCCAACACAATAAGAAAAAACCGAATCTTTGCTTGCGATTACCACCGAAATCCAAAGGATTACTCCAAGATGCCTCGAATATTGTGTGGGGAATAATCTATCGATATGTACTATCAAAGCCCACGAAAACCCACAAGAAAGTCTCTCAAAAAATAGATTCAAAACTATCAAAAAGATCCGATTAAACTGCTGCCCCTTTTCCGCCAACAGTGCTACTGCCCGCCGCTGATACATCACCATAATCGAAATAAAAATCCTTTCGTTGCGGTGATCTAGACAACCCACATCATGGATCACCAGAAGAGTGATCAACACAATGAATTAGCTGAATCAAACGCGCAAAGATTGGATTTTTATCCAAGAAAACCGAAGAACCAAAAACTGGGCAGTTGGGCGGCAGATTTGGATAACCGATAGAAAGAGAAAAAAATAATCCGGCAGCTCTATATGTTTAATCCATTTGGGCTGAATCCAATTTTTGAGCAAACGAGAAATCTAGTTCGTTTTTGAGAAAGAATTCTTGAAGGTGAAGGAATTCTCTCTCTAGAACCTTCTCACTCAAGAAAGCAAGAGTTGTCTTGTAAGACTTCCTTAAAGTTTTTTTGGCCTTAAGTTATCTATTTATAGGGAGCTCCAATGGAGACCTAGTGGGCTTTTGAGTTGGGCCTTTTAATTTGACTTTCATTGACTGCTTAGTCTTTCCTAGACTAATCAACTCCAATCGGCCCATTTGAATTAATTTCTTCACCCACTTCATTAATTTAATTTAATCAAACCCTTAGGATTAATTAATTCAAATAGAATTAATTTCTTAATCCACTTTGTCAATTAAATATTAATTAAACCTTTAGGATTAATTAATTCACTTTGTCGATTAGTCAAATACATAATTAGTCGTACCACTATCGGATTAACTATGAAACTACCGCTCAAAAACAAGTTTACATCGTGCACTATATTTTCTTCTATCTCCCCACATTAAAGATTTAGTGCTCATCGGTTTATCAATTTACTGACAAACTAATTCACTGAATTCTTGGTATCTAAGATTAGTACCACTCGACCTTCTTATTATACCGGACGTATAGTCCACTGGCCAGTTTAAGGATAATAAACCTTACGAGCACATGTCGGGAGCACCATCAACCCGACGAACCGGTACGTGGATTCCTCCGACTAGCAACGGCATGTAAGAAGCTAAACACCGCATACCCAACCTACCGAGGTATAGGCTTCAATTGACTGCACTCTTTGGCACATCAAAGCATACGATATCTAACTCACGCCCGTCCTAATCTCGAGATTGAGAGACTGAATACTAGGACCGAATTGACTACGCCGATCAGTACAAGTCAATTCTATCCAAACTAGTCATGCTCAATATGCCCTGGGCATATCCGTGTGATTTAATTAGTCTAGATAAAATAATTTCCAAACCACACAATAACCTATACTGATAGTATGTTCAGACTATCTCAGTTACGAGCATACTTTTTATATATCAATACTTTTACCAATAACGGTATCTACTGTGTCTTTCACACACCCCGTTATCTAGTTTTATGATATAATGGAACAATTTAATACTGAAACAAAGTGATATGTCATCTGTGGATATTTGTTTTTGATACAAGCCATAGTTTTTCTGTATTTAAAACTAACAATCTCCCACTAATACTCAAAGTTATGCTAAGAAGTAAAAAAACTGTCAAACCCACTATTATATTGCTGTCATAATGAAATATACAGAACACCTTTAAACTCGCTCACATGCTCCCTCAAGAATGTGACTCCCATGTCCTCCATATGTCTCTCAAAGACTTTTGGAGTCAATGGGTTTGTGAAAGGATCTACAAGGTTGTCATCTGATGCTATCTTGGCCACGGTCACGTCTATCCTCTTTACTATTTCTCGTATCAGGTGGTACTTGCACTCTATGTGTTTACTCGCTTTGTGGCTCATGGTTCCCTCGAGTTAGCAACTGCATAATTGTTATCACAATAAACTGTGATAGACCTAGGCAACTCAGGAACCACATCTAAGTCCACCAGGAAGTTCTGGAGCCATACAGCTTCTTTCGCTACCTCTGATGCGGCAACGTACTCAGCCTCTATGGTGGAGTACACCACGCATTTATGCTTGACACTCCGCCATACTATGGCTCCACCTCCTAGAGTAAACATAAACCCAGAGGTAGACTTACTCTTGACCATATCACCTTGAAAGTTTGAATATGTGTAACCCAATGGTACAAGCTCCTGTGCTCTACAAACTAGGACATAATATCTCGTCCTGCGTAAGTACTTGAGAATGCATTTTACTGCCTCCTAGTGAGCCTTCCCAGGGTTACTCTGATATCTGCTAACCATGCCAACGGCAAAGCAAATATCAGGTCTCGTACAAAACATAGCATACATGAGGCTACCCACTGCAGAAGTATAGGGTACCATTTGCATGACATCTATCTCCTCAGCAGTCTTGGGACACTGCTCCTTAGACAAATGCACCCCATGCCTGAAAGGTAGTGAACCCTTATTGGAGTTCTGCATGTTAAAATGGGCCAGAATCGTGTCTATGTAGGATGCCAGGGAGAGAGTCAGTGAATGTCTTTTACGATCTCGAATAATCTTGATCCCAAGGATATGTCCAGCCTCTCCCTAATCCTTTATGTCAAATTGCCTGAACAACTATACCTTTACGTCTGACAACACCTTCTTACTGTTGCCAATAAGAAGGATGTCATCTACATAAAGTACGAGGAACACCACTGTATCACCATCACGCCTGCGATAAACACACTGCTTATCTGGACACTAAGTGAATCCATAGGACTGGATAACCTCTTCAAAATGGATATTCCAAGATCTGGATGCTTGCTTAAGTCCATAAATGGACCTCCTAAGCCTGCATACCTTGTGCTCTTGGCCCTGAACAATGAAACCCTCTGGTTGCTGCATAAAGAAGGTCTCCTCAAGACTTCTATAAAGGAAAGCTGTCTTGACGTCCATCTGCCAAATCTCATAGTCTATATGAGCAGTTATGGCCAAGATAATCTGGATCGACTTAAGCATAGCTACTGGGGAAAAAGTCTCCTCATAATCGATACCCTCTTTCTGAGTATACCCCTTCGCCACAAGCCTAGCCTTGAATGTCTCAACCCTTTCGTTAGATCCTCTCTTTCGCTTGTAGACCCATTTGCACCCAATAGGCCAAAACCCATCAGGAAGGTTTACCAGCTCCCAGACCTGATTTGAGTCCATAGAACCATCTCAGCAATCATCGCTCTCTGCCAACAATCTGCATCTTTATCCTGGAGAGCCTCATTGTAGCTAACTTGGTCTTGTTTATGAGCACCAGGGATAAAGTCCGAAGACTCACCCAAACCCATGTAGCTCTCGGGCTGTCTGACAACCCTCCCACTACAATGAGGGGTAGCCTGTGTAAGAGCATCATCTGTGATATTGCGTGTAGTCTTTTATGGTGTGCCTTCCTGTACTCGTGTATCTGGAATAGTGGACTGACCATTAAGCTCTTCCAATACTACATTGCTCTTTGCCTTGTGATCTAAAATATAGTCCTCCTCAAGAAACTTGGCATTGGTGCTCGCCACCACCTTCTGATCCTGAGGACTATAAAATAGACCACATTTCGTTCCTTTGGGGTAGCCTACAAAAAGCATAATCTCAGATCTCATATCTAACTTGGCTGCGTCTGCCTTAAGCACATATACTGGACAACCCCAAATCCTGAGATGTCTCAGACTAGGCTTTCGCCCAGCCCACAGCTCTACTGGAGTCGAAGGCACAGACTTAGATGATATGAGATTAAGGAGATAACATGCCGACTCCAAGGCTAAACCCCAAAATGATATATGCAATTCGCTATAACTCATCATCGATCTAACTATATCCATATGAGTCTCGTTCCTCCTCTCTGCTACACCATTCTGCTGGGGTGTGCCAGGTGCAGACAACTGGATCTGAATACCCTCATACAACAAATATGACCTAAATTCACTAGAGAGGTATTCGCCACCATGATCAGATCGCAAGGCCTTGATACTCTTACCCAGATGGTTCTCCACCTCAGCCTTAAATTCTTTCAACTTGCCAAAGCATTCATACTTGTGGCGCATCAGGTATATGTATCCATATCTAGAGTAATCATCTTTGAAAGTCACAAAATACTCATAACCACCTATAGCCTGAAATTACATAGGCCCACACAAGTCATAATGAATCAACTCTAAAACCTCCTTGGCCCTATACCCCTTTGCCTTGAAAGGCCTCTTGGTCATCTTATCCTCCAAGCAGGACTCACAGGTCGGATAGCAGTCAATATCCAATTAGTTCAAAGACCCATTATTGACAAACCTTTGAATCCTACTAAGATTGATGTGACTGAGTCTCAGGTGCCAAATATAAGCTTGATTCAAAGGGGAAGGCTCCTTTCTCTTACTATGATTCGGTGATGAGTTATTAGTTTCTATGTTTTGCATTACTGGAGAGTATGTCTTGATTAAAAACAGATTATCAACTAATGTACTGGAACATATAAGCTTCTGGATTTTTCTAATAAAACTAGAATTATCAGAAAAAACACACTTATAACCATCCAAAATAAGTTTGAAAACTGAAAGCAAATTCTTCCGAAAACTGGGTACATATGAACAATCTCTCAAATGTAAAACTGAGTCTTAAAAATAAAGACATAAAACTCCCACTGCAATAATAGAAACTCTAGTAGTATCCCCAAGGTAGACCTGTAACTCTCTCTCTAAGCAGCCGGATCACTTGGAACCCCTACCAAGAATTACAAACATGATCAGTGGCTCCTGAATCCACACACCAAGTATATGTGGGAATCGTCGCTGAGCACGTCTCAGTAACTAGAAAAAATTCACACATACCTCGAGGCTTCTGGCAATCCTTCTTCCAATGTCCCGTCTTGCCACATCTGAAGCACTTGCCTTTCGGCTTATGCTTATTGGCAATGCCCGCCTTAGGTCCATGATCAGCTGCTGCTCTCTGGTCTCTCTTCCTCTTTTGCTTCCTGGCTTTGGGCCCAGCAGAGGAACCTGAGGGACCAACAGGAGCCAAGGGTTGCTTATTCTCTGAGAAGAGGCCCTCAGTAGACACCAATGCAGTCATGAGCTCAGGAAGTGAATATGAGAGCTTGCCCATATTGTAGTTTAATCGAAACTGCTCAAAACTGAGAGGCAAGCTCTGGAGAATGATATTGACCTGGGTCTCCCTATCAATGTCACCTCCCAATTCCTCTATCTCATTGATGCAGCTCATTATGTCCAGCATGTGATCCCTCACTGAAGTGCCCTTAGCCATCCTAACATTCATGAGTTTCCTCATAGCTGGCTGCTTAGCTGCCCTGTCCTGATGTCCAAACATCTTCCTGAGGTTGAGCATCATATTGTAGGCTGAGGTAAACAACACTCGACATAGAAGCCAAGATATAGCACTGAGTCATCTCATCAGCTTTCTGCCACCTCATATATGGCTCTCGCTGGTCAGGGGTGGCATCATTCGCTGGGCTTAGAGGGGCACTCCTCAGTGAGCACGTACTTGTAACCCTCAGCGGTAAGGACAATATCCAGGTTCCATTTCCAGTCAATGTAATTTGGACCCGTAAGTTTGTTCTGATTAAGTATGACAGCTTGCGGGTTGAACGACATATCAACAACTGAAAAATAAACAGTCAAGTTTCAATATATTTTTTCAAAAATATTGATATCCTCAAAACAATACATTTTCCTACTGATATCTCTCACACCGGGATTAACGCAAATCACGTTGGGTGAATATCTAAACCAACCCACATTAGTTCGAGAAGAACCAAAGTTCATTAATTCCATTATCTGACCAACAATCTTATGATCAATGAAATTAATAGTCAATAATTTTAGGCATACACAATAAGCAGCGTAACCTCTTAGGAGGAATACTACAGACGGTACACTAAGTGTTTACCATTACGTGACTTCTAAGCTTGTTACTTAGGTTAACGAGGGTGTCGCAACTTTCTCCAATTAAACTTGCTATAGTCATCCCTTTAGAAATTCAATCTAGTGATATCTCGGGGTTGAAGACTTATCCGTAGGGAAAAAGGCCCTTGGCCAGTGCGTCGGTCTAACCCACATCACATATGAATCCGTAATGGAGGCTATGGGGATATTTACCAACTCGCTCTCACTTACATTTTTAAGTTTGAGGATTTTTACGTTTTAACATGCAATATCTTAACTATGGATATTCGCACCCATAAAACCGTTGGAGTTTTAATATGCGAATAATCTACCTTAGTTAATTGCACTTTACTTTTTAAAATAGTTTGGTTTGGTTTTCGTTCATGCAAAATAAAACAAAAACACACAATCAATGAAAAGACATAAATACGGGAAATTAAAGAAATAAAATTTTCTGACTATTATGGCCTTCTCTATCTTCGATTCCTTGACGCCTCGGTAAAATGTCCCGTCATATCACTCCCACTCGTTATTTAGATTCCTCTAGATTCGCTCGGGTTTTCTCAGTTTACTACGTAATTAGGAATCACCCAAAATTACGAGAAACCAAAACCCACGAATATAAGTTACCCAAAATAACATCTTCGTCATAATACATAAATTCCTATATACAAGGCGTTTTTCTAGGAATTTAAAGACGACAACATTAGATTAAATCCTACTACAAGATTTATCTAATCCTACACGACTTCCAGCTCATGGTTATTACTATTACAGACATTTCCATTCAAAAAACAATACGAGCCCGGACATGTCCCAGGGTTTATGAATGAAAAATAAATTTTACCATAGTAGCCGAGAAACTAATAACCACCTGTTTAAATATTTTGACAAAAATAATAATGCAAAAATAAAGCCGTGTAATAAATTAAACAAGTATAAAGCCAAAACACTCACTCTGATACCAATTTGAAGGAAAAAAGAACAAGCTCGGGCTAAATTGAAAATCTAACTTTCGTGCAATGCATTCTAGAATCGGAAACTTTTGACGAAGCTCAGGCTCAAATTCATTTTTCCCTGAATGGATCTAGGCTTATACTTATTTAATTTACTAAATCGACAACTAACGCACAAAGATTGAACCTTTAATTAAAAGCAAAATGATTAAAGGTTATACCTTTGAAGCGAAGTCCAACGCAATAAGAAAAAACCGAATCTTTGCTTGCGATTACCACCGAAATCCAATGGATTACTCCAAGAAGCCTCGAAGCTTGCGTGGGCAATAATCTATCAAGGTGTACTATCAAAGCCCACGAAATCCCACAAGAAAGTCTCTCAAAAAATGGATTAAAAACTATCCAAAAGATCCGATTAAACTGCTGCCTCTTTTCCGCCAACAGTGCTGCTGCCCGCCGCTAATACATCACCATAATCGAAATAAAAATCCTTTCTTTACCTTGATCTATACAGCCCACATCATGGATCACAAAAAGAGAGATAAACACAATGAATAAGCCAAATCAAATGCGCAAAGATTGGATTTTTATCCCAGAAAACTGAAGAACCAAAAACTGGGCAGCTGGGCAGATTTGGATAACCGGCAGAAAGAGAGAAATAATCCAGCAGCTCTATATGTTTAATCCATTTGGGCTGAATCCAATTTTTGAGCAAGTGAGAAATCTAGTTCGTTTTTGAGAAAGAATTCTTGAAGGTGAAGGAATTCTCTCTCTAAAACCTTCTCACTCAAGAAAGCAAGAGTTGTCTTGCCAGACTTCCTTAATGTTTCTTTGGCCTTAAGTTATCTATTTATAGGGAGCTCCAATGGAGACCTAGTGGTCTTTTGAGTTGGGCCTTTTAATTTGAATTTCATTGACCGCTTAGTCTTTTCTAGACTAATCAACTCCAATCGACCCATTTGATTTAATTTCTTAACCCACTTCATTAATTTATTTTAATTAAACCCTTAGGATTAATTAATTTAAATAGAATTAATTTCTTAATCCATTTTGTCAATTAAATATTAATTAAACCTTTAGGATTAATTAATTCACTTTGTCGATTAGTCAAATACATAATCAGTCATACCACTATCGGACTAACTATAGAATTACCACTCAAAAACGACTTTACATTGCGCTACTATATTTTCTTCTATCTCCCCACATTAAAGATCTTGTGCTCGTTGGTTTATCAATTTATTGAGAAACTAATTCACCGACTTTTTGGTATCCGAGATTACTACCACTCGACCTTCTTATTATACCCGACTTAAAGTTAACTGGCCTGTTTTAGTACAATAAACATTACGAGCACATCTCGAGAGCACCATCAACCCGATGAACCGGTACGTGGATTCCTCCGACTAGCAACGACACGTAAGAAGCTAAACACCGCATACCCAACCTACCGAGGTATAGGCCTCAATTGACCTCACTCTTTGGCACATCAAAGCATACGATATCTAACTCTCATGCCCGTCCCAATCTCGGGATTGAGAGACTGAATACTAAGACCGAATTGACTACGGTGATCAGTACAAGTCAATTCTATCCAAACTGGTCGTGCTCAATATGCCCCGGGCATATCCATGTGATTTAATTAGTCTAGATAAAGTAATTTCCAAACCACACAATAACCTATACTGATAGTATGTTTAGACTATCTCAGTTACGAGTATACTTTTTATATATCAATACTTTTACCAATAACGGTATCTACTGTGTCTTTCACACACCCCGTTATCTAGTTTTATGATATAATTGAACAATTTAATACTAAAACAAAATGATATGTCATCTGTGGATATTAGTTTTTGATACAAGCATTAGCTTTTATGTATTCAAAACTAACAGCCCCGTTAGGCGTATGTCAAAGCACACTACAATTCACCTAAGACCATGTAATGATTTCTGGTCTAAGGAACCTCGTACGAGTACTACTCAAAAGAATCACACATGATCTAAACAATCCAAGGAGTGTTTCTTTTGGTGGATTGATTTCATGAATTCAAACATGCTCAAGAATATTACATTCATAAAATTAACTCATCTGATAAAACATCAATCAAATGACAAATGTCTATTTACATATATAGCTCTTAAAAGGGCACATACACAAACAAATAGTATCATATGTATTGATCTTGTGCATGTATACTGAGGGTGATATTCCCTTAATATCTTTGATGAACCAAACAATAGCTTCTTTTTTGTTCTTTAATACTGTGACCAACTTTTCTTCTTGTTCATCAGTAAGCGTTGCAGAAATCACCACTGGTTTGGTATCATTATCCCCTAGAAACACATATTTGAGATGAGATGGCAATGGTTTTACCTCTATAGCCAATGTTTGTACTATCTCACTCTTATATATCATTAATCCATCAGCTATACAACATTCCATTATTGTGTTCAACTTATCGTAAATCTCTCTATCTTCTGTATCCAAAGATTGTATCCAATTTTCTTCTACTTGTTATTTTGAACACTTGATTCCCTCTTGAGATTTAAAACAGTAATCTATTGTATCCATGAATCTCAATTCTCCTTCATCCATCTCCAACTATTCTTTGGATTCTTTTCCCATACTCAATGTTGATTTTGACCTTTTGATTCCATAATCATTGTCTAATTCTTCCAAAATAAGGGTTCCTTCTTGTATTTCATTTATACATTCTTTTCCACATTTGGAAGCTGGAAATCATCCTCTTGAGCAGTCTCTTTTAACTCTTCAAGCAATCTTACACATCTTACCTCCATACTCTTCAATAATTCACCCAAAGTTTCTTCTTTTTCAAACCACCGTTCGGAACTTGCTTCATTATATAATTACAAGAATTATACGTGTCATCAAAGCCATGATTCCCACACCAATCATCCATTGGTGTAAGAATAACCAACTCTATACTAAAACATACTAATGAGCTATTAAAAGTTAACTTAAAACATCATAAAGCAAGAAAATAGCAAAAAGTATTGCACTTTGAAAATTACTTAAAAACACTCAAAAACTAATAAAAACTACTAAAAACGCAAAAACAAGTAAACACCCAAACTACAACGCAATAATCAATCAAAATAAACCATCCCTGTAAACGGCGCCAATTTTGACGTGCTCTTGTCATTGTAAAAGTTAAGGGCGAACACTTCAAAATAAATTTATAATAAAACAAACCTATATACCAAAATTATAGTACTTAAGGTTTCGTTGTCATGAGAAAGTTTTCTTGATTGAAGTATGCTTCGATTCAAATCCTTACTTACCACGATTTTAGTAGTTTCTACTCCTAAGAATCTAACAAAACAAGGGGTAAAATAGTAATTGTGAGTGTGTCATAAAAGTAACAAAACAAAATAAAGTAAAAGATAATAGGACAAAAAAGCGAGAACCACACCACCTCAAGATCCAAAGGGCTATTGATAAGCAAATATCATGTAAATGTGGGTAGTTAAGATTTTCCAAACATTATGATAGTACATTTCATGTATTTCCACATGAGGACTATAATACCTCAAGTCCATGCAAATCCTCACCTTAAGTGAATAAAAAGAGGACCTATGCCATGATCATTAGTAGTCAATAATAGAAATAGGGTCATCAATCCTACTCCACTGTCAATCCTCTACACCATCACATCAAGATAATGTAAATTACCAACTTACATAACAAATAGATATAGAGACAACCACGCATGCAACACAAAAAATCTCAATTGACCTACTCCAAATGCCAAACAAGTTATGTAATCAACAATTCAACAAGTAATGGCTAGATTCAACACATAGTCCAATAATAAGGCAAAATCACTACATTAAAATAAGAATTAACTCATTTGTATGAAACCCACTTATCAATATGCATGAATAACCATTGAAAAGAACAAAATCAACAAGGAAATGAGTAATTCATCATTTAAGGACTCCATTCAGAAGAGAAGGTATGGCATTTCTTAACAATAAAGGATAAGACACTTCCAACTCTTGAATTCCATCATTAAAGAGCAATTCCCCTTCATTGAATCCGTGAATTTGTTCTACATCTATGAAAATCCACTACCCTCTATCACTTAGAGGGGTAGAATTACCTAAAATCTACTTAGAACAACATATTCCTAAGAGAATTCATCTAGTGTGTGTGTGAAAAAATGTAGAAGTGTGTGTCTTTTCCACTAAGCTAATCTCTAGAAGAAAACCTACTAAAGTGAAATAGTATGTGCTTTTACAAAGGGCCTTGGCTATTAAGAAAGGTTTCTGAGAGCTAAAATTAGTAAAATACAATTTAAAATGTGCCAAGGGTAAGTTGGAACATTCAGTATCATTCTCCGGACAACGGCCTGTTGGAGTTGAATATATAAGCTATGCTTGTATTGTACGTTTTTCCAGTTAATATTCGATTTATGTTTTGGTTATATCTTGTTGTGCATTATTTGTCTATTTATATTATATAGTTAGATGATGAGGTGTCTTGTGTGACACAGTAGATCTCATCATTGGTTAAAAGACATAATATATAAATGAGGTTCATAACCGAGACAGCTTTGGACAAACTATCGGTTTAGGTTACTATGTGATTCAGATAATTGGTTTGTCTAATTGAATCATATAGATATGCCCGTGGCTTATTGAACTTCACCACTTAGGAGTGATTTGTCTTGTATTGATTTAATAGACAAATCGTTCTTGATATTCTATCTTTTAATCCCTACACTCGAGCGGGCATGAGGATTAGACATAATGTACTTTGATCTGCCAATGGGTGAGGTCAATTGTGGCCAATAGTCTCGGTAGGTTGGGTGTGCGTGTTTAGTTACTTGGTGTGCTGCTGCTTGTTGAAAGGAAACCATGTACCGGTGCGTCCGGGTGGTGGTGCTCCTGAGATGAGCTTGTAAAGTTTATTATACTAAACCCGGTCGGTAGACTTATGTCCGGTATAGTAAAAAGATCGAGTGGTACTAGTCTTGGAATTAAATAAGTTAATTAATTAATTTATCAGTAAATTAATATATTAACGATCACTAAATCTTTGATGTGGGGAGATTATGAATAAATCAATTAAGTTGTTCCGGAAGCAATTCTGGTGTAGGATGGTAGTGCCATAATTAATCCGTTAGTGGTACGATTAATTATGTATTGGGTTGGTGACAAAGCTAGATTTAATTAATTGAGTAATTAATTAATCCTTGTGTCAGTTGGTTGTGAATCATACCAGGAACTGGATTGAGATAAGTGAATCCCTGTATCAGTTGGTTGGTTGGAACTAGGCATGCATAATTTCCTAAATTATGCTACGGAATAGCCTAAATTCTCAGAGGATCAAGTCTTACCCTTGAAGCGTAATCGGTTGTGCAGTCGCCTGGCTCCTCTGAGAAGATGGCGTTCACCAACAATTCACGTGAATTGTCTCTACAATCTTGCACCGGAGCCTATCAGAATTGGTGCTAGCCCAAAAGTGCCTGTCAAAGAGAGAAAATGTTTTTCTCTGGGGAAGAGGTTTGGAAGAGCGTCTGTCCTTCTTAGAGTCTGAGAGAGTCTGTTTTTAAAATCTTTAAAACGTGTTTTAAAACCAATTTTTCTAAAATCTCTCAACCACCAGATACTTCTCTGATTTGAGAAGTATCTGTTTATAATAATTAATAATAATTATTATTTACTAAGTTGGGTTTAACCAACACCATGGATCAACCCATTGATCCATGGATCAGGCTGATGGGTCAAGAACCTTAATTCACAATTAGGTCCCTTGATTTGTCAGCCCAATTCAGTTCTTCCTAGGTAATTAATTAACTCTTAATTAATACCATAATACTCTTCAATAATATTTAATTAAACTATTTAATTAAATATTATCAATTTAAGTATAACTCTTATACTTAAAACCAGGCAAATTAATTCTGAATCATCGAACTCACTTATGTGCGATCCTGTAGGCCCATTCCAAATTGACAATGAATAAATTAATCTCATTAATTAATCCATAAATCATTAGTGGTCTCTAGCAAGACATAATGACTACACAATTCAGAACGGAGGGTCGAATGGTGATTCAACACAACCTTCAGAGTATACTACGTAATGTCCTTTACACTGATATCCAGTTTAGCATAAGGCATGGAACCAATCATCCTTATATAACTAAACGTTTTACTTGATCTCTTAGTGACACTGAACTTAATCAAGTAAATGATAACCCTTATCATTTCTTGGGCACGGCCATGCACTTCTCAGTTCACTATCAAGCGGCCAAGATATCATCTCTCATTTAAGAGAGACTTGTAGTCCCATCACTTCACCTACATACATTAGCGTGACTCATAGTGTACCCAATCATACCCGTACTTGGCAACCTGTTATGGTCCCGTTAGGCATATGTCAAAGTACACTCTAATTCACCTAAGACTATGCATAGATTTCTGGTCTAAGGATCCTCGTACGAGTACTACTCAAAAGAATCACTCATGATCTAAAAGTCCATGGAGTGTTTCTTTTTGGCGGATCGATTTCATGAAATTCAATATGCATAAGAATATAATTTCATGAAATTAACTCATCAGATAAATTATCAATCAAACGACAAATGTCTTATTTACATAAATAACCCTCAAAGTTTATTTACATAAATAGCCCTCAAAAGGGCACATACACCAACAGTAATCATACCAGGAACTGGATTGGGACAAGTGAATCCCTGTATCAGTTGGATGTGTATCAGTCTAGGAATAGGATTGAAGGAAACAGAAACCCAATAGGAAGGCCAATCCTAAATCAACTTGGGGCCTCTCTTGTAACTCTATATATAGACAAGGGATTAGCTATTCCACAATATACAATTCGTAAGTTTTCAAGACAAGAAATCTTAGAGAGAGAAAATCCTAGAGAGAGAAAATTCTCCCTCAGAATTTCGGATTTCCCAAAGCTGTAGCAGCCAAAATTTTTCTCAAGTTTTTGGCAGCAATGTGTAGCTTTCTCTCTCTCCGTGCGGTGCATTAATTGTTCGTGCCAGGTGCAGCGGTGCTGGATTTTTCTGGCAGGTGGATTGTGGTGATTAGCTGGTCAAATTGCTTGTTAGAATGCTGCCCACACAGCATACAAGCAAATTCTTGAGGCATACAATAGAATCACCTAAGTATACACTTCAATAGGTAATTCGTATGTTTCCACTTTTATTAAGAATTTTTGTTGCGTGGTAAATCGAATAAGTGCAAACCCAGGTCCTGCGCAATGTTATTTCAAAAGGGTTGGAATAGCAATTGTGCTAGCGTCTAAGCCTGGCCAAAGATTCTTATTATGGAATGCATAGCACGAAAGTGAGTTTCTTGCTAGGCTCGGGCAGATAATCTTTCACGGCAATGCAGGCTGCTGAGCGGAGGCCGAGGTCGACGGCGTACAGGCGCTGGCGCCTGTAGGTCGCCAGTCTTGGTCTCTTCAACTCTTTTTGCTCTTTTCCAAATTCTTTCATATTAGCTCCATTTTTTCGTATTTTCATCCTTTTTCCAGCAAAAGTCTTTAAGGTTCTTCCAAAATCTCCAACATAGTTTTTTAGTACAAGATCATGTGAATCCAACTATAAATGCATTGAAAGCTCATAAAAGATATAATAATCATTAGAAACCAACTAAAAGCAAGCTAAATGTGCATGATTTTGGGTCATAAAAAGGTATATTTTAGAGTCACGTCAACCAACAACGCTGATCGACAACGTTTGGGTAAAACCAAAACATTGGAGATCAGTGTTTTGTGGCATGTAAACATTGATAAAAAATGTTTGGCTTTCAGTTAAACGTTTATGTTCAACGTTTGGCTGAAAGTCAAATGCTGATCGGGAACGTTTGACTTTAATCTGAAACATTTTAATTTTTTAGGCCCAAATCCAACATTTTTTTAAGTTTTTATTTAAAATAATATGTTTATATATTAATGCGTATGATTAAATGTTATTCAGGGTGGAGGTAAGGTAAAACCGCATCCCCCCGTGGATAGACAATGTCCTACAACTTGTGCCAGAAGCCAGAAAGTGCCAATGGTGAGAGCCGGAGGTTGAGGACGATAGAGAGCCAGAGGTCGAGGATGAGAGAGGGATGACTCATCTTTCCTCTTGATGGATGAGCAGGCTGATAAGGAGGAGCATGATACTGATGAGGAGTCAACGTTCGTTATCGGAACTCGGACGATGGACAGTTTGAGAAGGTCGATCCTTCTGCAGGTACACGTTCGATTACGATAAATAAAGTTATTGGATTTAATTAGTTAATAGATTATTTATTTATTTAATTAGTAATTTTGTTTAATTAGTTATTTGATTTAATTAGTTATTTGATTATTTATTTATTTAATTAGAAATTTTGTTTAATTAGTTATTTAATTAGTTGTTTGATCTAATAAGTTAATTGATTATTTATTTAATTAGTAATTTTTTTAAAAAGTTATTTGATTTAATAAGTTAATTAATTGTTTATTTAATTAGTTATTTTGTATATTTATTTGAGTTTTATATTTGCTAAATTTAGTAAATCCTAAAAAGCGCAAGAAGATCGACAAGAGTTGGTTGGTCACTGAGGCTGTTGACGGTGGCCCTATAGATAGGAGTGTTATTCTTAGTTTTTTAGGGCACAACATATTGATGTGCGGTCAGCTGGGCGAGCGTACTAAACCCACTTTGAGGTGCCATAATAGGAGGAGCATCTATGATTCGTTGGTTGAGTGGGTTGCAGCTATGACACCCCTTAGGACCGAGACTTTGAGTCACACCGGACTAGGACACATTCCTAGCATTATGTATAGGTCTATAGACGCCCCTCTCATTAATGCATTTATAGAGATGTGGTTGAAGGAATTATATGTCCGGGATCAATAAAAAATTTCACTTTCGTGCGAAGAATCCAGAATTGGAAAGTTTCTTTCAGGCCCAGATGCTCATGCAATCCGATTCAAACCCTTTTAAAATATCACACAAGCACAGGACCTTGGTTTATCTTATTCGATTTGTCAAGCAACAAAATAAATCAAATTAAAACAGAATGATAAAGATTTGACATTTGAAGCATGTCCCTCAAGAATTTCTCTTGCATGACTCTGAGACGAGTTCTGACATTATGTGGGAAACAATCTACAGAACCAACTGAATTAGCAGCAACTGAATAAACCAGCACAAGAAAACTTTTTGAAACCAGCTACCTGGTTCTCTTTGCCGCACCGTCACTGACCGATCAAGCCGTTTCCGCCACCATAAAGACCCGCAGCCGTCCACCAAAGAGAGCACACTGTCGCCGCCAGCGGTGAAGACACATCGGCATCGCCGCACGTAACCCAAGGAGAAGAGGCACGTTCTCTTCTCTTTCTCTCACTAGTTTTATCTCTCTAGTTTTGTGTCTTGACAACTTATGAATTTTGTATGTTGGTATTGCTGACCCTTTTGTCTATTTATAGAGTTACAAGAGAGACTTTAAGTGGGCTTGAATTATACTTTCTTGTTGGGCTTAAGTTTATTAGTTTCAAAATCTCTTCTAGATTTTCTAATACTTAATTGACGAAGGATTAATTAATTAATTCCACTTTGTCAATTAACCCAACACATAATTAATCGTACCACTAACGAATTAATTATAGAACTACCGCTCAAATCAAAATTGCATCCGGAACCACTTATTTAATTTTTCTTTAATCTCCCCACGTTAAAGATATAGTGCTTGTCAATTTATTAATTTACTGATAAATTAATTAATCGACTTCTTCTCATCTGATATTAGTACCACTCGTCTTTATTACTATACCGGACATAAGTCCACCGACCGAGTTTAGTGTAATAAACTTTACAAACTCATCTCGAGAGCACCATCACCCCGGACGCACCGGTACATGGTTTCTTTTCGACAAGCAACAACACACTAAGCAATCAAACACACGCACCCAACTGAAAGGATTGCCACATAGGATCTGGGTTTGCACTTGCTCGATTTACCACGCAACAAAAATTTCTAATTAAAGTGGAACCTTAGAAAAATACATTTGAAGTGTGACTTGGGTGATTCTCTTGTATGCCTCAAGACTATGACTTCACGTTGTGTGGGCAACGAACTAGAAGCCAAATGATTAACTATTCACCACAATCCACCTATTAGAAAACTCTAGCACCTCCGCACCTAGCGCGTACTACAAACGCACTGCCCGGAAAGAGAGAAAGCAACACACGGGGCTAGCAAAATAAGGCCAAAATTTCAGCCAAATAAACCAAGAGGCCGGCATCCAATTGCTAAGAAAATTTGACTTGGAGAGAGAAAGTTTTCTCTCTCTAGAAAGCTTGTGGATTAATTGTTATGTCTTGAATAGCTAATCCCTTGTCTATTTATAGAGTTACAAGAGAGACCCCAAGTTGGTTTAGGATTGGTCTTCCTAATGGGTTTAGGTAATGAATTAGTTTCCAAATCCAATTAGGCAGCCAATTTAATAGGATAAACCAAATCCTACTAGATTTCCTAATCTCTAGGGTTTTCTAATTCCAATTAAAACTTAAGACTTAATTAATTAATTAAATAATTCCACTTTGTTAATTACTTAATTAACCCTTAGGAATTAATTAAATAATTCTACTTTGTTAATTACTGAATTAACCCTTAGGAATAATTAATCAATTAATTAATTAAATCTACCTATTTAATTAACCCATTACAAAATTAATCGTACCACTAACGGATTAATTTTGGCACTACCATCCTACACCAGAATTGCTTCCGGAATAACTTAATTAAATTATATTCATTAATCTCCCCACATCAATGATATAGTGCTCGTTAATATAAATTAATTTAATGATAAATTAATTAATTAACTTCTTTAATTCCGACACTAGTACCACTCGACCTTTTTACTATACCGGACATAAGTCCACCAGCCGGGTTTAGTATAATAAACATTTTGAGCTCATCTTGGGAGCACCATCACCCCGGACGCACCGGTACATGGTTTCCTTTCGACAAGCAGCAGCACACCAAGTAACTAAACACGTGCACCCAACCCACCGAGACTATTAGCCACAATTGACCTCACCCATTGGCAGATCAAAGTACACTATGTCTAATCCTCATGCCCGCTCGAGTCTAGGGATTAGGAGATAGAATACAAGGATCGATTTGTCTATTAAATCAGTACAAGACAAATCATTCCTAAAGGTCAAGTTCAATATGCCCCAGGCATATCTATATGATTCAATTAGTTTACACAAAATAATTATCTGAATCACATAATAACCTAAACCAACAGTTTGTCCAAAACTGTCTCGGTTACGAACCTCATTTATATATTATGTCTTTCAACCAATGATGAGATCTACTGTGTCACACCAGACACCTCATCATCTACTTACATAATATAAATGGACAATTAATGCACAACTAGATATAACCAAAACATAAATCAATATATTACAGGGAAAAAGTACAACATAAGCATAGCTTATGTATTCAATTCCAACAATCTCCCACTAATACTTAAGTTGTGCTTTAAGTATACATCTGCATACAACTCCTATACAATTTGCTGCTATCTATCTAAAAAAAACTATCATGGCTCTGCTAAGTATCTGATCCCCATGCCCTCCACGTGAGCCTCAAAGACTTTAGAAGTCAATGTTTTTGTGAATAGATCTGCAAGGTTATCCTCTGATGCTATCTTAGCCACGACCACGTCTTCCCTCTTTATGATGTCTCGTATCAGGTGGTACTTGCGCTGTATATGTTTACTTACCTTGTGAGCTCGTGGTTCCTTCGAGTTTTTCACTGCACCGTTATTATCACAATATACCGTGATAGACTTCTGTAAACCAGGAATCACATCTACGTCAACTAGGAAGTTCTTGAGCCATACTGCTTCTTTCACTGCCTCTGATGCGGTAACGTACTCAGCCTCCATGGTAGAGTCCGCCATGCATTTCTGCTTGACACTTTGCCAAACTATGGCTCCACCTTCTAGATTAAACACATACCCTGAGGTAGACTTGCTCTTGTCCCTGTCACCTTGGAAATCTGAATCTGTGTAACCTCGGGGTACCAGCTCAAACTCCTGATAGACCAGAACTTGGTCTCTCGTTCTGCGTAAATACTTGAGAATGCATTTTACTGCCTCCCAATGAGCTTTCTCGGGGTTACTCTGATATCTGCTCACCATGCCAACGGCATAACATATATCAGGCCTTGTACACAACATGGCATACATGAGACTTCCTACTGCAGAAGTATATGGAACTGTCTTCATGGACTCTATCTCCTCAACAGTCTTAAGAGACTGTTCCTTAGATAGAAACACTCCATGCCTGAAAGGTAGAAAACCTGGAGTTCTGTATGTTAAAACGGGCCAGAATCGTGTCTATGTATGAAGCTTGGGAGAACATTAACGAACATTTCCTACGATCTCGAATAATCTTGATCCCAAAGATATGTCCTACTTCCCCTAAGTCCTTCATATCAAACTGCTTGGACAGCCATGCCTTTACGTCTGATAACACTTTCTTGTTATTGCCAATCAATAGAATGTTATTTACGTAAAGCACAAGAAACACCGCTGAGGTTTCATCATGTCTACGATACACACATTGCTCATCCAGACACTGAGTAAATCCACAAGCTCCCAAACTTGATTGTGGTTCATTGACCGCATCTCGGATATTATTGCCTTACGCCAAGATTCTGTATCTTTAACTCGGAGAGCCTTATTGTAGTTAACTAGGTCAGGTTCAGGCACACCTGGGACTAAGTCTGAAGCCTTTCCCACGCCAATGAACCTGTTGGGCTATCTTACAACCCTTCCACTATGACGAGGCACCACCTGTGTAGGCACATCATCTGTGATCTCATGTGCGGTGTGTGGTGTATCTACTTGTGCAGTTGCATCAGGATTAGTTTGTCGTCTAAGCTCTTCTAATACTATCTTACTCTTGGGCTTGTGGTCTAAGACATAGTCCTCTTCTAAAAATCTAGCGTTGGTACTTACCACCACCTTCTGATCTTTAGGACTATAGAATAGACCACCTTTCGTTCCCCTAGGATATCCTACAAACAACATTAATTCTGTTCTCGCATCTAACTTAGTCGTATCTGCCTTAAGCACATGTGTTGGGTAGCCCCAAATTCTGAGATGTCTTAGACTTGGCTTGCGCCCATTCCACAACTCTATTGGGGTTGAAGGCACGATTTTAGATGGTACAAGATTAAGAATATACATTGTCGTTTCTAAGGCATATCCCCAGAACGAACTTGGCAAATCACTATAGCTCATCATAGACCTAACCATTTCCATAAGAGTTCGATTCCTCCTTCCTGCTACACCATTCTGCTGTGGCGTGCCAGGTGTAGACAACTGAGACTGAATTCCTATCTCAGTGAGGTTGTAACATCCCTGCCAAGTAGGTAAATTTACTCGTGGAAATTAGGCGATTTAAATTTTTAAATGAAGGAAGTAAACTAAATTATAAATAAAATTATTGGATTAATCCTTAAATTAAAAGAAATAATCTGGATCTCAAATAGATATATGTAAATAATTGGTTAAATGAGGGATTAACTAATATATGAGTCTAGTTGAATAAACTTAAGACTTTTAGGATGAAATTAAAAGAGCTTAATAATTCTAGGGATTGAAGTGTAATTTTTCTTTGTTTTTCTTTTCTTCCTCAGTAGCCCGCCCCTTCTTTCTTTTCTTTTCTTTTCTTCTTCTTTCCCTTTTCTTTTATTTTCTCTTCTATTTCTCCCCGCCAGTACACCCACCTCCACATACCTCCGCCGACCGCCTTTATTTTCGGTCATCCGGGCACCATCTTGGCGAGCTGAACATACCAAAGTGTTCCCCACGACATAAGGAATGAAACCCTACCCTCACTCCTACATTTTGTTCGACTTTTATCTCCCCACGAAATTTACCGCCGCCGCCATCCCCGCCGCGATTCAGCCTCCTCCGCGTCGTTTGGGTCGCACAGCACCACGAAAAGAACTCCCATTTTGCAAGGAACAAAACCCACCCTCCATTGCTCTCTTTTCTCACGAATTCTCTCTCCCCAAAACCCTTTCCCCGCCACCCGACCGCTGTCAATTTAGCCATTTCCGGCCATGCATGTGGTCGATTCTCACACCAAAAATACTCCCCACCCTCTCTAGAACAAAAGCCTTCAAGATATTTCCCATTTTCATGGTTGGAACGCCACCCTAGGATCGTCGCCGCCACCGGACTGCCGCTGCCATCGCCGAACCGCCGCCATCAGTGGATCCATTGTGTCATAACAACCTCTTCCACCATTATTAGGTACAAGGGCTAAACCCTAGGCTATTACTATTAAGAATTAAGAGAGATTATATTATAAGGCTAACCATGTTCATGCATATAATTTACTATAATTAATAATTTAGGTTCATTGGGTAATTTATGCATGCATGAATTAAATATCTTTTATTAGTAGAAAAGAATAGTAACCATGAGTTGGTATATAGTGTATACACTAGATAAAGGAGGAAAAAGTAACTATAGCTAAATGGGAGTAAAAGAGGTGGATTAGTGCTTAAACCATTAATAAAGGAAGTCTAGAGTGACACTTAAAACAATAATGGTCAAGTGAACCTATGTCGCTCAAAGTTAAGATGAGTTAGGTTAGTTTTCATTTAGAGAATCTTAGGACATATGCATATAAATATCATCTTTATATGAGAAATTGAGTAGTGTTTCGTGTATGTTATTTTTCATAGGAGAAGATCGTAATTAGGTGACGGTTGGCATTTTCGCGTCAATTGAGGTTCGATAGGAAAAATGCGATAAGGTGAGTGTCTCCCCCTTAGATGTGCTTTTTGTTCTGACTAAGAGTACATCGGTATGTTCTATGGACATACAGGCGTAACCTAGGAAGAACCTGGATTACATTCAAAGTTCTTTTATGCTTGTGTTTGGTTTATATTCTGTATAGAAATTATGGCCTTTCCGGCACATAGGTTTCAGTTATGTATATTACGTGGTGCTGTTGATTGACTATGTGGCTGTTTTTGAATGATTTATGCTGGTTGGGTATTTGGGTTATTGTATTTTCAGTCGTTATGCTGCCAAAATCTCTGTAGAGTCTATGGCACAACCGTATAATTATTTGTACTAATTGTTGTATGATTTATTTAAGAGTCATGGTTGTGTTTGCATCTTTTGGGGGCCCTGCCCTTTCCATGCCGGCCTACTAGGTAGGGGCAGGATTGAGGCCTAGTACATAGGATAGGTATGGCCTGGGGTACCTTTGGTGGCTCGGCAGATATTGGTGGCTCGGTTGATAACGGGTGGGATGCCAGTTTCCGTTGGTTGGTACAGATCCAGGTTTGTTGGTTATTTTGGGTGCGCATTATGTGGTTAGTTGGTATAACATTGGCATGCTAGTTGAGTTACGTTTTGAATACATGACTTACGTTGTACGCTTCCCTGCTGTTTGTTGTTTTTCATTTTGCTTTGTTGGGTTCAGGAGGTGACCCTCACTAGGTATGCGTTTTCGCATACTTATGTTTATTTTATCTTTGAATGTGATCAAGGTAGGAGATTACCGGATACAAGCCTAGGAGAAGCTTGGGAGTGGTTGGGATGTCATAAGCTTTGAAAATACTTAAATGTAATAGCTCGTTAAAAGCTAATTTTGTAGGTTGTAATTAGTTGTAATTAGCTTCATCATGCTTTGTTACGAGTTTAGGAAATCAGGTGCTTTCGGGGGCCTGACAAAGGTAATCTCGAAATTCATGGGACAGGTACTCCCCACCATGATCTGAATGCAGTGTCTTGATACTCTTACCATTATGCTTCTCCACATCTGTCCGAAACTCTTTGAACTTACCAAAACATTCGGACTTGTGGCACATTAGGTAAATGTATCCGTACCTAGAGTAGTCATCCGTGAACGTCACGAAATACTCAAATCCCCCTCATGCCTGGACCGTCATAGGTCCACACAAGTCAGAATGAATCAACTCTAATACTTCTTTAGCTCTATAACCTTTTGCCTTAAAAGGTCTCTTGGTCATCTTACCTTCCAAGCAAGATTCGCAGGTTGCATAACTGTCAATATCTAATGAACCTAAAGGTCCATCATTGACCAACCTCTGAATCCTACTAAGGTTTATATGACCTAGCCTGAGATGCCAAAGATAGGTTTGATTCATTTCAGAAGGTTTCTTCCTCTTATTAGTGCTGGATCCTGAGCTATCTATTTCTATGTTTTGCTCAACAGGGGAGTTAGAGTTAACCACAAACAAATTGTCCGCCAATGAACCAGAACAAATAAGTTTTCCATTTCTTCTAATAACAACACAGTCATCAGAAAAAATAAACTTATACCCGTTCTTCAAGAATTTAGAAACCGAAATCAAGTTCTTTCTAAAACTCGGTACATAAAGACAATTAACTAACTCTAAGCTAGAATTTTCGAAATTCAACTTAACTACTCCCACTACTTCTGCTGACACTCTTATAGTGTCGCCCAAGTAGATATCCAATTCGCATTCTCTAAGCTTCCGGGTTACTTGGAACCCTTGCAAAGAATTACAAACATGGTCAGTGGCACCTGAATCCACACACCAAGTATCTGTGGGAATCGCCGCTAAACAAGTCTCAGTAATTAAGGCAGAATTTATCGTACTTATAAGCTTTGGACAATCCGCTTTCTAATGTCCCATCTTATTGCACTTGAAGCAGTTGTCTTTCGGCTTTTTCTTTGCAATAAATAGCTTATGCGCAATTTGCACCACTTGAGCTATTCCCTCGAGCTTCTTCTTCTTCTTTTTAGCCTCAGGCTTAGGAGAAGATTCTGAAGCTTCGATTGTGACTAAAGCTAACTTCTTCTCTTGAAGAAGACTTTTAGCTGCCACCAACTCTGCCAAGAGCTCGGATGAACTCCATAACATCTTACATATGTTGTAGTTCAACCGAATCCGCTCATAGCTTTGAGGTAAGCTCCGGAGGACAATATCGGCTTTGGTTTCACCAACGATTTTGCCTCCCACTACCTCAACCTTGTTGATGTTACTAATCATGTCAATGACATGATCTTTCACAGGAGCGTTCTGAGCCCTAAGGACAATGTCCAAGTTACGACTTCCATCGACATTATTTGTTCCAGTTAAATTGTTATTTTTCAAAATAGCAGCAAAGGGGTTGAATGCCATATCGATTAAACTGGAAAATAAACAAACAATGTTTCAGTTATTTAGCCTAGAATTTTGAAAACATGAAATTCTATTAATTATTGACTTCCCTCAAAACAATAATTATAACCCACCAACATCTCATCCACCGGGATTCTCGCAAGCCACGCAGTGTGGACGTTTACGCTAGCCCACATTCGTTTGAGAAGAACTAAGTTCATTAACTACACTATCTGACCAATGATCTTTTGATCAATGTAGCTAATAGTCAGTACTTTTAGCTGTACAAGTAAGCAGCGTAACCTCGCGGGAGGAATACTGCAGATCGTACATTAAGTGTGTGCCATTACGTGACTTCTGAGTTTGTTACCTCAGGATAGTGCACCTCAGATGGAGAGGGTGTCGCATTTCTCCTAGTTAAACTCGCTCTAGTCATCTTACTCAGAAGTTCATAGTCTAACGATCTCGGGGCTGGACTCATCCAAATGGAGGAAGGCCCTAATGCCAACGCGCAAGCCTACCCACCTCACATATAAACCCGTAATGGTGGCCATGGGGATATTAAACCAATCCGCTCCCACTTAGATTTCCAAATTGAGGATTTTTTTGGTTTTAACATGCAATTAACTAACCTAAGTTATATGCAACCGTAAAACCAGTCATGCTTTAAATTCATGCATCTAAAATACAGCATAAAAATAAAGTATAAAAATTAAAACAATAAATACGGGAAATAAATACGTAAAATAAATTTCCCGACTATTATGGTTTTAATTGATTCCATCTTCTGCCTTGACCTCGTATCCCGTCATGTTACTCGATGGAGAGAGTCTTGAATTTCAAAAAAAAACAAAAACTGGAGGAAAAACGGGCCAAAAACTGCCCGAACGGGCCGCCCGTGCCGCAGTACGGCCCGAAGGCCGCACCGCCCATGCACACAGCCCGCATGGGCCATGTGCGCGGCCCTGCGGGTGCCAAGCAGCAGCTTAAAGCAGCTGCTGCAGCACGACCTGCTACCTGCCGGCAGTGGTTGTCGGCGCCGCCTCCTGCCACTATCTCTTCCTTCATTTTTCCCACTCTATTTGGTCTTCTTGCAATTCGTTATGGGTTTTCCTGGGTTTCTATGAATTCATGATAACTCAAAACCCACGAATTCAAGTCGCCAACCATAACGCCTTTGATTACAAAAAACTATTTTCCTACTACAAGGCATTCTAGGAAAATTAAAGAATCGAAATTACATAGAAAAAATCCTACTACAGATTTAATCTAATCCTATACAGCTTCCAGCACGTGGTTATACTATTACAAACATTCATAATAAAATTAAATCTGGACATGTCCCGGAGTTTAATTAAAACCCATACAAACGTAACTAAAATAGTCGGGATTCTTAACCACCTGCAAATAAAACCATGTAATAAATCGAACAAGTACCAAAACCCCCTAAACCAGGCTCTGATACCAATTGAAAGGATTGCCACATAGGATATGGGTTTGCACTTGCTCGATTTACCACGCAACAAAAATTTCTAATTAAAGCGGAACCTTAGAAAAATACCTTTGAAGCGTAACTTGGGTGATTCTCTTGTATGCCTCAAGACTATGACTTCACGTTGCGTGGGCAACGAACTATAAGCCAATTGATCAGCTACTCACCACAATCCACCTGCTAGAAAAATCCAGCACCACCGCACCTAGCGCGTACTGCAAACGCACTACCCGGAAAGAGAGAAAGCAATACACGGGGCTAGCAAAATAAGGCCAAAATTTTGGCCAAATAAACCAAGAGGCCAGCCATCAATTGCTAAGAAAATTTGACTTGGAGAGAGAAAGTTTTCTCTCTCTAAAATTTTCTCTCTCTAGAAATCTTGTGGATTAATTGTTATGTCTTGAATAGCTAATCCCTTGTCTATTTATAGAGTTACAAGAGAGACCCCAAGTTGGTTTAGGATTGGTCTTCCTAATGGGTTTAGGTAATGAATTAGTTTCCAAATCCAATTAGGCAACCAATCTGATAGGATAAACCAAATCCTACTAGATTTCCTAATCTCTAGAATTTCCTAATTCCAATTGAAACTTAAGACTTAATTAATTAATTAAATAACTCCAATTTGTTAATTACTTAATTAACCCTTAGGAATTAATTAAATAATTCCACTTTTTTAATTACTGAATTAACCCTTAGGAATAATTAATCAATTAATTAATTAAATCTACCTATTCAATTAACTCATTACGAAATTAATCGTACCACTAACGGATTAATTTTGGCACTACCATCCTACACCAGAATTGCTTCCGGAAGAATTTAATTAAATTATATTCATTAATCTCCCCACATCAAAGACATAGTGCTCGTTAATATAAATTAATTTACTGAAAAATTAATTAATTAACTTCTTTAATTCCGAGATTAGTACCACTCGACCTTTTTACTATACCAGACATAAATACATCGGCCGGATTTAGTATAATAAACATTTCGAGCTCATCTCGGGAGCACCATCACCCCGAACGCACAGGTACATGATTTCCTTTCGACAAGCAGCAGCACACCAAGTAACTAAACACGCGCACCCAACCCACCGAGACTATTGGCCACGATTGACCTCCCCCATTGGCAGATCAAAATACACTATTTCTAATCCTCATACCTGCTCCAGTCTAGGGATTAGGAGATAGAATACAAGGATCGATTTTTCTATTAAATCAGTATAAGACAAATCATTCCTAAAGGTCTATTTTTTACATAACTAAAATCAGCTTAGCCATTTTTGGACGTTGCAGCAGTTGTGTTTTGGACATGCAGGGACGTTGCGGCAGTATTAGGAGACGTTGTAGAAGGTGTTATGTGAAAAATTCAGCTTTAAATTCACATGCCTGGATGTAGATGTTTTTGGACGTTGCAGCAGTTATTTTTTGGACAGGCGAGGACGTTACGGCCGTGTTAGGAGATGTTGTGGAAGGTGTTATGTGAAAAATTCAGCTTTAAATTCACATGCCTGGATGTAGATATTTTTGGACGTTTTGGCAGTTGTTTTTTGGACGTGCAAGGATGTTGCAACAGTGTTAGGAGACGTTGTGGAAGGTGTTATGTGAAAAATTCAGTTTAAATTCACATGCCTGGATGTAGATGTTTTTGGATGTTGTGGTAGTTATTTTTTGGACGCACGGAGATGTTGCGGCAGTGTTAGGAGAGGTTATTGAATGTGTTATGTGAAAAATTCAGCTTAAATTCACATGCCTGGATGTAAATTTTTTTGGACGTTGCGGCAGTTAGTTTTTGGACGTACGGGGACGTTGCGACAGTGTTAGGAGACGTTGTGGACATGCCTGTATGTAGACGTTGCAATAGTTGTTTTTTGGACGTTGTGGCAGTTGTTCTGAGACGTTGTGGACATGCCTGTAAATGTACAGCTGTCATGCAAAAAATTACTATATATAGTAGTAGGTACATGTACCACTGGTACATAGTATACGTTCTGCTTTGTACATTTCTATTTTATAATATTAATAATAGCGTAATCAATCCTGCCGGTTTTCAAAATATATATATTATCCTATTCATCAAACAAAAATTCATTTAAAAAATTGTATTCTTGTCATTTATAGATAAACTAGAATATGAGCTCATTTATAGGCAGATTCCAATATTTATTATTTGAAAAAAGTATACAGTTTTAACTGTTTCTATAATGGCTAAAATGTAAGAATGGTCTTTATAGTATGACATTGTATCAAATATAGTCCTAAACATTCGATAATTGACACATTTAATCTTAAATATTTCTATAAGTAATACATTTAGTCCAATTAATATTTTCTAACACACATTTACGATTAACTCAGCAACCGTCAAATTTATGTCGCATGTCATCCATATGTATATCACGTGTCATGATTATTAAAAATAAAAAACAAAGTTTAGCTTTCGACAAATTTGGTTATAAAAGTTTTTATAAGTATCAAATTTAGTTTTTAAAATTTATGAAAATATCAAATTTAGTAAAATTGATAGAATTATACATGCACTTAATGATAGCCTCTCGCAAACTTCTAATCAACTATTATTTTAATATTATTTACCAAATACTAATTTTTTAAAGTTTCGATCGACATGTTTTAATCAGGATCGATCTATTTTGGACCAACTCAAACCCATTTCACTTATTCTTGTCTTTTATATTGTATATTAGTATTAAATTTTCTTTTTTTTTCGTAATTTGGTTGGTTTGACACCGATTCACCCTGATCGATCCATTTTGACTGCCAACTAGTTTTACCTGTGTCGAGTTAGATCACATTGGCTGACCCCAACTGATATGACCCGAGATCAACATAGGTCAATAGCCGACCAAGATCAAATAGATTGAATCAATGATAGAAATAACTATACATTAAATGCAATTTTGGTCTCCCATAACAGGGATAATTCCACTTTTAGTCTCTCTTATGTTTTGAGTGGCAATATTAGTTCTCATTTGATCCTAGTCAACCTAATTTTTTCTTCACCATAATTTGTACCATGATGTTTTCAACCAATTTTATGATCCGGATCCTCATGAATGTTCAACCCATTTAGGGTTTCGGTCGTCATTTTGGATTGTGAGTTGTGAGTCAATCTAAATGGGTTGAAAATTCATTTGGAACTGAGTCATAAAATGGATTGAAAACATCATAGTACAAATTATTTAAAGAAAAAATTAGATTTGACTAGCGATCAAATGAGTTAATCCGTTATCTTCTAAAGTTTTTTCGTAAAAAATGACTAAATATGCTAAAAAAAAAAAAGATGGGGACTAATATTGCCACTTAAAACATAAAAAGAATTAAAAATGAAATTACCCCCTATTATGAGATATCAAAACTGCATTTAAGCCAAAAAATTAAAGAAAAAAAAGTCAAATCGATCAAACCAAGTCAAAATAAGTCGGTTGGAGTCAATCGATTTAACCTAGGTTGACACAATTTTACTAATTAGTCACGGTCAAATTGGCTAAATCAACATAAGAATAAAAATAATTATACATCAATATGAAAAAAAAATTAAATGGATCAACTTGAGTCAAAATGGGTCGATATGGGTGAACCGGTATGAAATCAACCAAATTACCAAATATATATATATATTTATATATATATATTAACATACAAAATAAAAAGTGAAAGGCGAAAATAAGTGAAACGAATTCAACTTAGGTCAAAATAAAGAACCTGCGTTAAAACATGTCAGGTTATAAAATATTATTATTTGATAAATAATATTAAAATAATCATTCATTGGTGGTTTGAGATAGAATATCGTTAAGTGCACGCATAATTTGAAATATATTTGAAACTTTTATAAATTTTTATGACTAAATTTGATATTTGAGTGAAATATAAATTCAAATTTTGGTTACTAACTTTTAAAAATTTGATTTAAAATCACTAACTACTTAACAAACAAATTTTTTATGGATATTTTTTCAATTCATCCCTCACATCTCCTCCGCCCTTTTTCCCATTCTCCCCCCCCCCCCCCCCCCTCTTTTTTCCCCTGTTTTTTTTCAATGCTTCAGGTTTTATGGCATCTTATGCAATTGAAGAGTAAGAGTCATCAATTGAGATTGCAACCCCCATCCTATAGCGAAGATCATAGTGTGAGTTCGGTATCAAATGCCCCTCAAAAAAGGGCGGTGAAGCCAAATGAAATTGAATATGTTTTTTGTTCGGATTATGGATAAGATTTTGGGTTTTTTTTTTTTTTTGTTTTTAGGGATAAATCTGTTGGATCCCTTTTAAGTTTTAGGGACTATTAACCTTGCCCCTTTAGCATTTGGAATGAATTGCTTCATCCATCACTTTGTAGGCTAGAATTGTGGTTGAAAAATTGTGAAACATTAAAACATTCTACTGGTTGTTCTGAAAATTGGGGATTTTCTCTGGAAATTCGTTTGTTATGTTTAGGTTTGTATTGATTTGGTTAGTGATGACAAATCCTAGTGCTCGTTTCTCAAAATGTGGTCGAAAAAGCCATTTTTTGGAAAATGAAAACAAAGCGAGTGATGCGATGCATTTTATACATATTTTTACTTGTTTTTCGCCCGAATTCTCGCTGTCTATGGATAGATTCATAATCTGTCGTATGTTAAAAATACTAGTTATGACTCTACTTGCGCTAATTGCACGTTAAATATGCATGGAATAAAGACTGTAGAAAACCACACTCTGGACTAAGCATTTAGAGGAGAACTAAGGATTTTCAAGTTAGAAGGAAGGACAGGACTAGCAGACGACAACTTCACATAAGCGTTAAGTTCACTAAGTCCAGTGAAAGTCCAGTATTTGGCGAACGTGAGCTGAAGACGTCAAGTTCACGACACCGTTCATTGGACGTGACCCCGATAAAGTGGAGTTTGCCCTAAAATAAAGCAACATGAGCTTAAAGAGAGATCACAGCCTTCAGAAGACAGTGTCCTAGATAGTCCCATACGGCCACCAAACGCCAGCGTCAGGAGAACGTGCGAAGATGAAGATCGAGAACTGCAACATCTATTGAAGCCAAGTCCAACCCTTCAGTGTACGGTGACTGACATAGAACACTTCTAGGTGACACTCAGCTGAGGATCCGATCACCATCACTGACACGGGAAACGGGCAGATTTCGAAAAGATGATTTGTACGCCAGCGCCAGCTAAGGGCAGGACCATAGGAGAGAAGAAGTATAATATTACAGCTAATGATCCTGCCCGAGGAGACAAGAAGTATTCCGACGTAAGAAGCCCGTAACGGTGTTACATTATGCTTTAATAGTTTCTAAACTGTGCAGGATGCTTTTACAGCTGGATGTCAGCATTTGCCCCCTGGAAGATGCCAAGAAGCCAGGTTGCAATCCTTAGCTACCGAGCAAATAGAAATTTCCCATTTTAACCATCCAACATTTCCTTCACTAGAATTCTTCTATAAATAGTAGTAGCCAACTCCGAACTCATTAACAAGAAATATTAGGGAGTAAGGAGTAGTAGTAGGAGTTCGAAGTTTTTTTCCCTTGTAATTCTTTACTTGGGTTGTTTTATCCGAAACTCATTTTTCATTCTCTTTATTCATGTTCTTATTAGCATTTGAGTGTTGATTTGGAACCGATGAGGTACTAAGCCTTTTTCAGGGATTTTTATTCATATTATGAGGTGGAGGCAAGGTGAAAGCCTCATTTACAAAATGTGCACTAAAGCGGGTTTGATAGGGCCGAACTGCACTCTTAAACCTCTCTGCTGGCCGATGAGTGGAATAGATTACTATCAAAACTTGCTGAGCACTACCTTGTATTTGTGCTTTCACTGATTATGTTTATGGTGAGTGTTGTAGCATAGATTCTCTAGTTAAACTAACAGTGTGAGAAGGGAGTGAAATGAGGATGCCACAGAAGTTCGAATCATGGCAGTATCATACACTCTAAGGGGCCGTGGTAGCACAGGATTGGAATACTCTTAATTGATAATACTGTAGTAACCAATAATCTTGTGTTACCTAGAGTCTAGCAGAATAGGAATGCTTGTAGGGAAGTCTTAATTGATGATACCTTAGGAGCCAATTATTCTCTGAAGCTCACGAATGAACAAAAGTCAGAATGCTTATAGGGAGTGTTGGTTTGAATGCTGAAAGCTTTGCTTGTATGAAAACTATTTTCCAGTTTATATCCCGATTGAATGCTTTAGTTAAATTGTTTTATTTTTTTACGTATGATGTCCACTTATATCATATGATTAGATGATGATGTATCTGATATGACAAAGTAGATCTCATCATTGGTTAAAGTTATGATGTATACATGAGGCTCGTAACAAAGACAGTTTTGGACACACTAGCGGTTTAAGTTATTATATTATTCTGAAATTGGTTTGTCTAAACAAATTGAATCATATAGATATGCCTGGGGCATATTGAGCATGACCAATTAAGGAATGAATTAACTTGTAATGTTCTTTAGTAGTTAATTCGAATCTTTTATTTTGTCTCTTAATCCCTAGACGAGGACGGATATGAGGATTAAGCATATTATACTTTAATCTGCCAAAGAGTGCAGTCACTTGAGGCCTACAGTCTCAGTAGGTTGGGTGCGCGTGTTTTATTGCTTGATGTGTTGTTGCTTGTTGAAAGGAAACCATATACCAGTGTGTCCGATGTGATGGTGCTCTCGAGATGAGCTCGTAAAGTTTATTATACTAAACATGGTCGGTGGATTTATGTTCGGTATAGTAATAAGGTCAAGTGGTACTAATCTCGGATGAGAAGAAGTCAATTCATTAATTTATCAGTAAATTAATAAATTGATGAGCAATATATCTTTGACGTAGAGAGATTAAAGAATAATTAAATAAGTGATCCTAAAAGCAATTTTGATTTGAGCGGTAATTCTATAATTAATCTGTTAGTGGTACGATTAATTATGTGTTTGTTTAATTGAAAAAGTGGATTTAATTTTTTAATTAATTATCCTTGGTTCAATTAGTATTAGGAATCTAGAGGAGATTTGGAAATTAATAAAACTAAAACCCAATAAGAAGGCCTAACTCAAGCCCACTTAAGGTCTCTCTTGTAACTCTATATAAAGACATAGAATCAGCCCTAGACAAGACACAACAGTCATAACACATAGAAAGAAAATACTAGAGAGAGGAGATAGAGTGAGAAACTCATTGAGAGAAAAGAAGTACGCTAATTCTTCTTGAAAAGTGTGTGACTTCCTCTAGCGGTGGCAGCAGCGAGTTTCCAGCGGCGCGTGGGCTAACTTTCGGCAGAGCGTGAACGGCAAGTTCTGACGGCGGGGTTTTTCTGAGAGGGATTTTTGTGGAGTTGTTTTCTGTCAGGGTTTAATTCAATTGTTTGGTAAATCGTTGCCCACACAACGCCAGGACTCGTCTCAGAGTCATACAAGAGAAATCTTGAGGATCACACTTCAAAGGTCAAATCTTTTCCTTCTGCATTAGTTAGATTTATTTTGTATGCGTGATAAATCGAACAAGGTAAACCAAGATCCGGTTCAACGGTATTTCAAAAGGGTTTGAATCAGATTGCACGTGCGTTTGGGCCTGAGAGATTTTTTCCAATTCGGATTGCATGAAAGTGAAAATTTTTGATTGGGTCTGGATAGATAATTCCTTCAATTGGTATCAGAGCTAAGGTTTTGGCTTTATACTTGTTCAATTTATTACATGGTTTTTATGCAGGTGGTTTGTTATCTCGGCTATTATGGTTTATGCGTTTATATTTTAATAAACCTCGGGACATGTCTGGGTTGGTTTTTTAATGTGAATGCATGTTATAGTAAAACTACGAGTTGGAAGCCGTGTAGGATTAGATTAAATCAGTAGTAGGATTTTTTCTATGTAATTGTCGATTTTATTTTCCTAGAAAATCAAACATTGTATTTAAGGAAAATTTTGTAATCAAAGACGTTGTTGTGGCAAACTTGAATTCGTGGGTTTTGGTTTAATGCAATTTGGGTGATTATAAGAATTGTGTAGAAACCTCAGGCGAATTGCAAGAAGAGCAATTAATGAGTGGGAGCAGAATAGAAACCCGGAGGAAGCGGCATGATGCGAGGCAACATCATAAATCAACAACCGGCACTGATACGCGTCCGCCAGCAGTAGTGATGCGCCGCTGGAGGAGGGCGAGTGGATAGGCCGCGAAGGCTGAGCCCTCAGCGCCGCCTCTTCACGGCCCCTTTGTGGCTGCCGTGCGGCATTTTTTTTTTCATCACACGAACTCGTGTGTGTTTCCGAATTGTTCCAAGATTCTCAAGCCAAGACTCATTCCATCAGAGTGACGTGACGGGACACGCAAACAAGGCAACAGATAGAAGCGAAGTGCAATTTTAGAAACCATAATAGTCAGGAAATATATTTACATATTTATTTCTCATATTTATTGTTTTAATGTCATGCTTATATGTTTTAATTTATGCTTTATTTTGATTGCATGATTAAAACATAGGTTTTAGAATACACATTACTTAGGTTAGTAAATGGCATGTTAAAACAGGAAAAATCCTCATTTTAAAAATCTAAGCGGGAGTGGGTTGGTTAATATTTTCATCACATCCATTTTGAATTCATAAGTGAGGTGAGTAGACTTGCGCATTGGCATTAGGGCCTTCCTCCATATCAGATGAGTCAAATCCACAGATCATTAGATTGAATTTCTAAGTAAGATTACTATAGTAAGTTAAACTGGAAAAATACGATAACCTCTCAATCTGAGGCGCACTATCCGAGGTAACAAACTTAGAAGTCACGTAATGACATACACTTAGCGTACAAATAGTTGTATTCCTCCCATCGAGGTTATGCTGCTTTTATGTACAGCTGAAAGTACCAACTATTAATTTCATTGGTCAATAGAATGTTTAGTCAGATAATGAAAATAATGAACTAGGTTCTTCTCAAATGAATGTGGGCTAACATGAACATTCACACTATCTTGACTTGCGTGAATCCCGATGAACGAGAAGTCGGTAGAAAGATTATATTGTTTTTGAGGGGTCAATATTTTCAAGAGTCATTTATTGAAACATTTTTTGTTTATTTATTTATTTTTTTCAGTTTTTGATATGGTGTTTAATCAATTAGCTGTTATATTGAAAGAGAACTAACTAACTGGTCCGAATTACATTGATTGGAAATGCAACTTGGACATTATCCTAACGGCTGAGCAATACAAGTTCGTGCTCACTGAGGTTTGTCCAGACACGCCTAATGATGAGTCAACTCCTGAGCAAAGAGAAGCCTATCAGAGGTTGAGAAAGGCTGATGAGATGGCACAATGTTACATTCTGGCATCTTTGTCGAATGTTGTGCAAAATCAGCATCCGTCAATGATCTCTGCTTTTGACATGATGGCTAATCTGAGGGAGATGTTAAGAGATCAAGGCAGAACAGCTAGACAAGTGCCTATGAAAAAACTTATGACTAGCAAGATGGCTGAGGGCTCACCAGTGAGAGATCCCGTCCTTAAAATGATTAGTAACATCAATGAGATTGAGGTATTGAGAGGTGATATCGATGCTAAAACCCAGGTTGATATCATTCTCTAGAGGTTGCCTCAGAGCTTTGATCAATTTTGGCTGAATTATAATATGAATTAGCTAGTTAATACTCTATCCGAGCTCTTAGCTGCGTTGGTGTCGGCTTATGACCTCATTCATTAAAAGAAGCAAGTTTTAGTCATAGTCAAGGTTTCGGGAACCACTGATTATGTTTGTAATTCTTTTCAGGGGTTCCAGGTAACCCAGAAGCTTAGAGAAAGTGAATTAGAAGTCTATTTGGGTGACACTACGAGAGTGTCAGTTGAAGCAGTGGGAGTAGTTAGGATTTAATTTTGAAATTTTGTATTGATTTTAAGAGATTGTCTTTATGTTCCGAGTTTTATAAAGAATTTAATTTCAATTTCTAGACTCATAAAGGATGGTTATAAGTTTATTTTTTCTAATGAATCTGTTATTGTTAGAAAGAATGAGAAACTTATTTTTTCTAGTTCATTAAAGTCAAACTCCCATGTTGTGCAAAACACAGAGATAAATAATGCACCATTAAACCATAATAAGAGGAAATAACCTTATGAGATAAAGCAAACATATCTTTGGCACCTTAGACTAGGTCACATTAATCTTAGTAGGATTCAGAGGCTAGTCACTGATGGACATTTAGGTTCATTAGAAGTTGATAACTATTCGACTTGCAAATCTTGCTTGGAAGGTAAAACTGTTGAGCCATTGGAGCTGCTACAATGAAGCTTTCTTAGCCTTTATTAAAGTCCAATGTTGTGTTGTAATTGTTGCAACCACATTGTGACAAATCTGTGAATTACTAAGGCAATAATGGACTGAGTTCATGAGGATTGTCTGGACAAAATCTCAGCAAGAAGCCGATGAATAAACTGAAGTGCCAAAATGAGAAGGAAGTGTACTGTTGGCACATCAGATCAAAGGCTACACAGATCAGATCAAGTTACGCGCACATCAGATCAAGTTACGCGCACATCAGATCAAAGGCTGCACAGACAAGTTACGCGCACATCAGATCAAAGGCTGCACAGACAAGTTACGCGCATATCAGATCAAAGGCTGCACAGATCAGATCAAGTTACGCGCACATCAGATCAAAGGCTGCACAGACAAGTTACGCGCACATCAGATCAAAGGCTGCACAGATCAGATCAAGTTACGCGCACATCAGATCAAAGGCTGCACAGATCAGATCAAGTTACGCGCACAGCAGATCAAAGGCTGCACAGACAAGTTACGCGCACATCAGATCAAAGGCCACACAGATCAGATCAAGGGAAGTGAAGATCAGATCAAATGCAGTGCGCATCAGATCAAAGGATGCACACATCAGATCACATGCAGCACAAATCAGATCAAAGGAAGTGAAGATCAGATCAAATGCAGTGCGCATCAGATCAAAGGATACACATATCAGATCACATGCAGCACAAATCAGATCAACGGAAGTAAAGATCAGATCAAATTCTCAAGGGATTGCTCAGCAGCTTAGTTTCACAGAAGCAAGGCAAGTCAGCAACAAAACATATTTGCAGCAGAAGAGAACAACTCAAGGCTGGAGAGCTAGAGCAGACACCTAAGAAGCTGAAGTCAAGGACGGCTAGTGAATCACACCTCAAACGCGCGACTCTAAAAGTCTCCCAAAGATTCAGAAGACGCAGGAGCATCATGTTGAAGTATCTAGCAATCCGGTGAGCGAGCAGAAATACAAAAGAATCAAGAAGTGCCGATCAGAAGAACTGCAGGAGCTACATGGATGGTTCTGAGTTGCTGGACAGAACGTTGTGACATGAAGCTAACATCAGATCAACCGGAGGCTAACATCAGATCAACTGCAAGCTAACATCAGATCAACCGGAGGCTAACATCAGATCAACTGCAAGCTAACATCAGATCAACCGGAGGCTAACATCAGATCAACTGCAAGCTAACATCAGATCAACCGAAGGCTAACATCAGATCAACTGCAAGCTAACATCAGATCAACCGAAGGCTAACATCAGATCAACTGCATGCTAACATCAGATCAACCGAAGCGTGACATCAGATCAAATGCCGGGCACATCAGATCAGCTATAAGCTAAGATCAGATCACTTCTGCTGTTTCAACATATCTAAGACAAGCTACTCGAGAAAGTCTGAAGGAGTACAGTCAACAATATGACATGGCAAGCAAGTTGCAACTTAAAAAGGTTGAAAATGGATTATATGAATCTTGAGCCGCCTTCCGTGTAAGATATGCTGACACACCGCACGTAGGGCACAGTTTTTCTTCTGGGAAAAGAAACGGGCAGATGAGTAGGTGTGGTAGGCACAACAACTGCAGAATGCAGGATAAACCACATTGGGAGGAAAAACCCAAAGAGAGAAAAGGCACGAAAAGAAAGAAAAAGAGAGAGAGAGGAGCAGCAGCCAAGGTGAGTGCTGAACAGAACGAAACCGAGAAAAGGGAGGAGAAAAAGAGTGAGAGCAGAAAAAGATGATATGAGAAACACAAGAGAGAAAGAAACAGTCTGCTGCACAAGGAGAAGCTGAAGCGCTGGAGAGGCAGAAGTCAAGGAGAAGAAGAAGCTGAGGAGGAGCAGAATCGGGAGAACTGACCCTGAGATTGCAGCTTCAGGTGGTAAGCCTAGAACACTATCAAACGTCTTTCATTAAGTGATTTTGAAAGATATTTGTGTAGAAAAGGCAGCACAACAGAGATTTACATGTTATTGTTTTAGTTGATGAACTTGTAGAGGTAGTGAACCTCAATGTGTTGAGCAGTGAGCTCTTGTTTATGTTGCTTATGGTCAGTGAGGCCAGAGCTGAATGATTCTGTGATAGTGAAGATTGACAGGAGTGAATCTGTCCGTGGATGTAGATCATTTGATCGAACCACGTAAAAATCCCCCTTGCACATTTACTGCTTTGAGTGTGTCTTGACTGGTGTGGTATTATCAAACTGTAAGCTTGAACAGGAGTGTCATGGTTGTGTAAGTAAACCCTCCTTGAGTGATTGAATTGATCTGATGTCTTCCTTGGTTGATCTGATGTCTTCCTTGGTTGATCTGATCTGCCAACAGTCCATCTAAGCCAAAACGTGAGTTCAACAATAAGCTCTAACTGAGCTAACATTTGAGAGGGAATCCTTTAGTTGAAAGAAAAATTGATAGAGTGTTGATTCACCCCCCCCTCTCAACACTTGACACGATCCAACAATTGGTATCAGAGCTAGGTTTGCTTTTGTCAAGTGATTGTTGAAACTTAAAACCAGCAGTAGAAATGGAGAATCAAGCAACAACTGTTAAGGGAGTTCCTTATTTCAGTGGCCAAAATTTCCAGTTATGGAAAAAGAGAATGAGTGCTTATCTCTTAGCACAAGGTCTACAAGTACAAAGAGTAGTCTTGCATGGATTTACACCAACCGTAGATGAGGAGAATCCTACAGCTGCAGAAATTAGAAACTTAGAAGCTGATGGAAAGGCAAGGAATGCTCTATATGCAGCTCTGTCAGAAAAAGAGAACTTTAAAGTTATAGACTGTGTTACTGCTCATGAAATATGGATTAAACTGATTAATATTCATGAGGGAGACATCAAGGTTAAGGAGGCAAAATTGCAGGTTCTTAGAAGTAAGTTTGAAGGTCTTAAGATGGGAGAAGGTGAAAACATTGAGGACTTTCTAAACAGAGTTGTTGAATTAGTTAGCTCAATGAGGGGTCTGGGTGAGAGTGTTGGAGATTCCAATATAGTTAAAAAGGTTCTTAGATCCCTACCAGCAAGATATGATTCTAAGGTCTCTGCTATAGAGGAGAGGGACCTAGATAGAGTGACATTAGATGAGCTGCAAAGCACCCTTGTAGCATATGAAATGAGGATTTCAAATTCAAAGGAGGAGATGGCATTTAAAACAAAACACTCAAGGAAGCTAAAGGAGGAAAGCAGTGAAGATGAAGCAGCAGACAGTGATCTTGAAAGAATGATGGTGCTGATTTCAAGGAGTTTTAGAGGCCAGACTGGAAAGTACAAGGGAAAGTTGCCCTTAAAATGCTTCAATTGTGGCAAAATAGGCCACTTTGCAAGCAAGTGCTTCATGAAGAACAAGAGAACAGAAGATGAGGAAGCTGACAAGCCATCAGACAGGTGGCCTGAGCAGAAAGGAAAGAAGAAGATGAGCTTCAAATCAAGAAAAGGGAAAGCTTACAGAAAACGGAGCTACCTGAGCAAGAAGAAAAATGATAGCTCTGAGGAGGATGAAGAGACTGATGTCTCAGACAGTGAAGATGAGTCTGAAGCTGAAGAGGAGACTCTCATGGTGATGAAATCTTCAACTGTTTCATTGAAGGAGGATGCTGAACTAGAGAACCAATCAGCTGATGATGAAGAAGTGGATCTAGAGGAAGAACTGAAGTTTGCATACAACAAGATAGAGGAGCAGAAGAGATTGCACAAGAAGACAATGAAGACAATGAAGGAGATGGAAAAGGTCATCTTGAGCAGTCAAGAAGAAAACTCAATACTGGAGAATAGAGTAACTGAATTGGAGCAGGAACTGATTCTCATGCAAAATGAAGCTGAGGTTCACAAAAATTGTACAAGAGAAAAGATGGAACTTCAAAAGACATGTGAAACCTTGGTAGAAAAGCTAGATGCCACCACTGCCGAACTAGAGGATGCAACAAGAAAGATAGAAGATCTGCTGTCTCAACAAACTGTGTTCAAAGCTGAAGAAATGACTGATGGAACTACTGTAGAATCAAAATTGAAAGGAAAGCTGGAGTTTCAGTCAAGCAAAACTGAGCCTGGTGAATTCTCAAGGAGCAAAGAAGTGGCTGCAAAAACTGAAGAAGCCACAAGGAAGTTAGATGAGTGCCTCAGCAAGCAGAGATCTTATTCAGAAGGGAAGAAAGGTCTTGGTTATGAAGGAAATCAAAAATTAGAAGGACAACCAGCTGCAACAACCAAGAAGACTGTTACCTTTGTCAAAGAAGGTTCAATTTGTGTTGCTGGTGTAAAGGCAGGAACTAGTTTTGTTGATGCTAAGAAGATGGAAATTTCTAATGGATCAAGAAAGTCTACTGAGCAAAATGAAAGATTGCACGAGCTGAGGGGGAGACAATCTATGTATCAAAGAAGCCTGCTCAAAAGTAGAAGGCTGATTGCTGGAGTATGTTTCACCTGTGGAGAATCAGGTCACTATGCAGCAAATTGCTGGAGGAAGGCATTCTGGAGATTTGGAGGAAGAACAATGCAGTCAAGAGGATGGAATAGAAAAGAGTATTATCATCAAAGAAGCCTAAGTACTTCAAGAAGGATCCCTGAAGCTGAAATCAGAAAAGGCCATATCATACAACCTGGAGAAGTGTATCAGAAATTGAATGTCTGGTGCAGATGCAGATTGCCAAATAAGAGAAGCAAGTGGTTTGAAGGAGTGAATAGCAGGAGAGCTCAGCCACTGCAACAAGCTACAAATAGAAGAAACTTTGCAGCAGAAACAAGAAGAAACCAAGCAGATTACACAAGAAGAAATCAGTCTCTAATGCAGCCACTTAATCTGAGAAACAGATTTCAAATTTTTGAAGGGTTAGAAGAGAATGATCACTGGAGCTGCAGCAGGAGCAATCAAAGATTGAATGAACAGCAAGGCATACCAGCAGCAAGAAAAATTTGGAGGAAGAAGCACAGATTTGAAGAAGCTTGCATTGCTGAAGTTGCACTTAAAACAAAAGCTAAGGAAGCCCAATGGATCATTGACAGTGGGTGCACAAGCCATATGACTGGAGACAAAACTCTACTGAGAAACACAAAAGAAGTTGAAAGAGGGTTTGTCAAGTTTGCAGATAAGAGTGGGTTAAAGATCAAGGCTGTTGGAGAAGCCACCATTGGATCAGAAAAGTTCAAATCTAAGGAGGTGCTGTTTGTAGAAGGGCTGAAGTACAACTTGCTGAGTGTAAGACAACTGTGTGACAATGGTTTCAAAGTAGATTTCTCAAAAAATGGCTGTTTCATCAAAGACTGCAAGACTGGAGAAATCATGGCCAAAGGAATAAGAGACAACAAGGATTTATACCTCATAGATGTGAAGGAAAAGTTGTGCATGCTAAGCAAAATGGATGAAAATACTCTTTGGCATTGCAGGCTTGGACATTTAAATCAAAAGAGCATGAGAAGCCTGGTGAAGTGCAATGCAGTGTTAAACCTCCCTGTACTAAAGAGGGACAACAGCACTTGTGACTCATGCCAAAAAGGGAAATTTGCAAAGCTTTCTCACAAGTCCAAGGAGCATAGAACCTCTAAGCCATTGGAGCTAGTTCACACTGATGTATGTGGACCAATGAAAAGAAAAGGTACAGGTAAAGAGATGTATTTCATTCTTTTTGTGGATGACTTCACTAGGATGATGTGCATCATGCACATGAAGCAAAAGAGTGAAGCCTTCAACTGCTTCAAAAGATTTCAGAAACTGGCAGAAAACCAGCATGGAAGGAAGATCAAAGTTTTGAGATCAGATAATGGAGGAGAGTTTACCTCACAGGAATTTGAAGAATACGTGGAGGAAATGGGAATCAAACATCAAGTCTCAAGTCCTCACACTCCCCAGCAAAATGGAGTTGTAGAGAGGAAAAATAGAAGTGTGATTGAGATGGCAAGAACTATGCTGTTGGAGCACAATACTCCAAAGCACTTCTGGAAGGAAGCCACAATGGCAGCTGTGCATGTACAAAATAGAACCATGTTGAGGCCAAACACTGAAAAGACACCATATGAACTTTGGTATGGTCACAAGCCAAATGTGAAGTATTTTAGAGTTTTTGGCAGCAAATGCTTCATCAAGAACAAGGAGCAAAGCCTTGGAAAATTTGAAGAGAGGGCTGATGAGGGCATTTTCCTTGGTTACTCAAATAAGAGCAAGGCTTACAAGGTTTATAACAAGAGGCTGGATAAGATTATGGAAAGCTATGATGTGAAAGTGGTTGAGGAAGTCAAGATGAAAGCCACTGATCCTGAAAATTTTCTGGATCACTTAGATGACTTAGAGAGCCAAGATGAGGCAGACCTGGAGCTGAAATCAGCTACTGAGGAGACTGATGCAGAAGGATCAGAGACAGAAGTTACAGAAGGCCAGGAAAAAGCAAAAAGAAAGTACAACAAGAGAATTGACAAGATGCCTATCATTGGAGACCCCAAAGCTCCAGTAAGAACAAGAAGGCAACTGAAAAGTATGGTTGCAACTGCCCTACTGTCTCAAGTTGAGCCAAGGTCAATAGAGGAAGCCCTGGAGGACCAGTCATGGCTGCAAGCCATGAATGAAGAGCTGGACCAAATTGAGAAAAACCAAACTTGGGAGCTCGTGGATAGGCCAGCAAACAAGAATGTGATAGGCACAAAATGGGTGTTCAGGAACAAGTTGAATGAGGAAGGAAAGGTTGTAAAGAATAAGGCAAGGCTTGTGTGCAAAGGATACTCTCAAATTGAAGGAGTAGATGTGGATGAAACCTTTGCCCCAGTAGCAAGGCTTGAAGCCATAAGAATGTTTTTGGCAGTGGCTTCAGCAAGGAGTTACAAGGTCTTCCAAATGGATGTTAAATCTGCCTTCTTGAATGGAAATCTGGAGGAAGAAGTGTACATTGAGCAACCAGATGGTTTTCTAGTTTGTGAAGATGAAAACAAGGTGTGCAGGCTCAAAAAGGCACTGTATGGATTAAAACAAGCCCCAAGAGCATGGTACTCAAGGCTGGACAGCTACCTGAAGAATCTGAATTTCAGAAAAAGTTGCATAAATAGCAATTTATATGTTCTTGATGGAAAGGGTGGACAGTTAATAGCCATAGTCTATGTTGATGACATAATATTTGGAGGAGATAAGGAGCAGCTGTGCCATGAATTTGCTAGAAAGATGCAAGAAGAGTTTGAAATGTCCATGATAGGAGAGCTCTCATTTTTCCTTGGACTGCAGATTCATCAAAAAGCAACTGGAATTTTTATCTCTCAAACCAAGTATACCAAAGAAGTGCTGAAGAAATTTGGTATGACTGATGCTAAGCCAATGTCTACACCCATGGCAACTAACTGCAAGCTGAGCAAGGATGAAAAAGGAGCTGAAGCTGATCAAAGTCTATACAGAAGCATGATAGGAAGCTTATTGTACTTAACAGCAACAAGGCCTGATATTACCTTTGCTGTCTGCCAAGCTGCTAGATACCAGGCAAATCCAAAGAGTTCTCATATGATTGCACTAAAGAGGGTGCTAAGATATTTGCAAGGGACAGTAGATTATGGTCTGTGGTATGCAAGGAAAGGAAGCTTGGGATTAAGAAGCTTCACTGATGCTGATTGGGCAGGAAATGTTGATGACAGGAGATCCACTTCAGGAGGAGTATTCTTTCTTGGAAATAGATGTGTGAGCTGGTTAAGCAAGAAGCAAGAAAGTATAGCCTTAAGCACTGCTGAAGCTGAGTACATAGCAGCAACCAAGGCATGCACTCAAGCTATATGGATGAGATCTGAACTGCAAAATCTTAAAGAAGAAGTTCTCTTGCCACTGATAATTCTTTGTGACAACAAAAGTGCCATTGATTTGTCAAAGAATTCAGTCCAGCACTCGAGAGCCAAACATATAGAAATCAAGTATCACTTCATAAAGGACAAGGTTGAGAAAGGAGAAATTATGCTAGAGTATGTTCCCACAGCTAAACAAATAGCTGATGTAATGACAAAGCCTCTTCCAGCCGAGGTGTTTGAAACTTTGAGGATGCAAATGGGAGTGCAGTCCTCCTTCTCATGCTGAATCAGTTGAGCATCCCCAAATCCCTTTGAAATTGGTTGTCAAAGGGGGAGAGATAGCCGCAGCAGGCCGGCCAGACGCAGCAGTATTGTCCTTGGGAGAGAAGGACGTTGGAAAAGCTCTATGCAGGGGGAGCTTACTATGTAGAAGAATAAGGTTCAGGGGGAGCTGGTTCAGGGGGAATAAGGTTCAGGGGGAGCTTAGCACTGAGTTGACTGATTGGCTGCAAATGTGGTTGCCAACAATTCCAAAGGGGGAGATTGTTGAGCCATTGGAGCTGCTACAATGAAGCTTTCTTAGCCTTTATTAAAGTCCAATGTTGTGTTGTAATTGTTGCAACCACATTGTGACAAATCTGTGAATTACTAAGGCAATAATGGACTGAGTTCATGAGGATTGTCTGGACAAAATCTCAGCAAGAAGCCGATGAATAAACTGAAGTGCCAAAATGAGAAGGAAGTGTACTGTTGGCACATCAGATCAAAGGCTACACAGATCAGATCAAGTTACGCGCACATCAGATCAAGTTACGCGCACATCAGATCAAAGGCTGCACAGACAAGTTACGCGCACATCAGATCAAAGGCTGCACAGACAAGTTACGCGCATATCAGATCAAAGGCTGCACAGATCAGATCAAGTTACGCGCACATCAGATCAAAGGCTGCACAGACAAGTTACGCGCACATCAGATCAAAGGCTGCACAGATCAGATCAAGTTACGCGCACATCAGATCAAAGGCTGCACAGATCAGATCAAGTTACGCGCACAGCAGATCAAAGGCTGCACAGACAAGTTACGCGCACATCAGATCAAAGGCCACACAGATCAGATCAAGGGAAGTGAAGATCAGATCAAATGCAGTGCGCATCAGATCAAAGGATGCACACATCAGATCACATGCAGCACAAATCAGATCAAAGGAAGTGAAGATCAGATCAAATGCAGTGCGCATCAGATCAAAGGATACACATATCAGATCACATGCAGCACAAATCAGATCAACGGAAGTAAAGATCAGATCAAATTCTCAAGGGATTGCTCAGCAGCTTAGTTTCACAGAAGCAAGGCAAGTCAGCAACAAAACATATTTGCAGCAGAAGAGAACAACTCAAGGCTGGAGAGCTAGAGCAGACACCTAAGAAGCTGAAGTCAAGGACGGCTAGTGAATCACACCTCAAACGCGCGACTCTAAAAGTCTCCCAAAGATTCAGAAGACGCAGGAGCATCATGTTGAAGTATCTAGCAATCCGGTGAGCGAGCAGAAATACAAAAGAATCAAGAAGTGCCGATCAGAAGAACTGCAGGAGCTACATGGATGGTTCTGAGTTGCTGGACAGAACGTTGTGACATGAAGCTAACATCAGATCAACCGGAGGCTAACATCAGATCAACTGCAAGCTAACATCAGATCAACCGGAGGCTAACATCAGATCAACTGCAAGCTAACATCAGATCAACCGGAGGCTAACATCAGATCAACTGCAAGCTAACATCAGATCAACCGAAGGCTAACATCAGATCAACTGCAAGCTAACATCAGATCAACCGAAGGCTAACATCAGATCAACTGCATGCTAACATCAGATCAACCGAAGCGTGACATCAGATCAAATGCCGGGCACATCAGATCAGCTATAAGCTAAGATCAGATCACTTCTGCTGTTTCAACATATCTAAGACAAGCTACTCGAGAAAGTCTGAAGGAGTACAGTCAACAATATGACATGGCAAGCAAGTTGCAACTTAAAAAGGTTGAAAATGGATTATATGAATCTTGAGCCGCCTTCCGTGTAAGATATGCTGACACACCGCACGTAGGGCACAGTTTTTCTTCTGGGAAAAGAAACGGGCAGATGAGTAGGTGTGGTAGGCACAACAACTGCAGAATGCAGGATAAACCACATTGGGAGGAAAAACCCAAAGAGAGAAAAGGCACGAAAAGAAAGAAAAAGAGAGAGAGAGGAGCAGCAGCCAAGGTGAGTGCTGAACAGAACGAAACCGAGAAAAGGGAGGAGAAAAAGAGTGAGAGCAGAAAAAGATGATATGAGAAACACAAGAGAGAAAGAAACAGTCTGCTGCACAAGGAGAAGCTGAAGCGCTGGAGAGGCAGAAGTCAAGGAGAAGAAGAAGCTGAGGAGGAGCAGAATCGGGAGAACTGACCCTGAGATTGCAGCTTCAGGTGGTAAGCCTAGAACACTATCAAACGTCTTTCATTAAGTGATTTTGAAAGATATTTGTGTAGAAAAGGCAGCACAACAGAGATTTACATGTTATTGTTTTAGTTGATGAACTTGTAGAGGTAGTGAACCTCAATGTGTTGAGCAGTGAGCTCTTGTTTATGTTGCTTATGGTCAGTGAGGCCAGAGCTGAATGATTCTGTGATAGTGAAGATTGACAGGAGTGAATCTGTCCGTGGATGTAGATCATTTGATCGAACCACGTAAAAATCCCCCTTGCACATTTACTGCTTTGAGTGTGTCTTGACTGGTGTGGTATTATCAAACTGTAAGCTTGAACAGGAGTGTCATGGTTGTGTAAGTAAACCCTCCTTGAGTGATTGAATTGATCTGATGTCTTCCTTGGTTGATCTGATGTCTTCCTTGGTTGATCTGATCTGCCAACAGTCCATCTAAGCCAAAACGTGAGTTCAACAATAAGCTCTAACTGAGCTAACATTTGAGAGGGAATCCTTTAGTTGAAAGAAAAATTGATAGAGTGTTGATTCACCCCCCCCCTCTCAACACTTGACACGATCCAACAAAAACGACCAAAAGGCCTTTTAAGGCAAAAGGGTATAAAGCCAAAGAAGTGTTAGAGTTGGTTCATTCTGACTTGTGTGGACTATGTCAATTCAAGCAAGAGGTGGCTTCGAGTATTTTGTGACATTCACAGATGACTACTCGAGGTACGGGTACATTTACTTGATGCGCCACAAGTCCGAATGCTTAGTAAATTCAAAAAGTATCGGACAGATGTGGAGAAACATCATGGTAAGTGTATCAAGATACTACGACCAGATCGTGATGGCGAATACCTTGCGGGCGAATTTATGGATAATATGTCAGAACCTAGAATCCAATCCCAGTTATCTGCACCTGGCACACTGACGTGCTCTTGTCGTTGTAAAAAGCTTTAGGCGAACAAACAAAAATAAAATTTATATTAAAACAAAACAAAACACTAAAACTATAGTATTTGAGGTTTCATTCCCATGAAATTCGTGGTATCAAGTGAAGTGGTTGTTGGGAATGAGTCATTATCTACTACAATTTCTAGTAGTTTTTATAACCTAAGAATCCAAGAAAGTAAAAATAAGATAGTAAATTGGTAAAATCATGGAAAATAAAAAAATAAAGAAAATAAAGATAGTATGGATAAAATGTGAAAAATCACACCACAACTAAGATTCAAGGGGCTATTACTAAGTAGATTATCATGCAATTACTTAAGGACATTCCATTAATACCATCATCATCAAATCTACAAGGACTAAAACAAGCCAATAATAGAAATAGGGTAATCAATCCTATCTATTATCAATCCTCTACTTTACCGCAATAAGATCTAGTAAAATCAATCCAATCTAAGACTGCTTGTTCAACAAAATAATGAAACTTGTATCACAAGATAACACTATATATTACCAAACAAAAAAGATAATCAACAATGAATCTCAGCAATAAAGTAGATTCCACATGTAGATCAATGACAACATGCTAAACAACATGTCCAAAACCAAAAATTATTCATTCCTTGCATGAAATCCACTTAATAATAAGCATGAATAACCAAAGAATGCAACAAAAACAACATGGAAGTAGTAAGAATATCTTGGAATAGTTTAACGTATAAGAATTATGAGGCCTTAGCATCCAAAATGCAAGAAAACTCAGCAATGTTTAGCATCTCCACCATATTAAAACACAAAATCATCACTACAGCCATTGTTTTGCCCATATCTTTGAAATCCACTACCCTCTATCACTTAGCAAGGTAGATTTCCCTATAATCTTCTTAGAACGTGAATGTTCTAAGAGAATTCATGGTGTGTGTGTGTGTGTGTGTGTTAGACTTAAGTGTTTCAATCTTGTTTTAATAATAATAAAAAAAATATGTGAAACTAACAATTTCTTAAATTTTCTAAAATTATTTTTTGTAGAAGTTCAAAATTTTCAGATTGATACATTCATCTTCAAATGATCATAACTTTTGTTTCACTTAGACAAAAATTAAGATTTTTGATGTTTTGAAAACCTCTTTCAATTATCTAAAAAATGGTGTCAAATAGTCAATGTGAAATTCAGATGGAAATTTGGTGAAAATAGACAAAAACAAAACTATGTCACTGCAATACCACATTTTAGTAAATTAGATGTAACTTGAGCTACAAAAGTCCAAATAAACCGATCTTGACATCTTTGGAAAGTTAAGAGAAGGATCTACAATATTGATTGCTGACAAAAAAGTCAAAAGTAGCTGAAAAAAGTCGAAAAAGTTAAAGAAAGTTTAGACTATGACAAATCATTTTTGGAGCCAAAATTCAAGTGTTTGAATTGGAGCCCAAATTTGCCTATAAATAGAGACTATGGATGAAGACATTCAAGGCACACAAGCTATCAAGCCATTCTTATTATTGTCAAAATTCTCTCAATTTTTCAAGTGCTCATTTTCAAATTTTACTTTCCAATTCTAGTTATTTTTCAAAGTGTTCTAGTTATTTTCCAAAGTGTCAATCTTAGACTAGAACCTTGTCACTTGTAAGCCATAAACACTTCACTCACAAAAAGGTTTTATTGTTCTTGAAAGCAAGAGATTGAAAGTCAAGAACAATTTAGAGGGTGAGTAGTGAAGAACCTCTTAGTAGAGTTACTAAGTTGTTCTTGGAAGATTTGTAAAGGTTTGAATTCCACCTTAAGGAATTTTTGTTTTTTTTAAAAAGAAATAGGAAGGGCCTCAACTTTAGAAGTTGGGGAGTGGATGTAGAGCTTGTAAGAGGGTTACAAGCTTGAACCACTTTAAAAATCTTGTCTTTTTCATTGCATTGCATTTTGCATTCATACTCTCTCTTCTACATTTCTTGCATCATAAAACATCACCATTAGAGTTGCTCAATTCAAGTATTACATCTTTAATCTTAAGATTTTATTTAAGACTTGTCCTTATTTCAAGTCTTGCTTTTTTCAGTTAAGTATTTACTTTATCTTAGACTTGTCCTTAATCAAGTCTAGACTTGTCCTCATCAAGTCAAGGACTTGGCCTTAATCAAGTCAATACTTGAGCTTTATTTTAAATTATTCAATTTCAAGACTTGTCCATTCAAGTCAAAGACTTCTCCTTAATCAAGTCAATAATTGAGCTTTATTTCAAATTATTCAATTTCAAGACTTGTCCATTTCAAGTCACATACTTGACCTTTATTTTAATTTGATTATTATATATTGTGAACTAACAATTTCTTATTTCTTTGTATACTTTTATATTGTTGACTAATCTTATTATTCTTGTTTTCATCTTATTTTAATTTAGACTTATTTGTTATTTGTTTCATACACATAGATAGTCATTGTTTATTTTAAAAAGAATTATTTTAAGATTTGTTCATTTTTAAGTAAATTTTTTAAACAACCAAATTCACCGCACCTCTTAGGTTGTGTTGTCAGTTTTCAGTGTGTGTGTGTGTGAAAAGGAGAGAAAGTAGGTGTTTCTTCCTCACTAAGCAAAACTCTCTCTCTTCTATCTAAAACTATGAAAAACACACTTAAGCTATGTTGTATGTGATCTACTATGTCTTTACAATAAGTCTTGGCCACTAAGAAAGGCCCAGAGGGCTAAAATTGGTATTAAATAAGAAAAGTCATGTCAAGGGTAAAGTTGGAACTTCAGTGGCAGTTTTCCAGGCGACGATCAGGCAGTGGCGTCGTGGTGAAGCCAAGGTCAGCGGCGGTCAGGCATTAGTGCCGTGCGGATGGTAGTGTTGGCAGCAACCAGGCGCCAGCGCCAAGTTGACGCCAAACTCAAAATCCTTTTCAATTCGTGCTGCTTCTAAAATCTTCTCTTTAAGCTTCATTCTTGCGTGATTTCTTCCTTTTTCCAACAAAAGTCTTTAAGTTTTATCTAGAGTGCCTACTTACTACAAAATCATGCAAATCCAACTATAAATGCATTAAAAACTCATAAAACATGTCATATTCATTGAAAACCAGCTAAAAGTAAGCTAACACATGGATGAATTTGGTTAATAAAAAGGCATATTTTGGAGTAACGTCACAAACCCCAGCAGAATGGTGTAGTAGAACAAAAAAACAGAACTCTTATGGAAATGGTTTGGTCAATAATGAGTTATAGTGAATTGCCTAATTTGTTTTGGATATTTACTATAAAAATAGCAGCTTACATTCTTAACCTTGTACCATATAAATCTGTGTCTTTAACTCCTACAAAGTTGTGGATGGGCCGCAAGCCTAGTCTAAGACATTTCAGAATTCGGGGTTGCCCAGCACATGTGCTTAAAGTAGTGCAGGTAATTTAGATTCTATAACAGAAGTAAGGGTGTTTGTAGGATATCCCAGAGGAACGAAAGTGGTTTATTCTATAGTCCTAGTGATCAGAAGGTGATAGTTAGCACTAACACCAGATTTCTTGAAGATGACTATATTATGGATCACAAACCCAGTAGTAAGATCGTAATAGAAGAGCTTAAGGGGCAACCCACAACTCCTGTTGCGCCATTACAAGTAGATACACCACAAAATACTGCACAAGAAGTCACAGATGATGCGCCTACATAGGTGGTTCCTCGTTATAGTGGGAGGGTTGTGAGACAACCCGAGAGTTACGTGGGCTTGGGAAATCTTCAAATTTAGTCCCTAGAGTGCATGAACCAGACCCAGTTAACTACAATAAGGCACTCTGAGATAAAGATGCAGATTCTTGGCATAAAACAATGATATCTGAGATGGGGTCTGTTGGGTTTGAATACTAAAGCTTTGTTTGTATTAAACTATTTTCCAGTTTTATATATCGATTAAATTTTTTAGTTAAATTGTTTTTATATTTTACATATGTTGTCGATTTATATTATGTAATTAGATAATGAGGTATCTAGTGTGACACAGTAGATCTTGTCATTGGTTAAAATACATAATATATAAATGAGGTTCATAACTGAGACAGTTTTGGACACACTGTCAGTTTAAGTTATTATGTGATTTAGAAATTGGTTTGTCTAAACTAATTAAAAAGGTTGGGTGCGCATTTGGTTGCTTGGTGTGTTGTTGCTTGTCGAAAGTAAACTATGTACCGGTGCGTTTGGGGTGATGGTGCTCCCGAGATGAGCTCATTATGTTTATTATACTAAACCTAGCCGGTGGACTTATGTCCAGTAGAGTAAAAAGGTCAAGTGGTACTAATTTCGAATTATAAGAAGTTAAGTAATTAATTTATCATTAAATTCATAAATTAACGAGCACTATATCTTTGATGTAGGGAGATTGAAGAATAATTAATTGAGTTGTTCCGGAATGAATTCTGGCGTAGGATAGAAGTGCCATAATTAATCTGTTAGTGGTACAATTAATTATGTATTGGGTAATTGACAAAGGTAGATTTAATTAATTAAGTAATTAATTAATCATTGTGTCAGTTGGTTGTGAATCTGACCAGGAACTGGATCGAGGATAAGTGAATCCTTGTGTTAGTTGGATGGAAATCAGTCCAAGAGTGAGATTGAAGAAAAACACAAATCCAATAGGAAAACCAATCCTAAACCAACTTGGGGTCTCTCTTATAACTCTATAAATAGACAATAGGTTAGCAATACACAATACACAATTCATAAGTCTTCAAGACATGAAAACTAGACAGAGAAAACCTAGAGATAGAAATAAAAAATGTTTTCTCATAGTTGGTTTCTTCCACAAGGCGGCGACGGTGGTTGCTCTTCCCAGAGGAAGTCGGTGAATTTATTCTGCTTCAAGAGGTAATTCTTAAAGTTCCGCTTTAATTAAGAATTTATTGTTGCGTGACAAATGGAATATATAGAAACTAAGATCCTGCGCGATGGTATTTCAAGCAAGGGTTAGAATAGTAATTGCGCTAGAGCTTAGGCCTCGTCAAGAGTTTCGATTTTGGAATGCATAGCACGAAAGTAAAATTTTTACCGGGCCCAGACAGATAATCTTTCTTTTGGTATTAGAGCTATGGTTTTGGCTTTGTGTTTGTTTGATTTGTTACATGGTTTTGTTTGCAGGTGGTTTAGAAATCCCGCCTATTATGGTTGCGTTTGTATGTTTTAATCAAACCCCAGGACATGTCCAGGTTATTTTTTTATGAATGCTTGTAATAGTAAAATCACGTGCTGGAAGCCGTGTAGGATTAGATTAAATCTGTAGTAGGATTTTTTCTATGTAATTTTTTATTTTATTTTCCTGGAAGCTTTGTAGTAGGAAAATCTTTCTTAATCGAAGACGTTGGGCGACTTGATTTCATGGGTTTTTGGTTTATCATTAATACGTAAAAAACCAAGAAAACCAAGAACGAATTGCAAGAAGACCAAATAACGTAGTGGGAGCAGGATAGAAGACCCGAAAACCAAATGGGCCAGGCGGGGCTGACAAACGGTTTGTAGGCAGAGGCTACCGGGAGCGGTAGCACAGCTGCTCGTAGGTTGTGTTGGGAATAGTCTAGGTGTTTAATCCAATTAAACAGCAGAATCCTAAACTATAAGGATCGGGTCTTACCCTTGAAACATAATCGGTTGCGCACGTCACCTGGCTCCTCTGAGAAGATGGCGTTTTTCTGTCTCCAAAATCCTTCCTCGAAGGATTCTCTACTCTTACGCACGAAAGCCTTGGCAGGTTGGTGCTTGCCAATCTTGCCTACCCGGAGAATTTGGGAAATGCTGTGTATTTTGTCTGATGAGAATAATTCCAAAAAATCCCCTGTACCTACAATTATATCCCTAGGATATTTGTAGAGAATTAATTTCCAAAATCAGTATTGTAATTATCCAATTATAACTTAACTGATTTTAGTCATATTCCAAATCAGTATTATTACCAAATATTATTTAACTGATTCCAAATAAGTATTTAAATAATATTTACTAATTCCAAATCAGCCTTAAGTAATACATTAATGATTTGGGTTATATACCAAGCCCATGGATCAACCCATGACCCATGGATCAGACTGATGGGTCAAGAACTTCAATTGCAATTAAGTCCCTTGATTTATCAGCCCATCCCAAATATTCACAGGTAATTAATTAACTATTAATTAATACCACAAAACTTTTCAATAATATTTAATTAAATCATTTAATTAAATCTTATTTATTTAAGTATAACAATTATACTTCTTGTAGGCAAGAATACTTATTCTGCATCATCGAACTTTCTAATGTGCGATCCTATAGGCCCATTCCAAATTGGCAATGGATAACTCAATCCCATTGATTAATCCATAAGTCATTTGTGGTCTCTAGCAAGATATAATGACTACCCAATTCGGAATGGAGGGTCGAATGGTGATTCAACACAACCTTTTCGAGCAAACTGCGTACGATCCTCTACATCGATATCCAGCTTAGCATAAGGCATGGAACCATCATCCTTATGTAGCTAAGCGTTAACTTGATCTCTTAGTGACACTGAATCCATCAAGTAAATGATATCCTTATCATTCCTTTGGCATGGCCATGCACTTTTCAGTTCACTATCAAGTGGCCAAGATATCATCTCACTTAAGAGAGATTTGTAGTCCCATCACTTCACCTACATTCCTTAGCGTGTCTCATAGTGTACCCAATCATACCCGTACTTGGCAACCTGTTACGGCCCCGTTAGGCATATGTCAAAGCACACTACAATTCACCTAAGACCATGTAGTTATTTCTGGTCTAAGGATCCTAGTACCAGTACTACTCAAAAGAATCACTCATGATCTAATTAGTCAATGGAGTGTTTCTTTTGGCGGATCGATTTCATGAATTTAAATATGCACAAGGTTATTACTATCATGAAATTAACTCATTTGATAAACAAACAATCAAGCGACAAATATCTTATTTACATAAATACCCTCAAAGTATATTTACATATATAGCCCTCATTAGGGCACATTCACCAACAATCTCCTACTTGCCCGATAAAGGGCTATGTCCTAAACTGTTTAAGACCAAGCTCTATTACATGTCTATCAAACTTTGACTGTGGTAGAGCTTTTGTGAGAGGATCTGCTATATTGTCGTCTGACCCTATTTTGCACACTTTCATATCTCCTCGATCAATGATCTCTCGGATGAGGTGAAACCTTCTGAGTATGTGTTTGGTTTTCTGGTGTGACCGAGGCTCCTTAGCTTGTGCGATGGCCTCGTTATTGTCACAGAAAAGTTCTATCGGATCTTGGATACTCGGTATCACTCCGATGTCTGACATGAACTTTCTCAGCCAAATAGCTTCCTTTGCAGCATCTGATGCAGCAATGTACTCAGACTCTGTTGTAGAATCAGCTGTTGTATCTTGCTTTGAGCTTTTCCAACTTATTGCACCGCCATTCAGACTAAACATGTAGCCTGATTGTGATTTCATGTCATCTTGATCTGTTTGGAAAGCAGCATCAGCGTAACCTTGTACGATGAGCTGTTCTTATCCTCCATACACTAGCATTAATCCTTTAGTTCTTCGTAAGTATTTCAGGATTGCTTTGACTGCAGTCCAATGATCCATCCCTGGATCTTGTTGGTATATGCTAGTCATGCTAAGTGCATGTGCAACATCCGGACAGGTACACAACATGGCATACATGATAGATCCTATTGCCGAAGCATATGGGACTATACTCATTGTATCCCTCTCCTTTCTTGTTGAAGGACCTTGGTTCTTCTTCAAGAGAAGGCCATGTCTAAATGGTACCTTACCATTTTTGGAGTTAGACATATTAAATCTTTTCAATATCTTGTCTATGTGCCCTTCTTGACTTAGTCCCAGAAGCCTTTTAGACCTATCTCTATAGATCTTGATACCTAGTATCGTCTCAGCTTCTCCTAAGTCTTTCATAGAAAATACACTCCCCAACCATTATTTGATGTCTTTCATCAAAGGGATGTCATTTCCTATAAGCAAGATGTCGTCCATATATAGGACAAGGAAAAAAATCTTGCTCCCACTAACTTTCTTGTAAACACAACGTCATCTTCGTTCTTGATGAATCCGTAACCTTTTACTTCCTCATCAAAACGAAGATTCCAACTTCGAGATGCTTGCTTTAGTCCATAGATGGACCTCTGAAGCTTACATACTCGATTAGGATGCTTTTGATCGATGTATCCCTTGGGTTGTTTCATATAAACATCCTCGAGTAGGTTTCCATTCAGAAAAGCCGTCTTAACATCCATCTGCCATACCTCATAGTCAAAATATGCTGTTATAGCAAGCATTGTCCTAATGAACTTAAGCATTATGACAGGAGAGAAGGTTTCATCATAGTCAATACCATGAGTCTATCTGAAACCTTTAGCCACTAGTCGTGCCTTGAAGATCCCGCCAGGTTTTAACTTGAAAATCCACTTGCAATCGACAACCTTTGCCTGAACAGGACTTTCTAGCCATTTATCGGAATCTAGACTTTCTAAAACCTGTTTGTAGTTTGCGGGCTCATTAGAGTCCACCAAGATCAAATCTTGATCGTCAGTCACGAGAAATCCGTATCTCTTGGGTTGGTGACGAGATCTACCAGATCTTCTAGGTTCTTGTGTTGTTGACTCAGGTTGCTCATCTTCATGAGTTTCTATGTCAACTTCTATCTGAGTTTCTGTAGATCGTTCTACATTCTCTTGTGGTTCTTGAACTTCTCCGAGTTCTATTCTACTCCCACTGTCTTTCTTGTACAGAAATTCTTTCTCTAAGAAAGTAGCTCCTCGAGTAACGAACATTTTGTTCTCTGTTGGGTTGTAGAATTGATATCCTTTGGTTTCCTTAGGATATCCCACAAATAGGCATTTGTCAGTTTTGGGTTCAAGCTTATTACTTTGTAAACGTTTTACATGAGCTTGACAACCCCAAACTCGCAGATAGGACATATAGGGCTTCCGACCCATCCATATCTCATATGGAGTCTTATCTACTGCCTTAGATGGAATACGATTCCAAAAGTAGGCAGTAGAAAGGAGAGCATAACCCTAAAAGGATGTAGGGAGAGTCGCTAGGCCATCATTGATCGAACCATATCTAATAAGGTCCGATTTCTCTTTTCGGATACACCATTCCATTGAGGTGTTCCTGGTGGAGTCAGCTGTGAAACAATTCCACACTGTTTTAGATAGCCATCAAACTCCTCACTAAGGTATTCACCTCCTCGATCGGAGCGAATAGCCTTAATCCTTCTATCCAACTGATTCTCTACTTCGTTTTTAAACTCTTTGAACTTTTCAAAAGTTTCACTTTTATACCTCATTAAGTAGACATACCCATATCTACTAAAGTCATCAGTAAAAGTCACGAAGTATTCAAATCCACCTCATTGGTCCACATACATCTGTATGTATTAGGGCCAATAGCTCACTTGTTCTTTCACCTTTCTTGTTGAAAGGACTCTTTGTCATTTTGCCTTGCAAGCAGGGTTCACAGGTATCATATGATTCAAAATCAAATGACCCAAGCACTCCATCCTTGTGAAGCTTTTGAACTCGCTTTTCATTTGCATGGCCTAATCGACAATGCCAAAGGTATGTTGGACTTAAATCATTTTTAGTTGATTTAGCTTTTTTTTCTATGTTATAGACTGGTTTTTCTTGGGTCAAATCCAAGACATACAGACCGTTACACATATTTGCAAGTCCGTATAAAATATCATTTCGATATAAAGATAACGAATTATTCTCCAAAAACCTTTATTATCTAAACTCGAAACTGAAATAATATTTCTGCTCAAAGCAGGTACATAATAAAAATTTTCAAGTTCGATATTTAAACCAGAAGGTAAAGACAAAGTGTAATCTCCAACTTCAACAGCAGCAACTCTTGCCCCGTTGTCCACTCGGAGATCTACTTCACCTTTCTTTGTTATCCTTCTATTTTTGAGTCCCTTCACATTAGTACAAATGTGAGCCCCACAACCAGTATCTAATACCCATGAGGTGGACATAGAAAGATTAATTTCTATAACAAAGATACCTGAAGCTTGTTCACGAAACATTTCCATCAGTGACTCATAAATTCGGAACGCTTCCAAATTCATGAACTGCTTTTGAAGCTCGCCTGTCATAGACGCGAGCATCAAGCATGTCACATCATCAGAGTCACTTTTCAGCTTATCCCAGGCTCGTTGAACATTTTTCGAAGCATTTTGTGGTGGTTCAGGTAAAGCGGTCTCTAAGACATGTAGCTTCCTTTCTGGTTTGAGAACTATTCTCAAGTTTCTTTCCCAATCTAAGAAGTTTGGTCCAACCAATTTATCTTTATCCAATGTACTTCTTAGAGTAAAGTTTAAGATAACATTTGTGCTAGAAGATGCCATTTCTACAAAAGATAATTGCAAAATATTAGAATGAGTTTTGAAAAATATTTTTCCACAATAGCCAAAATTGAAATCCCAAACAATTTTGTGTTGGTGCTAGATTGTGAGCCAAAAATCCACAAAAAGTCAACCCCAGTCTTGCTTTGGCAAGTATCATAGGGATCGGGCTCTTCTGGTAGGCAACGTTCAAATCACATTCCATATAATTTAAAGCTTTCCAATTGTATACCATGCAACTTTTCGGTGATAGAATGAACATTCCAAATGTTTGACACCATTCTATCTTTGCAAAATTAATCCCTAGTCAACTTATCGGGTCAAGCTAGGATTAATTTTCCCAAGTTAAACCATCCCTCAAGGCATCACATCAATAGACACCTACACAGTTTTTCCATAACAAGTGGTAGTGATAAAGTTGAGCATCTAATACCCAAACAGTTTTTCCACTCATTAATGGTAGTGATAAAGTTGGACACTATTATGTAACAACCCGCCGCATGAAGAAAACCTGAGGCCCTTGGGCTCTCCAAGTCCATCAGACGTTCGACACTCAAGCGGGCCCTCAAGTATGGAAGCAAAATATTGGGTTTTTGGGATTTAAGTTTGATCGGCTTAACATGCATTTTCGTTTATCATTCATTTGCATAAATGAAAGAATGAAATTAAAGCGATGAACTGAGCTCTAGTCTATTACAGGGCCTTTTAAAATCTTCATGTTTGGGCCTCCGCTCCTGGGCTCCACCATGGACTCCTCTTGGAACCTCCTTTTGGGCCTAACTATTACATGATGATTTTTATAGGCACGCAGGCCCAAATTCAAAATTGGCTCGCAGGCCCCAACTTTTAAAATGTTAAAATTAAAAGCCCAGTTCATGCTTTGAAACACATAAAATGCATATGCTCATACAAGCCAGTTTTAATTTAAGCAGATTAATTTTAAGGATTGTGTAACTATTACAGAATTAAAATTGATCGTGTCATGATCAATTTTAATCAATCCTTCTGTTCATTTTATATTTATCCAAAATGATGCATGAACATGCTTGCATAATTATGATGCTTCAAATAAAATTTAAACAATTTAAATAAGCATCAAAATTAAAATAAAATAAAATAAATAAATAACAATTCAAAATTTAAACAAATTAATTAATCTAATTAATTAATTATTTATTTATTTATTTATTTATCTTTTCTAATTATTTTAATCTAATTAAAATAATTATTTTAAAATTTATCTAATTATCTAATTAAGATAAATTTAAACTTATAGGATAAAATTCTAAATTAATCCTATCTTTATCTAATAAGACTATTGAATTAAAATCTTATTAAATAAAATTCAGAAAAATTTAAAATTTAATTTTCTGAAACTTTTGGGGTAATTTCGTAAATAACCAAAATTCTGGGCTAGGGTTTTGAGGAGGACGCAAAGTCCAGGGGCCATTCTACAATTTTAAATCCATTTTAAAACTTGGGCTTATTAGGGTTAGGGTGCGGAGGGGCAGTTTAGTAATTTAAGCCTATTAGGGCATCTGCCACCTTTCATTCCATTTTAGGATCACATGGGCGGTGGGACATTTTAGTAAAATCAGCCATTAGGGCTTCACCCCTAGCCGCCGACAACCCTTCTTCTTTCCCAAGAGCCACCGCCGGCATCCGTGACTTCCCGACGTCCAACGCCGGTCATCTTCTTCGGCCCTTGTTTGTTTTTCTGGTTAAATTACCGATCAAAATCTTCAACGACCGATGATGAAGCATCGATCGAAGTCGATTTCCGGCGTCAACGCCTGCGAAATTGAGGGCTCCAGATCGTGACGAAGATGCAGCGACGACGCTTGCCGTGCGCTCTTCATCCTTGATCGGTGCTAGGATTCATAACCCCGACAGTCTTTCTCGCGACTTCTCGATATGGAAAACTCCGCCAAGAACCTTTCTCGTCGTCTCAGTTTTCCCGGTGAGGAGCCAACGGCCAGAATACAAAACAACCAAGAAATAAAATCAACACCAATTTCGTTTTGAAAATCCGATCAAGCCAGAACCATTCCAGTGAGTAAACTCAAACAATCTTCAAAACAAAACATTCAATTTCTGGCAAGGAAATCAAAATTGATTCAGCCCAAAAAAAATTATTTTTCCGGGGATGAAACCCAGTTTCCGGTGGACTTTTGCAAAACCCAGAATTGCAAAATTATAAAACCCAGATTTTGAAAACAAACAAATCTGTTTTCCCGTTTTGAAAATCAATCAGCCAAGAAAAATAAACCAAAACAGATTCGGGACTTTCCCGACCCCTTTCTCCTGTGAGATTCAAAACTAAAGCAAAACCAGAAAACCCGAAGCCAAATTCGAAACTGGAACCTTTCCAAACCCCAGTTCTGGCAACAACTTTTGAGGAAACCCAGTTTCGGTCAAAGTATACATCGTTCCAAAACAGCGAAAAGAACGTCGGTACCGTCCGGCACAAACGTCATTGACGAAAAATTAATTTTTAAAATAAACCATTTGCTTCAAAAATTTACTTTAATTTTAACACAAAATCGAATTTTGAAACTGGCTCTGATACCACTGTTGGGAATAGTCTAGGTGTTTAATCCAATTAAACAGCGGAATCCTAAACTATAAGGATCGGGTCTTACCCTTGAAGCGTAATCGGTTGCGTACGTCGCCTGGCTTCTCTGAGAAGATGGCGTTTTTCTGTCTCCAAAATCCTTCCTCGAAGGATTCTCTACTCTTACGCACGAAAGCCTTCGCAGGTTGGTGCTAGCCAATCTTGCCTACCCGGAGAATTTGGGAAATCCTGTGTATTTTGTCTGATGAGAATAATTCCAAAAAATCCCCTATCCCAACAATTATATCCCTAGGATATTTGTAGAGAATTAATTTCCAAAATCAGTATTGTAATTATCCAATTATAACTTAACTGATTTTAGTCATATTCCAAATCAGTATTATTACCAAAATTTCATTTTAATTACAAAATCGCCCCAAAAGTTTCAGAAAATTAAAAATTTTTTGAATTTTATTTTAATTAAATAATCTTATTAGATAAAGATATGTTTAATTTAGAATTTTATCCTATAAGTTTAAAGTTTAAATTTATCTTAATTAGATAATTAGATATATTTTAAAATAATTATTTTAATTAGATTAAAATAATTAGAAAAAAAGGATAAATAAATAATTAGATTAATTAATTAGTTTAAATTTTGAATTGTTATTTATTTATTTATTTTAATTTTGATGCTTAATTTAAATTGTTTAAATTTTATGTGAAGCATCATAATTATGCTAGCATGTTCATGCATCATTTTGGATAAATGTAAAATGAACAGAATGATTGATTAAAATTGATCATGACACGATCAATTTTAATTTTGTAATAGTTACACAATTCTTAAAATTAATTGGTTTAATTAAAATGGGCTTGTATGAGCATATGCATTTTATGTGTTTCATTGCATGAATTGGCCTTTTAATTTTAATGTTTTAATAGTTGGGGCCTGCGAGCCAATTTTGAATTTGGGCCTACGTGCCTATAAAAATCATCATGTAATAGTTAGGCCCAAAAGAAGGCTTTCGTGTGTAAGAGTAGAGAATCTTTCGAGGAAGGATTTTGGAGACAAAAACGCCATCTTCTCAGAGGAGCCAGGCGACGTGCGCAACCGATTACGTTTCAAGGGTAACACCCGATCCTTATAGTTTAGGATTTCGCTGTTTAATTGGATTAAACACCTAGACTATTCCCAACAGGTTGCACGCAGTAAGCACTGCAAATTTGTAGAGCTAGGCGCACCAGCCCACGGGCAAGCCCAATACGGGCTGTGCGCACGTGTGGCCCGTTCGGGTTCCATGCGCAGTCCCTTTTTTTGTTTTCTAAGATATATGTGGAGATCTAGTTTTTCAAGACTCAATCTATCGAGTGACGTGATGGGACACGAGATCAAAGCAGCAGATGGAAGCTATTAAAAATAATAGTCGGGAAATTTATTTTAAGTATTTATTTCTCGTGTTTTTTGTTTTAATTTTGTGATTTAAATTTTTGTACTGTATTTTAGATGTATGATTTAAAGCATGATGGTTTTATGTTGCACATAACTTAAGATTAGTTAATTGCATGTTAAAACCGGAAAAACCCTCATTATCTGTGTAACCTCTAGGAACTAGCTCTTACGCCTAATAAACCAATACATGGTCTCTCGTCTGACACAAATACTTAAGGATGTGTTTCACAGCCTCCCAATGAGCTTTTTCGATGTCATTCTAATATCTTCTAACCATAGCAACGACATAGCAAATATCAGGTCTCGTACACAACATTGTATACATGAGACTTCCTACTGTAGAAGTATAAGAAACTGTCTTCATGGCTTCTATCGCCTTAACAGTCTTAGAAGACTGTTCTTTAGATAGATGCACTTTGTGTCTGAAAGGTAGAAAAGCTTTCTTAGAGTTCTGCATGTTGAAACGAGCCAGAATCGTATCTATGCATGAAGTCTAGGAAAACGTTAGTGAACATTTCCTACGATCTAGAATAATCTTAATCCCAATTATATATCAAGCTTCTCCCAAGTCCTTCATATCAAATTGCTTGGAAAACCTTGCCTTTATGTTTGATAACACTTTCTTATTGTTGCCAATAAGTATAATGTCATCTACGTAAAGTACAAGAAACACCACAGTATTTACGTCATGTCTGCGGTACACACACTACACATCTGGACACTGACTAAATCTGTAAGTCTAGATTACCTCATCAAACCGGATATTCCAAGATGTGGAAGCTTTTATATGTCCGTGAATGGACCTTTTAAGCTTGCAAACCTTATGCTCTTGGCGTTCAGCAATGAATCCCTCTGGTTGTTGCATGAAGATGGTTTTCTCAAGACTTTCGTTAAGGAAAGCTGCCTTGATATTCATCTGCAAAATCTCATAATCTAAATGAACAACTATGGCCATGAAAATCCAGATCGACTTAAGCATAGCTACGGGGAAAAAAGCTTCCTCATAATCGATACCTTCTTTCTAAGTATACCCCTTTGCCATAAGCCTAGCTTTAAAGGTTTTAACCTTTTCATCGTGTCCTCTCTTTCTTTTGTAGACCCACGTGCATCCAATGGGTTTAAAACCATCAGGCAAGTCTACAAGTTCCCATACTTTATTAGAGTACATTGACCCCATCTTAGATATCATTGTTTTATGTCAATAATCTGCATATATGGGAGTTCCTAGTTGTAGTTAACTGGGTCTGGTTCATGCGCTCCAGGGACTAAATCTGAAAATTTCCCAAGCCCACGTACCTCTCGGGTTATCTCACAACCCTCTCACTACGACGAGACACCACCCCAGTCAAAAATTTACTTTTGTGCAACGCATTCCAGAATTGAAACTCTTGACCAAGCCTAAGCTCTAGTGCAATTACTATTCTAACCCTTGCTTGAAATACCATTGCGCAGGATCTTAGCTTCTACTTATTCGATTTGTCCCGCAACAATAAATTCTTAATTAAAGCGAGTTTAAGAATTACCTCTCGAAGCGTGTACTTAGGTGATTCTCTTGTATGACTCGAGACTTGATCATACGTTGTGTGGGCAATGAACTAACAAACAATCGATCAACAATCACCACCAAAAACCGCCCGAAATAATCTAAGCTGCCAGCCGCCTTCCACGCGCTTAATGCACCACCACCGACGAATCTACGCGCTGCCTGTCGCTGGTTCTAGCTTATTGCCCACCACCAGAATAAACTCCCCGGTCGCCACTGGGAAGAGCAACCGCCGCTGCCACCTTGTGGAAGAAAACAGATTGCGAGGAAAAATCTTTGATTTCTCTCTCTAGTTTTCTTGTATTGAAAACTTATGAATTGTGTATTATTTATTGCTAACCTCTTGTTTATTTATAGAGTTACAAGATACCCCAAGTTGGTTTAGGATTGGTCTTCCTATTGGTTTGTGTTTTACTTCAATCCCATTCTTGGACTGATTCACATCCAACTGACACAAGTATTCACTTATCCTCAATCCAGTTCCTGGTCAATTCACAACCAACTGACACAAGGATTAATTAATTACTTAATTAATTAAATCTACCTTTGTCAATCACCCAATACATAATCAATCATACCACTAACGGATTAATTATGGCACTACAAACCTATGCCAGAATTGCTTCCGGAACAACTAAATTAATTATTCTTCAATCTCCCCACATCAGAGATATAATGCTCGCTAAATTATTAATTTACTGATAAATTAATAATTAACTTCGTATAATCTGAGATTAGTACCACTCGACCTTTTAGTATACCGGACATCAATCCACCGGTCGGGTTTAGTATAATAGATATAACAAACTCATCTCGGGAGCACCATCACCCCGGACGCACCGATACATGGTTTCCTTTTGACAAGCAACAACACACCAAGCAACCAAACATGCTCACCCAACCTATCGAGACTATTGGCCTCAAGTGACCTCACCCTTTGGCAAATCAAAGTACACTATGTCTAATCCTCATGCCTGCTCAAGTCTAGAGATTAAGAGATAGAATACTAGGATCGAATAGTCTATTAAATCAGTACAAGACAATTTAACCTAAATCGTCATGTTCAATATGCCCCCGGCATACCTATATGATTCAATTAGTTTAGACAAACCAATTTCTGAATCACATAATAACTTAAACTGACAGTGTGTCCAAAACTATGTCAGTTACGAACCTCGTTTATATATTATGTCATTTAACCAATGACGAGATCTACTGTGTCACACGAGACACCTCATCATCTAATTACATAATATAAATGGACAACATATGTAAAATATAAAAACAATTTAAGTAAAATATTTAATCGATATATAAAACTGGGAAACAATTTATTACAAACAAAGTTTTAGTATTCAAACCCAATAATCGCCCACAAATACTTAAGTTGCGCTTTAAGTATAAAACTATATTAATCTTACAACTACAATAATAACTAGAAAAAATAGTCAAGGCTCAGCTAAGTATCTAATCCACATGCCCTCCATGTGAGCCTCGAAGACTTTTGTCGTCAGTGTCTTCGTTAATGGATCTGCAAGGTTATCTTCTGATGCTATCTTTGTCACGACCACTTATTCCCTCTTTAGGATATCTCGTATCAGGTGGTATTTGCACTGTATGTGCTTACTCGCCTTGTGGGCTCGTGGTTCCTTCGAGTTTGTTTCTGCACTGTTGTTGTCACAGTATAATGTGATAAACTTCTGCAAACCAAGAATCACATCTAAGTCCACTAGGAAGTTCTTGAGCCAGACTGCTTCTTTCTCTGACTCTGATGCTGCAACATACTCAGCATCCATGGTAGAGTCTGCCACGCATTTGTACTTGACACTTCACCAAACTATGACTCCACCTCCCAAAGTAAACACATACCCTGAGGTAGACTTCCTATTGTCCCTGTCGTCTTGAAAATTTTAATCTGTGTAACCACGGGGCACATGCTCAGGCTCCTGATAGACCAAGACTTGGTCTCCCGTTCTGTGCAAATACTTAAGAATGCATTTTACTGCCTTCCAATGAGCTTTCCCAGGGTTACTCTGATATCTGCTTACAATGCCAACAGCATGGCAAATATAAGGCCTCGTACACAACATTGTATACATGAGACTTCCTACTGCAGAAGCATAAGGAACTATCTTCATGGTTTCTATCTTCTCAATAGTCTTTGGAGACTGCTCTTTAGAGAGAAAACTTCTTCCCCTACCTTGAAGTTTTCTTTCGAAGTCGACCAAGGATCTTTCTTCTTCAAGAATCCTCAAAGCCCATAACCTAGAGAATCTAAGATCATCATTTTGGAAAGAAAGTTGCTGCCTTTTTTGTGGGATGCCGCCGATGGAGTAGTCCGGCGCCGACTTTTGGTTTCTTCAGGCGGCGATTTGTCTTCCCTCATTGTGGGTTTGTTGATTCTTGTTCTATTGATCCTCTAGCTTGATCTTCTTAGATCTCTAGAGTCTAGATCTATGAGAAGGAACACATTCTATACACTTTTGGTGTGAATTTTCAGATTGGGTTAAGTTCCCGGGCTAAATCTGTTTCTTCAAATTTGTGTGATTCTTGCAGTGGGTTGCTTAGGAATTCTTTGTTTTTCCTTGGGCTACTCCGTAGACACTAGCCCACACTAGTTTGGAGTCGAATTGGAGTTATTCTTTGGATTTCGAGTAGATTTCGCATCCAGGCGGTAAATAAGTGTAATAATCTTCGGGCAACGATCTGCTAAGGATCTGATGAGTTTTTGGATGTGGATCTTATATGAATCTCTTCCTTAGTGTCTTAGCTACCTTTTTGATAGTCGCCCACTCGATTTCGAGGTAGAGATGAAGTTGTTATTGGGATTCTCTCGTGATTGGTCCTAGGCGGTAAATAGCAAGATTTTCAGCTTTGGTTTTCTTATTGCTAGGGACACCCTTCAAAGGTATAATCTTTTAAACTTTCCGCTTAATTAAATATTGTATCTTTTGTGTCTTGATTAATAAATTAAATAAGTATAAGCCTAGATCCGTTCATGGGAAAATGAATTTGAGCTGAGCTTTGTCGAAAGCTTCCGATTCTGGAATGCATTGCACGAAAGTGAGGTTTTCGATTTAGCCCGGGCTTGTTCTATTTTCCTTCATGCTAGGCCGTACACAAGAGCGACCGGTCACTACATGGTCGAAAGGTAGGGCGATCCTGGACTAAGTGACACGGGTGTTATTCCAGTTGAGTCAGAACTGTGCTCTACATCACATTTTTTATCCTCGCTGTTAGGAAGCTTTAATATGTCTTGTCAACTGCTAGCCGTAATCAGAGCCTTTATTCTTACAGGGAAGTAAAAATCGTGACTCTCATTCTCTATTTCTCTGTTCTTATAATTTCTCTTTTCATCCTTATTTTACATACATCACTAATCTGCTTACTTTACTGCTTTATACTTGTTATGTTTTATTGGAATTCCTAACTTAGCAGCAGGATTCTACCCTCTGTTCCCTATGGATTGACACGTATACTACGTTAATTTGGGGTATTCGGTATATAAATTAATAATTTTGAGTGGTACACGACACTAAATCCGTTGACATCAGTGAGCGAAGAGGAAACGAGAAAAAAAAGGGGGAGATGGGTGTAGAACAACCGCCGATGAACCATTTTTTGGCGATGAAACTAGTTTGCACTGGCGATCAATTTATTGCAAAATTATTCGTCAAACATGATTAACAGTCAAAGATGACGGAGTGACCAAAACTAAGTTAATGATTTTAGATCTGATTTTTCAAAGTTAGTGACCAAAACTTGAATTTCAAAATAGTATAATGACCAAATTTATGATTCACTCTTGATATGTTAAAAAACTTTTAGGATTAAATTTGTTCATGTCTAAATTTTTTTAATTTTCGATAGTAATGACATGTGCTATAAATTTGACCGTTCCTGAGTGAACTATTAAGTGTGTATTGAAAACATTAACTGGGCTCAATGTATTGCTTATAAAAATTTTATGAGTAAATCTGTCAACTATATTTGATGCAGTGTCATATTGTAAAGACCATTTCAGCTTTTTTTCTTATATAATTTATTTTGAATTTTTACAAGTTAAATAATTTGATCTGATTCGTTTATTCGTAGAACTATTTATTCACTCACAAATTTTATCAAGTTCCGAATATATATTCTACAATTAAAAAAATTAAAACAAAATTGTTAGTAATATATTTCCTAGAAAAATAGGATAAAATAATAAATTGATTCTACTAGAACAGAACACTCTTTTGATTATAAAATACGTAAATCTGCATACCTAACTGAATTTTGTTCAACTTTACTTATCTCATATAAAAATTTTTAAAAATTATTTGATAAAAGTTTTATTTTGAATTTAAATCTTAATTCAAAATTGATAGGAGGTAGAGATGGCTAAAAGTTATTTTTAAGAAAGATGATATCAAATAAACTAATCAATACATTTTAATTAATTATATAGTATACGTGTCGTGAATTATATAGTTTATCAATATATTGTATTAATTTTTTAAAATAAAACATAATATTAAATTAAATTAATATTAAAAATAAAATTATAAATATAAAATTTGATTAAATTCATAATTTTTGAATACAAATTCAAATTAATTTTGAAGGTAGTTAGTGTGTTTCAAATAAAATCAGATAAAGATTAAAATATACCTAGACATACCTAGAAATTTTTTGGATTTATGTGTGAAAAAGTAAATAAAAATTTGTTTGGAAGTTCAGTGAACAAGAATGCCGGAGGAAATTATCGCGGGTCTGATCAACCAGGGTTTTCCTCCGTTCCAGATTTGATGTTTCCATTTAATTCTCATTATGAGAGATTTTTGCTGACTTCGAAATAGATTAATTGTGCACTTAATTTGATTCTTTTAGAATTTCAAGATGATTAATCAGATTCATGGATTTGTAGAAAAGTGATTTATTGTTCATTTAATCTGTAGATTCATGAATGGAATATTAATAGTTTCTCTCATCCTATAAATCCTTCATTCTACATCCCAACTTTAGACCGGTCGTAGCTTCCAATTTTCTACTCCGAGACCATTACCCTTCTTCTTGGTGTCCATCGTTCCTCTCTATTCTAGTTCGTTTTGAAGCAGTTTCGTGCAAAACAGATTTCACGTATCCATTGTATCTTCGGAAACAATTGTCTGAATATCCTTTAGCATGGTGTGGGGAGGGGGGGGGGCAAAACTGTTTTAAGGAAATCGTGCTTTACGAGTCTGGAATTTCTTTTCTCTATTTTTGAATACACAGATATACATAGATTTTTCAACAAAAAAGTAATAATTTTTTTAAGGAGTAAAAAATTAAGGAGTGCGAAAATTGGAACTATATTTTTAACAGTTTAGATGATTCCTTAGACAATGTTTATGGAGTGCGAAAATTACACTACAAAATAAAAACTTAAATTTTCACACTAAGGGATCCCAAAACCCCACCGGTGTAGTATTTTAAGTGTCGATCCCATAGGGAGTGTTGGGATTGGAGGCATGATTTTCAAAAATTTACGCAGCGGATTCATGCCAATTCCAATTTCAATGTTTAATTAATCATACGTTTAAAGCTTCTAAAGCCTACCCTCGTAGCGTAATCGGTTGTCGCGTTTGGATCCTTATTTGATGTTGGTCCAAATCTTCTGCTCAGGTTACTTTTGTCACCACCAAAATCCTTCCTTGAAGGACTCTCTACTTTCAAGCACTGAAGTTCTTTGCAAATCAGGTGCTAGCCGTTTTTGCCTACGGAGAGATTTTTGGGATTTTTTGTATATTTTGCTTGTTCTGATTTTCTTATTGACAATCATCATCTTACTACAATAATATCCCTAGGATATTTGTAGAGTTGAAATTTCCAAAATTAGTATTGTAATCAATTAATTATTACTTAACTGATTTAATCATATTCTAAATCATTATTATTACCAATTATTATTTTACTGATTCCAAATCAGTATTAAATAATATTTAATGATTCCAAATCAATATTAAATAATACCTTAATAATTTGGGTTATACACCAAGCCCATGGATCAACCTATGACCCATAGATCATGCTGATGGATTAATAACCTCAATTGTAATTAGGTCCCTTGATTTATTAGCCCATCCCAATTGTTCCCAGATAATTAATTAACTCTTAATTAATACCACAGAACTTTTCAATAATATTTAATTAAACCATTTAATTAAATATTATTTATTTAAGTATAACAATTATACTTATTGTAGGCAAGAATACTTATTATGCATCATCGAACTTTCTTATGTGCGATCCTGTAGGCCCATTCTAAATTGGCAATGGATAACTCAATCTTATTGATTAATCCATAAGTCATTAGTGGTCTCTAGTAATATATAATTACTACCCAATTCAAAATGGAGGGTCGAATGGTGATTCAGCAGAACCTTTTCGAGCAAACTGCGTACGATCCTCTACATTGATATCCCGTTTAGTATAAGGCATTGAACTATCATTCTTATATATCTAAATGTTTACTTGATCTCTTAGTGACACTGATTCTATTCGAGCAAATGATAACACTTACCATTTGTCGGCCATGGCCGTGCACTTCTCAATTCACTATTAAGTGGCCAAGATATTATCTCTCACTTAAAAGAGATTTGTAGTCCCATCACTTCACCAACATATCTTAGCGTGGCTTATAGTGTACCCAATCATACCTGTACTTAGCAACCTATTACGGCCCCGTTAGGCATATGTCAAAGCACACTACAATTCACCTAAGACTATGCAGTGATTTCTGGTCTAAGGATCCTCGTACGAGTACTACTCAAAAGAATCACTTATGATCTAAAAGTCCACGGAGTGTTTATTTTGGCGGATCGTTTTCATGAAATTAAATATGCACAAGAATATAATATTCATGAAATTAACTCATCTAATAAATCATCAATCAAACGACAAATGTCTATATATAGCCCTTCAAAAGGGCACATACACCAACAATCTCTCACTTGCCCATTGAAGGTCTATGTCCTAAACATTTTAAGACCAAGCTCTATTACATGTCTCTCAAACATTGACTGTGGTAGAGCTTTTGTGAGAGAATCTGCTATATTGTCGTCTGACCCTATTTTGCACACTTTAACATCTCCTCGATCGACATTCTCTCGAATGAGGTGAAACCTTCTGAGTATCTGTTTGGTCTTTTGGTGTGACTGGGTCACCTTAGCTTGTGCGATGGCTCCGTTGTTCTCACAGAAGAGGTCTATCAGAACCTGGATACCTGATATCACTCTGATGTTAGACACAAACTTCCCTCAACCAGGCACTCCCATTGCAACATCTCATGCAGCAAAGTACTCAGATTCTGTAGTAGTGTCGGCCATTCTATCCTACTTTGAGTTTTGTTAACTCACTGCACCACTATTCAGGTTAAACATATAGCCTGATTATGAATTCATGTCATCTTAATCTATCTGAAAAGCAGCATCGGTGTAGCCTTGCACAACGATTTGTTCTTGTCCTCCATACACTAGTATCAATCCTCTTTAGTTGAAGGACATTGGTTCTTCTTCAAGAGGAGGCCGTGTCTGAATGGTACCATACCATTCTTAGAGTTAGACATATTGAACCTCTTCAATATTTTATCTATGTACCCTTCTAGACTTAGTCCTAGAAGCCTCTTGGACCTATCTCTATAGATATTGATACCTAGTATCATCTCTGCTTCTCTTAAGTCTTTCATAGAAAATACACTCCCCAACCATTGTTTGATATGTAACACCATGGGGATGTAATTTTCTTTGAGTAGGATGTCATCCACATATAGGACAAGAAAAACATTCTTGTTCCCACTAACCTTCTTGTAAACATAAGGCTCATCTTCATTCTTTAAGAAATTGAAACCATTACTGCCTTATCAAAATGAAGATTCCAACTTCGAGATGCCTACTTTAGTCCGTAGATGGACCTCTGAAGCATGCATACTCAAGTAGGATGCTCCTAATCAATGTATCCCTCGGGTTGTTTCAAGTAAACATCCTCGAGTAGGTTTCCATTTAGGAGAACCGTCTTAACATCCATCTGCCATATCTCGTAGTCATAATATGCAGCTATGGAGAGCATAGTCCTAATGGACTTGAGCATCACGACAGGGGAGAAGGTTTCATCATAGTCAACACCATAAGTTTGTCTGAAACCTTTAGCCACTAGTCAGGCCTTTGAAGATCCCGTCAGGTTTTAACTTGAAAATTCACTTGCAATCGACAACCTTTGCCTGAACAGGAGGGTCAATCAAAGTCCAAACTTTATTGTCCCTCATGGATTGCATTTCAGATTCCATAGCTTGTAGCCATTTATCTGAATCCAGACTTTCTAAAACTTGTTTGTAGTTCGCGGGCTCATTAGAGTCCACCAAGATCAAATCTTGATCGTCAGTCATGAGAAAACCATATCTCTTGGGTTATTGATGAGATCTACTAAACCTTCTCGGTTCTTGTGTTGTTGGCTCAGGTCGCTCATCTCATGAGTTTCCACACCAACTTCCATCTGAGTTTCTGTAGATGGTTCTACACTCTCTTTTGGGTCTCGAAACTCTTCGAGTTCTATTCTAATCCCACTGTCTTTCTTATACAGAAAGTCTTTCTCTAAGAAAGTAGCTCCTCGAGCAACAAACACTTTGTTCTCAATTGGGAGGTAGAATTGATATCCTTTGGTTTTCTTAGGATACCCCACAAATAGGCATTTGTCAGTTTTAGGTTCAAGCTTATTACTTTGTAAATGCTTTACATGAGCTTAACAACCCCAAACTCGTAGATAGGACATATAGGGCTTTTGGCCCATCCTTATATCATATGGAGTCTTATCTACTGCCTTAGATGGAATACAGTTTAGTAAGTAGACAGCAGAAAGGAGAGCATAACCCCAAAAGGACATAGGGAGAGTCGCTTGGCCCATCATTAATCGAACCATATCTAATAGGGTCCGATTCCTCCTTTCAGATACACCATTCCATTGAGGTGTTCCCGGTGAAGTTAGCTATAAAACAGTTCCACATTGTTTTAGATAGCCATCGAACTCATCACTTAGGTATTCACCTCCCCGATAGGAGCGAATAGCCTTAATCCTTCTATCCAACTGATTTTCTACTTCGTTCTTGAACTCTTTGAAATTTTTAGAGGTTTTACTTTTATACCTCATTAAGTAGACATAACCATATCTACTATAGTTATCAGTAAAAGTCACGAAGTATTCAAATCCACCTCTGGCTTGTGTGCTCATTGGCCCACATACATCCGTATGTATTAGAGCCAATAGCTCACTAGTCCTTTCCCATTTCATAAAATCCACTCTTTGTCATTTTTTCTTGCATGCAAATTTCACATTTGTCATGAGATTCATAATCAAATGACCCAATGACTCCATCTTATGATGTCTTTGAACACGTTTCTCGCTAATGACAGTGCCATAGGTATGAAGGATTTTTCTTGACACACTTTACATTTTCTATTCCAATGATATTCATTGTAATAGAAAAATGTAGTGCCATTTTTGGGTTTTGTCTTAGAATCTGGCTTGGCCTTAACACTAAGCTTACTACGTGCCTCCTTGTTCCCAACAATTTTGCCTTGCCTTTGAACTTTCTCTTGTTCACTTTGCCTTTTTTTCAACCACTAACACTTGAGTACCCTTCTCAAGGGCCTACTCAGTGTTTTTCAGCATCTCATGCATGTTGAAATTTACCACGAAGTCATTGTACTCATCTAGCATCAAAGCCAAGATGAAGTCAATGTCTAATTTCCTAAACCAAGGTACACCTAGTCTCTCTAGAGTATCAGTATACCCTTTTATATTGACTAGGCAAGTACTCACAGATGAACCCTTCGTCATCTTGCAGGAAATAAATACTATCAATGTAACGAACCTTTCGTTACGAACCTGCTCTTAGAACACTTTTCTTTAGTGACACATAAATATGGAACGCTTCCATATTCATGTTTCTGAAATAGTCTCCAAAACATGTCACGTAATTGAATTTGTTCCTTTTGCCTTCTAAATGCCTTTTAAGCAACCTTTGTAGCATTTTTCGGGTATTTCAGGCAAACTAGCTTCTAAGACAATAACGCTTCCTTTCATGTTTTAAAATGTTTCTTATGGACAGTGATTTGAAATTTAAGTGCAAGATAATGCCATCCACAAAAGAATAATGCAAAATATTAGAATGAGTTTTAATAAAATCATTTCCATAATAGCCAAAATTGAAATCCCATACAATTTTGTGTTGGTGCTAGATTGTGGACCGAAAATCCACAAAGAACCAAACCCCAGTCTTGCTTTAGCAAGTATCGTAGGGATCGGGCCCTTTTGGTAGACAACGTTCAAATCACATCTCATGCAATTTAACGTTTTCCAATTGCATCACAGTGCAACTTTTTGGTGATAGGATGAACATTCCAAATGTTTGACACCATCCTATCATTGCAAAACTAGTCCTAGTCAACTTATCGGGTTAAACTAGACCAATTTTCCTAAGTCAAACCATCCCTCGAAGCATCACATCAATAAATTCCCAAACAGTTTTTCCACATAGTGGTAGTGAGTAAAGTTGGGCACCTGTTATGTAATAACTCACCTCACGAAGAAAACCTGCAGCCCTTGTGCTCTCCAAGTCCACAGACGTTCGATGCTCTGGCGAGCCCCCAAGTATGAAAGCAATTTACGACTTAGGTTTTTAGGGGATTTTGTTTGAACGGATTAACATGTATTTTGTTTCGTCATTTACAATAACATATATCAAATATATTTAAAGCGAATAAAATGCAATGAATTGGGCTCTAGTCTATTACAAGGCTTTTAAAACTTTGTATTCATTTGGGCCTCCATTATTGGGCTCCAACTCCATGACTCCGTCTTGGCTTGTTGGAATTTCTTGGGCCTAATTTCTAATCTATTCTATTACAATAAATTTTAATAGGCTGGCAGACCCAATTTAAATGGCTCGCAGGCCCCAAATTAAAACAAAATAAATAAAGCCCAATTCATGCATGAAAAACACATAAAATGCAAGTGCTTCATACAAGCCCATTTTAATTAAGCCAATCAATTGAAAAGATTGTATAATTGAATATTTCCAAAATATTCTGTACTATTAAAATTGATCGTGTCATAATCAATTTTAATCAATCTTTCCTTTTTCCTGTACAATCATTTTTGATAAATAATGCATGAACATACCAAATATGTATGCAAATATTTAAACCATTTAAATAAATCATACCATATTCGAAAGCATAAATAAAGAATAAAATTAATCAAATTAATTATTTTATTTATTAGCTAATTATCCTAATCTCATTAAGATAGTTGATTTAATATATTTTAAAATTTTAAAATCCAATTTTAACATTTTAAAACTAATATCTGCTAAGATTTGATTTTGTTCCCAAATTAAAATTTTAAAATCTTACCAAAATTAGAAACCAATTTTCCTTAAATTATAGGGCAATTTGGTAATTTAAATAAAATTCTGGGCAATGTTTTAAGGAGGACTCAAAGTCCAGGGGTCATTATGCAATTTCAAAACCATTTTAAAACTCAGCATTCCATTTTGGTAATAAAGACTGCGGCAGGGGCAAATCGATAAATTCACCCGTTTAGCGTTTCTGCCCTCAGCCGCCACCAGCCTCAAAATTTCCGTTGGCTTCCTCGACTCGGCGGCATCAAACACCGGTCGTCTCTTCTGGCACTTATTCGCTTCTTCTGGTCATCTTCTCCTATCAAATCGTATCCCCATCATTCTCCTCCAACAACTGATGGGAATCGCCCATCGAGGAGATAACGAAGTCAGCGTCCAATGCCTTGGATTATGACTAATCAAAGAGAGAACCCAAGTGAGAGTTCCTCCGATCGAGATCTTCTATCGATTGAGATCAATCTAAAAACATTTCGGCTCTTTCGACTTCCCGAGATCATCGACGACGGGAAACAAAGTGCCTGGAATTCCTTTCCGACGAGCATCGTTTTCCCGACGAATCAACATTAACCAAAACCAAGCTTTTCGATTAGTTTCAAAACAATACAAATAAAATTTCTGGCCAAACGAAAAACCCAGCAACTCTAGCCCAATTTAAAACAAACCAAAATCCAATTTCTTGCTAAAAATTTTTACAAACCCCGTTTTGACAAACCTAATTTTTGAAACCCCGATTTCCGGTGAGGGAACTGAGAACCCAGAATTCGATTTCAAATCCCGATAAAAAAAAACACCAATTTCAAAATCATTTTTTCAGGCGACATATGACCAAAAATTTGAAAGACCCACAATGAGTGCTCTCATCGGAACTATTCCGGTCATCGGATTAAAACCCAAAATAAAGCAATTTTCTATTTTACCCGTTTTCAACAATTTTTCAGGCCTTTTTCCTTTGAATGATTTTCCAAATTCAATTAAAATCGATTTTAATTAATATTCAAAACTTTTAATCAAAATCAATTTTAATTCTAACACTAAAATTAATTTGAACCTCGCTCTGATACCACTGTTGGGATCGGAGGCATGATTTTGAAAAATTTACGCAGCGGATTCATGCCAATTCCAATTTTAGTGTTTAATTAATCCTATGTTTAAATCTTCTAAAGATTACCCTCGTAGCGTAATCGGTTGCCGCGTCTGGATCCTTGTTTGATGTTGGTCCAAACCTTTTGCTCTGGTTACGTTTGTCACCACCAAAATCCGTCCTTGAAGGACTCTTTACTTTCAAGCACTGAAGTTTTTTGCAGATCCGGTGCTAGCCGTTTTTGCCAACGGAGAGATTTTGGGATTTTGTGTATATTTTGCTTATTCTGATTTTCTGATTGAAAATCATCATCCTACTACAATAATATCCCTAGGATATTTGTAGAGTTGAAATTTCCAAAATTAGTATTGTAATCAATCAATTATTACTTAACTTATTTAATCATATTCCAAATCAGTATTATTACCAAATATTATTTTACTGATTCCAAATCATTATTAAATAATATTTAATGATTCCAAATCAGTATTAAATAATACCTTAATGATTTGGGTTATTCACCAAGCCTATGGATCAAACCATCAGGCTGATGGATCAAGAACCTCAATTGTAATTAGGTCCCTTGATTTATCAACCCATCCCAATTGTTCCCAGGTAATTAAATAACTCTTAAATAATACTACAGAACTTTTCAATAATATTTAATTAAACTATTTAATTAAATCTTATTGATTTAAGTATAACAATTATACTTATTGTAGGCAAGAATACTTATTCTTCATCATCGAACTTTCTTATGTGCGATCCTGTAGGCCCATTCTAAATTGGAAATGGATAACTCAATCTCATCGATTAATCCATAAGTCATTAGTGGTCTCTAGCAAGACATAATGACTACCCAATTCAAAATGAAGGGTCGAATGGTGATTCAACAGAACCTTTCTGAGTAAACTACGTACGATCCTCTACATTGATATCCCGTTTAGCATAAGGCATGGAACCATCATCCTTATATCGCTAAACGTTTACTTGATCTCTTAGTGACACTGATTCTATTCGAGCAAATGATAACACTTACCATTTCTCGGGCATGGTCATGCACTTCTCAGTTCACCATCAAGTGGCCAAGATATAATCTCTCACTTAAGAGAGATTTGTAGTCCCATCACTTCACCTACATATCTTATCGTGACTCATAGTGTATCCAATCATACCCCTACTTGGCAACCTATTACGGCCCCGTTAGGTGTATGTCAAAGCACACTACAATTCACCTAAGACTATGCAGTGATTTCTGGTCTAAGGATCCTTGTACGAGTACTACTCAAAAGAATCACTCATAATCTAAAAGTCCATGGAGTGTTTCTTTTGGCGGATCGTTTTCATGAAATTAAATATGCACAAGAATATAATATTCATGAAATTAACTCATCTGATAAATCATCAATCAAACGACAAATGTCTATATATAGCCTTTCAAAAAGGCACATACACCAACAGGGAGTAGCCAAGCAATTATGCAAATTAGTTAGTGACCACAGAAGCATACGAACGACAAGATTAACGCATTAACAAAGCATACAAATTTATCAGATTGGAATAAGGTTTGTTTGAGGGAGGAGATCTGGCCACCATCAGAAATAATATTGCATCACACATATATCAAATGGGTTTAGGTTTTTTGGGGATCAGATTCCTGTCCGGTAACCTATCCTATTTGAGCATTCGATTAAAGGCGCCAACTTATTCCCGAAAGAATAACGGTGCATGACGTGTCTCCAAAATATACCTTTTGATGACCCAAAATATGCATGTTTAGCTTACTTTTAGTTGGTTTTTAATGAATATGACATCTTTTATGAGCTTTCAATGCATTTATAGTTGAATTTGCATGGTTTTGTAGTAAGGAGGCAATTTGGATATTTTGGGTAAAACTTAAAGACTTTTGTTGGGAAAAAGAAGAAATCACGCAAGATTGGAGCTTAAAGAGAAGAATTTTGAATTAGCGTGGATTGATGAAGATTTTGATTCTGGTATCCACACTGCACCAATGCCTGATCGCCACCGACCTCGGCGTTACCATGGTGCCACCGACTGGTCTTCGCTCGAAAATCATTACTGAACTTCCAACTTTACCCTTGGTGTGACTTTTCTTATGTAATACCAATTTTAACCCTCTGGGACCTTTCTTAATGGACAACACTCATTGTAAAGATATAGGCTATCACATACAATACACCTTAAGTGTGCTTTTCATAATTTAGAGAGTTTAGCTTAGTGAGTAAGAAACACACACTTTATCTCCTTTTCACACACACACACACACACACACACACACACACTATGAATTCTCTTAGAACACTCATGTTCTAAGTAGATTATAGGGAAATCTACCCTTCTAAGTGATAGGGGGTAGTGGATTTCCTAAAGGTGTGGGCAAGACAATGGATTTAGTGAAGATTGGTGTTTTAATATGGTGGAGGTTCTAAGGATTGTGAGTTATCTTGCATTGTGGATGCTAAGGCCTCACATTTCATACTAATCGAACTATTACGAGATATTCTCATTCCTTCCATGTGGTTTTTGTTCCATTCTTTGGTTATTCATGCATATTGTTAAGTGGGTTTCATGCAAGAATTGATTAATTCCAATTTTTGGATATGGTTTTTGTCTTGTTGTCGATCTACATATTGAATCTACTTTATTGCTGAGATACGTTGTTGATTATCTAGTTTGATGAATAGTGGAGTGAGCTAGAAATGATGTCTTGTGTTACAAGCTTCATGGTTTCATGAACAAGTTGTATTGAATTGGATGATTTTACTCGATCTTGATGTCGGTAAAGTACAGGATTGATAATAGATAGGATTGACGACCCTATTTCTATTATTGGCTAGTTTTAGTCCTTATAGATTCGGTGACAATGGTATGAAAGTGTTCTTAAACAATTGCATGATAATTTACTTAACAATAACCCCTTAGATCTTGGTTGTGGTGTGATTTTCCGCCTTTTACCCATACTATCTTATTTTCTTTGTTTTGTTATTTGCATGACTTTTACCAAACAACTATCTTATTTTACTTTCTTAGATTCTTAGGCTACTTAAACTACTAGAAATTGTAATAGGTAAGGTTTTGAACACAACAACCACTTCACTCAAAACTACAAATTTCATGAGAACGAAATCTTAAATACTACAGTTTTATTGTTTTTGTTTTGTATTATAAATTTTATTTTTGAGTGTTCACCTAAAGCTTTTTACAATGACAAGAGCACATCAGTGCACTATAATCCGAGGTCCAGTATGAACACACAAGGAATCAGCTACTAAGGAAATGATTCCACCATAGATAAGGTTGCACACCATTCGATATATACATAAAAAAAAATCGAGCATGCACATACATTCTGAAGGAATTTTACGGTCCAGGCCATAATTATTATCTATTTAAGCATAACTCTTATACTTATTACAGGCAATTTGATTCTGAATCATCAACTCTCTTAAGTGCGATCCTGTAGGCCCATTCCAAATTGACAATAAATAAATTAATCTCATTAATTAATCCATAAATCATTAGTGGTCTCTAGCAAGACATAATGACTACACAATTCAGAATGGAGGGTCGAATGGTGATTCGACACAACCTTCCGAGTAAACTACGTACTGTCCTCTACAATGATATCCAGTTTAGCATAAGGCATGGAACCAATCATCCATATATAGCTAAATGTTTTACTTGATCCCTTAGTGACACTGAACTTAATCAAGCAAATGATACCCCTTATCATTTCTTGGGCACGACCATGCACTTCTCAGTTCACTATCAAGTGGCCAAGATATCATCTCTCATTTAAGAGAGACTTGTAGTCCCATCACTTCACCTACATACCTTAGCGTGACTCATAGTGTACCCAATCATACCCGTACTTGGCAACCTGTTACGGTCCCATTAGGCATATGTCAAAGCATACTATAATTCACCTCAGTCTATACAGTGATTTCTGGTCTAAGGATCCTCGTACAAGTACTACTCAAAAGAATCACTCATGATCTAAAAGTCCATGGAGTGTTTCTTTTTGGCGGATTGATTTCATGAAATTTAATATGCATAAGAATATAATTTCATGAAATTAACTCATCAGATAAATAATCAATCAAACAACAAATGTCTTATTTACATAAATAACCCTCAAAGTTTATTTACATAAATAGCCCTCAAAAGGGCACATACACCAACAATCTCCCACTTGCCCGTTGAAGGGCTATGTCCTATATTGTTTAAGACCAAGCTCTATTACATGTCTATCAAACTTTGACTGTGGTAGAGCTTTTGTGAGAGAATCTGCTACATTGTCGTCTGACCCTATTTTGCACACTTTCACATCCTCTCGATCGATGATCTCTCGGATGAGGTGAAACCTTCTGAGTATGTGTTTGGTTTTCTGGTGTGACCGAGGCTCCTTAGCTTGTGCGATGGCCCCGTTATTGTCACAGAAAAGTTCTATTGGATCTTGGATACTCTGTATCACTCCGATGTCTGACATGAACTTTCTCAACCAAAAAGCTTCCTTCGCAGCATCTGATGCAACAATGTACTCAGACTCTATTGTAGAATCGGCTGTTGTATCTTGCTTTGAGCTTTTCCAACTTATTGCAAAGCCATTCAGACTAAACACGTAGCCTGATTGTGACTTTATGTCATCTTGATCTGTTTGGAAAGCAGCATCAGCGTAACCTTGTACAATGAGCTGTTATTGTCCTCCATACACTAGCATCAATCCTTTAGTCCTTCGAAAGTACTTTAGGATTGCTTTGACTGCAGTCCATCGAGCCATTCCAGGATCTTGTTGGTATCTGCTAGTCATGCTCAGTGCATGTGCGACATCCGGGCGGGTACACAACATGGCATACATGATAGATCCTATTGCTGGAGCATATGGAACTCTACTCATTGTATCCCTCTCCTCTCTTGTTGAAGGACCTTGGTTCTTCTTCAAGAGAAGGCCATGTCTGAATGGTACCATACCATTCTTAGAGTTAGACATATTGAAGCTCTTCAATATTTTATCTATGTACCCTTCTTGACTTAGTCCTTGAAGCCTCTTTAATCTATATCTATAGATTTTGATACCCAGTATCATTTCATCTTCTCGCAAGTCTTTCATAGAAAATACACTCCCCAACCATTGTTTGACATCTTTCAACATGGGAATGTCATTTCCTATGAGTAGGATGTCGTCCACATATAGGACAAGGAAAACAATCTTGCTCCCTCTAACTTTCTTATAAACACAAGGCTCATCTTCGTTCTTGATGAATCCGTAACCTTTTACTTCCTCATCAAAACGAAGGTTTCAACATCAAGATGCTTGCTTTAGTCCATAGATGGACCTCTGAAGCTTACATACTCGATTAGGATGCTTTTGATCGATGTATCCCTCGAGTAGTTTCATATAAACATCCTCGAATAGGTTTCCATTCAGGAAAGCCGTTTTAACATCCATTTGCCATATCTCATAGTCAAAATATGCTGCTATGGCAAGCATAGTTCGAATGGACTTGAGCATAGGGAGAGTTGCTTGGCCCATCATAGATCGAACCATATCTAACAAGGTCCGATTCCTCCTCTCGGATACACCATTCCATTGCCGTGTTTCAGGTGGAGTCAGCTGTGAAACAATTCCACACTGTTTTAGATAGCCATCGAACTCATCACTAAGGTATTCACCTCCCCGATCGGAGCGAATAGCCTTAATCCTTCTATTTAACTGATTTTCTACTTCGTTTTTAAACTCTTTGAACTTTTCAAAAGTTTCACTTTTATACCTCATTAAGTAGACATAACCATATCTACTATAGTCATCGGTAAAAATCACGAAGTATTCAAATCCACCTCTGGCTTGTGTGCTCATTGGTCCACATACATCTGTATGTATTAGAGACAATAGCTCACTAGTCTTCTCGCCTTTCTTGGTGAAAGGACTCTTCGTCATTTTGCCTTGCAAACAGGGCTCACATGTGTCATATGATTCGAAATCAAATGACCCAAGCACTCCATCCTTATGAAGTCTTTGAACTCGCTTCTCATTTGCATGGCCTAAACGACATTGCCACAGATATGTTGGACTTAAATCATATTGAATTAATTTGGCACTCTTTTTAATGTTATAAACCGGTTTCTCTTGGGTCAAATCCAAGATATATAGGCCATTGCAGAAATTTGCAACTCCGTATAAAACATATTTTTGATATAAAGACATCGAATTATTACCAATAATAAAATGAAATCCTTTAATATCCAAACAAGAAATTGAAATAATATTCTTACTCATAGTAGGTACATAATAACAATTCTCTAAAACAATGTTTAAACTGGAAGGCAAAGACAAAGTGTAATCTCCAACTTCAGCAGTTGCAACTCTTGCCCCGTTGCCCACTCGGAGATCTACTTCACCTTTCTTTATCATCCTTCTATTTCTCAGTCCCTGCACATTAGTACAAATGTGAGCCCCACATCCGGTATCTAATACCCATGATGTGGACATAGAAAGATTAATTTCAATACCAAAGATACCTGAAGCCGAAGGATTCTATTTCTTCTCTTCAAGAAACAACTTGCAGTTTCTTCTCCAATGCCCCTTCTGATTGCAATGGAAACATACAACGTCCTTCTGAGTATTTTTCTTAGCATGAGGAGTTTGAGGCTGAGCCTTATGAGTAGTCTTACTGCGAGGCTTCTTGTTTTTAGCAACTTTTGCCTTGCCTTTAAACTTTCTCTTGTTACCCTTACCTTTTTCTACTACAAGTACTGGCGTTGCCTTCCGAAGGGTTTGCTCAGTATTTTTAAGCATTCCATGGAGCTCAGGAATCATCCTCTCCATGTTATGCATGTTGTAGTTCACCACAAAGACATTGTAATCATCAGGCAGTGAAGCCAAGATGATGTCAATGGCTAACTCTCACGCAAGAGGTGCATTTAATGTCTCTAGGGTATCAATATACCCCTTCATCTTGATCAAATGCGTACTTACTGACGAACCCTTTGCCATATTGCACGAGATTAATGCTTTTATCGTAACAAACCTTTCGTTACGGGCTTGTTCACGGAACATTTCTGTTAGTGACACATAAATTTGGAACGCTTCCGAATTCATGAATTGCTTCTGAAGCTCGCCTGACATAGTCGCGAGCATCAGGCATGTCACGTCATCGGAATTACTTTTCAGCTTTTCCCATGCTCGTTGAACAGCTGCCGTAGCATTTATAGGTGGTTCAGGTAAAGCAGCGTCTAAGATATTTAGCTTCCTTTCTTATTTGAGAACAATTCTCAAGTTTCTTTACCAATCTAAGAAGTTTGGACCAACAAGTTTTTCTTTGTCCAAAATGCTTCTTAGAGTGAGATTAGATGTATTAGTGCTAGTAGATGCCATTTCTACAAAAGAAAAATGCAAAATATTAGAATGAGTTTTAAAATATTTTCCATAATAGCCAAACTTGAAATCCCAAAAAATTTTGTGTTGGTGCTAGATTGTGGGCCAAAAATCCACAAAGAGTTAACCCCAGTCTTGCTTTGGCAAGTATCGTAGGGATTAGGCTCTTTTGGTAGGTAACGTTCAAATCACATCTCATATAATTTAACGATTTCCAATTGCATCACTATGCAACTTTTCGGTGATAGGATGAACATTCCAAATGTTTGACACCATCCTATCATTGCAAAATCAATTCAAGTCAACTTATCGGGTCAACTAGGACCAATTTTCCTAAGTCAAACCATCCCTAGAAGCCTCATATCAATAAAGACCAAAACAGTTTTTCACACTATAGTGGTAGTGAGTAAAGTTGGGCTAGCCCAAACAGTTTTTCACACTATAGTGGTAGTGAGTAAAGTTGGGCTTTTATTACATGACAAATCACCTCACGAAGAAAATCTGAGGCCCTTGGGCTCTCCAAGTCCGCCAGACGTTCGACGATTTGACGAGCCCCCAAGTATGGAAGCAACTTTAGACTTAGGTATTTAGGGATTTTATATTTTGAACGGCTTAACATGCATTGTCGTTTTCATTCATTCACAAAACATAAAATTACGAAAATGCGATGAATTGGGCTCTAATCTATTATAGGGCCTTTAAAAAAAAAAACTTCTTTTGGGCCTCCATTTTGGGCTTCCGTTCCTGGGCTCCACCATGGACTCCTTCGGAACCTCCTCTCTTGTGATTTAATAGGCACGCAGGCCCAAATTCAAAATGGCTCGTAGGCCCCAAAATTAAAATAGTAAATTTTAAGCCCAATTCATGCATATAAAAACACACAAATGCATATGCTTCATACAAGCCAATTTTAATTAAGCCGAATCATTTAATTAGGGATTGTGTAACTCTTACACTATAAAAATTGATCGTGTCATGATCAATTTTAATCAATCCCATGTTCATTCATTTTAATCGAATGATGCATGGACATACCAATAATGCGTGTAATTATTTAAACATTTTAAATAAATAACACATTATATCGGAAAAATGAATAAATAAATAAATATATAATAATTAATTAACTAATCTTATTAATTATTTATTTATTTATTTATTCATCTAATTATCTAATTTTATTAAGATAATCTTTCAAATTTTAAAATTTAAATATTTCTAATTATCCTAATCTCATTAAGATAATTATTCAAAATTCTAAATTTTAAAATTCTAAAGGATAGGAATTAAATTCAAATCTAATCCTATCTTAACTATTTGATAAGATTTTATTTTATCTTAATAATTAAATCTTATCAATTAAAATCTGATAATATCTTTTAATTTATCCTAAATCATAAATTAAAATTTTATAAAATTTTAAAATTCAGAAAAATTAAGTTTTCTGAAAATTTTAGGGCAAATCTATAATTAACAAAAATTATCGGGCTAGGGTTTTAAAGATTAAAACTGCTGGGGTTGTTTTGCAAATTTTAAAACACTTTTAAATGCTAGCATTTTTGGGATTATGGAGTGCAGCGGGGGCAAATTGGTCTTTTCAGCCCGATTAGGGCGTTAGCCCCCCCCCCCCCCCCGCCTCCTTCCTTTCTTCCCCGACTCGCGCAACCAGCGTCCGTCTTCCTTTCTGGCGAACTCTTTGCCTATTCCGGCGCTGCTCGCAGTGCCGGACGTTGCCTCTTCGCCCCGGTCTAACGCTGATCAAATCAAAGTCGACCTCGGCGACTCATCGAACGATGAAGGAAAACGAAACCCGTGACCGGCCTTCGAAAACTCCGTCGGCGCCAGGAACCAGACGAAAACAATTTCCGTCACTTTGTTTCCCCGCGGCGCGAGGAACATTTCCCCGGCCTCGACGAAGCAGCCAGCGCGAGGAACATTTCCCGGCATCCAAACGAACAAGCGGCTTTCAAAACCCCAAAACGAAAAAAAAATTTCCAGCGAAGCGGGTTTTGCAAACCCAGAAAATCTTTGAAATCAAAACGTTTTTGACACCCCAAATCAACACGAAATGGGTCCCCATGAAGAAAAGAACAAAACCCATAGAAAAATTCAGACAAAAAAAAAAAAAACAATTTTTCCATTCGCGATTTCAGGCGAACTTCCGGCCGGCCGGAAAAACACTCCGGCGACAATTCCCAGAAACCGGCGACAATTTCCAGAAATAGTTTTTTTTTTCAAAACGTTTTTCAAAAAAAAAATTTCTTATACCCAATTTTTCAACTTTTGTTTCAATTAAAACACTTTTAATTAAAACAAAATTAAACCTCGCTCTGATACCACTGTTAGGATCTTAGGCATGCATAATTTCCTAAATTATGCTACGGAATAGCCTAAATTCTATGGAATCAGGTCTTACCCTCAACGCGTAATCGGTTGCGCTCGTCGCCTGGATCCCTTGGGAAGATTGCATTCACCACCAAACAATTCACACTAATTGCCTCTACGTTCTTGCACTGGAGTCTCTCAAAACCGGTGCTAGCAAAAATTGTCTGTAAAAGAGAAAACGTTTTTCTCTGGAAGAATTTTGGAAGAGAGAGAGAGAAGTTTTTTCTCAAAAATCTTTTCACGTGTTTCAAAACAGAATTGGTTAAAATTCTCTCATCACACAGATACTTCTCAGCTCTTTTTATAAAAGAGTTGAGACTTGTCTGTTAATAATAATTAATTATTTACTGAGTTGGGTTTAACCAACACCATGGATCAACCCATTGACCCATAGATCAGGCTGATGGGTCAAGAACCTTAATTCACAATTAGGTCCCTTGATTTGTCAGCCCAACTCAATTCTTCCCAGGTAATTAATTAACTTTTAATTAATACCTTAAAACTCTTCAATAATATTTAATTAAACTATTTAATTAAATATTATCTATTTAAGCATAACTCTTATACTTATTACAGGCAATTTAATTCTGAATCATCAACTCTTTTATGTGCGATCCTGTAGGCCCATTCCAAATTGACAATGAATAAATTAATCTCATTAATTAATCCATAAATCATTAGTGGTCTCTAGCAAGACATAATGACTACACAATTCAGAATGGAGGATCGAATGGTGATTCAACACAACCTTTCGAGTAAACTACGTACTGTCCTCTACATTGATATCCAGTTTAGCATAAAGCATGGAACCAATCATCCTTATATAGCTAAACGTTTTACTTGATCTCTTAGTGACAATGAACTTAATTAAGCAAATGATACCCCTTATCATTTCTTGGGCACGGCCATGCACTTCTCAGTTCACTATCAAGTGGCCAAGATATGATCTCTCATTTAAGAGAGACTTGTAGTCCCATCACTTCACCTACATACCTTAGCGTGACTCATAGTGTACCCAATCATACCCGTACTTGGCAACCTGTTACGGTCCCGTTAGGCATATGTCAAAGCATACTATAATTCACCTAAGACTATGCAGTGATTTTTGGTCTAAGGATCCTCGTACGAGTACTACTCAAAAGAATCACTCATGATCTAAAAGTCCATGGAGTGTTTCTTTTTGGCGGATCGATTTCATGAAATTCAATATGCACAAGAATATAATTTCATGAAATTAACTAATCAGATAAATAATCAATCAAATAACAAATGTCTTATTTACATAAATAACCCTCAAAGTTTATTTACATAAATAGCCCTCAAAAGGGCACATACACTAACACTCTTTGACAAATCAAAGTACACTATGTTTGATCCTCATGTCTACTCTAGTCTAGGAATTAAGAGATAGAATATAAGGCTTGAATTAATTACGGAGATCAATACAAGTTAATTCGATCCTACATCGGTCCTGCTCAATATGTCCTGGGCACATCTGCATGATTCAATTAGTCTAGACAAACCAATCTCAGAATCATACAATAACTTAAACCGATAGTATGTCCAAATTTTCTCAGTTACGAGCATTATTTATATATCATAAATTTAACCAATGATGAGATCTACTATGTTATACCAAACACCTCATATTCTAATCATATGATATGAGTGGAAAACATGTTATGATATAATGGAACACAATTGATATATAACTGAGAAATAGTTTTTCATACAACCAAAGATTTAGGTATTTAAAACTAACACATTCAAGTACTGACAACCTCTAAAAAGATATTCTACGTCTACAGAAGAGGGTTCGCTTTTCAAAATAGGCACTCAGCCCTCTGAAGCATAATACTTTTGCTGGACGATGATTGCGAGGACAATGTTGTCGCTATGCCTAATCTACACCAACACTACATCTGATGAGAGTTTCTCCTCTAACGATGAATCCTCGAAAGGGGTTTATTCTATAGAAGGAATTCCTTATTTAATTTTCCCGGACTAGGAGTTCTATGAAATTCACTATCTTACAAACTAGCGAAATATTTGTTGTAAGACTAGTAGAATGGAACCACAACAATAACAACCACGTATTGTTGATAAATCCTGTGAATGCACAGAGAAATCAAAATCTCAATTTTTGGGTTATCACGAGCTCTCACAAAAATAGTTTTAATCTTCATCAATGCATTGATAAAATTGAAGGCACAACCCTCTATTTATAGAGTACAGGGGTGGCTGAATTCTAGTGCAAGATAGGGAATTCTTTTGCAATAAGAATTTCCTTTTCTTAAGCACAAGTCTTTTCCTTTTTCAATTTGGAAAAGAATAAGACTTTCTTCCTAATTCTAATTCTAATTATACTAGAATTAAACTATGATTCTTGCTGAAATTTATTATTTCTAAATCCTAAAAGAATAAACCTTATTTATCACAAATCAGCAAAAATCAGAAAATTGCCAAAACCCGGAGGCAGAAGGGGGGCCAGTGGCCGAACTCCTCATTGGCTAGGGTTCCCTTGCCTTTCTTGTCTTCTTATCTAAGTAAACTTCTCGTGGACCTTCTAGAAGATCTGTGGCCGAATTCCTACCCTCTTTGGGCCTTAATGGACTTTATTAGACTTCCTTAAGGATTTACAAAGTCCTTAAACAAGTACAAAAACTCAATAATTAAATTATACGTCTTTGACTCAAAAACAAAGAATATGAAGGCTAGCTCTCAATCATGCCTAGTACATCGAATTCTCTTAGTGGATACTTGTGTTGAGAAAAAAGTTATTCATCGAAGCTTTGAATAACCGATGTGCTAAGGGCTTCTTGTGCCTTCCTAGCTCTTGCTCTTATAATAGGTCTATGAATGTTGATAACATGATCTATTTGATGGACTCTTGTAGTTGCTAAAGCATCACTTGCATGAGCTGGTCCTCAGATCATATCATCCCCTCATCTTGAAAAGTAATTGTCATCAATTGCAAACCTTCATCAAAATCAAAAGGAGATAAATCAGTTACATTGAAAGTTAAATGAACTCCAGACTCACCCTTAAGGTCCAACTTGTAGGCATTGTCATTAATTCTCTCCACTACTTGGAATGGGCCATCGCCTCTTAGCATCAACTTGTTTTTCCTTGCATTAGGAAACCTGTCTATGCATAGATGTAACCACACGCACTCGTCTGGCTTAAACACAATCTTTTTTCTACCTTTATTCACTCGATGTTCGTTATGCTCATTGTGTTTGAGGACACGGAAGCGTGCTTGGTCATGTATCTTTTTCACTAGCTTGGCATTATTTTCCCCATCTGTGTTGGTAATCTCCTTGATTGGAATTGGTGAAAAATCCATTGGAGTTAAAGGTTGAAAACCATATACGAGCTCAAAAGGAGAAAAGTTAGTTGATGAATGGGTAATCCTATCATAAGCAAACTGACATATTGGTAAACATTCTTCCCACCTAGCCATGTTTATCTTTACTAGGACACAAATCAAACTTCCAAGGGTTCTATTTTTTACCTCAGTTTGGCCATCAGCCTGAGGATGGCTGGTAGTAGAAAATAATAACTTCTTACTCCACAAGGTTTTTCAAAAGTGACTGACATATCCTTGTCATTGTAAAAGCTTTAGATGAACACTCAAAAATAAAATTTATAATAAACAAAACAAAAACACTAAAACTATAGTACTTAAGATTTCGTTCCCATGAAATTTGTGGTCTTGAGTGAAGTAGTTATTGGGTTTGAGTCCTTACTTACTACAATTTCTAGTAGTTTTAGTAGCCAATGAATCTCACAAAACAAAGTGTAAATAGTTGTTTGGTAAAAGTTCAAAGAACAAAATAAAGAAAATAAAGATAACATAGGTAAAAGGCGAAAAATTACACCACAACTAAGATCCAAGGAGCTATTGTAAGCAAATTATCATGCAATTGTTCTTAGACACTCTATTGTCTTCATTACTGAAATATAAGGGTTAAAACTAGCCAATAATAGAAATAGGGTAATCAATTCCATCTATGATCAATCCTCTACTTTATCTTCATCAAGATCGAGTAAAATTACGCACTTTGATTCCACTTGTATATAAACCAAGAAACTTGTAACACAAGACATCACTATTGTCTAAACCACATGTTCATCAAAATACATAACCACTAACAAAACTCAGCAATAAAGTAGATTCAACATATAACATGACAACAAGGCAACAACCATATCCATACACATGAATTAATCAATTCTTGCATGAAACCAACTTAACAATATAAATGAATAACCAAAGAAGAGAACAAAAACCACATAGAAGTAATGAGAATATCTCAAAATAGTTTGATTAGTAAGAAAGGTGAGGCCTTAGCATCCATAATCCAAGCTAAATCTTCAATTCCTAGAACCTACACCATAAAGAAACCAAAATCTTCACTAAATCCACAAGCTTGATCAACATCTCTTGGAAATACGCTACCCCTATCACTTAGAAGGGTAGATTTCCCTAGAATCTACTTAGAATATAGATGTGCTAAGATAATTGAAAGTGTGTGTGTGAAAAGGTGAGAAAGTGTGTGTTTCTTTCCTCAGTAAACTACTCTCTCTAAACTGTGAAAAACACACTTAGGTGTAATAGTATATGATGGTCTATGTCTTTACAAGGAGCATTAGCCATTAAAAAATTGCAGAGGGCTAAAATTTCTATTACATAAGAAAAGTCATGCTAAGGGTAAAGTTGGAACTTCAGTAGAAATTTTTGGGCGACTACTAGGTGGTGGCACCATGGTGACGTCGAAGGTGGCAGCGATTAGGCTTTGGCAGCGATTTGGCTTTGGTGGCGACCAGGCACTAGCGCCCAGTGGACACCGGACTCGAAGTCTTCATTGATTCGCGCTATTTCTAAATTCTTCTCTTTAAGCTTCAATCTTGTGTGATTTCTTCATTTTTCTAGCAAAGGTCTTTAAGTTTCTTACAAATTTCTCCAAAGTGTCTCCTTACTACAGAACCATGCAAATCTGACTATAAGTGCATTAAAAGCTCATAAAAGATGTCATATTCATTGAAACCCAACTAAAAGTAAACTATACATGCCAGATTTTAGGTCATAAAAAAGGTATATTTTGGAGTCAAGTCAATAACTCAAAAACTTAACGTCTTTGTCACTTACAATGCTTTTTGGGATTCCATGTAGCTCACTACCTCATTGGAGAAAAGTCTAGCGACTTCCTTTGCATCATCAGTTTTCCTAAAAGCAAAGAAATGTGCCATTTTTGAAAACTGATCAACAACTGCAAAAATCTAATCATTACCTCACTGGGTCTTAGGGAGACCGAGGGTAAAATCCATGGAGATGTCTATCCAAGGCCAGGTAGGTACAGGCAGTGGCATGAGAAGTCCATGCTGTTTGGATGTGGATTTTGCCTTTTTGCATTCAATGCACCTATCACAAACCTTTCCCACATATTTGTTTATATTTGGCGAAAAGAAGTGTTATTGCAGGATCTTTAAAAACTCCTAAGTGCCCTATTAATCCTCTACTATGTGTCTCTCTGAGTAGTCTCATAAACTGCTCATCTGGACGCATAACTTGTTTTCTTTAAAAAAAAATCCGTCATGCTGGTAGATCTTGTTGAACGCCACCTGTTCACAAGCTGCATAAACATTGCCAAAGTCAGGGTCACTGTTATATAGAGATTTGATAAACTTAAAACCCAACAATTTGGCATTGGGGTTAGTGAGAAGAGTGTGTATTCGAGACAATGCATCAGCTACTACAATATCTTTTCCTTTCTCATACTTAAATATATAGGCAAAAGAGTCAATAAAAGATACTCGTTTCGCATGCCACTTGTTTAACGTACTCTGGGAGTTAAGATGCTTTAGTGACTCATGGTCAGTATGTATCACGAATTATTTTCCTAACAGATAATGTTGCCAAGTTTCCAAGGCTCTAACCACAACATATAACTCCTTATCATATGTAGGATAATTTAACAATACTCCACTCAACTTCTCACTAAAATAAGCAATTGGTCTCTTATTTTGCATTAGAACAGCTCCAATCCCGATCCTGCATCCATCGCATGGAATTTTAAAACTTTGACGAAAACTAGGTAATGAAAGAATAGAGGTAGAAGATAGCTCCCTCTTAAGTAGCTCAAAAGATTCCTTTTATTTTGGGCCCTATTCAAACTTCACATCTTTCTTCACCAACTCATTGATACGGGCGGCTTTGGTAGAGAAATCCTTGATGAATCTCCGGTAGAAGCTTACAAGTCCATGGAAGCTTCGAACCTCAGAGGCATTCTTAGGCGTCGCCCATTCTTGAATAGGGTTAACCTTTTATTGATCGGCTCATACTCCTTGTGCGCTTACCACAAATCCTAGAAGTGTAACTTCTGACACACAAAAAGTACACTTTTTGTGGTTAGCATAAAGCTTGGCCTCGCGAAGGGTTAGTAACACTTCTCTTAAATGATTGACATACATTTTCAAAGTATTATTGTAAACTAAGATTTCATCAAAATAAACAACCACGAACTTATCGATGAACTTTCATAGCACATAATTCATTAGTCTCATGAATGTGCTCGGGGCGTTGGACAGGCCGAAGGGTATGACCAGCCACTCGTACAAACCAAACTTTTTCTTGAATGTTATTTTCCACTCATTGCTCCCTTGATCTGAATTCGGTGGTAGCCACTTTTTAGATATATTTTTGAGAAGATTGTAGATCCATGCAACTCATCTAGCATGTCATCAAACCTAGGTATTGTTAGTTTTGAATACTGAAAAGTTTTGCTTGTATGAAAAACTATTTCCAAGATTTATCAATTGAAATTGTTTTAGTTAATTATTTGCGTTTACGCATGTCGTCTCTTTATATCATATGAATGGATAATGAGGTTTTTTGGTGTGAAATAGTAGATCTTATCATTGGTTAAAGTTATGATACATAAACTAGGCTCGTAACTGAGACAGTTTGGACATACTGTTGGTTTAATTTATTGAGTCATTTCAAAATTTGTTTGTCTAAACTTATTGAATCATACAAAGATGCACGGTGCATATTGAGTAGGATCAATTAGGATTTAATTAACTTGTACTGATTGGTCGTAGTTAATTCAAACCTTGTATTTTGTCTCTTAATCCCTAGACGAGGGCGGGCTCGAGCATTGAGCTTAGTGAACTTCAATCTGCCAAAGAGTGCGGTTGCTTAAGGCTTATATTCTCGGTAGGTTGGGTGCATGTGTTTAGTTGCTTGGTGTGCTATCTCGAGTTGAAAGGAAACTGTGTACCGATACGTCCATGGTGATGGTGCTCTTGAGATGAGCTCGAAAGGATTATTATACTAAATCTGGCCAGTAGACTTATGTCCGGTATAGTAATAAGGTCGAGTGGTACTAATCTCTGATGAGAAGAAGTTGATTAATTAATTTATCAGTAAATTAATAAATCGAGAAGCATTAAATCTTTGACACGAGGAGATAAAGACTATTTAATTTAGTGGATCCGGAAGCAATTTCGATTTAAGCGGTAGTTTCATAATTAATCCTTTAGTGACACGATTAATTATGTGTTGGGTTAATTGACAAAGTGCATTTAATTATTTAATTAACTATCCTTGGGTCAATTAGTTATTTATCAGCCTGGAAAAGGATTGAAGTTAACAAAACCCAATCTAACAGGAAAGCCAAACTCAAGCCCACTTGAAATCTCTCTTGTAGCTCTATGTAAGGCACAAGAATCAACTCCAAGATCGAACACTGAAAGAATTAATATCTAGTCTGGGCCAAATAAAAAATCTCATTTTCATGCTATGAATTCCATAATTAGAGACTTTTGATCAAGCCCTAATTCTAGAATCAATTCCCCTGAACGGACCCAGGCTTATACTTGTTAGATCTAGCAAACGACATGCTAAAAATTAAATCTTTAATTTAAAGCGGAACATAAATATTATACCTTTGAAGCGTGCCCTCGAAGAAAATAAAGAAAACCAAGTCTTTAGTAACGAATACCACCAAAAATCCCACGGATGACTCTGACAAACCCTGAAGTTGAGTGGGAAAGTATCTACGGGGTGGATCTAGAAAATAACAAGTGACTCACAAGAAACCCGTTTCGAAAAAATCGAATCTACCAAACAGAACCTTACCCGGAGACCTGCTGCTGTACCGCCGCCAATCTGTCAGAGACCGCAAGCGAGGGAAACAATTGGTTGCGATCGTGACAAGCTGCTGTGGATCGATAATCACGTGATCGATGCAAAAACTCAGATCCAAGCACGCTAGTCACCGCACACAAGATCGTCGATTGCCAATCGAGAAAAACCAAACTCCAGGAAATCGGCGATCAAAGTGAACCTGACGGAGGGATGAAAAACCGGGCGACAATCAAGAATAAAACCGTGTAAGAAAACGGGCTTAGTTTTCGAAGAAGAATGATCTCTAATCCGACTTTGAAAGAGATCTTCAACGAAAAAGATGAAGTTCTCTCTCTAGCCTTCTCCTTCTCTCTCTAGGCTATACCTCTCAAGTTTCTTACATCTTGAAATGTGCAAGATATTAAGTATTTATAAGGAGTTTCAAGGAGACCTAGTGGGCTTTTGAGTTGATCCTTCTAATTAGATTTAATTGACTTTCTTTGTCTTCCCTAGACTAGTCAATTCTCAACTAACCCAAGGATTATTTATTCAAACCACTTCGTCAATTAAATATTAATCGACCCAAGGATTATTTCGCAACTCACTTTGTCAATTAAATATAAAACTAACCCAAGGGTGAATTTTATTTAATCCACTTTGCCAATTAATCTAATTCATAATTAACCGTACCACTAAAAATGAAACTACCGCTTAAAAATGAAATTCTTTGCGCACACTTAATTATTCTTCTATCTCCCCACATCAAAGAATAGTGCTCGTCGATTTATTAATTTACTGATAAATAAATTAAATCAACTTCTTGCTATCCGAGACTAGTACCACTCGACCTTATTATTATACCGAACATAAGTCAACCGACCGGGTTTAGTATAATAATCCTTACGAGCTCATCTCAGCAGCACCATCAACCAGGACAAACTGGTACATGAATTCCTTCTGACAAGCAATGACACACCAAGAAGCCAAACACGCATACCCAACTTACCGAGATATAGGCCTCAATTGACCGCACCTTTTTCCAAATTAAAATACACTATATCTGACTCTCATACCCGCTATAGTCTCGAGATTAAGAGATTAGAATATTATATTTGAATTTAATACGACGATCAGTGCAAGCTAATTCAATCCCAATTAGGTCCTGTTCAATATGCCCCGGGCATATCCGTATGAATTAATTAGTCTAGGCAAACTAATTTCTAAATCATACAATAACCTAAACCGATAGTATGTTCAAACTGTCTTGGTTACGAGCGTCTATTTATATATCATAAATTCAACCAATGATAAGATCTACTGTGCTATACCCGACACCTTATCATCTATACGTATGATATAAAGGAACAATTAATAATACAGAAACACAATTGATATGTAAATGGGAAATAGTTTTTCATACAAGCAAATATTTACAGTATTCAAAACTAACAATCTCCCACTAATACTCAAAATTATGTTCTGCAGTATAAAAACTGTTCAATACACTTATTCTGCTGTCATACCAAAAGCAACAAAATCTCATGGCTCACTTAAGTATCTAATTCCCATGTAGTCTACGTGACTCTCAAAGACCTTTGGAGTCAATACCTTCATGAATGGATCTGCAAGGTTCTCTCCTGATGCTATCTTGGCCACAACCATGTCTCCCCTCTTTACGATCTTTCGTATCATGTGGTACTTGCGCTCTCTGTGTTTACTCGCCTTGTGGGCTCGTGGTTCCTTTGAGTTAGCAACTGTACTATTGTTATCACAAAAAAATGTGATAGACCTGGGCAACTCAGGATATCTAAGTCCACTAGGAAGTTCTGAAGGAAAAAAGAACAAGCCCAGGCAAAATCGAAAATCTCACTTTCGTGCAATGCATTCCAGAATCTGAAACTTTCGACAAATCTCAGGCTCAAATTCATTTTCCCCTGATTGGATCTAGTCTTATCCTTATTTAATTTATAAAATCAACAAACAATGCACAAAGATTGGACATTTAATTAAAAGCAGAAGGATTAAAGGTTATACCTTTGAATCGAAGTCCAACGCGATAAAGAAAACCAAATCTTTAGTCTGTGACTACCACCCAAATCCGAAAGATTACTCCAAGAAATTTCAAATATTGCATGGGCAATAATCTATCGAAGGGTGCTATCAAGACCCATGAAATACCCACAAGAAAATCCCTCAAATCAGACTTGGAACAAGCCCAAAATCTGATCAGAACCTGCCCGGAAAAACTTGACCGCCGCATCGCACCACTTCGCGCCACCCGCCGGAAAATAACAATAACACTGGACAAAATATGCAAGCTTTTGGTTGTGATCTAGACGGACTGAACTATGGATCACCTAGATGAGATCAACATAGCCGATCCGAATCAAACGCACCAAAAATACTAGCATAATCATCGAACAAAACTGCTGCGTGGTGGCCCCGAGAAATCTCTTGCACGGAGGCCAAATCCGGTGAGAAAACCGAATAAAAAATGGGCAAAGTTTCAATCTTTGAGCAATAAATCTGATTCGAGAAAAGTAAGAATCCAAGTTCATTTTTGAAAGAAAACTTCAAGATGAAGAAGTTCTCTCTCTAAAATTTTCTTACTCTAAGAGGCAATACTTGTCTTGCATGATTTTCTTGACCTTTCTTTGGTCTTAAGCTTTCTATTTATTGGGAGCTCTTAAGGAGACCTTGTGGGCTTTTGAGTTGGGCATTTTAATTTTACTTTCATTGACCGTTTAGTCTTTCCTAGACTAATAAACTCCAATCATTTGAATTAATTTCTTAACCTACTTTGTTAATATAATTTAATAGAACCCTTAGGATTAATTATTCATATAGAATTAATTTTCTTAATCCACTTTGTCAATTAAATATTAATTAATTCACTTTCTCGATTAGTCAAATACATAATTAGTCATACCACTATCGGACTAACTATGGAACTACCGCTCAAAAATGAATTTATATCGCGCCACTATATTTTCTCCATCTTCCCACATTAAAGATCTAGTGCTTATCGATTTATCAATTTACTGACAAACTAATTTACCGACTTCTTGGTATCCGAGATTAGTACCACTCGACCTTCTTATTATACCAGACGTAAAGTACACTGGCCAGATTTAGTATAATAAACCTTACTAGCTCATCTTGGGAGCACCATCAACCCGGTGAACCGGTATGTGGATTCCTCCGACTAGCAACAGCATCTAAGAAGCTAAACAAGACATACCCAACCTACCGAGGTATAGGACTCAATTGACCGCACTCTTTGGCATATCAAAGCATACGATATCTAACTCTCACACCCGTCCCATGTGCTCTATTATGGATTTATATATGATGTGGGTTAGATGGATAAGTCTTCAACCCCGAGATATCACTAGAGTGAATTTCTAATGGGATGACTATATCAATTTTAATTGGAGAAAGGTGTGACACCCTCGCTGACCGAGGTGCATTAGTATCCTAAGTAACAAGCTTAGAAGTCACGTAATGGTAAACACTTAGTGTACCGTCTATAGTATTCCTCCTAAGAGGTTGCGCTGCTTATTGTATACGGCTAAAATTATCGACTATTAATTTTATTGATCATAAGATCCTTGGTCAGGAATTAATGAACTTTGGTTATTCTCAAACGAATGTTGATTGACATAGACATTCACCCAACGTGACCTGCGTTAATCCTGGTGTGAGAGATGTCGATAGGAGAATGTATTGTTTTGAGGATATCAATATTTTAGAAAAAGTATACTAAAACTAGACGGTTTATTTTTCAGTTGTTGATATGTCATACTAAATCAGAGCAAACATACAGTTCCTAATTACATTGACTGCAAATGTAACCTGGACATTGTCCTTACCGCTGAGGGTTACAAATACGTTCTCACTGAGGACTGCCCCGTAAGCCCAGCGATAATGCCACCCCAGAGCAGCAAGGGCTATATACAAGGTGGCAGAAGGCTGATGAGATGACCCAGTGCTACATTTTGGCTTCTATGTTGAGTGTACTACAGCACCAACATCAGTTGTTTACCTCATCCTATGATATGATACTCAACCTCAGGGAGATGTTTGGACATCAGGGCTGGGCAGCTAAGTAGTCAGCTATGAGGAAACTCATGAATGCTAGGATGGCTGAAGGCATCTTAGTGAGGGATCACGTATTGGACATGATGAGCTGCATCAATGAGATAGAGGAATTGGGAGGTGACATTGATGGGGAGACCCAGATCGATATCATTCTCCAGAGCTTGCCCCCCACTTTTGAGCAGTTTCGGTTGAATTACAATATTGGTAAGCTCTCATATTCACTTCTCGAGCTCATGACTGCATTGGTGTCTGTTGAGGGCCTCTTCACAAAGAAGAAGTGAGCCTTTGCTACTGTTGGTCCCTCAGGTTCCTCTGCTGGGCCCAAAGCCAGGAAGCACAAGAGGAAGAGAGGCTAGAAAGTAGGAGCAGCTGATCATGGACCCAAGGTGGGCATTGCCAATAAGCTTAAGCTGAAAGGTAAGTTCTTCAGATGTGGCAAGGTAGGACATTGGAAGATGGATTGCCAGAAGCCTCGAGGTATGTGCAAATTTTCCCTAGTTACTGAGACGTGTTTAGTGGCGATTCCCACGGATACTTGGTGTGTGGATTTAGGAGCCATTGATCATGTTTGTAATTCTTTGCAGGGGTTCCAAGTGACCCCTCTGCTTAGAAAGGGAAAGTTGTAGGTCTACCTCTGGGATACTACCAGAGTTTCTGTTGTTGCAGTGGGAGTGTTATGTCTTTACTTCTCAGACTCTATTTTACATTTGGGAGATTGTCTATATGTACCCAGTCTTCGGAAGAATTTACTTTCAGTTTCTAAACTTTTATTGGATGGTTATAAGTGTATTTTTTCTAGTAATTCTTTTTTTATTAGAAAAAACCAGAGGCTTATGTGTTCCGGTACATTAGTTGACAATCTATTTTTAATTAAGACAAACTCCCCAGTTGTACAAAACACAAAAACTAGTAACTCATCACCGAATCATAGTAAGAGAAAAGAGTCTTCCCCTTTCAATCAAACTTATCTTTGGCACCTAAGATCACATTAAACTTAGTAGGATTCAAAGGTTTGTCAATGATAGGTCTTTGGATTCATTAGATATCGACGGTTTTCCTACCTGTGAGTCTTGCTTAGATGGTAAAATGACCAAGAGGCTTTTCAAGGCAAAGGGGTATAGGGCCAACGAGGTTTTAGAGTTGATTCATTCTAACTTGTGTGGGCCTATGTCGATTTAGGTTATAGGTGGTTATGAGTATTTCATGACATTCACGGATGATTACTCTAGATATGGATACATATACATGATGTGCCACAAGTCTGAATGCTTTGGCAAGTTCAAAGAGTTTATGTTTGAGGTAAAGAACCATCTAGTTAAGAGTATCAAGACCATGCGATCTTATCGTGGTGGGGAATACCACTCTAGTGAATTTATGTCCTATTTGTCAGAGGGGGTATTCAGTCTCAGTTGTCTGCACCTGGCACACCCCAGTAGAATGTTGTAACAGAGAAGAGGAACATGACTCTTATGGATATGGTTAGATCGATGATGAGTTATAGTGAGTTGCCTACCTCATTTTGGGGTTATGCCTTAGAGAGAGCCTATTATCTCATTAATCTCGTGCCATCTAAATCTGTGCCTACGACACCCTTAGAGTTGTGGACTGGGCAAAAGCCTAGTCTGAGACATCTCAGGATTTGGGGTTGTCCAGCACATGTGCTCGAGAAAGATGCAGGTAAGTTAGATTTGAGATCAAAGACTATGCTATTTGTAGGCTACCCCAAAAGAACGAAAGGTGGACTATTTGATAGTGCTTAGGATTAGAAGGTGGTGGTGAGCACCAATACTAGATTTCCTGAGGAGGACTATATTTTAGATCACAAGTCAAGTAGCAAGGTAGTGTTGGAAGAGCTTAGAATTCAGTCCATTATTCCAGATGCACAAATACAGGAAGACACACCACAAGAGACTGCACACACTATCATAGATGATGCTCTTACACAGGCTGCGCCCCGTCGTAGAGGGAGCACTGTCAGACAGCCCGAGAGGTACATGGGTTTGAGTGAGTCTTCAGACTTTATCCTCAACGCTTGTGAACCAGACACAGTTAACTACAATGAGGCTCTCTAGGATAAAGATGCAGATTCTTGGCAGAGAACGATCATTGTTGAGATGGGTTCTATGGACTGAAATTAGGTCTGGGAGCTGGTAGACCTTCTTAATGGGTTTCGGCCTATTAGGTGCAAATGAGTCTACATGCGAAAGAGAGGATCTGACGGGAGGGTTGAGACCTTCAAGGCTAGGCTTGTGGCGAAAAGGTATACTCTGAAAGAGGGTATCGATTATGAGGAGACCTTTTTCCCGGTAGCTATGCTTAAGTCAATCCGGATTATCTTGGCCATAGCTGCTCATATGGACTATGAGATTTGGCAGATGGACGTCAAGACAGCTTTCCTTAATAGAAGTTTTTAGGAGACCATGTTTATACAACAACCAGTTGGTTTCATTGTTCAGGCCAAAAACACAGTTATACAGGCTAAGGAGGTCTATTTATGGACTTAAGCAAGCATCCAGATCTTGGAACTTCCATTTTGACGAGGTTATCCAGTCCTATAGATTCACTTAGTGTCCGAATGAGCAGTGTGTTTATCGCAGGCATGATGGTGATACAGTGGTGTTCCACGTACTTTACGTAGATGACCTGATTGGCAACAATTAGAAGGTGTTGTCAAATGTAAAGACATAGTTGTCCAGGCAATTTGATATGAAGGATTTGGGAGAGGCTGGACATATCCTTGGGATCAATATTATTCGAGATCGTAGAAGACGTCCTTTGACTCTTTCTCTGACACAATTCTGGCCCATTTTAACATACGAACTAAAAGAAGGGTTCACTACCTTTCAGGCATGGGGTGCATTTGTCTAATGAGTAGCGTCCCAAGACTTCTGAGGAGATAGAAAACATGCGGGAGGTACCCTATGCTTCTGCAGTGGGTAGCCTCATGTATGCTATGTTATGTACGAGGCTTGATATTTGCTTTGTCATTGGCATGTTAGCAGATATCAAAGCAACCCTGGGAAGGCTCATTGGGAGGTAGTAACATGCATTCTTAAGTACTTGCGCAGGACGAGAGATCATGTCCTGGTTTATAGAGCGTAAGAGCTTGTACCATTTTGTTATATAGATTCGGACTTTCAAGGTGATATGGACAAGAGTAAGTCTACCTCTGGGTTTGTGTTTACTCTAGGAGGTGAAGCCATAGTATGACAGAGTGTCAAGCGAAATGCATGGCGGACGCCACCATGAAGGCTGAGTACGTTGTCGCATCAGAGGCAGCAAAAGAAGCTGCATGGCTCCGAAACTTCCTGATGGAGTTAGATGTGGTTCCTAAGTTGCCTAGGTCTATCACAGTTTATTGTGATAGCAATGTTACACTTGCTAACTCGAGGGAACCACGAGCCCACAAAATGAGTAAACACATAGAGCGCAAGTACCACATGATATGGGAGATCGTAAAGAAGGGAGACGTGACCGTGGCTAGGATAGCATCAGATGACAACCTTGTAGATCCTTTCACAAAGCCATTGACTCCAAAGGTCTTTAAAAAACATGTGGAAAGCATAGGAGTCAGATTCTTGAGGGAGCCATGTGAGTCTGACTCCCATGCCTTCCACATGTCTCTCAAAGACTTTGGGGTCAATGGCTTTGTGAAAGGATCTGCAAGTTTCATCTGATGCTATCTTGGCCAAGGTCACGTCTCCCCTTTTTACGATCTCTCGTATCAGGTGGTACTTGCGCTCTATATGTTTAGTCACTTTGTGGGCTCGTGGTTCCCTCGAGTTAGCAACTGCACCATTGTTATCACAATAAACTGTGATAGATCTAGGCAACTCAGGAACCACATCTAAGTCCACCAGGATGTTTTGGAGCCATGCAACTTCTTTCACTGCCTCTGATGCGGCAATGTACTTAGCCTCCATGGTGAAGTCCGCCACGCATTTCTGCTTGACACTCCACCATGCTATGGCTCCACCTCCTAGAGTAAACACAAACCCATAGGTAGACTTACTCTTGTCCATATCACCTTGAAAGTCTGAATCTGTGTAACCAAATGGTACAAGCTCCTGTGCTCTATAAACCAGGACATGATCTTTCGTCCTGCGTAAGTACTTGAGAATGCATTTTATTGCCTTCTAATGAGCCATCCCAGGGTTACTCAGATATCTGCTAACCATGCCAACGACAAAGTAAATATCAGGCCTCGTACATAACATATCATAAATTAGGCTATCCTCTGCAGAAGCACAGGGTACTGCCTGCGTGGCATCTATCTCCTCAGCAGTCTTGGGACACTGCTCCTTAGATAAATGCACCCCATGCCTGAAAGGTAGTGAACCTTTCTTGGAGTTTTGCATGTTAAAAATGGGCCAGAATCGTGTCTATGTAGGATGCCTGGGAGAGAGTCAAAGAACATCTTCTACGATCTCAAATAATCTTGATCCCAAGGATATGTCTAGCCTCTCCCAAATCATTCATATCGAATTGCCTGGACAACCATACCTTTACGTCTGAAAACACCTTTTTACTATTGTCTATCAGAAGGATGTCATATATGTAAAGTATGAGGAACACCATCATATCACCATCATGCTGCAATATACACACTACTCATCCGGACACAGAGTGAATCCATAGGACCGCATAACCTCATCAAAATGGATGTTCCAAGATCTGGACGCTTGCTTGAGTCCATAACTGGACCTTCTAAGCCTGCATACCTTGTGCTCTTGGCCCTGAACAATGAAACCCTTTGGTTGCTGCATAAAGATGGTCTCCTCAAGACTTCTATTAAGGAAAGCTGTCTTGACGTCCATCTGCCAAATGTCATAGTCCATATGAGTAGCTATGGCCAAGAGAATTCGGATCGACTTAAGCATAACGATCGAGGAAAAGGTCTCCTTATAATCGATACCCTGTTTTTGAGTATACCTCTTTGCCATAATCCTAGTCTGGAAGGTCTCAACCCTCCTGTTAGATCCTCTCTTTCACTTGTAGACCCATTTGCACCTAATAGGCCGAAACCCATCCAAAAAGTCTTTCAGCTCCCAGACCTGATTTGAGTCCATATAACCCATCTCAGCAATCATCGCTCTCTGCCAAGAATCTGCATCTTCATCCTAAAGAGCCTCATTGTAGCTAACTGGGTCTTGTTCATAAGCGCCAGTGATAAAGTCCGAATACTCACCCTAACCCATGTACCTCTCGGGCTGTCTGAAAACCCTCCCACTACGACGAGGCACAGCCTGTGTAAGAGCATCATTTGTGATAGTGTGTGCAGTCTCTTACGGTGTTTCTTCCTATACTTGTGCTGACTTCTAAGCTCTTCCAATACTACCTTGCTGTTTGACTTTTGATTTAAAATATAGTCCTCCTCAAGAAATCTGGCATTGGTGCTCACCACCACCTTGTGATGCTGAGGACTATAAAATAGACCACCTCTCGTTCCTTTGGGGTAGCCTACAAATAGCATAGCCTTTGATCTCGAATCTAACTTACCTGCATCTGCCTCGAGCACATGTGCTGGATAACCCCAAATCCTGAGATGTCTCAGACTAGGCTTTCGCCCAGTCCACAACTCTAGGGGTGTCGTAGGCACAGTTTTAGATGGCACAAGATTAAGGATATAACACGATGTCTTTAAGGCACAACCCCAAAACAAGGTAGGCAACTTACTATAACTCGTTATTGATCTAACCATAAGAGTCTTGTTCCTCCTCTCTGCTACACCATTCTGTTAGGGTGTGCTAGGTGCAGACAACTGGGTCTGAATACCCATCTCTTACAAATATGACCTAAATTCACTAGAGAGGTATTCACCACCGTGATGAGATCGCAGGGTCTTGATACTCTTTCCCAGATGGTTCTCCACCTCAGCCTTTAAACTTGCCAAAGCATTCAGACTTGTGCCACATCAGGTAAATGTATCCAAAATCTAGAGTAATAATCCGTGAATGTTATGAATTACTCATAACCACCTCTAGCATGAATTGACATAAGCCCACACAAGTCCGAATGAATCAACTCTAAACCCTCTTTGGCCGTACACCCCTTTGTCCCTTTGCCTTAAAAGGCCTCTTGGTCATTTTACCTTCCAAGCAGGACTCACAGGTAGGAAAACTGTCAATATCTAATGAATCTAAAGACCCATCATTGACCAACCTTTGAATCCTACTATGGTTAATGTGACCTAGTTTTAGGTGCCAAAGATAAGTTTGATTCAACGGGGAAAACTCTTTTCTCTTACAATGATTCGGTGATGAGTTACTAGTTTCTGTGTTTTGCACAAATTGGGAGTTTGTCTTAATTAAAAACAGATTGTCAACTAATGTACCGGAATATATAAGCCTATGGTTCTTTCTAATAAAAAAGAATTATCAGAAAAAAACACAGTGATAACCATCCAATAAAATTTTAGAAACTGAAAGTAAATTCTTCCGAAAACTGGGTACATATAGACAATCTCTCAAAAGTAAAATAGAGTCTGAAAAATAAAGACAGAAAACTCCCACTGCAACAACAAAAACTCGGGTAGTATCCCCAAGGTAGACCTGCAACTCTCCTTCTCTAAGCAGCCAGGTCACTTGGAACCCCTACAAAGAATTACAAACATGATCAGTGGATCCTGAATCCACACACCAAGTATATATGGGAATCACCACACTAAACACTTCTCAGTAACTGGGGAAAATTTACATATACCTTGAGGCTTTGGGCAGTCATTTTTCCAATATCCTGTTTTGCCACATCTAAAACACTTACCTTTGGGCTTGTGTTTCTTGGCAATGCTCGCCTCTATGATCAGCTGCTCCTGCTCTCTGGCCTCTCTTCCTCTTATGCTTCCTGGCTTTGGGCCCAGCAGAGGAACCTGAGGGACCAACAGTAGCCAAGGCTTGCTTATTCTCTGCGAAGAGTCCTTCAGCAGACACCAATGCAGTCATGAGCTTAGAAAGTGAATATGAGAGCTTGCCCATATTGTAGTTCAACCAAAACTGCTCAAAACTGGGGGGCAAGCTCTGGAGGATGATATCAACCTGGGTCTCCCCATCAATGTCACCTCCCAATACTTTAATCTCGTTGATGCAGCTTATTATGTCCAATAAGTGATCCCTCAGTGAGGTCCCTTCACCCATCCTAGCTTTCATGAGTTTCCTCATAGCTGATTGCCTAGCTGCCCTACCCTGATATCCAAACATCTCCCTAAGGTTATGCATCATATGATAGGCTGAGGTAAACAACTCATGCTGGTGCTGCAGTACACTTGACATAGAAACCAAGATGTAGCACCGGGTCATCTCATCAGCCTTCTGCCACCTTGTATATGGCTCTCGCTACTCAGAGGTGGCATCATCGCTGGGTTTAGGGGGTCACTCCTCAGTGAGCACGTATTTGTAACCCTCAGCAGTAAGGGCAATGTCAAGGTTACGTTTATAGTCAATATAATTAGGACCAGTACGTTTGTTCTGATTCAGTATGACAGCTAGCGGGTTGAACGACATATTAACAAATGAAAAATAGACAGTCAAGTTTAGTATACTTATTCGAAAATAATGATATCCTTAAAACAATACATTCTCCTATCGACATCTCTCACACCGGGATTAACGCAGGTCACGTAACATCTACGCCAACCCACATTCGTTCAAGAAGAACCAAAGTTCATTAATTCCATTATCTGAACAACGATCTTATGATCAATGAAATTAATAGTCGATAATTTTAGCCGTACACAATAAGTAGCGTAACCTCTTAGAAGGAATACTACAGACAGTACACTATAAGTTTTCCAATTCGTGACTTCTAAGCTTGTTACTTAGGATACTAATGTGCCTCGATTTGCGAGGGTGTCACAACTTTCTCCAATTAAATTCACTATAGTCATCCCTTCAGAAATTCAATCTAGTGATATCTCGGGTTGAAGACTTATCCGTAGGGAATAAGGCCCCTTGGCCAGTGCGTCGGTCTAACCCACATCACATATGAATTCATAATGGAGGACATAGGGATATTTACCAACCCGCTCCCACTTAGATTTTCAAGTTTGAAGATTTTTCCATTTTAACATGCAAAAAGAATATTCGCACCCAAAAAAACCGTTGGAGTTTTAATATGCGAATAATCTACCTTAGTTAATTGCACTTTACCTTTTAAAATATTTTGGTTTTTGTTCATACAAATAAATCCAAAACACACAATCAATGAAAAAGACATAAATATGGGAAATTAGAAAAATAAAATTTCCTGACTATTATGGCCTTCTCTATCGTTGATTCCTTGATGCCACGGTGACACGTCCCGTCATGTCCCTCCAACTCGTTATTTGGATTCCTCTCGATTCGCCCGGGTTTTCTCGATTTACTACGTAATTAGGAATCACCCAAAATTACGAGAAACCAAACCACGAATATAAGTTACCCAAAATAACGTGTTTGTTATAGTACATAAATTCCTGCATACAAAGGCCTTTTTCTAGGAATTTAAAGACGACAACATTAGATTAAATCCTACTACAAGATTTATCTAATCCTACACGACTTCCAACTCGTGGTTATTACTGTTGCAGACATTTCCATTCAAAAAACAATACGAGCCCAGATATGTCCCGGGGTTATGAATGAAAAATAAATTCTACCATAATAGCCGGGAAACTAATAACCACCTGTTTATACATTTTGACAAAAATAATAATGCCAAAATAAAGCTGTGTAGTAAATTAAAAAAGTATAAAGCCAAAACACTCGCTCTGATACCAATTTGAAAGAATACGGAACAAGCCCAGGCTAAATAAAAAATCTCACTTCCGTGCAATGCACTCCAGAATTGGAAACTTTTGACAAAGCTCAGGCTCAAATTCATTTTCCCCTGATCGGAGTCCAACGCAATAAAGAAAGCCAAATCTTTAGTCTACGACTACCACCAAAATCAAAAATATTACTCCAAGAAACTTCAAATATTGCGTGGCCAATAATCTATCAAAGTGTGCTATCAAGACCCATGAAATACCCACAAGAAAATACCTCAAATCAGAATTGGAACCAGCCCAAAATCTGATCGGAACCTGCCCGAAAAAACTGGACCACTGCGCCGCACCACTTCGCTCCACCCGCCGAAAAATAACAACAACACCGGACAAAAGATGCAAGCTTTTGTTCGTGATCTAGACAGACAAAACTATGGATCACCTAGATGAGATCAACATAGCCAATCTGAATCAAATGCACAAAAAATACTAGCACAATCGTCGGACTTCTGCGTGGTGGCGGTGGGAAATCTCTTGCACGGCGGGCAAATCCGGTGAAAAAATCGAATAAAAACTGGCCAAAGTTTCAATCTTTGAGCAATAAATCTGATTCGAGAAGAGTAAGAATCCAAGTTCATTTTTGAAAGAAAACTTCAAGATAAAGAAGTTCTTTATCTAGAACTTTCTTACTCTAAGAGGCAAGACTTGTCTTGCAAGATTTTCTTAACCTTTCTTTGGTCTTAAGCTTTCTATTTATAGGGAGCTCTTAAGGAGACCTAGTGGGCTTTTGAGTTGGGCCTTTTAATTTGACTTTCATTGACCGCTTAGTCTTTCCTAGACTAATCAACTCCAATCGACCCATTCGAATTAATTTTTGTTAATTGAATTTAATCGAACCCTTAGGATTAATTAATTCACATAGAATTATTTTCTTAATTCACTTTGTCAATTAAATATTAATTAAACCTTTTGAATTAATTAATTCACTTTGTTGATTAGTCAAATACATAATTAGTCATACCACTATCGGACTAACTATGGAACTACCGCTCAAAAATTACTTTATATCGTGCCACTATATTTTCTTCTATCTTCCCACATTAAATATCTAGTGCTCGTATGTTTATCAATTTGCTGAGAAACTAATTCACCAACTTCTTGATATCTGAGATTAGTACCGCTCGATCTTGTAATTATATTGGACGTAAAGTTCACTGGCCAGATTTAGTATATTAAACCTTACGAGCTCATCTCGGGAGCACCTTCAACCCGGTGAACCGGTACGTGGATTCCGCCAACTAACAACGGCAAGTAAGAAGCTAAACACCGCATACTCAACCTACCGAGGTATAGGCCTCAATTGACTGAACTCTTTGGTACATCAAAGCATACGATATCTAACTCTCACGTCCGTCCCAATATCGGGATTGAGAGACTGAATACTAGGACAGAATCGACTACGCCAATCAGTACAAGTCAATTCTACCCACACTGGTCGTGCTCAATATGCCTCGGGCATATCCGTATGATTTTAATTAGTCTAGATAACCTAATTTCCAAACAACACAATAACCTATACCGATAGTATGTTTCCACACCCCGTTATCTAGTTCTATAATATAATGGAACAATTTAATACTGAAACAAAATGATAAATCATCTGTGGATATTAGTTTTTGATACAAGCCATAGCTGTTTTGTATTCAAAACTAACAAGTTCTTAAGCCACACAGCTTTTTTCGCTGCCTCTGATGCGATAACGTACTCAGCGTCCATGGTAGAGTCTGCCACGTATTTCTTCTTGACACTCCGCAAAACTATGGTTTCACCTTCTAGAGTAAACACAAACCCAGAGTTAGACTTACTCTTATCCATATCACATTGGCAGTCTGAATCTGTGTAACCCTTAGGGACTAGCTCTTATACTCGATAGATCAAGACATGGTCTCTCGTTCTATGTAAATACTTGAGGATGCACTTGATAGCCTCCCAATTAACTTTCCCAGGGTTACTCTGATATCTGCTAACCATGCCAACGATAAAGAAAATATCAGGCCCTGTACATAGCATATGTGAGACTACCCACTACAAATGCATAGGGAACTACCTTCATGGCCTCTATCTCTTCAGCAGTCGTAGGACACTACTTCTTAGATAGATGCACTCCATGTCTAAAAGGTAGTGTACCCTTATTGGAGTTCTGTATGTTAAAACGGGCCAGAATCGTGTCTATGTATGAAGCCTAAGATAGTGTCAACGAACGTCTCCTACAATCTCGAATTATCTTGATCCCAAGGATATGTCCAGCCTCTCCCAAATCCTTCATATCAAACTGCTTGGACAACCATGCCTTTACGTCTGACAATACCTTCTTACTATTGCCAATAAGAAGAATATTATCTATGTAAAATACAAGAAACACCACATTTTACCATCACGCCTACGATATACACACTGCTCATCCAGACAGTGAGTGAATCCATAAGACTGGATAACCTCATCAAAATAGATGTTCCATGATCTGGCTGCCTCCTTAAGTCTATAGATAAACCTCTTGAGATTGCAAACCTTGTGCTCTTGGCCTTATGCAATGAATCCCTCTGGCTGCATAAAGATGGTCTCCTCAAGACTTCCATTAAGGAAAGCTGTCTTGACATCCATTTGCCAAATCTCATAATCTAAATGAGTAGCTATGGCCAAGAGAATCCGGAATGACTTAAGCATAGCTACGGGGAAAAAGGTCTCCTCATAATCAATACCCTCTTTCTGAGTATACTTCTTCACTACAAGCCTAGCCTTGAAGGTCTTAACCCTACCGTCAGATCCTCTCTTTCACTTGTAGACCCTTTTCCACCCAATAGGTTGAAACCAATCAGGAAGGTTTACCAACTCCCAGACTTGATTTCAGTCCATAGAACCCATCTCAGCAACGATCGCTCTCTACCAAGAATCTGCATCTTTATCTTGGGGAGCCTCATTGTAGCTATCTAGGTCTAGTTTGTGAGTGCCAGGGATAAAATCCGAAGATTCTTCCAAGCCCACGTACCTCTCGTGTTGTCTCACAACCCTCCTACTACGACGAAGAGCAGCCTGTGTAGGTGCATGATCTATGATAGTTCGTGCAGTACTCTGGGGTGTGTCTACTTGTGCTGGTGCATTTGGAATATTAGACTGACCCCCAAGCTCCTCTAATATGATCTTGCTACTGGGTTTATGATCTAAAATATAGTCATCCACAAAAAATCTTGCATTAGTGCAAACCACCACCTTCTGATTTTATGACTATAAAATAGACCACCATTCGTTCATATAGGATAGCCTAGAAATAGAATAACCTCTGATCTTGCATCTAACCTTGCTGCATCTGCCTTAAACACATGTGCTAGGCAACCCCAAATCCTGAGATGTCTCATCCTAGGCATTTGCCCTATCCACAATTCTACAGGGGTCAAAGGCACAAACTTAGATGGTACGAGGTTAAGGATATAAACTACTATCTCCAAGGCATATCCCCAAAACAGATTGGGCAATTCACTATAACTCATCATCGATCTCACCATATCCATAAGAGTCATATTCCTTCTCTCCGCTACACCGTTCTGCTGGAGTGTGCCAGGTGCAGACAACTGGGACTGGATGTTGGAGTTGAATACATAACCTATGCTTGTATTGTACATTTTCCCAGTCAATATATCAATTTATGTTATGGTTATATTTTTGTTGTCTATTATTTGTCCATTTATATTATGTAGTTAGATGATGAGGTGTCTTGTGTGAAATAGTAGATCTCATCGTTGGTTAAAAGACATAACATATAAATGAGGTTCGTAACCGAGACAGCTTTGGACAAACTGTCGGTTTAGGTTATTATGTGATGTGGATAATTGGTTTGTCTAAACTAATTGCATCATATAGATATGCCTGGGGCGTATTGAACTTGAACATTTAGAATGATTTGCCTTGTACTGATTTAATAGACAAATCGTTCTTAGTATTCTATCTCTTAATCCCTAGACTTGAGCGGGCATGAGGATTAGACATAGTGTACTTTGATCTACCAATGGGTGAGGTCAATTGTGGTCAATAGTCTCGCTAGGTTGGGTGCACGTGTTTAGTTGCTTGGTGTGCTGCTGCTTGTCGAAAGGAAACCATGTACCGGTGCGTCCGGGGTAATGTGCTCCTGAAATGTGCTCGTTATGTTTGTTATACTAAACCCAGCTTGTGAACTTATGTCCGATATAGTAAAAAGGTCGAGTGGTACTAGTCGTGGAATTAAAGAAGTTAATTAATTAATTTATAAGTAAATTAATAAATTAACGAGTACTATATCTTTGATTTGGGGAGATTAAGAATAAATTAATTAAGTTATTCTGGAAGCAATTCTGGTGTAGGATGGTAGTGCCAAAATTAATCCGTTAATGGAATGATTAATTTTTTAATGGGTTAATTGAATAGGTAGAATTAATTAATTGATTAATTTTTCCTAATGGTTAATTGAGTAATTAACAAAGTGGAATTATTTAATTAATTAATTAAGTCTTAAGTTTTAATTATAATTAGGAAATCCTAGAGATTGGGAAATGTAATTTGGATTTAGTTTATCCTATTAGATTGGTTACCTAATTGGATTTGGAAACTAATTACCTAAACCCATTAAATAATCCTAAACCAACTTGGGGTCTCTCTTGTAACTCTATATATAGACAAGGGATTAGCTATTACAAGATACACAATTCATAAGTTTTCAAGACAAGAAAACTAGAGAGAGAAAATCATAAAGAGAGAAATTCTTTCTCACTCTAAAAATTTTTTTGTAATCAAAGGCGTTATGTTGGGCAACTTGAATTCGTGGGTTTTGGGTTATCATTAATTCGTAGAAACCCAGGAAAACCCAGAACAAATTGCAAGAATACTAAATAGCGTAGAAGAAGAGAAGGAAGGATTGGTGGCAGGGGGCGGCACCGGTTGGAGCCGCCACTTAGCTACTATATTTACATTCAACCCCTTAGCTACTATATTGAAAGACAATAAGTTAACTGGACCTAATTATGTCAATTGGATTTGTAACTTGGACATTGTCCTTATGGCTGAGAGCACTCCTATGAGAGATCATGTCTTTGACGTCATTAGTAACATCAACAAGGTTGAGGTAGTGGGAGGTGAAATCGTTGGTGAAACCAAAGTCGATATTGTCCTTCGGAGCTTGCCTCAAAGCTAAGATCAGATTCGGTTGAACTACAACATAAGTAATATGTTGTGTACTTCATCCGAGCTCTTGGCAAAGTTAGTGGTGGCTAAAAGTCTTCTTCAAGATAAGAAGCAAGCTTTAGTCACAGTCAAAGCTTCAGAATCTTCTTCTGAGCCTGTGGCTGGAAAAAAGGAAAAAAAGCTCAAGGGAATAGCTCAAAAGGCACGAATTACGCCTAAGCCAGATATTGTAAAGAAGAAGTCGAAAGACAAGTGCTTCAAGTGCAATAAGATGGGACATTGGAAATCGGATTGTTTAAAACTTAAACGTACGATAGTTTCTGCCTTAATTACTGAGACATGTTTGTTAGTATTGAATACAGAAAAACTATGGCTTGTATCAAAAACTAATATCCACAGATGACATATCATTTTGTTTCAGTATTAAATTGTTCCATTATATCACAGAACTAGATAACAGGGTGTGGAAAGACATAGTAGATAACATTATTGGTTAAAGTATTGATATATTAAAAGTATGCTCGTAACTGATATAGTCTGAACATACTATCGGTATAGGTTATCGTGTGGTTTGGAAATTGGTTTATCTAGACTAATTAAATCATACGGATATGCCTGAGGCATATTGAGCACGACCAGTTTGGATAGAATTGACTTATACTGATCGACGTAGTCAATTCGGTCTTAGTATTCAGTCTCTCAATCCCGAGATTGGGATGGGCGTGAAAGTTGAATATCTTATGCTTTGATTTGCCAAAGGGTGCGGTGGATTGAGGCCTATACCTCAGTAGGTTGGGTAGGTGGTGTTTAGCTTCTTATGTGCCGTTACTAGTCGGAGGAATCAACGTACCGATTTGCTAGGTTGATGGTGCTCCCGAGATGAGCTTGTAAGGTTTATTATGCTAAACCCGGCCGATGGACTTTATGTCCAGTATAATAAAAAGGTCGAGTGGTACTAATCTCGGATACCAAGAAGTCGGTGAATTAGTTTGTCAGTAAATTGATAAACCGACGAGCACTAGATCTTTAATGTGGAGAGATAGAAGAAAATATAGTGGCTCGATATAAAGTCATTTTTGAGCGGTAGTTCCATAGTTAGTCTGATAATGGTACGACTAATTATGTATTTGACTAATCGACAAAGTGAATTAATTAATCCTAAACGTTTAATTAATATTTAATTGACAAAGTGGATTAATAAATTAATTCTATATGAATTAGTTAATTCTAAGGGTTCGATTAAATTAAATTAACGAAGTGGGTTAAGAAATAAATTCGAGTGGGTCGATTCGAGTTGATTAATCGAGGAAAGACTAAGTAGTCAACGAAAGTCAAATTAAAAGACCTAACTCAAAAGCCCACTAGGTCTCCATTAGAGCTAGAAACATTAAGCACTTGGGTGAGAAACATTAAGAAAATCTCGTAAGACATTTTGTCTTCCTCTTGAGTGAGAAAGTTCTAGAGAGAGACTCTCCTTCCTTTCTTGGGTTTCTTTCAAAAAAAGAACTTGGAATCTCACTTCTCCATTTAGATTAAGTCCAAAGATCAAACTTTTAGATAACCCATTGATGGATTTTGTTTAATTTCTGCCAATTTTTTTTAATCTTTTCTGGCCCGATTTTCTAGCTTTGGCCGGACTTCACATTCTTTATCTTTGTCAAGTCAGCCCTCTTCTAGCAGCTCCGGGGTGCTTGATCCTGCTGGTTTGTGTTGATCTCTGCCTTAGGTTGGTGATCCACAATCCCGGTTGTCCAGATCGTGACAGGAGTTAAAGGTTTGATCTTTTGGCAGATTTAATCTTTTCAAGGGATTTTCTTTGTGGGTTTCTCATGGGTTTTGCAAGTACACTTCGAAAGATTATTGCCCACGCAATATTCCAAGTTTCTTGGAGTCATCTTTTGGATTTTGGTGGTATTCGCATATAAAGATTCAGTTTTTCTTATTGCGTTGGACTTCGCTTCAAAGGTATAACCTTTAATCCTTTTGCTTTTAATTAAAGGTGTAATCTTTGTGCGTTAGATGTCAATTTAATAAATTAAATAAGTATAAGCCTAGATCCGTTCATGGAAAAATGAATTTGAGCCTGAGATTTGTCGAAAGCTTTCGATTCTGGAATGCATTGCACGAAAGTGAGGTTTTTTATTTAGCCCGGGCTTATTCTGTTTTCCTTCAATGTTTATCAAAGCGAGTGTTTCGAATTTATACTTGTTTGATTTATTACACGGCTTTATTTTGGCATTATTATTTTTGTCAAAGTGTTTAAACAGGTGGTTATTAGTTCCAGGCTATTATGGTAGAATTTTATTTTTCATTCATAAACCCCGGGAGATGTCCGGGCTAGTATTTTTTTGAATGGAAATGTCTGTAATAGTAATAACCACGAGCTAGAAGCCGTGTAGGATTAGAAAAATCTTGTAGTAGGATTTGATATAATCATGTAATTTTTAAATTCCTAGAAAAACGCTTTTGTATATAGGAATTTATGTATTATGACAAAGACGTTATTTTGGGTAACTTATATTCGCGGGTTACGGTTTCTCGTAATTTTGGGTGATTCCTAATTATGTAGTAAATAGAGAAAACCCGGGCGAATCGAGAGGAATCTAAATAACGAGTGGGAGAGAAATGACGGGACATGTCACTGAGGCGTCAAGGAATCATAGATAGAGAAGGCCATAATAGTCGGGAAATTTTATTTCTTTAATTTCCCATATTTATGTCTTTTTGTTGATTGTGTGTTTTTCGTTTTATTTTGCATGAACGAAAACCAAACCAAAATATTTGGAAAGTAAAGTTCAATTAATTAAGGTAGATTATTCGCATATTAAAACTCCAACGGTTTTATGGGTGCGAATATCATTTGTTAAGATATTGCATGTTAAAATGAAAAAAATTCTCAAAGTTAAAAATCTAAGTGGGAGCGGGTTGGTAAATATCCCTATGGCCTCCATTACGGATTCATATATGATGTGGGTTAGACCGACGCGCTGGCCAAGGGCCTTCTTCCCTACGGATAAGTCTTCAACCCCGAGATATCACTAGATTAAATTTCTAAAAAGATGACTACAGCAAGTTTAATTGGAGAATGTTGTGATGCCCTCGCTAACCGAGGCGCATTAGTATCCTAAGTAACAAGCTTAGAAGTCAGGTAATGGTAAACACTTAGTGTACTGTTTATAGTATTCCTCTTAAGAGGTTATGCTACTTATTGAGTACGGCTAAAATTATCGACTATTAATTTCATTAATCATAAGATCGTTGGTTAGATAATGGAATTAATGAACTTCGGTTCTTCTTAAACGAATGTGGGTTGGCGTAGACATTCACCCAATGTGACTTTCGTTAATCCCGGTGTGAGAGATATCGGTAGGAGAATGTATTGTTTTAAGGATAACAATATTTTCAAAAAAGTATACTGAAACTTGACTGTTTATTTTTTTAGTTGTTGATATGTTGTTCAACCTGCTAGCTGTCATTTTGAATCAGAGCAAACTTATGTATCCAAATTACATTCACTGGAAACGTAACCTGGATATTGTCCTTACCACTGAGGGTTACAAGTACGTGCTCATTGAGGAGTGTCCCCCTAAGCCCAGCGATGTTGCCACCCCTGAGCAGCGAGAGCTATATACGAGGTGGCAGAAGGCTGATGAGATGACCCGGTGCTACATCTTGGCTTCTATATCGAGTGTACTGCAGCAACAGCATCAGTTGTTTACCTCAGCCTACGATATGATGCTCAACCTCAGGGAGATGTATGGACATCAGGGCAGGGCAGCCAAACAGTCAGCTATGAGGAAACTCATGAATGCTAGAATGGCTGAGGGCACTTAAGTGAGGGATCACGTGTTAGACATGATGAGCTGCATTAATGAGATTGAGGTATTGAGAGGTGACATTGATGGGGAAACCAAGGTCGATATTATCCTCCAGAGCTTGCACCCCAGTTTTGAGCAGTTTTGGTTGAACTATAATATGGGCAATCTCTCATATTCACTTTCTGAGCTCATGACTGCATTGGTGTCTGCTGAGGGCCTCTTCGCAGAGAAGAAACAAGCCTTGGCTACTGTTGGTCCCTCAAGTTCCTCTGCTCGGCCCAAAGCCAGGAAGCAAAGAGGAAGAGAGGCCAGAGAGTAGGAGATGCTGATCATGGACCCAAGGCGGGCATTGCCAAGAAGCATAAGCCGAAAGGCAAGTGCTTAAGATGTGGCAAAGCATGACATTGTAAGAAGGACTGCCCAAAGCCTCGAGGTATGTGTAAATTTTCCCTAGTTACTGAGACGTATTTAGCGGCAATTCCCACAGATACTTAGTGTGTGGATTCAGGAGCCACTGATCATGTTTGTAATTCTTTGTAGGGGTTCCAAGTGACCCAGCTGCTTAGAGAGGGAGAGTTGAGGTCTACCTTGGGAATACTACCAGAGTTTCTGTTGTTGCAGTGGGAGTTTTATGTCCTTATTTTTCAGACTCTATTTTACATTTGAGAGATTGTCTTTATGTACACAGTTTTCGAATTTGCTTTCAGTTTCTAAACTTTTTTTGGATAGTTATAAGTGTGTTTTTTCTAATAATTCAGTTTTTATTAGAAAGAACCAGAGGCTTATATGTTCTGGTACATTAGTTGACAATCTATTTTTAATTAAGACAAACTCCCCAGTTGTGCAAAATACAGAAACTAGTAACTCATCACCGAAACATAATGAGAGACAGGAGTCTTCCCATTTGAATCAAACTTATATTTGGCACTTGAGACTCGGTCACATCAACCTTAGTAGGATTCAAAGGTTGGTCAATAATTGGTATTTGGACTCATTGGATATTGGCAGCTATCCGAATTATGAGTCCTGCTTGGAGGGTAAGATGACGAAGAGGCCTTTCAAGGCAAAGGGGTATAGGGCCAAGAGGTTTTAGATTTGATTCATTCTGACGTGTGTGGGCCCATGTCAGTTCATGCTAGAGGTGGTTATGAGTATTTCGTGACTTTCATCGATGATTACTCTAGATATGGATACATATACCTGATGTGCCACAAGTCTGAATGCTTTGGCAAGTTCAAAGAGTTTAAGACTGAGGTGGAGAACCATCTGGTAAGAGTCTCAAGGCCTTGCGATCTGATAGCGGTGGCAAATACATCTCTAATGAATTTAGGTCCTATTTATCGGAGGAGGGTATTCAGACCCTGTTGTCTGCACCTGGCACACCCAGCAGAATGGTGTAGCAGAGAGAAGGAACATGACACTTATGGATATGGTTAGATCGATGATGAGTTATAGTGAGTTTTCAGTCTCGTTTTGGGGTTATACCTTAGAGACAGCGTGTTATCTCCTTAATCTCGTGCCATCTAAATCTGTGCCTACAACACCCCTAAAGTTGTAGACTGGGCAAAAGCCTAGTCTAAAACATCTCAGGATTGAGGTTATCCAGCACATGTGCTCAACGCTGATGAAGGTAAGTTAGATTTGAGATCAAAGGTTATGATGTTTGTAGGCTACCCCAAAGGAACGAGAGGTGGTCTATTTTATAATCCTCAGGATCAGAAGGTGGTGGTGAGCACCAATGCCAAATTTCTTGAGGAGGACTATATTTTAGATCACAAGTCAAACAGTAAGGTAGTATTGGAAAAGGTTAGAAGTCAGTCCGTTATTCGAGATGCACAAGTACAGGAAAACACACCACAAGAGATTGCACACATTATCACAGATGATGCTCTTGCACAGGCTGCGTCTCGTCATAGTGGGAGGGTGGCTAGATAGCCCAAAAGGTACATGGGTTTGGGTCAATGTTTGGACTTTATCCCTGGCGTTCATGAACCAGACCCAGTTAGCTACAATGAGGCTCTCCAGGATAAAGATGTAGATTCTTGGCAGAGAGCAATGATTGCTGAGATGGGTTCTATGGACTCAAATCATTTCTCAGAGCTAGTAGACCTTCAAGATGGATTTCAACCTATTGGGTACAAATGGATCTACAAGTGAAAGAGAGTATCTGACAGGAGGATTGAGACCTTCAAGGCTAGGCTTGTGGTGAAGGGGAATACTCAGAAAAAGGGTCTCAATTATGAGGAGACCTTTTCCCCGGTAGCTATGCTTAAGTCGATTCGGATTCTCTATGCCATAGCTGCTCATATGGACTATGAGATTTGGCAGATGGACGTCAAGACAGCTTTCCTTAATGGAAGTCTTGATGAGACCATTTTTATGCAGCAACTAGAGGGTTTCATTGTTCAGGGCCAAGAGCACAAGGTATGCAGGCTTAGGAGGTCCATTTATGGACTTAAGCAAGTATTCAGATCTTGGAACATCCGTTTTGATGAGGTTATCCAGTACTATGAATTCACTCAGTGTCCGGATGAGTAGTGTGTTTATCGCAGGTGTGATGGTGATACGGTGGTGTTCCTCATACTTTACGTAGATGACATCCTTCTGATTGGCAACAGTAAGAAGGTGTTGTTAGACGTAAAGGCATGGTTGTCCAGACAATTTGATATGAAGGATTTGGAAGAGGCTAAACATATCCTTGGGATCAAGATTATTCGAGATCGTAGGAGGCGTTCTCTGACTCTCTCTCAGGCATCCTACATAGACACTATTCAGGCTCGTTTCAACATGCAGAACTCCAAGATGGGTTCACCACCTTTCAGGCATGGGTTACATTTGTCTAAGAAGCAGTGTCCCAAGACTGCTGAGGAGATAGATGCCATGCAGGCGGTACCCTATGCTTCTGCAATGGGTATGCTATGTTATGTACAAGGCCTGATATTTGTTTTGCTGTTGACATGGTTAGCAGATATCAGAGTAACCCTGGGAAGGCTCACTGGGAGGTAGTAAAATGCATTCTCAAGTACTTACGCAGGATGAAAGATTATGTCCTAGTTTATAGAGCGCAGGAGCTTGTACCACTGGGCTACACAGATTCGGACTTTCAAGTTGATATGAACAAGAGTAAGTCTACCTCTGGGTTTGTGTTTACTTTATGAGGTGGAGCCATAGTATGACGGAGTGTCAAGCAGAAATGCGTGGCGGACTCCACCATGGAGGCTGAGTACGTTACCACATCAGAGGCAGTGAAAGAAGCTATATGGCTCTGGAACTTCCTGGTGGACTTAGATGTGGTTCCTGAGTTGCATAGGTATATCACAGTTTATTGTGATAACAATGGTGCAGTTACTAACTCGAGGGAACCAAGTGCCCATAAGGCGAGTAAACACATGGAGCACAAGTACCACCTGATACGAGAGATTGTAAAGAGAGGAGACGTAATCGTGACCAAGATAGCATCAGATTACAACTTTACAGATCCTTTCACAAAGCCATTAACCCCAAAGGTCAGATTCTTGAGGGAGCCATGTCAGTGAGCTTAGAGATGTTCTATAGATTTCATTATGACAGCAGTGTAATAGCGGGTTGGACAGTTTTTGTACTTCTTAGCATAACTTAGAGTATTAGTGGGAGATTGTTAGTTTTGAATACAGAAAAGCTATAGCTTGTATCAAAAACTAAAATCCACAGATGACATATCATTTTGTTTCAGTATTAAATAGTTCCATTATATCATAGAACTAGATAACGGGGTGTGGAAAGACATATAGATACCTTTATTAGTTAAAGTATTGATATATTAAAAGTATGCTCGTAAATGAGATAGTCTGAACACACTATCGGTATAGGTTATCCTGTGGTCTGGAAATTGGTTTATCTAGACTAATTAAATTATACGGATATGCCCGGGGTATATTGAGCACTACCAGTTTGGATAGAATTGAATTATACTGATTGGCGTAGTCAATTCGGTCTTAGTATTTAGTCTCTCAATCCTGAGATTGGGACGGGTGTGAAAGTTGGATATCGTATGCTTTGATTTGCCAAAGAGTGCGGTCGATTGAGGCCTATACCTTGGTAGGTTGGGTATGCGGTGTTTAGCTTCTTACGTGCCGTTACTAGTTGGACGAATCCATGTACCGGTTTGCCGGGTTGATGTTGCTCCCGAGATGAGCTAGTAAGGTTTATTATACTAAACCCGGCCGGTGAACTTTATATCTGGTATAATAAAAAGATCGAGTGGTACTAATCTCGGATACCAAGAAATCGGTGAATTAGTTTGTCAGTAAATTGATAAACCGACAAGCACTAGATCTTTAATGTGGGGAGATAGAAGAAACTATAGTGGCGCGATATAAAGTCATTTTTGAGTGGTAGTTTCATAGTTAGTCCGATAGTGGTACGACTAATTATGTATTTCACTAATCGACAAAGTGAATTAACTAATCCTCAAGGTTTAATTAATATTTAATTGACAAAGTGGATTAAGAAATTAATTCTATATGAATTAATTAATCCAAAGGGTTTGATTAAATTAAATTAACGATGTGGGTTAAGAAATTAATTCGAATGGGTCGATTGGAGTTAATTAGTCTAGGAAAGACTAATCAGTCAATGAAAGTCAAATTAAACGGCCCAACTCAAAAGCCCACTAGGTCTCCATTAGAGCTCCCTATAAATCGAAAACTTAAGGCCAAAGAAACATTAAGAAAATCTTGCAAGACATTTTGTCTTCCTCTTGAGTGAGAACGTTCTAGAGAGAGACTCTCCTTCATTTCATGGATTTCTTTCAAAAATGAACTTGGAATCTCACTTCTCGATTTAGATTAAGTCCAAAGATCAAACTTTTAGATAGCCCATTGATGGATTTTATTTAATTGCTGCCCAGTTTTTTTTAATCTTTTTTGGCCAGATTTTCTAGCTTTGGCCGGACTTCACATTCTTCATCTTTGTCCGGCCAGGCCTCTTCAAGCAGCTCTGGGGTGCTTGATCCAGCTGGGTTTGTGTTGATCTCTCCCTTGGGTTGGTGATCTACAATCCTGGTTGTCCAGATCATGATCGGAGTTGAAGTGGGTTCGATTTTATTTGCAAGAAAAATAGTGGGCAGCAGTTTTTTGGGTTAAAGGTTTGATCTTTTAGGCAGATTTAATCTTTTTGAGGGATTTTGTTTGTGGGTTTCTCGTGGGTTTTGCAAGTACACTTCGATAGATTATTTCCCACGCAATATTTGATGTCTCTTGGAGTCATCTTTTGGATTTCGGTGGTATTCGCATATAAAGATTTGGTTTTTCTTATTGCGTTGGACTTCGCTTCAATGGTAAACCTTTAATCCTTCCACTTTTAATTAAAGGTGTAATCTTTTTACGTTAGATGTCAATTTAATAAATTAAATAAGTATACGTCCAGATCCATTCATGCAAAAATGAATTTGAGCCTAAGTTTTGTCGAAAGCTTCCGATTCTCGAATGCATTCCCAAAAGTGAGGTTTTCGATTTAGCCCGGGCTTGTTCTATTTTCCTTCAATGTTTAATAGCGATTCCCACAGATACTTGGTGTGTGGATTCAGGTGCCACTGACCATGTTTGTAATTCTTTGCAAGGGTTCTAAGTAACCCGAAAGCTTAGAGAAGACGAATTGGATATCTACTTGGGCGACACTACAAGAGTGTCATTGGGGTTGCCCTGCACATGTGCTTAAGGCAGATGCGGCTAAGTTAGATGCAATAACAAAATTAATGTTGTTTGTTAGATATCCTAGAGGAACGAAAGGTGGTTTGTTTTATAGTCCTAAAGATCAGAAGGTGGTGGTTAGTACTAACACTAGATTTTTGGAGGATAACTATATCCTAGATCACAACCCAATAGTATGATAGTACTAGAAGAGCTTAGAAGACAAACTAATAATCCTGATGCACCAGCACAAGTAGATACACCACATACTGCACAAGAGATCACAGATGATGCGCCTACACTGGTGGTGCCTCATCGTAGTGGGAGGGTTATATGACAGCCTGATAGGTTCATTGCGTGGGAGATGCCTCAGACCTAGTCCCAGGCGTACCTGAGCCTGGCCCAGTAAATTACAATGAGGCTCTCCGAGATAAAGATACATAATCTTAGCATAGGCAATGATATCCGAGATGGGGTCAATGGACTACAATCAAGTATGGGAGCTTGTGGACCTGCTTGATGGGTTTAAGCCAATTGGATGCAAGTGGGTCTACAAACGTAAGAGATGACCTGACGAAAGGTGGAAACCTCTTAAGCTAGGCTGGTGGAGAAGGGGTTATACTCAGGAAGAGGGAATCGATTATGAGCAAACCTTCTCCCTGGTAGCCATGCTTAAGTCGATCCGGATTCTCTTGGCCATAGCTGCTCATTTATATTATGAGATATGGCAGATGGATATCAAGACAGCTTTCCTAAACGGAAGTCTTGAAAAAACCATCTTCATGCAGTAACCAGAGGGATTTGTTGAAAAAGGTCAATAGCATAAGGTTTGCAGGCTACAGAGGTCCATTTGCGGACTTAAGCAGGTATCCAGATCTTGGAACATCCGTTTTGATGAGGTAATCCAATCCTACAGATTAACTGAGTGTCCAGATGAGCAATGTGTGTACCGTAGACGTGATGAAAACTCAGTGGTGTTTCTTGTACTTTACGTAGATGACATTATATTGACTGGTGTCATGGCCGTGACACGGACGGTTCGACCCAAGTGGGATGGAAGCATCGGTGGCCGAGATTCAGGGCCATTTGCGCACAAAAGGGAGTGGACCGTGGGGCTTTTGGAGTGCATAGGGCTCGGACCAAACAAACGGGACCGAGCTGGGACGGTCCTAGGCGCAGCGGGCAGCACATCGTGCTCCAAGCACGGGAACGACACGGCCGAGTGTTTCGGTCATTTTGGCCCGTCAAACGGAACGCTCCCCAGCCCGCTACGATAGAATCTCTCGAACGTTCGGGACCAAAAAGGGGTACGAGGAACAGCAGCTTCTCTAGAAGGGAAGAGAAGGTTCCGGCCATTGCAAGTGGCACAAGTTGGCACGGGTGACGTCATGCATGACGTCAGCCCCGGGAAATTCCCTTGTATATAATATTAGGGACTAGAATCTTCCTGAAATAAAATATTGGGAAGCTTCTCTTGGAAGCCTTGTATAGTAACCGACTGAGAGCCCTATAAATAGAGGCCAGGGGTCATTTGTAAAGGGCAACCAAGTATAGAAGTGTTTGTAAGCCTTTGTACAAAGCAATATACTTGAGTTTCATTTTCGGGTCATTTTGTGCCCACAATCTCTTACCATCTCGGTCATTTTCTAGGCCAACAAGCTCATTTTTGAGCAAGGGTAAGGCTGAGCTAGTTCTAATCGTTAGTTGTTGGAACTAGTGCCGCACCGGTTCACCAGGCCAAAGAGTGAGCCCGTGACAGTTGGTATCAGAGCGACGGTTTTGCGTATCGGGTGAGAGCCAAGCCTTCGTTGTGCACGAGTTTAGCACCATGGCCGCACCAAGCGACGTTACCAAGGTGGTGAAGTCGAAGGTGGTGAGCACGTCTCAAGGGAAACGGAACGGACCTCTAAGAAGGGAGGCCGTAAGGATAAGTCCGTTCTCTAGGAGCCTTTGGTCAGATTTGAGCAACGGGTGGCCAAAATGGAGTTGGTCATTGCCGACCATCTTGATCGAGGGGAAGATCAAGATAGACGGTTCGACGAGTTTGCGGAGAGAGTGCTGGGGACTCTCAACCAAATCGTTGAATGTTTCTCAAAGGCCGACGAGGAACGAATGGCTCAAATTAGCATGCTCCAGGGGGAGATGCTAAAGCTCCAGGGGGAGCTCGAGACGGTGAAGGCCTTAGCTACTCGTGTCGGTCAAGGTGCTCAAGGTGGAGCACTGGCTGTGGCAAGGGTCAAAGTCCTAAAGCCTGAGGCCTATGGGGGAGCCCGGAAGGCTAGGGACATTGAGAATTTTCTCTACGGCTTGGAACGATATTTCAAAGCAGTTGGAGCATATGGGGACGAGGCTCGGCTGGACTTCGTTCCTCTCTACCTCAAGGACACGGCCTTGGTGTGGTGGAGACGGAGGACGGGAACGGTGGATATTGGGGTCGAGCCCATCAGCACTTGGGAGAGCTTCAAGGTGGAGCTCAAGAAACAATTTCTGCCGAAAGATGCCGAGGACGAAGCGAGGGCTAGACTTCGTCAATTGAGCCACAAAAACGGCCAAATTAGGGAATATGTCTAGGAGTTTTCATAACTAATGCTGGAGATCCCTGACCTATCGCCTAAGGAGGCCTTATTCACATTTATGGACGGTCTCAAACCTTGGGCCAAGTTGGAGTTGCAACGGAGGGACGTCTCCAACATAACCCAAGCCATGAACGTGGCCGAGTCTTTGGTCGAGTTTCAAAAGAAAGACGGGGGTAAAGACAAAGGCAAGGCCATTCTAGAGGACGATGATGAGGAGGACACGGGCATGCCTCCCCCAAAGTCCCACGAGACCGTCCAACCGGCAGAAACTAGGCAGGCACAAAAACGGGACGAACCCAAGAAGTTCAAGGGTTACTTCTTGTGTGACGGACCACACCTAGCACGGGACTGCCCATCCCGAAACAAGCTCGCCGCCATCATCCAAAGGTTGGACGAAGGGGAACAGAAGCGTTTAGCCTGCATCCAAGACAAGGTGGACCAAGCCACCAAGGACACGGACAACCAGGGGCGGATGTTCGTGGACGTAGACTTTGGGAGGAGTCTACAACCGGCCCTCATTGACCCGGGGGCCGTGACGAGCTACATGCACGAGGGATTGGCACAAAAGCTAGGGATCAAGGTGACTCCTAGCACGGGTCATATAAAGGGCGTCAACGGAGAATGGATTGATCTCAGGGGCAAGGCCGACGCAACGGTAAGGATCGGGGCGTGGTAAGGTAAGTTAACTTTCTCCGTTGCTCCACTTGCTGACTATGGCATTATTTTGTGCATGAACTTCATAAAGAAAATCATGCCATACATCACGAGTTCGGATGCCATAGTCGTCTTGCTAGGGAAAAGCCCTTGCACCATACCGATCAAATGGGAACACGAACGGTATGGAAAACGGTCCGACCAATGGGAGGAACAGGTGCAGCATACTTACGCCGCAATGGTGCTCGAGGAAAAGCCACCAAACAGGGACCAGGGTCGAAAGTTCTAGGCAGTAAGGACACCGGTACTTGAGGCGGGAGAGGCATCAGGGATGATGCCTCACTCAAGTGGGGGAGAGTGTCACGGCCGTGACACGGACGGTTCGACCCAAGTGGGACGAAAACATCGGTGGCCGAGATTCAGGGCCATTTGCGCACACAAGAGAGTGGACCGTGGGGCTTTTGGAGTGCATGGGGCTCGGACCAAACAAACGGGACCGAGCTGGGACGGTCCTAGGCGCAGCGGGTAGCACATCGTGCTCCAAGCACGGGAACGACACGGCCGAGTGTTTCGGTCATTTTGACCCGTCAAACGGAACGCTCCCCAGCCCGCTACGGTAGAATCTCTTGAACGTTTGGGACCAAAAAGGGGCACGAGGAACAGCAGCTTCTCTAAAAGGGAAGAGAAGGTTCCAGCCATTGCAAGTGGCACAAGTTGGCACGGGTGACGTCATGCATGACGTCAGCCCCAGGAAATTCCCTTGTATATAATATTAGGGACTAGAATCTTCCTGAAATAAAATATTGGGAAGCTTCTCTTGGAAGCCTTGTATAGTAACCGACTTAGAGCCCTATAAATAGAGGCCAAGGGTCATTTATAAAGGGCAACCAAGTATAGAAGTGTTTGTAAGCCTTTGTACAAAGGAATATACTTGAGTTTCATTTTCGGGTCATTTTGTGCCCACAATCTCTTGCCATCTCGGTCATTTTCTAGGCCAACAAGCTCATTTTTTAGCAAGGGTAAGGCTGAGCTAGTTCTAATCGTTAGAACTAGTGCCGCACCGATTCACTAGGCCAAAGAGTGAGCCCGTGACACTGGCAACAACAAAAAAGTGTTATCAGACGTTAAGGCATGGCTGTCCAAGCAGTTTGATATGAAGGAATTAGGGGAAGTAAGACATATCATTGGTATCAAGATAATTTGAGATCATAGGAAACGTTCGTTAACGCTCTCCCAAGCTTCATACATAGATACGATTCTAGCCCATTTTAACATGCAGAACTCCAAGAACGATTTTCGACCATTCAGACATGGAGTGCATCTATCTAAGGAACAGTCTCCTAAAAATGTTGACAAGATAGAAGCCATGAAGATAGTTCCTTATGCTTCTGCAGTAGGAAGTCTCATGTATGCCATATTGAGTACGAGGCATGGTATCTGTTATGTAGATATCAGAGTAACCATGGGAAAGCTCATTGGGAGGCAGTAAAATGCATTATCAAGTTTTTGCACAGAACGAGAGATCACCTGAGCTGGTACCCCAAGGTTACATAGATTCAGGTTTCCAAGGCGACAGGGACAAGAGCAAGTCTACCTCAGGGTACGTGTTTACTCTAGGAGGTGAAGCCATAGTTTGGCGGAGTGTCAAGAAGAAATGCGTGGTGGACTCTACCATGGAGGCTGAATACGTTGCCGCATCAGAGGAAGCGAAGGAAACTGTGTGGCTCAAGAACTTCCTGGTGGATTTAGATGTGATTCCTGGTTTGCAGAAGTCTATCACAGTGTATTGTGATATCAATGGTGCAGCAGCAAACTCGAAGCAACCACGAGCCCACAAGGCGAGTAAACATATACAGTGCAAGTACCGCCTGATATGAGATATCGTAAAGAGAGAAGATGTGGTCGTGGCTAAGATACTTAGGAGAACCATGATAGTTTTTCTAGACATATAGTAGCAGAGTGTATAGGAGTTGAATGTAGATGTATACTTAAAACATAGCTTAAGTATTAGTGGGAGATTATTGGAGTTGAATACATAAGCTATGCTTGTATTGTACATTTTCCCAGTCAATATATCAATTTATGTTTTCGTTTGTGCATTTTTTGTCCATTTATATTATGTAGTTAGATGATGAGGTGGCTTGTATGACACAATAGATCTCACCGTTGGTTAAAAGACATAATATATAAATGAGGTTCGTAACCGAGACTGATTTGGACAAACTGTCGGTTTAGGTTATTATGTGATTCGGATAATTGGTTTGTCTAAACTAATTGAATCATATAGATATGCCCGGGGTGTATTGAACTTGGCTATTTAGAATGATTTGTCTTGTACTGATTTAATAGACAAATCATTCTTAGTATTCTATCTCTTAATCCCTAGACTTGAGCTGGCATTGTGATTAGACATAGTGTACTTTGATATGCCAATGGGTGAGGTCCATTGTGGCCAATAGTCTCGATAGGTTGCTTGGTGTGCTGCTGCTTGTTGAAAAGAAACCATGTACCCGTACGTCCGTGGTGATGGTACTCCCGAGCTGAGCTCGTTATGTTTATTATACTAAACCCAGCTGATGGACTTACGTCTGGCATAGCAAAAAGGTCGAGTGGTTCTCGTCTGAGAATTAAAGAAGTTAATTAATTAATTAATTAGTAAATTAATAAATTAATAAATTAACGAGCACTATATCTTTGATGTGGGGAGATTAAGAATAAATTAATTAAGTTGTTTCGGAAGCAATTCTGGTGTAGAATGGTAGTGCCAAAATTAATCCGTTAGTGGTACGATTAATTTTGTAATGGGTTAATTGAATAGGTAGAATTAATTAATTGATTAATTATTTCTAAGGGTTAATTGAGTAATTAACAAAGTGGAATTATTTAATTAATTAATTAAGTATTAAGTTTCAATTAGAATTTGCAAATCCTAGAGATTTGGAAATCTAATTTGGATTTGGTTTATCCTATTAGTTTGGTTAGCTAATTGGATTTGGAAACTAATTACATAAACCCATTAGGAAGACCAATCCTAAACCAACTTGGGGCCTCTCTAGTAACTCTATATATAGACAAGGGATTAGCTATTACAAGATACCCAATTCATAAATTTTCAAGACAAGAAAACTAGAGAGAGAAAATCCTAGAGAGAAATTTTTTATCACTCAGAAAATTAGATTTCCTAGGCTTATTGCTGCCGATTTTTCTCTAGGTTTTGGCTGGCCGATTCTGCTATATAGATCGGTGGCGCGTGAGAATTTTGGCGGCGCGTGAAGCTTCTCTCTTGGGTCCTTGGCGGCACTTGAGATTCACGCGCTAAGGGCAGGAGGTTGCAGAATTTTTCAGGCGACCTAGTTGTGGTGATTAGCTGATCAATTGCTTGCTAGATCGTTGCCCACACAACGAGCGAACAAAGTCTTGAGGCATACAAGATAATCACCTGAGTATACACTCCAATAGGTAATTCTTATGTTTCCACTTTTAATTAAGAATTTACTTGTTACATGATAAATCGAATAAGTACAAACCAAAATCCTGCGCAATGTTATTTCAAGCAAGGGTTCTAATAGCGATTGTGCTAGCGTCTAGGCCTGGCCAGAGATTCTGCTTCTAGAATGCGAAGCACGAAATTGAGTTTTTGGCTAGGCCCGGTTAGATAATCTTTCACGAAATACCCTTATTCTAACAAGTAGCTCCTAAATTCACTAGAGAGGTATTCGCCACCACGATCAGATCGTAGTGTCTTGATACACTTACCATAATGATTCTCCGCATCTGCCTTAAACTCTTTGAACATGCCAAAGCATTCAGACTTGTGGCGCATTAGGTAAATGTACCCATATCTAGAGTAATCATCCGTGAAGGTCACAAAGTAATCAAAACCACCTCTAGCCTGAATTGACATAGGCCAACATAAATCAGAGTGAACCAACTCTAACCCCTTTTGCCTTGAAAGGCCTCTTGGTCATTTTACCCTCCAAGCAAGACTCACATGTTGGATAACTGTCAATCTCCAATGCATCCAAAAACCCTTCATTGACCAACCTTTAAATCCTATTAAGGTTGATATGAACTAGTCTAAGGTGCCAAAGATAAGTTTGGTTCATTTGCGAATGCTCTTTTCTTTTACTATGGTTTGATGTTGTATCATTAATCTTAGTGTTTTGTACTACAGGGGAGTTAGTCTTAATTAAGAAAAGATTTTTAACCAACGAATCGGAACATATAAGTTTATTATTCTTTCTAACATTAATAGATTCATTAGAAAAGCTTAGAAACTGAAAGCAAATTCTTTCTAAAGCTAGGAACATAAAGACAATCTCTCAAAATTAAACCAACATTATTTGAAAAATAAGTTTTGCTACTCCCACTGCTTTAACAGACACTTTGGTAGTGTCTCCCAAGTAGACTTCTATCTCGCCATTTCTAAGCATCTGGGTCACTTAGAACCTTTGCAATGAATTACAAACATGATCGGTGGTTCCTGAATCTACACACCAAGTATCTATGAGAATCACCACTAAACATGTCTCAGTAACTAAAGATGGTCGTACTTTTGAGCTTTGGACAATCTGGCTTCCAATGTCCTTCCTTGCCATATTTGAAGCACTTGTCTTTCGATTTCTTCTTCTTGGCAATGTCTGGCTTAGCCACATGATCTTCAAAGATATGAGGTAAGCTCTGGAGTATAATGTCAACTTGGGTTTCCCCGTCTATCTCACATCCCAAAACCTCAATCTCATTGATGTTACTAATCATCTCAAGTACCTGGTCTCTCACAAGTGTGCCCTCAACCATCTTAGTTATTAGGCATTTCTGGGCATACCTCAGTGAGCACGAACTTGTATTGCTCAGCCGTGAGGACTATGCCCAAATTAATGTAATTAGGACCAGATAATTTGTTCTCTTTTAGTATAACAGCTAATGGATTGAACCCATATCAAAAAACTTAGAAGTTTTAGTATTTTATCTTTTTAGAAAATATTGATACCCTAAAAAAAATATAATCAAATCCACCAATATCTTGTTCACTAAGATTCACGCAGGTCACGATCGTGTGAATGTCTACGCTAGTCCACATTCGTTCGAGAATAACTAAGTTCATTAATTTCACTATCTGACCAAACGATCTATTGATCAATGAAATTAATAGTCGGTAATTTTACTCGCACACATAAATAGTGTAACCTCATTGGGAGGGATACTACAAATGGTACACTAAGTGTATGCCATTACTCGACTTCTTAGTTTGTTACTTAGTATACTTATGCGGCTCAGATTGAGAAGGTGTCACACTTTCTCCAATTAAACGCACTATAGTCATCCATTTAGAAATCCAATCTAGTAATCTTATGAATAAAAACTCATCCGATATGGAGAAAGGCCCTAATGCCAACGCCCAAGTCTATCCACATCACAAATGAATTCTTAATGGAGACTATGGCGATAGAAACCAACCCGCTCCCACTTAGATTCTTAAAATTAAGGATTTTTCTTGTTTTAACATGCAACGTCTTAACTTTAGTCATTTATAACTTTAGTTATTTGCACCCATAAAACCGTTTGTTTTCGATCATGCATAAAACATAAAATGAAAACACACAAGCAACAATTAGGATATAAAGTGGGAAATAAATATGTAATGAAATATTTCCCCACTATTATGGCCTTTTCAATCATTGGTTCCTTTTAAGCCTTGTTGACACGTCTTGTCGCGTTGCTCACTGTCGTTATTTGGATTCCTCCTAATTCTTTCAGGTTTTCTTTGTTAACTACGTAATTAGAAATCACACAAAATTACGATAAACCAAACCCCACGAATATGGGTTACCCGAAATAACGTCTTCGTTATTTTACATAAATTTTTATATACATGACTTGTCTAGGAAAATAAAGATGGCATCTTTAGAATAAATCCTACCAAAAGATTTAATCTAATCCGACACGGCTTCCAGCTCATGGTTATTACTATTAAACACATTCACATTCAAAATAAAACGAGCCCAGACATGTCCCGGGGTTTATAAATGAATGTAAAACCATAATAGCAGGGAATAATAACCACTTGAAAATAAAACCGTGCAATAAATCCAACAAGTATAAAGCCAAAACCTTAGCTCTAATTCTAATTTGAAGGAATTAAGATCTGGTCCGGGCCAAATCGAAAATCTCACTTTCGTGCTATGTATTCCAGAATCGGATACTTTTGATCGAGCCCAAACTCTAGAATCAATTCCCCTGAACGGATCTAGACTTATACTTGTTAGATATATTAAACAACACGCTAAAAATTGATCTTGAATTTAGAGCAGAACATAAAGATTATACATTTGAAGCGTGTCGTCGAAACAAATATAGAAAACCAAGTCTTTAGCAATAAATACCACCAAAAATCCCTCGAATGACTCCGACGAACCCCAGAGTTGAGCAGACAACCATCTACGTTGTGGATCTAGAAAATAACAAGTAACCCACAAGAAACCCGCTTCGAAAAACTCAAATATGCCCAAACAGAACCTTGCCCGGAGACCTGCTGCCGTACTGCCGCCGATCTGCCGGAGACCACGAGCGAGGGAAACAACCAGCCGTGATCGAGACAAGCTGTTACGGATTGAAAATCAAGTGATCAACACAACAGCTCAGATCCAAGCACACTGCTCTCGCACGCATGATCGCTGGTCGCCAATAGAGAAAAACCAAGCGCAGAGAAATCAGCGATCAAAGTGAACCGGGTGGCGGGATGAAAAACTAGGCTATAATCGAGAATAAAATCGGGCAAGAAAATGGGCTGATTTTCCGAAGAAGAAGGATCTCTAAGCTAACTTCGATAGAGATCTTCAACAAAGAATATGAAGTTCTCTCTCCAAGATATGCCTCTCAAGTTTCTTATATCTTTAATGTACAAGACATTAAGTATTTATAAGGAGCTTCAAGGGAGACCTAGTGGGCTTTTGAGTTGGGCCTTCTAATTAGATTTAATTGAATTTCTTAGTCTTCCCTAGACTAGTCAATTCTCAATTAGCCGAAGGATTATTTATTCAACCCACTTCGTCAATTAAATCTTAATCGACCCAAGGATTATTTCGTATCCCACTTTGTCAATTAAATATAAAATTAACCCAAGGTTAAATTTTATTTAATCCACTTTTCCAATTAATCTACTTCATAACTAATCGTACCATTAACAGATAAATTATGGAACTACCACTCTAAAATGAAATTACTTCACGCACACTTTAATTATTCTTCTGTCTCCCCACATCAAAGATATAGTGCTCGTCGATTTATTAATTTACTGTCAAATAAATTAATTGACTTCTTGCTATATGAGACTAGTACCACTCGACCTTATTATTATACCGGACATAAGTCCACCTGGCAAGTCTAGTATAATAATCCTTACGAGCTCATCTCGAGAGCACCATCAACCCGAACAAACCGGTATATGTATTCCTTTCGATAAGCAACGGCACACCAAGAAACCAAACATGCATACCCAACTTACCGAGATCTAGGCCTCAATTGACCGCACCCTTTAGCAAATCAAAGTACACTATGTCTGACTCTCATGCCCGCTCTAGTCTAGGGATTAAGAGATTATAATATTAGGTTTGAATTAACTACGAAGATCAGTACAAGTTAATTAAATCCCAATTAGGTCCTGCTCAATAGGCCCCGGGCATATCCGTATGAATTAATTGAATGAAACAAATCTTGTTCGGGCTAAAAATCTCACTTTCATGCAATGCATTCCAGAATCGGAGACTTTCGATCTGGCCCAGACTCTAAATCATTTCCCCTGAACGGATCTAGGCTTATACTAGTTCAATTTAATAAAACAACACGCTAAAAATTAAATCTTTAATTTAAAGTGTCCCTAGCAATAAGAAAACCAAAGTTGAAAAATTATGTTGTTCACTGCCCGGGACAAATCACTAGAGAATCCTGAGAATAACTCTGCTCAACCTCGAAATCATGTGGGCAACTATCCAAAAGGTAGATAAGACACTAAGGAATAAATGCAAAAGAAACCCACTTCGAAAAAATTGTCAGATCCGCAGTAGATTGTTGCCCGAAGATCAGCCGTCTATTTATCGCCTGATGCACAAACCCAAAACCACCTCCAAAAGTTTTCTCCCACAACGATCTAGACAACCACTGCCATGGATCACCAATAAAGATTTAGATCTACACAACGGAGGTCTAATCAAGTGGCTTGGATGATCAAATAGACTGGCGGCACAAGAAAAGATAAGAACTTTGTCGGAGTAAAATTCAGGATGGCGGCGCGAAATCCAAGAGGGCGGCATGAAAATTGAGGTGTGATGAATAGTAAATCAGTGATCTAATGGGCTAAGCTTTTCGAAGATCGAAGGATCCTAAGCCGACTTCGTGAAAGAACTCAACGAAGAAGAAGAGGATCTCTCTCTATGCTAGTCCTTCTCACTTTAGACAACTAAGCCACCAAATTTTCTTAATGTCTTCCAAATGCCTAACATGGACTGTTTATAGGAGTTTCAAGGGAGACCTAGTAGGCTTTGAGTTGGGCCTTAGTGTTAGACTTTCGTTGACTCTCTTAGTCTTCCCTAGACTAATCAACTCCAATCGAGCCTTTAGAAATAATTCTTTAACCAATTTCATTAATTAAATCGGGCCACTTCATCAATTAAATATAAAATTAACCTTAAGGGTAATTTAATTAATGCACTTCATCGATTAGTCCAACGCATAATTAGTCATACTACTAACGGACCAATTATGGAACTACCGCTCAAAAAATAATTTACTTCGTGCTCACTTTGTAATTCCTATATATTCTATATATTCCCACGTCAAATATATAGTGCTCGTCGATTCATAAATTTACTGACAAATTAATTCATCGACTTCTTTGTATCCGAGACTAGTACCACTCAAGCTTCTTATTATACCGAACATAAGTCCACTGGCCATATTTAGTATAATAAACTTTTTGAGCTCATCTCGCGAATAACATCAACCCGGCGTACCGGTATATGGATTCATTCCACAAGCAACGACACACCAAGAAGTCAAACACCATATTCCTAACTTATAGAGATATAGGTCTCAATTGACCACACCCATTGGCAAATCAAAGCATACGATATCTAACTCTCGTGCCCACTCTAGTCTATGGATTAAGAGATTAGAATATTGGGTTCGAATTAACTATGCCGATCAGTACAAGTTAATTCCATCCCGAATAGGTCTTGCTCAATATGCCCCGGGCACATCCGTATGATTTAATTATTCTAGACAAATTGATTATCAAAATCATACAATAACCTAAATCGATAGTATGTTCTGAAGGAAAACTGAACAAGCCCGGGCTAAATCGAAAACCTCACTTTCGTGCTATGCATTCCAGAATCGGAAGCTTTCGACCAAGCTCAGGCTCAAATTAGTTTACCCATGAACGGATCTAGGCTTATACTTATTTAATTTATTAATCGGGACATAAAAAATCGAATCTTTAATAAAAGCGGAAATTAAAGATTCTACCTTTTGTAGCGAAGTCCCTCGATTAAAGAATACCAAAATTCTGCAGCGATTTCCACAAGAAATCCAATCGATTCTCCGTAGAATACTTCGAATATTGCGTGGGCAATAATCTATCGAAGTTTCTATTCAGCCCACAATAATCCCACCAGGAAATTTCATGAATCGGGTTCAAAAAATTATTCTCCAAAATCTGACCGAACAGAAATCCACCTCCTGCGCACGGTTGCTGCTGTTTTCTTCTTCAACAATCCAACAATCGGGCTGCAGTATAGCCTACCTTCACAGCGCCGTGATCTAGACAAGAGAGCCAGGCGGATCACCAAACAATCGAGAGAGATCAACGCCCACTCTCTCGAATCAAACGCACGCCACTAGGACCGAAATACTGCAGCGAAAAATTCAATCTTTCGGACAGCAGCAGACCCGGCGAAACCCAGCAAGAATCCGGCGAATTTCTGGACTAATAATCACCCAGTTCGGTCTTTGGAGTGAACCCAACCCAAGGAGCAAGAAGGCTGATTCGTTTGTGAGAAAGAAAATCTTGAAGAAGAAAAACTTTCTCTTGAATCTTCTTACTCAAGAAAAGGCAAGACAAAAATTGTCTTACAAAAATTTCCCCTTAGGGTTTCTTGGGCACCAAGACTTCTATTTATAGGAGCTCGATTGGAGACCTAATGGGCTCTCGAGTTAGGCCTTAAAATTTGACTTTCGTTGACCGCTAAGTCTTCCCGACTAATCAACTCCAATCGACCCTTTTAAATTAATTTATTTATTTAATCCACTTTGTTAATTTAATTTAATCAAACCCTTAGAATTAATTAATTCAAAATAGAATTAATTTCTAAATTCACTTCGTCGATTAAATATTAATTAAACCCTTTGTATTAATTAATTTACCTTGTCGATTAGTCAAACGCATAATCGGTCGTACCACTAACGGACCAATTATGGAACTACCGCTCGAAAACGACTTTACATCGCGCCATTATTATTTCTTCTATCTCCTCACATTAAAGATCTAGTGCTCGTCGATTTATCAATTTACTGACAAATTAATTCACCGACTTCTTGGTTTCCGAGATTAGTACCACTCGACCTTTTATTATACCAAACATAAAGTTCACCGGCCGGGTTTAGTATAATAACCTTACGAGCTCATCTCGGGAGCACCATCAACCCGGCGAACCGGTACGTGGATTCCTCCGACCAGCAACGGCACGCAAGAAGCTAAACACCGCATACCCAACTTACCGAGGTATTGGCCTCAATTGACCTCACTCTTTGGCAAATCAAAGCATACGATATCCAACCCTCACGCCCGTCCCAATCTCGGGATTGAGAGACAGAATACTAGGACCGAATTGACTACACCGATCAGTACAAGTCAATTCTATCCAAACTGGTCGTGCTCAATATGCCCCGGGCATATCTGTGTGATTTAAACTAGTCTAGATAAACCAATTTCCAAACCACACAATAACTTATACCGATAGTATGTTCAGACTATCTCAGTTACGAGCATACTTTTTATATATCAATACTTTAACCAATAACGGTATCTACTGTGTTTGTCGACACCCCGTTATCTAGTTCTATGATATAAAGGAACAGATTTATACTGAAACAAAATGATATGTCAACTGTGGATATTAGTTTTTGATACAAGCCATAGCTTTTCAGTATTCAAAACTAACAATCTCCCACTAATATTCAAAGCTATGCTAATAAGTACAAAAAACTGTCCAACCCGCTATTACACTGCTGTCATAATGAAATCTCCAAAACACCTTTAAGCTCACTGACATGGCTCTCTCAAGAATCTGACTCCCATGCCCTCCACATGCCTCTCAAAGACCTTTGGGGTCAATGGCTTGGTGAAAGGATCTGCAAGGTTGTCCTCTGAAGCTATCTTGGCCACGATCACGTCTTCCCTCTTTACGATCTCTCGTATCAGGTGGTACTTGCGCTCTATGTGTTTACTCGCCTTATGGGCTCGTGGTTCCCTTGAGTTAGCAACTGCACCATTGTTATCACAATAAACTGTGATAGACCTAGGCAACTCTGGAACCACATCTAAGTCCATCAGGAAGCTCCTGAGCCATACAGCCTCTTTCGCTGCCTCTGAAGCGGCAACGTACTCGGCCTCCATGGTAGAGTCCGCCACGCATTTCTGCTTGACACTCTTCCATACTATGGCTCCACCTCCCAGAGTAAACACAAACCCAGAGGTAGACTTACTCTTGTCCATATCTCCTTGAAAGTCCGAATCTGTGTAACCCAATGGTACAAGCTCCTGCGCTCTATAAACTAGGACATAATCTCTCGTCCTGCGCAAGTACTTGAGAATGCATTTTACTGCCTCCCAGTGAGCCTTCCCAGGGTTACTCTGATATCTGCTAACCATGCCAACGGCAAAGCAAATATCAGGCCTCGTGCACAACATAGCATACATGAGGCTACCCACTGCAGAAGCATAGGGTACCTCCTTCATGGCATCTATCTCCTCAGCAGTCTTAGGACACTGCTCCTTAGACAAATGCACTCCATGCCTGAAAGGTAGTGACCCCTTCTTGGAGTTCTGCATGTTAAAACGGGCCAGAATCGTGTCTATGTAGGATGCCTGTGAGAGAGTCAGAGAACGTTTCCTACGATCTCGAATAATCTTGATCCCAAGGATATGTCCAGCCTCTCCCAAATCCTTCATATCGAATTGCCTGGACAACCATGCCTTTACGTCTGACAACACCTTCTTACTGTTGCCAATAAGAAGAATGTCATCTACATAAAGTACGAGGAACACCACTATCTCACCATCACGCCTGCAATAAACACACTGCTCATCCGGAGACTGAGTGAATCCATAGGACTGGATAACCTCATCAAAACGAATGTTCCAAGATCTGGATGCTTGCTTAAGTCCATAAATAGACCTCCTAAGCCTGCATACCTTGTGCTCTTGGCCCTTAACAATGAAGCCCTCTGGTTGCTGCATAAAGATGGTCTCCTCAAGACTTCCATTAAGGAAAGCTGTCTTGACGTCCATCTGCCAAATCTCATAATCCATATGAGCAGCTATGGCCAAGAGAATCCGGATCGACTTAAGCATAGCTACCGGGGAAAAGGTCTCCTCATAATCGATCCCTTCTTTCTGAGTATACCCTTTCGCCACAAGCCTAGCCTTGAAGGTCTCAACCCTCCCGTCAGATCCTCTCTTTCGCTTGTAGACCCATTTGCACCCAATAGGCCTAAACCCATCAGGAAGATCTACCAGCTCCCAGACTTGATTTGAGTCCATAGAACCCATCTCAGCAATCATCGCTCTCTGCCAAGAATCTGCATCTTTATCCTGGAGAGCCTCATTGTAGTTAACTGGGTCTGGTTCATGAGCACCAGGGATAAAGTCCGAAGACTCACCCAAACCCATGTACCTCTCGGGCTGTCTCACAGCCCTCCCACTACGACGAGGCGCAGCCTGTGTAAGAGCATCATCTGTGATAGTACGTGCAGTTTCCTGTGGTGTGTCTTCCTGTACGTGTGCATCTGGAATAGTGGACTGACTTCTAAGCTCTTCCAATACTACCTTGCTGCTTGACTTGTGATCTAAAATATAGTCCTCCTCAAGAAATCTGGCATTGGTGCTTACCACCACCTTTTGATCCTGAGGACTATAAAATAAACCACCTCTCGTTCCTTTGGGGTAGCCTACAAACAGCATAACCTTAGATCTCGCCTCTAACTTGCCTGCATCTGCCTCGAGCACATGTGCTGGACAACCCCAAATCCTGAGATGTCTCAGGCTAGGCTTGCGCCCATCCTACAACTCTAATGGGGTCGTTGGCACAGACTTAGATGGCACAAGGTTGAGAATATAACATGCTGTGTCTAAGGCATAACCCCAAAACGAGGTAGGCAACTCACTGTAACTCATCATATATCTAACCATCTCCATAAGAGTCCTGTTCCTCCTCTCTGCTACACCATTCTGCTGGGGTGTGCCAGGTGCAGACAACTGAGTCTGAATACCCTCCTCTGACAAATAGGTCCTAAATTCACTAGAGAGGTATTCGCCACCGCGATCAGACCGCAGTGACTTGATACTCTTACCCAGATGGTTCTCCACTTCTGCCTTGAATTCTCTGAACTTGCCAAAGCATTCAGACTTGTGGCGCATCAAGTATATGTATCCATATCTAGAGTAATCATCCGTGAAAGTCACGAAATACTCATAACCACCTCTAGCCTGAACTGACATAGGCCCACACACGTCAGAATGAATCAGCTCTAAAACCTCTTTGGCCCTATACCCCTTCGCCTTAAAAGGCCTCTTGGTCATTTTACCCTCCAAGCAGGACTCACAGGTTGAATAGCTGTCAATATCTAGTAAGTCCAAAGACCCACTCTTGACCAACCTTTGAATCCTACTAAGGTTGATATGACCTAGTCTCAGGTGCCAAAGATAAGTCTGATTCAAAGGGGAAGATTCCTTTCTCTTATTATGATTCGGTGATGAATTACTAGTTTCTGTGTTTTGCATAACTGGGGAGTAAGTCTTGATTAAAAACAGATTGTCAACCAATGTACCGGAACATATAAGTTTCTGGCATTTTCTTATAAAAACCGAACCATCAGAAAATACACACTTATAACCATCCAAAACAAGTTTCGAAACTGAAAGCAAGTTCTTTCGAAAACTAGGTACATAAAGACAATCCTTCAAATATAAAATAGAGTCTGAAAAATAAAGACTAATCACTCCCACTGCAGCCACAGAAACTCTGGTAGTATCCCCAAGGTAGACCTGCAACTCTCCCTCTCTAAGCAGCCGGGTCACTTGGAACCCCTGCAAAGAATTACAAACGTGATCAGTGGCTCCCGAATCCACACACCAAGTATCCGTGGGAATTGCCGCTAAACACGTCTCAGTGACTAGGGAAAATTTACACATACCTCGAGGCTTTGGGCAGTCCTTCTTCCAATGTCCCACTTTGCCACATCTGAAGCATTTTCCTCTCGGCTTCTGCTTCTTGGCAATGCCCGCCTTGGGTCCATGACTGGCTCCTGCCTTCTGGCCTCTCTTCCTCTTTTGCTTCCTGGCTTTGGGCCCAGCAGAGGAACCTGAGGGACCAACAGTAGCCAAGGCTTGCTTCTTCTCTGCGAAGAGGCTCTCAGCAGACACCAATGCAGTCATGAGCTCAGAAAGTGAATATGAGAGATTCCCCATATTATAGTTCAATCGAAACTGCTCAAAACTGGGAGGCAAGCTCTGAAGGATGATATCGACCTGGGTTTCCCCATCAATCTCACCTCCCAATACCTCGATCTCATTGATGCAACCAATCATGTCCAGTACGTGATCTCTCACTGAAGTGCCCTCAGCCATCTTAGCATTCATGAGTTTCCTCATAGCTGACTGCTTGGCTGCCCTGCCCTGATGTCCAAACATCTCCCTGAGGTTGAGCATCATATCGTAGGCTGAGGTCATCAACTGATGCTGGTGCTGCAATACACTTGACATGGAAGCCAAGATGTAGCACCTGGTCATCTCATCAGCTTTCTGCCACCTCGTATATGGCTCTCGTTGCTCAGGTGTGGCATCCTCACTGGGCTTAGGGGGACACTCCTCAGTGAGCACATACTTATAACCCTCGGCGGTTAGGACAATGTCCAGGTTCCGTTTCCAATCAATGTAATTAGGACCGGTGAGTTTGTTTTGGTTCAGAATGACAGCTAGCGGGTTGAACGACATATCAACTGAAAATAATGAAAAAACATGTCTCAGTATACTTTTCGAAAATATTGAAAAATCCTCAGAAAAGAAATATAATCTTCTACCGACATCTCTCCCACCGGGATTAACGCAGGTCACGTAGGTGAACGTCTACGCCAATCCACATTCGTTCGAGAAGGACCAAAGTCCATTAATCTCATTATCTGACCAACGATCTTATGATCAATGAAATTAATAGTCGATAATTTTAGCCGTACACGTAAATAGCGTTACCTCGTAGGAGGGATACTATAAACAGTACACTAAGTGTATGCCATTACGTGACTTCTAAGTTTGTTACTTAGGGTACTAATGCGCCTCGGTAGCGAGGGTGTCGCAACTTTTCCCAATTAAACGCACTATAGTCATCCCTTTAGAAATTCATTCCAGCGATATCTGTGATTGAAAACTCATCCGTAGGGAAGCCGCTTAACCACATCGCCAATGAACCCTTAATGGAGGCCATGGGGCTATTAACCAACCCGCTCCCACTTAGATTTTTAAAATAATTTAAATTCGCCTTAGTTTTCTCGATTTTCCATTTCGATTTTCTACGTAATTAGGAATCACCCAAAAATTACGAAAAAACCAAAATCCGGGTTTTCTCGGTTTTCTACGTAATTAGGAATCACCCAAAATTACGATAAACCAAAACCCCACGTAATTAGGAATCACCCAAAATTACGATTAAACCAAAACTTGCGAATGTAATTAATTTTGAGGATTTTTACGTTTTAACATGCAATATCTTAACTATGGATATTCGCACCCATAAAACCGTTGGAGTTTTAATATGCGAATAATCTATCTTAGTTAATTGCACATTACCTTTTGAAAAACTTTTGGTTTGAATTTCGTTCATGCAAAATAAAACGAAAATCACACAATCAACGAAAAAATCATAAATACGGGAAATTAAAGAAAATAAAATTTCCCGACTATTATGGCCTTCTCTATCGTTGATTCTTTGACGCCTCGGTGACACTTCCCGTCGTGTCGCTCCCACTCGTTATTTGGATTCCTCTCGATTCGCCCGGGTTTTCTCGGTTTATTCCGTAATTAGGAATCACCCAAAATTACAATAAACCAAAACCCGCGAATATAAGTTACCCAAAATAACGTCTTCGTCATAGTACAAAAATTCCTATATACAAAGGCGTTTTTCTAGGAATTTAAAGACGACAAGATTAGATCAAATCCTACTACAAGATTTTTCTAATCCTACACGGCTTCCAGCTCGTGGTTATTACTATTACAGAAATTTCCATTCAAAATAAAACGAGCCCGGACATGTCCCGGGGTTTATGAATGAAAATTAAATTTCTACCATAATAGCCGGGAAACCAATAACCACCTGTTTATACATTTCGACAAAAATAATAATGCCAAAATAAAGCCGTGTAATAAATCAAACAAGTATAAGACCGAAACCAACGCTCTGATACCATTTTGAAGGAAAACTGAACAAGCCCGGGCTAAATCGAAAACCTCACTTTCGTGCTATGCATTCCAGAATCGGAAGCTTTCGACCAAGCTCAGGCTCAAATTAGTTTACCCATGAACGGATCTAGGCTTATACTTATTTAATTTATTAATCGGGACATAAAAAATCGAATCTTTAATAAAAGCGGAAATTAAAGATTCTACCTTTTGTAGCGAAGTCCCTCGATTAAAGAATACCAAAATTCTGCAGCGATTTCCACAAGAAATCCAATCGATTCTCCGTAGAATACTTCGAATATTGCATGGGCAATAATCTATCGAAGTTTCTATTCAGCCCACAATAATCCCACCAGGAAATTTCATGAATCGGGTTCAAAAAATTATTCTCCAAAATCTGACCGAACAGAAATCCACCTCCTGCGCACGGTTGCTGCTGTTTTCTTCTTCAACAATCCAACAATCGGGCTGCAGTATAGCCTACCTTCACAGCGCCGTGATCTAGACAAGAGAGCCAGGCGGATCACCAAACAATCGAGAGAGATCAACGCCCACTCTCTCGAATCAAACGCACGCCACTAGGACCGAAATACTGCAGCGAAAAATTCAATCTTTCGGACAGCAGCAGACCCGGCGAAACCCAGCAAGAATCCGGCGAATTTCTGGACTAATAATCACCCAGTTCGGTCTTTGGAGTGAACCCAACCCAAAGAGCAAGAAGGCTGATTCGTTTGTGAGAAAGAAAATCTTGAAGAAGAAAAACTTTCTCTTGAATCTTCTTACTCAATAAAAGGCAAGACAAAAATTGTCTTACAAAAATTTCCCCTAAGGGTTTCTTGGGCACCAAGACTTCTATTTATAGGAGCTCGATTGGAGACCTAATGGGCTCTCGAGTTAGGCCTTAAAATTTGACTTTCGTTGACCGCTAAGTCTTCCCGACTAATCAACTCCAATCGACCCTTTTAAATTAATTTATTTATTTAATCCACTTTGTTAATTTAATTTAATCAAACCCTTAGAATTAATTAATTCAAAATAGAATTAATTTCTAAATTCACTTCGTCGATTAAATATTAATTAAACCCTTTGGATTAATTAATTTACCTTGTCGATTAGTCAAACGCATAATCGGTCGTACCACTAACGGACCAATTATGGAACTACCGCTCGAAAACGACTTTACATCGCGCCATTATTATTTCTTCTATCTCCTCACATTAAAGATCTAGTGCTCGTCGATTTATCAATTTACTGACAAATTAATTCACCGACTTCTTGGTTTCCGAGATTAGTACCACTCGACCTTTTATTATAACGAACATAAAGTTCACCGGCCGGGTTTAGTATAATAACCTTACGAGCTCATCTCGGGAGCACCATCAACCCGGCGAACCGGTACGTGGATTCCTCCGACCAGCAACGGCACGCAAGAAGCTAAACACCGCATACCCAACTTACCGAGGTATTGGCCTCAATTGACCTCACTCTTTGGCAAATCAAAGCATACGATATCCAACCCTCACGCCCGTCCCAATCTCGGGATTGAGAGACAGAATACTAGGACCGAATTGACTACACCGATCAGTACAAGTCAATTCTATCCAAACTGGTCGTGCTCAATATGCCCCGGGCATATCTGTGTGATTTAAACTAGTCTAGATAAACCAATTTCCAAACCACACAATAACTTATACCGATAGTATGTTCAGACTATCTCAGTTACGAGCATACTTTTTATATATCAATACTTTAACCAATAACGGTATCTACTGTGTTTGTCGACACCCCGTTATCTAGTTCTATGATATAAAGGAACAGATTTATACTGAAACAAAATGATATGTCAACTGTGGATATTAGTTTTTGATATAAGCCATAGCTTTTCAGTATTCAAAACTAACATGTTCAAACTATCTCAGTTACGAGTATCTATTTATGTATCATAAATTTAACAAATGATAAGATCTACTGTGCTACACCTGACACCTTATCATCTATGCATATGATATAAAGGAACAATTAATATTGAAACTTAATCGATATGTAAATTGTGGGTATTAGTTTTCTTGGAGTTGAATACATAAGCTATGCTTGTATTGTACTTTTTCCCAGTAATATATCGATTTATGTTTTGGTTATATCTTGTTGTGCATGATATGTCCATTTGTATTATGTAAGTAGATGATGAGGTGTCTTGTGTGACACAGTAGATCTCATCATTGGTTGAAAGATATAATATATAAATAATGTTCGTAACGGAGACAGCTTTGGACAAACTGTCGGTTTAGGTTACTATGTGATTCGGATAATTGGTTTGTCTAAACTAATTGAATTATATAGATATGCCTGGGGCGTATTAAACTTGACCATTAAGAATGATTTGTCTTGTACTGATTTAATAGACAAATCATTCTTGGTATTCTATCTCTTAATCCCTAGACTCGAGCAGGCATGAGGATTAGACATAGTGTACTTTGATCTGCAAAAGGGTGAGGTCAATTGTGGTCAATAGTCTCGGTACATTGGGTGCGCGTGTTTAGTTACTTGGTGGGCTGCTGTTTGTCAAAAGGAAACTATGTACCGGTGCGTCCGGGGTGATGGTGCTCCCGAGATGAGCTCGTAATATTTATTATACTAAACTCGGCCGGTGGACTTATGTTCGATATAGTATAAAGGTCGAGTGGTACTAGTCTCGGAAATAAAGAGGATAATTAATTAATTTATTAGTAAATTAATATATTAACGAGCACTATATCTTCGATGTGGGGAGATTATGAATATAATTTAATTAAGTTGTTCCAGAAGCAATTCTGGTGTAGGATGGTAGTGCCATAATTAATCCGTTAGTGGTACGATTAATTATGTATTGGGTTGTTTACAAAGGTAGATTTAATTAATTAAGTAATTAATTAATCCTTGTGTCAGTTGATTGTGAATCATACCAGGAACTGGTTTGGGATAAGTGAATCCCTGTATCAGTTGGTTGTGAATCATCCCAGGAACTGGCTTGGGATAAGTGAATCCCTGTGACAGTTGGATATGTATCAGTCCAGGAACAGGATTGAAGGAAAACAGAAACCCAGTAGGAAGACCAATCCTAAACCAATTTGGGATCTCTCTTGTAACACTATACTGTTGTATTGTGTTTAGGCATTTAATTCAAAATTAAACAGCGGAATTCCTAAACACTAAGGATCGGGTATTACCCTTGAAGCGTAATCGGTTGCGCAGTCGCCTAGCTCCTCTGAGAAGATGGCGTTTCATCATTTTTCTATAACACTTCCTTGAAGCGTCCTCTACTCTCAGGCACCGGAGTTCTTCGATGCTAGTAGATTCCTGTGAAGAAGTTTTGATGAGAGATAGGGAGAAAATTTTCGAGAGAAAATAAAAAAAAAAAAATTTCTACAGAAAACAATTTTCTGTTGTCTGTTATCTTTTCTCTCCCAGAGAATTCCTTTTAAAAAGAAATTCTCTGATTCTCCAATCCCACAACCCCCGGGGTTGTTTTTATTAAAATATATATTATAAAATTATAATATAATATTTAACTTTTACTGGTTGGGTTTTACTTGACCCATGGATCAAACAATTTACCCATGGATCAGACTGATGGGTCAAGAACCTCAATTGCAACTAGGTCCATTGATTTGTCAGTCTCTCTCAATTCTTCCTGAGTAATTAATTAAATATTAATTAATACCCCAAAACTTCTCAATAATATTTATTAAAACTATTTAATTTAAAATTATTTTTCTAAGTATAACAATTATACCTAGTACCGTCAAGAATCTTCGAACTCACTTACGTGCAATCCTGTAGGTCCATTCCAAATTGACAATGGATAAATTTATCTCATAGATTAATCCATAAATCATCAGTGGCCTCTAGCAAGACATGATTACTACTCAATTTAGAATGGATGGTCGAATGGTGATTCAACGCAACCTTTCTAAGCATACTATGCACGGTCCTCTACATCGATATCCTGTTTAGCATAAGGCATGGAACCATCATCCTTATTAAGCTAAACAATTTACTTGATCTCTCAGTGACACTGATTCTATTCAAGCAAATGATAACAATTATCATTTCTCGGGCATGGCCATGCACTTCTCAGTTCACTATAAAGTGGCCCGGATATCATCTCTCACTTAAGAGAGATTTGTAGTCCCATCGCTTCACCTACATATCTTAGCGTGACTCATAGTGTACCCAATCATACCCATACTTGGCAACCTGTTACAGTCCCGTTAGGCGTATGTCAAAGTACACAATAATTCACCTAAGACCATGCGGTGATTTCTGGTCTAAGGATCCTCGTACGAGTATGCTCAAAAGAATCACTCATGATCTATTAGTCCATGGAGTGTTTCTTTTAGCGGATTGATTTCATGAAATTAGATATGCACAAGAATATAATTATCATGAACTTAACTCATCAGATTAAATAATCAATCAAATGACATATGTCTTATTTACATAAATAACTCTCAAAGTTTATTTACATAAATAGCCCTCATTAGGGCACATACACCAACATATACATAGACAAGGGATTAGCTATTCAAGACACGCAATTCAATAGATTCAGAATTCAAGAATCTAGAGAGAGAAAATCCTAAAGAGAAAAATTTTCTCTCTCCAAGTCAGATTGTTCAAGGATAATTTGCGGCTGGTTTTTTATTCTTTTGGCTGATTTTTCTGGCTTGTTTTATACCCGCTGCGTGTAGCTTTCTCTCTCTCCAGGCGGTGCGTTTGCAGTACGTGCCAAGTGCAGCAGTGCTGGAATTTTCAGGTGGATTATGGTGATTAGCTGATCAATTGATTTCTAGTTCGTTGCCCACACAACGTGAAGTCAAAGTCTTGAGGCATACAAGAGAATCACCTGAGTGCACTCTTCAAAGGTACTTTTCTAAGATTCCGCTTTTAATTAGAAATTTTTGTTGCATGGTAAATCGAGCAAGTGCTAACCCAGATCCTGTGGCAATCTTTCAAGTTTTTCATACAAGTAATAGCTTTTCAGTATTCAAAACTAACATTAATTAGTCTAGAAAAACTAATTTTAAATCATACAATAACCTAAACCTTTAGTATGTTCAAACTATCTCGATTACGAGCGTTAGTTTATATATCATAAATTCAACCAATGATAAGATCTACTGTGCTACACCCGACACCTTATCATCTATACATATTATATAAAAGAACAATTAATAATACTAAAACACAATCGATATGTAAACAGGAAATAGTTTTTTATACAAGCAAAGTTTTTCAGTATTCAAAACTAATAAACACAACAGACATAACACAGAAACCTAGAGAGAGAAAGAGAATTCTTGAGATAGAGCAACCAACCCCGAGGCCAGCGCATAAGTAGTGGCCGCAGTAGTTTATCCTGGTGGCAGCGACAGCTCAACTCGATAGTGGCGGAGGCGGTATAAACTCCAGTAGCAGCGGCGGCACAGGAAACCAGGACGGTGGCCGTTTTGTTTTTCAAGGACATTTCTGCGACATGTTTTCTGTTGGGGTTAATTCAGATTATTCAGTATATCGTTACCCACACAACGTCCGGACAAGTCTTAGAAAATACAAGAGACTTCTTGAGTAGCACGCTTCAAAGGCCAATTCTTAAACTTCTGGTTTTATATTTAAGATATTGTATTTGCTTGCATATCAAATTGAATTAAAGTAATCCAAGATCATGTACTATAGATATTCCTAAGAGATTTCATATCAGATTGCACAAACCAAAATCTTTCTAGATGAAATCAGAAAATTACGAATGTGCTATTGGTTTTGGTTGATGGTTTTCTAATCGGATTGCACAAATTAAAATTTTTGACCAGACTAGAATAAGCGTGAGAACTTTCAGGTATAGGGTGCCTATACTTGATGGTTATCTTGTTAATTGCTCTACAATCAACACACATCTACCAAGTCGAGTCTTTCTTTGGGACAAAAATTACTGGTATCGCACACGGATTTAGGCTCTCGCAGATGTGTTCTTTGTTAAACAACTCTCCAACTTGTGGTTGTAATTCCTTTGTTTCCTCAGGATTTACTCTGTATGCTTGCCAATTATGAAAAGTTCCTCCCATTATTCAGGTTCATTTGATGCTCAATACCTTGAATCGGTGGCAGCCCCTTTGGTAATTTCTCGGGGAATACATTTGCGAATGAATCCAGAAGTACTTGCACACTGGATGGAATTGGTCGAGCCTTCAGGGAATGTTCAACAAATCTTACCAACACTAAACATTGTTTCTGATTGGCAGCTATTTCTAGATCTTGGAATGAAGCGATAAACTAGAGTTTTCTTGGCTTCACTCTTCTTAGGTGTTAGCGGCAATCTTAGCGATTCTTTCTTTGGCTCGTTGAGAATTGCCTTGCCTTGTTGCCTTGCTCTCGCTTCTCTCATATGTTTGTTGGACTTGACCACCTGTGAATGATATAAAGGTGTGAGGATTATCTTTTTATTATTAAAGGTGAAGTGATACCTATTTGTGTAACCATCATGTCAGGTTTTATGGTAGTATTCCCATGATTGATCAAGAATTATATGTGTTGTGTCCATCGGAACTACATCGCACAGGACATGATCTTGGTACTTCCCGATAGTGAAAGCTACCTTGCATTGCTTATTCACTTCAACTTCTCCACTGTTATTGAGCCACTGCACCTTATAAGGTGTAGGGTGAGGTATCATTGCTAGACTTAGGAATGACACTAAATAGTTAGACACAAGATTGTTCCAACTACTGCAGTCAATTATTATCAAGCAGGTCGCATCTTTTACCTACCCTTTAGTGTGAAATATATTTTGCCATTGCTCAACACCTTCTTCTAGCTTAAGATTAGAGTTAAGCTTCCTTACCATACTAGAAGATTGTGATTTAGAATCACTTGAACTTGGTACTTGTAGCGAAACTCCACATGCACCTTTTGAAATTTCCAGAGGTTTAGGAAGTTCATCATCAACCTCATAGTTCTTAGAAGATCTATAGAGGAAGGAAGGTGATGACAACTTCTTCAAGTAGGATGGGACTTTATCAACCTTGGTTGATAAGTTTCTTGATGCTTGGAACTCTTCCATTGAATCAATCAACCTATCCAGAGATTGATCCATCTTTTTCAAGCACTCTAGTAGTATTTGGTTTTGCTGAAATTTGAATGCCTCCATTTTTCTGTCAAGAAACACTCAAACATAGGTAGAAGTAAAGACTTCTCCTCGAAGGTTAATAACCAAAACAATTAACTACAAAGAATTAAAACTCAAAATCAAAACCTAAAACTATACTAAAATTTGCGGTAACTACACTAAGCCACAAAAATCGAAAACATAAAACAAAACAAACAAAAATCGACAAAGCTAATAAATTAGAAAAAACTAGCCGCAAAAAGCAACAAAATGCAGCAACTCCCAAAAACTCAAAAATCAAATATTCTGAAGACTACAAAAATGAATTAAATACAAAATTTACAAATATGCACGGTGCTAGTGTGAAGTTGTTCAAATTCTAACTTTTTCTTAAAAACTTAAATTTCTTTAAGTCTCTAAACTTCACTTTAGCAAACTTTCTCTCAAGCTCGGATATCTCACTCAAAACTGGGAGACACCTGTTATAGGAATCAAGACTCCAATGAGTTCACCTTTACCTTTATTCTCACTCAAGTGTGGGTCCTAATGTTGATAATTATGTGAATCTCAACTCTCACTTCACCGGCCCTCCCTTAAGCTTAAGTAAAGTTTTGTAGACTTGTACTTTCATTTCAAGGACTCTACTTTAGTCTCGACTTTTCCCTTTGGTTAAGAGACTTGTCTTTTCACACTCGCACTTTTCTTTCACTTTTTGGAATCCTTTGGGATTCTCTTTTCTTTTCACTCAAGGAAGTTCTTTGAACTTCTTTTTCTTTACACGCAATTGATTATGTCTATTTTCTTTTCTTTTCTTTTCTTTTTGAAAATTCTTTTCGAATTTTCCCCCTTTTTTTCTACACTCTTTCCAACTTGATGAAAACACAAGCCAACTACACCACAAGTCAAAAAGAAGGTTAATTACGCTAGAAATTAAAACATAAAAAATGTCTCAAGTAAGAACACCACTAGATGGCAAGTTTTAAGGCTTTTAGATCCCTCGGTGAAATAGACCTTATAACAAGCTTCTCTATTTCAATCAAAACGATACCAACTTTTTGCAAGAAATCACCAAGAATTTCAAGTTAGTATGCTTCGGGCTCACTTAGAGACAAAATTTTTTTATATTAATTTGTTTGATTTCTATGTTTGGATGCAATCAAAATCACACACAATCATAAAAGATGCAATGTAAAACTTTAATTAATGCAAAGAAACACACAAAGACTCTATTTTTGATGAAACAAGATTTTCGATTTTCTGACTCAGTTTATGATCTATAAGGTGCGATCCCGCCAACCACAAACTAGATACAAAAACTAAAATTAACACAATAAACTAGACACCAAATAATCACAAAAGACTCAATCGTCCAACCAACGAAGGTTAAAAGAAACACAAACAAACAATGTTTTTATGAAGCACAATTTTCGATTTTTCTTGACCTATGGGGAGTATATTGGTGTGGCAACTCGGGGAGACACACCGAACCAAAAATTAAAAATTAAATCTAAGAACTAGACTCGAAAAAGAATGAAATAGATATGATCTTAAAACTAGACAAGTTGTAAGGACTAGTAAAACAATTGACACAAAACAACACTTTTTGTGAAACAAATTTTTGAAATTTCTGGACACTTTTTAAAGAAATTGTGCTATCACCAATAAGCACACACCGACACAAAAATTGAAAATTAGAACAATAAACTAGACTCAAAAATGAAGAAAATAGATATGGACTTTTAACTGGACAAGTTAAAAGAACTATAAAAGACACTTTGTTTTTATCAAGAAAAGTTTTAAACTTTTTGGGCACTTTGGTGTATAGTGGTGCGATTTCAAGGGAAAGCACACAACCATATGATTTTGAAATTTTATTTGAAATAAAAACACAAAAAATAAAAATAAACAATGGTCAATTTTATTGCATAATTACTTTCTTCAAGAACTGACGAACTCGAACATTGGCCTCTTGTAAGAAAATAGATCGGTTAAAAATTATACCTTTGTTTGCAGGGGGTATTTTCAAGCAAAACGCAGGTAAGAGAACTCGCTCATTGGCTTACCGATCAACAAAATTTGACACATCCTCCTTAAAATAGGTATTGTGTGAATTTCCTCCAATTGGCTCTAAAACCACTTGATGAAAGTTTCTCCTCTAACGATGAATCCTCAAAAGGGGTTTCTTCGGTAGAAGAAATTCCTTCTTTAATTTGCCCGATCTAGGAGTTCTATGAAATTCACTATCTTACAACTATTGGAATATTGGTTGTAAGATGAGTATAATGGAACCACAACAATAACAATAATGTATTGTTATAAATCCGTTGAATGCACGGAGAAATCAAAATCTCAATTTTTGTGCTATCACGAGCTCTCACAAAAGTAGTTTTAATGTTCAACAATGCATTGAGAAAATTTAAGGCACAACCCTCTATTTATAGAGTATATGGGCGGCCGAATTCTAGTACAAGAAAGGGAATTCTTGTGCGACAAGAATTTCCTTTTCTTAAGCACAAGTCTTTTCATTTTTGAATTTGGAAAAGAATAAGACTTGTTTCCTAATTCAAATTCTAATTATACTAGAATAAAACTATGATTCTTACTGAAATTTATTCTTTCTAAATCCTAAAAGAATAAACCTTATTTATCACAGATCAGCAAAAATAAAAAAAACTGCCAAAACCCGGAGGCAGAAGGGGGCGGCGACCGAACTCCTCATTGGCTAGGGTTCCTTTGCCTTTCTTGTCATCTTGTCTAAGTAAACTCCTCATGGACCTTCTAGAAGATCTGTGTCCAAATTCCTACCCTTTTTGGGCATTAATGGACTTTAATGGACTTGCTTAAGGATTTACAAAGTCCTTAAAAAAGTACAAAGACACAATAATTAAATTAAATGTCTTTGACTCAAAAACAAAGAAAATGAAGTCTAGCTCTCGATCATGCTTAGCACATGGACTTCTCTTAGTGGATACTTGTGTTGAGAAACAAATTCTTCATTGAAACTTTGAATAACCAATGTGAGAAGGGCTTCTTGTGCCTTCCTGGTTCTAGCTCTTGCTCTTGTAATAGGTCCATCAATGTTGATAAGAGGATCTCTTTCATGAACTCTTGTAGTTGCTGAAGCATCACTTGCATGAAGTGGTCCTTGGTGTTAGAATCGGAGGCATGTTTTTTCATAATTTTTACGCAGTAAATTCATGCCAATTTCAATTTTAGTGTTTTAATCCTATGTTCAAAACAAGTAAACCATACCCTTGAAGCGTAATTGGTAGCCGCGTCTGGATCCTAGATTGATGTTAGTCCAAACCTTCTGCTCCAATTACGTTTGTCATCACCAAAATCCTTCTTTGAAGGACTCTTCACTTTCAAGCACTGAAGTTGTTCGCAGATCCGGTGCTAGCCGTTTTTGCCTACAGAGAGAGTTTGGGATTTTGTACATTTTTACTTGTTATGATTTTCTCAATTGAAAATCATCATCCTCCTACCATAATATCCCTAGGATATTTGTAGAGTTAAAATTTCAAAAAATAAGTATTGTAATCAATCAATTATTACTTAACTGATTTAATCATATTCCAAATCAGTATTATTACAAAATATTATTTTGCTGATTCCAAATCAGTATTAAATAATATTTGCTGATTCCAAATCAGTATTAAATATTGCCTTAATGATTTGAGTTATACACCAAGCCCATGGATCACCCATGACCCATGGATCAGGCTGATGGATCAAGAACCTCAATTGCCATTAGGTTCCTTGATTTATCAGCCCATCCCAATTGTTCTCAGATAATTAATTAACTCTTAATTAATACCATAGAATTTTTCAACAATATTTAATTAAGCCATTTAATTAAATCTTATTTATTTAAGTATAACAATTATACTTATTGTAGGCAAGAATACTTATAATGCGTCATTGAACTTTCTTATGTGCGATCCTGTAGACCCATTCTAAATTGGCAATGGATAACTCAATCTCATTGATTAGTCCGCAAGTCATTACTGGTCTCTAGCAAGACATAATGACTATCCAATTCATAATGAGGGTCGAATGGTGATTCAACACAACCTTTCCGAGCAAACTGTGTATGATCCTCTACATTGATATCCCATATATCATAAGGCATGGAACCATCATCCTTATATAGCTAAACATTTACTTGATCTCTTAGTCACACTGAATTCATCAAGAAAATGATAATTCTTATCACTCATTGGGCATGGCCATGCACTTTTCAGTTCACTATCAAGTGGCCAAGATATCATCTCTCACTTAAGAGAGATTTGTAGTCCCATCACTTCACCTACATATCTTAGCGTGACTCATAGTGTACCCAATCATACCCGTACTTGGCAACCTATTATGGTCCTGATAGGTGTATGTCAAAGCACACTACAATTCACCTAAGACCATGTAGTGATTTCTGGTCTAAGGATCCTCGTACGAGTACTATTCAAAAGAATCACTCATGATCTAAAAGTCCATGGAGTGTTTCTTTTGGCGGATTGATTTCATGAAATTAAATATGCACAAGAATATAATTAACATGAAATTAACTCATTTGATAAATTATCAAACAGAGCACAAATGTCTAAATTAGCCCTCAAACGGGCATACACCAATAATCTCCCACTTGCCCTTTGAAGGGTTATGTCCTAAACATTTTAAGACCAAACACTATTACATGTCTCTCAAACTTTGACTGTGGTAGAGCTTTTGTGTGAGGATCTACTACATTGTCGTCTGATCCTATTTTGCACACCTTCACATCTCCTTAATTGATGATCTCTCGGATGAGGTGAAACCTTCTGAGTATGTGTTTGGTTTTCTGGTGTGACCAAGGCTCCTTAGCTTGTGCGATAGCCCCGTTGTTATCATAGAACAGTTCTATCGGATCTTAGATACTCAGTATCACTCCGATATCTGATACAAACTTCTTTAACTAAACAGCTTCCTTTGCAACATCTGATGCAGCAATGTACTCAGATTCTGTTGTAGAGTCGGCTGTGGTATATTGCTTCGAGCTTTTCCAACTCACTGCACCGCCATTCAGTCTAAACACATAACCTGACTGTGACTTCATGTCATCTTGATCTGTTTGGAAAGTAGCATCGGCATATGGGTGTGCACAACATGGCATACATGATAGAACCTATAGCCGAGGCATATGGGACTCTACTCATTATTTCTCCCTCCTCTCTTATTGAAGGACCTTGGTTCTTCTTCAAGAGAAGGACATGTCTGAACGGTACCATACCATTCTATGTACCCTTCTTGACTTAAAAATCCTATTCGATCTATCTCTATATATTTTGATACCTAGTATCATTTCGGCTTCTCCTAAGTATTTCATAGAAAATACACTCCCCAACCATTGTTTGGTTTCTTTCAACATAGGGATGTCATTTCCTGTGAGTAGGATGCCGTTCACATATAGGACAAGGAAAAAAATCTTGCTCCCACTAACCTTTTTGTAAACACAAGGCTCATCTTCGTTCTTGATGAATCCGTAACCTTTCATTTCCTCATCAAAACAAATATTCCAACTTCAAGATGCTTGCTTTAGTCCATAGATGGACCTTTGAAGCTTACATACTCGATTAGGATACTTTTGATTGATGTATCCCTCGGGTTTGTTTCATATAAACATCCTTGAGTAGGTTTCTATTCAGGAAAGCCGTCTTAACATTCATCTGCATACCTCATAGTCAAAATATGCTGCTATGGCAAGCATTCTCCTAATGACTGGAGCATCACGACAGGGGAGAAGGTTTCATCATAGTCTATACCATGAGTCTATCTGAAACCTTTAGCCACTAGTCGTACCTTGAAGATCCCGCTAGGTTTTAATTTGAAAATCCACTTGCAATCAATAACCTTTGCCTGAACAGGAGGATCAATCAAAGTCCACACTTTATTTTCCCTCGTGGATTGCATTTCAGATTCCATGACTTGTAGTCATTTATCTGAATCCAGACTTTCTAAAACCTGTTTGTAGTTCACGGGCTCATTAGAGTCCACCAAGATCAAATCCTGATCGTCAGTCATGAGAAATCCATATCTCTCGTGTTCATGACGAGATCTACTAGACCTTCTAGGTTCTTGTGTTATTGACTCAGGTTGCTCATCTTCATGAGTTTCTATGTCAACTTCCATATGAGTTTTTGTAGATCGTTCTATATTTTCTTGTGGTTCTTGAACTTTTCTGAGTTCTATTCTAGTCCCACTGTCTTTCTTGTATGGAAATTCTTTCTCTAAGAAAGTAGCTCCTTGAGTAACGAACACTTTGTTCTCAGTTGGGTTGTAGAATTGATATCCTTTGGTTTCCTTAGGATATCCCACAAATAGGCATTTGTCAGCTTTAGGTTAAAGCTTATAACTTTGTAAACGTTTTATACGAGCTTGAGAACCCCAAACTCGTAGATAGGATATAGGGCTTCCGACCTATCCATATCTCATATGGAGTCTTATCTACTGCCTCAGATGGAATACGATTCAATAAGTAGGCAGCAAAAAGGGGCGCATAACCCCAAAAGGACATAGGGAGAGTCGCTTGACCCATCATTAATCGAACCATATCTAATAAGGTCTGATTCCTTCTTTCATATACACCATTCCATTGAGGTGTTCCCGATGGAGTCAGCTGTAAAACAATTCCACACTGTTTCAGATAGCCATTGAACTCATCGCTTAGGTATTCACCTCCTCGATCGGAGCAAATAACCTTAATCCTTCTATCCAACTGATTTTCTACTTCGTTTTTAAACTCTTTGAACCTTTCAAAAGTTTCACTTTTATACCTCATTAAGTAGACATAACCATATCTACTATAGTCATCTGTAAAAGTCACGAAGTATTCAAATCCACCCTGACTTGTGTGCTCATTGGTCCACATACATCCGTATGTATTAGAGCCAATAGCTCACTTGTTCTTTCACCTAGCTTGTTGAAAGGACTTTTTTTCATTTTGCCTTGCAAGCAGGGTTCACAGGTATCATATGATTCAAAATCAAACAACCCAAGCACTTCATCCTTGTAAAGCTTTTAAACTCGCTTTTCATTTGCATGGCCTAAACGATAGTGCCAGAGATAAGTTGGACTCATACCAAATTTAATTGATTTAGCCTTTTTTTTTCAATGTTGTAGACCGGTATATCTTGGCTTAAATCCAAGACATATAGGCCGTTGTACAAATTCGCAACTCTGTATAAAACATCATTCCGATATAAAGATATCGAATTATTACCAAACAAGAAAATGAAATCCTTTAATATCCAAACAAGAAATTGAAATAATATTCCTGCTCAAAGTAGGTACATAATAACAATTCTCAAGTTCATTGTTTAAACCAGAAGGTAAAGATAAAGTGTAATCTCCCACTTCAACAGCAGCAACCCTTGCCCCGTTGCCCACTCAGAGATCAACTTCACCTTTCCTTGTCATCCTTCTATTTCTGAGTCCTTGCACATTAGTACAAATGTGAGCCCCACATCCGTTATCTAATACCCATGAGGTGGAATTAGAAAGATTTATTTCAACAACAAACATACGGCTTGTTCATGAAATATTTCCGTCAGTGACTCATAAATCCAGAACGCTTCCAAATTCATGAACTGTTTTTGAAGCTCGCCTGTCATAGACCCGAGGATCAAGCATGTCACATCATCGGAATCGCTTTTCAGCTTATCCCATGCTCGCTGAATAGAGGCAGTGGCATTCTGTGGTAGTTCAGGTGAAACAGTCTCTAAGACATGTAGCTTCCTTTCTTGTTTGAGAACTATTCTCAAGTTTCTTTCCCAATCTAAGAAGTTTGGTCTAACCAATTTATCCTTATCCAATATACTTCTTAGAGTAAATTTTTAGATGACATTAGTGTTAGATGATGCCATTTCTACAAAGAATAAATGCAAAATATTAGAATGAGTTTTAAAATCATTTTCCACAATAGCCAAAATTGAAATCCGGAGCAATTTTGTGTTGGTGCTAGATTGTTGGCCAAAAATCCACAAAGAGTTAACCCAGGTATTGCTTTGGCAAGTATCGTAGAGATCGGGCTTTTTTGGTAGACAACGTTCAAATTACATTCCATGTAATCTAACGCTTTCCAATTGCATACCATGCAACTTTTCGGTGATAGGATGAACATTCCAAATGTTTGACACCATCCTATCTTTGCAAAATTAATCCCTAGTCAACTTATCGGGTCAAGCTAGGACTAATTTTCCCAAGTCAAACCATCCCTCGAGACATCACATCAATAAATACCCAAACAGTTTTTCCACATAGTGATAGTGAGTAAAGTTGGGCACCTATTATGTGACAACCCGCCGCACGAAGAAAAGCTGAGGCCCTTGGGCTCTCCAAGTCCACATACGTTCGACGCTCTGGCGAGCCTCCAAGTATGGAAGCAAAATCAACTCGGGTTTTTGGGATTTTAGTTTGATCAGCTTAGCATGCATTTTTCATTTTAACATTCATTTGGTATATCAAATAAATAAAATGAATAAAAGCAATGAATTGGGCTCTAGTCTATTACAGAGCCTTTTAAAATTCTTCATATTTGGGCCTTCATTGCTGGACTTCCGTTCCTGGGCTCCACCATGGACTCCTCTTGGAAACTCCTCTTGGGCCTAACTATTACATAAAATTTTAATAGGCACGCAGGCCCAAATTCAAATGGCTTGCAGGCCCCAACTTTTAAAACATTAATAAGCCCAATTCATGCTTTAAAACACATAGATGCATGTGCTCATACAAGCCCGTTTTAGTTAAGCCACTTAATTTAAAAGATTGTGTAATTGAATATTTCCAAAATATTCTATACTATTAAAATTGATCGTGTCATAATCAATTTTAATCAATCTTTCCTTTTTCTTGTTCAATCATTTATGAAAAATGATGCATAAACATACCAAATATGTATGCAAATACTTAAACTATTTAAATAATCATACCATATTTGAAAGCATAAATAAAGGAATAAAATTAATCAAATTAATTATTCTATTTATTATCTAATTATCTTAATCTTATTAAGATAATTGATTTAAGATAATTTTAGAATCTTAAATTCCAATTTTAAAATTTTAAAACTAAAATCCAATAAGATTTTATTTAATTTGAAAATTAAAATTTTAAAATCCTACCAAAATTCAGAAAACAATTTTTCTTAAATTATGGGGTAGTTTGTTAATTTAAATAAAATTATGGGCTAGGGTTTTGAGGAGGACTCAAAGTCCAGGGGTCATTCTACAATTTATAATCTTTTAAAACTGATGGCACTTTTAGGGTTTGAGGCTGTGACGGGGGTATTTTGGTAATTTCAGCCCCTGGGCTTCAACCACCCGCCGCCAGCCTCCGATTGTCTTCCCCGGTAAGAAGCTCCTGATTCTGACCAAGATTCGATGAATGAAGTTCATCTTTTCGGCCTCGTTTTCCCGACGAAAGATTTAAAACCCAGAAAATGAATCAAACAACCATTCCTTGTTCTTTTCTGTCGGAAACACTTTTTTGGTGAAGCAAACAATAACCCAGATATCGAAAGCCAATTTCAAACCCGGAGAAGAAACTCGTTTTCCCGACGAGGGTTTCCCAAAACCCCAGATTCTGGTAGAAAAATTTTGTAACCTAGAATGTAATTCATTTTTTTTTTAAATGAATCAGCCTAGCAAATTATTGAAATCAAAATCCCAGATTTCACCCGTCGAGGTTCCCAACCAAAATCAGAATGCAGCCAAAAAAAAAAAAAAAAAACCCAATTTTAAATTCTGGTCAAACCCAATCGTCAGGATTTCAGAGAAACCAAGAACCAAATAGAAACGAACTTTTTTTTTCAAAAATTTCTAAATCAACAAATGGAAAAAGTTGGGCGGAACCTTTTACCATTTCCCGATACCAATTTCCAAATTCAGACAAAAAATTTGAAACCTTTCTCTTCAGACCAATTTCCAAAATTGATCCCACCCAAAAACGAGAAATCAATTTGAGAATCGGCAATCAATCAAAAAGTTAATTTTTCAAAACAACCAATTTGTTTTAATCAATTAATTTTAATTAACACTAAAATACGAGCCTAGCTCTGATACCACTGTTGGGATCAGAGGCATGTTTTTCAAAATTTTTATGCAGCGGATTCATGCCAATTTCAATTTTAGTGTTTTAATCCTATATTCAAAACAAGTAACCATACCCTTGAAGCGTAATTGGTAGCCGTGTCTGGATCCTAGATTGATGTTAGTCCAAACCTTCAACTCCGATTACCTTTGTCACCACTAAAATCCGTCTTTGAATGACTCTCTACTTTTAAGCACTGAAGTTGTTCGCAGATCCGGTGCTAGCCTTTTTTGCCTACGGAGAGAGTTTGGGATTTTGTGTATTTTACTTGTTCTGATTTTCTCAATTGAAAATCATCATCCTCCTACCATAATATCCCTAGGATATTTGTAGAGTTGAAAATTCCGAAAATCAGTATTGTAATCAAACAATTATTGCTTAACTGATTTAATCATATTCCAAATCAGTATTATTACCAAATATTATTTTGTTGATTCCAAATCAGTATTAAATAATACCTAAATGATTTGGGTTATACACCAAGCCCATGGATCACCCATGACCCATGGATCAGGCTGATGGATCAAGAATCTCAATTGCAATTAGGTCCCTTGATTTATCAGCCCATCCCAATTGTTCCCAGGTAATTAATTAACTTTTAATTAATGCCACAAAATTTTTCAATCATATTTAATTTAACCATTTAATTAAATCTTATTTATTTAAGTATAACAATTATACTTATTGTAGGCAAGAATACTTATTCTGCATCATCGAACTTTCTTATGTGCGATCCTATCGGCCCATTCTAAATTGGTAATGGATAACTCAATCTCATTGATTAGTCCATAAGTCATTATTGGTCTCTCGCAAAACATAATGACTACCCAATTCATAATGGAGGGTCGAATGGTGATTCAACACAACCTTTTTGAGCAAACTGCGTACGATCCTCTACATTGATATCCCGTTTAGCATAAGGCATGGAACCATCATCCTTATATAGCTAAACGTTTACTTGATCTCTTAGTGACACTGAATTCATCAATCAAATGATAACGCTTATCATTCCTTGGGCATGGCCATGCACTTTTCAGTTCACCATCAAGTGGCCAAGATATCATCTCTCACATAAGAGAGATTTGTAGTCTCATCATTTCACCTATATATCTTAGCGTGACTCATAGTGTTCCCAATCATACCCTTACTTGGTAACCTGTTAAGGTCCCGTTAGGCGTATGTCAAAGCACACTACAATTCACCTAAGACCATGTAGTGATTTCTGGTCTAAGGATCCTCGTACGAGTACTACTCAAAAGAATCACTCATGATCTAAAAGTCCATGGAGTGTTTCTTTTGCCGGATCGATTTCATGAAACTAAATATGCACATATCATGAAATCAACTCATTTGATAAATTATCAAACAGATGAAAAATGTCTAAATTAGCTCTCAAAAGGGCATACACTAACACTTGGATCATATCAAGATCATCCTGGGCTAAATCTCCAGTATGGAGTTTAGAACTACATGGATCCGAGCTCACAAGACATCAATCGCCAAACCCTAGCTCAAACTTCCAAGAGCAGACTCATAAACTAAAGTCGGATAATAAGTGAACAGAAGATGCCCGTAGGTCTTGTCCTCTAGGTATTTATACCCATTACAAATTAGGTTAGAAAATAATTACAACGGTGGGGGTAAAATAGTAAAGTCCCAGGGTGAGGGCTCCCTTTGGGTTTGGTAGTGATACAATCTGTTTTATACATATTTTAGCTTGTTTTTAGCCAAGTTGTGAGCTATCTATAAACAGAATTATAATCTGTTTGTATGGTAAAAATACTAGTTATGGCTCTAATTATGTTAAGTGCAGGTGAAATATGTACAGAATGAGACTGTAGAAAACCACACATCAGACTTAACATTCAGAGCAGAACCAATGATGCATAAGCTAAAAGGAGTGACACAGTCAGCAGATGATAGCTTCACTTGAGTGTGACGTTTACCAAGTCTAGTAAAATCCAGTGTTTGGTGACGGTGATCTGAAGATGTCCGATTCATGATAGTGTTCATTAGACGTGACCCTGATAAAGTGAAGACAACTGAATGAAGCAGCAGGATCTGAAGGATTAGATCAGGACCATCACACAATAGCATCCCATGAAAGTCTTAACATGATGACTACCCAATGGTAGCATTTGAGGGACGTGAGAAGATGATGATAGGAAACTGCAGCATCTAGTGAAGGCAAATCCAATGCTTCAGTGTACGGTAATCGAGACAAAACACTTTCATGTGATGCTCAGCTGAAGATGCCGTCAACTGAGCATCCGATTATCATCATCGGCATGGGCAGTAGGAAAAAACTAGAATGAAAATTAGTACGTCGGTAGCAGCTACGGGTAGGACCACAGGAGACAATAAGTACACCGGTGAAGGAATCACGCGGCTAAAGTACGCTTGGAATAGTGCAGCAGACTACTTTAACCTTTTCTAAACTTTGCAGGTATGCTTTAACTGTTGGTTGTTAGCGATTGCCCCCAAGAAGATGCCAAGAAGCCAGCTTGCAATCCTTAGCCACCAAGCAATCTAGAAATTCCCATTTTAGCCGTCCAGCATTTTCATTCACTAGAGTTTCTCTATAAATAGCATTAGTTAACTCTGAACTCCAAAAGAAGAACAATAGGGAGTAAGGAGTAGTAGTTGAGTTCGGAGTTTTTTTTCCTTGCAGCTTGTTACTTGGGTTGTTTTATCCAAAACTCTTTTATTTTCTTTATTCATAATTTCCTCTTCATTTGAGTGTTGATCTAGAACTGATGAAGTTCTAAGTTCATAAAGGGATTTTTTACTCCCTTTATGAGGTTGAGGCAAGTTGAGAGCCTCATTTACATAATGTGCACTGATGTAGGTTTGATTTCATCAAACTACATGTTTAAAACTCTCTGCCAGCTGATGTGTAGAATAGATGGTCATTAAACCTGCAGAGCATGATTTGTATATGAGCTCTCACTGATTTTGTTTTGGAAAGTGTAGTAGTGTAGGTTCTGCGAGTCAATCACATTGTGAGTAAAGAGTGATGCGAGGATGTCTCAGAAATCCTTATCATGGCAACATCATACAACTTAAGGGGCTGTGATAATACATTATTGGAATTATGGTCAATAAATCTTAATTGATGATCATGTAGATACTATAAATTATGTGTTATCCGGAGACTATCAGAGTTTTAAGTGATAATACCTCAGTGTTAAAACACTCTGTGAATCTTGGAGCCTAGCAAGAGTTGCACTGCTGTAGAAAGTCTTAATTGATAAAACTTCAGTGACTAGTAATTCTGCTAAGCCCAAAAAGCTCTACAGAGTAAGCCAATTCTTAGGAAGTCTTAAGTGATAGTACCTAAGCTAAGATTTATTTTGTATACTCTTGAGTCAATCCAAACAGAACTGCTTTTGGGAAGTCTAGAATGATTATCCATCATTAGTTTCTTGTTTTTTGAGACTCAAGAATGAACAAGAGCCAGAATGCTTGTAGGGAGATCTTATGTGATGATACCTTAGCAATCATAAACTTTGTTCATTCAAGTCTTTGTATAATGCATGTGTGATAAGGAGGTTCAATCCCCTCGTCAGGTGGACTGGTTAGATTGATGCTAGGTTGTATACAAGGACAAATGGGGATTCTAAAGGTCGATCAGGCAGAGTGGTCAAGGACTCAGTGACACAGGTGTTGTTCGAGTGGTGTCAAAATGGTGTTCTGAAGCACATTCTCGATCCTTACAAACAAGAAGTCAAAACCCATCCTACAACTACAAACAATATCAGAGCCTCTATTCTTACAGGGGAGAGAAAATCCCACCACTCATCCAGTGTTTATCTTTATCTCGTTAATTTTTATATTCCTCCTACATTTAATTACATATCAAGTAATTACTTGATATACTTTTATAATACATGTTTTATTTTACTGTGTTTTCTAACTTGGCAGCAGAATTCTACCCTCCGTTTCCTATGGATCGAACCGTATAGTACCTTAATTAGTGGTATTTGGTTTATAAATTGTTAATTCAGAGCGGTAAAATGACATTAAATCCATCACATCAAGTCAGCAGCTGGACTTTGGTCTTCATTAGTCCTAAAACTAGGGATTCTTCCCTTTAAGTTTTTCCAGCAGCATTCCAATCCGATTTGCACCAAAGTTCATCACCTTCAAATTTTTTCCTGCAATTCACAATTAACCAACATAAGCTATATAAATCACAGGAGTGAAGATAAATCTTCATGCAAAATTGTTGAATTATCATGTAAAAAAAAGAAGAAATGTGGTGAATCCGGTTCACTCCATTGTTTATGCCTCGTACAAAACATCCAAACAGTTATGGGATGCCATAGACAAAAAATATAAGGTCGAGGATAGCGGTGCAAAGAAATTTTTCGTCGGACAGTTCCATGACTTTATGATGGTTGACTCTAAATCATTTACTTTATAAGTCAAGTTGATTAACTCAATTGATCTTGCATGATATAAGGGCTGAAGGGATGATTTTGAGTGAGACCTTTTAAGTGGCGACGGTAATTGAAAAATTACGACCCAGTTGGAAGGATTTCAAGAATTATCTCAAGCACAAATGAAAGGAAATGTGACGGGTTTACTCCTTCGAAATTTAAGTCAATAGTGATAGTGAAACTGTTAGGCTGAGCTGTTTCTCGAAAAAGACCCTAAGTGTTTCTCGATTTTTTGAACTATTCTCTCCTTATATCTCCCGAAGCATGAATTGATGCGTCAGAATTGCTCCACCCAAGAAAATGCACTATTGTTTAGACCTCTTTGTGTGAAATACTATTCAGAGGATGGTGATGGTTGGTGATAGATTTAGTCAATACATGACAAGGCTTAATAGTTCAACCTAAACTATTGAAACCGGCAAAAGGTTTGTGGGTTTTCTCGTAAGGACAACTCATGATCTCGCAAGATCACTCAAAGAAATCTTAGGTGTGAGTTCACAACTCAGAATTCAAAAATTCAAGGAAAAATATCAATCAATTATATTCTAAATTCCGTCTATAGAGGGCCTTCTATAATCAATTACAAGGGTACTATTCCTTTTCTAAAAAGGTAACCTTCAACCCTAGTGAGATAAATATTACAAAACAAAACCTATTACAACTCTAATTGGCTTCATGGATTTCGGCCGAGAAGAGAGAAAAACAAGACAAAAATAAAGTCCCAATTAGAAGGAAAAAACTCCATCTATCTTAGTTAAATTAGAATAGACTTACAAAACCTTCTAGTCTAAGGAAATGTAAAACATAAACCTATTAGGAAGAGCTTTTGAAGGAAACAGAACAAACTCGAGCTAAATTGAAAATCTCACTTTCGTGCTATGCATTCCAGAATCGGAGACTTTCGACTCGGCTCAGGATCAAATTCATTTCCCATGAACGAATCTAGGCTTATACTAGTTCAATTTATTAAAATGATGCTCAAAGATTAAATCTTTAACTAAAACAAAAGGATTAAAGATTATACCTTTGAAGCGATGTCAGAAGCAAAAAGAAAACCAAATTTGGAAAATCCTGCTATTTACCGCTCGGGACAAATCACGAGAAAATCCCGAAAATGACTCCATTTCCATCCCAAAATCGTGTGGATGATTATCCACAGGGTAGCTAAGCCACTAAGGAAGAAATCTCAAAAAGACCCACTTCGAAAAACTCGTCAGATCCTCAGTAGATCATTGCCCGAATATCAGCCTCTTATTTACCGCTGCTACGAAAACCAAGTCTTTAGCGCAAATTCCACATAGAATCCCAATGATAACTCCAAACAACCTCAAACTTGGGTGGGCAAGTAACTACGAGGTGGCTAAAGACACTGACGAAGAAATCCAAAGAAACCCACTTCAAGAAACTCGCAGATCTGAAAAATAGATCTTGCCCGGGAAACTGATTCTAATCTGAAAATCCACACCACCTCAATAAAACTTCGTGGGTAAGCTATTTGCTTTTAGATATAGACTTTGGAAAACCAAAATGAACGAGCCAAATGATCAACGCAACAAATAAACAAAGCCCACTACAAAAATTAGCAAAAACCAGCGCCGCTTTTCAAAAACGTCGGCGGCATTTCGGCCAGAAAAATGGGCAGAGAATGGACTTTTCGGGGCAGCTAAGCGGTGATCTTGGGTTTCTAGAATCATGGGCTGAGTTTCTCGAAAAGAAAGATCACAAACCGACTTCGAGAAAGAACTCTCAAGGAAGGAGAAAAGTTTTGTCTCTATGCTTGTCTTTCTCACTCTAAGGCATTTGAATACAAGGTTTCTAATGTCTCGTTAAGTGCCTAACATGGACTATTTATAGGGAGCTCCTTGAGAGACCTAGTGGGCTTTTGAGTTGGGCCTTAGTGTTTGACTTTCGTTGACCCCTTAGTCTTCTCTAGACTAATCAATTCCAATCGAGCCTTTCGAATTAATTTTTTAACCCACTTTATTAATTTAATTTAATCGAACCCTTAGGATTAATAAATTCAATATGGATTAATTTCTTAATCCATGTAGTCAATTAAATATTAATTAAACCTTTAGGATTAGTTAATTCACTTTGTCGATTAGTCAAACGCATAATTAGTCGTACCACTAACGAGCTAATTATGAAACTACTGCTCAAAAAGGACTTTACATCGCTCTCACTTTTTTATTCTTCTATCTCCCTACATCAAAGATCTAGTGCTCGTCGATTCATCAATTAACTAAAATAATAATTCACCGACTTATTGGTATCCGAGATTAGTACCACTCAACTTTTTTATTATACCGGACACAAAGTCCATCGGCCAGGTTTAGTAAAATAAACCTTACGAGCTCATCTCGGGAGCACCATCAACCCGGCAAATCGGTACGTGGATTCCTCTGACTAGCAAAGGCACACAAGAAGCTAAACACCGCATACCCAACTTACCAAGATTTAGGCCTCAATTGACCGCACCCTTTGGCAAATCAAAGCACACGATATCTAACTCTCATGCCCGTCCCAATCTCGGGATTAAGATATTAGAATACTAGGACCGAATTAACTACGTTGATCAGTACAAGTTAATTCTATCCAAACTTGTCATGCTGAATATGCCCCGGGCATATCCGTATGATTTAATTAGTCTAGATAAACTAATTTCATAATCACACGATAACCTATATCAACAGTATGTTCAGACTATCTCAGTTACGAGCATACATTTTATATATCAATATTTTAACTAATAACGAGATCTACTGTGCTTTTCTACACCTCGTTATCTAGTTTGATGATATTATGAAACACCATCATACTGAAATATAATGATATGTCAACTGTGGATATTAGTTTTTCATACAAGCAATAGTTTTTCTGTATTCAAAACCAATAGCTTTCCCAGTAACAGTTGGGTGTAGGGAATGGCTGGGCTTTGTAATTAAGCCTTTAACTCCTTCAACCCAATCGCACCCTTTAGTAAGGGGTTTTAGTCCATATCTACGCTCCATCTGAAGTTCATTACCGAATAATCTCGAGACATTAATGGACTTGGGCCTCCAAGTTGGTAGATGGACTTGGGCCTGTTGGGCTCTGGACTTGATCTTGAACTCTGAAGCTGGGCTTGATCCACACGCCTTCTGGGGGCTCTCGATCTCGTAACTAGTCCAATGTACTGAGTTTGTGGATCTCTGAATTAGAGTTTTTGACCCATAACTAGGGTCTCTGAGCCAAAACTTGCGCTAACAAGTCTTCCTTGAGTTTCTTTTGTGCTAGCTGCTCTGGAGTGGAGGAAAAACTGGCACTGATTACTTGTTCTTCTTTTGAAAAGAGTCTACCATCTTGATGTTCACATCAAAATGTCCTTGGAAGATCTCATTGTTAGATTTTGAATTGAAGAAGATAATAAGAAATCTGAGATCAAGGCTAAAGGCCTGTGGAGATAACAGTGAATGTCACGGAATTTGTAAGAACAAAACGAAAAATCTCATCAAGAGAAAAGCTGTGTTTAGAAAACCTGAAAGTGTCTCCAAACCAAAGTACAAATTTAAATGAACTTGTTTCAAGTGTGGCAAGCAGTGTCACAAATCGAATGAATGTTGTCCCTCCAAAAAGGACCTTGAGGCTAATCTGATCAAGGAAATCACCAAAGATGTAGGTGATATGAATCTGGTTACTTTTATCTTCCAGGAGAACATGGGTGAGTCAAATATGAATGAGTGATGGTATGACTCTCGCACCTCAATTCATGTGTGCACCAACAGAGATAATTTCTCTACTTTGAATCCATTAAAGGGGATAAGCTTTATATGGGAAATTCAGATGTGGCTAAAGTTGAAGGCAAAGAAACGGTGTTGTTGAAAATGACTTCTGCCAAGACTTTTACAGTATAAAATGTGTTTTTTGCCCCTAAAGTTCGCAAGAATCTTTTCTCTGGATCCATGTTGAACAAGCATGGATTCGTGTTGTAATAGAATCAAATAAATTTATTTGATCTAAGTCAGGAATGTTTGTTGGAAAGGGATATACTACTGATGGCTTGTTTAAGCTGAATGTAATGCCTCCTATTAATAAAATAAAAATATGTTATTTAACTCTAGTGAAACCCGATTTTTTGGCAAAAAAAATCATAGCAGGATATCTAGTATATTGAAGTCCAGTGTCACGAGTATACCTCAAGTATTTGAGAACTCTGGTAATTGCACTCCAATGCTCATCACTTGGATTACTCGTGTATGAGCTCAACTTTCTTACCACAAAAGCAATGTCTGGTCTAGTATAGCTCATTAGATACATCGGACTCCTAATAATTCGGGAGTATTCTACTTGGTAAATACTTTCACCGCAATTTTTGGCCAGATGGAGACTGTTATTCAAAGGTCTTCTAGCAAACCCCAGAGTCATTCTTGTTAAACTTAGCAAGAATCTTATCTACATAATGAGTTTGACTTAATATGAGACCATCTGTTGTTCTTATAATTTGGACAGCCAAAATTAATCAGTAAGTCCCATATAACCTTTATGTCAAATTTTGAATTTAAGATGTTCTTGGTAGATTGAACCAAATTGTCATTGCTACCAACAATAAGTATGTCATCTACATAAACGCATAAGATGACATAATCATCGCCTATTTCTTTCACATACACACACTTGTCACACTCATTAATCTTGTATCTACTGGTTATCATTGCATTGCTAAACTTCTCATACCACTTTTATTAATAGGAGGCATTACATTCAGCTTAAACAAGCCATCAGTAGTATATCCCTCTCCAACAAACATTCTTGACATAGATCAAAGCAATTTATTTGATTCTATTATAACACGAATCCATGCTTGTTCAACATGGATCCAGAGACAAGATTCTTGCAAACTTTAGGGGCAAAAAACACATTCTATATTGTAAAAGTATTGGCAGAAGTCATTTTCAACAACACCGTTCCTTTGTTACTATTACAAACAACAAAGGCTTTCTAGGAATTCAAAGACGACAACATTAGATTAAATCCTACTACAAGATTCACCTAATCCTACACGGCTTCCAGCTTGTTGTTATTACTATTCTCGGTAGGTTGGGTGCGCATGTTTGATTGCTTAGTATGTCGTTGCTTGTCGAAAGGAAATCATGTACCGGTGCGTCTGGGGTGATGGTGCTCCCGAGATGAGCTCGTAAAGTTTATTATACTAAACCTGGCCGGTGGGCTTATGTCCGGTATAGTAATAAAGTCGAGTGGTACTAATCTCGAATTATAAGAAGTTGATAATTAATTTATCAGTAATTTAATAAATTGACGACTATATCTTTGACTTGGGTAGAATAAAGAATAATTAAATTTGTGGTTCCAGAAGTAATTCTGATTTGAGCACTGATGCCATAATTAATCCATCAGTGGTACGATTAAATATGTTATTGTGTTAATTGATAAAGTGAATTAATAAATTAATCCAAAGGGTGAGTTATTAAATTGATAAAATGAATTTAATTATTAATTAACTGATTCTTGGTTCAATTAAGAATTAGGAAATCCAAGAATTAGGTAATCTAATTCTGATTTTGAAATTACCAAAACCCAAGCCCAACAAGAAAGCCTAACTCAAGCCAACTTAAGGTCTCTCTTGTAGCTCTATAAATAGGAAAGGGATTAGCAATAACAAGGCATTAGTTTTCATAATTCACTTTTAGAGAGATAAAGATAATAAACATAAGTCTTTTCTCCTTGGTCAGCATGCGCAGCAGCAGAGTCCGACTGGTGATGGAAATTAGACTCTAGGTTATGGTGCGTGAGCTTGGTCGGCAACGACAGTCTCTCTCCTTGGGCAGCGCGTGAACGACAAGCGCTGGCAGCGAAGATCCTGATTTTCTAGGGGTGCAAAGCTTGGATTTTTCTTTCGAGATTTTACTATGCTTTTTCCTTGTTGCTGATTCAACTTGTTCGTTAATTCATTGCCCACACAACGTACGGATCTGTCTAAGAGTCATACAAGTGATTACTTAAGGGACACGCTTCAAGAGGTCAATTTCTATATTTTCGCTTGTATTTGTTATCATAAATTTGTATGCGTGACAAATCAAATACAGTAAAACTAAGATCCGGTGCTCATACGGTATTTCAAAGGGGGTTTGAATCGGATATCACGAGCACACGGGTATGATTGAAAATTCCCAATTCTGCAATGCGTAGCACGAAAGTGGAATTTTTTACTGGTCCCAGACATACAATTCTTTCAATTGGTATCAGAGCTAAAGTTTTGGCTTGCATTATTCAATTTGTTGCATGGTTTCATTTATGCATGTGGTTTGTTATCCCGACTATTTTGGTTTATTTGTTTATATTTTATTAAACTCCAGGACATGTCTGGGTTGGTTTTTTTATATGAATGCGTGTAATAGTAAAACATTCTTTTTGCACAATTTAGGACCACAAATCTTATCATGTAGGAGAGAAGGGTATCGTATCCACAGGGAACACTTGAACAATTGTGTATCGAATTCAGATTAAAGCATGTGCAGTGCAGATATGAAACTGGTTTAATTGGACAAAACAAAATAAAAACAAGCAAAATTACTGAAATTAAATTGATTGGAGTTTGAGCAGTGGTTTAAGTACCTTCATCGACATCTCGTACTTACCCTGTATTGGCCCCACTAATTCTCTACAAACCTTAACTCAATCGGCCAACAAGATCCAATTCTCACATCACAAAAGGAAACTACGAACAAGATAATGAATTTACTCAAGATTCAATCTCCAAAAGATGAAACTGCCAATAAGATAATAAATTCACTCAAGATTCAATCTCTTTAAATGTAATGGCCAAATCGCAAAAAGTTAGCAAAATAAGATTAATTAAAAACCAGTTCCACCAATACATGATAAATTAAAGGAATTTAGATACAATATACACAAGAGGGGCATAGTCAATATGAGATTAAACTGGCTCAACGAGGCTCAAAATGGTCTGTCACCCCGTAGTAGCAAGAGTGTCTAACCAAGCTGAATAAACGAAATACAAAGCAGCTCCTGCAAGTGCAAATGCACTGATTCCACCTAGGATCACCAGATCAGGTATCAAACCACCATGAACCGCTTAGAACCTCATCGTTCCAAGCTGTTTTTCCATTTCTTTGTGAAACCCTAACTCTTGCGAACACTAGCAGAACAGCCGGCTCTCAGGGAATGAAAAATGGACAAAAGCAAAAGTCACCTTCAAGGATTTGTCTCTCAATAATATGTACCACTACACATATTAGGGTTGAAAATAACTAAAGATGCAGAGGTACAACAGTCTTTTCAGCATAAATGTCCATCTGCAATGCTCTATCCATTTGCAGTAATGACTCTTTGGCTAAATTGCATCATTCCAACACTTTATGTCCTTAACTGTAGTAGAAGAGTGTCATAACCAAACCTGTCCCTGCATTGCCAACAAAGTTCATTATAAGCTTGGAAAATATATCAAAGAGAACAAAACTCTTTCTAATTGTAATGAACTTCTATGGAAAATGCTATGAAAACTGATGTAACTTAAGGTTACATCAGCGCGCCTGGCCCTTTTTTTTCTGAGGTATTTCTGAGATTCAAATTTCAGACTCAATCCATCAGAGTGACATGACGGGACACGAGATAAGGCAACGGATGGAAGCAATAATTATGAAGACCATAATAGTCAGGAAATTTAATTTCCTATTTTTTATGATTTTAATTATTGGTTTTATATTTTAATTTGTGCTTTATTTTGATGCATGATTAAAGCATGTGGTTTTATGGATGCGTATAACTTAGGTTTAGTTAATTGCATGTTAAAACTGGAAAAACCTTCATTCTAAGAATCTAAGTGGGAGTGGGTTGGTTAATATTCCCATGGCCTCCATTACAAACTCATAAGTGATGTGGGTGGACTTGCGCATTGGCATTAGGGCCTTTCTCCATATCAGATGAGTCTAATCCATAAGATCACTAGGTTGAATTTCTAAGTAAAATGACTATAGTAAGTTAAAATGGAGAATGCGACACCCTCTCTATCTGAGGTGCACTATCCTAGGTAACAAACTTAGAAGTTACGTAATGGCATACACTTAGTGTACAATTAGTAGTATTCCTCCCATCAAGGTTACGCTGCTCTTGTGTACAGCTAAAAGCACTGACTATTAGTTTCATTGATTAATAGATTGTTAGGTGAGATAGTGAAATTAATGAAATAGGTTCTTCTCAAACGAATGTGAATTGACATAAACGTTCGTACTATAGTGGCTTAAGTAAATCCCGGTGAATGAGATGTCGGTGGATTTAAATTAGATTATATTATTTTGAGGGAATACAATATTTTTCAAATTTTAGGATTTATTTTCTTAAACATTTTTCTGTTTATTTATTTTTCAGTTATCTATATGGATTTCAATCCTCTAGCAATGATATTAAAAGAGAACAAATTAACTGGTCAAATTTTGTCGATTGAAATCGTAACTTGGACATTGTCCTAACGGCTGAGTAGTACAAGTTCATCACTGAAGTGTGCCCTGAAACGCCCACTGATGAAACACCTCAAGCAGATAGAAAAGCCTATCAGAGATGGAGAAAGGCTAGTGAGATGACAAAATGTTACATTATGGCTTCCATGTCAAATGTTTTGCAGTATCAACATCAGTCAATGTTCTCTGCTTTTAACATGATGGCTAATCTGAGGTAGATGGTTGGTCATCAAGGTAGGGCAGTAAGACAAGTAACCATGAGGAAAATAATGAACACCAAAATGGCGGAAGGCACCCCTGTGAGAGATCACGTCCTTGACATGATGGTAACATCAATGAAGTAGAGGTATTGAGAAGTGAGATTGATGCAGAAACGCAAGTTGACATGATCCTCCAGAGCTTGCCTCAAATTTTTGAGCAGTTTTGGCTAAATTACAATATGAATCAGATAGTTTACACTCTATCCGAGCTCTTAGCTGAATTAGTGTCGGCTGAAGGTCTCTTTCTAGAGAATAAGCAACCTTTAGTCACAGTCATGGCTCAAGGTTCCTCTTCTAAACCCAAAACTGGAAAGAATAAGAAGAAGAAGGCCCTGAAGGCTGTGGATCATGAGCCTGAGCCAGACATCGCCAAGAAGAAAAAGTTGAAAGGCAAATGCTTCAAGTGTGGTAAAATGGGACATTAGAAATCAGATTATCCAAAGATCAAAGGTACGACAGTTTTTGCCTGAATTTCTGAGACATGTTTAGTGGTGATTCCCACAAATACTTGATGTGTGGATTCAGGCACCATTGACCATGTTTGTAATTCTTTGCAGGGGTTCCAAGCAACTCGACAGCTTAGAGTAGGTGAAATGGAAGTCTACTTGGGCGACACCACAAAAGTGTCAGTCGTTGAAGTGGAAGAAGTCAAGCTGAATTTCAAAAATTCTAGTTTAGTTTTAGATAATTGTCTTTATGTTCCTTGTTTTAGAAACAACCTTGTTTAAGTTTCTAAACTTTTAAAGAATGGTTTTGAGTTTGTTTTTTCTGATAAGTCTTTATTTTTTAGAAGAAATAAGAAACTCATTTGTTCCGGTTCGTTAGTAGACATTTTATTTATTTTAAAATCAACTTCTCCTACTAGACATGTAACAGCAATTCAAACATCATTAAACCATAACAAGAGGAAAGAACCTTCCGAGATGAACTAAACATATCTTTAGCACCTTAGACTAGGTCACATTAACCTTAGTAGGATTCAAAGGTTGGTCATTGCTGGACCTTTGGGTTCACTAGAAGTTGACAACTACTCAACTTGTGAATCCTGCTTGGAAGGTAAAATAACCAAACGACCTATCAAGGACAAGGGCTATAGAGCCAAAGAGTGTTAGAGTTGGTTCATTTAGACTTGTGTGGACCAATGTCAATACAAGCAAGAGGAGGTTTCGAGTATTTTGTGATATTCACATATGATTACTCGAGGTAAGAATACATTTACTTGATGCACCACAAGTCTGAGTGTTTTGATAAGTTCAAAGAGAATCGAAAAGATGTAAAGAAACATCATGGTAAAAGTATCACGACACTATGATCAGATCATGGTGGTGAGTACCCATCTGCTGAATTTTTAACCTACCTATTAGAAGAAGGAATTCAATCTCAGTTATCTGCACCTGGCACACCCCAGCAGAATGGTGTAGCAAAACGGAGAAACAGAACTCTTATGGAAATGGTGAGATCTATGATGAGTTATAGTGAGTTGCCAAATTCATTTTTGGGATATGCCTTAGAAATAGCTGCATATATTATTAATCTTGTACCATCTAAATTTGTGCCCTCAACCCCTACAGAGTTATGGATGGGGTGTAAGCCCAGTCTGAGACATCTCAGAATTTGGGGTTGCCCAGCACATGTGCTTAAGGCAAATGCGGGTAAGTTAGATTCAAGAACAGAAGTAATGTTGTTTGTAGGATATTCTAAAGGAACAAAATGTGGCGTATTTTATAGTCCTAAAGATCAGAAAGTGGTAGTTAGCACTAACATCAGGTTTTTAGAAGAGGACTCTATTCTAGATCCCAAGCCCAGTAGTAAAATCGTACTAGAAGAACTTAGAGGACAATCCACAACTCTTGTTGCACCAGTATAAGTAGATACACCACAAGACACTGCACATAATGTCACAGATGATGCGCCTACATGGGCGGTGCCTCATCGTAGTAAGAGGGTTGTGAGACAACCCGAGAGTTATGTGGGCTTGGGAGAATCCTCAAATTTAGTCCCAAACGTGCATGAACCTGTCTCGGTGAAATTCAATGAGGCACTCTGAGATAAACATCTAGATTCTTGGCAAAAGGCAATGATATCTGAGATGGGATGGACTCTAATCAAGTCTGGAAGTTGGTTGACCTGCCTGATGGTTTTAAAACCATTGGTTACAAGTGGGTCTAGAAAAGAAATAGAGGATCTGACGAAAAGGTTGAAACCTTTAAAGGTGGGCTTGTTGCGAAGAGGTATACTCAGAAAAAAAGTATCAGTTATGAGGAAACCTTCTCCCTGGTAGCTACGTTTAAGTCAATATGGATTTTTTTGGCCATAACTGCTCATTTCGATTATGAGATTTGGAAGATGGATGTCAAGACAGCTTTCCTTAACAGAAGTCTTGAGGAAACCATCTTTATACAGTAACCAGAGGGATTCATTGCAGAAGGCCAAGAACATAAGGTTTGCAAGCTTAAGAGGTCCATCTACAGACTTAAGCAAGTATCCAAATCTTGGAACATCCGATTAGAAGAAGTAATCCAGTCCAACGGATTTAATCAGTGTCCAGATAAGCATTGTGTGTACCACAGACGTGACGGGAATGCAGTAGTGTTTCTTGTACTTTGTTTAGATGACATTCTGCTTGTTGGCAACAATAAGAAAGTGTTATCAGACGTAAAGGCCTGGATGTCTAAGCAGTTTGATATGAAGGACTTGGGAAAAGCTAGACATATCCTTGAGATCAAGACTATTCGAGATTGTAGGAAACATTCACTGAAACTTTTCCAAGCTTCATACATAGAAACAATTCTGGCTCTTTTTAACATGTAGAACTCCAAGAAAGGGTTTCTACCTTTCAGGCACGGAGTTCATCTATCTAAATAGCACTCTCCAAAGACTGTTGAGAAGATAAAAGACAATGAAGACAGTTCCTTATGCTTCTGCAATAGGAAGTCTCACACATGCAATGTTGTGTATGAGTCTTGATATTTGCTATGTCATTGGCATGGTTAGCAGATATCATATTTATCCCGGAAAAGCTCATTGGGAGGATATAAAGTGCATCCTCAAGTATTTGCACAGAACGAGAGACCAAGTTTTTGTCTATCATGCGCCTGAGCTTGTTCCGAAAAGTTACACAGATTCCGATTTCCATGGCGACAAGGACAATAGTAAGTCTACCTCAGGGTATGTGTTTACTTAGGGAGGTAGAGCCATAGTTTGGCAGAGTGTCAAGCAGAAATACTTGGCGGACTCTACTATCGAAGCTGAATACATTGCAGCATCAGAGGCAGTGAAAGAATCGGTGTGGCTCAAGAATTTCCTAGCGGACTTAGATGTGATTCTAGAGTTATCGAGGTCAATCACGGTATAATGTGATAACAGTGGCGCAGTAGCCAACTCGAGGGAACCACGAGCCCATAAGGCGAGTTAACACATCGAGCGCAAGTACCACCTAATACGACATATAGTAAAGATGTGAAACATGGTTGTGGCAAAGATAACATCAGCAGAGAACCTAGCAGATCCATTCATGAAGACATTGACTCCAAAAATATTTGAGGCTCGTGTGGAGGGCATGGGAATAAGATACTTAGCTAAGCCTTAACTGTTATCTAGATTTTATATAGTAGTAGATTAATTGTATCAAGACAGTTTTATGCTTAAGCGCAACTTAAGTATTAGTGGGAGATTGTTGGCTTTGAATACTAAAACTTTGCTTGTATAAAAACTATTTCCCAGTTTAGATATATCAATTGAATATTTCAGTTAAGTATTTTATGTTTTCATATGTAGTCCTTTTATATCAAGTAACTAGGTGATGAGGTGTATGGTGTGACATAGTAGATATCATCATTGTTTAAAGTCATGATATATTATTTAGGCTCATGATTGAGACAGTTTCGGACATACTGTAGGTTTAAGTCATTATGTGATTCTATTATTGGTTTGTCTAAACTAATTGAATCATACAGATATATTCGGGGCATATTGAGCATGACCAATTTGGATTGAATTGTCTTGTACTGATTTAGTAGACTATTCTATCCTAGTAATCTATCTCTTAATCCCTAGACTTAAACGGGCATAAGGATTATACATAGTGTGCTTTAATCTGCCAATGAGTGCGGTCACTTGAGGCCTATATTCTCGGTAGGTTGGGTGCGCATGTTCGATTGCTTAGTGTGCCGTTGCTTATCGAAAGAAAACCATGTACCGATGCGTCCAGGGTGATGGTGCTCCCAAGATAAGCTCATAATATTTATTATACTAAACCCTATCGGTGGACTTATATCCGGTATAGTAATAAGGTCGAGTAGTACTATTCTCGAATTATAAGAAGTCGATTAATTAGTGTATCAGTAAATTAATAAATTGACGAGCACTACATCATTGATGTGGGGAGAATAAAGAATAATTAAATTAGTGGTTCCAGAAGCAATTTTAGTTTGAGCGGTGATGCTATAATTAATCCATTAGTGGTACGATTAATTATGTTGTTGGTTAATTGATAAAGTGAATTAATTAATTAATCCTAAGGGTCAACTAGTAAATTGATAAAGTGGATTTAATTATTATTTAATTGATTCTTGGTTCAATTAAGAATTAGAAAATCCAAGAATTAGGTAATCTAATTGTGATTTGGAAATTACCAAAACCCAAGCCCAACAAGAAGGCCTAACTCAAGCCCACTTAAGGTCTCTCTTGTAACTCTATAAATAGACAATGGATTAGCAATAACAAGACATAAGTTTCCATAATTCACTTTTAGAGAGACAAAGATAAGACAAAACTTGTGTCTTTTCTCCTCGGTCAGCGTACGCAGCAGCAGAGTTCGACCGACGGCGGTATTTGGACTCCAGGCGGTGGCGCGAGAGCTTGGTCGGTGATGGTATTCTCTCTCCTCTGGCGGCGCGTGTACTACATCTGCGGGCAGCGGTGATCTGAATTTTCCGGCGGTGCAAAGTTGGGATTTTTCTGTCGAGATTTTTCTGTGTTTTTGTCTTGTTACTGATTCAATTGGTTCATTGGTTTGTTGCCCACACAACGTACGGATCTGTCTAAGAGTCATACAAGCGATTACTTTCATGAGGTCGATTTCTATATTTTCGCTTTTATTATTTATCGTAAATTTGTAGGCATGACAAATCGATTAAAGTAAAACTAAGATCCGGTGCTTGTGTGGTATTTCAAATTGGGTTTGAATGGGAAAGCACAAGCGTTCGGGTTTGATTGAAAGTTCCCGATTCTGGAATACATAGCACAAAAGTGGAACTTTTTATTGGACCCGGGCATATAATTCCTTCAGAACCTACCAAGATAAACTCTAAACTCCACACTTTAGGATCTAAAACCCCCTCATATAGCAATTAAGATATCGAACCTACTGGGAGCAACTTGGAACGTTTTGTGCTTAATCAGATAAAATGTGTGCAAGAAGAAACTAGTACAACTCTTTTAACAAAGATAAACATAAACAACAAATAATAAATAAGTATAAATTGATATGATGATGAGGGGAAATTCAACCACCATCATTCCTAGCTACGTGATAAGGCCATACTAATTCATTCGATTTCTCTTGGGTTCTCTCGCCGATCCATCAATCATCCACATCCTAACATTCACTTTGTTATTCTCGTAAGAGGAAACGATGGACTATTACTCTAGGTAGACAACTATAAAAGATAACAAATATACTTCATATCAAGAATGAAAGGGAAAAGATTCGATTGATAAAGTGTAAGACTGCTCGCGTGGAAATCAATATGAACAAATATGTACAGATCTAAAGGAGTTCGGGCACACATACACACAATGAGGATAAAACAGCACCACACAATGGATTCCTACATTACAACGAAGATTGTCTCAAATTAGGGTAGTACATAATAGTATTCAACAATGACAAGATACTAATTTCAGCATCCAACTTTTTGACAATTTGGTCAACAACACACTTCCGGTCTAATTCCTTCTAAGAGTGAGGATATTGTACTCTTCAACTCATCTCCACAAGATTCCAGTAAAATCGGGCCAAATAGCATCACTTTGGTTTCTTCTCCTGCATATCCCACATTTACACTATAAATCAATTAAATCAATAAGATTGGAATCAAACTCCACTAAAAGTAGGCGAAACAATGCAAGAAAAGCCATTAGATAAGTAATGAGTTTTGTTTACTCCACATCTCAACTTTAGAATAGTCTCAGTTTCTAATTTTCTTCTCCAAGACCATTAACCCTCTTCTCGGTGTCCATTCTTCCTCTATGTTCTAGTTCATGGTGAGGCTGTTAAAGGAAATAGATCTGGTCCGGGCTAGTGAAGCGTGTCCTCAAAGCAATAAAAAAACAAAGCAATAAAATCCTTCTAATTACCGCTCAGGACTAACCACGAGAGAATCCCGAGAATGACTCCGTCTCTATCTTGAAATCGTGTCCACAAGGTAGCTAAGACACTAAGAAAGAAATCTAAAAGAAACCACTTCAAAAAACTCGTTAGATCTGCAGCAGCCTCTTTACCGTTCAGAGCGCACAAACCCAAAACCACCTCCGAAAGATTTCTCCCACCACGATCTAGACAACCACCGCCATAGATCACCAATCAAGACTTAGATGTAGCCAACGGAGGTCGAATCAAGAGGCTAGGATGATCAAAAAAACAGGAAGCACAAAACAACTTGCCAGCGCGCGAATTCTGAGAAATCTGGGGATGGAGGTGCAAGAATCGAGGTAAGAAATAGGAGACTGGTGATCCTAAAGGGCTGAACTTTTTGGAGATCGAAGTATCCTAAGCCAACTTTGAGAAAAAAATTCAACGAAGAATGAGAAGTTCTCTCTCTAGGCTACTCATTCTCTCTCTAGTCAACTTAGCCTCTAAGGTTCTTAATGTCTTCCAAATGCCTAACATGGACTATTTATAGGAGTTTCAAGGAAGACCTAGTTGGCTTTTGAATTGGGCCTTAGTGTTGGACTTTTGTTGACTTTCTTAGTCTTTCCTAGACTAATCAACTCCAATCGAATCTTCAGAATTAATTTCTTAACTCACTTCATTAATTAAATATTAATGGAGCCCTTAGGATTATTTTGTATAACCCACTTTGTCAATAAAGAATATTAATTAAATCTTTAAGATTATTTAATTCACTTTGTCGATTAGTCCAACGCATAATTAGTCGTACCACTAAAGGACCAATTATGGAACTACCACTCAAAAATGAATTACTTCGTGCTCACTTTATTATTCTTCTCCCCCCACATCAAAGATCTAGTGCTCGTTGATTCATAAAATTACTGACAAATTAATTCATCGACTTCATGGTATCCAAGATTAGTACCACTCGACCTTCTCATTATACCGGACATAAAGCCCACCGACCGGGTTTAGTATAATAAACCTTACGAGCTCATCTTGGGAGCACCATCAACCCGGTGAACTAGTACACAAATTCCTTCGACAAGCAACAGCACACAAAGAAGTCAAACACCGCATACCCAACTTACCGAGATCTATGCCTCAATTAACCGCACCCTTTGGCAAATCAAAGCATACGATATCTAACTCTCGTGTCCGCTCTAGTCTAGGGATTAAGATATTAGAATATTAGATTCGAATTAACTACGCCGATCAGTACAAGTTAATTCAATTCCGAACTGGTCGTGCTCAATATGCCCCGGGCATATCCGTATGATTTAATTAGTCTAGACAAACTAATTATCCAAATCACACGATAACCTAAACCGATAGTATGTTCAAACTATCTCAGTTACGAGCATCTGTTTATATATCATTACTTTAACCAATAACGAGATATACTATGTTTTTCTACACCTCTTTATCTAGATATATGATATAAAGGAACAATTTAATACTGAAACAAAATTGATATGTAAACTATGGATATTAGTTTTTTATACAAGCAATAGCTTTTTAGTATTCAAAACTAATAGCCATTTCGTGCAAAACAGACTTCACGTATCCGTTGTATACTGAAAAACAGTTCTCTGAATATCCTCTAGCACGGTGTGAGAGGGAAAAACTATTTTAAGGAAATCGTGCTTCACCAGTTTCGGATTTCTTTTCTCTATTTTTGAATACACATATATACAGAGATTTTCCCAAAAAAAAAGTAAAAATTTGTTAAGAATGAATAAAATATTAAGGAATGAGAGAATTGAGGAAGAAAAAAAAAACAACGATAAACATTTAACCAGTTTTGACTTTAGTTTTCTCTCTTTGGATTGATCGATTTAGATCATTCGAGATATGGAAGAATTGTATTAGTTGAACTAAGAGGTAATCTATAAGATAGTGAATTGATAAGGAAATAATTATTAAAAGTTAGGATGAAATTGTATAAGAGTAAAAACTTAAGTAGAAGATAAATAACAAAAAAAATAATAATTTGTGAGAAAATGACTAAAGAAAAGAATTAAAAAATTGGAGGAAAAAGATAGACCATAAACGAGCAATTGTTATATTATATGGAAAAGAAAATTTTAGGGACACTTTTCAAGGCTACGATATAATTTGCGCATAAAAAAGACTAAACAATTCTTTATTTTTTTCTAACAGATAATATTTAAAAATTTTTTATTCTTTGGCTGATTAGGTAAATTTTCTCAACCTTGGCTACTACCATTATCATTGCTTGTCATCTGGCTGACGCTCGTCATCCCTTCATATCCACTTTCCGTTGTTCTTGCTTTAAGGTGTTGAAGGAATTAATCGGTTCGGGCCAAATCAAAAATTTCACTTTCTGTTATGCATTCCAAAATCAGAAACTTTTGATCGAGCCCAAACACTAGTACAAATTCCTTTGAACCCAATCTTGCTTTAACTTGTTCGAATTATTGTACCCACTAAAAATTTAATCTTTAAATTAAAGTGGAAAGATTAAAGATTCGACATTTGAAATGAGTCCCTCGAGAAATCAATTGAGAAAGATAAAAGGTTTCACCTTTGAAACTTGTCCCTCAAGAAATCCCTAGAATGTCTTCAAGATAAATCTGAAAGTCGTGTGGGCAACTATCTACTGGATAGATCGATCAAAACCCGTGAAAAAACACCTCAATAAACTTGCCGGAAGCTTAAAGATCTGCCTGGAAAATGAACAAAAACTGACCGCCGGAAATCAGCAAATCCGCCACTGGAATATTGCAAATTCGCCGCCGGAAAATTGTTCAACTCGCCGAAAAAATCTGGATAGTCTGCTGGAAATTTTGGCCGGAAAAAATTGAAGCCTAGCCCATCGGAAATCCAAATACGAGTCTTCGAGACAGAGATCAAAAGCCGACTTTGAGTGGGTCTTAGTTTTACTATTTCTCCAAGTCCCTCTCTAGGCCTTTCTCTCTCTAGAGGCAAGACATCTCTTCCAAGTTTCTTTTTTTTTCAAGGGCATGACTTTATCTATTTATAGGAGTTTCAAGGGAGACCTAGTGGGCTTTTGAGTTGGGCGTTCTAGTTGGACTTTTTATTGACTTATAAGTCTTTACTAGAGTAGTCAATACTAATTGACCTAAGGATAATTAATTAAATCAATTTTGTCAATTAATCCAACACATAATTAGTCGTTCCACTAATGAATTAATTATAAAACTACCGCTCAAAATGAAATTGCTTCTGGGTACCACTTTAATTATTCTTTTATCTTCCCACGTCAAAAATATAGTGCTGGTTAATTTATTAATCTACTGATAAATTAATTAATCAACTTCTTATCATCCGAGATTAGTACCACTCAACCTTATTACTATACTGGACATAAGTTCACCGGCCGGGTTTAGTATAATAATCCTTACGAACTCATCTCGAGAGCACCAACACCCTGAATGCACCGGTACATGGTTTCCTTTCGACAAGCACCAGCACAATTAGAAACTAAACACGTATACCCAATATTCTGAGATTATAGGTCTCAAGTGACCGCACTCTTTGGCAAATCAAAGTACACTATGTCTAATCCTCATGTCTACTCTAATCTAGGGATTATGAGAAAGAATACAAGGCTCGAATTAACTACGAAGATCAGTACAAGTTAATCCTATCCTACATCGGTCCTGCTCAATATGCGTCAGGCACATCTGCATGATTCAATTAGTCTAAGCAAACCAATCTCATAATCATACAATAACTTAAGCTGATAGTATGTCCAAACACTCTTAGTTACGAGCATTATTTATATATCATAACTTTAACCAATGATGAGATCTATTGTGTCACACCAAACACCTCATCATCTAGTCATATGATATAAGTGGACAACTAGTATAACATATGATTATATACTGAAACACAATTGATATATAACTGAGAAATAGTTTTCCATACGAGCACAGTTTTTAAGTATTCAAAACTAACAAGTGTAACATTAAAACTCCTCCCTACACTGCAAATCATACCATACCTCCAAATGAGCAATCATTATATAGTAGTATTAGAACCATATTGCAATGTGTACTTTTATCAAATGGCATGAAAACATTGGCTAAAGAAGGAAACAATCGACATTTAGGGGGTCAGCACATTAAATGATACAAAATTATTTCTATTAAAGTGTTAGGGGTTCCCTGCAAGGTGTCCAGTAGGTTTAAGATATAATTTGCCCCAAAGGACATACTTCATTATACTATAG